>OX387434.1:2811861-5211861 GCA_947563755.1 Lochmaea crataegi
AATTGTCAATAATTTTGAAAAATTGTTAAAATTTTTGAAAAATTGTCAAAATTTTTGAAAAATTCTCAAAAATGGCCAATAATTGTCAAAAACTATCAAAGATGGTCAAAAATTGTCAAAAACTGTCAAAAATGAACAATTATTTTTAAAAATTGTCAAAATTTGGAAAAATTGTTTATAATTGTCAAAAATTGTTGAAGTTTTTGAAAAATTGTCAAAAATTTTGGAATATGGTCAATAATTGTCAGAAATGGTCAAAAATTTGGAAAAAGGGTCCATAATTGTCAACAATTGTCAATAATTATTAAAAATGGTCAATCATTTTGAAAAATTGTCTAAAATTTTTAAAAATTGTCAAAAATGGTAAAAAGCTATCAAAAATGGTTAAAAATTGTCAATTATTGTTAAAAACTGTTAAAAATGGACAATTATTGTTAAAATCTGTCAAAAATGGTTAAAAATTGTCATCATTTTGAAAAATGGTCAATAATTTGGAAAAATGGTCACTAATTTTGAAAAACAGTCAAAATAGTCAATAATTGTCAAAAATGGTCAATAATTGTTAAAATTTTGAAAAATGGTGAATAATTGTCAAAATTTGAGAAATGGTCAATAATCGTCAAAAGTTGTCAAAATTTTGGAAAATAGTCATTAAATAATACGAGCCGTTTCCGAAAATCGATTTAAACACATAATTTATAAAATCGATAAATATTACTATAAAAATCGATAACTAAAAATAAAATATTAATCGATGATTATTTTTTAACATCTCTAGTCAGTAGATGTTTTTAAGGTTAATCATGATGAATAGCGAAAATGACGATTATTCTAGCACTCCTATTATAACCTAAGATAATATAAAAAACTGTTTTAATTATTAAAAGGGCGACTGTAGAAAAAACTATGTGTGTTTTTCGAGCGTAAAGTCAAATTGCCGCTTTCGAAAGATCGGTTACTTTACGATCTAAATACACAAATAACTACTACGTTTAACGTAAATAAAATTGTAAATCCATTTTAAAGTTCATATTTTGTGAATTTTCGGGTGAGTAATAACAAACAAATTATGACAGGAAGTGACACAGACTCTGAATATGGAAGCGGTCGGGTGTTCCAGGACCATCAACTAAGAAGAAATTACGTACGGAAATTATACATAAAAAGTGTGTGTGACAACATATTCAAGGAAAGATTTAAACCCATAGTGAGCCCCAATCAACTGATAATGAATCACGAAGGTAATTGCGTATCTCGTACTAGTTGCTGGCGTCGTAGCGTCATATGCAACGTTCCTTCTTGTTTGATTCTCTCTCTCTCCCTCCCCCTCTCTCAATATCTTTCCATCTCTTTCTCTCCCTCTAATCTCTCTACCTCTAATCTCTCCACCTCTAATTTATCTATCTCTAATTTCTCTATTTCTAATCTCTCTAACTCTGATCTCTCTAACTCTGATCTCTCTATCTCTAATCTCTCTATCTCTAATATATCTATCTCTAATCTCTCTATATCTAATCTCTTTATCTCTAATCTCTCTATCCCTAATATCTCTATCTCTAATATCTCTATCTCTAATATCTCCATCTCTAATCTCTCTCTTCAGTATTTCGGCCTCGCGTTTCTATAATTTACAAATTTTTATTAGGATCGAAAGAAGTTTTACTTCAGTTGTGTGGTCTAAAGCATTCTTCTATTCTATTAAGCCAGTTTTGTTTAAAACTTGATTTTTTCGAGAACACATTTCACTCCACTCCATTTCTATTGGGTTCAGTTCACAGTGATAAGGAGGAAGTCATAAGATGTGAACATTTTCTAGTACTACATCAAGGGTTGGAGGAATGTTGTCTTTTTTTAATTAAGGGACGAGTTTCCCATTTTTACTTTCTTCTCTGAATCGACATATCGTTCTCTAGTAATCATCATCATCATTTTTTTCAAAATATAACCAAAAAATTCTTAGGTGGGTTTACGAACTAGTCAAAAAATCTTAGAGCCCATAATAATGGGAATTCTCTCACTCTCAGATGATGAACGAATATGGAAATATAACCGGACTTTTCAAAGATTATAAACTTCGTTAGGGCCCGTTCCCACTTAGACTGTTTTATCGGTCCGTCTAAAGAAACGGATATGCCAGTGGCAGTACAATTCATGCGACAATGTTCACATTTAGACGGATCCGAGAAAAATAACGGATCAGAGTTTTTAGACGGACCGTTTGCCACTGCGAAGAGCCGTCTAAACGCCCGGATCAGATATAGTGTAAACGAATTTTCTGACGAGAGGACAGTCTTTGTTGTGGATAAATGCACTCTCTGAATCTTGTGTTTTGTACCCTTATGTCCACTGAAATTCGTCGAAAGAGATCATCATCATAATTTCTTAATTTCTCAAGAATAGGATGCACCCAATGTTTTCTTTTACTTCTTCTTCTTCTTAAATGCCACCACAACACTGAGATGTCGTCGTCGTTCATCGTGTACGAAGACTGAACGCAAACTAGGGATGCGCGATACTATCCGATATTCCAGTGTATCGATACTTTTACTTCCGATACTCGATATTTTGTATCGATACTATGCTTTTCGATACATTCCAAGTATCGATAAATTTGTAGTGTATCGATACCTTGCGATACGGGATTTTTAGTGGTAGCGGCAAGTGGCGTTATCTAAGTGATGAGCGATATCGTGATTTTTTAATCACGTTGTGAAATGATATCGTGCTTTTTTCAACGAAACTAAAAATAAAAAACGAAAAATTCAGTTTTTTTGCGTTTTCGAGCTAATTTTGAGGTTATGTGGAAAAGTCACTGATGAAAAAGTTGTAGATTTTTCCAAGATCTACAACTTTTATAATCAACTTTTTATTCTAGGAACTCAACTTTCGACAGAAATCGCAATAATGTCTTTTTCCACCCCCCCAAAAAAGTGTTTTTTAACGAAAAAACGTCATAACCCGAACAATTTCCAATATTTTAATTTGAAATTTTTTTCCATGGTTTGTGACTATCAAAGCTACCTTCTACTGAATTTTCATCAAAATCGAACAACTTTTGACGAAACCAAAAATAAAAAACGAAAAATGCAGTTTTTTGCGTTTTTCGAGCAAATTTTGAGGTTATGTGGAAAAGTCACTAATGAAAAAGTTGTAGATTTTTCCAAGATCTACACCTATTATTTTCAACTTTTTATTCTAGAACCTCAACTTTGTCCGGAAATCGCTATAATGTCTTTTTCCACCCCCCAAAAAAAGTGTTTTTACCGAAAAAACGTCATAACTCGAAAAATTTCCAATATTTTAATTTGAATTTTTTTCTCATGGTTTGTGACTATCAAAGCTACCTTCTACTAAATTTTCATCAAAATCGAACAACTTTTGACGAAACTGAAAATAAAAAACGAAAATTGCAGTTTTTGGCGTTTTTCGAGCTAATGTTGAAGTTATGTGAAAAAGTCACCAATTAAAAAGTTGTAGATTTTCTCAAGATCTACAACTTTTATCGTTACCTTTTTTTTCCAGAACCTCAACTTTGGCCGGAAATCGCAATAATGTCTTTTTCCACCCTCCAAAAAGGTGTTTTTTACCGAAAAAACGTCAAAACTAGGAAAATTTCCAATATTTTAATTTGAAAATTATTTTCATGGTTTGCGACTGTGAAAGCTACCTTCTACTAAATTTTCATCAAAATCGAACATTTTTTAACGAAACCAAAAATAAAAAACGAAAAATGCATTTTTTTGCGTTTTTCGAGCAAATTTTGAGGTTATGTGGAAAAGTCACTAATGAAAAAGATGTAGATTTTTCCAAGATCTACACCTATTATTTTCAACTTTTTTCTCTAGAACCTCAACTTTGGTCGGAAATCGCAATAATGTCTTTTTCCACCCCCCGAGGTGATTTTTACCGAAAAAACGTTAAAATTAGGAAAATCTCGTATCGTTACGTATCGATACTTCGAGTATCGATAAATTAATATTCGATATTCTACTGTATCGATACTTTACGTTCCGATACATAATATCGATACTTTCTAGTGTATCGCGCAACCCTAACGCAAACTGATCGGAGCCTGCCGGTGTTAGTGTGAAATCACACGTCCGGCCGCCGTCTTCCGTTTAATCAGACGGTCCGTCTAAGTGGGAACGGGCCCTTACTCTCTCGTAGTATGAACTACTCTTTATTATTATTCTAACGAACAAATATAAATTCTCACTTTCAATATTAAAACGTGTGCACTATAAATAAAGACAACATCATCGTCATCGTAAATGAAATTGACAATCGATCGATAGCAGTAGCAGCAAAACCGCCTCCTTCATTCATACAAAATTACCATTCACCGTCGACATATCAGCGCAGTAAAATTAAATAATCGACTATCGACTATTATTTCCTGGCCAATTATACTTTACATTTCATCCAAAAGAGAAATTGTTATTGGCCAACGAGCAGCCGCGTAACCTGGCAAACTAGTACATATTTGTTGTAATGAACAGTTACTCTTACTTTATATTGCAGACAACAAATTTGGCGGCCGGCTGGTTATCTAGCGATGACGTCACGTGCTGACGCCTTTTGCACTCTTCAACGCGTTCCGATAGAGCGCTGGCTGCAAGGCCGATCCGGTTGACTGTGCGAATAAGCGACGTTGCATTCATACAGACTTCATAAATCTTATGAAATTAGACAACAAATAGTAGGGATAGTACATTATAATAAATTAATCGTTTATCTTGATGATCTTGGTACGGATATTGGAACAAACTTATTAAATTATTGTATTGTAAGGAGAGTACTTGATAAATGTGCAATGTTTTCAATTCAATTTGACGTTTTGATTATTGATAGCGTTATTTCTAAACAGAAACTATTATGCCGGTGTTACAAAAAGAAAGGACTATGCTTCCAGCTTATGGAAAATAAAAGACCACTCAAATGCGGATATTTTGATACCAACTTATTCGTCTTGAAAAATAGAATATTTGATAACATTGCGCCAATGTTGTGACTTTTATAATTAACTCACAATTAATGATATTATTTTTAAAATCGCTTACGGAGATTGTATGAGTAAGACAGAGAGAAAATACGTAAATAGACATGTATTACAGATTCCACGAAGTAAGAATATCAGAAAAGATTTTTTTATATGGAAGATGTTAAATGTCTATTAACTGTTAATACAAAAATGCTTGTGAAATGTGTGTAGGTAATGAACCCGACGTAAAGGGTGATACTAAAAGATAATGTATAATTCTTAGAGTATCCCCTTTTGCGCGCTCCACTTTCCCCCCACAGGCAGTGCCTGAGGACCTCATTACCTTCTATCCGCGAAGTGTAGCTGAAAAAAAAATTTATTGGCCTAAGCCGGTTTTTATATTTTTTTGGTAGCTAAAGTCGCCTTTTTGCTTTATTAAATTTTTTTGATGGCCGAAGCCGGGTTTTGTTTAATTTTTGTATTTTTTTGATAGCCGAAGCCGGGTTTTGTTTAATTTTTGTATTTTTTTGATAGCCGAAGCCGGTTTTTGTGTTATATATATTTTGATGGCGATGAGTGTTTTCCCTTGCGTGACATAAAAAGCACTGTTAACTGAAATCTAATTTGCATCATTATATTTCTTCATGATTAGGTATAGTTCGATCAGCAGCGTCAACTAGTATTACTTCAAGCATTTTGTGTATCACTATAGCGTACGACAACAAACGTTCGGAAATATGTATATTAATAAACTGCCGTTTCGAAAATGACAACTTAATATAATAGAAAATATAATAGAAAAATATATTCATAGCAATTAGTACTGACAGACCCCCTAGCCACCCCAATAGATTATTCAACTTTTTCATTAGAATTCAGGATTACGAATAGGTATTACGATTTACTGGAATTTTCAAAACTATTTAGTTTACCTGGAAGCGGATTAAATAAACTGGACGGCAATTCGAGTGCGGGATTAAGATACCTGCAAGTGTCGGACGGGAACTCATGTGTATTTTATAGTCATTAAGAATCCTGACGGGAATTCGTTTGTACCGGAATTGTTTACGAAATACGTGTCGGTCAGTGTTTTTAAATGTACCTATTATAGTTTTACTATTATAATATAGAAAACGTTATAATAAACTGCTATTACAAAATGACAAACTTATGTAAAGATGTTAGATTGTCAATTGAGAGATGTACCTTTTTTACATAATTTGATTGCAATCTATCATATCTTTATACAACTGAAAAATATAATCCTATTATTTTGTTTCAACGAAACTGGTATTCATCGTATGTACAACTATATTCACAAGTCCGATTCTGTTTCACCGCAGCAGGTGGAGTCGGACCTATTGAATGGTTAGATTTTGTAATCGAATCGAAAATTTCTGACAAATGAACTGATTTTGTGGGCTTATTAATTAAATTACAACATTGGCGCAATGTTATCAAATGTTCTATTTTTCAAGACGAATAAGTTGGTATCAAAATATCCGCATTTGAGTGGTCTTTTATTTTCCATAAGATGGAAGCATAGTCCTTTATAATATTCAGTTTGCGATCAAAAGTACCATCAATATATAGACATATGAGGATATTAATCATTTTTTCCGGAATTATAAATTACCAACGAGATTATTATTGCTCAAATAAGTCGAGTGGGATATCCCTTTTTGCTTTGTGCGAAAACCAGAATTATGATTAACGTTGACCTGAATAGCGGTACAATGATTTTCCTCTTATCTTCCGTCATTTTTTCATTTTACTGCTTACCTACCTGGTTGTTATCTTTCGGCAAATTGTGAATAACAATCTTGACCCATATGAGGTTATCGTCAAGTCGGAAAAACATTAAAAATTCATATTCTTGATAATAAAAAATAACGGTTTACATTATCTCATCGATGTGCTAAATTTCTTCAGACAATAACCTGGAATATAAATTAGGGTACGGTTATTTACTTTATTTTTATTATTAATTATTTGCACATACGTAAACTGTTAATTTTAGTTAATTTATTATTTATACATAGTGGAGACCGTAAAAGTCCATTTTCCACAAAAAAAAATTAATTGCACTGTTCAGGTATAGATAGAAATTGGGGAGTTAGGGGACCATCTATCTATATCTAACTAAATGTGTCTCAAGCCCTAGAGACTGATTTTTTGAATTAAAATTGTATGAGAACTGAATTTTGTTGATTTGTATGTATATAGATCATTCAACTAGGAGCGCATAAATAACAAGTGTAAGGTTTTTTTTGTTCGGGTCGAGATGAGAAACTCTTCCCCTACCTACAAACCAAACCCACCTCAAATAGGAATGGACAATTATCGATTATTATTGATAATTTTCGATAGTTTTTCAATAGGTAACATCATTGCACGATTTTTGTCAAAATATTAAAAATATACTTAAATATATATTTATTTCAAAACAACGTATCGACTTTGTAAAAAATTGTCAGAAATTTTGAAAAATGGTCAATAATTGCCAAAAACTGTCGAAAATGGTCAATAATTGTCAAAAATGGTCAATAATTGTTAAAATTTTGAAAAATGGTCAATAATTGTCAAACATTATCAAAATTTTGAAAAATGGCCAATACTAAATTGTCAAAAATGGTCAATAATTGTCAAAAATTGTGAAAAATGGTCAATAATTGTCAAAAATGATCACAAATGGTCAAACATTGTCAAAATTTTGAAAAATGGTTAAGAATTGTCAGAAACTGTCAAAACTGGTCGATAATTTTGAAAAATGGTCAAAAATTTGGAAAAATTGTGAAAAATGGTCAATAATTGTCAAAAACTGTCAAAAATCGTCAATAATTGTCATAAATTGTCAAACATATTGAAAAATGTTCAATAATTGTTAATAAATGTCAAAAATGGTCAATAATTTGAAAAATAGTCAAAAATTTTGAAAAATTATCAAAAATGGTCGATGATTGTCAAAAACTGTCAATAATTGTCAAAAATGGTCAAAGTTTTCAAAAATGGTTCATAATTGTCAAAAACTGTCAAAAATGGTCGGTAATTTTAAGAAATGGTCAAAAATTGTGAAAAATGGTCAATAATTGTCAAAAACTGTCAAAAATCGTCAATAATTGTCAAAAATATTGAAAAATCGTCAATAATTGTCAAAAATATTGAAAAATGATCAATAATTGTCAAAAATGGTCGATAATTTTGAAAAATTTTGAAAAATGGTCAATATTTATCAAAAACTGTCAAAAATGGTCAATAATTGTCAAAAATTGTGAAAAATGGTCAATAATTGTCAAAAATGATCACAAATGGTCAAACATTGTCAAAATTTTGAAAAATGGTAAAGAATTGTCAGAAACTGTCAAAAGTGGTCGATAATTTTGAAAAATTGTCAATAATTGTCATAAATTGTCAAACATATTGAAAAATGTTCAATAATTGTTAATAAATGTCAAAAACTGTCAGAAATGGTCAATAATTTGAAAAATAGTCAAAAATTTTGAAAAATTATCAAAAATGGTTCATAATTGTCAAAAACTGTCAAAAATGGTCGATAATTTTGAGAAATGGTCAAAAATTGTGAAAAATAGTCAATAATTGTCAAAAACTGTCAATAATTGTCAAAAACTGTCAATAATTGTCAAAAACTGTCAATAATTGTCAAAAATATTGAAAAATGATCAATAATTGTCAAAAATGTTCAAAATTTTGAAAAATGGTCAAAAATTTCGAAAAATTGTGAAAAATGGTCAATAATTGTCAAAGACTGTCAAAAATGGTCAATAATTGTCAAAAATTGTCAAAAATATTGAAAAATGGTCAATAATTGTTAATAATTGTCAAAAACTGTTGGAAATGGTCAATAATTTTGAAAAAATGTCAATAATTGTCAAAAACTGTCAAAAATAATCAATAATTGTCAAAAATAGGTCATAATTGTTAAAATTTTGAAAAATAGTCAACAAATGTTAAAAATGCTCAATAATTGTCAAAGTTTTGAAAAATGGTAAATAATTGTCAAAAATGGTCGATAATTTTGAGAAATGGTCAAAAATTGTGAAAAATAGTCAATAATTGTCAAAAACTGTCAAAAATCGTCAATAATTTTCAAAAATATTGAAAAATGATCAATAATTGTCAAAAATGTTCAAAATTTTGAAAAATGGTCAAAAATTTCGAAAAATTGTGAAAAATGGTCAATAATTGTCAAAGACTGTCAAAAATGGTCAATAATTGTCAAAAATTGTCAAAAATATTGAAAAATGGTCAATAATTGTTAATAATTGTCAAAAACTGTTGGAAATGGTCAATAATTTTGAAAAAATGTCAATAATTGTCAAAAACTGTCAAAAATAATCAATAATTGTCAAAAATAGGTCATAATTGTTAAAATTTTGAAAAATAGTCAACAAATGTTAAAAATGCTCAATAATTGTCAAAGTTTTGAAAAATGGTAAATAATTGTCAAAAATTGTCAGTAATTGTCAGAAATTGAAAAAAAAATGGCGGGTTTTTAGTACTTTTAATTTTCTCTTCCAAAAGTGAATTTTTTTTATTTTAAAATGTTCTGTAGGCAATGGAGGGCTTTCTAATAAGAAAAAAATGCGTTACAAAATTCCGAGGGTCGCGAACATTACCGAATCCGTCTTAGATTCTGACAGTTTAAAATAATGATTGTACTCACACGCAATACACTCTCCTTTTCTCCCGTCTTTCCCTCTCTCTCCTATCTCTCTTTCTCCTATCTTTCTTCCTTATCTGTCTATGACATCTCTCTCCCTGTCTCTCATCTTTCTGTCTCTCTTCCATCTCCCTCTTTCCTCTCTCTCTCTCTCTCTCTCTCTCTCTTCCATATATATATATCTCTCTCCCTCTCTCTCCCATCCCTCACTCTCTCTCTCTCTCTCTCTCTTTCTCTTTCTCTCTCTTTCCTATCTCTTTCTCTCCCATCTCTCTCTCTCTCTCTCATCTTTCACCCTCTGTCCTATCTTTCTCTCTCTCCCTCTCTCTCCCATCCCTCTCCCTACCACCCCCCCCCCCTCTCATATTTCTTTCTCTCTCTCCCTTCTCTCTCTCTCTCGCTTTCTCGCTTTCTCTCTTTCTCTCTCTCTCCCTCTGTACCATTTTTTGATAGCATTTTTACTCCATATCATCTGTCAAAATATATTTATATTCTTCACCTAAACATCTCAACTATCGATAGTACCGATAGTTCTCCATTCCTAACCTCAAACTCGCCGTCCTTCTCTCCCCCTAACCATGCCCTCTACTACGCCACTCACCTCCATCCATACCTCTTCCCCCCTCAACATTATCTCCACCATGTTCTCCGAATACACCGCCTTCCCTAGAACTTCTTCAGCACTTCTTCGTTCCTCCAGCATCTAAACACATGCCTCACATCATCCTCCACTTCACACCTCTCGCACACTCCAGTCTCTCTTTTCCCGATCTTGTGGAGGTACCCTACTCTCGACCCATGTCCAGTGAACACCTGTGTCAAGGAGTGTGTCTGGTCCATCCTATTCCCAATCGCTCCTCTTAGCGCGCCCTCATACTCCTCCCACCTTCTCTCCATTTCCTCATCCATCCATTCCTGTACTTCCTCTCTGGTCGCACCCCTCCTGATTCTAGCCATCATTTCCAATGGATAGATCCTTACCAGTACCGCTGCTGCCAGTCCACCCACTGTCCTGTACCCCTGCACCACTCTCAGCAATAAAGTTTACGGGTACAGAAGCTACCTACTCACCACAACCCTCACGAGTGGAAGTAGGTTATTATTTGTGGATTGGAGAGTTCAAAATGTTGTCACCTCTTGCGCTTTTGATGTTCTCCTATTAAACCTGTGCTCGTATCCCTACCAAATATACATGTTTCCATGGTCTTATTGTATTTTAGTTTTAATGACAAAAAACCACAATGTACTGTTATTAATAAAGGAAATTTGAAGATGGTATAACGTGTAGGTACTACAAACATATCCGCCGGAAAAGAATTAAAATAAAACAACGATTATCAACTCGCAAAAATGACTAATAATTGCCGAGCTGTCCCGTTAACTTATTTGATGATTTTATCGAGTCGCTTCTTCCATTGTATGTTGATATTAACATGTTAAACCCAATGGCTCTCTAGCTAAGCTAAAGATATAATACCTAGATTCTTTTTTATCCGGGAATCTGGTACATACATAATGAGTGTATTATAACACGGTGGAATAATGAATTTTTTATTACCTCAACGAACAAAAGTTGGTCTACTTTTGTATTAAAAATATTATTATTTAATAGTTCTTCAAGCGATTGTAGTTTCTAATGAACCAAAGAAACCGGTTCTGCCGGTATTAATGAAATGGAGGAAATAGCATCACCTCCAAAATTTTTGAATCGATGCAATTTCTCCCTGGGTGGGAAAAGCGAGGTGAATTGAAAAAAAAAGTGTGGGTGAGATTTGTCTCGCGTTACCATGAAATGAATGATTGAGGACAATTTGTCGTTAGAATATAAATTTTCAAGGTGAAAGAATGAAAGATGATGTGCGGTTTTAGAAAAAATAAACGACTTGAAGAATTATTATACTGCTCCATAAAAATTAGGGAAGTTTAAAAATATTGTATCTGGACTCCTCCTCAAGTGCAGAGAAATAGAAGAGCAGTGCAGGAAGTTCGTTCAGAGATGGTACAGTTGCTGTTTGAAGATAAGACAGTGGGGTTGCTAGTGAAAGGACGGAGCAAGTCGAGGGAAGTGGGGGTGATGGTGAAGGGAAGGATAATTCGTATGGAGGAGTCTGTGAAATACCTAGGGGTGTGGTTGGATAGTCAATTATCCTTCAAAACACACATGTTAAAGGCGACAGAGAAGGGGAAAGTGAGGGAAGCATGGCTGGGGATATTGATGTGTAATGTGAAAGGGCCGGGAGAGTGGAAGAGGAGGGTAAATGGTAGGTGTGGGGTGCATGCGATGGTTGGGCCACACCTGCGGGTGCAAAGAGGGATACTGCTGAGGGTGGTGAAGGGGTAAAGTGGGGGGACTGGCAGCAGCGGTGCTAGCAAGATCCTACCCATTGGACATGATGGCTAGAGCCAAGAATAAACGCTGGAGGGATGCGACCAAAGAGGAAGTACAGGAATGAATGGAGGAAGAAATGGAGAGAAGGTGGGAGTAGTATGAAGGCGCGCTAAAAGAAGCGATTGGATGGTCCGGATATTCGGGGAGGTGAACTACTTTTTGACACAGGTGTTTACTGAACATGGGTCGAGAGTAGGGAACCTCCACAAGATTGGGAGAGGAGAGACTGGATTGTGCGAGAGTGGAGGATGATGTGGAGCATGTGTTTAGATGCTGGAGGAACGTAGAAGTGCTGAAGAAGTTAGAGAGGAAACTAGGAGAAGCGGTGTATTGGGAGAACATGGTGGAGAAAATGTTGAGGGGCAGGAGAAATGGATGGAGAGGAGAGCATGATTAGGGTGAGAGGAGGACTCGATATGGCATGATAGGGATGTGAGATTAATGGAAAATAATCGATTAAATAAAAATCGAGTTTTTTTTATTCAAAATTAAACGATTTGTCAAAAATCGATTTTTTTGTATTATTTTAAAAAGTACATGCTTTTCATATTTCGATAATAAACCTAAGAGATTCATTCATTAACAATTTATCAGATTAAAAATCAAATAAAATTATATGAAAATTGTCAAAAATTTTGAAATATAGTCAAAATTGATCAATAATTGTCAAAACTGTTAAAGGTGGACAATTTTTGTCAAAAACTGTCAAAAATGGTCAATAATTGTCCATAATTGTTAAAATTTTGAAAAATGGTCGATACTTGTCAAAAATTTCGAAAATTTTTTGAAAAATGGTCAAAAATTTTAAAAAATGGTCAATAATTGTCAAAAATGGTCAATAATTGTCAAAAATGGTCGATAATTGTCAAAAACTTTGAAAAAATTTTAAAAAATGGTCAATAATTGTCAAAAATGGTCAATAATTGTCAAAAATAATCAATAATTGTCAAAAATAATAAAAAATGGACAATTATTGCCAAAATTGGTCAATAATTGTCAAAAATTGTAAAAATTTTGAAATATGGTCGATAATTGTCAAAAACTATCAAAAATGGTCAAAAATTTTGAAAAATTGTCAAAAATGGCCAATAATTGTCAAAAACTATCAAAAATGGACAATTATCGTTAAAAATTGTCAAAATTTTGAAAAATAGTTGATAATTGTCAAAAATGGTCGATAATTGTCAAAAACTTTGGAAAAAATTTTAAAAAATGGTCAATAATTGTCAAAAATTGTCAAAAATGGACAATTATTATCAAAATTGGTCAATAATTGTCAAAAATTGTTAAAATTTTGAAATATGGTCGATAATTGTCAAAAACTATCAAAAATAGTCAAAAATTTTGAAAAATTGTCAAAAATGGCCAATAATTGTCAAAAACTATCAAAACAACAATTATTGTTAAAAATTGTCAAAATTTTGAAAAATAGTTGATATTTGTCAAAAATTGTTAAAGTTTTTGGAAAATTGTCAAAAATTTTGAAATATGGTCAAAAATGGTCAATAATTTGGAAAAATGGTACATAATTGTTAACAATTGTCAATAATTATCAAAAATGGTCGATAATTTTGAAAAATGGACTAAAATTTTGAAAAATGGTTAAAAATTGTCAATTATTGTTAAAAACTGTTAAAAATGTACAATTATTGTAAAAATCTGTCAAAAATGGTTAAATATTGTCATCATTTTGAAAAATGGTCAAAAATTTGTAACGGCTACTCAGTTTAGAGAGCACCTCAGGTGTAGATTCTGAGACCAAACTAGTAAAAATTCAGAGAGTAGTCTTACCAGTTCTCGGGTAATCCTACTAGAAATTTATTTTAATTAAGGTACTGAAGGAAGTTAATTATTAATCAAGTTACTGAAATTAATAATTTAAAATTATGAAAGTTAAGAAAGGTAAGTGGGCGCCACCCTGAATAATACTAGTCTATTTTTTGTTACTCACATCAGCATTATAGCGACAAATCCTGGAATATTGGAAGGGAAAATAAACTCTATGAACAACGTTATTAAATTTACAAGTTGTATATTAACTTTTTTCTAAAAAAAATTAAACAGAAAAAAAAATAGTTTTTTATTGAGTTGTTCTAAGTTGAAGAAGCGATCTCGGTGAAATATATATGTTACTTTCCTGGAGTGGTGTATTCTGTCATGGTTCCAGATAAAGGTAAAGATATCGTTCTGGTTTCAGATGGAGTCCTTGTCCTAGGTAAAGTTCCAGGTAAAGTTCTTGTCCCAGGTAAAGTGCATTCACATGAATGCACTTTTTAAAGATAAGATACGTTTGGCTTTAATAGCACATGATCACAGAAAAGAAAGAATGAAATCTCTTTGCCACTGTTTAAATACACGAAATCATATGAGAGAGAATAGACTTACGTCTCATGTTCATGTCAAGCTCAGACGTTTAATTAATAATTGATAGAAGAAGAGTTAAGAACGATGTCGAAGTGGGACTAACAAATAGCAGTGGCTATTTTCACCACCGGCGGAACTCGTTCGGCCCGTATTAAAACGTTGATTTCAACTCTTGTCGACAGTAAATATATTCAGCCTCGAAACATTTCTCGGTGTTGGGCATTAGAAAGGACTGGCTATTCGCCGCCCATACGATAATTTATTATTAATTAACTGGAGGAAAGTAAAATGAACGATTTGCTAAAAATCGATTAATATTACTATAAAAATCGATAACTAAAAAAACAGTTTGGATCCTGGTCCCATCTCAACCCGAAAAAAAAACTTTGAAGATACATCGATGAAGGTTACTTCATACTCGTTATCAACGAATGTACTTTAATTTTTAATAGAATTAAAAAGATACACAACATCATATTGTTTTTTTTTTGTTTAAAACTGCAAACGTATTGCGCAAAAGAGCAAACAAACGCTGTTCGCCGTTTCTGTTCGATAGACATTCAACTTCCAGTTGGTTTAGTTGAAACAAGATCCGGATAAGCGATAGGTATCCAAGAAATAATTTATCTTTTGAATTTGTGGAATTCTTTATCGGCCAAGTCAAACATGAATGTGGAATGCTGCAAGATTAAGTTTATATGGACGATATTGTATTAAAGAAAGTAGAAAAATTGTTGTAATTTTCTTCAGTTTCCCACTTTCCTTATAACCAAAATAAAAAACGCGTTGTATATAGGATACGTACAGATATTGTTGGCGTGCTTTGTTAATGACCTAATAGTTTTTTAACAGATGTTCTATCTATTTATAATCTCGAAACATAATAGGGTCTTTGTGAAAGATTGATTTTTCGAAAAAAATAAAAATAAAATATCGGGAACGAAGCAGCTGCCGCTTTTTTGACGATTAATAGTGTTAAAAGACGTTCTTTTCATAATTATCGCTCCTAAATGAACTGTATTAATGATTTTAGTGAATGAAAGTGTTGAAATTTTTTTCAACATCACCCAAAAAGAGATAGAAAGTATCTTATGAAACGTCAGATCACAAAAAGGATAATTTACCCCAACAAGGGAATCAGTGCAACTAGTTTCGGTAAATTTTTACCATCACCAGGCTATGTACAATTGGTACATACCACACAACCTGTAAGTAGTCCCCGGTATCACTCTGGCCATCTTCCATCCTTCCTCCTTCAGCACTCTGTTGAATAGTTCCCAGAAGTGCTCCCCATTGTCATTCAACCATTCAACCATTCAGCCTCTTCATCATATCACCTCTCAGGCCATCTATCCCTGGGAATTTCCTTACTTTAATGTTTCTCCCCCCCCCTCCTTTACTTCCCATTTCTCTGCCGGCCTTAGCCCCCTCATTTTCCCTGCCTCTTTAGTATCCTGGACTGGCCCCCCACTCCTACTTTTCCAATCTTCCTCTAGCAACTCGTTCCTATTTCCACCCATCCTTTTCACCGCTATCTCCTCGGCAATCTCATACGCCTTTCCCCATGAATTGTTTTCCAATTCCTCCAGTAACTCTCCCCACTTACCTCTTTTTTCCCTCTCCACCCTAAGCACCAGTTTCTTCTTCTTCTCCTTGTATTCCCTATTCCCTTTATCTTTCCTCTTCCCCTCAGCTTCCGTCTTCGTTGTTTCTTACACTCCTCCATAGCTGCTCTATTTCCTCAATCCACCAGTAATTAGTCCTCCGCTCACGCCTATTCCTCCTCTTTCCCTCTCTTTTCCCTCTTATTTTATCTCTTGTATCACATGGTACAATTCATCTACATCATGTCCCCTTCCTATCTCCTCTCTTACTTTCTACCTCATACTCTTTGCCTCTACCTCCATCTCATCTCTTCCAATAATTCCTTTCTTCCTTTCCTTATATTCAAGCTCAAGCTTTCCTCATCCTCCAGCTCCCTCCAACTACTCACACTTTCCCCCAGCCATTCATCACATGCTGTTATATCAACCAACTCGTTGGATGTCAACACTTCCTCCAGGATCTCTCCTCATCCGTCCTTTGTCTTCAGAAGTTGATACGTAAATTCTGTTAAACCCAAACAGTGGGTATACATCAGGAAAAAAAAGCCATTATTGTCTGGTATAAATAAAATCTGGACGTTTGTGCACCTCCTGACTGCGACTCTGGATACTTAAACCAAATATTTTGCGTGTGCAATCTTCAAAGAAAACTTGGTGAATTTTGTGAGAATTTACTGGATACGAAAGCAATATAAATAAGCAATGTTTCGAAATTAAATAAAAAAAAATGGATTGTAAGTGCTACGGAAGTTGGCTTCCTCTACAAAATCTGCGAAATGAAAGTCAACAACTTTTTACAAAACTAATAATCAAATAATATATCTTCGTTCGACTAAACTGTGTATTTAAGTGAACACACAAAAAAAATCAAGACAACAAACACAGCTTTTGAATGTTGAGTTGATAAAGGGACAGACAGACTTTAGACGGTTCTTGGTAAGGTTTACACAAATCATCTTATTCTATTTTCACTTTTCTTCGAAAATTACATTTTTGTGTAAAGTTAAGGTCGAAACTCACTTATCAGCACCTCATAGTCATAGGAACAGCGACTGATCATCAGCAGCAGATTTTATTTCTTATGTGTATTTTAAATGTAAGCACAGCACCGACAAGGCACGTCAACGCCTCAACCACAACACATTTCTCAGAGAGAATATTTTGCGGACTTATCAGCACATTTCGGTTAGTACAGTACATTACAATATAAAGTGAAGCCTATAGTCGGTGCTGATCCCGTGTCGATGAGTTAAGTAAACCCATACACAACCGTCAAGTTGACCACTCGACGGTGCTGTGACGATGCTTGTCAGGTGCTGTGCTGTAAAGTGAGTTACGGCCTTTAGCCTGAGTTAGCCAAAATAATAATATATGTAGATAATTATGGTATTTACCGTTTTCAAAAACCTGATGATTCGGAAAATTTGGTACTCACCTGAAAATAAAGAAAACACAAATTATTAATTTTATTGTTAAAATAAATTCAATCACAAGAGAATTAGTCAAAAATTGAAAGAACTGTTCGTTTTTGTCCGTCCATCAGATTAAAATAGTTATATATTCAATGTGACGTTTTGATAATACGCAGACGTCAATTTATTCCATGTCCACACAAGCAACTGATACTGAGGTTCATTTTATACTGTTGTCAAAGCTGGCCCTGTCTCTCGACTGTAAATTTTGGCGAATGCGCTCCATTCGAGAACATTCTGGAAAATCGTTTTGTTTACGCATAGGACGAGCGTGGAAGTTCAAGAACTTTCCGGAATTGATAAAGACAATTAGTGAAACGGACAGTAAATAGTTAGTTTACAGAAGTTCTTAGTAATCGGACAATGAATGAAATAGTGAAGATAAATAGTGTAATACTCAAGTGGTAAAAAATACATTAGAACGATTATACCGAGTGTAAATAAATTAGTAGATAAGAAAAGCATTACAATACTATGTCCAGTAACCAATGAGAGCGCTTAAACTTGTTGGACATAGAATAATATAGCTCAGATTAATATTGCAACAGAAATGTCCGTGACAATATTATTTTTCATGGACCACATTATTATAAATAATTATTTTTTAAAATCTTTTAATAACGAAATATGATCAAAAATACGTTTGAAAGCGTGAAATAAAGTTAACGTTATGGTACTTTTTTTAACGCTTTTTCATTTTTTTTTCTTTCTAACCATAAACATCCGTTTTAATCGCTACCAACTGGTGAAATACAAGGTTTTTTAAAGATAGAAAAAATGACACACTGTATATAAAGATATTGGATATTGTAAAAAATTGTTTTGTCAACAAATTTCTACCAATTTTTCCTAATTTTTTTCGTCATTATCTCGAAAATCAACAATTCCAAATTTTTGTCATTATCACACTTGACATTTTATTCTTTATATCTCCAATTCCCGAGAGTGTTTAGTTGTTCGAATGGGGTGGCAAGTCCACTAGGGAATTAAACTACTCTTCCGGAAATTTTTCAACAGAAGCTAGAGATGAATTGTTAATTTGGAACTTAATTAATAACCAAATCACTCAAGTAAATATTGTAGGGTAAAGTAGGGTAAGTTGGTGATCTTTTCAATTAAACATGAGCCATTTTTGAATTCCTGAAGATATATAATTTTTTTTGACCTACCTATCCAAAGAACAATGTTTAAAACAATCGCCGATTTTAAATAAAATGCCAAAATTAAGTCAATTTTGACAGAAAAATACATTTGAAAAAAAGGTGAGCGGTTGTCGGACCGCCGACAGAAGCTTGCTTCTTATGCACAATAGAATGACCATTTTTCGTGAATTTTTCACCATTTTTTTAAATTTTAACAATTTTTGACCATTTTTGACCATTTTTGACCATTTTTGACCATTTTTGACCATTTTTGACCATTTTTGACCATTTTTGACCATTTTTGACCATTTTTGACCATTTTTGACCATTTTGACGAATTTTGACAATTATTGACCGTCTTTGAAAATTATTGACAATTTTTCAAAATTTTTAACATATTTGGCAATTATTGACCATTTTTTCAAAATTTTGACAATTTTTGAAAATTTTTCAAATTTTAATAATTATTGACCATTTTTGACAATTATTGACCAATTTTGACAGTTTTGACAATTATTGATCATTTTTGACAATTTTTCAAAAATTTTGACCATTTTAGACCATTTTTCCAAATTTTAACAATTATTGACCATTTTCAACAATTTTGGAGCATTTTAGAAAGGTTTTGACAATTTTTGACAATTTTTAATAATTATTGACCATTTTTGACAGTTTTTTATAATTATTGACCATTTTTTAAAAATTTTGACAATTTTTGACCATTTCTGACAAATTTTTCGAAAAATTTTGACAATTATTGACCATTTTTCCAAATTTTTGAAAATATTTGGCAATTATTAACCATTTTTTCAAAATTTTGACATTTTTTGACAGTTTTGGCGATTTTTCCAAATTCTTGACAATTTTTGACCATATTTAAACATTTTTGACAATTTTTCAAAAATTTTAACAATTATTTACCATTTTTGACGAATTTTGACAATTATTGACCGTCTTTGACAATTATTGACCATTTTTGACAACTTTTCAAAAATTTTAACATATTTGGCAATTATTGCCCATTTTTTCAAAATTTTGACAATTTTTCAAAATTTTAACAATTATTGATTCTTTTGGACCATTTTTGACGAATTTCGATTGGTTTTGACAATTATTGACCGTTTTTGACAATTATTGACCATTTTTGGCAATTTTTCAAAAATTTTAAACATTTTTCAAAAATTTCGACAATAATTATTGACCATTTTTGACAATTTTTGAAAATATTTGGCAATTATTAACCATTTTTTCAAAATTTTGACAGTTTTTGACAATTTTTGATCATTTTTCCAAATTTTTGACAATTATTAACCATTTTTTCAAAATTTTGACAATTTTTTACCATTTTTGACAATTTTTCACACCTACAGCGAGCTCAGTGCGGCAAGAGAGATTGCGCACAGTCGCTTGAATGAGTTATCGCGTGACGAACGCTTTTTCGTAACATCACACGTTTTACGAGTTGTCAAAAATGGACAATTATTGTTAAACTTTTCAAAATTTTGAAAAATAGTTGATAATTGTCAAAAATTGTTAGTTTTTGAAATATAGTCAATAATTGTCAAAAATGGTCAAAAATTTGGAAAAATGGTCCATAATTGTCAACAATTGTCAATAATTATCAAAAATGGTCAATAATTTTGAAAAATGGTCTAAAATTTTGAAAAATTGTCAAAAATGGTCAAAAACTATCAAAAATGATTAAAAATTGTCAATTATTTTTAAAAACTGTTAAAAATGGACAATTATTGTCAAAATTGGTCAAAAATTGTTAAAATTTTGAAAAATGGTCGATAATTGTCAAAAACTGTGAAAAATGGTCAATAATTTTGAAAAATGGTAAAAAATTTTGGAAAAATTGTTGAAATTTTTGAAAAATAGTCAATAAAGCCGTTTCTGAAAATCGATTTAAACAAGTAATTTTAAAATCGATTTACAAAAAATCGATTAATATTACTATAAAATCGATAACTGAAAATCGGTTATAAGATAATAATAATCGATTTATATAAAAATCGATTATTTTTTAACATTCCTAGTCAGTAGATCTTTTTAAGGTTAATCATGATGAATAGCGAAAATGACGATTATTCTAGCGCTCCTATTATAACCTAAGATAATATAAAAAACTGTTTTAATTATCAAAAGGGCGACTGTAGAAAAAATTATGTGTGTTTTTCGAGCGTAAAGTAAAATTGTCACTTTCGAAAGATTGCCGCGCGACGCGGAGCGTCTCAAGAGGCAATCTGTTACTTTACGCTCTAAATACACAAATAACTATTCTCGTACTCATTCAATTACAATAAATCGAAAGGATACAACAAGGACTTCGTTTCCTTATATATTATTTATGGGATCATTGTACCTAAGGGTTCAAAAAAAAAATAAAACGTACGTGTTTAGTTTTATCAATAACAATAATAATAATAATAATAATAATTGTCGAATTAAATTTCATAAAGTATACCCATCATAAAAGCAATCTTAATCATAATATATTGGTAATTGTTGAATGAATTAACTTATATTAGAGCAATAAAAATGATATTAATGTTGGCGAATAACATGCAGTACACGCTTTCATAAATTCAACTACAAATAAAAAACATATTTGTGCATAGTGATGTCATTTTTGTCACTTTTGGATAAAGAAAAATTAGGTTAGATGGACATAAAATCACATCTCGTATCTGTAGTTTGCGTTTGGCTGGACACCCTGTATTCTCAAAAAAGAATGAACATTTAGAACTCTGCATGTCCATAGAAAAATAGAAAGTTGTAATTTTTTCGACATATTTTACAGTCGAACAGTTGAATTAGAAACAGGTTGATTGATTGATTGATTGGTTCGGCACCACCAGTCAGAGGCTTAGAGACCTCTGCATCTCAGCCTTCAGGCTTTGTGCTCTTGGTTATACCAAGGTCTTCACTAGAACCTCCTTGGAGAAATCTTCCCATGTGTTTCCTATCGCCCGTTTTGGCAGCATTAGGGCCATTTTCCTTTTATTGGTTTGGTCATGTAGGTGTGAATTCCAGCTTAATTTTGAGTCTAGAATTATGCCCAGATACTTGTCCTCCTGGCTAAGACACAGTTGTAGGTTGAAAAGGCTTGGCAGTTTTAGTCTCTTAAGCTTCCTTTTTCTAGTGAAAGTAATGAGCGCAGTTTTTGCTTTCCCTCCTACACCAAATCTCCACCATTTCCAGAGCTTGTAGCATCAGCTCAGATATAACATTAGGGTATTTCCCAAGTAAAAGTATTGTCAGATCATCTGCATACCCTGGGTGTATATCCCCTTCCCGATCAATTCTTCCAGGAGTTCGTATATGACAAGTCTCCACAGCAAAGGTGATAGGACTCCCTGTGGGCATCCCTTCATTATCGATACCTCCATGGAATCTCCAAATAAGGTTGTCGTTGCTGTCCTGTTGAAAAGCATGTTTTTCATTCACCAACTTGTGATGTCGTCTGCTACACTCCTTGCCAACAGCAGCTATCTTGGAGTCAAAGGAGGTGTGGTCGAACGCTCCTTCTATATCAAGAAATACTCCCCAATTAAAACGAACTAAAATACGATTTATATTACACAAGAAGTATAACAGTAGATTTCAGCCGGATTTCAGTTTCTAAGGAAGATAATCTGTTGTTTCCGATTAGTCATTTTTTCAATCAATTAACGTTATTATTATAATCAATAAAAAAAAATTATAAAGAAAGTAAAAATTTCCGCCTTTGGTTGCCGGTGCGGTGAATGCCACACCCTGTACACGTATTACGCACACTTAAGTATGCAGTGGCGTACTGAAACGTATACTTTTTGGTAAATGTTGAGCCAACTTCAATGTAATGGTATTATCCAGATCATTAAATGCCAAACAAGAATTTTTCATAGAAAAAAATTTGGTTTAGGCATTAGAGTACCTAAATAAAAATACGGAGTCAGATGCTGCAAATGCAATACGCATATACACAGACGGCTCAAAAACCAAAGAAAGCTCAGGATGTGGAGTCTACTCCAGAACTCTTAGCCTAAGAATCAAGTGGGGAATGGGAAAAAATACCAAGAACTGGCTGGTATCTCAATTGCCACAAAAGAACTAACCAGAAAAGTAATTTTTCTACAACTGCTATGAAAAGTGACGTATTTCTCATACCTTACTTAATTTCAAAACCAAATATTGCTCATACTGTGAGAAATAATATTTCTCACGGCAATTTGCCCACGCCACTAACATTTATATGGAGAATCAAATAAAATCGACAAAAACTTAGTAGGCTACTGTTATCTTTAAATACCTACTTAGTTGTCACAAAAGTGTCAGATTATATTAGAGAATATGTTAAAAATTTTAAAAAATTGTCAAAAATTTTGAAATATGGTCAAAAATTGTCAAAAATTTGGAAAAATGGTCAATAATTGTCAAAAACTGTCAAAGTTTTGAAAAAATGGTTAATAATTGTCAAAAATTGTCAAAAACTGTCAAAATTTTGAAAAAATGGTCAATAATTATAAAAGACTGTCAATAGTTGTTAAAAATTGTCAAAGATTTGGAAAAATTGTCAAAAATGGTCAATAATTGTCAGAACCTGTCAAAAATGCTCAAAAATTGTCAAAAATAATTGTTAAATTTTGGAAAAATGGTCTAAAATGGTCAAAATTTTTGAAAAATTGTCAAAAATGATCAATAATTGTCAAAACTGGTCAATAATTGTTAAAATTTGAAAAAAGAGTCAAAAATTGTCAAAAATGGTCAATAATTATGAGAAACTGTCAAAAATGGTCAATACTTTGTTGAAAAATTGCCAATAATTTTTGAAAAATGTTCAAAAATTATCAAAAGTGGTCAATAATTGTCAGAACCTGTCAAAAATGGTCAATAATTGATAAAATTTGGAAAAATGGTTAAAATTTTTGAAAAATTGTCAAAAATGATCAATAATTGTCAAAATTTAAAAAAATTGTCAAAAATTTTGAAAATATGGTCAATAATTGTCAAAAATTATCAAAAATTTTGAAAATATGGTCAATAATTGTCAAAAATTATCAAAATTTTTGAAAAATGGTCAAAAATTTACGAAAAATGGTCAAAAATTTACGAAAAATGGTCAAAAATGGTTATTCTATTGTGCATAAGAAGCAAGCTTCTATCGGCGGTCCGACGACCGTCCACCTTTTGTTTTTGTTTTACTAACCATAAAAATAAATATTAAGTTACTTTACTTGTATTCTTTAAATTTGTGCAGTTGTAGAAAAAGTATAGTGTGCAACATGTGGGGAAAGTACTTTTCTCACTTGTCGCACAATATACTATTCTGGCATAAACTAACAGCAGACAAGCCCTATTAGCCTTGAACAGACAACTTGCTACATCAGGGCTAGTATTAGAGTGCCATCAAAATTTAGCTAACCCTTCGGTAGATAACAATATTATCCTGAGGAGGGTTAAATGACACGACAGAAGTAAAGGTAACCACAATGCTGATTCTTTAGCCAGGGAAGACCTTTAGACACCTACTTCCAAGACGACTTCGGTAATTGCGGAACTAGGTAAACGTTGCACCCATAGTCAATTCCTAAAGAGATAGGATGGAATCAAGGGATGCAGTCTTGCCAGGAGCAACCTGGAAAGCTGGCGTCGAAGAAATATTTGGCGATGACCAGGAAAAACCTACGTTTAACAGTAGGATTTCTGTCAGCTAAGGAAACACCTCCATACAAGGAGGCTAGTGGACACACCTCTATGCAGGATGTGTGAACAGGAAGACGAAACTGTCTTATGCGAGTGCTCGGAGTTATCGTTAATGAGAGTGTGTTCGGTGAGTCTTGGTCTACACCTGCCGATATAAAGGATATGTCTTCCAATGACCTGTTCACCTTCCTGGAAAGAACGATGACCTAGGAGGAGAACTCCTCGGGAGGACATACAATGTAGCCTAAGTGCTGTGGGCCAAAACTCACTCTCCCTACTCTACAGATACAGATAGAGTAATCAATTTTTATCAACTCTTAGTATCTCTTGGATTTGTATGCCATGTTGTTTTTGGATGAAAAGTAGTACCCAAGGAATGCATCCATAAGTTAATTGTTCTAGTTTCGCGAAAATTCTAAGATGTTCAATGTCCACTATAGCGTCGATTATCCAGCTTTGGTCTTGGGGAATAGCCTTATTCTACAAGCCTACATGTGTCATGGACTACCAGTCTTTTATTATTAACAATTATTTGATTGAATACTTAAAGGAAGTCTAAATTATTTTTTTCACTACCAGCCTCTAAACCTAACTTTATTGACTTTTGTTGAGGAAGTAAAGTTGTTCATTATTAACCAAGGTAGAAAAATACAGAGCCTACTTGATTATAACTAAATCTCAATCCATTTAATGGAATGTGAGGTTAACTTGTGCACATCTGTCGTGTCATGTGAAACGGGAGTCGACAAACTAATATTTAAAAAAATAAAATGCCAGTAGTGAAGTAGTGAAAAAAAAGCTATATGAGCCACGGTAGAAAGGTGTATTAATGTCTCGGATCTATTAAAGACCTCGAAGCTTCGCTTCTCGGTCGAGAAGCGAAGCTTCGAGGTCTTTAATGGACCTCGACAATAATACCTCACTTTTCTACCTTGGCGCATAATTACTATTAAAACTCAATAATTTAGAATGTGTACTTTCATTAGAAATTGATAGCCAATACTGATGAAGAGAGAAAACGCTGAAACATCAACAAGCAAAGACATACAGGGGTAGCAAATAATTCAACATAATATTTTGGTGAACAAACAAAATCAAATCAATGACATTGGACACCTGGTCACCGCAAAAATTAATGGTATTATACATATTAAATGACAAATATTTATAGAAAATTTCTCGTTTCTAATTAATTAATTAATTGATAATTTATTAAGATTTTAATCGGTTACGGTAAACATAGAGCACGCTACTGTGTATATCTACGACCCATTTACCTACAAGTTATATAAATTTATAATCTTCCGAGTCGATAACAGTGACTTCACTGTCGGATAGATAACGGTTCCCGACTCACTATATGCTAATAGCTAAATAGCAAATTTGTTCACTTCTTCGGCGAAAGCCATACTTCTACTTCGAGTGTGGAAGAATGAAAGAAAGAGAGCCGCCCGAGTCGGTGTTGCCGTTTATTCCAACACATGTTTTAGAATATTCCAAATTAAATTTTTAAAGAGATGCATAATTTTATACACTATACCAGCGGTTCCCAACCGTTTTGCACCTGCGTACCACTTGACTTTTCGAGAAATTTTGGCCTAAATATTTTAATAAACGTATAATATTTACTCTTCTAAAAGTGTTCAAAATTCCTAGAGTAGGAAATGCAGATAAATTCTTCTCCTGTATTTGTGAACAAAACAGGACCAACTGTCGTTTCTCTTGAAGGAGTTTATTTTGTCACTGGCTGTCCCTGAAGTCCCAAGTTCAGTGTGTTGAGTTTGTCAAAAATGTCGGCTCAAGTCACCTGAAACGTTCCCGCGTACCACTGATTGGGAACCCCTGCACTATACAATATAGGCATATGTTTTAGATAATGAAATTCTTATACTGCTTAGTTCTTTCCTGTCATGTTCTACTGACAGTCAAGAATTGATAAACAAGGATTCATCCGACGAGGATTAAGTTGAAAATTTAACACGTCAACTCTTTTTCTATTAATAAATAGGTGAATCAAGAGAGTACATGAAGCAAAAATAGAAAATTTTAAAAACTAACAGCTTTGGAGAATTTTTCTTCGATGATTAGATTTTTCTGTAAATTTTCTTTTTTTTTTCTCAAAATTTATGGAAAATTCATCAATTATCGAATTTATTTTTGGAATATGTCGAAAATTATAAAAAATCCCGAAACTGACATTGACATTCTTTAACGTGAAAATGCGATCCCTACTTTCAAACCCCTCCGAATAACAAGTACAACCCCCAATTTTTTAAATGGGACGTTTAGGCTTGTAATATAACGTTTGAAAGGTCTCTTCATTCTCTCTTTAAAAATGTTATCGTTTTCAAGTTCATTGAATAATAATACATTTTTTTTACCCCCCCCCCCTTGATGGTTCTGATAAAAATTTTGAAAATTCATTTTCAGAGGGAAAAATCGATTTTGAAGAACAGAAATTGTTCTCACCGTATTCGGGGGCATCGCAAAGTCCCCCATACCAAATTTCATGAAATTCGGAGGAAAATTTGGATTGGGCAAAATTTTACCCCCCTAAGAGCTTGAGCTGGGTTTTTGAAGGTGAAGGAGACGTCGTATCGAAATTTTGCAAGAGAGGGTTTGTATAGAAGGCCGAAAATGATTATAAAAAAAAAAATTTTATAAAATTTTCATTGTATCCATGAAAATTTCCAGGTTCGACTCTATGAGAATCCATTTAAAAAAAAATCAAAAGTCGCCTAATTTTGAGGTTAGGACACTATTTTTACTAATTTTGCAATATGCCGTTGTAAACAATGCCTAAAAACACCATACGCAGTTTCCACCATCAATTCAGGGCTATACTTGGGAGGATTTTGGAAAAAAAATTTTGCATTATAAGCACCCTAAATAAGGAAGATTCCCCGAATATTTTCGTTCCGAGTAAATATCTTGGCGGGTCTTGTACCCCAAAAAAATGGGGAAGGGGGGGATTTAGGGTAAAAAATAGTCCGATACCCCCCTTCACCTAGGCATATTAAAAAAAATTTTTGAAAAAAAAACTTTCGGGTCTCATTTATTTTTGACTATTTTCGTATATTTTTCCAGGTTGACCCCCCATTTTTTTGGATTCTATAGACTTGAACGATTTTTAGTTGTCAAAAATGGTCAAAAATTATGAGAAACTGTCAAAAATGGTCAATAATTGTTAAAATTTTGAAAAATGGTCAAAAATTGTTAAAATTTTGAAAAAATGGTCAATAATTATAAAAAACTGTCAAAAATGGTCAATAATTGTTAAAAATTGGCAAAATTTTTGAAATATTGTCAAAAATGGTCAATAATTGTCAGAAACTGTCAAAAATGGTCAATAATTGTAAAAATTTTGAAAAATTGTAAAAATTTTGAAAAAATGGTCAATAATTATAAAAAACTGTCAAAAATGGTCAATAATTGTTAAAAATTGTCAAAAATAGTCAATAATTGTCAGAACCTGACAAAAATGCTCTAAAATTGTCAAAAATGGTCAATCATTGTTAAAATTTGGAAAAATGGTCAAAAAATTTTAGAAAATTTGTCAAAAATGATCAATAATTGTCAAAATTGGTCAATAACTGTCAATAACCCATTTTAAAATAAAAATTAAAAGTCGATATAGAGGGCGCCACAAGTGGCGCCTAATTTTGGGGTTAGGTCACTATTTTTACTAATTTTGCAATATGCCGTTGTAAACAATGCCTAAAAACACCATACGCAGTTTCCACCAAAAATTCGGGGCTATACTTGGGAGGATTTTGGAAAAAAAATTTTGCATTATAAGCACCCTAAATAAGGAAGATTCCCCGAATATTTTCGTTCCGAGTAAATATCTTGGCGGGTCTTGTACCCAAAAAAAATGGGGAAGGGGGGGATTTAGGGTAAAAAATACCCCTCTTCACCTAGGCATATTAAAAAAAATTTTTGAAAAAAAAACTTTCGGGTCTCATTTATTTTTGACTATTTTCGTATATTTTTCCAGGTTGACCCCCCATTTTTTTGGATTCTATAGACTTGAACGATTTTTAGTTGTCAAAAATGGTCAAAAATTATGAGAAACTGTCAAAAATGGTCAATAATTGTTAAAATTTTGAAAAATGGTCAAAAATTGTTAAAATTTTGAAAAAATGGCCAATAATTATAAAAAACTGTCAAAAATGGTCAATAATTTTTGAAATATTGTCAATAATTGTCAGAAACTGTCAAAAATGGTCAATAATTGTTAAAATTTTGAAAAATTGTAAACATTTTGAAAAAATGGTCAATAATTATGAAAAACTGTCAAAAATGGTCAATAATTGTTAAAAATTGTAAAAAATAGTCAATAATTGTCAGAACCTGTCAAAAATGCTCTAAAATTGTCAAAAATGGTCAATAATTGTTAAAATTTGGAAAAATGGTCTAAAATGGTCAAAAATTTTTAGAAAAATTGTCAAAAATGATCAATAATTGTCAAAATTGATCAATAATTGTCAATAATTGTTAAAATTTGAAAAAATAGTCGAAATTTTGGAAAAAATGGTCAATAATTGTCAAAAATGGTCAAAATTTTCGAAAAATGGTCATTCTATTGTGCATAAGAAGCAAGCTTCACCGCTCACCTTTTTTTTGTTCAAACAAATTTTCCCTACACGCCCATATATATATTGTTTGTCCAATGTTCATTTCGAGGGGTGCCCAAGTTACCCGTTAACGGCATTAAAAAAGAATAAAATAAAATTTTGGAATAGAGAATAAAGAGACCTTTCAAACGATATATCACAATCCTATTATACCTGCCATTTAAAAAATTGGGGGGTTGTACCTGTCATTCGAAAGGGGTTGAAGGTAGGGATCGCATTTTCACGTTGAAAAATGTCAATTAATAATTTAAATTTGACGAGTTTCGGGAATTTTTATAAATAATTAATTCATTCCGATGGGCTTTTACACACTATATTTCAAAATATTCGTTTGGAAAATAAAAAAAATAGCAAAAAAGAAATTTAATTTTTTTTGGCATTAAATAATTTTCTACAAATATTTTATTTTTTCAAAGATATGAATTTTTAATTTAACCATTGGTCGATTTAACATGGAATGACCCACATTATTGTAAAATATGTCAACTAAAACCGTTATTGGGTTGATCGCGTTTTCCAAGAAATAATTCGACAGTTGGCAACACGGCGCATTAATATACTATCCACGTAAGTAACGGCATTGCTGTTGGCTATTTACGGTTTAAATGTTGTCGTTTCTCGAATATTGCCCATTGGATACGTCCCATGTACCATTCTATTACATTCGCTTGACCATCTGTATAGCCGTGTGGTTGAGTAAAATGTTGTGACTGGACAAATAGAGATAATCTTGAATGTTACGGAACATCAGATAAAAGTCAAGGTGTGCGTTTGTGTCTATTTGCGCTCGTTCTTTGATGTTCGTTGGTAGTTAATCAGTAAAGTGTAACTAATTGGTCTTTATCACACTCTCTTTGTAAATCATGAATGATGATGATCATGATGATGAAATAAGGGATACGTTTAGATGAATCGTTAATTAGGTAAATCAAATTCAAGTGCATTGTTTTGGAAATAATGCACAAGATATAAATGATTCAAGGTAGCACCTTCCAATTAACGAAAAACATTAGAATTTTCTGAAATAAAAATATTATTTGAAAAACTGAGAGGAAAACCTAGAAGTGGACCACTGCACAAAATCCTTATCTGACTATGTATACTCGTAGAGTACTTGTCGTCTTAAGACGCGTTTCCACCGAAGCCGATTCGCAAAGCAGAATCTGTGGAAACGTGTCAATTAGTATTTCCGATCAGTTTGCCAAAAGTCGGTCCGGATCAAAGCCGAATTGATAAGACCGAGAGTGAGAAAAAAATTCGCTATTTGCAAAAATCACTTCAGCAGAGAAATAAAAAAAAGGTCAAAACTTGCAAATCCGACGATGAATTAGAGGATGTTTATAAATTGATATGATATTTTTTATTTTAGTATTTTATTATTATGTTTTTATTATTTTATTTAACCCGGAATAATTTCAAGTTTAGCGATTTTAATTTACTACACAGTGTACTCACCTTTTTTTATGAAAACTCAGCTTCTCAGGGTTTTGGGTTCATTGGTTTCATGTGTGAGAGATCTAATAACTGTTATTTTTTTATAAGCGCCAAAAGTTCAATGTTATTTAAATAACATTTTTAATAAAGTTTTTTTTAACATCTGTTTTAGATTTAAATACGGTCCTGTGTACTCACCCTGAAAGTTCCTCAGTGATTTGTAACAGGTGTTCGAGATAGTTGTACCAACTGATAAAAAGAATTACTTGGGATGAAACAATTTTAAATTTATTTTATAAAAATTAATCTTGTGGACATGAATTATCAAGATAAACGTTATTTCTTACATCAAATGGGAAAATAAAACTTGCCTAAAATGGTCTTTCATTCAACAATCATACACACTATGAAAAATTATTTCTAATACATGCAATTATGCAACTTGTTATACATTAGTGTATTTACAGTAATAAAAGCAAAATGGCTGATACAGTTGTATCTGAATTTGTTAAATATCTAAGTTCCTTTTAAATATACACTCACAAGTAAGTTTTTTATTTTAAAATGAAGCTTTTTAAATACCTTTTATCTTCTATTAATGTTGAAAAGTGAATAATCACTTCTTTTCTGTTTTAGACCTCTCTGTGAAGTAACCTCCAAAACGAATTGTGAAAAACTCTTGACGAAATTTAATATATAGTTTATTTAAATTTGTTTACTTACGAATATTCCTCGGTGTTTATTTTCTTCAGGATCCGTGTTAAACTATTTTCACTATTAATTACATAGATATTTTATCAAATTTACAAAAAATTTTCACTGAACGTAATTAATAACGTGCTTCTTGTAGAAAATTCATTTTCAAAAGGGACGTCTATCAACAAGTACCTAACAACCAATTCCATTTTTCTTTCCTAGCAACAACCTGCCTACTATTTCTAAAAGTAAATTATTTGTTTGATTTTCATTGACCAATCAAATTGACTTAGTTGTTCATTAAATAGAGTTTATTATATTCGATAGATGTCGAAGAATAAAAATATATTATTCTAACGATTTGACAAAGTTTTGAAAAATAATTTTTCCAAAAACAGTGACCGTTCAACGAAGAAGAAACAACTACTTCCCGGGCTTCATGCCCCGACAGACATTAAATTACACTTCTAAGTCAAGCGGGGTTGGTAAATCTACAAGATTTAAACCAACCATTCTGGTTTGCAACTAGAAGGGATAACATACCTTGTAGACCGGTTTCGGCGTATTGCGCCTCATCAGTACAAGGTATATGTTATCGTCCGAGAGTTAATCCCGGACTGAAATGTGACTATAATCAACAACTATACATATCTTCCAGTTACGGAAATATTTTGGTTGCGAAAATAGCGACATCTCACCTCTAAGTCACAAACCAAAATTCGAATGAGACAACAAACCACGTGGGTTTTTTCCCTTCTATATGTATTTTCACTCCCAAATATTTAAATGTATCCACTTGCTCTACTTGTTCTTCGTTTAGCTGTATTTCGAGATTCTTGTTTTCTTGCCCTATTACTATTACTTTTGTTTTCTCTACATTTATTTTATTTAGATTTCTACTTTGAAGAGCTCTTTTCCAGACGTCTAGATTTTTTTTAAGATTTCTTTCGTTTTTACCACCACTAAATCGTCAGCAAAGGCACATTCAGAGATCTGTATAAGTTCCATATTTCTATAACCCACCGTGAATTTCTTTACTTGATCTTTTACCTATTTTATTATATCGTCCAGGACTTAAGACTCTCCTCTGCCTTAAACCCTCTTGTGTAGTAAACTCTTCAGATTGTAGGTTTCCGGTTCTTACATAATTCCTCGTATTTTTGTATATACTTTTTATACCCCCGATTAAACTCTGGTTTACTCCTCTCTTCTTTAGACTAGCCCATATTTTACAGTCTGGGGACACTGTCAAACGCTTTCTCTATATCCGAAAAAGCAACATATATATTGTTTCTACCATTTTTTTCAATTAACTGTCTCACTGTAAATATGTGATCCTGAACACCTCTGCCTTTACGAAAAGCACTCTGCGATTCTTCTAGTTGATGTTCTATTATGTTATTTAGTCTTCTTTCAAGAATCCTTTCATATATTTTTAACACTGTACTTAATATCGTAATGCCTCTATAGTTTGAACAGTCTCTATTATCTCCTTTCTTATATAAAAGTAATAATATTCCCAATTCCCATTTATTCGGTATTCTTCTTTCAGTATAGATTTTATTCAGTAAAAGAGTTAATTTTTCTATTCCTTTTCTTCCTAGGTTATTTAGCATTTCCGATGTAATTCCATCGTGACCTGCAGCTTCTCCTCGTTTTAGTAAGTTTATTGATGCTTCAACTTCTAGGTTAGTAATTTCTTCAATTTCATCCATTTCATATTGAATGTCTTCATCATATATTTCCTTCGGCCTCAAAATATTCTTTCTATATTTTCATAATATTTTCTTCTTCGGCTATTATTATTCCATCTTTTGTTTTTATATGTTTAACGCCATATTGTTTTCCTTTTCTGAGTGTTTTGAGAAATCTATAAAACAATTTTTGATTTCCTAAACTGTCCTCTTCCAATTTTTCTCCGAATTCTATCCAAGATTTTTCTTTTGCTTGTTTTACCATATCTTTCACTTTTCTTCTTTGTCTTTTATATTCTTCATAATTTGCTGTAGTTTTATTTCCTATATAGTTTTTCCATTTTTCTCTTTTAATTTTTAATTTCTTGGCTCCACCACTTTGTTTGTTTTTTATTTTTTGTTACTCTTACTGTTCCGCATGCTTCTTTTGCAGCATCAATTATTGTATCCTCAAATGCTTTCCATAGGTCATCAATATTATTGTTGTTTATGTCTTTAAAAATAGTATCCATCTCGGTTTCAACTACCTCTTTATATAATTTTGCAGTCTTACTTTCCCGAATATTTGAAGTTACCAGATACCAAAATGTACACAGGTTACTGTTTAAGACCTTCTGCCACTCTTTTGGTTGATGACGCCGGTGGTGATTTAATGTCTCATAAACGACATGGCGGATGGAAATCTTCAACAACAGTCGATGAGTCAATAAATAATAAGACGTCAACAAAATTTTACATACGCTGAGAATACCAATGTCCAAAAAGAACACACCGTACAGTTTACGTCATCCCACCATTCACCGCGTATTATTGAACAACCGCCCAAACACGGATAAGGGTTATAAATAATTGATTATTATAAATAAATGTTTAATTTTTTTGTAAATCAATAAAAGTTACCTGTTAGGCTTTTTATTTATATAAATAAAAATAATCATAGAAAAAGTATAGTACACAACTAGAGTTGTAAGCTTATTACATGCTTGTAAAATTACGCATCTTTTTTACTCGCAAGTAATAAGCTTCTTACAACTCTCGTTACGTAATATATTATTATATACGTGAATACAAGTTACCACACGCACACACACGCACACTGAAATTAATTATCTCAAATTTATGCAACCTTTCGAAACGGCTAATTTATTCTGAACCAGTAGTTGGTTTTTAGACATTTTCTCTTGCCAACAATACACATAGAATTCTAACGACTGAATAAAATGTTAGTCGATATGAGATTTGTGTACAAAGTTGACTTAATTACTTTTTGCGCGAATACACTCAAATAAATATTTACGTAATCGAACTTAGTCCGAAACTGAGTTGACAAGGGTAGTGCAGATCCGTTTATTCTAACTTTAGAGCTCTATAATTCGTTAACGAATTATTAATTATTTTTATCCCTTCTATCATTTCCCTAGAATTTGGTTGAAACTCCTGGGACACCCTGTGTATTTACAAGATCAAATTATCTACCAGGATGATTTTATTTGTACATTGTTTTCCATATTTTGATTTAATCTACATAATTATCGTTTTATTAATGATCAAATTTTCTGAAAATGAAAGGATGCTTTCAATCAATTAATCAGCAATTTGTTCAGTCGCACCTAAATAATCACGCCGAAATCACACCTATAAGAAAACTCGACTATTACCGTATAGATAGATCATTAACTATCTAGTTGTTATTATTATAATTGTCGATGAAGTCATCGATGATACCAGTACTTATAACACGATTCTTTTTATTGTACGATATAAATCAATCGCTACTACGGAAAAATGGGTTGTTTGGATGTTTCGACGTGAGCCATACTAGTGGTAGCCAATTTAAATAAGCCTACACACTTTTTAAATTTAAATTGGAATCGAACGTAATGAGGAATGTTAATTTTTTTTTAATTGCTTTCAATAAATTGGTACCAAAAATACTACAGTATTTTATATATAAATAATAGAAAAAAATCTAACCAATGAAAACAAAGTTCAAGTCATTACAAAAAACTAAAAAACAATTAACAGAAAAAATTAAGAAGATATACTAAAAACTAAGTAGAAATAGCTAACAAGATTTAAAAATAACTAAAACTAGTAAAAACCTACTCAAAAACACGGAAAACCCCACGAAAACTCAACTTAAATCGACAAAAGTTCAGTAAAATAAATTAAAAGTAACCCCCAAAACAATAAAAAACAACCTGAAATTATTAAAATTTGATGAACTCGTAAAAAATAAAAGCAAACAGAAAATAAACAACTATACTATTATACTATTTCCTATTGCATAGGAGCACAAGAAAGGGTCGATAGCCATAAAGCGGCAATAAACCATTGGCGTTACATTTTTCGGTAAAAACCGGAATGGTCTCCGATTTTAGGGAGACCATTCAATTGGGCCAAAATACCTGCTATAATCCGTTACTGAAAAAGGGTTTTCTAGGTACTGCTAAACAATGAAAGTTTTGACAACTATGCAGTATTTGTTGCACTTTTGTAGTCAGAATTTCGTCAAAATTTAGCCCCGTACTGTGTAGAGGTATTTAAGGATTCGTTTTTGTAATTTATTAAATACCTACCAACTATACTTTTATACATTTATCTAAAAGAAGAAATCCAAATATATAAATTTATTGAATCTGTAAATTTATCATAATACAAAATTATTTAACATAATAAAAAAAACTGTAAGACCCATCCTTACTCGGCAAAACCCTTAAACTGACTGCACGACACTGACCACCGACTTATAATATTAATGAATCCTTAACCATTGTGCCGAATTTTATGACCCTATTGTATTTGAGGCGATATAGGACGTGTCGATTTAATTTTGGTAAAACCGACCTGTTTTATCATCCTATATATTATACCCTATAATTATAGTACTTTTGAATAAATAATGAGGCACTTTGCTCCATTGGAAAAAGAAATAGGGTATAAGAACAATAAGAGCAGATAGAAATAAACTAAAAACAATAAGAGCGAAAAGAAAACAACTAAAAGCAATAAGAACCAACATAAATCAATAACAGCTAACAAAAATACAATAAAAAGCAAACAGAAATTAACAAAATATGACTAAAAGCAAACAAAAAACAACTAAAAATAATAAAAGCTAACAGAAAACAAGTGAAACCAATAAATTCAAAGAAAAAACAAAAGAGCAAACAGAAAACATCTGAAAACAAAAAGAGCCAACAGAAAAACAACAAGAACCAACAGATATCAATAACAGCCAACAAAAAAACAATAAAAAGCAAACAGAAAATAACAAAATACGACTAAAAGCAAACAAAAAACAACTAAAAATAATAAAAGCGAACAGAAAACAAGTGAAACCAATAAATTCAAAGAGAAAACAACTAAAAACAAACAGAAAACATCTGAAAACAACAGGAGCCAACAGAAAAACAAGAACCAACAGAAATCAATATCAGCAAACAAAAAACAATAAAAAGCAAATAGAAAATAACAAAATACGACTAAAAGCAAACAAAAAAAAACTAAAAAATAATAAAAGCGAACAGAGAACAAGTAAAACCAATAAATTCAAAGAGAAAACAAAAAAGCATACAGAGAACATCTGAAAACAATAAGAGCCAACAGAAGAACAACAAGAACCAACAAAAATCAATAACAGCTGACAAAACAAACAATAAAAAGAAAACAGAAAATAACAAAATACGACTAAAAGCAAACAAAAAACAACTAAAAATAACAAAAACGAACAGAAAACAAGTAAAACAAATAAATTCAAAGAGAAAACAAAAAAGCGAACAGAAAACATCTGAAAACAATAAGAGCCAACAGAAAAACAACAAGAACAACATGAACCAACAGAAATCAATAACAGCAAACAAAAAAAAAACAATAAAAATCAAACGGAAAATAATAAACTACGACTAAAAGCAAACAAAAAACAACAAAAAATATTAAAAGCGAACAGAAAACAAGTGAAACCAATAAATTCAAGAGAAAACAAAAAAGCATACAGAAAACATCTGAAAACAATAAGAGCCAACAGAAGAACAACAAGAACCAACAGAAATCAATAACATCTGACAAAACAAACAATAAAAAGCAAACAGAAAATAACAAAATACGACTAAAAGCAAACAAAAAACAACTAAAAATAACAAAAACGAACAGAAAACAAGTAAAACAAATAAATTCAAAGATAAAACAAAAAAGCAAACAGAAAACATCCGAAAACAATAAGAGCCAACAGAAATCAATAACAGCAACCAAAAAACAATAAAAAGCAAACAGAAAATAACAAAATACGACTAAAAGCCAACAACAAAATTATAAAAGCGAACAGAAAACCAGTAAAAACGATAAATTCAAAGAGAAAACAGCTAAAAACAAAAAGAGCAAACAGAAAACAACTAAATACAATGAAAGCAAGCAGAACTCGACTAAAAAAATTTCAAACAGCAAAAAAACAATCAAACATATTTAAAAACATCTACAATCAACGGAAATCGCCTTAGAAATTATTAAATTGAAGAAAAACCCAGACAAACTAAAGCAACTAGAAGCAATTGAAGAACTGAAATTAACCGAATACCGAATGCAAACAATAAAGACACAAAAAAAACTCAAACTACTAGAATTAACTGTTGAAAATAGCTAAAATCACCGAAAACCCAATTAAGACAATTTAATGCAACATAAAAACCATTAAGAACAACTGAAATTAACTCAAAACAATCCACTTAAACTAATATCTGCTGAGCAATTTTATATTGTCTAAAATAACTCCGTACTACGAGGGTAGTTTCCATAATTCAGCGAGGTTACTTTAAATGCAACACTATTTCCGTGAGCTGTCAAATTTCAAACAAGCTGCGTAATTTACTTCGTGTTTGACAGATGTTGATAGCAAACGACATACTCGTCAATTTTAACGTGAATAAAGTGAATCAAACCAACGAAAGACTTAATAAATAAATAATATGCCTTGTAGAATTTTATTATATACTTGTGTTCACGATTCCGGTATCGTGCTGTTGTAGTTTGCGTATAACGGTGTTACGACAATCGTGTACGACTTCGATTTCGAATATGTAGTGTGAAAAGTAAACATTAAAAAATGCATATAAGTATACAATGCATCTTTGTTGTACCGCTGTATCTCAGAAAGTTTGCTCCAGTACTTTTTCCTCTATCTTGTAAAATAGCTGGTAGGGGTGAGTGGGAAAGATGACTCGATAAAACTGTTAATAACTTTTGTTACACTTAATGGATTTTGACAAACTTAGTGTCATTTGAAAGAGAATTTAATGCCTAATAAAATATTATATCATCGTCTCATTATAGTGCTTATAACGGTTGCTAGGAGGCGGTGATTGAAAAATTGTTTTGTTTTCCTTGGTTAAAATGATTAAATTGTTCTAAAACCTGATTAATAATTGTAGTATCGTTAATACTTGAACTATGGATCCCAATTGTATTTAAACAGGATAATTATTATCGTCTTGTACAATCTACCGGCCAACCAAAATAATATTGACATTCCGTAAAATACGAATCAAGGTTTAGACAACAAATCATTTAATTAAAAAAAAATTACTTCATTCAATTTAACCGACAGCTCGGTAAATTGAGTAATTGCAAATATTTTGGTATTTACCAATCAGGTAACTTTAGCTTTTATTGGCTGCTGGCGTAATTAACGTCGGTATCAATAAACAAATAGCCACAATGTTTATTACCTTATCGAAAAGGGTGCACTGTCTGATTAGAAATATCTAATTAGAATCGTAATTAGTTCATACAGAACCGGCTTTAATATCAACGTTCCTTTCAATTCAATCAACAATCCTTAGTGGAACAAGTGATGAAAATTTCGATAAAGTAAAAAAAATACATGCTTTTTCATTCTCGAAAAATATATATTTTCAATTGCTGCTATCTCTGATAGTTTTCAAGATAGCAAAAAAAATGGGTTGCAAAATTCTTTACAAGTTTAATTTTGAATTTTTTTTCTAGCTCTTTCCCTTTTCTCTCTTTTTTTGGCAATACCTCCTTTTCGACACATTTTGCTCCAAGTAGATATAAAAGTTTAACGACCATTTAAAACCCGTCTAAAAAACCGGAAACAATAAAAATGAGTATCGTCATAAGATATGATTTAATTATTGTATTAAAAAGAAGCAACTAATGAAATAATAAAATTTTAATGACTTCCTTATAATAATATTTAATTAATAGTTATTTCCAATAATTTTTCAAATCGATCCACACCTGCTTTTGATAAAATTTGAAGTTTTTTCAATTTCTCGTCTTCCCTTGTTAAATAAAATTAGATTCACTGGCGTATGCTAATTATAAATTCGAAGGAATCATCCATAAATTCAGGATATTAATTTTAATTTTAAAATAATTTTAAAATAATAATAAAGTGATCAAAAAAAATTAATACAATTAAAGTTCACTTTATCGATTTTTATATTATATATCATTATACAGGGCGATTAATTAGTAATGGACCATGTTCAGTTGAAAAACACTCTGATAGAACCAAAAACAAAGTCTAATTATTTTATTTGAGAGAATATTGATATAAAAGAAAAACTAAAACAAAGGAGCATTTCCTAAGATGAAATTTTCCAATTCACTCGCCCACTGAACTAGTTTCCTTCGCACAAGATTCTATAAAACCTAAATTACCGTTCTTCTATATGTAACGTATAGTGCAAGTATCCCTGAACATTTCATCTGATGAAACTTGTATAGTGTATACAAGACGACAGGAAGAGAGCAATAAATTTTCTCACGAAACTAGTTTCAATTTTTTGCAAACACCCTCCAAATACAAATACACTGTAGATTAGAACAGAATTGCCAACTTTTGCAAAACCTGATTTCTTACTGTACTGTACGTTGTGAGAAAAAAGAGGGTTAGCACTAAACAATATCGAATGCTTTTATTTACGATTTGTTAAGGGTTGTAAGTTATACAGAAGTACAGTGGTGTAGATAATATTGAAGACTTAGACGAGAAAAAATGTTAGACTAGAAGTAATATGGTAATTAAAATATATCAAATATGATGTGGGACTCTAAAATAATAATTGAAAACTAAAACTATGACTAGTGAAGGCTTATTTTTCAAAAAACCACTCCCAATTGCTGCCCAGAAGTCGTTAAAATCGTTAAAAAAGCAAAATTTGTGGAGTTCCCTTCCAAAGCCCCAGAGGCAAAAAAATTTTTGGGCCACGCTGGTTTTATATAAAAATAATGCTCTCTTAAAAAACAACCATATTTTATTCATTTCTATACATATTAAAAATGACAAACTTATATTAAATGATAATTAGTCTAAATCTTTTTAAAATTTAAGTGAAGCCTTCGATCTTTTCGTATTTGCAACAACTTATTACGTCAAAACACAGCTCATTATTCTCATTATTTCGTTTCAAATGCTCTCCTTTAAATAGAAATATATTACGGTCTGCCAACCCCTCTACTCATCTCTTTTCTAAGCGTGTAATAATCATCGTCGATATTAAACCGGGCTTTTGACTCATCACATGTAAACTTCGAGCGAGTTTCTCTCACGCCGCGAAGATCGTCAGCGCTCGGCAAATTCCGTTCCCATATAACACCTTGAGGTCAACGGTGGACACCAGCCCGCTTTCCAATTTTGGTTTTCGCCGAGTACTTGATGCTTAATGCGAGTGCTTCTGCCTACCTTTAAATATCACTCATATTCTAAGCAAGATAGCCGGTCCATTTCTAACGTACTCTTAAATTTCATCAAAGAACTAAAAATTGATATTTAGGTGAGATTATAACAAAACTCTGTGGCTAATGGATCTGCTTCCAGGCCATTTTCTTTTTACACACAAACAAGAACCTAAACTCTGGAGAAAAATAAAGGAGAAGACAAACAGTGCAGCTTCAAAAAACTGGAACGTTGGAAAGTCGGGTAAGAGATAAGGTAGAAAACAATAACTGCTACTACAAAATAGAAAGATATAGTGGAGAACAACAAGAACTATGCTAAAATCCGAAACACTGGAAAATTGATGAAAGATGGTGTAGAAAACACTTTAATCCAATAGAAAATTCAGAAAGGTTAAGATAAGAACAACTCATTATATTTTGTACAAATTACTTTCTTTAAATATAAGAAACGAAATTAACACATAAAAATGTTCATTAGGAAAAAAACAGTTTATAATATGGTCGTCAACCGAGCTGGCAACAATCCAATTAAAATCGACCGTGAAGTCATAGAAACATCAAGCTCAATCTTCCGAAAAGAATCTACAAGAATTTAGAATAGGTCAAGCTGCTTACTTTTTAATTGCGATGATCGAAAAAATTTATCTTTTAAGTTTACGTGTAAGAAATGATTGTTTGTACCGTTGAATTATCATATTATAAAAAATGAAACAATTCCATGAAATGAGCAAAATTGGTCTTGGTCTTGCAGTCCCGGTCTTGGTCTTACGAAAAAGCAAGTCCAAGACCAAGATTATCATTAGGCTAGCAAGACCAAGACCAAGACCAAGACCAAGACCAAGACCAAGACCAAGACCAAGACCAAGACCAAGACCAAGACCAAGACCAAGACCAAGACCAAGACCAAGACCAAGACCAAGACCAAGACCAAGACCAAGACCAAGACCAAGACCAAGACCAAGACCAAGACCAAGACCAAGACCAAATGAACAAGAACAAGACCAATACCAAGACCAAGACCGAATGAACAAGAACAAGACCAATACAAAGACTTAATATGCAAGACCAAGACCAAATACACAAGACTGAACTGAAAATTCTCCCTTCAGAGCGTATCGTCCGCTTTCTACGAAAACCTCGTAACTACATTTTTTTCGAATTGAAATTATTAGTGACATACACTCAACACTTTTTGGAGATTTCCCGAAAATGGCCATTTTTCAGATACGACGTTTGCATAGAAAAGAGAACAAATTTCTTATGGAACTAAGATAGTACTGTTATTTGTTAGTTGAATCTTCATGATAAGTAAAAACATTAAATATATCCACGGATATGATTCCAAGAACTAGTTCTTTTCGCTCCGGAAACGTTCAAGTCTCAATCCGCAATTTTCCCGAAACTACCCACCTCTAGAATACATAAGAACGCATAAGAAAACAAAAGTGAAAAAATAATTGTGGACATATTTCAGCAAGACCAAGACTGGATCATCAAGACCAAGACCAAGACTAAATAAGCAAGACCAATACCAAGACCGGACATATTTGAGCTAGACCAAGTCCAAAACTGGATACGCAGGACCAAGACCGGACATATTTCAGCAAGACCAAGACTGGATCAGCAAGACCTAGACCAAGACTAAATAAGCAAGACCAAGACTGGACATATTTGAGCTAGACCAAGACCAAAACTGGATACGCAAGACCAAGACCGGACATATTTCAGCAAGACCAAGACTGGATCAGCAAGACCAAGACTAAGACTAAATAAGCAAGACCAAGACCAAGACCAAGACTGGACATATTTCAGCAAGACCAAGACTGGATCAGTAAGATCAAGAGCAAGATTGTCCAAGCCTGTTACACATACTTAAATTATCACACGAATGTTACTCAATTGTTATCTGTAAGTCGATCTCAATTAAAACATTTTGTTTACCCATTCATCCATTTTTCATGGACCATACCGAAATAACAACGAGAAACAATATAAACAGGTTTCTCGAAAACGGTGCACGATAGTTTTTAAAATAGTTTTCGAATTTAATGTAAAATTTGTCAAAAAATGTACGCTTAGGCACTCCTTTTGAACGCTTGTGACAGCAATGATAAATCAATCTTCAAAAGGCGCTAGCTCTCTTAGGAGGAACTTTTGGATAAAGGCAGGAGAGTTTATGGCCACCCTGTATATACAAATACCGACCGACCTCTCGGTAAATTAGTTGCAACCATCTGACGGCGAAATTTACCACCGCTCCCTCGCTTATTGGTCAAATCGAATAGCGCGCGCTTCTCTGGCTTCCTGTTACACACTTCCGTCCCATTTCACGAAATTACACAAATTGCAGGGAAAGATGTTACAAACTTAGTCCTAACTTAGTATTTTCTTAACTTAGCACAATACAAAAAAAAGATAAACATAACTTGGTATAATCGTTAATTTAGAAACTCACCCTAAGAGCCAGTTTCACAATCGGTGGTAAACTCTAAGGATTAAGTAACCTTAACCGAGTCCCTAATCAATAGAATTTGTTTCACAATCATCATTTAACTAATGGTCAGTTAGCCTATGAAATTGTATTAACTTTTGTTGCGTTGGTATGAAAGCCATCGATATAATATGGTGTTCTATGTCAAATGAAAGGAAAAAGAAGACCTTTGGCGGTTATGTTTTACATTTTTTAATTTTTTATACTGATGAAACTTTTTTACGCTTTTACTAGAAGACTCCACGAGATTTTACTTCCAAAGTTATTTATCTATTATAAAAAAGGGAAACGCCAACAACCAGGAGGTGTGTTAATTTCTCCAAAAAAGAAGAAGACCTATTAATATCTTTAGTAGGAAAATACAAAGATATTATACCAATGCGGTGACATGGAAACAAGAAACAGAAAAATGGTTGGAAATTGAAAAAGAATTCAATGCATGTAGCAATAATAGTAGATCAGTTTAAGATGCTGAAGGATAAATAATATAAATTTAAAGAAAAAAACAAAAAGAAAGTTCTCTCAAAATAAGTTATTTTCAAGTCAAACTGGTGGAGGTCCACCTCACCAAGACAATATTACAGATGTGGATGCTGCTATTACAGATATTTTGGGCAACGAATTACAGGACTTCAAAGTTGCATTTTCTTTTGTCTTTGTTTTCATATTTCACAAAATTGGGATTATAAAAATTTATAAATTCCAATTATGTACTTTAGTCAAAATGAGACCTTTCAACATAGCAAACCTGAGGATATTGGTGAAGTAATTGATGATAATCAAGAAAATCTAGCAGACATTGAAGGCAACAAAGTATACTAATTGGTACGTATAGAATATCAAAACTATATGTACTGGAAGTTTAAACTTTTTTTTCTTTAAGTTACAGAAACCACTACAAATGAGGGTGATGGAGACTGGGAAAAATATTGCCCAAAAGACCTTCAACGACCAATTAATCCAAAATTGGCAAGTAAGAAATTGAATTTTGGGTTACATAAAAACCAATCAAATGCAACAAATTGTGCAGTTATTAAGATTGAACATAACTAATATTTGATTGACTTTTGTACAAAAATAAAATTATAAGTTATTGAAGTGAATAATACTCTTTTTTAGTAAGCAATTCTGAAAACAAGGAAAAAAGTTTGATGAGGAAAACTACCTTAAAATGCTATCTTTACACAAACCCAAAATTTAATATTGTGAAACTGGCAGTAAGAGGATAAATATTGATAAATCACCGGTTAATTTACAGAGTTGTACTGGCCTCTTTGCAATATTCAAACAACTTTAGATATTAAAAAAAATAGCCTAGTTTTCCAATTTTTGTTTTGTTTCAAAGGTAAAGAGTAGTGAAAATTGGAAAAACACTCAATTTAAAAATTACAATGAAAAAATTTGTTATGATAATCGAGGTTTCTCATGTTCTTGAGAAATATTGCATACAAATAGTTTGCTACATATTTAAAACAAATGAATGCAGAAAATTTTGCGTTGCATTTTCACTTGCCTTGTCCTAAATTACACAAACCAACATTATTATCTCTGTGTCCTCTCGACGTTTTACGATTATATATATTTATATTATTTATATATATATACAGGGTGGTCCTTAAGTAATTGTACATAGAAGTACTTACAGTACAATATTCACTTTAAAATATTGAGATTTAAACCAACTAGTTTTAATAAAATGTTAATATTAAAAGAGATACAGGGTGTTAAACATGAAATTTTAATGTTTGTTTTTTACAATAACTTTAACGCTTTTTGACGTGTATGCACAAAAATTTGACGGTGGGTGTTTTTGGATATGAGAAATCATAATTTTGTACGTATTTCGATGTATTTTGTAGAGGGCGCCACATGTTTAAATTAAGACTATTTTTGTAAAAGAATATTAAAGCCACATCATTTTAACAAAAAAAAGGCATATTTGTTAGTATCCCCAAATCTTGACGGTTTTAGATATAAAGTTAATGCAAAAAACAAAAATTAAAATTTGATGTTTAACACCCTGTATCTCTCTTAATATCAACATTTTATTGAAGCTAGTAGGTTTAAATCGCAATATTTTAAAGTGAAAATTATACTATACTTCTATGTACAATTACTTAAGGATCACCCTGTATATATATATGTGCTCATTTGAAAAGGACCCACCCTTAATATTTCAAAAATAGGACATATTAGAAAGAAATGCCAAAACACGTCAACTTTTAACTAATGTCATAAACGTCAAATTCACCCCCTCCCTACTGGAGACACCCCTTACATTTTTTAAAATGGCATTAGGTATCAAGTCACACCTCATTTAAAAGGTCTGGTAAATCTCTATTCAATCATTTTGTTTTGCCTTTGATACCAGCCTTCCATTGTTATTTAATCGTTGTTTAAAATTGGCACTTTTTCAACTTTTATTGCCTGAATGTTAACGGTGGTCACTTTGAACACATGATTAAATAGCGGTTTTTTCTTGTTAACAGTTGTCTTTTTACTATTTGTACTTTTTTTATTCTTTAAAGAGTCTTTCTATCATAACACAATACGGGGGGCATACGAAAAATTGATAGAGAGCCAATTTTAAACAACGATTAAATAACAATGGAAGACTGGTATCAAAGGCAAAACAAAATGATTGAATAGAGATTTACCAGACCTTTTAAATGAGGTGTGACTTGATACCTAATGCCATTTGAAAAAATGTAAGGGGAGGGGGTGAATCTGACGTTTATGACGGTATATATCTGTTAAGATAGAACCAACCATTCTGGTTTGCGATTAGAAGGAATAACATCACTTGTGGACCGGTTTCGGCGTATTGCGCCTCATCAGCACAAGGTTTAATATTTTGGCCTGTCCATAAAAATGTTTGCCAAAATTGGTGATAGAGGGCTTCCCATTGATAAACCTTCATTTTGAATATATACCTTATTATCAAATGTAAAATAGTTTTGATTAACACATACTTCAAACAATATCTAATATTATTCCTGGATTAATATTTTTATCCTCTAGTAATTTTCTCTTTTGGAGGAATTTGAGAGGACATATTGGTAACATGTACCCGACACCAAACATTCATTAACACCTAACACAGAACTAGAAGTACTACATATTTGTGATAAGAAACAAGAATTAGATTTCCTCAAAGAAGACTCTTAAGAGACCCACATCACAAGATAGGTCACTATTTGGTCTAGCCAAAATTTTAAACATCTGGGCCGCTATTCTTGAATTTGTGGGAATAGAAATTCAGAGGGAAAATGGTCGAGAGTGGGCGTGGTTCCCTCAAATTTTAAAATGCCGTATTCTTGGAAAATTTCTATCGAAAAATGAGGGAAATTATTACTCCCTAGGGGAATTTTATTCTATTGGTCATGACTGAGAAAAAAAGCTAAAATAATGTGGAAATATTTAGATTTAACCTCAAAACTTATGGTTGGCTTGTTTTTTGTCAATGATAAGGATATTTTATTCTTGGTTTTTGGAGACTTATTTCAGTGTTTTTCGGCAAATTAGTGCAATATGGATTAATTCAACCAACTTTTGCATTAGCATGATGCCATGATTGAGATTTCGGCTTTAGATTTTGTAAATTGGGGAGTAAACCTCCCCTTCGGGATTCTCTTTGAGAAACCCTATCATAATATTTTTAAAAAATTGTCAAAAATTTGGAAAAATGGTCAATAATTGTCAAAAACTGTCAAAGTTTTGAAAAAACGGTTAATAATTGCCAAATATTTTCAAAAATTGTCAAAAATTTGGAAAAATGGTTAATAATTGTCAAAAATTGTCAAAAACTGTCAAAATTTTGAAGAAATGGTCAATAATTATAAAAGACTGTCAAAAATGGTCGATAATTGTTAAAAATTGTCAAAGATTTGGAAAAATGATCAAAAATGGTCAATAATTGTCAGAATCTGTCAAAAATTATCAAATATTTTAAAAAATGGTCAAAAATAGTCAATAATTGTTAAAATTTTGAAAAATGTTCAAAAACTGTCAAAATCTTTGAAAGTTGTCAAAAATGGTCAATAATTGTAGATTGTCAAAAATTTTGAAAAATGGTCAAAATTTTTGAAAAGTTGTCAAAAATGGTCAATAATTGTCAGAATCTGTCAAAAATGCTCAAAAATTGGCAAAAATGGTCAATAATTATTAAAATTTGAAAAAATTGCCTAAAATGGTCAAAATTTTTGAAAAGTTGTCAAAACTGATCAATAATTGTCAAAATTGATCAATATTTGTCAAAAATGGTCAATAATTGTTAAAATTTGAAAAGATGGTCAAAAATTTTGAAAAAATTGTTAAAAATTATCAAAAAATTTACGAAAAATGGTCAAAAATGGTCATTCTATTGTGCATAAGAAGCAAGCTTCCATCGGCGGTCCGACGATCGCTCACCTTTTCTTTTTGTTTTACTAACCATAAAAATAAATATTAAGTTACTTTACTTGTATTCTTTAAATTTGTGCAGTTATAGAAAAAGTATAGTGTGCAATATGTGGGGAAAGTACTTTTCTCACTCGTTGCACAATGTACTATTGTTCACTAGTTACTTTTTTTTGACTACTCATTTTTTAGTGGACACAATGGACAAACGACAAAACTATCCAGCCTCCATGGTCAAAACCAAAAACACAACTAAAAATGCCGCGAAGCAAAAAGGTTAGATTGAAATTGAAAACATCTTCTTCTTATTTGGTTAAAATTCATGGCAAAAACAGCACAGTTTACTTATACTGTCAAAATTATGTACGTTTTGATTGGTAGTACATTTTTGAGAACTTAGTCAACATTGTTTCCTCTTTCACTAGAAGATCCGCTTTTGACCAGTTGGGGAATAAATTGTTTTTTTTTTAATTTTTTCAACAAAAATGCTCTTCCCTTCCCCCCTTCACGATTTTTATACTGCCGGGTACATTCGACTATTATATAAATATGTCAAATCATTTTAAAAAAGAGTTGCACACAGGTTGAACGATAGAGATCAAATTGCACTATACTATTCTCACCTTTTATTTATTATCTTTCATTTCTTCCCGGAGGATGAAAATCATACTTTGTTAGCCGGTTTTTAGATACTTCAGATTCCAGAATTGATTGATTTTTCCAAATTAAATAAAGTAGAAATTTTAATTTTTTAAATTCTAAAAGTTCCAAATATTTCGTTGTTAATATAACATCAACAAAACTGTTCAAGTTGTGTCTGTGTCAGAAACAAGTAAACAAAACAACCATCACAAATATTGAGCAGTAAGTTTCCAGTACGGGCTTTCTCTTATTCCACCCCCCACCCCCCCTCGAGAGATCAGTCCACCACCACCTACAAAACTCCCCCCTCGTGACTCTATCGAAGAGAAAGAGAGAGTGAAGAGAAAGCTATTCGCATAAATATACATATCTCTATTTCGCTCTAAAGCAGCTAGGGTAAAAATCGATACGAGCACCGGCGGTGTTAGTTAGAGGGCTGGGGAGGCTCAATGTGCAACTTCTGCATAGTCTGTTGACTCCGAGATTGATCACCCCGGGTCTCTATGTCTGGAGCATGAGAAACGTTTTTAAGGGGTACGGTTTTTGGCGGCCCAGACGGGACAACGAATTGGGGAAGACTGCGGTTATTTCACTTTTCATTGCGTTTAGTTTCACTATCGCAACCGAACATATATATGTTGAGGAATTTTAGAGCACTAGGAAACTAAAATTTATTGCTGGTGGTTAGCATTATCTTTAGGGGGTTTTGTAATTATATATGCTTAATTTTACACAATTATTTTACTGGAGTTATGGGGGGATTGCTAAGAATTTTTGATAAAATTATCTGCTCCACAGAAGTTTACAAATATTGGATTTATATTAAAAATGATCAACTCTTTGGTCTGGAATATATTGCTTAACTGACTATTTTTTTTGTTTTTAAGTTTAAGCCAAGTTGTGTGATGCCTTTTGGCCCAATATAATAATAAATATTTAAAATAAGAATTAAATTCCCTTGATCTTAATTCAACAAAACGTTTGAACATTTCATTATTATATAAATATAAATAAAGAAGGTTATTGTCAAGTTCAAGCGTGAAGCAAAACAAAACAATTATATGTTTATCTGTTTCGTTCGAACTTGACCGGTTATATAAATATACATTCAGTATTGATCAAAGAAGAGTCGATGCAGAATACTTGAAGAAAACTATTCTATATAGTGATAATGATCCAATATTTATTGATTCTACATGTGAAGATAGAACAATTATGTTCGAATGTTCATTTTATGGTATTGGTAGATCGATTTTAGAAGTTTGGTATGCGAAAAAAAATTGTACACGTGATTTAAACTAGCTGCTGAACTACACCACTACAACCGATGTTGTCGGTGGCGGCTGGCGTCGGTATCGAGCGATGGCGGCGGTGTATACCGTCGTTGTCGACAGCCGCGTCGTAGGCGGCCGTGAGGCAGGTTAGTCGAAGGTCAAGGGTACTTTTCCTAGCCGACTACGACGCATTCTCTTGCACTCCCTCCCCCATTTACACAGTAAAAAAACGTAAACTAAAAGTTACACTAAACCATCGAAATTTTTGTTGCAAATGCCGCTGTAAGAACAACAATCATTTTGAACATAAAAATTAACATATATACCGCTCGGCTATCAAGACATATGATGTATGTCAATACTAAAAATGGGACGTTTTAATAATAATTCTCAATTTTTTTTTAATTGTTTCCATATTTTGTTTTATTGTCATCCAATTCTGAATTATGTTGAAAATTTATCAAGTACAAAGTTGTGATTGGAGGTAAAAGTATTTGAGAGTATTTAAAAATGAGTTTATCCCAATAGACACTTTGTAGGACCAAAGCCAAATTTTGGTTACTTTTTGGACTTTTTAACCTTTTTCTTCTTCATTTTTACCATAGTATGTGCCGGTAGTTAATTTTGAATGGTTTTCTTTGAGAAAAAGTTCCAAATCTTGTTCAGTTTATCCCAATAGACACTTGAAAGGACCAAAGCCAAAAATTTGTTACTTTTCGAACTTTTTAACCTACCAGTCACCTATTTCTTCTTCTTTTTTACCATAGTATGTGTCGGTAGTTAATTTTTAATGGTTTTCTTTGAGAAAAAGTTCCAAATCTTGTTCAGTTTATCCCAATAGACACTTGAAAGGACCAAAGCCAAAAATTTGTTACTTTTCGAACTTTTTAACCTACCAGTCACCTATTTCTTCTTCTTTTTTACCATAGTATGTGTCGGTAGTTAATTTTTAATGGTTTTCTTTGAGAAAAAGTTCCAAATCTTGTTCAGTTTATCCCAATAGACACTTGGAAGGACCAAAGCCAAAAATTTGTTACTTTTCCAACTTTTTAACCTACCAGTCACCTATTTCTTCTTCTTTTTTACCATAGTATGTGTCGGTAGTTAATTTTTAATGGTTTTCTTTGAGAAAAAGTTCCAAATCTTGTTCAGTTTATCCCAATAGACACTTGGAAGGACCAACGCCAAAAATTTGTTACTTTTTGGACTTTTTAACTAACCAGTCACCTCTTTTTTCTTCTTTTTTACTGTAATATGTGTCGGTAGTTTAAAGATTTTCTTCGAGAAAAAGTCCCAAGGTAGATCAGTTGACACTAAGAATCGATCTCTTGTGGTAACATTTAAAACCATTCCTGAGAGAGAAACAATGTTTTAGCCATAGGGAACTAGATTAATAAGAAATTCTCAAAACGAACGAAATACACGTATGGTTAGGGTCCATGAATAATTAAATCGAGAAGGATCAAATCTGATTAAACAAATTTTCGAGTACACACATTTTCCATTTTGCTGCTTCGGCTCAATCAATTCACCAAGGCGGCTTTCAATTACGAAGTTTTAGGGAGTGTACTTTGTTTGTTTAATCTGGTTGCCGAGACTGGGTTTTAGGGATTAACCCATACATCAAGTGTAGAATAAGCTTACGAAAATAATAAAAAATAAAGGTCCGTGTCTATAATCGAAAGCGAGTGTCGGGGGGTAAATAAGATCTTATATTAACATCATACCTAGCAGTTTGTTATTTTCTACGATTTGATATAAGAAGATGGAAGAAGATGGAAGAAGATGGAAGAAGATGGAAGAAGATGGAAAAAGATGGAAAAAGATGGAAAAAGATGGAAAAAGATGGAAAAAGATGGAAAAAGATGGAAAAAGATGGAAGAAGATGGAAGAAGATGGAAGAAGATGGAAAAAGATGAAAAAAGATGGAAGAAGATGGAAGAATATGGAAAAAGATGGAAAAAGATGGAAAAAGATGGAAAAAGATGGAAAAAGATGGAAAAAGATGGAAAAAGATGGAAAAAGATGGAAGAAGATGGAAGAAGATGGAAGAAGATGGAAGAAGATGAAAGATGATGAAAGATGATGAAAAATGATGGAAATAGATGGAAAAGATGGAAAAATATGGAAAACTGTCGAGAATAGTACAAATCATGAAGCCTAAGGCCTGAGGGTGTTTTTGAGCCAATGAGTACCAACATCTAACTGCTGGTAGTAGATCCTCCTTACGGAAGATCCAGTCTTCGAAATTAGGAGGCAGGTGGTACTTTACTGTTGGGAGGCATTATGTCAGAATACTGTGGTTTTCAGTGCACTACAGCAATCTGCTACACTCCGTATAAGCCTGAAAGTGACCAAAAATTGGAGCGATTGCAAATGAAGAGGAAAAGAAATTAATAAAGAACACAGTGATAAGGATCAAGAAACGATAAAAAATAAAATGCAGATGATATAATGATGATAAATAGTGAGCCAAAAAAAAGGAACGTGTGATGTTTGGATGTTAGGATGGAAAGGCCTCTTTAATTGGTGGTCCTCCAGGTCCCTCGGAGGGTCACCTGACTTTAATAAAACTACGACTTCTTGCACTGGGATAAGTTACGTTTATTACCATTTTTAATATTACACAATATAATATAACTGAAGAGCATATCTTTAATATAAGCTAATACTTAATTAGAATGAATCAGAAATGAATTGAATTAAATATGAATATGTTATCGTCTGCTTCTATGATATTTATATTGAGGTTCAAGTTCAGGCTGATATTTACTATTTAATGTTATATGTTGACTCTCGATACCTGTCGGCCTCGTGGGTTTTTGTTTATGCATTCTTTAACGTTCAATAATTTATTGGAAATAGTTTCAAGGGAATTTATTTCTTATTTTATTTTATGCCAAAAGCCATCACAAACGACAAAAACAAAAATGCCCTCATAGATATCACCTGAAATCACAAATCTATGATTATACTATCAGAGAGTTGAAAATCTTGATTAGGTTTACATTATGTAAATACAAATTGCGAAAAATTTAATTGCAGAAGAAGTGATAATATATATAGATATTATTATATTTTTTTAGCTTTGGTTTTATAATTATAATTTTGTATTAATTTTAATTATTTGTTTTTTGTGTGTTTTTATTATTTGAATAATAATTTTTGATTTGTGTGGTGTGGTTCGTTTTAATTAATAACAATATTATATTTATGCCACGGCTTCTCAGACAGAGAAGTAGAGATAACGGCGCATATAGGGAGTTCCAATCCTTTTTTTAAATATTAGGCTCTTACATATGTGAATAAAGAAATAGATATGCACTCTGATTTTCTTTAATAGAATAATGGTAACCAACAATAAAAAATGGCAATTAATATGCCGAACGATTACAACAAATATCGATATACAAAAAAATTGTCTTTTCGACAATAACTCAACTGCGAAATACTTTACTACCAATATTCGCAACGCACCGAATAGAAATACGGAACGCGGCTTCCGTTACAAATGAAAGATCAGCCGTTCTCCTCTCTGGAATCCGCTGTAGAAATCTAAATAAAGAAAAAATTGATTTGCGAACGCTATATTGGGAATATTCGTAAGGATTTGATATAAAATTCTTCTGTAAGTATGAAAATTTCTATCCTAAATAATATAACCTATAAATTAATCTTATTTAAGCACTTTAAATCACTTAGATTATTATGTGAAAATTTTAAACTTAATACACTCATATGAACAATTCATAAATGATATTTTTGATTTTATTTCAGTTTCTGGATACTGGAACCTCGTTCAGATTAATCAACAAGATTAATCTATCTCATACAAATACTTGGAGTACAAATGAAAAATTTATGGAGTGGATATCTCACCGATTTAGTAGATTCTACGTTCTGATTTCATGTGGGAAATTCTCCACAACTTGTCTGCAAACTCTCGACTCTCGTAGTCTGCTCGTTAGCACCTCGCTAACCACTTTTCCTGGTTTTCTACCAGAAAAATTCACTCACACCAAATTCTTTTCTGACGCTCTTCTTCGCGTCCCCCAGAACTCTCACTATCGCGTTCCCCGTCAACAACTCCCTTAGTTTCCTCATAGCAACGCTTTTTGAAACAAAATATTACTTCCTTCCAAAAACGTCTTATTATACCAACAGGTAAGTAATTATTTAATTTCATTATGTCACTTTACGACATTTATATAAACTTGTTATTTACAATATTACTAACTAAATTTCTAATATAAATAAAATCAGAGTAGCATCTTAACTTAGATTAAATATTATTAAAAATATCATATTTTAAATTAAACCAAATTAATACAATGACATATAAACATTATATTCCGATTGGACATACTATTGACATTTTGCTTCAAATAATTATTAATATGAATTTACCTTTGACTATTGAATATCAACATCTATATTTCATAATAAGCACATACAGGGTGTATCAAAATTGTTTATGGATAAGTGACACCTTGAATTTCTATTGGTATATATTCACAAAATCTATAATATAATATATATATATATATATATATATATATATATATATATATATATATATATATATATAATAATGTAATATTATCGATAAAAATTTAATGATTTTTTACTGTTTTCGAAACGTCATATTATATGGTTCAATCACCGCACAATAGCAGAAATCCATTCTATTCCCAGAAATAAATTACCTATTGTCTAGACGCAATTCTATCTCCTAACTTTTAATCATTCTAATCGCTACAATCGGCCGAGTTAATTATTATTATTATTGATTAGTTTTTCGGTATATGACAATTTAGGTTTTCGGTAAACAATTTATTAGGGTGTTTAATTACCGCAAAAGATAGTGGGATGGGAGATGCGGTGAACCGAGCGCCAAACTCAAAAGTATCGAATTCACTTTTTAGTCGAAGGCATTAATGACATCAACAAGTTCAAAATGGTATTAATTCTTGACTCGGAACTTATCTTTTTTTACTTTGTAATAAAATATTTCTAGCAAATTTCTTATAAAACTAGCCTCGAAGTGTAGATTTTTAAACAAAAAAATAAATCTACTTAATGAACAATTTATAACAAATCATTATAGATGGTTAATAATCAATTTCAGCATATAATTTTGAAATAACCACCGACTATAAAATGTAAATTAGTTATAAATAATAATGTATTTATTATATATTAGATTTGAAGACGCCTGAAGGTGTTATAGCAAATATGCAAACTAATATATAATTATATGTCATAAAATACATCGACGGGATAATAACTTGGGAAAACTCTACTAACCAGTAGATACCAAATGTATAAGATAGTTCCTTAACCTCTGGGATACATAGATAGATCCAAAAATATTAACCACAGAACTAAAAATTTCTTCACGATATAGAAGGGAACAATTATTGTCTTCCATAGTTTGATAAAAATCCTACTTTGAATCATAAAAATAAAAAAGCGCTGTAAGCGGCCGAACTATTCGAAAAAAAAAATTGGTTAATAAGATCCACAGTGTTCGCGTGATCAGACAATTAGTCATTTGTTCCGAGAACTCAACAAAGAAAAATGATAGAAAAGTTGGTCGATGATCGTTTCCAGAAGATTTACGATTTGAAGTATATAATAATAATATTAATTATTATTAGAATCAGAATGACTGATTTTACGGGGATTGTCAGAAATCTTTTACGGTTCTCTTTGGGGTTTTATTTCGTGGAGATATTATTATGACAGTGTTTTTTTGTTCTTGTTCAAGAAAAAAACGAAACCTAAAATGAGTTTAATAAAACACAAAATGGAGAATTGCGGTTCCAAAATTACCAAAAATGTTAGTGAAAACGTCTTCTATCACAAATCCAAGATACACTATGGCCTGGAATAAGGAGTAAATTTTTTTAATTCAAAATAGGATTGGAGAACTATCGATGGTTTATCGATAACTATCGATATTTTTGACTATCGAAAAAAATCGATAGTTTTCGGTACTATCGATAGTTGAGATGCTTTTAGGTGAAGAATTTATTTTGAAAGCTGATATGCAATAAAAATGCGATCAAAAAATGGGTTAGAGAGATATGAGAGATGAGAGAGAGAGAGAGAGAGATATGGGAGAGAGAGAAAGAAAGAGAGAGATAGCAAAGAGAAAGAAAAATGAGAGAGAGATGCGAGAGAGAGAGAGAGAGAGAGAGAGAGAGAGAGATGGAAGAGAGAGAGAGAGAGATGGTAGAGAGAGAAAGAAAGATGGGACAGAGAGATGACAGAAATGGATGGGATAGAGAAAGAGATAGGAGAGAGGGAGAGTTAGGATTTTGACAATTTTTCAAAGATTTTTGACAATAATTGTCAAAAATCTTAGAAGAATTATTCTTGTTTATTTTTTCAAAATTCAGACAATATTTGACAATTATTAACCATTTTTTTCAAAATTTTTGACAATTTTTCAAAAAAATTTACCATTTTTCAAAACTTTTGACAATTCTTGTTCATTTTTTCAAAATTTAGATAATTTTTGGCAATTATTGACCATTTTTTCAAAATGTTTGACAATTATCGACCATTTTTCCAAATTTTAACAATTGTTAACCATTTTTGACAATTATTAACCAATTTTGATAATTTTTGACAATTATTGACCATTTTTTCCAAATTTCTGACAATTTTTGACCATTTTTTCAAATTTTAACAATTATTGACCATTTTTTACAATTATTGATCAATTTTGACAGTTCTGACAATTTTTGATCATTTTTAACAATTTTTCAAAAATCTTGACCATTTTTCTGAAAATTTTGACAATTATTGACTATTTTTGACAATTATTTACCAATTTTGACATTTTTTGACAATTATTGACCATTTTTTCAAAAATTTCTGACAAATTTTGACAATTATTGTCTATTTTTTACAATTATTCAAAAATTTTAACCATTTTAGACCGTTTTTAATCACTTTTGAAAAATTTTGACAATTTTTCAAAGATTTTTGACAATTCTTGTTCATTTTTTCAAAATTCAGACAATTATTGACCATTTTTTGAAAATTTTTGAAAATTTTCGACAATTATTAACCATTTTTTCAAAATTTTTGACCATTTTTTTAAATTCTAACAATTATTGACCATTTTTTACACTTATTGACCAATTTTGACAATTCTGACAATTATTGATCATTTTTAACAATTTTCCAAAAATCTTGACCTTTTTTTTGAAAATTTTGACAATTTTTGACAATTATTGACCAATTTTGACAGTTCTGACAATTATTGACCATTTTTTCAAAATTTTTGACAATTTTTAAAAAAATTTTACCATTTTTCAAAACTTTTGACAATTCTTGTTGATTTTTTCAAAATTTAGATAATTTTTGGCAATTATTGACCATTTTTTCAAAATGTTTGGCAATTATTGACCATTTTTTCAAAATGTTTGGCAATTATCGACCATTTTTCCAAATTTTAACAATTGTTGACCATTTTTGACAATTATTAACCAATTTTGACAATTATTGACTATTTTTTCCAAATTTCTAACAATTTTTGACCATTTTTTTAAATTTTAACAATTATTGACCATTTTTTACAATTATTGACCAATTTTGACAGTTCTGACAATTATTGATCATTTTTAACAATTTTTCAAAAATCCTGACCTTTTTTTTGAAAATTTTTGACAATTATTGACCAATTTTGACAGTTCTGACAATTATTGACCATTTTTTCAAGATTTTTGACAATTTTTAAAAAAATTTTACCATTTTTCAAAACTTTTGACAATTCTTGTTCATTTTTTCAAAATTTAGATAATTTTTGGCAATTATTGGCCATTTTTTCAAAATGTTTGGCAATTATCGACCATTTTTCCATATTTTAACAATTGTTGACCATTTTTTCAAATTTTAACAATGATTGACCATTTTTGACAATTATTGACCAATTTTGACAGTTCTAACAATTATTGATCATTTTTAACAATTTTTCAAAAATCTTGACCATTTTTCTGAAAATAGATGTCAGATATCAATTATACCGATGTAAGACTATCTAAAATTATCGATAATAATCGATAGTAAAAATAGAACCATCGATAAATATCGATACTCGGGACTATCGATAGTTCTCCATTCCTAATTCAAAATAACTTTTTTGTTTCAAGTGCGATTTTTTCCGTTTTTACAGGAATAATAATCCAAGCCTAAAGAAGTCGTCAAAATTAGATAAGGAATAGATTTAGAACTCGCTGCAAAAAAAAATTGGTGAAGATCAAAACAATATATTTTTTAAAACATTCTATTATTTTGGATATTCAAAGGCGGCCTTAATAAAATTCTTCTTTCATCTAAAAAAATACTTATTTTTTAAATATTTTCACGAGAACGATAAATTACATCTTTCTAATCGTTTGAGTCTTCTTTATTCCAGGCCACAGTGTATATAAAAAGAAATACAATGTGGACTCAATTTTCTGTCAACTCTAACATATTATCCTCCATCATACCTACTTAGAAAATTGACAGCTTATAACATTGTCTTCTAAAACGTATCTTACAATTTGCATTTTGTATTAGCAACACAATAATATATCATTTTGTCTCTAGGGAAATAATAGAACTATTTCGAAATATCCACGTTTAGTACTTGACGTTTATTACAGATCTTAATTTATATTGACATGATCTTTGTTGCTATATATATTCTACGAGTGTTACGGTCTGTCGTTCAGTATGATATGTATGTACTTATTTGAAAATTATTATTCATACATCCATTTTGGTCGTATCATATTAGAAATTTCTATATTTGTTTTCCTTTCGAATGTGAGTTATAGGTCTTCAAAGTTGAAGTTTGAAAACGGAAATGTGAAAAAGTGGTTAAAGGAAAAAAAACAGCGAGAGAACCGGCTATGTGAAGAATAATTATCAATAAATATATAAAAAACATTTTCTCTACCTTCTAAGCAAGCGAAGTTGTACTAAAGTTTGTAACATGTCTATCGACCTGTTTCGATTTTACAGAATAAATCCTTTTAATTAGCGCTCGCCGTCACTAGCCACATTCAATTATAGTTCTGTGATCCCAAACTCTTCTACCCTGACCGTAAGACAATTGACGTCTGCCAACGGACGCTTCCATTTTTTGCACAACGCCACGTGAAACACCCCTTTCTGTTATCGACCGCCGAAGGGGAGAGATCATCTTTCGCTATCTTTCATATCTTAAGTACCTATCTTAGGAATTTTGCTGTGGTAAGTTCAAAATCATAATTCATAATTAATAAGCTTCTTCTAAAGTACTGTCTGATATAATTTTCGTATGCATTCTCTATTTTTTTACAGAGATAGACGAAATTAAATTCAACACGTGGTCATAAACTGTTCTTTTATACTAATATGGTAGTTTTAAGCCAAATATTCTTTTATAATTCACTGTTTTACTTTCATACAAATATTTTCAAGCTTTTTCAGTTGCGAAATAACTTTTTTAATTATAAAATAACATTGTTATAAACCGCTAACGTATAAAATATTCTTTCGTAACGCCAGTGCCGGTTTCATATATTTCCTAAGCACGATATTTTTCATATAACTAAATAAATAACTTTTTGCCATGATTAGTTTCTTTCGGATCATTAGTATATTTTTTTAATTTAGCCGATAATTGCTATTTTTACTGTTTTAACATGGAACATATAATGTTAGAAAGCTTTCAGTAAATTAAATCAATTTTTTGACTTTCAAATAACTGCCTTCCTTTTCTTTAACCTGAAAAGCTGACCAACATAATGTGCCATTACATTCAAGTTCCTACATATCCCTGATCCACTTGTACTTCTAGGTAAGCACAGCCCCTAGGCTAGGATATAACTCAAGAATATAACCCTAGGCTAGAATATAACGCCGAGGATATAAACCGAAGAATTTAACCGGAGAATATAACCCCAAGAATATAGCCAAGGATAGAACCCCCAAACTACCGCCCTAGAACAGAACTCATCAGTTCGGATCAAGACCTGACTTCTTCTCCAGGAAACCACTTCATCTAAGCTAAGTACCTATAAAAGTACAAATTCCGTTATTCATTTCCTGTGGCAGAATAAATTAAAAATTTGTTTTTAATTCTTTTTTTTATTAAAATAAAAGTTGAGGGAGATCCGCCCGGGGTCACTTTAATATTAACTTATTTAAATTTTACAAGGCGTTTCTACCTTTTCCGCCTTAGTTTTTTGTAGTTTTCATCGTTAAAAAGGTAGTGGCGCCCTCAACTTTTACAACCTTCCTGTAGCACTTGTGCAGCATAAACTTGGGGTCGAATCACCCTTGAGAGGAGTCTCTAGCCGGAGCCCTTCGAGCTGGTGCCCTGTGAGGTACAGCATTTACAGTTACAAATTGGCGCCCAACTAAAAGCAACTTTTACCGTTACAAGTTATTAATCACCCTGTATATTTATATAGAAGATATTCCATTGATAACATTCCACAGTTCACATCTACCATTGTTTCTTAATCTATTTTCACTTCGCTAACAAACTAAAAGTATTCACTCGACATTTATTGATCGTAAGTATTATATTAACTCCTACGGGGTTATAAATTTTAAATAGGCAATTTTTCATTTATTATTTACGGGTGTCTTCGGTCATAAGCAGAATACAATATAATTTAAGAATCGTCGTCCTTCGGTTAGTTCAGTACCCCAGGCTGTTGTTATACATAAAAGAAATTTATTTGTACGGCGACATTTCCATCATATATTGTTGGAATAAATATGAATTTGTCCTCGAGAGTTTAATTTTTGAAGTGAAAACTTCTTTAGACGCGTTGAGTACTTTTTTTATGCAACACACAATACTTTCGGTCATTCGCCGCGCTTTTATGCAACACACAATACTTTTGGTTATGCAACACAATTAACAATGAAGCGTACATAGTGTTGTTGCATAAATCATCGTCACGCTCTGCATGAACTATATGTATACTGTGTATATATGTGTACTTTTTTTTGTAAAAAACTTATGATAAAATTTTTAAAAGGGATTCATTTATTGGTGTCGGCAGTTCCATGACTGGACTCTACGTTTTCAATTTTCAGTCTTAGACTTCACAAAGAAGTAATGAAAATCACCCACCTGAAATGATAAAGATATGTCTTAAAAGATTGAAACCGATTAATAGAGAATAAAAAAATAATCCAAAATCATCAATTTAGTTTCAAAGAACAACTTTCTACAATTAAGTCCATAGAATTATAAATATAATTAAAAAAACATTAGAATAGATGTCGAAGAATAAAAATATATTATTCTAACGCTTTGACAAAGTTTTGAAAAATAATTTTTCAAAAACAGTGACCGTTCAACGAAGAAGAAACAACAAGCCATCTCATTCGAATTTTGGTTTGTGACTTAGAGATGAGATGTCGCTATTTTCGCAACTAAAACATTTCCGTAACTGGACGAGATGTTTAGTTGTTGATTATAGTCACATTTCAGTCCGGGATTAACTCTCGGACGATAACATATACCTTGTACTGATGAGGCGCAATACGCCGAAACCGGTCTACAAGTTATGTTGTCCCTTCTAGTTGCAAACCAGAATGGTTGGTTTAAATCTTGTAGATTTACCAACCCCGTTTGACTTAGAAGTGTAATTCAATGTCTGTCGGGGCATGTAGCCAGGGAAGTAGTTGTTTCTTCTTTGTTGAACGGTCACTGTTTTTGAAAAATTATTTTTCAAAACTTTGTCAAAGCGTTAGGATAATATTTTTTTATTCTTCGACATCTATTGTTAAAACGCTTTACTAAATACGACAATTTTACAGGAAACTGTAATAATTCAAAACATTAGAAGTTGAAAAAGTTTGTTATGCGCAGTTTTCCTCGACGTGGCACAGGCTTTTGATAAGGTGTAGCATAAATAAAATACTGTAATGTTTTTATTTCAATAATAATTGTTAACCCACTCAAAAACCCGCGTTTATATAGTCTTGATCAATTCTGGAAAATTCTCGTCCTATGCGTAAACAAAACGATTTTCCAGAATGTTCTCGAAATGAGCTCATTCGCCAAAATTTATAGTCGAGAGACTTTTTCAGTTTTTTGTTAATAACTCGAAAAATACTGCTATCATAGCAACATATGACCTGTCAATTTTATTATTTATTATTTATTATCTTTAAAATTGACAGGTCATATATTGCTTAACATGTTGCTATGATAGCAATATATTTTCTATGACAATATTGCTATTTGCGAACAGAATTGCACTGTATATCTGGCTTCAAAATAAGCAGAGGACGATTATCCTTCGAACAACTGGATTTGTGGAAAGTTGAAATAATAATAACTATAAAAATGAGATATTTTTAAAAATATAACTTGCCATTTCAATTAAATACGTCACTTTATTAAACGTGAATGTAGGTGACAACACACCAACTCACTGCCAAATTGATTTGCTACTGTGCCAATTTACGAGGACTGTGCAAAATATTTTTATATACAGGGTGAGTTACGAGATTTTTTAAATATTTTGGTCTTCTTTTTCTTTTTTGCTTCCCATATTCTTTTAGTCTGACTGGTGTTTTGCGTTCTTTAAAAATGTCCCCACCGTTCTAATTGTATTTCTGGATCTCTTCTTATACAGGGTGGGTGTTTCCTAAGTAATCTAAAATATTGTAGTGGGCGCTTCGAAAAGTTCTTATAAACATGAGTGATAAGTCTTGTCGTTAAAGAGATACAGGGTGTTGAATTGTTTTATTAGAAGCAACAACATGTGTTAAACATAAAGGAAAAACCCTGTATATGTGCACCTATCTTTGTCTTTTTTTGGACTCTTTTTAAATATGTCATTTCTCCTACTTGTATTTAACTTTTCTCTGTTTGATCCATTGTCCATATAAATTGTCATTTGAAATGTACCTTCCTGTTCTTAGATATTTATTTCTCCTCCTCTGACCATAACTTCCATTTTTCTACGGATATTTTCTTATCGAACGTTTCGTTGAAAACGTGCCACTTTTTTTTTCGTAACGCCCCGTATACGACATTGTAGAAATTAATTACTATAGTGTAAAATTAATTTATAGCGTTGCTCTTGCTCTTCGCTAATTATATCTGAAGTGGTATATAATTGCATCCTGTTTCGCAACGAAATCATGTTTCTTCACATGATCTTCCTCTCCGACCTCTTCATTCACTGAAAATTCTATTGTAGTTTGTTTGGAAAAATTGCATTTTTTCCCTTTTATTATCAAGATTCTAGTCGAGTTTTGGCATTTCATGACTAATTTACCATAATATATTTAGTGTAAAAAAATCAATTGAACGTGAAAAATATACAGGGTGTTCCAATTGCATAATTAATTATTTTATCATAATCTGTAGTTCTTGATCGTTTATGAAGAGATACGCGATACGGATATATTGATTGATTGTGATTTTAGTGTCAGATTCAATCCGGGATTAGCTACTGATGAGGCACAAATATGCCGAAACCGGTCTGCAAGTGATGTTGTCCCTTCTAATTACAAGCCAGAATGGTTGGTTATATCTTGCAGATTATACCGACCCCGTTTCACTTAGGTGGCGTCCATTGATTACGTGAGGTGTTCAGGGGTGGAAGGGGATCGAGCAGAATCTTACCACATCTCACCAAGGGTGAATGGGGTTAAAAAATCGTCAAATATGCCTCACATACTTGATAGACGCAATTAAAAATTAAAAAAAGGAAACTGGAAATTGTTTTTTTTTCTAAAAATATTCATTCATATTTTTGTCTTTTTGTACACTTTTATTCATAAATTAATATATGATTAGCCCCTAATTTGTGGTGTTGAAAGCCGAGCATCAGACATATCTTTAAGGGTGCTTCGGCCCCACGTTGGGCGCCAATTTGTAACTTAATATATGTTTATCTCCTTTACGAATTTAAAGAAAGTGGGGCGTTCATTAAATGCGTGAGGTGTTCAGAGGTGGGAGGGGATCGAGCTGAATATTTGCAAAACTCAAAAATCCTCAAAAATGCCTCACGTACTTAATGGAGTGTAATTCAATGTCTGTCGGGGCATATAGCCCGTGAAGTAGTTGTTGCTTCTTAGTTGAACGGTAACTGTTTTTGGAAAATATTTTTACGCCCTCTAGCGGTGGAGTAGAAAACTTGAACAGTTTCTCGTATGCGAGTTTTTTCTCTAAGCTGTACGATAAATAGTTTCTGATATACGTCGGGTTACCTCTCCGAGTACTCCTTTGGAATTTTTGCTTTTTATGTTTTTTTTCCCTAAAATGTCCAAACGCACTCGATCGCGAGCCGTTCACGAGCAACTCGCGAAATTTTTGTTTCAGTCCGTTACAAGCTTTAAAGAAACGGCAAACTATTAAGTACACCGTCCGTATAGAAAAAATTTACATAAAGACAAAGAATGTTCGAATACCAAGGAGACCTTATCATTAAATGAGATATAGACAATAAAAGAAGATTACAACGTGTATGTTTCGTGTAATAACAGTAATTCGATTATAAAAGATTCAAGTGGCCATTAGAGTTACATTTCATAAAGTTGTTATTAAAGATGTTATCGTGGACACGCTTTAATATATCTCGCAATAATTATTACTACTATTAATCATATAATACAATGGTCGAATTTTGTAATGCGGCATTTGCATTTTAACTTTTCTTGATAATTATTAAGCGTGTATATTTTTATTCGAAACACCTGCAGTAGAAAAAGTAGAAAGTGTTGTTTCTATCGTTGAAGTAACGAGCTCTTTCCGCTGCAAAAAATATATACGACCACATCACAGGAATAAACCTCGATTAAAATCTGGAAATTATTTACAAACTTGTAGGATCACCGTTGAAAGAATTTATGCTCTTCAGTCTACTTGTTTGGATGGTATGGTCGAGGAGCTGGACGTTGACGTGATGAAGAAGTTGCTGTTCATGATTTTTGGCTAAATTTACAAGTCCCTGTGGAGGCCACGAAATACCAAGTATAGTTTGGCAAAAATAACTGAAGCTGTGACAGGAATGCGGTCGAGACCATTCGATATTGCCACGTTTAACTATGAAAAAGCTAAAGTGCTAAGTTTGTAGTGATAATAATTAGAAAATGGACTTTTTATTATTAACAATATGTCAATAATGATTAAACGTTAGTTCTTTAATGTGCTTGTTTTATTGGATTTTGTCTATTAACATTATTTTTTCAATTTCTGAATATTAAAAGATGAACACTTTTCCAAATATGTTATGGGTTTCCTAAAAGCCGGCAACGTCGTGCGAAAATCATCATTACCACGCCCTCCGGACTAACTCAATTGGTGAATATTTATCGAACCGCCGTTGATAGGTAAGGTGACTTCCTATTGGCAAGCGCGTGCGTGTGTTCTTCCCTCTCACTTCGACAATTGATTGACATTGATTATCCAGTGGCGTTTATAATGTCAATATTTACCTTCGTATTTTTATAGAGAATTTTATGTAGATTAATTTAGTAAATGAACATTTTTACTTTGTTATCCCAAAAACTTGCTAAAGATTTTTAAAAATAAATAAATCAATTTTTTTCTCATTATTATTTTAATTCAGGAATTTGAGAAAATTTATAATGAATGAATTGTGAACGAATCTTATTTTGATAGGCTATTTATTTAAATAAGTTGTAGAGGAACTATTAAATTGCAATTTCGTCAAATTAACACTCTTAGATATGCTATGATCTGTTAACGCATTGGCAATTTTTCTGAATGTTTCTCCCCAAATGAGAAATGGTAAGTGCCACTATTTTTTAACGGAAACGGGCGCTAATTTGTAACTGAAAACGCTCTCGCTTGAAGGGCTCCGGCTATAGAGACTCCTCGCAAGGGTGATTCGACCCCAAGTTTATATCGCACAAGGATAACAGAAAGGTTGTAAAAATTGAGGGCGCCACTACCTTCTTGACGTCGATAAAAAGTACCAACAAAATAAAGCGGAACAGGTAGAAACGCCTTGTAGAATTTAGATAAAGGTTTAAACAGAAATAAAAAAGTTACTTAAAAAAAAGAACATTTAAGATTTTACTCCCTTAACCCATCTTTAATCCTCAACAAGCTTTCACTTTTAGATTATTTTTACCGTACATTTTACTAAACTAACTACCAAATTTTCCACTACATTTTCTCTTAGATTTTTTATAAATTACGAGAGTTATTACAGAAAAATTAACTGTATAGTAAGAGGACCCACAATACTAATAATATACCAATTAAACAATTGGATTTCAACAAGTAAATTTATTGGGTGCTGTTTGTTATAAATACACACAATAATTTACGAAATTTAATTTGATAGTTAATTGTGTGTAAACAATCGTGAATCACACGCATACACACACAACAGCACACGCATCCGAAAGGAAATACAGGTAATTGTTATTCAAGGTAAACTTGACACAATTCGGGTGTACCATTGTCACCTTCCAATTGAAAGGTTGTCATTTTGCACAAATGTTACAATATATATCGACAACAAGAAGGTTATTTATTTACTTCATGCTACAGCTAGCTACACTCCAAAAGAGATATTCGCACTCGAGTGGATGTAGTTATAAAAAGCTCAAGTTCCATTAGAATATTATCAAACTATATTAAAGCCCTCCGTCGGGCGCATATAATCTCACAGATTCATACCGATGAAATTTTAATGTATTTCATCCTATATGCAGGCTATGCGGCGGCGCAACTTATCCTAACGTTGTGTGCATTCCACAGTACGGATGTGAGATAATGGAAAATAATCGATTAAATAAGAATCATTTTTCATTATTCAAAATTAATCGATTTCTGCGGAAAAATCGATTTTTTTGTATTATTTAAAAGTACGTGCTTTTCATTTTCTAAGAGATTCATATTAACAATATTTATCAGATTGAAAATCAAATAAAATTATATGAAAAATTTTGAAAAATTGTCAAAAATTTTGAAATATGATCAAAAATGGTCAATAATTGATAAAAATTTGAGGAACGGTCAATAATTGTCAAAATTTTCAAAAATAGTCAATAATTGTCAAAAATGGTCAATGATTGTCAAAATTTTGACAAAATGGTCAAAAATTATCAAAAATGGTCAATGATTGTCAAAATTTTGAAAAATAGTCAACAATTATCAAAAATGGTCAATGATTGTCAAAATTTTGAAAAATGGTCAAAAATTATCAATGATTGTCATAATTTTGAAAAATGGTCAAAAATTATCAAAATTTTTGAAAAATTCTCAAAAACGGTCAATGATTGTCATAATTTTGAAAAATGGTCAATAATTCTAAAAAGTTGTCAAAATTTTGAAAAATAGTCAATAATTGTCAAAAATGGTGAATAATTTTATCAAAAAATGGCCAAAATTTTTGAAATATGGTCAAAAATGGTCAATAATTGTCTAAAATTGTCAAAATTTTTGAAAAATGGTCAAAATTTTTGAAAAATGGTCAAAATTGGTCAATAATTGTGAAAATTTTGAAAAATGGTCATTAATTATCGAAAATTGTCAAAATTTTTGAAAAATGGTCAATATTTGTGTAAATTTTGAAAAATGGTCAATAATTGTAAAAAGTTGTCAACATTTTGAAAAATAGTCAATAATTGTCAAAAATAGTCAAAAATGGTCAATAATTACCAAAAAATGGCCAAAAATATTAAAAAAATAGTCAAAAATGATCAATAATTGTGAAAATTTTGAAAAATGGTCAATAATTCTAAAAAGTTGTCAAAAATTTTAAAAATAGTCAATAATTATCAAAAAATGTCCAAAAATTTTGAAAAATGGTCAAAAATTGTCTAAAATTGTCAACATTTTTGAAAAATAGTCAATAATTGTGAAAATTTTGAAAAATGGTCAATCATTGTAAAAAATTTGGAAAAATGGTCATTGATTATCGAAAATTGTCAAAAATTTTGAAATATGGTCAATATTTGTCTAAAATTGTCAAAATTTTTGAAAAATGGTCAAAAATGGTCGATAATTGTGAAAATTTTGAAAAATGGTCAATAATTGTAAAAAATTTGGAAACATGGTCATTTATTATCAAAAATTGTCAAAAATTTTGAAATATTGTCAAAAATGGTCAATAATTGTCAAAATTTTTGAAAAATGGTCAATAATTGTCGAAAGTTGGCAAAATTTTGAAAAATATTCAATGATTGTTAAAATTTTGAAAAATGGTCAATAATTACTGTCAAAAGTTGTCCAAATTTCGAAAAATAGTCAATAATTATCAAAAATGATCAATAATTATCAAAAACTGTCAAAAAAGGGTCAACATTTTGAAAAATAGTCAATAATTGTCAAAACTTGTCTATAATTGTTAAAAATGGGTCAAAAATGGTCAATAATTATGAAAAATTGTCAAAAGTTGTCAAAACTTTGAAAAATAGTCAATAATACGAGCTGTTTCTGAAAATCGATTTAAACACGTAATTTATATAATCAATTTACTAAAAATCGATTAATATTACTATAAAAATCGATTATAAGTAAATAATAATCAATTAAAATAAACATCGATTATTTCTTAACATCCATATTCAACAGTCGCAATCTTGCTGTTCTAGTGTAAAGGTGTACTTTGTAGTGAGTGTTTTAATCTCACATATTCATTGCGCCCGTTCAGTATATTTTCTGCATCAAGTAGAAATATAATACAGAGGTAATATCCAAATGTAGCAATTATATTATATTATGAATTTGAAAGGGCACACTTATGGTATTTTTTATTCCTCACTAGAAACCTTATGCAAGAATGGAGAGGCAATCTAGACAACCCTGATGATACCAAATCCTTTTTTTATTTGTTAATTAATACGCTTTTGTATGTATTTTTGTAAAATGTTGTTTATCAAAACAATACAATATTCTTCAGTTCAAGTTTTACTCTAACTAAATTGCAACGAAAAAAATCTGGCTCATGAATCTAAGAGATGCATTGCGCCCGAACTCGGGAAATCTACTATTGCGCCCGACGGAGGGTTAAACTAAGTTGGTTGTATTGGCTTCTTCTTCAATATTCTCTGGATGTGTTTTTTTTATTTGGGCCTTCGGTCATCTTGTTTCAAATTTTTAAATATTTTATAACTTGATCTTTACTTATATTTTGGTCTCTGCCGAATGGAGAATGGAGAAGTGAATCCACTTCAACTCAGTTATATAAGAATCTACCATCCCAACTCGCTTAAAATTCATCCAAAGTTATTTCATCCATTATCCAGCAATCTTTTTTGTGAAGTATATTTCACAATATTTGGTTGACTCGGTATCTGGTCTTAAGGATTTAATAATAAAATTTTAAAAATCCCCCATTGTAAAGGAAACAGTAACAGATCCGTAGTCGGTAAAATTTAGATAAACATTTCAGTTGTAAAATAATCATACTATTAGGCATTATCTTTTCGAAGAAACGAGTACGATACGATACTATGCTATTGTAATGAGATTAACGACTACCTACTGTGAGTTTTTCTCTTAAATAAATCTTGAAATATTTCCAGGAAACTTTCAAATTATTATTCATAACTTTTGCAACTTTTACCGGCTCCAATTTTAGATGTCATTTCCAATCGAATGCGCACTAAACTATAATTTTCGGTGGTCCGGGTTATAATAGGTGTGGAATGAAATGGCACTTAAAGTTTATTTCAGAATATTTCGTTGACTCGGTATTTGGTCTTAAGGATTCAATAATAAAAGTTTATAAATTCCTCATTGTACAGTAAAATTTAAATATTAAAATTAAATATAATTTTACCAACCAAACATTTCAGTCGTAAAATAATCATATTATTACGCATAATCGGATTAACGACTACCTCCTGTGGGTTTTTCTCTTGAATCAATCCCGTTGGTGTTAAGTTAAAACGAAATATCTTGGAATGGAGTATACTTTTAATTTTTTTTCAGTTTTATTCGACCATATTTAGGAAAAATTCGACATGATTAACGATCTTCGGTTCATAAAGTCGCATTTTGTTTTTATACACCGAATAACAAAAAGAACTGCAAATATTGTTTGATTATTAAAGTGAGCTCGTTTATCAAAGCATTTTTTTTTGCAGAAAACAAAGAGGCGTTGCAGGTGTATTTGTTAGGTGTCAAAAAGGTAACGTGAAACAGGTTTAATTAGTTTCGTAATGTACTTTTAAATGGAAGTTAATTGGTTTGCTGCGTATACATTATTAACGATGAATAATGGACTCGAAATAATGTTTCCTACTTTAACCTACAAAGCGCCCCTTTTACAATAACGACATGAAAATTAAGGTAGTTCGACGTCGGTACGTTCGATAAGTGCTCGAAAGGTGTTTCTAGGAAAAAAAAATAACTGGTGATGAATTGAATGCCATAATTTCTTTCTTTTTCGAAGAGAGAACGAAATTTTTGCTTGATGAGGCGGGGGAGAAGAGTGGGTGGAGTTATATTGGAGTGGAAAGAAAGGAGGTATCGCCTCTGGAAGATAAGGAACGGAAGAGGAAACTGAAAGAGAATGGAAGGAAGGAACTGAAGAATGGGAAGGAAGAAGAGAGGGAGAGTGTAGAGAGATTGAAGGAAATGGTAATACAGCTGGAGGAAAAGGTGGAAAGGCTGAAGGAACAGGAGGTAGTGGCAGAAGGGCGGGTCAAGGAATTGGAGAGGTTGAGGAGAAATGACGATAGGAAGGAGATAATGCAAACACGATGGGTGGAGGGGCAAAGAGACTGGGAAGGATGGAAGGAGGTTAGAGATAGGGACTGGGATAGTAGAAAGGGGGAGGGAAATCCAATGATTGGAGAGGAAAAGGTAGAGGTGGTATGGATGACCAAGGAAGACATTGGAATGGAGAAGGGGATACAGAGGATGTTTAGGGATAGGTACCCGATGCTAAGAGAAAAATGAGAGGGAATGGAGTGGGTCAAGGAGATACGCACTACGGGAAGGAAAGAGGTAAGGATGAATGCGGAGGAGTTGATCTGTCGGTTGGAGGGAGATTGTAGGGATGAGAGGAAGGTGTTCGAGCTGATAAGTCGACTGTTTGGGACAGCAAACTCTTGGTCAAAAATCCCCCGGAGTCGCTGACTAACGAAATATTAAACCTCAGCAGTGTCCAGATAAGGAAAGTAACCGGTCACTGTACCCTAAGGAAGCACATGCATACTATTGGTATATATATGGAGGAACCTATCTGTCGGTTGTGCATGGAAGATGAGGAAGGAATCTTCGAATATGAAGCACTGTCTCATTGGAGATATAGACTCCTAGGACTAGAGTATCCAAGGGAGGATTTCTCCAAGAAGGATCTTGCGAAAAGACTTTTGAGCCTGATAAGGGCTACTGGTCTCTTCAAGAGCACAAAAAGCCTAAAGGCTGAGGTGTCGAGGTCTCCAAGCTTCTGACTGGTGGTGTTGAACAAATCAATCAATCAGTGTTAAAAGTATTCAGTTTTCGACCGCTCGAGAACAATAAATATTCGGGTTCTCCGAAATAAAAGTGATGGACACAAGAGTAGCAAGACTTTGAATAAATACAGGGTGTTGTGACAATTTGAGGCGTTTTGCCGAACTGATGTTTTCCTATTACTTGCTTGCAACCATTTGAAAATTTTCAATAACAGGGACGGTTCCAGATATATTGACAATAATGTAAATTTACCAATTTTTATTTTTAAACTGTATTTTTATTTTGAGAAAAAATTAACGCTTCTTTTTTAGTTTTAACAACGTTTCGTCTAAAAAATCATCATCATGAATATTTGCTTCTATAATACCGGTGACTATAAATTTAAAACTAATAAGAACTTTTATAGCACCGAAGTGTTAATGCTTGATTCGTCGATTATCTTCGAATGAAATCTGTATACAAAGTAAACGTGATAAAAACAACAACTATGTAATTTATAACGGTAGTATTTTATATTAGATACCTATAGTTATTGGTTATAAAGCTAACGCCTTCTCATTATAATCCGAGTGTGTATGCTTATTCTACACGGCTTTTGGAAATGTATAGACACGACCGTCCATCGATTATTGAAGTCCCGTAAAGTTGATCTAATTAAGCGAAATATTACATAATTTAATTTGTAAATACGAGACTCGAACAAAAATGATACATCGAAAATATCGCTATATTTATTATTATTACACCGACACACACACACTCAAAAAAAGTGGAATGTGTATTTTACCGGTACGTATTTTGACCCCCTGATTCCAATTTCTAGGTCATTTTGACCTATACATCCTCTAAATATCGAGAAATCTTAAAAAAAAACGAAAAATCGACGAAATTCGGTAGTTCTAGTGATTTTTGTTGAACTAAACCAAGCATGATTTTCATGTTTTTCGATACAATGAATACTAATACAAAGTTTATTTATTTAAATGTAATATAATTGCGAAAATTGCGAAAAAATACAGTTTTTATGATAAAAAAAATTGTTGCTCCAATTCAAGTATGATTTCTATATATTGTTGCGAGATCACTAACTCAAAGCCGGCCCTGTCTCTCGACTGTAAATTTTGGTGGCTGCGCTCCTTTCGAGAACATTCTGGAAAATTGTTTTGTTCACGCATAGGACGAGCGTGGAAGTTCAAGAACTTTCCAGAATTGTTTGAGTGAGTTGAGAATTAATGAAACAAAGACAAAGAGTTAGTTCAGAGACAGTTTACAGAAGTTCTTAGTAGTCGGACATTGAATGAAATAGTGAAGATAAATAGTGTAATACTCAAGTGGTAAAAAATACATTAGAACGATTATACCGGGTGTAAATAAATTAGTAGATATTAAGTTTAAAAAATAAATCTTAGCCATAGTAGAGTGTATAATCGCAGTTTTCAAGAGTTTTAAGATCGAAAAACATGAAAATCGTGCTTGGTTTAGTTCAAAGAAATTTTTAATATTACTAAAACTGCCGATTTGCATCGATTTTACGGTTTTTTAAAAAGTTTTCTCGATATTTTGAGGGTAACTGACCTTGAATTCGGATTCAGGGGGTCGAAATATAGGTCGGTCCGGTCAAATGGACATTCCACTTTTTTTTGTGTGCCCGTGTTGTTATTGTTATTATCAATAGTATTCAAATAGTCCACGCCATATAGAGTTGTGAGCAATGTTTCCCTCCTGGTGGCTGATTTTGCTTGACAAGAGAGCAAAATCGATGTAGAAGAGTGTGATTTCAGTAAAAATGACGTTTTTCGTGCATATCTTTTTACCCTTCAATTTTACAGAAAAAACGTTAGAAACTTTTTTTTTCTCCTCAAAAGATCTACAAAACTAGACTGTGCTCGTCAAAAAATATCGATTTGGTCCGAAGTTATGAGCAAAAAAACATTATTATTAGTGAACAAGTTATCATTATAACGTCTTTAATGCCCTCAAATTCACAAATGACGTGTACGAAATCTGGAATCTGTAACTTAATTAATTTGCAAATTATGACATAATAACCAAATTAATTTATTCGCGCCCTGTACGACATTGCGCTTCACCCTTACTTATGCTGTTTGTTTAGTTAGTAGATTTTACTGTTATAAGTCATGTGTCGTTATTATTTTTCAGAAAAATGCAATTTCGGAACCGTGGAAATGTTTATTTAAAACGGCCTTAGCTGTAAAATGCAATATACTGCTTGCTCAATGAATTTTGCAATATATTATTACGTACATTGATAGAGCATAAAAAAATTTTTGATCCCAAAAAATATTCGCCTAAATTCCTTGAAAAACAATGGAGTGACAAACCGTCAAAGTTTAAGGTTCACAATTGATCTTGGATAGTTCCCGAGAAAAGTACCAATGCAGCTCCGGGGTCGAGTATAGCGTTGCATGAACTTTGGAAATGGCATTTAGCCAGAGTCTAGAAATTGGAAATGAAGAGATAATCCTAATTTCGGAAGAATGATCTTCTGAGATAAAGGTTATAGTGGACAAAGATGCAGAAGTTCCCGAAAATTGTGAAGGAATCGTCTTCGCGAGATCAAAAGATCTACATTTGGGAATTGTAGAAAGTAAGGAACTAGTGAATGGAGGAAATCTCTTAGTTCGATGTCTCGTCAATGTAGATCAACCAATTCCTGTTAGAGTTGCTAATTTATCGAAGAAACCTTTCAAATTGAAGAAAGAACAAAATATAGGCAAAAGTAGGTCCAAAGAGAAGATCACCACAAGTAATTCAGGTGACACCAGCCTCATAGTTAAAAATTATAACCACCTAACAACTGAAGAATTAAAAAAAATAACAACTTCATCAATGACAACTGGGACATTTTTGAAACGGGAAAATCTACGGGACGCACCAGTCTAGTACAGCATAGAATTTATAAAGAAGATGCAAGACCAATTCGTCAAATGCCAAGGAGATTACCATTTGCTAAACGAAAAGAAGTAGAAAATATGATAGAAGACATCATGGATGGAAATATTATTGAAGAAGCTTCTGGTCCCTGGATTTCACCCGTGGTCCTGGTAACTAAGAAAGATGGATCCACTCGATTTTGTGTAGTTTCTCGAGGTTACACAAAAAGATAGCTATCCACTGCCAAGAATAGACTATACACTAGTTGCTCTATCAGATCAGATCCACCCTAGACTTGAAGAGTGGATACTGTCAAGTAGAAGTACACCCTGATGATCGAGACAAAACAGCTTTTTCTACTGGCAGTGGACTCTACCAGTTCCAGGTTCTCCCATTCGGACTCTGAAACGCTCCGACCATATGAAGATGGTTTTGAGAGGATTAACCTGGAAAACTTATCTAGTATATCTTGATGATATAAAGATCATGTCGAAAACTTTTGAAAAATGTTAAAGAAGTATTTGATAGGTTAATGTCAATTGTCCCGTCGTTTATACTTTTCATCTATTCCAGACAGTTCTCGACTTTTCAATGACAGTTCTAGATGATTCTAGATGTATGTCTTCTTCTTTTTTTTTGTGAACCTCTACATATCCTCAGTGAAGGTCCGAAGTAACAATACTTTAGTGATGAAGGTGTCATTCTCATAAGCTCTCGTAAAAGATGACCTTCAACTGTTAGCCATATTCTAATCCTCTATCGACCTTTTGTGGAACTCCAGCTAGGATTAAAGTCGCAGGTAGGTTTTTGAGAAATTCGGTACAGACAAGAAAAACAACGAATCGAAATCTTAATGTTAGTTGGATATGGTGATCGTAAAAGTTAGCATGACGCAGCAGTTCATCTTTTTAACGATTTGAATCCTGAATGCCATCCTGTAAGTAGATCTACAGTGACGAGATTAATGAACAAATTTAATGAAAATGGAAGTGTGAAGATAAAACTTTTGATGTTCAAGGAAGCCTTAAAATATCTATTGGCATCTATTGGCAAACTATAGGCAATCCATTGGCAATCCATTGGCAATTCATTGGCAATCCATTGGCAATCTATTGGCATCTATCGGCAAGAAATCACGTTATTTGTAGACAAACTATTCTGCATAAAAATAAATTTTATCCATATAAAGTTCAAAATCTCTCATTTGGAATTTGGAATTGGCTGAGGATAATTTTGATAGACGATTCAAAGATAATCCCTTGGTGCGAGACTATTCAGCGACGCTGTATAAATGGGGATGTGTGTGAGTGTGACTATATACTATGGAGGAGTAGGAGCAGGAGTAGATTCTCAAATTTTGGTCGTGTCGGTAGCAATTTCCATATTTAGGCGATTACATCAGTTTGACTAAAATCTCGCTTTAATTCCGCAATCTCGGTTATCTCTAGCTTACAGGTGCTCACTCAAATTTAGCTTCCATCACAATGAATGGTTGGTAATCATTTAGATGAACCACCATTTCATAATTACAAGATATGGATGCTCTTGGTCGTTTTTCGCTCAGTCAGTCGTGAATTTTGTATTGTCGTTTTTTGTCACTCTTGCTCTTTGGTAGTTCCAGTTCCTAAAACGTTTCGCTTCAAGATAAAAATCGACACACGCACTTTGTATTTGTAAATACCCAATTTCCTTGTTTACCTACCGAGCGATAATTATTAATTCAACTCCTCGTTTACTTGAGGATTATCAACACAATATCTCTAAACGTAACTCGTCGATTGTTGGTTGTTAGTTGGTTTGGTGTTGTTTGCTTCATGCAGCGTAATAGCAAGTTGTGTATTACAATCTTCAAAGGTATTATCGGTTAATTGAAGCTCCCCTCGGGAACCCCTTTTAAATCAACATTAATTCAGGTTGCGGTTGCACTTTATTTTGAAAGGTAGCAGAATGAAGAAAACTGGTATTAATACGCGCGGTACACAAAGAAACCGATCGCAGCGGATTAAACTCGCTATGGATTTTCATAGTAATTCTGCAAGTAATATTACAAAATGTTGCAAACAAAGGATGTGTTTTATACGAGATGTATGCAAAATATTTCAATTATAGTCCAAAAAAAAGCGAAGTTATTCGGAAATATGCAATGAGCCAAATTGTATCTATACTTTCAGAAGACAAAAATAATAATAGACCTGTAGCCAATGACACATGTAGGCTTCGTTATTTGGAATGGAAGCCATTTTTACCATTGAGTTTCATGTGAAAAAGAAGTAGAATAAGGTTATTCCCCACAGGGGTGAATACTAGGGTTAGGTAGGCCACTCCTGCGGGTGCAGAGAGGGATACTGCTGAGGGTGGTGCAGGGGTACAGGACAGTGGATGGAGTGGCAAGGTCCTAGAGGCTAGAACCAAGAATAAACGCTGGGGGGGTACGACCAGAGAGGAAGAACAGACATGGATGGAAGAGGAAATGGAGAGAAGGTGGGAGGAGTATGAGATCGCGCTAAAAGGAGCGATTGGGAATAGGAGAGATTGGATGGACCGGAAATTCGGGGAGGTGAACTACTTCTTGATACAGTTGTCCACTGGACATGGGTCGAGGGTACCTCCACAAGATTGAAAAAAGAGAGACTGGAGTGTGCGAGAGGTGTGAAGTGGAGGATAATGTGGGGCATGTGTTTAGATACAGGAGGAACGAGGAAGTGCTGAAGAACTTGGGGAGGAAACTAGGGGAGGCGGTCAATACTTTTGAATTTACCAATTTTTCCGTTAACTTGTCCCATTTCCATTCTTCCCCATCAATAATTATTTTGCTAAAACCAATCTTCACCGTTTTCCGAATATTTCTTTCACTTTGTGCTCCGTCTCGTATTACTTTTTGTCTCTCTCTTTCTCTCTTTCTTGCTCAAGTCATGGTTTATATATATTCTATCGTTTTTTTTATTTCTAAGTTTTTGTTGATTCTGCATAATGTTATCTTTATCTTCTGCATTACCTAGTTCTATCAAGCAGGTTTTCTCACCTAACTTGCGTGCTGCCTTTACTTGTATTTCGATTTCCACTTCATTTTCCATGAAAGTAGTAACTGCTTTTGTTAATTCCCTTGTATCCGCAGTATCTATTTTAAAACCCGTCATTACAACGTTATTTCTCCATTTTTCTTTTTCTATCCATTCTTGAGCAGTTTTGATGTTTCTTATTATCTTCATTCTCCTTCTGTATTGTTTCACACATTTTTCTAAAGTTCTCGTTTTCCTGTTCTATTGCATGAATCTCATCTCTAAATTTTTGTTGCTCCTTTCGCATTTCTTTGGTTTCGTTTTTCATATCGCTCATTTCTGTTTTCATCTCCTGCATTAGTTCTAGGATTTTATCTAACTCTTCCTCTTTTTTGTGTTTTATTGGTACTGGTGGTGTTCTCAGTTTCTTCCTATTTTTCTAGATCTTCTTCTCCTGTATCTCTTCTCCGTTTATACCCCTCGTCCGTAGAATCGCTCTCTATTGTTAATTATCTAAAGGTGCAGGGAGGACATGGTGGAGATAGTGTTGAGGGGGGAGGAGGAATGGATGGAGGTGAGTGGCGGAGTGGAGAGCATGATTAGGGGGAGAGAAGGACTCGATATGGTAGGAGTGATAGTAGGGAAAAGACGACGGTGTGATCTCCGCTCACACGAGGGATCGTCTCCCGTCTCGAAGTGATTCCGAGGCGGGGTAACGGCGAGTTTGGTTGGTAGGGATCCCTTGGGGATGGATCCAACACTGTTTGGATTCTGGATACTTTCGAAGATGAGTTTCCCATCTCCATCCGAAAAAAAGGGATATTCCCAATAGCCTAATACATTTTTGTGTTGTGTGTGATTGTCCTGAGATGCCAAATCCAAATTTTCGACCTCGGCGACCTTCCGGATCAACGCCAAAAAGCGTAAAAATCGGCGGAATTTTGCACTTTTTTTACGTTAGGCCAATTTTGACCCTGAAGCATTACTTTTTCATAAAAAACAACCATAATCATTTCAAAAGTATATTAGATTTAAGACCAAAATGGTTATTATAGGCTCAATAGTTTCCGAGATATGGCTCTTCAAAGTTCATCAAATCTTCCATCAATGGAGTAGTATCGCAAGTTTTGAGGTATACAATCTTAAAAATAAGAGTATAAAAGAATTTATTCATTAAAACAAAAGATTATTAGTTTTATTCAAAAGCAAAATTGTTATAATGAAAAGAAATCTATCGTAAAAGGTCATCGAAACAGTGAAAACAGGTTTTAACTTTGCTTAAACCTCTTGGAAGGCCTTAGTTGAAGATACTCTTCAGCTTCCGTGTCCATGTTCTCCCGTATTTTTTCATCCCGATCAATTTTGTTATCTGGAGGGCTGTCAGTGTTTACAAGCATGCCATCTACTTCATCACCATCTAGTAGGTCATCGAGCTCGGGAGTGTCCACGTCAACGATGATATCTGGTCGATTCTCGCAGGACTGTCCACTACATTGGCCACATACAATAGAAAACTTCAAACCTGCTTTTCTGCAGCTACAATTGCAGGAGATCATCTGCATGAGGTGTGAAGGAGCCGCATCCTTTGACATCATCCTTGGGGAAAGGCTGTGTGCTGTTAGAACCCATCCCCATTCAAGAGGATCGATATCAACTTCCAACTGGAATCTTGTCTACTCGTCCAAAAAAAACAGTATTTTCCGGACTGGTTACGTAATTTACTATTTTTTCAAATTTAGAGAAACTAGAAATACAAAAAAATTTTTTTTTCTATAAAACTTTTATTTTTGTTTTTCCTTAGCTCTTAACAAAAATAACATTTTTTTTTATATATAAATCGCGTCGTTTTCAAAATATGTCAAGAATGAATTACTTGTGCCTAAGTATAAAGACCCAGCTGATTTTGTACGACCGCCAAGTATTGTCGAGATAAATTTAAATTTAAAACAGTTTTAGCAGAATCTTAAGCTTTGAATAATTCGGTCTATCATCTATCTCATTATCTGGAGGAAGTTCCGAATGAAAGAAGCATCCTTTTGCATTATTTAAAAGGCGGATTTATCTTTGATGAACATACATTTTTTTTACATGTGGGTGATTTTTGCGAAAACCGAGTTTATTTGTTGAACGAATTATACATATAAGTATGTGTACATCTCGAATTCTTTAGAATAATAATATAACGTACAGTGTGGAACAGCTAAATGGAATAAATTCGATAACGAATAAATGAGGGCGTGTTGGGAAGAACGCTTGGACACGTCGATTTGTATTTTTAAATGCGCTTTTTAAAAAAAAATTATATAGGGTGTGTCATGTGACAGTAGCCAATACTAACTATCTTATTGTTACGCGAGCTACTGCATTAATATGCTCACTTAGTGCCCCCAGTGAAATCCCCATATGAGACGACTATGGCTCCTCCGCCCAATTTTCGAGAAACATCCAGAATACCCACCGCATCCAGTGCATCCGCCAGAACGTCGAGCGAATTCTAGAAATACGACGCGCGAGTATAAATAGGCCACGAGCATCGCTGCAGGCAATTAGTCAATCAGTCAGTGTTGATACCGAAGGAAAGTAATCGTACCTCGATAAGTGTTTATTAAGTGACTCTCATATAAATTATAATTAGTGTGTTTAGTGTATTAGATAAACTATTAAATAAGGACTGAATTACATATAAATCTGTAAATATAAATTAATTGTGAATATAAATTAGAATAAACGTTACATTATTAAAATGTGTAAATTTGTTTCAATACCATGTAAAACTGGAAAAAAAGAGGAAAAATGTGTAAAATTGTCTTAATACATGTATATAGAACTATAATGATATGTATAAAAGTGAATCAAAATATTAAAAAATGCACCAGAATGTGCGAGAAAATCTTAAAATGTTAAAGTATATCGAATCTTAATAAAAGTCTTTTGAAATGTGTAAAAATGCATCAAAACATGGAAAAATGTTTCGAAATGTGTAAAAGTGCATTGAAACTTGTGAAAATATATCGAAACGTGTTAAAGTGGATCAATATACGAAAAAAGCATCAAGATCATCAAAAATGTCTCTAAAAGTGTAAAAGTTTATTAAAATGTGTAAAATTGTTTCAATACCATGTAAAACTGTAAAAAATGCATTAAAATGAGGAAAAATGTGTAAAATTGTCCTAATACATGTATATAGAACTATAATGAAATGTATAAAAGTTAATCAAAATTTGTAAAAATGCACCAAAATGTGCAAGAACATCTTAAAATGTATATTCGTTATTTTTTGGATTCTTCAGAAAATTCTAGACATAATTCATGTACTTATCTTCAACTGTTTCGGAAATATTAAACATTACACTCAATACTTATTTCCTATTTAGCTCTTGATATTGAGAAGCGGTTTTCCCAACATGCCCTCATTTATTCGTTATCGAATTTATTCCAATTGGCTGTTCCACACTGTATACATGCAGTGAGTAGGAAAGGACAATTTTATATAGGGCGTTTTTAAATATATGCGAAAAAATTCAGGAGATTAAAATAAGTTATTTAGATTATTTGCGGTTTAGACACCCTGTATAGATGTTTTTTTTTTGACTAACCTCTCTTTGCTTATACTGGTAACATTTCCCCCACTCACCTGAAACAAAAACAAAACGATTTAGAAATAAAATCAACGGTATTTTATTATTTACAACCATAATTTTTGTTCTTAATAAATGAATGAATAACTTTATCCAAGCCTCGGATATACAGATTGCGAAAAATCTTAGCTCTACATACAATTTACACAAGTATGACAAGGATAATATGAACAACACTACTTGAAAGAGAGAGAAGAATTGTTGTGATGGGCGTGTGCGAACAATTCTTTTCTCTCTTTCAAGTAGTGTTGTTCGTATTATCCTTGTCACACACCCATCACAGATGGGCGTGTACGAACAATTCTTCTCTCTCTTTCAAGTAGTGTTGTTCGTATTATCCTTGTCACACACCCATCACAGATGGGCGTGTGCGAACAATTCTTCTCTCTCTTTCAAGTAGTGTTGTTCATATTATCCTTGTCATACTTGTGTAAATCGTATGTCGAGCTAAGATTTTTCACAATCTGTATCATCTTTGTTTTATCTTTCCCTTCCCCTTCCCTTTATGTACGTCAAAGTCACAAAATAATCCAAAACGGAACTATGAATTGCTATCTTTAATATAAGTTACATGGAAATATCTCACAGTCGTTTCCTTCATGATAAAACCCTCAACAAAATGTCAGTGTTTTATCGTCCACTTAAAATTACGGATCTTCCGTTTTAGTCGGAATAAACTAAACACAAACGGTCATGAACTACATTGCAACGTTGCCATTTTGGGTCTATTTTATTCCTAATTTCATCACATTAATCGGCAAAACTTTGACATTTGACAACGTTGCAAGTACAAAATTTGAAAACATCCGATATTTCGGAGTTTCTTTCTTATACAGTGTGTCCGCAGCATATGGGAAACTTATTTTAAGAAAATAAGTTATTTTTCAATGCACCTCGTATATGACTTGGATATTTCGATATCTGATGGCTGCATTTTAGGTTTTAGACCATGGAATACTTTTTATAAAGAATTAACTTCCAGGACGATGAATGAGACTTTATTCTGCACATTTTAGAGCAAATGTCAAAAAAAATTTAGCACAATAAGTGCTCAAATTGCTGGCCATTTGTTTGTTTATAATGATACAATCTCTCTTCGAAGTTACGAATAGAATCTTTGATCATTTGTGGAGTAATTCCCTTCATTTCGAGACGTATGCGATCCTTTAAATCGTTCAAATTAGTTGGTCTGTTAACATAAACGAGGTCAAGTGGTGTCTAGTCGGGGGATCTTGCCGGCCACTCAATTGCACCTCTTTGACCAATCCATCTCTAAGGGAAAATTGTCTCTAAAATTTGCCTAACGTTTCTTTGATAAAGTGGAGGTGCGCCATCTTGTTGAAAGTATACGTTCATATTAGGAAATAATCGATTTATTTCAGGTATAATTTCATTTTGAAGTAAATCAAGATATTTAGCACAGTTAAGCGTACCTTCAATAAAAAAGGACCGATCAAATGGTTCAAGCAAAATGTGCTTTCATCATATCGGTATGATCTACAAGATTTATCTTATCTTGTAGATCATACCGAGCCCGTTTACTTAAAAGTGTAATTCAATGTGTGTCAGAACATTTAGCCTGAGAAGTAGTTGTTTCTTCAAAGTCATTGTTTTAGGCGTTAATAGTATAAATCTATTATTCAATATCTATAGGAAACTGTAATACTCTACTGAATGAAACACCCTGTATAAAATAAACAACATTATTTGTGACTAGGGGTACAGACATTAGCTTGCTTTTACAGTTTTATTTCCTCGGTTTACAATGTTACTTATTCTTTTATTGGATAAACACGACGGTGATTGAAAACTCCTTAACAGGAAACATTTCCTAATATAGAAAGTATCTGTTGCTTCCATCTTCATTAGGTAAACATGGGCGAAATAATTTATTGGCCATATTCTATCAGAGGCGTAACAAGATTTTTAGAGATAAGATATTCCGTTCGGACACATATACAGGGTGGTCCGTAAGTAATTGTCCAAAGTGAAATGGCCTCAAAATATCACGATCTGATTCAACTTGCTTTAATAAAATATTGATAATAAAATAGATACAGGGTGACAAAGTTGAAACATAAAAAATGTTTTTTTCTCAGTAAATTGAAAGATTTTGGATATAAAAACGTAAAAATTTGAAGATGGGGTTTTGAGACATGACAAATCATAATATGATATCCGTTTCGATGTATTTTCTAAAGGGCGCCACATGAGCTATGTTGTTGGTGTAACTGTGCGCTTAACTTTTTTATCGTTAGCGCTATCTTACCAAAATCTTCCAATTTACCGAGAAAAACATTTTTGACATTTTAACTTTGCAACCCTGTATCTTTTTTATTATCAATATTTTATTGAAGCAAGTTGCGTCAGATTGTAATATTTTTAAGCCAAGAATCTTCCATTTCCCTTTAGACCATTACTTACGGACCACCCTGTATATTCGAAAGCAGTGCAACAGCAATTTTCCGTTGTATAATGTCTCAAAAGCACTTCTATTTTTTACATGACATGACTCCATACTTTTGCTTATAGCTGTATAACCATTATATTTAGCTGTCTGTAATCAACGCCAATCGATTCAGCATGAATTTTTTTTATGAAAAGAGCCTTTATTGCCTCTCAAATTTGCTTATTTTCCGTTGAATAATGTCTCAAAAGCACTCTTCTATTTTTTACATGACATGACTCCATACTTTTGCTTATAACTGTATAACCATTATATTTAGCTCTCTGTAATCAACGCCATACGATTCAGCATGCATTTTTTATGAAAAGAGCCTTTTTGCCTCTCAAATTTGCCTATTTTCCGTTGTATAATGTCTCAAAAGCACTCTTCTATTTTTTACATGACATGACTCCATACTTTTGCTAATAACTGTATAACCATTATATTTAGCTCTCTGTAATCAACGCCATTCGATTCAGCATGAATTTTTCTATGAAAAGAGCCTTATTTGCCTCTTAAATTTGCCTATTTTCCGTTGTATAATGTCTCAAAAGCACTCTTCTATTTTTTACACGACATGACTACATACTTTTGCTTATAACTGTATAACCATTATATTTAGCTGTCTGTAATCAACGCCAATCGATTCAGCATGAATTTTTTATGAAAAGAGCCTTTTTGCCTCTCAAATTTGCCTATTTTCCGTTGTATAATGTCTCAAAAGCACTCTTCTATTTTTTACATGACTTGACTCCATACTTTTGCTTATAACTGTATAACCATTATATTTCGTTCTTTGTAATCAACGCCATTCGATTCAGCATGAATTTTTTTTATGAAAAGAGCCTTCATTGCCTCTCAAATTTGCTTATTTTCCGTTGAATAATGTCTCAAATTCTATTTTTTACATGACATGACTCCATACTTTTGCTTATAACTGTATAACCATTATATTTAGCTGTCTGTAATCAACGCCATTCGATTCAGCATGCATTTTTTATGAAAAGAGCCTTTTTGCCTCTCAAATTTGCCTATTTTCCGTTGTATAATGTCTCAAAAGCACTCTTCTATTTTTTACATGACTTGACTCCATACTTTTGCTTATAGCTGTATAACCATTATATTTAGCTGTCTGTAATCAACGCCAATCGATTCAGCATGAATTTTTTTATGAAAAGAGCCTTTATTGCCTCTCAAATTTGCTTATTTTCCGTTGAATAATGTCTCAAAAGCACTCTTCTATTTTTTACATGACATGACTCCATACTTTTGTTTATAACTGTTTAACCATTATATTTAGCTCTCTGTAATCAACGCTATTCGATTCAGCATGCATTTTTTATGAAAAGAGCCTTTTTGCTTCTCAAATTTGCCTATTTTCCGTTGCATAATGTCTCAAAAGCACTCTTCTATTTTTTACATGACATGACTCCATACTTTTGTTTATAACTGTATAACCATTATGTTTAGCTCTCTGCAATCAACGCCATTCGATTCAGCATGCATTTTTTATGAAAAGAGCCTTTTTGCCTCTCAAATTTGCCTATTTTCCGTTGTATAATGTCTCAGAAGCACTCTTTTATTTTTTACATGACATGACTCCATACTTTTGCTTATAACTGTATAACCATTATATTTAGCTCTCTGTAATCAACGCCATACGATTCAGCATGCATTTTTTATGAAAAGAGCCTTTTTGCCTCTCAAATTTGCCTATTTTCCGTTGTATAATGTCTCAAAAGCACTCTTCTATTTTTTACATGACATGACTCCATACTTTTGTTTATAACTGTATAACCATCATATTTAGCTCTCTGTGATCAACGCCATTCGATTCAGCATGAATTTTTTTATGAAAAGAGCCTTCATTGCCTCTCAAATTTGCCTATTTTCCGTTGAATAATGTCTCAAAAGCACTCTTCTATTTTTTACATGACATGACTCCATACTTTTGTTTATAACTGTTTAACCATTATATTTAGCTCTCTACCTATCTTAGAGACGGGGTCATGTTTTTTGAAACACCCTGTATAATAGATAAGAACGGAACGTAACTTTACGTTTCTGCTATGAGACAACATTTATGAAAAAACCTTTTTAAACTGATGCCGTATACAGTTTACCATCAATCATTTTCAAATAGACTATAATAAAAATCCAAAAACCATCCAAACTAACGTCTTAAATGGTAGACTTTGTAGCGTCGGAAAAAATTTTAACGTTCGATTTGGTTATTAATTTTAATATCTCGAAACAAATTAAAGTTTTACTTCAAAACGATATATTTCTTGTCTTATAAACTTAACTAGCATTGTAAACATTTTATTTTTCTCAGTGTCGGTTGGATGACCATGCACGGAACATAAATTTGCTGATTTCTTTGAAATCCTATTGCTTTATGAGGCATATTAAGCGTTTATTTTTTTTTCGGACTGGATCTTTTGCCAACAAGAATATCTGGAATATCTGAATACTGGGTCTGTCTAAAATAATGAGCATCTTGTAACACAGTAACAGTGAGCTCTTGTGTAATCAGTTCCAAAATGGTGTGGAAAAACTCAATGAACTAGGCGAGAACAATTTAGTCACTTTACTATGGATTCCAGGATACACTACTGGAATCAGTGGCGGCTCCTCCATTAGTACTCGGCGAAAACCAAAATTGGAAAACGGGCTGGTGTCCACCGTTGACCTCAAGGTGTTATATAAATTCAAAAAAAATTGGAAAATATACCTTGTAACATATCTAATGAAAGCATTTGTTGTGAGGAACTTAAATATGATTTTTTTGTATTTTTAAAATTAATAGTTTTAAGATTATTTAAGAAAAATTACCATTTCTTGACACTACAAAAAATTCAGATGGAAATGTTGTTATATATATCATAAAAACAAGTCCCTGATATGGCGTAGCTTGTTCAAAATTTGACAGCAGTCTATTAATAAATGACAGTTAACGATAGAAGTGAGGAGCATCTGTGACATTTAAAAAATGTGGATAATAAAATGAAGTTAAGTGTTTGTTTTCGTTTTATATAATATCTTAGTTCCTCGCAGCTCGCGGCTCTTACTTTTTCAAGAAGGGGAAGGAAAAATAACCATTCCATTAACCTTTCCCCTTGAAGGTTCATTAAGGTGAAGGGTGTATGGAATGGATATTTTTCCTTCCCCTTATTGAAAAAGTAAGAGCTAAGATATATAAAACGAAAACAAACACTTAACTTCATTTTATTCTCCACATTTTTTGAATTTCTTTCTTGAAATTTGGAACGTCGGCGCCTAAAGCTACGGACAGATGCTGTAACGTTAATTTCGTTCACTTTACTTTCCTTCAGTTAATTAATAATAAATTATCGTATGGGCGGCGATTAGCCAGTCCTTTCTCATACCCAACACCGAGAAAGGTTTCAAGGCTGAATATATTTACTGTCGACGAGAGTCGAAATCAACGTTATCGAGTTCCGTCTGTCGTGAAAATAGTCACTTCTATTTTGATATTCCACTTCTACCACTTATCAATTAAATATGAATTAATAATTCACTATTGAAATGTAAATTCCTTTTCTGGTCAAGGCGTCTGAGCTTGACATGAACATGAGACGTAAGTCTGTTATCTTTCATATGATTAACTGTATTTAAAGAATGGCGGAGAGGGTTCATTCTTCTTTCCTGTGAACATGTGCCATTGAAGCCTTTCTAACTTATCGTATCTTATCTTTAAGAAGTGCATTCATCTGAATGGTAAGTTATTTCGCGCCCACTTACCTTTCTTAACTTTCATAATTTACCTTTATCTAATTTCAGTACCTTAAATAAATTTCAAGTAGGATTACCCGAGAACCGGTAAGACTACTCTCTGAATTTGTACTAGTTTGGTCTCAGAATCTACACCTGAGGTGCTCTCTAAACTGAGTAGCCGTTACAATGCTCCAATAGAAGTGTTGTTATTTAGCGGGAAATTTAAAAAGTCACACACCACAAACACAAAATATATTGAAATAATATAAAAGTATATACCTGTACAATATTTAAAAAGCTTCCTATTGGTTATAAAAAAAATTAACCTCCAAAATTTCTTATTGCCTTCGAATATTTATTGGTTTTATTGTGTTCGAAATATATTTGAATGCTGCTTTTATTGCTACCATCCATTGTAAACAAGGTTGAATCCGTACACGTACAAATTGTTTTCTTTCAAAATACATTTCGTATTGATACACAAGTCACATTTTTTTAAATGCTTTTAAACGAAATATATTATGTTAAGATTCACTTTGAACAGTATCGTCCATTATTCAATACATTTTCGGTTTTCCAATTTAAAAGTTTCAACCCTTACTATATGGAAGCTTTTCATTGTAGATTACAAGAGAATTTATTGACCCGATTGGCCTAATCACACTGAGATCTTCCAAGATCTTTTGTGTAAACCCAACATCTAATTTTTAGCCCAAAAGATCAATGCTTCTAAGAAAGTCTGTTTCGAAGCTAAATTAACCTGTTCCAGATATTTGAGGAAATTACAAAATATCCAGCTGGAAAAATCCTACATTATAATACCGTTAATAAACCCTTCCATTTTATTGGTTAATAGCATACTGTTGCAATTTCCCGTAGGTACTAACTAAATAAATTTCCACGAAATACTCAGCGTTTCAAATTTTTCCAATTTATTCAAACAATGGGTATAGTTATAACTCAAAAACACGACTACTTCCCACTTGTTTTACAAATAAAAAAGTATCCAATCAACATCGTAATTTCCACGTAGTCGAATTGACGCCACAACAAATTTTCCTAGTTTCATCCTATTATTGAAGGCAACTCGTTAAAAGCATGGAGAGCACACCAGAGCCAAATTGAAGCTAGCAAAATGGTATTTTTTGAATAACACCAGGATGAAATGAGAATTGTAATTGTGGAATTAATTGGAAAATTGATTGAATGGGGATAGTCTGGGGTTGCGCGATACACTAGAAAGTATCCATATTAGGTATCGATACGGATCGGAAAGTAAAGTATCGATACAGTAGAATATCGAATATTAATTTGTCGATACTCAAAGTATCGATACGTTAACGATCCGAGATTTTCCTAATTTTAACGTTTTTTCGGTGAAACTCACCTTCTTGGGGGGTGGAAAAAGACATTATTGCGATTTCCGGCCAAAGTTGAGGTTCTAGAGAAAAAAGTTGATGATAAAAGTTGTAGATCTTGAGAAAATCTACCACTTTTCAATTGGTGACTTTTTCACATAACTTCAAAATTAGTTCGAAAAACGCAAAAAACTGCATTTTTCGTTTTTTATTTTTGGTTTCGTTAAAAAATGTTGGATTTTGATGAAAATTTAGTAGAAGGTAGCTTTGATAGTCACAAATCATGAAAAAAAAATTCAAATTGAAATATTGGAAGTTTTTCGAGTTATAACGTATTTTCGGTAAAACACACTTTTTTGGGAGGTGGAAAAAGACATTATTGCGATTTCCGGCCAAAGTTGAGTTCCTAGAATAAAACGTTGAGTATTAAAGTTGTAGATCTTGAGAAAATCTACAACTTTTTAATTGGTGACTTTTTCACATAACTTCAAAATTAGTTCGAAAAACGCAAAAAAATGCATTTTTCGTTTTTTATTTTTGGTTTCGTTAAAAAATGTTGGATTTTGATGAAAATTTAGTAGAGGGTAGCTTTGATAGTCACAAACCATGAAAAAAAATTTCAAATTGAAATATTGGAAGTTTTTCGAGTTATAACGTTTTTTCGGTAAAACACACTTTTTTGGGGGTGTGGAAAAAGACATTATTGCGATTTCCGGCCAAAGTTGAATTCCTAGAATAAAAAGTTGATTATAAAAGTTGTAGATCTTGGAAAAATTTACAACTTTTTAATTGGTGACTTTTTCACATAACTTCAAAATTAGCTCGAAAAACGCAAAAAAACTGCATTTTTCGTTTTATATTTTTGGTTTCGTTAAAAAATGTTGGATTTTGATGAAAATTTAGTAGAACGTAGCTTTGATAGTCACAAACCATGAAAACAAATTTCAAATTGGAAACTTTTCGAGTTATAACGTTTTTTCGGTAAAACACACTTTTTTTGGGGGGTGGAAAAAGACATTATTGCGATTTCCGGCCAAAGTTGAATTCCTAGAATAAAAAGTTGATTATAAAAGTTGTAGATCTTGGAAAAATTTACAACTTTTTAATTGGTGACTTTTTCACATAACTTCAAAATTAGCTCGAAAAACGCAAAAAACTGCATTTTTCGTTTTTTATTTTTGGTTTCGTTAAAAAATGTTGGATTTTGATGAAAATTTAGTAGAAGGTAGCTTTGATAGTCACAAACCATGAAAACAAATTTCAAATTGGAAACTTTTCGAGTTATAACGTTTTTTCGGTAAAACACACTTTTTTTGGGGGGTGGAAAAAGACATTATTGCGATTTCCGGCCAAAGTTGAATTCCTAGAATAAAAAGTTGATTATAAAAGTTGTAGATCTTGGAAAAATTTACAACTTTTTAATTGGTGACTTTTTCACATAACTTCAAAATTAGCTCGAAAAACGCAAAAAAACTGCATTTTTCGTTTTATATTTTTGGTTTCGTTAAAAAATGTTGGATTTTGATGAAAATTTAGTAGAACGTAGCTTTGATAGTCACAAACCATGAAAACAAATTTCAAATTGGAAACTTTTCGAGTTATAACGTTTTTTCGGTAAAACACACTTTTTTTGGGGGGTGGAAAAAGACATTATTGCGATTTCCGGCCAAAGTTGGGTTCCTAGAATAAAAAGTTGATGATAAAAGTTGTAGATCTTGAGAAAATCTACAACTTTTTAATTGGTGACTTTTTCACATAACTTCAAAATTAGTTCGAAAAACGCAAAAAAATGCATTTTTCGTTTTTTATTTTTGGTTTCGTTAAAAAATGTTGGATTTTGATGAAAATTTAGTAGAGGGTAGCTTTGATAGTCACAAACCATGAAAAAAAATTTCAAATTGAAATATTGGAAGTTTTTCGAGTTATAACGTTTTTTCGGTAAAACACACTTTTTTGGGGGTGTGGAAAAAGACATTATTGCGATTTCCGGCCAAAGTTGAGTTCCTAGAATAAAACGTTGATTATTAAAGTTGTAGATCTTGAGAAAATCTACAACATTTCAATTGGTGACTTTTTCACATAACTTCAAAATTAGTTCGAAAAACGCAAAAAACTGCATTTTTCGTTTTTTATTTTTGGTTTCGTTAAAAAATGTTGGATTTTGATGAAAATTTAGTAGAAGGTAGCTTTGATAGTCACAAACCATGAAAACAAATTTCAAATTGGAAACTTTTCGAGTTATAACGTTTTTTCGGTAAAACACACTTTTTTTGGGGGGTGGAAAAAGACATTATTGCGATTTCCGGCCAAAGTTGAATTCCTAGAATAAAAAGTTGATTATAAAAGTTGTAGATCTTGGAAAAATTTACAACTTTTTAATTGGTGACTTTTTCACATAACTTCAAAATTAGCTCGAAAAACGCAAAAAAACTGCATTTTTCGTTTTATATTTTTGGTTTCGTTAAAAAATGTTGGATTTTGATGAAAATTTAGTAGAACGTAGCTTTGATAGTCACAAACCATGAAAACAAATTTCAAATTGGAAACTTTTCGAGTTATAACGTTTTTTCGGTAAAACACACTTTTTTTGGGGGGTGGAAAAAGACATTATTGCGATTTCCGGCCAAAGTTGGGTTCCTAGAATAAAAAGTTGATGATAAAAGTTGTAGATCTTGAGAAAATCTACAACTTTTTAATTGGTGACTTTTTCACATAACTTCAAAATTAGTTCGAAAAACGCAAAAAAATGCATTTTTCGTTTTTTATTTTTGGTTTCGTTAAAAAATGTTGGATTTTGATGAAAATTTAGTAGAGGGTAGCTTTGATAGTCACAAACCATGAAAAAAAATTTCAAATTGAAATATTGGAAGTTTTTCGAGTTATAACGTTTTTTCGGTAAAACACACTTTTTTGGGGGTGTGGAAAAAGACATTATTGCGATTTCCGGCCAAAGTTGAGTTCCTAGAATAAAACGTTGATTATTAAAGTTGTAGATCTTGAGAAAATCTACAACATTTCAATTGGTGACTTTTTCACATAACTTCAAAATTAGTTCGAAAAACGCAAAAAACTGCATTTTTCGTTTTTTATTTTTGGTTTCGTTAAAAAATGTTGGATTTTGATGAAAATTTAGTAGAAGGTAGCTTTGATAGTCAAAAACCATGAAAAATTCAAATTGAAATATTGGAAACTTTTCGAGTTATAACGTTTTTTCGGTAAAACACACTTTTTTGGGGGGGTGGAAAAAGACATTATTGCGATTTTCGGCCAAAGTTGAGTTCCTAGAATAAAAAGTTGATTATAAAAGTTGTAGATCTTGTGAAAATCTACAACTTTTTCATTAGTGACTTTTTCACATAACCTCAAAAAATTGCAATTTTCGTGTTTTATTTTTAGTTTCGTTAAAAAAAGCACGACATCATTTCACAACGTGATTAAAAAATCACGATATCGCTCATCACTATAGATAACGCCACTTGCCGCGCTACCACTAAAAATCCCGTATCGCAAGGTATCGATACACTACAAATTTATCGATACTTATTGATATCACGTTTGTGATTCATTTTAATATTATTTTTTCCACTCCCATGCTTTAATTTTATTATTACAAGGGTTGTATTTTTGATGGTGGCAAATTTTGTTTCAAAAGCGCAACAAGATCAAAGAACTGTTACTGCTGATTGGTACGTATCGATTTATTTGCCCCAACGATGAATGATCATCCACCAAGACAATGTTTTTTTTCTATAACCCTCGTAACAAATTTCATACATTAATTAACCCATTCACGTTACGGCATTTACATCCACTCCATCTACCGACCCACTATAAAAAAATATATATAGAGAAATATTTCGAAAATGTACGCCCAAAGTGATTTTACGCGATAATAGCTACCTAAAAACTATAAAAACCACATCGATTACCTGCATCATTTACCAGTTTGTCGTTAATTACATGTTCGCATCGTCTTTGAGGCATATCATTATCGAGATGTAGGACGGTTAAAAGGCATTACAGATTAAAGCATGTTCGCTGGTGCTGGTGCTGGTGGGCGTTGGTGTGTACACGTTAAAGCTGGCTTCGTTTCATTCTTACGTCAAAGTATTTCTAATTGCAATGCAAAGTTGTATGCTTATTCATTATCAGTAATAATTCTGAGATTAGAACACTAATTTCGTAATATGCCGTTATAAACGATGCCTAAAAACACCATACGCGTTTTCCACCATCAATTCGGGGCCATACTTGTGGGGATTTGGGAGGGGGGGGGTCAATTTTGGAAAAAAAAATTTATGCATTATAAGCACCTCAAATGAGCAAGATTACCCGAATATTATCGTTCCGAGTTGAAATTTTGGCGGGTCTAGTACCCAAAAAAAGGGGGGGAGGGGGGTGAAAATTTAGTGGCAAAGAGAGTTCGATACCTTCTTCCACCTGGGGGTATTAAAAAAAATTTTTAGAAAAAAAAATTTTCGAGTCACATATTTTTGACTATACCGGTATATATTTTCAGGTTGACCCCCCTTTTTTTGGGATCTATAGACTCGTACGATTTTCACGAATCGAATGGTTTTTGTTTCAACTCGATAGCTCGAATAATAAAAAAGTACGTTCCGCTTGGATGATGCATCTCTAAAGGGAGGGACGTGGTAGGGGGGGCGTATTTTTTTTTTTTGGCAATCGAAATACTTGAATGAATTTCATTTGAGGGTCTCAAATCTTCAAGTTCGATAGTTTCCGAGAAAGCTATGTGGTCCGAGAATTTTCCTTTGGGGGGCGTAAAAATCCAGGTCTTGACTTTGTGTTCAAAAAAATTTTCCCTACACGTTCATATAAATATCGTTAGTCCAATTTAGAATTCGAGGGGTGCTCACGTTCCCTGTTGACGGGGTGCTCACGTCCCTGTTTACGTCAACAGGGAACGTGATCACCCCTCGAATTCAAAATTGGACTAACGATATTTATATGGACCTGTAGGGAAAATTTTTTTGAGCACAAAGTCAAGACATGGATTTTTGCGCCCCCCAAAGTACATTCTCGGACCACATAGCTTTCTCGGAAACTATCAAAGCTGTAAATTTGAGACCCTCAAATGAAATTCATACAAGTATTTCAGCCGCCAAAAAAAATACGCCCCCCCTTCGGAGATCCATCATCCAAGCGGAACGTACTTTTTTATTATTTGAGCTATCGAGATGAAACAAAAACCATTCGATTCGTAAAAATCGTACGAGTCTATAGATCCCTGAAAATATATACCGGTAAAGTCAGAAATATGAGAGATTTTTTTCCAAATTTTTTTTAATACGCCCAGGTGGAAGAGGGTGTCGAACTCTCTTTGCCCCTAAATTTTCACCTCCCTCTTTTTGGGGTACAAGAACCGCCAAAATTTCAACTCGGAACGATAATATTCGGGGAATCTTCCTCATTTGGGGTGCTTATAATGCAAAATTTTTTTTTTCGAAATTGACCCCCCCCAAAATCCCCCCAAGTATGGCCTCGAATTGATGTTGGAAACCGCGTATGGTGTTTTTAGGCATCGTTTATGACGACATATTACGAAATTAGTGAAAATAGTGACCTAACCTCAAAATTTGGCGCCACTTGTGGCGCCCTTTATATCACTTTTAATTTTTTTTTAAAATCAATTCCCATAGATTCGAACCCGCAAATTTTCGTGGGCATAATGAAAATTTTCTAAAAAATATTTTTTTTTAATAAACGTTTTTCAATTTTTCTCGAATTTTTAATCGTATCACCTATATGTTTTATATACTCTATACGTAGGTCTCGACCTATACTTCAAAATTGAATTTAGGTATTTTTTCATATTTTCATAAATAAAAAAGTCACTTTTATATTTTCGTAACTAATTCCAGTGGCAGCGTCGATGGGTAAAAATCATTATTTTTCCCGAAATCCGCTTCGCTTTTTCTACATGGATCCACCATTGGAAATTCTAACAAAAAAAACAGTACAGTACTAGATTCTACTATCGCAGAGTTGAGATATAATATTTTTTAAAGCGAATGTGTAGCTAAATTTGCTTTGTCATTATGGGTCACTGTCCTCTCCGTTTCTATTGTCGCAAATGATTTTCCGAATTGTACGACAGAAATGTACGACAACCTGTATGTATATTTCTAACGAGTATAATTGCTCTGAGATTCCATATCAATATAGTCGTCTATTGCCTCTTGCCAAACATGACGCGTGCCAAATTTAATGCTCGTTGACGAAAGACCTGAATGAACTTATATCGTTACTGTCAGGTATAAAAAAAATTCTGCACACTGTTAATGTATACGAATATAAATTTATATTTTTTTAAATACGACACTTTCATGAATTATTACAGTTTCCTGTAAAATTGTCGTATTTAGTAAAGCGTTATACCAATAGATATCGAAGAATAAAAATATATTATTCTAACGCTTACAACAATGTTTTGAAAAATATTTTTCAAAAATAGTGACCGTTCAACGAAGAAGAAACAAACACTTTCCGGGCTACATGCCCCGACAGACATTGGGAGTCGGAACAAATTTAAAAAAAAATTTTATATTGCCGAACAGAGGACTAAAATCCCTTTCCAACAAGGTGCCACACGACCCCCTTTCTTATTTAAAATTTTCGTGGGGGTGCTGGAGGAGAATAATATTTTCATACAGTAAATTGTCAATTTAAGAATAAAAATCGACCTGTTTCAGGTTTTTTTCACATAGTACATAATAACGCTAAAATTGAATTTACTCCCTACATATGGACCGCATTGTATAAGTTTTGTCACATGGCATCCAGCGCGCCTCACACCAATACGACGTGCGCTTGTCTAAGAGATTTAATCTTGACAGGTCAAAAGGTGTAGTTACTTCTTCACGGTTGAGCACGTGTATTCAAACACCTTTAAGTACCTTTCTTGAAATCTGGGAAATTTTGTCAGATAATTATTTCTTAATAGTTTCAGGTGAATTAAAATATTAAGAAAACGAGTGCGAATAGTAGTTGTTTCTAAACTTTCTTTCTTTCTTTTATCCTTATGCCTTCTCAGGCGTCGGTTTGGAGTTCTTCCTGTACCCATTTTTTCCGTTCTTCTCTCTCCCTGGCCACTGCCTTCATCTCTCCTAATGTTGTTACTTTGTTCTTTCCAATTTCCTCGATCTGGTCTATCCATTTCCTCCTGGGTCTTCCCCTTTGGCTTTTTCTTAATATTCCCATATCGCAATTCTATATCTTGCTTAATTCTTACTAGGTGGCCATACCAGTTTAATTGTTTCCTTTTAATCTTTGTTATTATTGGTTCTTGATTTTTTATGCTTCTGATTTCATCGTTCCTTACTTTGTCCCATTTTGTTTTACCTGCTATTTTCCTTTTTTCGATGGACAAGCTATCATAGGCGTGTTTGTAAATCAAAAATATTCCATAAAAAATAGGTCTCATCTGGTTATCAGATGGGTGAAGGTCGACCTCCCACGGGCACTTAGACTATAACGTCTTAATCGGGTCTCTATTCTCGTATATATTTTAAAGCTGGTTTGGGCTAAACATATCGGTCTATAATATAATTATTGCACAGTGTCAGATCTCCATTTTTATGTATTGGCAGTATAAGATTATTTTCCCAGTCTATGGGGATTTTTTGAGTGTCCCATGCTTCCCTGCTTATGAGACACAGCCATTCTTTTCCTGTTTCTCATAACCATTTTATCATCTCTGGCGCTACTTTTTTCTAAACAAAAAACGTTTCTATAAATATTTGTAGTAAGTTTTACTGGAAAACTCACAAATTTTCTATTTCTTTTAAAATATTCATTTTGGAGTTCTCGCACTCTTAACGAATCCGTCTGACAAACAATAAAACCACCCACGTTTAGTGCATTATAATTTACGAAAGTGACCTTTTGATTCATTTATTGTTAAGTAGATAAAAAGCTTCCAAAAGTGAGATTAAAATAAATATAATGAAACGTTTTATTTTCACTCCACCGTATATACGATTAAAAAATAAATAAAATGACGAACTGCTAAGTAGCCATTTCCTGGATGCCACACTTTTTGGATGAACAGATTATTCCAGAAAAACAATTATTAAAATGTCGGTTCATATTCCTATGGATATGGTGAGCCTTAGCCTGAATCTCCGGCAATTCACTGGACTCGGCGTCTTCCTAGTATTCCTGTTATTTGTTACTTTGAGGTATCCTTTGTAATAAGCTAGATGTTTACCTTGGCAGTTTAACCTCACACCACTACATATGGTGGTGAAAATGTTGCAGAAGGAACAAGATACAGAAGTAGAGAGGGAATCATTAAAAAAAACCATATCCTCACTTCTTAGAAATCAGAAGACCTGGGACACGCCACAAAATGGTATGAAGAAAAAATATCCAAATACTATTACCAGACATGAAAGGAATGCCATTCAATGTTTCAGACCTTTCTGGGCCTTGGAGTTCCTCGTAGAAGTGGCTTCGATATGGCTTCGGGGTCGGCTTGGGAAGATTTTCAGTTTTGTTTACCTCTCGGAATTTTCACTCATGGTTTATTTGAGGAATTTAATATTTACAGAGATTATTTAACCTCTGTTTTGAACTTGTTAAGGAAGGTTAGTAACACAAATTCACTTTATAGTTTCACTTTTAACAACGTAACGTAATTTTAAATCAATTTTTTAACATGAAAAAGCTTATACTTCTCAATTCTGTATTTTTTTTGTAACTAACCGTTTCTAATCAATAGCAACGTATCCATTTTTTTTATATTTTCAACATCCATATGTTTTTTTCTAAGTTTTTCTATATTTGCTGACCAATCAAATTCGTTTAATAATTTTTGATTTCTGTTATTTGACTTGATTGTTTTATAATTTGATCTTATTCTGATATGAAAGTTTATTTTTAATGTCTACAAATAATTTATTATTGTTTTTATCTTTTAGTTAAAAAAATTTAAAATTATTTGACATCTGTTTTAATTTCAGTTGTCATGTCCTTTCTTCCGTTCGAGTTGACAAATCTAGATTCACACTTTGTTAGATATGTTCATAAGTGTACTTTTTCTATTTTTACCAGTTTCAGATTTTATAACCTAACTAATAATTTTTAATTTTCAGGTTCTTTCTTTTTAGATTTATGATGAGCCAAGAAACTTTTGGAAAGCTTTTGAAAATTCTGAAACTATGCGATAGGATTTCAATAAATTAGAGAAAAGTTATAAAGATTCCCGTTTAAAGTTTGGGTTGTAAATATTTGTCAAGTGATTTGTTTATATTTTATTTAGATTTTATACTGAAATAACCCTTGTTTGATATATGTGTTGTATGATTCCACTTTCCATATCAATACATACTTTAGCAGTGACTAGTCCATCTCTTGGTATTGGATCCACATAAAAAAAGATTTCAGATTTAGATTACCTCCTCTTGTTCCTTCTTGTCCTCATTGTCCCAATTTCTATGTTTCCTGGGTTACAAAGTTGTATTACTTCCATTCTAGAACCTATCTATCTGTTGAGCGTAGAAGAGAAGGAACTGCCTCACAACTTTCCAAGCGGAAAGGTGGGAAATCTCACCAGGACAAAGACAGGCGAAACATTCTCCAACTTTTACGGCAAAGATAAGAAAACTGTCAAAGTCGTAATAGGTATGTTAACAGGGCACTGTAAGCTTAACAGCACGCAAAGTTGACAGACGAAGCCATGTGCAGATTCTGTCATTTAGAGGAGGAAACTGCAGAGTATATCCTATGCCAGTGGGATGTCTAGCGAAAGCTTCTATGAGAAGCCATCGACAAGAAATTAGATGAAAGACTCAATCTCGAAGATCGGACTGGAGAATGTAATCTAGATTCAGAGGACCACAAGAGATCTGAAAAGATCGCAGTGAAATAGGCTGATTAGCCACCTCATCAAATCGAATGTAAAGGTTCGAAGAACTACCACTAGTGGTGCTTAACTAATCAATCAATTAATCTATTAGTTATCCAGCTGCAAAGACTGTTTCGTGTGTAAGGCCATCATCAACCCACGTGTACTCTGTATATAGTATAGATTAATATTAAAATTCCTAGACTAAAAATGAAAAGACTATTTTTTTTTAATGCTGTTTGTCGTCTTATTATCCCTCCTAGTTACACTCAAATGAAGTGTATTTTAACAAATGTAAAAGCGATTACAGCGCCAGTTGGTGTACCACATTCTGTTCGCTAATAATGATGATGACCGTCATAATGAATGTAGCTAATTGAATTGATGATTCCTTCAATACAATTATGAGCTCCCTTTTTGTCGGGAGTTACTTGCTTTTATCGACTGACACATGGGAAGGCTGTTTTGTATAAGGAAATTACCTTCGACTAACAAAACATCTGGAGAAATTGCGTAATAAAAAAAAATCGTGTGTATGGAGTTGTTTGGGATTATACTGTTTAATAAGGCGATTAGTTGACATTGAGAAATCAGATATGGTTCTATAGCAGACTAATTGAATTTGAGAGTTAATTTTTTATACAGTACTGTCATAAATTTCTCCTCCATATGTCCCGTGGCACAGTATTTTGCATTGGCACCAACTAATCGGTTACATATTTATGCGGTCTACTATATCGTTAAAATGATTTACAGCATTTCTTGTTCCTGCCAGTGGCGCCCTAACTTTTGCTGAACGACCAGTAAGTTTTACTAATATAATTTTTCACTATGGCATTTTGGAGACCATTTAAAATAACAGTTATAAAAACAATATGCCCACCGTTGGGCGCCGTTTTCCATCAATGGGATTAAAAGTATTTCTCTTCACATTGACTTTAGAGAGAGTATAATTGACAGGCTGCGAGCAAGCCGTCGGTATTTACAAATAAAACGAAATTTAATATTATTCGATTTTGTATACAAAGTATTCATTTGTAATTTTTATTGAATAAAAATGTGAATGGAAAACGAGTTGGTTTGCAATTAAACAATGAAGGCGATGTAAATTTGGTTTATATTTATGGCGAATCTACATTATTTATCAGTTTTCTGTGTAGGCCAAGACCTGACCATGATAATCTAAAAACAATAAAAAATTTATAATAGTATGATTGTTTTTTAATGTCTTGGCAAAGATAAAATGATTTACGAAGCAAACATTGATTTTTTGTACAGTCGCGCGTAAAATGACTAATTACTATATTCGAATGAAATCGTAAAGTCGACAAATGCCGAGGATTGTTACTTTACGCTCTAGCGCAAAAAAGGAATCTTTTTCGCTCGCTTATTTCATCAAACCACGCCCTCCGAATTAACTCAATTGGTGAATATTTATGGAACCGGAATTCTGACAAGTCTGAACAAGTCAGTATTAGAGATGTGAGATTAATGGAAAAGAATCGATTTTTCTTTATTCAAAATTAATCGATTTGTTAAAAATCGATTTTAATAAAAAATAATTCAATTTCTGCGACAAAATCGATTTTTTTTGTATTATTTTAAAGGTACATGCTTTTCATATTCCGATTATAAACTGTCAAAAACTGTCAAAAATTGTCAATAATTGTTGAAATTTTGAAAAATGGTCGATATTTGTCAAAAATTAAAAAAAAATTGCAAAATGGTCAAATTTTTTCAAAAATTGTGAAAAATTGTTAATAATTGTAAAAATTTTCAAAAATGGTCGATAATTGTCAAAATTGTCAAAAATGGTCAATTTTCAAAAATGGTAAATAATTGTCAAAAACTATAAAAAATTGTCAAAAATGGACAGTTATTGTCAAAATTGGTCAATAATTGTTAAAATTTTGGAAAGTGGTAGATAATTGTCAAAAACTACCAAAAATGGTCAACAATTTTGAAAAGTGGTCAAAATATTTGAAAAATTGTCAGAAATGGCCAATAATTGTCAAAAACTAATTAATCGATTTGTTAAAAATCGATTTCAATAAAAAATAATTCAATTACTGCGAAAAAATCGATTTTTTTGTATTATTTTAAAAGGTACATATTCCGATAATAAACTGTCAAAAATTGTCAATAATTCTTAAAAATTGTCAAAAAGTGTCAATAATTGTTGAAATTTTGAAAAATGGTCGATAATTGTCAAAAATTCAAAAAAAAATTGGAAAATGGTCAAATTTTTTCAAAAATTGTCAAAAATTAACAATAATTGTAAAAATTTTCAAAAATGGTCGATAATTGTCAAAATTGTCAAAAATGGTCAATTGTCAAAAATTTTCAAAAATGGTTAATAATTGTCAAAAACTATAAAAAATTGTCAAAAATTGACAGTTATTGTCAAAATTGGTCAATAATTGTTAAAATTTTGGAAAGTGGTAGATAATTGTCAAAAACTACCAAAAATGGTCAACAATTTTGAAAAATGGTCAGAAATGGCCAATAATTGTCAAAAACTGTCAAAAATGGACAATTATTGTTAAAAATTGTCAAAATAATGAAAAATAATTAATAATTGTTAAAATTTTTGAAAAATTGTCAAAAATTTTGAAATATGGTCAAAAATGGTCAAAAATTTGGAAAAATGATCCATAATTGTCAACAATTGTCAATAATTATCAAAAATGGTCGATAATTTTTAAAAATGGTCTAAAATCTTGAAAAATTGTCAAAAATGGTTAAAAATTGTCAATTATTGTTAAGAACTGTTAAAAATGGTCAATAATTGTTAAAAACTGTCAATGGTTGTCAATAATTGTCAAAATTTTGAAAAATGGTCGATAATTGTCAAAAATAAAAAAAAAATGCAAAATGGTCAAAAATTGTCAATTGTTAAAATTTTGAAAAATGGTCGATAATTGTAAAAATTTTGAAAAATGGTCGATAATTGTAGAAATTTTCAAAAATTGTCAAAAATGGACAATTATAGTTAAAAATTGTCAAAATTTAAAAAAAAAAATTGCAAAATGGTCAAAAATTTTCAAAAACTGTCAAAAATTGTTAAAATTTAGAAAAATGGTCGATAATTGCCAAAAACTGAAGAATTTTTAAAAATTGGTCATAATTTTCAAAAATTGTCAAAAATGGTCAATTGTCAAACATTTTCAAAAATGGTTAATAATTGTCAAAAACTATCAAAAATGGTCACTAAATTTGAAATCAATATGGTCAATAATTGTCAAAAATGGTCAATAATTGTAAATTTTTTTAAAAATGGTCAATAATTATTGTTAAATTTTTTAAAAATGGTCAATAATTATTGTTAAAATTGTGAAAAATGATCAATAATTGTCAAAATTTTGTAAAATAGTCAATAAATAATACGAGCCATTTCGGAAAATCGATTTAAACACGTAATTTATAAAATCGATTTACTAAAAATCGATTAATATTACTATAAAGATCGATAACTAATAATCGATTATAAGAAAATAATAATCGATTTATATAAAAATCGATTATTTTTTAACATCCCTAATCAGTAGATCTTTTTAAGGTTAATCATGACGGATAGCGAAAATTACGATTATTCTAGCGCTCCTATTATAAACTTAGAAAATATAAAAAACTGTTTTAATTATTAAAAGGGCGACTGTAGAAAAAATTATGTGTATTTTTCAAGCGTAAAGTAAAATTGCCGCTTTCGAAAGATCGTCAACATTCTTTCTCAAGCGGTAATCTGTTTGGTACTTTACTCTATAAATACACAAATAACTATTTCTCGGAAAATGGAAATATTATAAAAAAATAATGCTTTATCAAAACTGAATCTTCTCGATAGGTCAACCTGTATATATAACCTCCTTAAGTTGACCCTGCCAGACATCTCAACTCGATACCCTCATTACAAATTCAAAGCGAAAATTTTATTATTTGTATTATATGTATCTATGATCGATTTTCGTTTTTATTTTCTATTTATCTTTTTAGATTATTAGGTTTTTGTTCATTAAAATAAAAATCAAAACTGATTTCATTTTTCTATTTCACTTAGACAGGAAACACGAAAATTTTGCGAGACTTTGCGAGACTCTCGGGCGAGCAATGAGACGAGACGAGATTTTTATTGCGAGACTAGACTCGAAACAAGATTGCACTTTTCTTGCGAGAGATGACGAGATTTTTCAAATTCTCATCTCGTCTCGTCTCGTCTCGTCGGCATCACTAGTGGAAAGAACGGTTCTATCGCCAGTTGGAACAAACCTTATATTGTTTAATCTAGGTATTGATACATTTGATATATTTTTTCTTCTTAATAAATCCAAGTACACAACAATGGGTTATTGTATATTTTCTAAAACGAAGATTTTGCGAGACTTTGCGAAACTCTCGCGCGAGCAATGAGACGAGACGAGACTTTTATTGCGAGACTAGACTCGAGACAAGACATTGCACTTTTCTTGCGAGGCAGGACGAGATTTTTCAAATTCTCATCTCGTCTCGTCGGCATCACTAGTGGAAAGAACGGTTCTATCGCCAGTTGGTACAAACCTTATATTGTTTAATCTAGGTATTGATACATTTGATATATTTTTTCAATCCAAGTACACAACAATGGTCTATTTGTAAATTTTATGTTTTCTAAAAAAAGCCTTTCTTGAGATAGTAGTAGTAGTAGACCGAATCGCAAATACAAAAAAAGTGCCATCTCGTCTATCCTTCCTAATGGATGAATGTCGAAGTTACATTCACATTCTAATTAGCGTATTGTTCTTTTTCGCTCCATTGCCTGCCATTTGTTCTGGCATCAAGAGAGATATTCATCTTTTTGTCATCTATTTCATATCTGACGCTTCATTTGGTTTCACGTCGCTTCGTTGATTTTTGTTGTTTTTTCAATACTACACACAGAAAACTATATAAAGTTACGCCTAACGGGAACTTTTCTAATAATGACATGAGGACCGACGGCTGAAGAAGAATTAAAAATTAGTAAACACACAAGATGTCCGAAACCTGAGGTCCAAATTCAGTAATAACAAAAAATACACCACTCAACAAGAAGCGAAGCTTCCGATCATTTTTTGTATGCGCATATCTGAAAATCGCCAATTTTAAAATAAGATACTTATCATACTCCACTTTGTCGACCAATATTTGACAATTTTATCATTTTCTCAGTGTATTTACTAAGTTATCTGTCAACGACGGTCTCTCAAGGTCATAAATTTTAGTTACCAACATCAAAGAAAATGCGTCGGGCTTCCCTTCTTGTTATCTGGTGTTTTCTTTGATAATAAATGTATAATGACATTGACAAGTGTCGTATCTATGAACAGATACATACAAAAAACTACTTAAAAAAACAGAAAATAATATCATAATTAGTAGATATCAACAGAGACCTTTCACATAGAAGCAACAACTACTTCTCGGGCTATATGCGCCGACAGACATTATTAGCATTTCTAAGTTAAACAGGGTCGGTATAATCTGCAAGATATAACCAACCATTCTGGTTTGTAATTAGAAGGGACAACATCACTTGCATTTGCGCCCCATCAGTATGTTGGTTTATTTTAAAAATGGTTTATTTGCTTTTATTTTAAATAATATTGTAAAAGATAATAATACGATTTTTTATAAGCATGACATTGACATTTTGTCATAAGGTCAGAGCGACTATATAATTTGTAGTTAAGATTTGACTTAAAGTTCGCAACACAGTACAAGGTAGATGTCATCCGTCCAGAAGCCCTCAGAGCATAACCCTGAAACCACAACAATACATTAACCCTAGAAAAGGAAATGCTAAGAATTAGTTTATAAGCTATTATCTTTGACATCTATTGATAACCCGCTTTACTAAAATATGACAATTTTTACATGAAACTGTAATTAAGTAAATATCATAATTAGTTTTTTTTTACAAAAAAAAACCATTTCGTAGACACTAAAATTAAAATTTACGGTCCTTTTATGAAAGCTCCGAACACGTTTATTTGTTTTAAAATATTTATTATGACACTTGCGGCTGTCGTTTACACTTGAACAGTTATTTTTATGACTATACCGGTCGTATTTTTTTTTGACTTTCGAAGATAATTACAGCATTTACCATGTAATTATAAATGAAAATACCTTGCGTGTTTCATAATTTTATTATTCTCATATATTTTATCGTGAAACGTTGTCGAGATATTTTTACGTCCGATTTAGTGGTGGACTGAGTAATAAAACAGTTTTTATACTCAATCCTTCAAAATAACACGATAATTTTCGCAGGGTGTCAACTCTGGTGAATACGTAGGATGGCGATTGCAAAAATTTTGAAAAAATGGTTAAAATTTTTGAAAAATTGTCAAATATGATCAATAATTGTCAAAACCAACCAAAAATCGTCAAAAATGGTCAAAAATGGTCAAAAATGGTCAAAAATGGCCAAAAATTGTCAAAAATGGTCAAAAATTGTGAACATTTTGAAAATTGGTCAAAAAGTGTTGAATATTTAAAAAAAATGGTCAATATTTGTCGAAAACTATCAAAAATGGTCAAAAATTGTCAAAATTTTGAAAAAATAGTCAAAAAGTGTTAAATATTTAAAAAAAATTGTCAATGATTGCCAAAATTTTTGAAAAATTGTCAAAAGTTTTGAAATATGGTCAATAATTGTCAAAAATTTTGAAAAATGGTTAAGGGTTTTGAAAAATTGTCAAAAATGGTCAATAATTGTCAAAAACGGTCAATAATTGTCAAAACCAATCAAAAATCGTCAAAAATGGTCAAAAACTGTTACATATTTAAAAAAATGGTCAATAATTGTAAAAATTTTCAAAAATGGTCAAAAATTGTCAACATTTTGAAAAAATGGTCAATAATTATAAAAAACTGACAAAAATGGTCAATAATAATTGTTAAAAATTGTCAAAATAATTGAAAAATTGTCAAAAATGGTCAATAATTGTCAGAAACTATCAAAAATGGTCAAAAATTGTCAACATTTTGAAATAATGGTTAAAAATTGCCGAATATATTAAAATTTTTGAAAAATTGTAAAAAATTTTGAAATATGGTCAATAATTGTCAAAAATTTTGAAAAATGGTTAAAAGTTTTGAAAAATTGCCAAAAATGGTCAATAATTGTCAAAAACGGTCAATAATTGTCAAAACCAATCAAAAATCGTCAAAAATGGTCAAAAATTGTTAAAATTTTGAAAAATGGTCAAAAATTGTCAAAATTTTGAAAAAATGGTCAATAATTATAAAAAACTGTCAAAAATGGTCAATAATAATTGTTAAAAATTGTCAAAAATGGTCAAAAATTGTTAAATATTTTGAAAAATGTGCAATAATTGTCAACTTTTTTGAAAAATTATCAATAATTGTCAGAAACAGTCAAGAATGGTCAATAATTGTTAAAATTTTGGAAAATGGTCATTAATTATAAAAAACTGTCAAAATGGTCAAAATTTTTGAAAAATTGACAAAAATTGTTAAATATTTTGAAAAATGTACAATTGTCAAAATTTTTGAAAAATTGTCAATAATTGTCAGATAATGTCAAAAATGGTCAATAATTGTTAAAATTTTGGAAAATGGTCAAAAATTGTCAAAATTTAGAAAAAATGGTCAATAATTATAAAAAACTGTCAAAAACGGTCAATAATTGTTGAAAATGGTCAAAATTTTTGAAAAATTATCAGAATCTGTTAAAAATTATCAAAAATTGATAGATATTTTAAAAAATGGTCAAAAATTGTTAGATATTTTAAAAAATGGTCAAAAATAGTCAATAATTGTTAAAATTTTGAAAAATGATCAAAAATGGTCAATAATTGTCAAAACTTGTCAAAAATTTTGAAAAATGGCCAAAAATTGTCAATAATTGTCAGAACCTGTCAAAAGTGGTCTCTCCATATATGATTCCTATCGTAATCTGTTCTTTTATGCATATAACTTATACAAAACAATTTCGATGTTTCTCTTCTTTGGATCTTGAAATCATAAATGTTTGGAGTTGTTTGATGTGCGAAACTGCTAACGTTGTTTTTCATTTTATTTACTCCAATTTTCTCCCAAAAATATCATTCATAAAGTAAAAAATAAGCTATCAAAATATGTTTTTTAATAAACAAGATTACTGAAATTATGATCAATGGCGGGTCACAAAAAAATATTTCATCCAAACAAATTGTTTGTTTTTAGTTTAGGTCTTGTCAAATATTATGTCAAATTTAGTGGTATATAAATTTTTTTTCTCTTTTTGACAAGTTAGAAGTTCTCCAGACTATTTAACAAAAATTCTTCCTCTAAAAATGAATTTGAATCTTTCAATAATTCGAATTTTTTTCCCGGTCCCTTGAAAAATATTCGATAAATTGAATAAAATCAATATTAATTGGTCCCCTCGGTAATTTGAAGTTTAAGGAATAGTATCTTGCCCAACTACATGCAATAAATTGAAGTCCGGGATTCCATGCACTCTATAAATTTGAAGTGTTTGTTGTCATCAGTATGTTGGTTTACATACGTGTGCACCTGTCGATTCATGAGTGAGTTTGCAGTTCGAATTTCAGGAGAAAATGGAGAGAAGGTGCTAGGAGTTTGAGGAATATGAGGGCGTTCTAAAAGGAGCAATTGGGAGTAGCAGAGATTGGTTGGACCGGGTCACTGGACATGGGTTGAGAGTAGGGTACCTCCACAAAGATTGGGAAAAGGGGGACTGGATTGGGTGAGAGGTGTGAAGAGGAGGAAGACGTGGGGCATGTGGTTAGACGTTAGGGGATGCAGTGTATTGAGAGAACATGGTGGAGGTAATGTTGAGGGGGAGGAGGGAGTGGTATAGTGGAGAGCATGATTAGGGGGAGAGAAGGACTTGATATGGTAGAAGAGATAGGAGTGACAGTTATGGAGAAGACGACGGTGTGACCGGAGAGTGTACGAGAGACCGTATGCTAGCTATGGTAGTGATTCCGAGGCGGGGGAATGACGAGTTTGGGGTGGGTTACTCATCCACTTGGGGATGATTCCATTCGAACATAAGTTTCCCATCGTGACCCGAGAAAAAAAATTGCAATCTTCCTTCAGTCGTTCACTGGACAGAAAATTACGGACTACTTTTTTACAAATTACTATTTTGATTTTATTATTTGTATGGGGCTGTAGAAAAAATATTGTACGCAACATATGCATAACGTATCGTTTTTCACTCATGGAATTTCCCATAAATTATTGTTTTTCTTACTTTTTTGAGGTATAAATAGATAAAATTTATTTTTATTATAAAATAAAAAAATATTTTTTCGTACGCCTTTGATTTCCCCCTCGTTATATATATTTCTTTGTATCCCAAATTGTTCGTCTCGGAGTAAATATACATCGATGTTTCAGATGTCTTAATTTGAAAACAAAATAATAATTCGCCATCAGCCATCCATTTAGCGAGTCTTTTTGTTTATGTAACTAAATTGAAATTGCTAATGGATGTACCTACGTGGGTGGAGTCGAGATTGTTAAAAGAAATTAAATAGGTACAGGATGTTACAATATATATATATAGTCACAGGAAGAATATAATATGACAATTTGATTTATCTATTATAAGTATTCGTTTTGGGATATTTTTCAAGAAAGGGGATAGGGAATAATATTTATCTATTGGACAATATCTATTTTATGCCTTCCTTAAAACTAAAACTTTTTTCTTTTTAGTCTTCTTATCTGGATGACCTCAACATCTCACCTGGTTCAAGAGTTTTGTTTTCGTGACACTTGACAAATTTGATGGTAATCGTCTGAAGATGAATATTATACTTACATTTTGGCACTAAAAGGTTTTAAAATCGTTTGGAAACGACTCGACCCTAAATTTAGTTAAGGTTTGAAAAATTTAATATTCCAGAATTCAGATTTAATTATTATTTCGGCCTTGCGTTTTTTTTTCAAAGAAGGCAAATGAAAATTGACGGTTTTTATAAATTGTCTAGAGATTGCAAAAAATGTTTTGAAAAGTGGAAAAAATCGTATTTTTAAGGCGTTAATTACATTTCTTTTTATTTATATTCATTCGTTGAGAAATGGGTAATTAATGAATATGAATTTCGTTTTTTTTTTCAATTATTTATTTCAATTTTAAGCCAGTCTCGGTTTTTCATTTTTATTAATTTCTTTTAATCATCTCTCAAAAGAAAAATTGAACAATTAACCTGAACAATTAATTTACAATAAAAAAAAATAGCTGGACTCTCAAAAAAAAACTCTCCGATATCATTCGTTAACCCCCAAAAGCAAATGAGCGGATTCAATTTTTTATGCTCTTTCCAATTAAAAAAAAAACAAACAAAATGAAATCAAACGATTTAATTTGTTTAAATCTTAGTAGATGAGTAAAGCGGGTTCTACCCCACCAGTGTCGGCGTTCAGGGGGCTATGAAAATTAATATTGTGCCGCGTAGTAGAATTTTGGCCCATATCGTAACGTTTGACAGCACTTGACGTTTGACGTCGCACGTGATTTTAAGTTTTCAGGAGGAAATGCGCATGCCCTCTGCCATGCCAAAGATTAGGGTTAACGTTTGTACTACGTTTAAACGGTGCATTATTGTGATATTTTGATTAGGATTAATCACAGACCTGCCTTTTTTCCATTTCTTCCAACGTAATGTGTTAGAAAGACATTAACAATCAATGACGCATACCAAGAAGGCTATTATATGAACTTTATCTGCCTTTTTCAAATAGAGTATATTAACATCAACTATTAATTCCCAAGTTTCACTCTCCAATTCCTGCAACTCCCTGTAGGTATAAATCAATTATTTTATCAAACTATTAAGAAATCCTTTTAAAATTTGGAATTCTCGAAACGAAATTTCCAGTTTGATAAACATTCGTTACGTTGATCGCACTCGTCCTGATACAAAGAATTACATTCGGCAGTGTAAAATTATAGATGGAAATGAAAGTGAATTTATTTACCTTGATATAATGTTCAAGGTCTGCGGTTGTAGGTTAAACTCGAAATTATCCACCATGGCAACTTGAAACTTAAATTAAAAACGATTATAGTATTCGTAGTTCCTAATTTTCTACGAAATCGTATAAATAAAAATGAACCGATTACCAATCGATTGGTGTCGTTTTTAATATGATACTGAGGAGAACAGAGGGAATAGCTTGGAGGAGGAGGAGGTTTATTTTCAACAATAAGTCGAAAGATAATGGTTGAAAAATAGACCGGACTTGAACACCTGTGACTTTTTTCTTAATATAAAAGCGTCATTTTCATTATTCAACGAAACTGGGATAGGTTGGTGTGGTACACAGACGGATCTAAAACTGACATAGGAACAGGAGCTGGAGTCCATGGTGCCATACCCAGTTGGGGAAGTTTGTGTCTGTATTTCAGGCAGAAATCTACGCCAATTTTGACAATTATTGATCATTTTTGACAATTTTTTTAAAATTTTGACCATTTCAGACCATTTTTCCAAATTTTAACAATTATTGACCATTTTTTACAGGTTCTGACAATTATTGATCATTTTTGACAATTTTTCAAAAATTTTGATCATTTTTCAAAAAATTTGACAATTTTTAACAATGATTGACCATTTTTGACAGTTTTTTATGACTATTGACAATTTTTTCAAAAAATTTGACCATTTTAGACCATTTTTCCAAATGTTAACAATTATTAACCATTTTTGACAATTATTGACCAATTTTGACAGTTTTAACAATTATTGATCATTTTTGACAATTTTTTCAAATTTTAACAATTATTGACCATATTTGACAATTATTGACCAATTTTGACAGTTTTGACAATTATTGATTATTTTTGACAATTTTTCAAAACCTTGACCATTTTAGACCATTTTTCCCAGTTTCAACAATTATTGACCATTTAAGACAGGTTCTGACAATTATTGACCATTTTTCAAAAATTTGGAGAATTTCTAACAATTATTGACCATTTTTGACAGTTTTTTATTGTTATTGACCCTTTTTTCAAAATTTTGACAATTTTTGACCATTTTTCAAAATCTTAACAATTATTGACCATTTTTGACAGTTTCTGACAATTATTGACCATTTCTGACAATTTTTCAAAATTTTTGTCAATTTTTAACAATTGTCGACAATTTTTGACAGTTTTTTATAATTATTGAACATTTTTTCAAATTTTAACAATAGGGTACAAGCATAAATTTTGCTATTGGTGGGAATTGACGCTTTATCAGGTCTCCTAACACCTTGCATGTCTATTTTTTCAAAAAAATATAAACTTCACTTTTAAAACGACTTTAAAAATCATAAAATTTGAAAGTTCGCCAAAACGCGCTTTACGTCATAAAGATGGCTGCCCCATCCGTTGACGTCACTCCATTTGTTTACGTTCTTATTCGTGTATCACGCTCTGAGTTTTTGTGACCTAATTTGTTTCTGAAAGCTTTAAAAATGGATAAAGCCGAAAAAAAACTTTGTATTCCAAGTATTGCATTGTTCCAGAGTGTAAATCAAAGTCTATTAAAACTCCAGACAAAATATTTGTTACTTTACCTGGTGGCGCAAGCAAAAATGCACTTAAGAGAAGGGCATTGTGATTGCAAGCTATGCGTCGAAACAAAGACGATATTTCGACAAATACTACTGCTTTTGTTTGTGAAGACCATTTTAATGTAAGTACCTACTTCTATGTTGGTAATTTTTCTGCTTAAATAGTTTGAGGTTATGTACCTACATGTCTAGGAATCAACCATAAAAACATTATTTTCTTACCAACTCAGGCCAAATCGAATTATGGTTGGTATATATTATATATAATACATAGTTTAAATCGTACTTACGATAATGCTTTAATTATTGACAGTTTTTTATAATTATTGACCATGTTTTCAAAATTTTGACATTTATTTACCATTTTCGACAGTTTCTGACAATTATTGACCATTTTTGACAATTTTTCAAAAATTTTGACAATTTTCAACAATTATTGACCATTTTCGACAGTTTTTCATAATTAATGACCATTTTTCAAAAATTTTGACAATTTTCAACAATTATTGACCATTTTTGACAGTTTTTTATAATTATTGTTCATTTTTCCAAAATTTTGACATTTATTTACCATTTTCGACAGTTTCTGACAATTATTGACCATTTTCGACAGTTTTTCATAATTAATGACCATTTTTCCAAAATTTTGACAATTTTTGCAAATTTTAACAATTATTGACCATTTTTGACAGTTTCTGACAATTGACAATTTTTCAAAAATTTTGACCATTTTTCCAAAATTTTGACTATTTTCAACAATTATTGACAGTTTTTTATATTATTGACCATGTTTTCACAATTTTTCCAAATTTTAACAACTATTGACCATTTTTGACAGTTTCTGACAATTATTGACCATTTTTCAAAAATTTTGACAATTTTCAACAATTATTGACAATTTTTGACAGTTTTTTATAATTATTGAGCATGTTTTTCAAAATTTTGACAATTTTTGACCATTTTTCCAAATTTTAACAACTATTGACCATTTTTGACAGTTTCTGACAATTGTTGACAATTTTTCGAAAATTTTGACAATTTTCAACAATTATTGACCATTTTTGACAGTTTTTTATAATTATTGACCATTTTCCCAAAATTTTGACAATTTTTGACCATTTTTCCAAAATTTTGACAATTTATAACCATTTTTCAAAATTTTTAGTTATTTACCATTTTCGACAGTTTCTGAAAATTATTGACCATTTTTGACAATTTTCAACTATTATTGACCATTTTTGACAGTTTTTTATAATTATTGCCCCTTTTTTTCAAAATTTTGACAATTTTTGACCATTTTGGGCAGTTTCTGACAATTATTGACAATTTTTCAAAAATGTTGACAATTTTCAACAATTATTGACCATTTTTGACAGTTTTTTATAATTATTGACCATTTTTTCAAAATTTTAACAATTTTGGACCATTTTTCAAAATTCTAACAATTATTGACCATTTTTGACAGTTTCTGATAATTATTGACCAATTTGGACAACTTTCAAAAATTTAAACAATTATTGACTATTTTTGACCATTTTTTTAAATATTTAACAATTTTTGACAATTTTTTTTTAACAATTTCTGATAGATTCTGACAATTATTGACCATTCACGTTTCTCACTTCTTAATGACAGTACAAAATTATCACAATTACAGAACCTTTGACAGAACACAAAACAGTGTTATAATGATTACCCCATTTAAAAAGCATTGTACTTTTTCGCACTCTTTTTGGTGTTATAATGAAACTTCCATTTAAAAAGCATTGTTCTTTTTCGCACGCTTTAGACGTATGTATAAAATGTAATTTCACGTATTTATATGAGTTTGTATATGCTTAATTTTAATGGTGGTCGTAGATAAAGAATATTATAAATGACAGGTTTTTTTAGAAAATCTTTATTTTAATTTCGAGATACTTATTCGCGAAAAGCAAAAACCCTCTTTTTTATTTTAACCAAACATAACCTAGACTGTTGTACGTGTGTTGGTAGTTGAATTGCCATTCAATTCCAAGGACCCCCCCGGTTCTTCCTGTATTATTTATTAACCAATTCAATTTTCAAGCACAATGAGCGAGCAAATTTCCTTTGAGAAATGTGACTATTATTTGCAATTCACTTTGCATTGTTTATTAAAAGTACAATACAATGCCATTAAGTCAATAGCTATTAGGCAATTTGCATTAACACCTTTCTATCGGTAGATTTGATTGAACATAAAATAATTGGGTGTTTTTTTTATTTATTATTGAAGTATACACGAATAAACACGGTGAAAGATAATTGGTCGAGAGTTATATTACGGATGTTTAATTAACCAGTGCCGTAGTTGGATTTTCTATCAATTCTACAACACTCTTTGTTATTTTTGACATCCCCCTTTTTTCCACTATTTCTGGAAAATATTTAAAAGTTTCGACAAAAGAATATATAAAAAGTAGTTCAAATTTCTAGAAAACCGTTAAATTCCTCATTGCTCTGCTTTTCCAACTTTTCACATAATATAACAGCGACGATTCAGGATTAAATGCATTGTAGAAATGGACAATTCTTAGAAACCAACAAGAGAGGATAGCGATAGCCATTTAAACTAGGGTAAGGCCAAAGAGGATGAGATGGGATTTAATCATGTTTGTGCAACGAATCAGGAGCGGTGGGATGCGGGGATACATTTATGAAAAGAAATAAGATTTTAGATGTCGAAGAATAAAAATATATTATTCTAACGCTTTGACAAAGTTTTGAAAAATAATTTTTCCAAAAACAGTGACCGTTCAACGAATTGTTAAAACGCTTTACTAAATACGACAATTTTACAGGAAACTGTAATAATTCATTTTTGTTTCAAACCCACGTCTTTTGTTGTCTCATTCGAATTTTGGTTTGTGACTTAGAGGTGAGATGTCGCTATTTTCGCAACCAAAATATTTCCGTAACTGGACAATATATGTACCGTTGTTGATTATAGTCACATTTCAGTCCGGGATTAACTCTCGGACGATAACATATACCTTGTACTGATGAGGCGCAATACGCCGAAACCGGTCTACAAGATATGTTATCCCTTCTAGTTGCAAACCAGAATGGTTGGTTTAAATCTTGTAGATTTACCAACCCCTTTTGACTTAGAAGTGTAATTCAATGTCTGTCGGGGCATGTAGCCCGGGAAGTAGTTGTTTCTTCTTCGTTGAACGGTCACCGTTTTTGGAAAAATTATTTTTCAAAACTTTGTCAAAGCGTTAGAATAATATATTTTTATTCTTCGACATCTATTGTTAAAACGCTTTACTAAATACGACAATTTTACAGGAAACTGTAATAATTCAAATAAGATTTTACTCATTGTAAATATTGTGATTGTGATATGATTGTGTCTGTAACCTGATCAGGCTTTCCAGGTAAAAGGAGGTGTTCCGCCGAGTCATCTGCATCATCCCAGAATCTGGATGTTCCACTGCCCACTTTGAAATTCAATGGATATGTATGTATGCATATTCACTTAGACCTAAAAGCTCTATTGTGCCCCCTTACTTCTACTTAGTTCCCGAGAAAAGTCGCAGAGACTAGCAGCTCCCTTAGTCCTATTTCTTCAGGCTCTAAATTAGGAAATGTCCCTCTTCTATCCAGTAATCTCTTAGGTGTTGTCCCCTTGGATTCCGAATTACTAAGTATGTGGATGGAGGTTTTTTCTTCCATACCTATATTCTTCTTCCATACCTACATTCTTCTTCCTCCAATAATTTGAGCTCTTTCAGATGACCATTCAGGCGACAATGTCCCGTTAGGATCCCTGTTAAAACTCTTAGTGCAGTTTTACTTTGGTTGTAGTCACCCAGAAGAATCTTTGATTGTCTAAGCCCTACTAGATCTTTCCAATAGTCAGATCTTACCTTTTTTCGGCTTTGCCTATTTCTTCCAATATTACATTGGAGCTGATACTCCAAAAGGGTGTTTCAGTCCCCCTTTTTGCTATTTCATTTCCTTCTATTCCAGTGTCTCCGGGAATTCGCAGTAAGGAGACTATATTGTTCTTTGAGTTTGCATAGGCATTCCCACACCATTTTGGAACTGATTACACAAGAGCTCATTACTTCAATGGCTGCTTTGCCTTCAATATCCTTTATCAATTTTGAACTGGATACACTTTCTGATGGCTTCAAAGATACTTGGGGGTTTTCCAAAGCTATCCCAGTTCCTTCTTCAATGGATAACCTATTGACTAACCTTTTGGGATATTACACTGAAGAATAAATATATTTTTAGACGAAATAAATCCTCTATTTCATATCCTTTCGAATCTCCTTCCCTGTACAGAGTCTATTTGTAAAAGGATCTATTGCCGTCACAATAAGAATGGGACGATAGAACGGAACTCGTTGTCGTATTCATGTTCCTGTACCATGTCCTTTTTGGTATCGTTGCAGTCAAAGCATTTCGTGAGTTTACCGGATTTCATAATGGTTAACAATCCGAGTAGCGTACTTGGATGGGATTGCGAATTTTCTGGATGAAATTGTTACCTCAAGGTTAGCATTTCTCTCGGCAAATGGACTTGGAACATGATAGAATTTCACGAGCTTGAAGAAATTATATTGTTGGCATCGAATTTAAAGGATATACAGAAAATATATACAGAAGGGAAAGAGAAAATTCGTTATTAGAAATATATAATTTTCTAGTTACTGGTGCAATATTTATATTTAAATATTAGTGTGAGTGAAATGGAATTAAAATTAGTAGAGCTACAGCGGAAACAATTAGCGAGTTTCCTTGAAAAGAGCTGAAAATTCGTGAAGTAGAGTTTTGTGGGACGAGAAATCGACAGCCACAGTCAGTTTTTTGATAAAATCATTTTTTGGCCTTCAACTAGCGTTTTGGTTTCCAAAACCAAACGATACTCATAACTCGACTAATAGGATTGTGAAAAAGCAAGAGCAAGATCAAGACCAAGACCGAATGAACAAGAACAAGACCAATACCAAATACACAAGACTGAACTAAAAAATTCTTTTTTCTACAGTCGCGCGTAAAATGACTAATTACTATATTCAAATGAAATCGTAAAGTCGGCAAATGCCGAGGATTGTTACTTTACGCTCTAGAGCAAAAAAAGGAATCTTTTTCGCTCGCTTACTTAATCAAACCACGCCCTCCGAATTAACTCAGTTGGTGAATATTTAACCAATTTATCAGATTGAAAATTAAATAAAATTATATGAAAATTGTCAAAAATTTTGAAATATGGTCAAAAATGGTCAATAATTGTCAAAAATTGTCAAAAATTGTCAAAAATTGTCAAAAATTGTCAAAAACTGTTAAAAATGGATAATTTTTGTCAAAAATTGTCAATTATTGTCAAAAACTGTTCAAATGGATAATTTTTGTCAAAAATTGTCAAAAATGGTCAAAAATTGTCAAAAATGGTCGATAATCGTCAAAAACTTTGAAAAATGGTGAAACATTTTCAAAAATTGGCAATTGTCAAAAAAATTTGAAAAATGTTCAAAATTTTTCAAAAATTGTCAAAAATGGACAATTATTGTCAAAAATGGTCAACAATTGTTAAAATTTTGAAAAATGGTCGATAATTGTCAAAAACTATCAAAAATGGTCAATAATTTTGAAAAATTGTCAAAAACTATGAAAATTGGTCAAAAATGGACAATTATTGTTAAAAATTGTGAAAATTTTGAAAAATAGTTGAAATTGTCAAAAATTGTTAAAGTTTTTGAAATATGGTCAAAAATGGTCAATAATTGTCAAAAATGGTCAAAAATTTGGAAAAATGGTCCATAATTGTCAATAATTATCAAAAATGGTCAATAATTTTGAAACATTGTCAAAAATGGTCAAAAACTATCAGAAATGGTTAAAAATTGTCAATTATTTTTAAAAACTGTCAAAAAAGGACAATTATTGTCAAAATTAGTCAATAATTGTCAAAAATTGTTAAAAATGGTCAATAATTGTCAAAAATTTTGAAAAATTGTCAAAAACTATCAAAAATGGTAAAAATTGTCAAAAACTGTCAAAAATGGACAATTATTGTTGAAAATTGTTAAAATTTTGAAAAATAGTTGATAATTGTTAGTTTTTGAAAAATTGACAAAAATTTTGAAATATGGTCAATAAATGTCAAAAATGGTCAATTATTGTCAAAAACTGTTAAAAATGGATAATTTTTGTCAAAAATTGTCAATATTTGTTAAAATTTTGAAAAATGGTCAAAATTTTTCAAAAATTGTCGATAATCGTCAAAAACTTTAAAAACTTTTTGAAAAATGGTGAAACATTTTCAAAAATTGTCAAAAATGGTCAATTGTCAAAAAATTTTGAAAAATGTTCAAAAATTGTCGAAAACTGTCAAAAATGGTCAATAATTGTCAAAAATGGTCAACAATTGTCAAAAATTGTTAAACTTTTGAAAAATGGTCGATAATTGTCAAAAATGGTCAATAATTTTGAAAAATGGTCAAAAACTTTGAAAAATTGTCAAAACTATGAAAATTGGTCAAAAATGGACAATTATTGTTAAAAATTGTCAAAATTTTGAAAAATAGTTGAAATTGTCAAAAATTGTTAAAGTTTTTGAAATATGGTCAAAAATGGTCAATAATTGTCAAAAATGGTCAAAAATTTGGAAAAATGGTCCATAATTGTCAATAATTATCAAAAATGGTCAATAATTTTGAAACATTGTCAAAAATGGTCAAAAACTATCAGAAATGGTTAAAAATTGTCAATTATTTTTAAAAACTGTCAAAAAAGGACAATTATTGTCAAAATTGGTCAATAATTGTCAAAAATTGTTAAAAATGGTCGATAATTGTCAAAAATTTTGAAAAATTGTCAAAAACTATCAAAAATGGTAAAAATTGTCAAAAACTGTCAAAAATGGACAATTATTGTTGAAAATTGTTAAAATTTTGAAAAATAGTTGATAATTGTTAGTTTTTGAAAAATTGACAAAAATTTTGAAATATGGTCAATAAATGTCAAAAATGGTCAATTATTGTCAAAAACTGTTAAAAATGGATAATTTTTGTCAAAAATTGTCAATATTTGTTAAAATTTTGAAAAATGGTCAAAATTTTTCAAAAATTGTCGATAATCGTCAAAAACTTTAAAAACTTTTTGAAAAATGGTGAAACATTTTCAAAAATTGTCAAAAATGGTCAATTGTCAAAAAATTTTGAAAAATGTTCAAAAATTGTCGAAAACTGTCAAAAAAGGTCAATAATTGTCAAAAATGGTCAACAATTGTCAAAAATTGTTAAACTTTTGAAAAATGGTCGATAATTGTCAAAAATGGTCAATAATTTTGAAAAATGGTCAAAAACTTTGAAAAATTGTCAAAACTATGAAAATTGGTCAAAAATGGACAATTATTGTTAAAAATTGTCAAAATTTTGAAAAATAGTTGAAATTGTCAAAAATTGTTAAAGTTTTTGAAATATGGTCAAAAATGGTCAATAATTGTCAAAAATGGTCAAAAATTTGGAAAAATGGTCCATAATTGTCAATAATTATCAAAAATGGTCAATAATTTTGAAACATTGTCAAAAATGGTCAAAAACTATCAGAAATGGTTAAAAATTGTCAATTATTTTTAAAAACTGTCAAAAAAGGACAATTATTGTCAAAATTGGTCAATAATTGTCAAAAATTGTTAAAAATGGTCGATAATTGTCAAAAATTTTGAAAAATTGTCAAAAACTATCAAAAATGGTAAAAATTGTCAAAAACTGTCAAAAATGGACAATTATTGTTGAAAATTGTTAAAATTTTGAAAAATAGTTGATAATTGTTAGTTTTTGAAAAATTGACAAAAATTTTGAAATATGGTCAATAATTGTCAAAAATGGTCAAAAATTTGGAAAAATGTTCTAAAATTTAGAAAAATTGTCAAAAATGATCAAAAACTATCAAAAATGGTTAAAAATTGTCAATTATTGTTAAAAACTGTTAAAAATGGACAATTATTGTCAAAAACTGTCAAAAATGGTTAAAAATTGTCATCATTTTGAAAAATGGTCAAAAATTATCAAAAATTTGGAAAAATGGTCAGTAATTTCGAAAAACAGTCAAAATGGTCAATAATTGTCAAAAATGTTCAATAATTGTTAAAATTTTGAAAAATGGTCAATAATTGTCAAAATTTTGATAAATGGTCAATAATCGTCAAAAGTTGTCATTAACATTCCTAGTCAGTAGATCTATTTGAGGTTAATCATGATGAATAGAGAAAATGATAATATAAAAAACTGTTTTAATTATTAAAAGGGCGACTGTAGAAAAAATTATGTGTGTTTTTCGAGCGTAAAGTAAAATTGCCGCTTTCGAAAGATCGCCACGTTCCGCTCCGCGTCGCGCGGCAACATTCTTTCTCAAGCGGCAATCTGTTACTTTACGCTCTTAATACACAAATAACTATTCTATGAAAACCTCGTTTCCCGAAAATGGCTATTTTTCAGATACGAGGTTTACATAGAAAGGGGACGATATATGAGTTGAAATACTTGTAACAGCGTCAACATATGCTAGAACAAAATATTTTTGGTATTTGGAATCGTTGATTCGTTTTATTAAGTTTCAACTTTATAATTATTACCATCTTTAAAAAAAATAAGACAGATACAATGACCCAGACCAAGACTGGATACACAAGACCAAGACTAGATCAGCAAGACCAAGACCGGACATATTTGAGCAAGACTGGATCAGCAAGACCAAGATTGTCCAAGTCTTGGTCTTGGTCTTGGTCTTCACTACCAACAATCGATTCACTGATTCAATAATTCATCGAGAGTATAATTGGTTATTTTTTATATTTTCTAAAAAATTTAGTAGAGCGACAGCGAAAAAAATTAGTGTAAGCAATAACAGTTTTACCAACCTTAGAACAAGCAACATTTGACACTCACCTGAAACAAAAATAAAACTTATTAGTATCTACGATTATAGTTATATTCCGAATAGTGTAAGATCCGGCTGCAAAATCAGTACGTCCATCGTGTGGTTAATTAAATTAATTAATGCTAATTAATTTTCGAAAAAAAAATTTATTCACTTATTTGTTAAATAAAATATCATCCACTCCAGCAGCTATAACGCACTATTTGAGCGCACTTTCTGCGCAGACGCGGTAGCGTCCATTGTTCATCCGGGGGGTGTCTGTGGGAGGTGAGGGAGTGCACGTCAAACGTCACTTGTCATGTCAAACGTCACTTGTCATGTCAAACGTCTCGTCGTCAAACAGCATGTGTTACGTCAAACGTCAGGTCTGATGTCACGTCAAAAGTCACATATCACGTCAAACGTCGTGTTGCTTTTTTTTCAGACAAGATACCACAACACGACGTTAGTAGATATAAAATGAGAGTGCAAAAGTGCTGAGTAGAAAATTTTCTAATGAGAGTCCAAAGTTGCTAACCTTGCTTCCCCTCCTATTATATGTCGGAGCACACTTACTTTCGCTGTATTGAATTTTAATGTATCATTCCTATACTGATATCTTCAATGATATATCGGAGCACACATACTTCCGCTGCTCTCTGTATATTATTATCCTCCTATTATATAAAGGTCAACTGCAGTCATTCGTACTTAGCAACTTTAGACTCTCATTAGAAAACTTTCTACTCAGCACTTTTGGACTCTCATTTTATATCTACTGACGTTTGACGTGACATGTGACGGTCGAAGTCACTCCCCCACCTAAACAATGGCCGCTACCGCGTCTGCGCAGAAAGTGCGTTATACGGGCCCCATAGCTGCTCACTACACAAAAAGGTATGTACAGATTTTGGTAAGTCAGAGTGAACTTTATGTTGTACATGAAAAAAAATAATTTTCGTATTTTCTTTCTATCTTGATTATATTGTGGTTAAATCTAATTTCGAACAATGATTACACCTGACCTAGAAATAAATTGTTCATTTTTGTTTTAGTCCCAGAAGGCTTCGACAATAAATTGGAGCACACGACACGGATTTTTTCCCTATTCATTCTCTCCACTCGTCCTCGCTTTTAATTGTAGTCACAATGAGGACAAATATTGTTGTTTTGTCCTGTAACTACGTTATTTATTGTTGCAAAACATACCAAAATACAAATGTCTGCTATATTTATGCTAATAACTAGATGCTGGATGTTATTTTGCAAAATTTTAAATATTCATTCATAGAGAATTGTTTTTTTTTTGTAAAAGGATAAATCTAAACACTGGCGGGAATAAATAATGTCGTAAATCATTTAAACGACACAGTTGGTACCAAAACAAAATATTGTAATTGTGTCACTTTAGTTCTTTTTTTTTTGGTATGTTGCCGTAGCCTGTAAATTATTTACATACTTGTAGGTTTATCGCTTCAATTCAACTTTACTCCAAATATAAATTTACATTGCACGGTATGCGAGATATAAAAAAATATTTAATTGTTTAAAATGTTATAATCAGCAGTAAAAAATTGTAAAAACATTCTATAACTTTTTTTATTATTGTTATAAAAGCAGTATTGTATGGGTATGAAATTGTAGTAAAATTACTGTTTCCAAGTCATCGACTTCCAACATGTTGTGATTATTCGAGTTGAGTCATATTTTCGCTGGAATGCATTAAAACATTAAATCATTTGAATTTAATTTCAAATTTTATTATGGTAAACAAATTTTAATCATAATTTTTTTTATGGAATTATTTTGTTTTTGTAAATAATGCATATATATATAGAGCCGATAACCTCGTTACATCTAAACAAATTTACCTGCAGTTCAATTACATTGCTCTAAAAAATCATTAAGTCATTCACATTATTAATCTATCATGTAAGATTTAGCACCTTTTTAACGACGTTGAGATTCAGTTCATCGCCGTTTTGTGACCCCTTAAAATAACCGGTTAATTAATTACATGAAATTACCGGCCACGTCAGAAGAGTATGTCTTTTCAAGGACGGTTCGGCCCCACGTTGGGCGCCAATTTGTAACATAATTAGCAATTAGGTGAGAGTCGATAGACCCTGTAGATTGGACCCTGTAGTTTATTATATTTCTTCTAAGCTTAATGTTATGACCCATATTAATGTAGTCTTCGACTCGGGATAATTTTCAAAATATTCATGAGCTCGAAAAAATTTCCGGAAATAATTTGACCTCTAGTGGTAATATTTCTCTACAACACAATTCACGCACACCCCTGGACGTTCTAACCCAGGTCAGGCAAGATGTTCAACATTTTTATGTCCCAGTTGGCCGAGTTAAAACTGTCCGGTTACTTCGTTATATTATGCCAAATACTGGACTGGATGTATTTTGTTTTTGTAAATAATGCATATATATAGAACCGTTAACCTCGTTACATCAAAACAAATTTACCTGCAGTTCAATTACAATGCTCTAAAAAATCATCAAGTCAATCACATTATTTCTCTATCATGTGAGATTTAGCACCTTTTTAACGACGTTGAGATTAATTTCATGGCCGTTTTGTGACCGCTTAAAATAACCGGTTAATTAATTACATGAAAAATTCACCTTATAAGAGTCCTGCTGGATAAGTGAATTTATTTTTAAATTTTTCAAAACAAAACATCTGACATCATATAAATTCGTGTCTTCCTGAGAATTTTTTTAAAGTACCAATTTTTCAGATAGTTATGGTATTTGTCACTATTACCGGCCACGTCAGAAGAGTATGTCTTTTCAAGGACGATTCGGCCCCACGTTGGGCGCCAATTTATAACATAATTAGCAATTAGGCAAGAGTCGCTCGACCCTGCAGATTGGACCCTGTAGTTTGTTATAGTTCTTCTAGGCTTAATGTAATGACCCATATTAATATAGTCTTCGTCTTTGACTCGGGATAATTTTCAAAATACTCATGAGCTCGAAAAAATTTCCGGAAAAAATTTAACATCTAGTTGTATTACAAGTGATAATATTTCTCTACAACACAATTTACGCACACCCCTGGACGTTCTAACCCAGATCAGGCCAGATGTTCAACATTTTTATGTCCCAGTTGGCCGAGTTAAAACTGTTCGTTATATTATTATGCCAAATACTGGACTGGATGTATTAGCTTTTCATTGTAGGGCTGCTATGTTGCCAGCTATTCAAAATTTTCTTAAATATAGTAACATACATAAAGTTGTTTTTAATTAATTATTCTTTTTCCAGCAGTTTTGAGCGACTTATTTTATTGCTTACTAATAAATTTATATTATGTAAATATTTTTAAATATTTCCAAACTAGCTTTCTAAGAACATCACGAACTATCAGTTTACTGAAGTAAGGAGATCATTTGTATTTGTAGGTCTATTTTCTATAAGAGCAAAAAGTTCAATTATGTACAATCAAAAATATTGTGTGACATTTTCATTTTCAACCAAAAAAATTTACCTTTCTTCATCTTTTTTTTTTATAAAAACTTGAACCACTCTTACATTGATTATTATTTATATTTTCAACGAAAAGTTCGCAGACTCTTATTTACTTTTAAAACTAAATTTGGAAAAAAATTATTTTTCACATTTCGGCGTGTATTTATATTTTTCGCGTATTGGGAAATTCACCAGATGCGTTATTTCACTGCAAGCCATTTAAAATAAACATCGATCAAAATTGAAATTGTCCAAGTTCGTGGATGAAGTGGAAAAAAAATAATTAAAAATACTTTTTTTTTGTTTTTATCGACCCACTGAATGAATATTTTTTAAAAGCATTTCAAATGCATTAGAAATAAATAATATTTATTTTGGATTCTATTTTTTCTATTGTTTGTTTATTTTTCAATTAAGAACTGTTAAAATTTTAATGTTAAAAGGACAGCTAAAATAAAAACGCCTAGTATTGCTATTTTATCAAAAAATGCCTCTAAAATTCGTAGAGCAAAGAACTGATCTAAGATGTAAGTCACTTATAGTAGGTAACTATAGAGGATGGAGAGTATCTATCTGTTCATTTATCCCATTTATTCCGTGACAAGTCCCGAAAGAGACGTTTTACTGGACGAGCGGGAATGCGAGTGCAAGGAGCTGATCTAAGATGTAAGTCATGTGGATGTGGTGTGAGGATCTGAGGTAAATGCTAGATATGTGGGAAAGCAGGGATGGATTATGGATGATACAGGAGAGGCGGGAATAAGAGTGGTGGGGGATGGACTGAGGGCTGATGAAGTGAGGAAAGGAAACGGATAGTCGGTAGTGCGAATGGGAGACAGTGTGTATACAAGTCCAAATGTCAGCCTGGAAGAATATGAGAGGAGCAAGTCAGGATTGGTGGACGATCTGAGGGTGTCAAAAGGAAAAAGTAGGATGATAAGGAGAATGATAACAGGGGAGTTCAATGATGAGAATACTATATGGGGGGGGGGGGAAGGAAACGGACAGGAGAGGGAAGAATCTGGAGGAAGTGTTGACATCCAACGGGTTGGTGGTGCTGAATGATGGACTACTGCCCACTTTCGTGAGGGGTGACGGGGGTTCGTCGTTCATTGATATAACAGCATGTGATGAATAGCTGGGAGAAAGAGTGAGTAGTTGGAGAGTGCTGGAGGATGAGAAAAGCTTAAGCTTACATATGTATGTGGAGAGTAGAGGAGGGAGGAAGAGAAACATTAAAGTAAGGAAAGCCCAAGGGATAGATGGCCTGAGGAGAACATGGTGGAGATAATGTTGAGGGGGGGAGGCGGGTCTAACGGCGAGTTTGAGGTGGGTTTGGTTGGTAGGCTTCTCCTTGGGGTCCTGGACCCATTCGAAAATGAGTTTCCCAAAAAAAAAAAGATGTAAGTCATTTATACTAGGTATTCATATGCTATCTATAGAGGATGGAGAGTATCTATCTGTTCAATTATAAGAGTAAATTGAACATATTTTTTATATTTTTCAATTTCTAATTATCCCAACGCGTTAGTTTACGTAACGTTTTACTGGACGAACGGGCAAGCGAGTTCGGTATAAGCATCTTCGGGACATATTACGTACAATACTTTTCATCCGTTATTAGTTAATACCAAAATAATTTTAGAATCCTTAAAAAATTTAAACGGCCTCTAGGATAGGATCCAGAATAGACTTGAATATTTGTGATATTCTCCACATTTTCATAGTTCAGCTTCATAAACTACCAAAACGATAAAACAAAACCCACGTCTAACGTGAAAACTTATTTCCTAGTCTTATTAAAAAAAAATATTAACCTTAACATTTTATTTAAAATGAATAAATTATATAACGAAAATCTGATGTAAAACCGTTTTTATTTTTAAAAATAATTGTGCCAAAATTTTAGACACGCTATTTGAGCTTGGGCCGTTAAAATGACAAAAATCAACTAAAAGCTACACTTCGTGTCACCATAATGAGTTCCATTATTTATTACAGATATTTTTACGCCATTATTGTTAAAATATCAGTATATTCTTCGTATACTTTTGTTCTGGGGCAATAAAAAAACAGTCGGAACTTTTTAAAGAAAAAATCTTGGATAAAACCGAATTAATTAAATTCTCCTGGCGAATTTCGCGAGAAAACTTGTTAACCTCCAATATACATAAACATTCCCACGTCAATAGAGAAAATATTATGGGTGTGTCTCTGCCTAGAGATATAATTTAAGTACAGTTATGGGACAATGAATAAGGTACGTATCTTCAACCAATTGTAATTATCTTCAACTATATACATCTGCAATTTTCTCTGTATTTAATTCGCAATGCCCCCCCGACATACTTGGTAGTTACTGTATAACATACCGATGGGGGGCCAAGAAGAAATTAAAATTAATTTTATAAATAAAATAAATAAAAATACCCATGTGATGTTTTTTTTTAATTTTTATTCAGCTTTGTTATTTCATTTTAATAAATAAAATAACGTAAAATTGCTTCATCTTGTATGAAATGAAATGAGAAGATATTGTCTCGACCAAGTTTATACACGATGCAACGTCAAATGGAGGAAACCTTCCTCGAGGGCAATAATCAAGATTATTTTCATCCTCTACAAGCCATAAGAAAGAAAAATCTCAATACGATATTTCCTGGTTATCTATAATTTGAAATTGTCCAAATCTCACCCAACATTTGAAAGTGAAATTTCCACAGATAAATTAACAAGTTAACATTAAAAATAAATAATGATAAATATGACAACTTTTGGTTCTTATAATTTGATCAACCACTGTAAATATTGCGTGCAAGCCCAACCTAGTGGTTCTTAAGAAAAACGTAATTACATACCAAAAGAACTGCTTTAGGGTATCTCGTATGTTGGTAATTACGAAAAACTAACAATTAAAGAAGTAATTAATTACAGGTAAGGCCTACTTCATTACCAGAAACAAGCATAACGATTACATTGTCATTATTATTATTACAGGATATTTTGCACTTAATCTATACAGTAGTTTCTAGTAGTTCCTTATATTCCAAGATTCCGTATACGGGAAGACATCCTTTTGAATTTACTTGAATTAGATTCTCCTGTATTTCAGTAGACATTTTTTTTTTGAAATAAAAACTTTTATCCCCCTCTCGGGAACGTCGATTTAAACTTTAATAGTTGTTTTTTTTTGTAAACTAGAAAGTATTAGTCAACCTCGAAAGGATATAATAATTAAGACTCGCATTAGATAAACTGCATCTTTCTTGGCGTTTCCTTGATAACTCTTCGGGAGTTTCGTCGTAATCAAGACGACTGAAACCACTATCCTTAATCCCTCTATATATCCGATCCTGGATTCACTAACCTTGCTCGGTCTTCTGAGACAAATACTAATTAGAAACAACATATCCTGGTGCATTAAATTCCTTGGGATTCTAAACGGTCGGATAAACAGTTTGTTGATTATAATTTACAGTTGTCAGTGAGTTTGTAGAAACAATTTCAATTTTGAGTTGGAAAATCCTTTATTTTGTAACGCGGCATAATAATTTTTTCAAAAAAAAACGGCATAATAACTTTCTAATGTCGCTTTTCATTTGATATTAGATGCAGGTGTTTAAAATTATTTATTCTAAAAATGTTAAATTGTTTTGCTATTTTCATAAATCACTGGGTAGTTTTCCAAAATATTGTTCGACAAAAACCATCAATTATACTTATAAACTAGCAAGTGTCGTATACATCTATCTACATCACGCCCCCAAAGGCAGATTAGTCTACATCCACTTACCCACCCCCGTGAATTATGACAGGCCTTAATGGAATTATGAAGTACTGTAGACGATGCCGCCCCTACAGAGAGACCCGTCTCCAGGACCCATCCGACATCTATTTGACGTTTGTTGCCAGGACCGGAACACCACCAAATCGTTCGGGTAAAAAAAAATAATTTTTTGCTCCATCAAATAAGAGTGGGAATTGGTAAAACTGTCTAAATTGAGAATTTTGACAGTTCAAACGTATTGTTACGTCGGTTGTGTACTGAGGATATGTAGAGGTCCATAAAGAAGAAGAAGAAGACATACATCTGGAATCATCTCCAACAAAGTATAACCACAATAGATATGCATCACTGAGAAGTCGATCCCTTCTTCCCCCTTCTTTCTGCGTCTTTCCTTTTCATCTTCTTCCTCCTTTCTGCGCATTTCCTTATCTTCTTCTTCCTCCTTCTGCGTTTTTCCTTTTTTCTTCTTCCTCCTTTCTGCGCATTTCCTTCTCTTCTTCTTCCTCCTTTCTGCGTCTTTCCTTCACTCCTTCTTCCTCCTTTCTGCGTCTTTCCTTCACTTCTTCTTCCTCCTTTCTGAGTCTTTTTTTCCCTTCTTCTTTCTTTCTGTCTTTCCTTCCCTTCTTCTTCCCCCTTTCTGCGTGTTTCCCTCTCTTCTTCCTCCTTTCTGCGTATTTTCTTCTCTTCTTCTTCCTCATTTATTCCTTTTTCTTTTCCCTTCTTCTTCCTCCTTTCCACGTCTTTCCTTCTCTTCCTCTTCCTCCTTTCTGCGTCTTTTTTTACCTTCTTCCTTCTTCTTTCTGCGTCTTTCCTTTTCTTCTTCTTCCTCCTTTCTGCGCATTTCCTCCTCTTCTTCTTCCTCCTTTCTGCGTCGTTCCTTCATTTCTTCTTCCTCCTTCTGCGTTTTTCCTTTTTTCTTCCTCCTCCTTAATGCGCATTTCCTTCTCTTCTTCTTCCTCCTTTCTGCGTCCTTCCTTCACTTCTTCTTCCTCCTTTCTGCGTCTTTTTTTCCCTTTTTCTTCCTTCTTTCTGCGTCTTTCCTTTTCTTCTTCTACCTCCTTTCTGCGTCTTTCCTTCTCTTCTTCTTCCTCCTTTCTGCGTCCTTCCTTCTCTTCTTCTTCCTCCTTTCTGCGTCTTTCCTTCTCTTCTTCTTCCTCCTTTCTGCGTCTTTCCTTCTCTTCTTCTTCCTCCTTTCTGCATGTTTCCTCCTCTTCTTCTTCCTCCTTTCTGCGTATTTCCTTCTCTTCTTCTTCCTCCTTTCTACTTCTTTCCCTCAATTCTTCTTCCTCCTTTCTGCTTCTTTCCTTCCCTTCTTACTCCTCCTTTCTGCGTATTTCCTTCTATTCTTCTTTTTCCTCCTTTCTGCGCGTTTCCTTCTCTTTTGTGTGTGCTACCAGAGTTGACCACAGAGCTTCACCAACATTAGTATTGATGCCCTCGAGAGTCTCGCATGGTCTCATCTCGTTTTCGAAACGATACTCGGACAACACGAGATAACTTTTATTGGTCTCGCAAGTGACGGGCAGATCCCGTATCAGTAAGTAAGTATCCCATACTGGATTGGAACAAGATTATTCATGATGAGATTCCGATACATTGATCAGACGAGACTTTTTATTTCATCTGCGAGACAAGACTTTATGAAAGTTTCGTCTCCTGGGTCTCCTTTTTCAATTTCAATTTTTCGGCTAAGCCCAGTTTGGTGAAGAATGTTGCTCCAATGACCATTTGTCTAGCCAAAACATCGAATTGATAAGTGGTTCGCCATATAGCCCAAACGACTCTTTAAAACGTTTCGATTTTTAATTTTTTTCAATTTTTTTTGGCATTTTCGCGGTCTAGCTACACCTCTGTTGTTAGGAGCGTTGCTTTCGGCAAAATGACGGATTTCGAGTATTCATCTTCATTTCGAATCGACATCAAGTTAATCAATAGGTTTCTCAGATATTAATATTTATTGCTTTAGATCGTTAATAAGGTTTTATGGAGATTGGGATATAATAAAACATAAAACATTACCAGCTTCAAGCATCATTTAACAGTAAATTACATTTTTCTCGAAAAATATTTATCATCATAAATATCTATTTTGTTTACCTTAGAATGTACAGAGGGATACCAAAAACTACTACAGATACTATATATGAGACTTCATGTCTAATCACTTTTATCTAATAGTTCTTCCTAAGGGAGTGTTCCAAAACAGTATCGTGCATAGTGTACGTGATCTCTCCGACTCCGATTGCAGTTAAATCCGATTTGCCAGCGTAGGGAGGCAAATTTATTTTAGCCAATAGATGCAAAAGCGTATGGTGATCATACTTCGATCACGCATCTATCGTTGTATGGGTCGCTATGTTTGTTCGATGGATATACTTTAGAGCTCTTTCAAGAGTTTTCAGTTTTGGAAACGAAACAGTAATAAGTCACAGAGGGCCAAGTATGGTGACTTTTAGATTTTATTAATTGAGCTGACGCCGAAAAATATCATGGAATTGACATCTCACCTCGGTAAGAAGCGACATTAAAATCAAATCTCGAAAAAAATTATTCAGGTATTATTTGAAATAATTTTTTGTAACGAAGAATCTTTTTTTTTTATTAAATACATTTTTTACTTTTTTCAATTTGGGGGGGAGAGCGGAGACAATGGACTTACTTATAATAACTAAACTATGAGACATATACTTGTGATTTCGAAGTATTTATAAGTTAAATACTATTATAACGCCTAAAAATATTTCCGTTCACTAAGAAGCAACAACTACTTCTCGGGCTATATGCCCCGACAGACATTAAATTACACTTCTAAGTTAAACGGGGTTGGTATATCTGTTGTTAAGACCAAGAAACACAAAAGAACTATCAGAATTGTATAAGCACCCAAGTATAACCTATATAATTAAAGCACAGAAAGCGAGATGGTTGGGACATATAAGTAGAATGACAGAAGATAGATGGATAAAACGAATGCTAAAAGGTGAAGAAGGTGGTAAAAAGAGAAGAGGAAGACCAAGGAAAAAATAGTTGGAGGATGTTAGAAGAGACCTGAGAACAGTGGGAGTAAGGGACTGGGAAAACGAGGCGAGGAACAGAAAAAAATGGAAAGAGAGAGTGAAAGATCTCGAATATGTAGGCCTATAATGCTCTGATATATATTGATATGGTTTTGAATTATTGATCTATATCAATTCCATACCTTATTATAAATTAAATTTTATTTATTTATTTATTTTAGTTTTAATACTTATCTTTATTTATATCAATCTAGCTCAGTCGGAAATTATCAAAATTTTTAATTTTTTAATTTTTCTTTTATGAGACTCTTTATTATATAATTTGAATATTATTTTGTAAATTTATTTAAACTATCTCAGGGAATTATATTTTTGTTTGCGAGTTAAAATTTCGTGAGGCCAACTCTGTCCTTTGACCTTCAAAGAGTTCCAACGTTGACAGCTTGTGCTGATTGTAAAATATATCATAGATACAAAAAAACAAACACATTCAATTTCAAATAAATGTTCAACAAATGAAACGTTTGGTCTATTGTTTAACTTGAACCCATCATTTCATATAAAAGCTCAAATTGTGCTTAACTGCTTAATTAACTTTTCAAAAATATTCAAAAATCATTAACACTATTTATTTCCTTATCTAAAATTCATTCACTCTCTCCTTCACAACAAAATTAAGATTATACTTATCAGAGTCTATGGTTTTAAAACCACAGAAAAGATGATTGATTTTATACGTGAAGAAGTGACATTTGACAACGTTCTAGAATAATAAATGGAATCAATGATGGTCAATGATTCTTTTGAAATTTTTTGTCAGTAAGTATTGTAACATGTCTATCGACCTGTTTCGATTTTACAGAATAAATCCTTTTAATTAGCGCTCGTCGTCACTAGCCACATCCAATTATAGTTCTGTGACCCCAAACTCTTCTACCCCGAACGTAAGACAATTGACGCCTGCCAACGGACAACGCCTCGTTAAACAGCCCTTTTCGTTATCGTCTGCCTAAAGAGGCACATCGTCTTTCGCTATCTTTCATATCCCAAGTACCTATCTTATGAATTTTGCTGTGGTAAGCACAACCCCTAGGCGAGAATATAAGCCAAGAATATAACCCTAGGCGAGAATATAACCCCAAGAATATAGCCAAGGATACCGCCCTAGAACAGAACTCATCAGTTCGGATCAAGACCTGACTTCTTCTCCAGGAAACCACTTCATCTAAGCTAAGTACCTATAAAAGTACAAATTCCTTTAGTAAATTCCGTTGTTCATTTCCTGTGGCAGAATAAACTGTAAATTTGTTTTTAATTCTTTTTTTTATTAAAATCCTCAACTATAAAAGTTGAGGGAGATACCGCCCGGGGTCACTTTTCTTTATTAACTTTTATCTAAATTCTACAAGGCGTTTCTACCTTTTCCGCCTTAGTTTTCTTAGTATTTTTATCGTTAAAAAGGTAGTGGCGCCCTCAATTTTTACAACCCTTCTGTTATCCCTGTGTGACATAAACTTGGGGTCGAATCACCCTTGAGAGGAGTCTCTAGCCGGAGCCCTTCGAGCTGGTGCCCTGTGAGGTACTACTTTTACCGTTACAAATTGGCGCCCATTGTTTTTGTTGCACAGTGTAACAGTTGGGTTGGAAGGATTTTAATTTTTTTATTTTTGCATATTCTCTTTAAAAATTTTTTTATCGTTCAATTTAGAATTTTTGCTTCCAACTAACTTTTTTAAAAAAAATTTCACTTTTTCAAGTAACCATCTTGTACCGACCCTGGACGTTTTTTTTAATTTTATCGTAACTACCTGCCTTATTTACAATATATATTTTGGTCTACGATAACGAATATTCTCTGGGTTTATTTTTTTAAGAGATAACGTAGTGTAGCACAATCTTTTGTTGTTCCGAAACGGAATTTTGTTATTGATTTTTTCAGGAAAGGTGAATTACATCTGATTTGTTTGCAATGTTGCCACGTTTTAAGTAAATTCTTAAGGTGTCTGTTTTCTGATAAGTTGTTATATTTTATGTAGCTGCATAGTAAAATTATCTTGTTCAGTTGAATTGTGTCGAGTTACACAAACTGAAATATCTTATCTTACCTATTGTTAATCAAGTGCAGTGTTGCCAAAGTAACAATTTATCTTTAAACTCTCTTACTTTTTCTTGTCTAATCCTGTTAATATAAAGTGCAGTGTTGCCAAATTAACAATTTACCATTAACTATAAATATTTTGCAGTTCAGTTTTTTTGACGACAGAGAGATTGTGATGTGCTACAAAAATTTTAATATCAATTTATGATACATTTTTGATCTTGATTAGCTATACATTTATATACTGATAATTTTTATGGAGTTATTATGCAACATTTTCATTACTACATATGACTTGTTGAAAATATAGTACGGTTTTGTTTATTTTAATTGACATCTATCGGCAATAAGTATTTGTTGTTTTTATATCTACAGTCATTCACGTACATACAGTTTCCATATCTATATCTCGTTGCCAGGCATTTATGTTCATTCGGATTTTAGATCCTTTGCCCTCGCTAGTGCTATTTGATTAGTACTGTTGATTTAGATACCGGCTCTTATTCTTTTTCTCTCACTTTAAATATTTTCAAGATGCTGGCCAATCACTTTAAGTCACTTACTTCAGAGGCCGTTCCATTCTCTTGGAGTTTCGCTATCGTTCTCCTAAAAAAACGGTACAATTGTGTTTTAGTTCATTATCGTTTTCGTTTTCTTCCTTACTTTAGGCAACCGTGCCATTCTTTTGGAGTTTCGCTATCGTTCTCCTAAAAAAAACGGTACAATGGAGTTTTGTTGACCATTATTTTTATTATTTCCGTTTTCGTTTTCTTCCTTACTTTAGGCAACCGTGCCATTCTCTTGGAGTTTCGCTATCGTTCTCCTACAAAAACGATACACTGGAGTTTTTTCTTTTCCTTTCCGTTTTCTAAATGACTGCTTAGTCGCTCTTTCTCTTCACCCTGGCTTCTATAGCAACCTCTTCCTTTTCTTTGCCTTCAATGGCAGTACTTCCGTAGCTTTTAGTGTTTTTTCCTTATTTTACCAGATTGGCCACACTCTTGTAGAGTTCTGGACCGATATACCGTATTCCCTGACAGAGTCATGGGTGTAATTTTAGTAACAATACCTTTGTTCGATTTAACAAAGAGAGCATATCGACGGACTGAATGCATGTAGCTGGATTGACTTTCGGATCGATGACCAATGGCTACTGTGGACGCTAACTGGCAACCTCACCGAATGTCGATCGGGCGCTATTGTTTCTGCCCTCTTCCTGTGCTCTCGGCGTATAAACCAGAATACCTTTTTGTCCGATCACGTGATAAGAATCTATCGTCTTTCTTTTTATAATGTCGCCACAAACTATTCCTAACCACACATACCATTATTTCGACCACGATTTACCTTTCAGAATCACCCTATTTATCTTCAATTCTCTTTTACCCTAAACCATTCAAAGTAAGTATCTACGTATTTCTTTCTCTCCCTTAACATACCTTTTGCGTTGCCGTATTGTGATACTTGTGAACTACCTACCGTTATCGTATATTTTAGAACCGTTCCTTGTGGAACACTATAAGTGTTGTCGCCCTGCCAATAATCTTTGCTAAGTCAAGTAGTATTTCACCCCTGGTGACGTCATTATGACAAATCTTTACTCTTTGCTCGGTGAAAATTAGGCTGATTTATGAATTAATTAGAATTCCGACGGAATTGCATTCTAAATCAATTTTAGGCTGATATCACTCACCGTGTTCATTTTTGTGTCTCTCCCGGAGACATTGGTTTGGTATTTCCTGGAATTTTTCGCTCTGCGTATCTGAGATCCCAGCGTTTTATCAAAACACACCCTACCGTACCTTATCTTATCGTTTCGCCTGCACTGAGAAATTATCGCACCCTATCGTTACCTTTCGTTCTCAGTGTATGCTTTGTCTTATACGATGACTTAACTACATGATAATCACAAGATGACAAAACTGCATTACCGTTACCTTTGACAACCGCCTTACCTTACCTTTGACAATTGCCTTACCTTTACCTTTGACAATTGCCTTACCTTACCTAAGATACATAGATTTTGCAATGATACTTCACCCCTCCTTTTATCTTATTAAGCACATTTTTCACCAAAAAAAATAATTCTTCGAATCATTTTTTTCCCGGAGGAGAGGGGGTGTAACATGTCTATCGACCTGTTTCGATTTTACAGAATAAATCCTTTTAATTAGCGCTCGTCGTCACTAGCCACATCCAATTATAGTTCTGTGACCCCAAACTCTTCTACCCCGAACGTAAGACAATTGACGCCTGCCAACGGACAACGCCTCGTTAAACAGCCCTTTTCGTTATCGTCTGCCTAAAGAGGCACATCGTCTTTCGCTATCTTTCATATCCCAAGTACCTATCTTATGAATTTTGCTGTGGTAAGCACAACCCCTAGGCGAGAATATAAGCCAAGAATATAACCCTAGGCGAGAATATAACCCCAAGAATATAGCCAAGGATACCGCCCTAGAACAGAACTCATCAGTTCGGATCAAGACCTGACTTCTTCTCCAGGAAACCACTTCATCTAAGCTAAGTACCTATAAAAGTACAAATTCCTTTAGTAAATTCCGTTGTTCATTTCCTGTGGCAGAATAAACTGTAAATTTGTTTTTAATTCTTTTTTTTATTAAAATCCTCAACTATAAAAGTTGAGGGAGATACCGCCCGGGGTCACTTTTCTTTATTAACTTTTATCTAAATTCTACAAGGCGTTTCTACCTTTTCCGCCTTAGTTTTCTTAGTATTTTTATCGTTAAAAAGGTAGTGGCGCCCTCAATTTTTACAACCCTTCTGTTATCCCTGTGTGACATAAACTTGGGGTCGAATCACCCTTGAGAGGAGTCTCTAGCCGGAGCCCTTCGAGCTGGTGCCCTGTGAGGTACTACTTTTACCGTTACAGTATAATCTTATGTAATAATTTTTAAAATATGAACAATTTAAATTTTAGACACCAATGAATTCAACATTAAATTATATAGATAAATGATACCTGGTTGTCTCTCGTAATTAAAGTATTTATTTCTTTTCTTCTCTTGAAGGTCACACTGAATTTCAATGTTCGGTGGCACTGGACCAAAATTCTGGGTTACTAGGAATATTTTGTCTGTGCTGGATAAACGATTCCAATATTTTTCTGCTTCTCACTTGTGATTTATTGATAGTATGCCTCAATTAGCAACAAAAACTTTATGGTAAGTATTACCTTTCACTTACTTATTTATTGTTATAATCACTTTATATTAGTTTAGTTAACTTTGTATTTACAACTTTTTATTTCTTTTTGAATATTTCTGCATGAATTTCAACTTTAGTTTCTTACTTAGAAAAATCTCTTCGTTCCTTCTCAAAATTTCAACGGGTTGTTGATTTTTTCCTTTGTTTTTTCAACAAACTATCTTAGATTTTATTTTAAAATTATTTCTACCGATGGCTGTCTTCGAAAGATTTAGTTACTAAATTATTATTTCTATTTCTGATTATATTCATAGTTTATTTATGTTAAGTATTTTTATTTTATCTATAGTTCAATTTTAGGTTTCTATATTTTAGGTTTCTATATTTTAGGTTTCTATATTTTAGGTTTCTATATTGTGGTGTTCATTTTATTTCTAGTTCAATTTTACAATCATTAGTTGGTACTCTGTTAATCTTTATTTTAAAGTTTGTGTTCCTATTTTTACTGTTTGATATTGTATGCCTTTAATTATTCAGTATACAGGGTGTATCAAAACTAATTTTACATATTATTCTTTTTCTTTCTAAATGTTTCTAATTTTTGTATGTTTATTTTAGGCTTGCGACGGACTTATTCAATATATTTTATATTCTTCCACTATGGAAAATAAATGATTCTGAATATCAAATGATGGAGTTGGTTGTACAAGTATCAATTAAATTATATGATTATTCAATATTTAAATTTATTATCAAGTACCTATTCATACCATAACAATATATATAAGAAACACAAAAAGACTGAAAAAAAATGGCCAATAGACCTTGTTTGAGGTTTTAGAGGTTACATTACTGGATGTAAACCTCATCAAGACATTATAAACGCTAGAATGTAACTTAATATTCTGATTGTTATTAAAAATAATATTAAAAGAAAATATTTGATAACTGTCTCCTATATATGAAAAGAAAAGATAAAATCCCGGTCCCTTAGTTCCATTAGACCAGATTTGATGTTGATATAACTTTAACACGTTCGGTTTTTTAAGTTGGCGTCTATATTTAATGAAACTTGTTTGTCGAAAAAGTTTTTCATCGTTACAAAGTTTTCGAGCGTGTTGGAAGTCACATTATCTCTTAACGAGAAATAAAAACATACAAGAAACACTATAAACGAGAATCCCGGAAGACGAATTAAATTTTTCCAAAAACAATAACTCTAAATCGACAAATAAAATCCTCTGATGATTATTTTTAAATGTAAGCAATTGTCACCATTGTTTTTCAGTTGGAAAATTGGAATTTTTCATTAGTAGAGAATTTTTAATATGCAAAAAATCATTCGTCTTAAATATAATGGGGGCGGTGCAATCCTCTACGATTCCAGACAACGTCGGCTATTATATGGCGTCACATGACGATGCACCAACAGTTCAGTCTTGAATTCCCGGACTCTCGAATTCCTCTCGAAATTGCACCAAGAAGACACTGGAGCCCATCCACAACTCCTATACACGAGACCGGCATCGCGGCGCCTCTTTTCGCCATTAGATGGCTATCTCTACATTCTCATTCTCCATTGTATGCACACGACAAGATGTACAAAAATAATTTTCTGATATTGTAGACAATATTTTTTAATTGTTTATTTATATTTTTACAGTCATTCAGTCCTTTGCGAATTATTCAGAAACTATTAGTATGCAAGAAAGTTGAAAAAATAATTACTTTCCTATGTAGTCGCAGAAAAAAAATTATCAAAGCTTTAGGGGCCATTAAAGACAGTATTATTACAGTTTCCTGTAAAATTGTCGTTACCAATAGATATCGAAGAACAAATAATATATTATTCTAACGCTTTACAACAAATTTTTGAAAGATATTTTTTCAAAAACAGTAACCGTTCAACTAAGAAGAAACAACTAGTTTCCGGGCTGTATGCTCCGACAGGCTTTGAATTACACTTCTAAGTCAAACGGGGTCGGTATGATCTACAAGATCTACAAAATTAACCAACCATTCTGGTTTGCAAGTGTAATTCAATGTCTGTCGGGGTATACAGCTCTACAAAAAAGGTCTCTTACAAAATTTCGATAAATTTATTATTTCAAAAGTTATTCAAGGTCAAAGTTGAACTATGGATAAATTTTAACATTTTTTCAATTTTTTTGACGCAACCATCAACTTTATGAGAAAATTTTATGGGACATGTTTTGGAGAGTATTTTATTTTATATAATTTATCTTTAAAAAATTTTTGATATTTATTACTGCTGGTTGCCTAGGACTGTGAACGGTGGGGTGCGGTAGGAGGGGGCGTATTTTTTTGACACCTCAAAAGCTTGTATAAAGTTCTCGATAGAAGATATACTTTTCCGGAAAGCCCGGTTTTTGAAATGGCCGTATCCAAAAACCCCTTTATGCAAATTTTCAACAAAATCGGAATCCAAAAGTTTGGCTCCTCCTTATTATTGCATTTTTGACGCAATAAAAAGCGGACTTATAAAAAATTTTGCAAGAGAGAGTTTATATACAGGATCGAAAATGATTATGTTTGACATGAAAGAGAAGATTTAAAAAAAATGTAATCAGTGGCTCGGAGGGGGGGGGGTAATATATTTAAAGAATTTTTTGTTGGAATTCCCAATGGTGGATCCATGTAGAAAAGGTGAAACAGATTTAGGGAAAAATAATGATTTTTACCCATCGGCACTGCCACTGGAATTATATACGAAAATATAAAAGTATCTTTTTCATTTATGAAAATATGGAAAAATACTCAAATTCATAATTGAAGTAGTCGTCGATACCTACATATAGACTATATAAAACCTATAGGTAATACGATTAAAAATTCGAGAAAAAGTGGAAATCGTTTAAAAAAAAATAAAACTTTTTTTTTGAAAATTTTCATTATGCCCACGAAAATTTGCGTGCTCGACTCTATGGGAATTGATTTTAAAAAAAAAATTAAAGGTCGATATAGAGGGCGCCACAAGTGGCGCCAAATTTTGAAGTTAGGTCACTATTTTCACTAATATCGTAATATGCAGTTGTAAACGATGCCTAAAAACACCATACGCGTTTTCCACCATCAATTCGGAGCCATACTTGAGGGGGGGTCAATTTTGAAAAAAAAAATTTTGCATTATAAGCACCTCAAATGAGGAAGATTCCCCGAATATTATCGTTCCGAGTTGATATTTTGGCGCGTCTTGTACCCCAAAAAAAAGGAGGGGAGGGGGTGAAAATTTAGGGGCAAAAAGAGTTCGATACCCTCTTCCACCTGGGGGTATTAAAAAATTTTTTTGAAAAATAAAATTTTAGAATCTCACTTATTTATGACTATACCGGTATATATTTTCAGGTTGCCCCCCCCCTTTTTTTTGGAATCTATAGACTAGGACGATTTGTTTCATATCGATAGCTCAAATAATAAAAAAGTTGCTTTCCGCCGGACGCAGAATTTCCGAAGCCGTGGGGGGCGTATTTTTTTTGTCGGCCAAAATGGTCGTATGAATTTCTTTGTATGTATTTATTGCGATATCATTTTCGGTTTCGGAGAAAGCTATGTGATCCGAGAATGAACGTCGGGGGGCGTAAAATCCATGTCTTGACTTTGTGTTTAAAAAAATTTTCCCTACTCGTTCATATATATATATATATATATTGTTAGTCCAATTTTGAATTCGAGGGGTGCTCACGTTCCTTGTTGACAGGAGAGACTATCCAAAAATGAACTTTTGACTTTGACCCCGTATAACTTTGTCAGTTATGAAATTTGGTACGTTATTACGGCCATTATTCCTCTATCGAATGGTGAAGAGAAAAATGACATATCTTTTATGGTTTTGACGTAATGTCAATGTATATGTCAAAATGTCATGTTTTTGGACAAAAATTTGACGAAAATTCCAAAAAATGGCCCATTTACGAAGGTTTTTGGGAAATTTTGAAAACATAGTTTTTTTTGTATTCCGGTTCGGGAAATCCAAAAATCGTGATAATTTTTCGATATAAGGTATACTTTTCCGGAAATTTTTTTCAAGTTTTCCGGAAAAGCAATTTTTTTTGGAAAAACTGATGAAATTTTTGAAACGGCCATATCGATAAACCCCTTTATGCAAATTTTCAACGAAATCGGAATTACAAATTTTTTTCTGAAATTTGGTAGCAAGGGTAACCGAAAATGTTTTCAAAAATGTTCAACTTTGACCTTTAATAACTCGCTCCCGTATGAAAATTAAGAAGTGATATATTTTTTTAATGTTAATATAGACCTGCAGCTGTCGATTTTTGTATATTTGCTTTCTTCCATTCCATAGGCGTAGGAGATATATTTTTTTTGGAAAAATAAAAAATAAAAAGATATGCAACTTTGACTTTTAATATCTCATATCTCCAACGGTTTGGCCGTAACGGCAATTTAAAGAAGAGCATGTAAAAAGGTTTTCAAAAAATCTCCGGTTTTTTGACGAAAAAGTATAATGAAGGTATTGTTGAACCGGTCGATTATTAGGTATTTTGGGTTGGAGAATCCGAAAATCGCATTAAATTTCGGAAAAAGCGTATATTTTTCCAAAAAAATCTGATTTTTTCCAAAATTTAGGGGAAAAAATTTAATCTAACCTAACTTAATTTGCCTAAACCTAACTTAAACCAAACCTAACTTAATCTTATCTAACCTAACTTAAATTTAAATATTAATTTTTTAAAAATTTTAAAAATTCGTTTCCATATGGAAATTAAGGAATTAAATATTTTTTTTAGATAAATATAGATCATCAACTGTCGATTGGCGTTAATTTGGTCGTTTCGATTCCATAGGCGTAGATGATATAAATTTTTGAAGTAAAAATTTTTCCGAAAAATCTCATATCCTTTTTTTGGAAATGTATGGTAATAAAATTTTGCAAAATAAGTATTTAATCTAAATTTCGACGAGGCAGGTCCGTTTTTGGCATTTTTTTTGTAAAAAAATTGCATAGAACATTTTCAAAATGTTTTTTGAAATACTTGAAGGAAAAAAAAAATTTTTTATACATGGTTAGAAAGATAATTACTTGAGCTATTACTTGAGTTATATTTACTATTTTTTAGACCACCGAAAAGTCGAATTAGTTATCGTTTATTTCTCGCTTAATTTAAAAAAATAATCCAATACTGTAAAAACTGTTGTGAATGGCATCAAAATTCCTTCCTAATGACTTATCAGAAACTTTATTTCACTTAACAGTCCTTTGGCAGCCACCCATCAATTTCTATTTTCAAATGGCACACCCTGTATATTTTCGTTGAAAATTTTTTCTCACTCTATTTGAAATACAACGATGTTACATACTTGTTGGTTTTTTATTATTAGTACCAAAAAAATTAACATTTTCTGATATTTTGCTTTGCCTAATTTTATCCTTATTGCTTCCGCCACTGTTTTTAAAAACTTCACTTCAACTTAAGTGAAATAAAGTATCTGATACGTCATTAGGAAGGAATTTTGATGCCATTCACAACACTTTTTACAGTATAGGATTATCTTTTAAATTGCCTGTAAACGTTGTATAACCCGGGAAGTAGTTGTTTCTTCATAGTTTTGGAAAAATATTTTTCAAAACTTTGTTGTAAAGCGTAGAAATAATATATTTATTCTTCGATATCTACACTATATATAAAGACACTTTATTTAGGCGGTTCAGACAATTCAAATTGGACGATTACATAATAAAGGATGAAACAAAACAATGGCTGTATCTACATATTTACCAGAGGGGATTCTCTGGATTTCCATGACTTAAGAGTCGTTATCATTTGAATCTGATTAAAATGTACAGAAGTTACACAGTATATAACGATAATGATTCCATTTATCGTTTACATTTAATTCTGAAGAAGGTTTAAAAAAAACATTATCACGATTAACGAAAGTCGTGAAAACGTCGTCACGTCCTTTATTAAGGACCAAAATATATACAGGGTGTTCCGGGAGTTCGTACCAAAAACAGCAATACAATTTTACGTGGGATAAGGATTTTTTTTCTAAAAAAATATGTAAATAAAAAATCGGTTTTCAGCCATTATCTAAATAATTTGAGGTTATGTTGAAAAATATCTTGAAGAAAATTTGTTATTATTAGAGGGCGTCCATTAATTACATGAGGTGTTTAGAGGGGGGAAGGGGATCGAGCCAAATCTTACCAAATTTCACTTGGCGGTGAGGGGGGGGGGTCTTGGCAAATATCACGTAATTTTTTTCCAATAGAAAACGATGTAAAATTGCGTCTAAGTTGAGTTGAATTTAAAAAAAAACGGTTTAGAGTGGCTAAATCAGAGCGAAGTTGAAGAAGCAGATGATTTCACTGAAAATCACTTGGATACATTATTCGCCAGCTAAATTGATGTCCTAAATGCTTTCTAGGGAGCTATTGACGCCGCCTATCCGATAACTGTAAACAGTGCCGTGCAAGTTCTGAGGATACGCTTTCTGTTACAAATTAACACAACTTGTACAATTAATAAAGTAAAGTCCGTCCGGAAATATATGATCCTAACTTAATAAATAATATTTAATTCTTTGTTATAATTATTGGTATATTGATTTTAATAGAAACGGATCTGCTTTATACCTGAATTCTGAGTACATAAATAATATTTTAACAATAAGGTACCCATTACAATAACATGTTATTTATCTAATTGAAGATTATAAAGTTAGGATCTTATATTTCCGGACGGAATATAATTAAAATTTGTTAGAAACTAAATAATTTCTTCCACGGAGTAATGAGAATAAAAGAAACACAAGATAATGGAAAATTATTTAAGCTAGGTATATTTCTAAGAATAGGTATAAACAGTGTTTATTATTTTCACTTGACATTTATAGGTTATAAAATTACACATTAAAATCTTATGTCTAGATACCGTACGTTCACAAATTAAGATTGTTGTGTGATCAGGTGATAGTTTCAGCGGCGTTGTCAAATGGTGTTTATTTTCTTTTAGTTGAATTAATTTTGCATTTATAAATAGGGTAACGATTCCCCTTTTTGGAAAACTTCATGTGGAATACAAATTATTTCATATTTATGTCTATCTATATACATACATATTTATTCCCTTCCCCTTCTTGAAAAAATATAAAATAATTTGGGATCCCCTTTTTGGAGGAGAAAAAATCTTATAAGTATGCTTGACGGGATGTAAGTATATTTACTAGTCTCGAAGTTTATTGCCAGCAAAATCGTTCTCGACTAGTAAATGTTACTTACATCCAGTGTTGCCAGATTTTTTTGCCAAGTCGGGATTTTGGAACTTTGTGAATGAAAAAATCGGGATTCTTTGGTCGAAAGCGGGACATATAAATTTTGGCGAATGCGCCCCTTTCGAGAATGTTCTCGAAGGTCGCTTTGTTTACGCATAGGACGAGCGCGGAAAATACTGGAATTTTCGAGAGTTGAGAAAGACTATCTATATATACGCGGGTTTTTGAGTGCGATGACAATTACTGGTACGAAGACAAAGAGTTAGAGGACATTGAATGAAATAGTGAAGATAAATAGTGTAATATTCAAGTGATGAAAATCAATTAGAACTATTATACCGAGTGTAAATAAATTAGTAGACATTAAGTAGAGTGTGTATATAAATTAAGTTTAATAAATAAATCAATAGATAGTAATTAGCCATAGTGTGTATAATTTTATCCCAGAAGTGAAAACTATTTAAATAAATAACAAAAACATTACATTATAGTCTGCTATTAATACATTTTTTTCGGCCCTAGCATAAAAATAAAATCATAATTTTTAGTCCCTCTAGTTTTGGTAAGAGACACCCTACCCTGTATATCGTTTGAATATGATAAAATCATATATTTTGAAGGGCACAAAATTTCTCGTTTACCACAATCTCTTTCGACGTTTTGATTGAAACCGTATCGAAATTAAAATACCTGTTTTTGACTTTTCTCAAAACCATTTTCTTAGTGTGTTATTGACGGCGCATTAATATTCTCGTCAACGCGAAACGTTTCGATTAATTAGTTTTCTCAAATTCCGCGTCCCTCCGACATCCTTTTTTCAATAAATAAGACATATTAAAAACAGTAAACAAACAACCAAAATAATTTCAACAAGAATTTTATAAAATTTTAAATCGACTCGAACGGATTTGTGCTATTCAGGTTATCGGAAACAATAGATATTTTAAACGCCGATACAATTAACTTAATTGATAGCCGTTTCTTAGTTGTATGCGTGTTTCTTTTTTTGCACCGAGAACATTCGTAAATAACTCAACAGATCATCAATATGCCATCGTGGAGAATTAACAGATAAGGAAAATCAATTTGCAAAGCATACAAATCAGTCAATGTGGGGTTACACGACCACTACGTGATACCCATATGTTCGTTTCTTCTGCCCACACTTATACCAGTCGACACCACTTACGCAGTACCGGATTAAGGGCATGGACACTTCTCATATTTAAATTTAAAGGATAGTTGAATAATTTTTGAAGCTTGCTTCTTATTGCACGACATAGGACTTTTGGGAAGGCTAGTGAACTCGTGAAACGTGTGATGTTACGAAAAAGCGTTCGTCACGCGATGATTCATTCTTCGTCTCTTTCTCGTTCGCCCGCTGCGCTAACTCTCTCCCCTCTCTTCCTCAGCCGCCTTCTTCTTCTCTCTTTCGTAGACTACACAGCGGCACGAGGGATTCCCAAACGGTCGGAAGAGAGACAGAGACACAGAGAGAGAGAGAGAGAGAGAGAGAGAGAGAGAGAGAGAGAGAGAGAGTATCGCGCGTCTCTCTCTCTAATTGCCAAATATTGTCAAAAATTTTGAAATATGGTCAGAGATTGTCAAAAATTTTGAAAAATGGTCAAAAATTTGGAAAAATTTGGAAAAATGGTCAAAAATTTGGAAAAATGGTCAAAAATTGTTAAATATTTTAAAAAATGGTCAAAAATAGTCAATAATTGTTAAAATTTTGAAAAATGATTAAAAATTGTTAAATATTTTGAAAAATTTACAATAATTGTCAAAAATTTTTAAAGTTCTCAAAAATGGTCAATAATTGTTAAAATTTTGAAAAGATTGTCAATAATTATAAAAAAATGTCAAAAATGGTCAAAATTTTAGAAAAATTGCCAAGAATGGTTAACAATTGTCAGAAACAGTCAATAATGAAATGGTTAATAATTGTTAATAATCGTTAAAAATTGTTAAAAATTATTAAAAATTGTCAAATTTTTTGAAATATTGTCATAAATGGTCATTAATTGTCAGAACCTGTCAAAAATGCTCAAAAATTGTCGAAAATGGTCAGTAATTATTAAAATTTGGAAAAATGGTCTAAAATGGTCAACATTTTTGAAAAATTGTCTAAAATGATCGATAATTGTCAAAATTGTTAAATATTTAAAAAAATGGACAATGATTGTCAAAATTTTTGAAAAATTGTCAAAAATGGTTGATAATTGTTAAATTTTGAAAAATGGTCAAAATTTTGAAACAATGATCAATAATTATAAAAGACTGTCAAAAATGGTCAACCATTGTTCAAAATTGTCAAAATTTTTGAAAAATTATCAAATTTTTTGAAAAATTGTCAAAAATGGTCAATAATTGTCAGAATCTGTCAAAAATTGTTAAATATTTTAAAAAATGGTCAAAAATAGTCAATAATTGTTAAAATTTTGAAAAATGATTAAAAATTGTTAAATATTTTGAAAAATTTACAATTGTCAAAAATTTTTTAAGTTCTCAAAAATGGTCAATAATTGTTAAAATTTGAAAAAATGGTCAAAAATTGAAAAAAAATTTGAAAAAATGGTCAAAAATTGAAAAAAAATTTGAAAAAATGGACAATAATTGTCAAAAATTGTCAAAATTTTGAAAAAATGGTCGATAATTATAAAAAACTGTCAAAAATGGTCAATAATTGTTAAAAATTGTCAAATTTTTGAAAATTCTCAAAAATGGTCAATAATTGTCAGAAGCTGTAAAAAATGTTCAAAAATTGTCAAAAATGGTCAATAATTGTCAGAATCTGTCAAAAATTGTTAAATATTTTAAAAAATAGTCAGTAACTGTTAAAATTTTGAAAAATTGTCACAAATGGTCAATAGTTGTTAAAATTTTGAAAAATGGTCTAAAATTGTCAAAATTTTGAAAAAATGATCAAGTATTATAAAAAACTGTCAAAAATGGTCAATAATTGCCAAAAATTGTCAAAAACTGTCAGTATTTGTAAAAATTAAAAAAAAAATGTCAATAATTGTCAAAAATTTTGAAAAATTGTCAAAGACGGTCAATAATTGTCAAAACCAATCAAAAATCGTCATAAATTGTCAAAAATTTTGAAAAATGGTCAAAAATTGTTAAAATTTCGAAAAAATTGTCAATAATTATAAAAAAATGTCAATAATTGTTGAAAATTTTTGAAAAATGGTCAAAATTTTCGGAAACTGTGAAAAATGGTCAATAATTATAAAAAACTGTCAAAAATGGTCAATAATTATAAAAAACTGTCAAAAATGGTCAATAATTGTTAAAAATTGTCAATAATTATAAAAAACTGTCAAAAATGGTCAATACTTGTTAAAATTTGGAAAAATGGTCTAAAATGGTCAAAATTTTTGAAAAATTGTTAAAAATTGTCCAAATTTTGAAAAAATGGTCAATAATTGTCAAAAATTTTGAAAAAATGGGTAAAATTTTTGAAAAATGATCAAAAATGGTCATAAATTGTCAAAGACGGTCAATAATTGTCAAAACCAATCAAAAATCGTCAATAATTTTTAAAATTTTGAAAAATGGTCAAAAATTTGAAACAATAGTCAATAATTATAAAAGACCGTCAAAAATGGTCAATAATTCTCAAAAATTGTCAAAACTTTTGAAAAATGGTCAATAATTGTTAAAATTTTGAAAAATGATCAAAAATTGTTAAATATTTTGAAAAATTTACAATAATTGTCAAAAAAGTTCTCAAAAATGGTCAATAATTGTCAAAATTTTGAAAAATGGTCAAAAATTGTCAATAATTATAAAAAAATGTCAAAAATGGTAAATAATTGTTGAAAATTGTCAAAATTTTTGAAAAATGGTCAGAATTTTCAAAAATTGTCAATAATTGTCAGAAACTGTCAAAAATGGTCAATAATTATAAAAAACTGTCAATAATTATAAAAAACTGTCAATAATTATAAAAAACTCTCAAAAATGGTCAATAATTGTTAAAAATTGTCAATAATTATAAAAAACTGTCAATAGTTGTTAAAATTTGGAAAAATGGTCTAAAATTGTCAAAACTGTCAAAATTGGTCAGTAATTGTTGAAATTTGAAAAAATGATCTAAAATTGTCAGAAATTCAAAATTTCTGACAAAAATGGTCAAAAATTTTGAAAAAATGGTCAAAAATTTTGAAAAAATGGTCAATAATTATCAAAATTTTGAAAAAATGGTCAATAAAATATAAAATAAAACTTAGTAGAACGTTCTGGGCCTAATGTAATTCCCAACATCGCATTCTATTGCGCGTATTTTTATTGATGGTTTTCCCAACATCGCATTCTATTGTGCATTAAGAAGGAAGCTTCTGTCGGCGGTCCGACGACCGCTCACCTTTTTCAACTACAAGAGCCCCAGAAAGAGGTTGTGAAGATTGTCTATAAGATAAAACTACAGTTTTCTCAGTGTTAAAACAAAGCCCAGGATTAATACTAACAAGATCTTTGTTTGTATCAAGGACTGCTTTGTACAGAAGAGTTTCTGGGAGCATCGTCTATAATTGCACATGGATTTTAAGAATACCTCTAGACTAAATCGCTTCTTCTCTAGATTAACTTGTCAAATTGACAGTTTTCGATTTTGTCTATACAATTGATTGATTGGTTCGGCACCATCAGTCAGAGGCTTAGAGACCTCGACACCTCAGCCTTTAGGCTTTTTGTGCTCTTGGTTATACCGTTTAAGTGAAGAGACCTTATCAGTCTTTTCACTAGGTCCTTCTTGGAGAAATCCTCCCTTGGATACGCTAGTCCTTGGAGTTTTGCGTCCAAAGTTATGAGTCTATACCATTAGATAGATAAAGACTTGAATTATGGTGAATTTACGAAATTTATAAAAATAAGGAGTTTTTTTAATCCAAACTTTTTATTTGAATTTCGAAATCTCAAAAATTACACGCAGAAACGTTGCATCAAACTTTCCAACCGCACCTGGTATATTTAAAAAAAATAAACTAAAAAGCGAGTACCGCGTTTGAATAAAAAAAAAGAACAACAATAAATCAGACTGGTACTATAAATATCATGTTCAACCACAAAAATCACCAGATTATGATAATAACCGTCAACATCGACAACACGGTATTAAAAGTGGGGCCGCGCGTGGTGTTTTGGGGGGCACTGGGACATCAGGGGGCTCTCAGTGGGGAGATCGTTGTTTGCCGATCGGGTGCACTCACCGCCTCCAAGGCCAAGGCTGTATGCTGTGCCGTGAGCCTCTATAGAGATGGAAGGGTTACCGGATAACTGGAACGAGATCGACTGTTTTATAAATTATTAATATTCATTTTTTATTATTTAAATCTTTAAGGATTTTTTGGGTCGAAATTTGTTTCATTTTATCAGACTTTTTCTTTCGTTACTGACACATTCCATTAAATATTAATTTGATTTCGTTTCAAGATTAATTAAAATAAGATTTGTTCATTCGGATAGTGCTAATGGAATTAACTTCATTTCCCACATGGTTAAACTTTTGCAGTTATAAAAAATAATGACGTAGCAGTATTTTTTTTGCAGCGTCACTTTAAAAAGTTTCTTCAAAAAAAATTCTTTTGCGCGAAACATGTTTTCTCGGTCAGCGATATATAAAATGATAATTAGGTAAATAATCCAACAAAAAATTAAATGTTATTTATGGTGAATATTTTGTGCAAAATTAACAAAATTGCGGCTGTAATTTATATAATTATATACCATTAAATTTTCATATAATACCAATTTTCACACTTATTGCTATAACTATGTACGTACATTGTACTTACAGTGTTTAAATTGATTTTCTAAAAATATACAACATCTTTTGAACGCTCCGTATGAGCAAAGTGCCTCATTATTTATTCAAAAGTACTACAAATATAAGGCGATTCTTTCTTTTTGTCTATGTGGAATAAAATGATAAAACAGGTCGGTTTTACAAAAATTAAATCGACACGTCCTGTATCGCCTCAGATACAAAAGAGTCGTAAAATTCGGCACAATGGTTAAGGATTCATTCATAAGATAAGCCGGTGGCCAGTGTCGTGCAGTCAGTTAAAGGGTCTTGCCGAGTAAGGATGGGTCTTACACTTTTTTTTGTATTAAATAATTTTGCATTAGGATAAATTTATATATTTGGATAATAATATGATACTTGCCCAACTTTTGCACTATTAAATAACCCCGACAAATGAAACCATTCAGATCTTTACCGAAAAATGTAACGCCAATGGTTTATTGCCGCTTTAGGTCTATCGACCCTTTCTTGTGCTCCTATGCAATAGGAAATCTAGTATAGATCATTGGTAAACTGAGATTTCCCACAAAAATAGTAGATATTCTGGGTACTTTTCGCACAAAAATAGTTGATTTGTTTGGGTATTTTTTCTATAGAAAATTGGGGAATTTTTCTGCCAAAAACTAGTATTTTTTGAGGATTTTAAAAAAAAAAATACTATTTTTATAGAAATTTTCATAGTACGCCACTGGTCAACAGCCTTTTTTCACTGAAAATTGCTAGTTTCTTGGAGATTATCTCCAACTAAAAATAATAGTTCTTTGTGGAGTTTTCCCCAAAAATAGTAGGTTTTTTGTGGACTTTTTCCAAAAAAAAACCTTTTTTCTGTAATTTCCGTAGTGAACCACTAGTAAACTGCGTTTTTTTTCCACAAAAATTGTGGATATTTCGGGTACTTTTTGCACCAAAATAGTAGATTTGTTTGGGTATTTTTCTATAGAAAATTGGGGAATTTTTCTGCCAAAAACCAGTGTTTTTTGGGATTTTCTATTTTTACAGAAATTTTCATAGTACGCCACTTGTCAACAGCATTTTTTTACTGATAATTGCTAGTTTCTTGGAGATTTTCTCCCGCTAAGAATAATAGTTCTTTGTGGATTTTTCCCCAAAAATAGTAGGATTTTTGTTCATTTTTTCCAAAAAAAAACTCTTCTATTGTAATTTTTGTAGTGCGCCACTGGTAAACTGCGTTTTTTCTCCATAAAATTTTTGGATATTTTGGGTACTTTTTGCACAAAAATAGTAATTTGTTTGGTTATTTTTGCTATAAAAAATTGGGGAATTTTTCCGCCAAAAACTAGTATTTTTGGGGGATTTTTTCCAAAAAAAATACTATTTATACAGAAATTTTCATAGTACGCTACTTGTCAACAGCCTTTTTTTACTGAAAATAACTAGTTTCTTGGAAATTATCTCCAACTAAAAATAATAGTTCTATGTGGAGTTTTCCCCAAAAATAGTAGGTTTTTTGTGGACTTTTTCCAAAAAAACAACTTTTTTCTGTAATTTCCATAGTGAGCCACTAGTAAACTGCGTTTTTTTCCACAAGTATTGTGGATATTTTGGGTACTTTTTGCACCAAAATAGTAGATTTTTGTTTGGGTATTTTTTCTATAGAAAATTGGGGAATTTTTCTGCCAGAAACTAGTGTTTTTTGGGGATTTTCTATTTTTACAGAAATTTTCATAGTACGCCACTTGTCAACAGCCTTTATTTATTGAAAATTGCTAGTTTCTTGGAGATTTTCTCCCGCTAAGAATAATAGTTCTTCGTGGATTTTCCCCAAAAATAGTAGGATTTTTGTTCATTTTTTCCAAAAAAAAACTCTTCTATTGTAATTTTTGTAGTGCGCCACTGATAAACTGCGTTTTTTCTCCATAAAATTTGTGGATATTTTGGGTACTTTTTGCAAAAAAATTGTAATTTATTTGGGTATTTTTTCTATAAAAAATTGGGGAATTTTTCCGCCAAAAACTAGTATTTTTGAGGGATTTTTTCAAAAAAAAAATACTATTTTTACCTAAATTTTCATAGTACGCCACTGGTCAACAGCCTTTTTTCACTGAAAATTGCTAGTTTCTTGGAGATTATCTCCAACTAAAAATAATAGTTCTTTGTGAAGTTTTCCCCAAAAATAGTAGGTTTTTTGTGGACTTTTTCCAAAAAAACCTTTTTTCTGTAATTTCCGTAGTGTGCCACTAGTAAACTGCGTTTTTTTTCCACAAAAATTGTGGATAGTTTGGGTATTTTTTCTATAGAAAATTGGGGAATTTTTCCGCAAAAAAATGGTATTTTTTGGGGATTTTCTTACAACAAATACTATTTTTACAGAAATTTTCATAGTACGCCACTGGTCAACAGCCTTTTTTAACTGAAAATTGCTAGTTTCTTGAATATTTTCTCCCACTGAAAATGATAGTTCTTCGTGGATATTTTTTTCTGTAATTTCCGTAGTGAGCCACTAGTAAACTGCGTTTTTTTCCACAAAAATTGTGGATAGTTTGGGTATTTTTTCTATAGAAAATTGGGGAATTTTTCCGCAAAAAAAATGGTATTTTTTGGGGATTTTCTTACAAAAAATACTATTTTTACAGACATTTTCATAGTACGCCACTGGTCAACAGCCTTTTTTCACTGAAAATTCCTTGTTTCTTGGAGATTTTCTCCCTTTAAAAATGATAGTTATTTTTGGATTTTTCCCTAAAAATAGTAGGTTTTTTGTTCATTTTTTCCAAAAAAAAACTCTTCTATTGTAATTTTTGTAGTGCGCCACTGGTAAACTGCGATTTCCCACAAAAATTGAAGATATTCTGGGTACTTTTTGCACGAAAATAGTAATTTGTTTGGGTATTTTTTCTATAAAAAATTGGGGAATTTTTCTGCCAAAAACTAGTATTTTTGGGGGATTTTTTCCAAAAAAAAATGCTATTTTTACAGAAATTTTCATAGTACGCCAGTGGTCAACAGCCTTTTTTTGCAGAAAATTGTTAGTTTCTTGGAGAGTTTATCACATCTTTGTGGATTTTCCTCCAAAAATTATTGTAGTACTAGAGGTGGGCGTTGCTAGCTGCCAGTTATTTTTAGAAGTGGCTTGTTTTGATTCTAATCAAATGTTGTGAGTGAGATGAGTGTGTGTGTGTGTGTGTGACGTAGTAAATATTACGCATTTATAAATTGAGTATCTGGTCGAAGAAGTATTACGCAATTTAATTAAAACGAGCTTCCCGAAATAGAATAGAAATTTGTGTAACTAGTGCAAATTGTGCATATTTGTTGCACGATACATGAAGTTTACAACCATGCTGAGTGCAACAAATATGCTTTTTGCACGTATCGCACACAACATTTTTTCTAAGATAAAAAAAATGTTTTTGTACAACTGCCATTAAAAGTGACAAAATTTTCCTATACCTACTACCACTTTGTTAAAAGTTTTCAGAATTTTTTTGGGTTTTTTTGGGTTGAGAAATCTACTGGTGATTCCAGTTTGGTAAAGTACGACCAGAAATATAAGAAGGTCATAAATCACGAACCACTTGAGTTATCAGCAGGCGGTCGATTGTACCTGCCCCAGCCCTAGTCTCTTTGCAACACTGTATACCGGTTTCATTCTTTTTAATCCGTTGCATTAAATAACAAACTATTTCATGAAATATTTTAATCCGGACCTGGGAATCTTTTAAGGGACAGCCACTTTTATTGCTCATCTATATTTCGAACAATAGGTAATAATGAGGGTCCTATATTGATTTACGACCTTCTTAGATCTCTGGTCGTACTTTACTTTACAGTGATGAAATTTTTGAAAAAAACGCATTTTCAACATAAAAAGTCGTGTAAGTACCACAAAACTATGAATATTGAACTGAAATTTAATTAGAGTACTCCCCAAAGAACAATCTACTAGGAAATTTTTTTTATAAAACTATCATTTCTTCTAAACTTCAACAGTTAGAAGGTGTGATAACCACCTATCGTTTCAGGGGAAAATTTTACATATTATATGGGTGAAGTTTGAATGGATATTTCCTAGGGTTGATTACTTCAAAATCGCGAAATTTTTCCATTCCTATTTATTAATTTTTACACTGAAAACTTGTAAACTGGAGTTTTTTGGGATTAGAAATCGACTGGTGGTTCCAGTTTTTTTATAAAATTAATACTCGACATAAGATGATCGTAATTTTAGTGTCGAATTCAGTCAGAGATTAGGCTCTTAGAGCTCTCGGACGGAGATCATATAACTTGTACTGGTGAGGCGCAAAGACGCAAGTTATGTTGTCCTCTCTAATTGCAATTGGTGAAGTCTTGTAGATCATACCGACCCCGTTTGACTTGGGAGTGTAATTCAATGTGTGTCAGAACATATAGCCCGAGAAGTAGTTGTTTCTTCTTAGTTGAACAGCCACTGTTGTAAAGCGTTACAATAATATATTTATTCTTCGATATCCAAAAGTATATTTGTTAATCATTCGTATACAAATTTTCCAAACCCTAAAGAATGGAAATTAACATCTAACTAATAAAACGTTCTAACTTTCCCTTTTTCACGCCGACTAAACGACTCCATAAATCTAAATAATAATACAAAGGAAGCAAAACAGAATTGGTGGAATTACCTGCATAAAAGTTACCTCATATCGTGAAACAATACGCTTCACTTCACGCCATATTTATTTTGCAGCAGTCAGAAAAGACCTTGAACGACTCCGCAACACAAATTGTAAGGTCACGAGGCAATTATGGTACCCAATGCTTTTTCACTCTGAACGCGTCTCTATAGGCCGGTACACTTTTGGATAAATATATTATTATTATGACGCTAAATTATATATAGATAGATAGAACTAACCATAAAAAAAACAGGATCAAATACAAAATTTTGAAAATGGGAATTCCTATAAGGAGACTAAGAAATAAGAAGATTAGAAGAGGTACTAGCGGTATAGAGGAAATAATTCCATAGATGAAACGAGGGGTTGGTCACTAGTGATTACAGGGTACCAAGATTACCTTTGATAGAGATTACCTAAAAATTACCTAATACTACCCCAGATTACTTGAGATTACCTATAACTACTCCAGATTACCTAATACTACCTCGAAAATCTTAAGATTACCCTATATTACCAAAGAGATTACCTTAGATTATTGAGAATTTCCTCAAATTTTGTTTTGATTACAGGGTACCAAGATTACCTTTGATAGAGATTACCTAAAAATTACCTAATACTACCCCAGATTACTTGAGATTACCTATAACTACTCCAGATTACCTAATACTACCTCGAAAATCTTAAGATTACCCTATATTACCAAAGAGATTACCTTAGATTATTGAGAATTTCCTCAAATTTTGTTTTGATTACAGGGTACCAAGATTACCTTTGATAGAGATTACCTAAAAATTACCTAATACTACCCCAGATTACTTGAGATTACCTATAACTACTCCAGATTACCTAATACTACCTCGAAAATCTTAAGATTACCCTATATTACCAAAGAGATTACCTTAGATTATTGAGAATTTCCTCAAATTTTGTTTTGATTACAGTGTATCAAAATTACCTTTGATATAGATTACCTAAAAACTACCTCAGATTACTTAATACGACCTCAAATTACCCAAGATTACCTAATACTACCCCCGATTACTTGAGATTACCTATAACTACCTCAGATTACCTAATACTACTCGGAAATATCAAGATTACCCTATATTACCCAAGAGATTACCTTAGATTATTGAAAATTTCCTCACAATTTTCTAGAATTTCTCTAAATTTATTTTGATTACAGTGTACCAACATTACCTTTGATAAAGATTACCTAAAAATTACCTCACATTACCTAATACTACCTCAGATTACCCAAGATTACCTAATACTACCCCAGATTACTTGAGATTACCTATAACTACCTCAGATTACCTAATACTATCTCGAAAATCTTAAGTTTACCCTATATTACCCAAGAGATTATCTTAGATTATTGGAAATTTCCTCAAATTTTCTAGAATTTCTCCAAATTCAGTTTGATTACAGTGTACCAAAATTACCTTTGATAGAGATTACCTAAAAATTACCTCAGATTACCTTATTCTTCCTCAGAATACCCAAGATTATCTAACAATACCCCTTATTTCTTGAGATTACCTTTAACTACCTCAGATTACCTAATACTACCTCGAAAATATCAAGATTACTCATATTACCCAAGAGATTACCTCAGATTATTGAAAATTTCCTCACATTTTCTAGAATTTCTCCAAATTTAGTTTGATTACAGTGTACCAAAATTATCTTTAATAGAGATTACCTAAAAATTACCTCAGATTACCTAAAACTACCTTAAATTACCCAAGATTACCTAATACTACCCCCGATTACTTGAGATTACTTATAACTACCTCAGATTACCTAATACTACCTCGAAAATCTTAAGATTACCCAATATTATTACCCAAGAGATTACCTTAGATTATTGAAAATTTCCTCAAATTTTCTAGAATTTCTCCAAATTTATTTTGATCGCCTAAGATTACCTTATACGAGTATAGGTACTTCGAGAACATCGATTTCCTTTGTGTGTGTGTGATTTGGTTTCCCTTGGCTGCGGATTTTGTATTCTACAGTTACATTTTTTTTATTTGTTTATTTTTTAAATTTTTATTCAACTATATTTTATGATCGACACTTTCCTTTTTTTACAAATTACCATTTTTTTCCAACTTTTTTTTCATTTTCTTTATTTATTATTTTTTTTCATTTATTTATTTTTTTTAATTTTTATTTAACTTTATTTTATGATTAACACTTTCCTTTTTTTATACATCTATATTTTCAAATTACTTACCATTTTTTTCCAACTTTTTTTTCTTTTTCTTTATTTATTAATTTTTTTATTTTTTTTTCATTTATTCATTTTTTTTAATTTTTATTCAACTATATTTTATGATAAACACTTTCCTTTTTTTATACATCTTTATTTTCAAATTACCATTTTTTTCCAACTTTTTTTTTCTTTTTCTTTATTTATTTTTTTAAATTTTTATTCAACTATATTTTATAATTAACACTTTCCTATTTTTATACATCTATATTTTCAAATTACAATTTTTTTCCAACTTTTTTTTCTTTTTTTCTATTTATTAATTTTTTTTTATTCATTATTCTTTTTCATTTATTTATTTTTTTTTAATTTATATTCAACTATATTTTATGATTAACACTTTCCTTTTTTTATACATCTATATTTTCAAATTACTTACCATTTTTTTCCAACTTTTTTTTTCTTTTTCTTTATTTAATTTTTTTTTATAATTTTTTTTTTCATTTCTTCATTTTTTTAAATTTTTATTTTACTATATTTTATGATTAACACTTTCCTATTTTTATACATCTATATTTTCAAATTACAATTTTTTTCCAACTTTTTTTTTCTTTTTTTTTATTTATTAATTTTTTTTTATTCATTATTCTATTTCATTTATTTATTTTTTTAAATTTATATTCAACTGTATTTTATGATTAACACTTTCCTTTTTTTATACATCTATATTTTCAAATTACTTACCATTTTTTTCCAACTTTTTTTTTCTTTTTCTTTATTTATTATTTTTTTTCGTTTATTCATTTTTTTTTCATTTATTTATTTTTTTTTAAGTTTTATTCAACTATATTTTATGATTAACATTTTCCTATTTTCATACATCTATATTTTCAAATTACCATTTTTTTCCAACTTTTTTTTTCTTTTTCATTATTTACTAATTTTGTTTTATTTATTTTCCTAAATTTTTTTTATTTTTATTCAACTATATTTTATGATTAACACTTTCCTTTTTTTATACATCTATATTTTCAAATTACCATTCTTTTTCTTTATTTACTAATTTTGTTTTATTTATTTTCTAAAATTTTTTTTATTTTTATTCAACTATATTTTATGATTAACACTTTCCTTTTTTTATACATCTATATTTTCAAATTACCATTTTTTTCCAACTTTTTCTTTCTTTTTCTTTATTTACTAATTTTGTTTTATTTATTTTCTTAAATTTTTTTTATTTTTATTCAACTATATTTTATGATTAAAACTTTCCTTTTTTTTACATCTATATTTTCAAATTACAATTTTTTTCCAACTTTCTATCCTTTTTTTAAATTTATTTATTCATTTATTTTTTTCCAATTTTATTATTATTTTAATTTTCTAAATAGCAGGGACAACAGGGACCTTCCTTTGGATTACCGCTAGATTACCTATTCCTTATACCAAAATTACCTCAGTAGCCAACCCCTCAGTTCAACAAGCACATAGAGTATTGGAATGTAATATAATATATTTTTATCATTTGATAGCACGACTTCATGTAAGCGACCCTAAAACCGCAATAAACCATAGGCGGACATTGGAATTTAGGCAGGATAAAATACATCAATTGTATCTCAATTCTCTAAAAGCGAATAAATATGGACGATAAGTAGGATATTTAAACGTAAAGTTATTAATTAAATATCTGTGCTACTTATATAAATGAAATAAATATCGTAATAAAATACCTAATAGGATCTTATTCTTACCCAACTACACTGCAAATTTATCACTTCTCAATATATTTGAATGGTAATGATATTAGGGTTCTATTGTCTTCGCTACCTGCGGTTCACTATACAGGAAGAGTCTAGATAAAGTTGCTAACTGAACACTATACTAACATGAAGAAGCGCTTACAATTCTGTTTAATTCTTTGTATCACTCTGAAGTGTTTCAGTCACGTTTTTGAATTTATAATGAGCTCTTCAGCTATCAATACGATAAAAATACACTATAATCCTCTAACAAACAGGTGTTTATCGGATATATTATTGTAAAATATTTCGTCAATTTTGAGTACAACTCTGTGTAATATCCGTTAAACACCTGTTAGTTAGGGGATTATTGCATTTCAATACGTTTAAATAGATTGTTTTTAATGGAAATGCGAGAAAAAAATTGAATCTCCTTAATAAAATGTTTCGTTAAACTGTTCTATTTCTTATGGAATGCTGGCCTAACTTTCGATACTTGGTCTTCTGGAGGTGGTACCTTCCTTCAACTGCGTCATCGTCAAAAATTGCGAGGTGGAATCTTCGAAGAATGACAAGTCTTGTGTGTGTGCGCACATATGAATTATTAATGTTTTAGAAGACAATGAAAGAGATAACAAAAAAAAATTACACGATGGATTCCATTATTTACTGTGGGCACTGCATTTTTTTCAATTTCTTTTTCAAATTAAGGAACACAAAATTTTTAATGAAATATTTTTGTACCTATATCAAGCTTTTTTCAAGAAAACCATTAATGTGCGAGTTCTCACCAGGAGAGCGAGATAATAATAATAAATAATAATTTAGTTCAAAATGTTGGTTTCTGTCATGAATAACCTATCCACTGGAGACTCATGGTGTAGGCCCGATAATCAATAAATAAATGAAAAATATTTATAAAATTACTTTCTCTTTTACCCCACTCTGTAGATGTGAAAATAATGTACATTTTTTTTTCCTTCTCAGTTGTTTTGGCGTCAAATAAAAATAAACCAATAAATTATCAAGCGAATATTACCTACTTGATCATTAGGCTTTCGAGTTTTCAAAATATATTTTGTTAAATGTTTGCTACCAGTACGTATTTTATATCAATAAAAATTGTAATTATTTATTTTTTTCTAAGTTTTTGGCACTGGTAGAGCCAACAGGCCAGCTATATTTTAGGTTGTTTTGTCAATATTTCATTTAAAAAGTCATGCTAGTTATTGTTAGTATTTGCCTGATAAATTTTTTATTTTTATATGGGTACTAATTATTTTTTTCCATCTTTATTTTGCTTTATAAATATATATTTTTTTTTGTCAATTTTTTTCATTTTTTTTTTATAAAAATTGGAATAAATACAATAATTTTAATTTTTGGGAAAGAAACATTTAAAATCTGAAAGACCAGAATGTTTTCGAAATAAATCAAAACGGAAGATAGTAAAAAGGACAGTGGCTACAAATAAAAAAGAGAAATACCGATTTATGTTTACAATCATAAAAAATCCGTAAATGATTATCTTACTTCAATAAACTTTTATGGGGTTTACGCAATAAGCAGATTTCTCAGCAAACAGAATCATGTTCTAAAACCTGTAAATAAAAGTACTTTTATTTACTTTCAATATTTATTATATTTTTTCTACAATCATTTATAAAAGTGACGTTTTTTAATCGATTTTCGTACATAAAATATGTATTTGTTAAACAGTTTAAGAAAGTGACATTAGAGTGAGATAAAAGTAGTTTTTTAACGAAAATTTTAAATATTTCCGCTAATGGCTCTGCAGTTTGTCATCATGACAAACATAAATATTCAAATCGACACCATTTTTAGTCCATTTAGAACAACCTAAATAACACATTTTTTGGTTTTTGCTTGATTGTAGAAAAAATAGTGTATGCAACATATACATGTACATAAAGTGTCTTTTTTTCACTAATGGAATTTTTCCATTCGTGAAAAAAAGCACTTGTTACATGAATAACTATTTTTTGGTACAAATCTTTGGATCCATTTTTCTACCACTTCTAATCAAGCTGGATGGATGGAATTTTGCGTGCAGCAAAATAATTCCAAGTGCTAATGAAATTTTTGGATTTCAATTTCATCCTTTTTAAGGTTATTAGAAAGCTTTATTAAAAACAAAATTCTAAATTTATTGGATTATACCCGCTCAAGTTACGCCCATGTATTATTGTCTAGATATTAGCATATATTACCAATAAAATAAAGTAAAATTCGAAACTGAAATTGTTTCGTTGAAACTTTCTACAATTCTTTATGTTTTACGTAACATAAATGAATATTTTTGCAATTGCTATACAGGGTGATCGCAAGAATATTCAACAAATAATTTTAAACGGTATAGAATTCTAAATAATGAATATTCTACTAGATAAGAAGGGGATTAGAATGAAATTTTTGTGTGGGAAATCAGCAATTTTGCTTTCCGCTCGAAATCCAACATCATTTTTCTACCACCGCACTTTTAATAGTAAAGGCTTCAGTTTAGGTATCTAAAGTATTCCCTTTTTGTACCTCTTGACTATGGTACACCACTGAGAAAAAAACTATGCACAAAATTTTTTTTAAATAAGATATGTCAAGAGTTGTCCATTTTCGGCCATTTTGTTTTTTATTTTTTCCAACTCCGCCAAAATATTACTGTTTAAATTATTGACATAAAATTAACCAGCAGAGTAGATAAGTAAAGAGGATTTTACTTCACCAGTGGCGTTCTACAATACTCTTTGTTTAGGGAGCAATGGAAATTAATAAATAGTATGCAGCGAGGTGTGCATGTGTCACACAATCATCGTCGTTTGCCCCACCAGACCAAAGTGCTAATGTCCTTTTTGCATTTATCACCGCGCATGCGCCACACAACCATCGCAGTGCGTTCTCCTTTTCCGTACGTACTACTTCTCCCCCCCTCATACACCTCGCAGCACACTATTTATTAATTTCCATAACCCCCGTAAACAAAGAGGATTGTAGAACGCCAATGGTGAAGTAGAATCCTCTTAGCTTCTCTACTCAGCAGTTATTTCAGTATGTTACAACCTTGAGAAACTCCTTTCAGAATCAAGTTCTAATCCTAATTGGCCACGGTACGATTAACTTAATAACATCTGTTTATTATTTTTAACCGACAAAAAAAATTTTAATAATTTATATTGAAAAAAAAAATTATGAAAAATGTTTCCATCCATTTGTGTCTCAAATAAAAATAATAAAATTGTTGTAATTACAATCGGATAATAAAAGTCGTATTCAATATTTATAAACAAAGAAAATATTTATATTTCGAGCTTTAGAGACCTATATTTCGTAAACGAAGAGAGTAAAACACATATAGGTACATAGTTTTTTACTTGAAGTTATTTCACGTTTATAAACTCGTAACCACAGACGTGACGTCTCTCAGACGGCAGTTTAATTCTATCAAAAATTGATATAATGCCTTTTTCAGGAGTGGAATTTTCATCGAAATCGAACCCAAAGATAAAAAACTAAAAATGAAGTTTTTTGCGTTTTTCGAGCTAATTTTGAAGTTATGTGAAAAAGTCACCAATTAAAAAGTTGTAGATTTTCTCAAGATCTACAACTTTAATAATCAACGTTTTATTCTAGGAACTCAAATTTGGCCGGAAATCGCAATAATATCTTTTTCCACCCCCCAAAAAAGTGTTTTTTACCGAAAAACCGTCAAAATTCGAAAAAATTTCAATATTTTCGTTCGAAAATTTTTTTAATGGTTTGTGTCTATGAAAGCAAGATTCTACCAAATTTTCATTATAAATCGAACAGTTTTTGACGAAACTAAAAATATAAAACTAAAAATGCAGTTTTTTGCGTTTTTCAAGTTAATTTTGAGGTTATGTGAAAAAGTCACTGTTGGAAAAGTTGTAGATTTTTCCAAGATCTACAACTATTATTCAACTTTTTTTCCTATGACCTCAACTTTGGCCGGAAATCGCAATAATGTCTTTTTCCACAACCCCCCCCCCCCCCAAAAGTGTTTTATGCCGAAAAAGCGTCAAAATTCGAAAAAAATTCAATATTTTCGTTCGCAAATTTTTTTAATGGTTTGTGACTATGAAAGCTAGATTCTACCAAATTTTCATTAAAATCGAACATTTTTTGACGAAACTATAAATATAAAACTAAAAATGCAGTTTTTTGCGTTTTCAAGCTAATTTTGAGGTTATGTGAAAAAGTCATTAATGAAAAAGTTGTAGATTTTTCCAAGATCTACAACTTTTATAATCAACTTTTTTTTCTAGGAATTCAACTTTGGACGGAAATCGCAATAATGTTTTCTTCCATCCCCCAAATGTGTTTTTTATTGAAAAAGCGTAAAAATTCGAAAAATTTTCAATTTTCATTCGAAATTTTTTTTCATGATTTGTGATTATGAACTACATTCTACCAAATTTTCATCAGAATCGAACATTTTTTGACGAAACTATAAATATAAAACTAAAAATGCAGTTTTTTGCGTTTTCAAGCTAATTTTGAGGTTATGTGAAAAAGTCATTAATGAAAAAGTTGTAGATTTTTCCAAGATCTACAACTTTTATAATCAACTTTTTTTTCTAGGAATTCAACTTTGGACGGAAATCGCAATAATGTTTTCTTCCATCCCCCAAATGTGTTTTTTATTGAAAAAGCGTAAAAATTCGAAAAATTTTCAATTTTCATTCGAAATTTTTTTTCATGATTTGTGATTATGAACTACATTCTACCAAATTTTCATCAGAATCGAACATTTTTTGACGAAACTATAAATATAAAACTAAAAATGCAGTTTTTTGCGTTTTTCGAGCTAATTTTAAGGTTATGTGAAAAAGTTGTAGATTTTTCCAATATCTACAACTCTTATTTTCAACTTTTTTTTCTATGAACTCAACTTTGGCCGGAAATCGCAATAATGTCTTTTTCCAACCTCCAAAAAAGTGTTTTTTACCGAAAAATCGTCATAACTAGAAAAATTTCCAATATTTTAATACTATAATATTATTAAAAAGGCATTATATCAATTTTTGATAAAATAAAATTGCCGTCTAAGAGACATCACGTCTGTGGTTACGGGTTAATTTAGAGATATTTTGAAAAACCTCGTTCGTACCCTAACAGTACGCCACTGCTGAAACTGGTAATGTTTTTTTTCTTCGAGATAAACTAACTTTCAATAGATATTTATTATCAAAATTAATTAAAATATCGACAGAGTTTTAATAAACATTTATTTTAATTTTGGTTGATAGAAAATTAACAATTTTTAATATTATATTTCTAGGTTTCATCATTATTTCTAATTAACGTTTTGGCCAGCCATGATTTTAATTGAGATTTGTCGTTCTATAAAAAATCGATAACAACAATTATTGAAGATATGTATATTTTATATTATTATATTTTTATAGAAATGTTATGTAATAATGACCTTGTACACAATGAAGATCTTATGTATTAATTTGGAATTAGAACATATAATAGGTGGACAATATAAATATCGTCCGGGTGTTGGTTTTTAGGAAATTATTCCATAAATATAAACGATTTATTCACTCACAAAAACTTAGTAATACAAAATGGCTATGAAAATGTAAAATAGAGGTGAGAAAAGCCGGTAAATGAAAAAGAGTTTTAACGTATTCACTTTTTAGAACTAATTAGCACACTACTTCAACGTAGGGATGGCGATCTGAAATCGATTAATCGAATAATCGATTCCTCTGACCGAATAAATCGATTTTTTAAATCGATATGTTGTATTGAATCGATTCAGTGAATCGATATTTCACCCTTGCAAATCGACTTTCGATTTTTTTTTTGTGTTTTTGGTAGAAAGGCTTTTTTTTTTCAATTGCCCCGGCAACATCGCAAGTAGTGATGAGAGCGGAACCGCTCGGATCCCAGTAGACTCGACAGACACTGTTGCTTTTTTTTTTCAAAAAAGCCTATAGGGAACTCTATAAGTGGGGATGTTTGAAAAATTAAACGATTTTTATATAAATCGATTATAATTTCGTGATAATCGATTTTTAATTATCGATTTTTCGAGTAATATTAATCGATTTTGTATAAATTACGTGTGTTTAATGAGCGGATTTTCTAAAACGGCTCTCGTATTATTTATTGACCATTTCTCAAAATTTTGACACTTTTGACGATTATTGACCATTTCTCAAAATTATTGACCATTTCTCAAAATTGTTGACCATTTTTTAACAATTATTGACAGTTTTTGACAAAAATCGTCCATTTTTAGCAATTAATTGACAATAATTGACCAATTTGGACAGTTTTTCAACAATTACTGATTATTTTAAAAAAATTATTGAACAATTTTGACAGTTTTGCAACAATTACTGATCATTTTGTAAAAATTATTGACCATTTTTCAACAATTATTGACCAATTTTGACAGTTTTTCAACAATTATTGACCAATTTTGACAGTTTTTCAACAATTATTGACCAATTTTGACAGTTTTTCAACAATTATTGACCATTTTTTTTAAATTATTGACCAATTTTGACAGTTTTGTAACAATTACTCACCAATTTTCAAAATTTTAACAATTATTGACCATTTTTCAAATTTTTTTTTAAATTTTTGATAATTATCGACCACTTTTCAAAATTTTTGACAATTATTGACAATTTTCATCAGTTTTTGACAATAATTGACAATTATTGACCATTTTTTAACAATTATTGACAGTTTTTAACAAAAATTGTCCATTTTTAACTGTTTTTGACCATTATTGACCAATTTTGACAGTTTTGCAGTAATAACTGATCATTTTTTCAATATTATTGACCATTTTTTTTAACAATTATTGACCATTTTTATTAACAATTATTGACCAATTTTGACAGTTTTGCAACAATTATTGACCATTTTTCCAAGTTTTTTAACAATTATTGATCATTTTTTAAAAATTATTAACCATTTTTTACAATTATTGACCAATTTTGAATGTTTTTCAATAATTACTGACCTCTTTTTACAATTACTGACCAATTTTGACAGTTTTGCAACAATTACTGACCATTTTTCTAAATTTTTCAACAATTATTGATCTTTTTTTTTTTAAATTATTGACCATTTTTCAACAATTATTGACCAATTTTGACAGTTTTGCAACAATTACTGACCATTTGTCCAAATTTTTCACAGTTATTGATCATTTTTTAAAAATTATTGACCATTTTTCAACAATTATTGACCAATTTTGACAGTTTTCAACAATTATTGACCATTTTTCCAAATTTTTTGACCATTTTTGACATTTTTTGGCCATTTTTCAAAATTTTAACAATTATTGACAATTTTCAACAGTTTTTGACAATTATTGACCATATTTCAAAATTTTTGACAATTTTCATATAATTTTATTTGATTTTTTTTTTCAATCCGATAAATATCGTTAACGAATAAATCTCTTAGGTATATTATCGAAATATATACGAAAAGCATGTCCATTTTTAAAACAATCCAAAAAAAATCAACGATCTTTTCGCAGAAATTGATTTATTTTTTATTAAAATCGATTTTTTCGACAAACCCATTAATTTTGAATAAAGAAAAATCGATTTTTATTTTATCGATGATTCTTTTCCATTAATCTCACACATTCCTAATCCGATACGTTGTAATAATAATATGGTAATAAAAAAATTATTGTTTTTATTATCGAATTCCCCGAACAAAAAAAATCCCCAATTTTCCTGATAAGAGCTCCCGGAGAGAGATTGTTTATTTAGGGGTACCTTTCTTGTTGTTTTTCAATAAAAAGATCGATTTATATTAATTTACATTGTAAAAAATACAAACAATCTTTTAGACATCGATTTTTTTATGTATCAATTCATCAGGTTACGATTCGAATCGATTTAAAAATCGATCTTTTTTAGAAAGAATCGCCATCCCTACTTCAACGGACAGTTCAAAAAGGTGGGTCACCCAAAAGGCGCAGTTGCCACGTTGGTTTAATAAGAAGGGGATCTTGTTACAAACATTATTACTTATTTCTTATGAAATTAACTTCGTCTTGTCTTCAATAGATGATTCTTTGAAGAATGTAGACAACCATGTTCAAAAATTTTCATATAAAATAATTTTTACTAAATATTTTTATTTAAAATCTTTTTTTTACTTCAAGTTGTATATAAAATAAATTATTAAATAAAAAAATATATGTAACAAACTCCACAACAGAAATATAACACATATTAGTCGACTGGTTTCACAAATAACATTTTCACCGTCAGGATTAGATTATAGAAAAACCTGCATTATTTTTTAAATAAAAAAATTTAAATTTCAAAATTCTGTGGGACAACCTAGTTATATAAAATTATGTGATGTTCGAACAGAAAATAAATAAACAAAATAATTAAAAATTCTAAGAAAAAATAAATTATTAATAACAATGCATTTTATTAATATAACATAAACAAATTATTCACGAGCGTTTCGTTTACATTTTAATTTTTTTTTTTATAAAAAAAAACCAGTTTCTATCTATACAGGCTTATTATTATTATTATGAAGTTGTTTAAATTTATTTCAATGTAAATTAACTTAGTTTCGAACATGTTAATGAATACAAAATAAAGTATTTTTTTGGTAGTATGAAACGGAAAATTGATATGATGTCATGTCATGTGAAATGCTAATGAAAGGCAACCAGCGAATACCTTGCATGTTTCGGAAATCCGTACATAAATACGGGGTACGCTATAAAAAATATCCCAACCAGGATCATCAGAATCAATGAACAACTATTCTATTCCAAATTTGATTTGGCCTCGTAGTGATATATTCAAAATTACTATTTATGCTTGGGAAAAATTCGCGATTCTAGTTAAAATGAAAAGTATTATTTCTGTCCATTCGTTTTTTGCTCTCCTTCATCCTACAGGTAAATTAAACGTAACGTCGCACTTTCGTTTTCTAACAGCATTAAAAGTAATGCCAAACTTTATTACCATGGCAAATGTCCAAAATACGACAAAAGTCATTCGTCGGAAATAGATTATTTCTAGTTGTAAAAACATGTACCTGTACCATACAAAAAGCAGATGTGGCATGATGTATCGTTATACCACAGTAATTTAAGTCGTAAATTCTGAAAATTTTTATGTTCGCAAGGTTCAAAATTGTTTTTCGCCATATTCTAACTTGGATCCAAAAATTATTCTCAGAAATATTACTAGGGCTTCACACGAAAAAGCGAGACAAGACGAGACATTTTTGAAAATATTATGGACGATACCGAGACCACATACAGAGCAACCCGAGAGTCTTGTTAAATTTTTTTTATTAAGTTTTTATTAGAAAAATTAGAAAAGTTCTACATAGAGAACAATACATTTTACAATATATGAAATCTAATAACCAACTGTGAAATATTTCAAGTTAAAACAGGTCGGTTTTACCAAAATTAAATCGACACGTTCTGTATCGCCTCAAATACAATATGGTCGTAAAATTCACAACAATGGTTAAGGATTCATTAATATGATAAGCCTTTAAATTAAATCTTTTAGAAGCCCTTGAGATTAACAAAAACAAATATTCAGGTAATCTTCTTAACGACCAAATAGATATCAACCATTCCCCCTTATTAAACTTAATTACCTAGAATATAGGTCTGGAGAGATTGTTGTGAATGAATTTCCAGATAACCTTCTCCAATAATTTCATTAATATTCGTAGAATTTCGTATTTAAGCACTTTTTGTACTTTATTTTCATGTAAACATTCTTAAAACGAGACGAGACTTGAACGGGACTAAATTTCTTCAGAATTGACGAGATGGAGACGAGATTTTTGTTACTCTGCCTACTCTCGTCTCATGTGAAACCCTATTCAATACCAAGTATGTTTAAATAAATAAATGGATAATTGAATCTATTTGGTTCAATTTCCACCAATGGTTAAGGATTCATTAATATGAGAAGCCTTTAAATTAAATCTTTTAGAAGCCCTTGAGATCAACAAAAACAAATATTCAGGTCAGGAGTGATTTTTTTGAATGAATTTCCAGGTAAACTTCTTCAATAATTTCATTAATATTCGTAGAATTTCGTATTTAAGCACTTTTTGTACTTTATTTTCATGAAAACATTCTTAAAACGAGACGAGACTTGAACGAGACTCAATTTCTTCAGAATTGACGAGATGGAGACGAGATTTTTGTTACTCTGCCTACTCTCGACTCGTGTGAAGCCCTATTCAATACCAAGTATGTTTAAATAAATAAATGGATAATTGAATCTATTTGGTTCAATTTCCACCAATGGTTAAGGATTCATTAATATGATAAGCCTTTAAATTAAATCTTTTAGAAGCCCTTGAGATTAACAAAAACAAATATTCAGGTAATCTTCTTAACGACCAAATAGATATCAACCATTCCCCCTTATTAAACTTAATTACCTAGAATATAGGTCTGGAGAGATTGTTGTGAATGAATTTCCAGATAAACTTCTCCAATAATTTCATTAATATTCGTAGAATTTCGTATTTAAGCACTTTTTGTACTTTATTTTCATGAAAACATTCTTAAAACGAGACGAGACTTGAACGAGACTCAATTTCTTCAGAATTGACGAGATCGAGATGAGATTTTTGTTACTCTGCCTACTCTCGACTCGTGTGAAGCCCTATTCAATACCAAGTATGTTTAAATAAATAAATGGATAATTGAATCTATTTGGGTTCAATTTCCAACAATGGTTAAGGATTCATTAATATGATAAGCCTTTAAGTTAAATCTTTTAGAAGCCCTTGAGATTAACAAAAACAAATATTCAGGTCAGGAGTGATTGTTGTGAATGAATTTCCAGGTAAACTTCTTCAGTAATTTTATTAATATTCGTAGAATTTCGTATTTAAGCACTTTTTGTACTTTCTTTTCATGTTAACATTCTTAAAACGAGACGAGACTTGAACGAGACTCAATTTCTTCAGAATTGACGAGATCGAGACGAGATTTTTGTTACTCTGCCTACTCGCGACTCGTGTGAAGCCCTATTCAATACCAAGTATGTTTAAATAAAAAAATGGATAATTGCATCTATTTGGTTCAATTTCCAACAATGGTTAAGGATTCATTAATATGATAAGCCTTTAAATTAAATCTTTTAGAAACCCTTGAGATTAACAAAAACAAATATTCAGGTCAGGAGTGATTGTTGTGAATGAATTTACCTAAGTTAAAGCCTTAAATTCCTCCGGGAAATTGGACTAAAGGAGCTACTAGTCTCAGAGACTTTCTTGAGGAACTAAGTAGAAGTAAGGGGGCACAATAGATCTTTTATGTCACCCCAATATACATACTTATAGTTGCGCGGTCACCAACTCAAAGCCGGTCCTGTCTCTCGATTATAAATTTTGGTGAATGCGCTTTCGAGAACATTCGAGTTATTGTTAGTTTGTGCATAGGACGGGCGCGGAAGGTACTGGAATTTTCTAGAGTAGAGAAGGACTATACATACGCGGGTTTTTTAGTTAGTGAAACGGACAGTAAAGAGTTAGTTTACAAACAGTCTACAGAAGTAATCGGACGGTGAATAAAATAGTGTAAATAACGAAAACATTACAATATATACTCAATCCATCCAACTCTTATACATTTATTTTAGGAACACAACTAAAATAATGAAAAAAAATATTGGAAAACATTTTTAACCATAACATTACTGATTATAATAAATCTTGATAAATATATTTGTGACATGACCCGCGCAACATCTTTATTTATAGAATTTTATGAGATTCATATACGTAATTTTCACACATTATTTTGCACGTTGAACAAGTTGCGTCATGCGATATATAAATGAAGAGCTAGATAAACCGAGTGTACAGTTCGTAACAAACAAATTGTTTTATGATTTTGTTTTCATCCCAGATAATAATAATTAAAAGGATGGTACTTAATTTTTTTTTTTAAATATATCAACTGTAATATTTTGAATACTGCTTCAAGTATATTTTAAATTTTTCTTTAATTTATTTATACACTAAAAAACAACAATTAATTCATTACACAAGTCTGCAACAAAAATGTTTTCAATAGATATCGAAGAATAAAAATATATTATTCCAACGATTACAACAATGTATTGAAAAATATTTTTCAAAAAAAGTAACCGTTCAACGAAGAAGAAACAACTACTTCCCGGGCTACATGCCCCGACAGACATTGAATTACACTTCGGGGCATGTAGCCCGGGAAGTAGTTGTTTCTTCTTCGTTGAACGGTCACTGTTTTTGAAAAATAAAATAAAATCATATAAAAATTGTCAAAAATTTTGAAATATGATCAAAAATGGTCAATAATTGTCAAAAATTGTCAAAAATTGTCAAAAATTGTCAAAAATGGTCAAAAATGGTCAAAAATGGTCAAAAATGAACAAACCTTTTCAAAAATTGTCAATTGTCAAAAATTTTAAATTTTTTTAAAAAAAGTGTTCAAAAATTGTTTAAAAATGGTCAATAATTGTCAAAATCTATCAAAAATGGTCAAAAACTGTAAAAAATGGACAATTATCGTCAAAATTGGTCAAAAATTGTTAAAATTTTGATAAATGGTCGATAATTGTCAAAAACTATCAAAAAAGGTCAATCATTTTGAAAAATTGTCAAAAATGGACATTTATTGTTAAAAATTGTCAAAATTTTGGAAAATAGTTGATTATTGTTAAAAATTGTCAAAATTTTGGAAAATAGTTGATAATAATGTTAAAGTTTTTGAAATATGGTCAAAAATGGTCAATAATTGTCAAAAATTTGGGAAAATGGTCTAAAATTTTGAAAGATTGTCAAAAATGGTCAAAAACTATCAAAAATGGTTAAAAATTGTCAATTATTTCTAAAAACTGTCAAAAATGGACAATAATTGTCAAAATTGGTCAATAATTGTTGAAATTTGAAAAAATAGTCAATAGAACGTACTGTGCCTAATGTAAGTAAATGTCAAAAAACTATCAAAAACGTTCAAAAATTTGGGAAAATGGTCTAAAATTTTGAAAGATTGTCAAAAATGGTCAAAAATGGTCAAAAACTATCAAAAATGGTTAAAAATTGTCAATTATTTCTAAAAACTGTCAAAAATGGACAATAATTGTCAAAATTGGTCAATAATTGTTGAAATTTGAAAAAATAGTCAATAGAACGTACAGGGCCTAATGTAAGTAAATGTCAATGTAAACGGTCAATGATTTTGAAAAATGGTCAAAATTTTTGAAAAACTTAAAATTTTTGAAAAATTGTCAAAAACGGTCAAAAACTGTCAAAAATGGACAATTATTGTTAAAAATTGTCAAAATTTTGAAAAACGGTTGATAATTGTCAAAAATTGTTAGTTTTTGAAAAATTGTCAAAAATTTTTAAATATGGTCAATAATTGTCAAAAATGGTCAAAAATTTGGAAAAATAGTCCTTAATTGTCAACATATGTCAAATAATTATCAAAAATTGTCAATAATTTCGGAAAATTGTCAAAAATTTTGAAATATGGTCAAAAATGGTAAAAATTTTTGAAAAATGCTCCATAATTGTGAACAATTGTCAATAATTATCAAAAATGGTCAATAATTTTGAAAAATGGTCTAAAATTTTGAAAAACAGTCAAAAATGGTCAAAAACTATAGAAAATGGTTAAAAATTGTCAATTATTGTTAAAAACTATTAAAAATGGGCAATTATTGTCAAAAACTGTCAAAAATGGTTAAAAATTGTCAAAATTTTGGAAAAATGGTCACTAATTTTGAAAAACAGTCAAAATGGTCAATTATTGTCAAAAATGGTCAATAATTGTAAAAATTTTGGAAAATGGTCAATAATTGTTAAAATTTTGTAAAATGGTCAATAATCGTCAAAAGTTGTCAAAATTTTGGAAAATAGTCAACAAATAATACGAGCCGTTTCCGAAAATCGATTTAAACATGTAATTTATAAAATATTACTATAAAAATCTATAACTAAAAATCGATTATAAGAAAATCATAATCGATTTATATAAAAATCGATTATCAAAACTGGTCAAAATTGATCAAAAAAGGTTAAAAATTGTCAATTATTGCCAAAAACTGTCAAAAATGGACAATTATTGTTGAAAATTGTCAATATTTTGAAAAATAGTTGATAATTGTCAAAAATTGTAAAAATTTTTGAAAAATTGTCAAAACTAGTTAAAAATTGTCAATTATTGTCGAAAACTGTCAAAAATGGACAATTAATGTTAAGAATTGTCAAAATATTGAAATATGGTCAAAAATGGTCAAAAATTTGGAAAAATGGTCTATAATTGTCAAAAATTATCAAAAGCCGTTAAACATTGTCAATTATTGTTAAAAACTGTCAGAAATGGACATTTATTGTCAAAAACTGGTTAAAATTGTCATCATTTTGAAAAATGGTCAAATATTGTCAAAAATTCGGAAAATTGTCACCAATTTTGAAAAACAGTCAAAATTGGTCAGTAATTGTTAAAAATGGACAAAAATTGTTGAAAATTATCAAAAATTTTGAAAAATGTTCAATGATTGTTAAAAACTGTAAAAAATGGTCAAAAACTGTCAAAAATGGACAACCATTGTAAAAATTTTGAAATAGTTAATAATTGTCTAAAATTGTCAAAAATGATAATAATTTTCAATAAAAAGTTTAAAAATTTCGAAAAATTGTCAAAAATTATCAATAATTGTCAGAACTTATCAAAAATGCAGTCTCTAATGCATCTACAAGGTCAATCACCAAAGCTGTAGAAAGAAAAGGGGTTCCTCCCTTCCTGTACCAATGGATGAAGGCCATCATCAACGCCAGTGATCTTAGGAACAGACCCGGATATTTGACCACAAGTTGACATGGAATGGAATGGTTCGGTAGTTTGGTGGTCAAAAACTCGGCAGGCTGGGGCGAGCTAAGTGGCATCCAAAGGCAAGCCAACCCAGTGACTGTACGAATAATCAGTATTGATAGATGATGCAACAATTCGACGTGTTTATTCGTAGACGGACCTTATTAGAACCTAACGAAAATGCGCTAAAAATAACTTCAAAGAACTAAGGATGGATGATTCATTACTCCAGAAATGGTACGTGCGGTAATATATTAAACATAACTTTTAATCGTCGTTTGTCAGATTAATTTCGTTTCGTTCTTAATAAAATATGAAACGACCACCAACAGCCGAAACGGTTTTAATGTTGCCGCCGGCCTATATTCGCGCATATTTCTTCGTTTGTGTAATAAAAGACATTTTTTAGACCACAAAACCTCAACCTGTCAAGTTTCATTGTAACAATGTAAGTATGAATTACATCTTACTTACAATAATGTAACTGAAAACCGTAAATTCTAAAAGGGTAACTGACGCGTTTTGAAGTCATTACCGAAGAAAACGATCAAAAGAAAAAAGAAGAAGATTGCAGTTATATACAATGGGAAGAATAAAAACTGCTGTTGATATTTTTGAAACACTATCAACACTTTAGACAACTAGGGTGCACTTTAGACTACTAGGGTGAGGATGGGGAAGAGAAAGAGGAGGGTAGGAATGGGGCGATAATCCTGAAGGATATCGAGGAAGTCGATCAGGAGGGGATTGAGAGGATTAAGAAGGGACTGGGGAGATGAAAGGAGAGTGGGTAGATAGAAACAGGATGAAAATGGCGGTGGTGAGTTCGGAATGGGAAAAGCGGAAGCCTTGCTGGGAAAAAGGGAGATTAGATTGGGGTAGAACAGGGTAACTATTGTAGAGGATAGAGAGGAGGGCAGACGTTTTGGATGTGGGGAAAAGGGGCACAAAATAGTGTAAGGTGGAAAGAGACTGTCGGCAGGCCTTCCTTTGTAGGGTAGGTGGGGAAAGGGGACATAAGCCAGGGGAGATAGAATGTAGTAGGGGAAGGAAGTAGATGAAGACGATGGAAAAAAGGAAGGAAACAATGGGAGGGATCCCTCAGAGGGGACGAATCTGGTCAAATAGGAGAAAAGGGAGAACAGTGCGCGGGAAGAGGGAATGTAGGGGGTGGATGGAAGGTGTTGCAGATAAATGAAAATGCAGGATAGCGCATGATATATTGGATGAAGTGATTTTTAGGAGGGAAGTGGATGTGGTGTGTGGATCTGAGGTAAATGCTAGATATGTGAGAAAGCAGGGATGGATTATGGACGATAGAGGAGAGGCAGGAATAAGAGTGATGGGGGATGGACTGAGTGAGGAAGGGAAACGGATGGGTGGTAGTGCGAATGGGAGACAGTGTGTATGTAATGTCAGCCTGGGAGAATATGAGAGGAGCATGACAGGATTGGAGGACGATCTGCGGGTGTCAAAAGGAAAAAGGAGGATCATAAGGAGAATGGTGACCGGGGATTTCAATGCTAAGAATACTTTATGGGGGGGGGGGGAAGAAAACGGACAGGAGAGGGGAGATCCTGGAGGAAGTGTTGACAACCAACGGGTTGGTGGTGCTGAATGATGGACTACTCCTCACCTTTGTGAGGAGTGAAGGGGATTCGTCATTCACTGAAATTACATCATGCGATGAATGGCTGGGGGAAAGAGTGAGCAGTTTGGGGGATCCGAAGGATGAGGAAAGCTTGATGTGGAGACGGATATAAGGAAAGGGAGAAAGGAATTATTGGAAGAGTGGGGTTGGACGTGGACGAAGGCCGAGGCAGAGAATATGAGGAAGAAAGTAAGAGACGACTTGGATATGATGTAGATGAATTGTACAATATTATACGGGGCTGTAAAAGAGAAGGAAAGTGGGGCAATAGGCGTGAGAGGAGGGCCAATTACTGGTGGAATGAGGAAATAGAGGAGCTGTGGAGGGAGTGTAAGAAAGAACGAAGACGGATGCTGAGGGGAAAAGGAACGATAGAGGGAACAGGATACAAAGAGAAGAAGGAACTGGAACGTAGGGTGGAGAAGGAAAAAAGAGAGAAGTGAGAAGAGTTATTGGGGGAATTGGAAAACAATCCATGGGGAAAGGCGTATGAGATAGCGGTGAAGAGGATGGGTGGAGGTAGGAACGAGGTGCTAGAGGAAGATTGGGAGAAGGAGGTTATAGGGAAAATGTTCACATGGGGGGAGAAGGAGGAGTGGAGGGCAGAATTAGAGAAATCCAGGATACTAGGGGGATGGGGAAAATAAGGGGGATAAGGCCGGTAGAGAAGTGGGAAGTAGGGAAGAAACATAAGTAAGGGAAACCCCAGAGATAGATGGCCTGAGGGGTGATATGATGAAGAGGTCATCGTCCATATTGTCCTTTCCAGGAAGGTGGACAGGTCACTAGGAGACATATCCTTTATATCTGCAGGTGTAGGCCAAGACTCACCGAACACACACTCTCTCATTGACGATAACACCGGGCACTCGCATAAGACATGCCAGACAGTTTCGCCTGTTCACACATCCTGCATAGAGGTGTGTCCACTAGCCCCATTATAAGGAGGTGGTTCCTTAGCTGACAGTGGCCAGTCAGAAATCCTACTGTTAAACGTACGTTCATCCTGGTCATCGCTAAATATTTCTTCGACGTCAGCTTCCCAGGGTCGACCAGGGTGATCCTGGCAAAACTGCATCCCTTGATTTCATTCCATCTCTTTAGGGATTGAGCATGGGTGTAACGTTTAGCTAGTTCCGCAATTACCGAAGTCGTCCTAAAAGTCTTAGTCCAGACGCTTTCCTGGATAAAGAATCAGTAATGCGGTTACCTTTACTCCAGTCGTACCCTTTAACCCATCTCAGGATAATATTGTTATCTACCGAAGGGTTAGCTAAATCTTGATGGCTCTCTAATACTAGCACTGATGTTGTCTGTTCAAGGCTAATAGGGTTTGTCTGCTGATAGTGCAGATTATTATGTTTTTGCCAGAAATTCCTTTTCTGTAGAAACTGAGATATCAGCCAGTACTGTTTGAACCACGCTGGTATTTTTCCCATCCACTTTAAATGTTCAGCAGTATATAATGTTCGCTCACCAAATCATATACCTTTCCAATTTGCATAGGCTACACAATATACTCTGAATATTTTGATTCATTAAACCTAAAATTACAATAGAGTGTCCTTCAGTTTTAGAATTTTGTTAATGATACACTAATTAAATTCCTGTATTGAAAATAAGCTTCCGGCAACAAGCCATAATATCATTTTTACGACGGCATCCGGTTTATCGCTTAGCAGATGTTACATACCTTCAATTGCTTGCTTACATCGCGATTTGTACAATAAATAAAAATTTGTATGTGATATCATTCTGAAAAATATGCATAAACATAATAGTCCGAGAGCTGGCAAACATTTGTGAGAAAGTATTGAAGGAAATGTTGCTCAATGATACCTAATTAGGACAAGTATCAAATTTTTCCGAGATGGAATCATTTTCCTAAATTCTCGAATAAATTCCGCCGGAGCTCGCGGCGCAGCTTGCAAGCACAAAATAGAACACTCGAAATTTGAGTAAGGGAAATGCTTGACAAAAATTTTTTTCTTTAAAAAAAAAGTATTTTTCAAAAAATACATCTGGACTGGTATCGTACAAATTTGCACACGTGAAATTTATTTTTAAGACTGAAAATACTCTCTGCATAGCTCATCAGACGATGTGATAGTCTCACACACACCCACCTATTTTACTTACAGTAGTTACACTTTCAGTTTCAATTTTAGATAATATGGGAGAGTTTGTATATTTATTATACTTATACGAGGGTTGTCTTTAAAACCAATTATCATAGTTTTGCAAAATAATATAATTAATGCGATATGTAAGTCAAAAGCCAGAAGGTACGAGCTATATAGAAGATTATTCAGATACAATTGCCACAATATAACTGAAAAAACATTATAACCGTTTCCAGGATTCGAACCTTACGTCTATAATTCAAAATTATCGGCATCCAAACCTCTATACCGTTCGGCTATGAAGAAATAATATGTTTATGTCAAAATTTTAAAAAAGTGACGTTTTATCACATAATTAAAGGAATTTATTATTTTTTTTTAATTTAATTAAGATTATTGTATTGTCATCGGTCATTGACAAGAGTGCAAAATTTCGTATTAATCTCGACATACATAATCTCTAAGTGAAAGGTGCGCAAAGTACTTTGCTCAAAGGGACGTAACATCGAATTGTGTGACCATCCTATGTACAGTCCCGACTTGAGTCCTTTTACTTTTACAAAATTTTAGAATGAACTGCGTGATCGAAGGTTTCAGTCCCCAGAAGATGCAGTGAACGCCTTCAAAAACTGCTTCGAGAATTTGTTCCAAAAGATGCAAAAATGCGTTTTTCTTCGTGGAGAACACTGTTACGAAATCACCAACGCAAAGCCCGGTCATTCAACTATAAATTTTAGCGAATTCCAATTCCAGAATCTTCTGGTTACGGATAATATGAGGAGCGTGGTAAATTCAAGAACCTTCGAGAATTGAAAAAGACTATATATATACGCGAGTTTTTGAGTGAGTAAAAAAAGTTAGTTAACAGTTCTTAGTAATCGGACAGTGAATGAAAGAGTAAATGATTTAAGATAAATAGTGTAATATTCAAGTTAAAACTATTATACCAAGTGTATATAAATTAGTAAACATCAAGTAAAGTTTGTATATAAATTAAGTGTTTCTAAAAATAGTAATTAGCCATAGTATTATTTATATACTTTTCGTAAGAATCCTTCAAGTGTTTCGATTTATTTTCATATGATTTTAATAGAAGGTTGTTAAACTTAAACGTATCTCACGTTCGAATTAACTTCAACCGCACTTAAATCATGCACTTGGTCTAGGTCCATCGCATTTCTCAAAGTCTTATTACATTAAATTTTAATAATAACATGTTTGTTTGCCGCTACCAACGTGTTAATGATACATGTGAGTTTGCGGAGCGTATTCATATCGTTCCGGGATTTATGGAATGGATTTGCTAAACGATCCATCGTGTCTTTCCAGAATTTCATCATTTTTTATTATATTTGGTGAAGGAATTCATTTTATCGAGTTAGTTGAAAATTATTAAAAAAAACTACAAGTTCCAAAATACTCGAGAAATAACGCATCCGGTTAAATATTCATATAATACTAAAAATTGTTTGTTGATACTTTCCCTAATTATAACCAGAATATTGGGTGTCGACCCCTCTCTGCAGTGGAACGCCTCTGATGCGATAATTATAGTCAAGCAGAGTCGAGCGCGGTTAGTACTTCGATGGGTGACCACTGAGTACAGCTTGCAGCGAAACACCTTAGATTACTAGGGTGAGTGGCATATCACAGTTCGCGGATGTTCATGGATGTTGGACTCAGTAAAGATCCCTACCACTGGTTGGAACACTAGTGGACTATTTTCTTGGATTATTTAAAACAAAACTTCACCACCCTGTATATTAACGACCTCGAATATTTCCAAAAACTTTTTGTCACAAATTTATACGACAAATCGCCAACATCAATTTTCTGGATAACTTCTGGAAACACTACAATCCCTTGATGAAACTCGCAAGATTCAGGTGTAGATTATTAATTATTGTGTACACTGCTGGTGAATTAAACATTAGTTTGTGTCTGAGATTAAATGTGGTGATTTTCATTAAACAGACAATTAAGAAAAGTGCTTAAGGGAAATGTTACTACCAGCGGATGTAATAGTATATTGTGCAACAAGTGGCGAAAGTTCAACTTTTCTTACGAGTGTGGAAGTTTGTGGCACGAGCCCGAAGGGCGAGTGCCGCAAACTCACTAGTGAGAAAAGTACTTTCCCCACATATTGCACACTATACTTTTTCTACAACTGCACAAATTTAAAGAATACAAGTAAAGTAACTTAATATTTATTTTTATGGTTAGTAAAACAAAAAGAAAAGGTGAGCGGTCGTCGGACCGCCGATAGAAGCTTGCTTCTTATGCACAATAGAATTACCATTTTTCGTAAATTTTTGACCATTTTTCAAAAATTTTAATAATTTTTGACAATTATTGACCATTTTTTCAAAATTTTTTACTATTTTTTTAAATTTTAACAATCATTGACCATTTTTGACAATTATAGACGAATTTTGACAGTTTTAACAATTATTGATCATTTTTGACAATTTTTCAAAAATGTTGACCATTTTAGACCATTTTTCCAAATTTTAACAATTATTGACCATTTTTGACAATGTTTGACAGGTTCTGACAATTATTGACCACTTTTGACAATTTTTGAACATTTTTAAAAATGTTGGCAATTTTTTACAATTATTGACCAATTTTGACAGTTTTTTATAATTATTGACTATTTTTTCAGAATTTTGACAATTTTTGACCATTTATCAAAATTTCAACAAATTATTGACCATTTTTGACCATTTTGACCATTTCTGATAATTATTGACCATTTTTGACAATTTTTCTTAAAGTTTCAACAATTATTGACCAATTTTGACAGTTTTGACAATTATTGATCATTTTTGACAATTTTTCAAAAATTTTGACCATATTAGACCATTTTTCCAAATTTTAACAATTATTGACCATTTTTGACAATGTTTGACAATGTTTGACAGGTTCTGACAATTATTGACCACTTTTGACAATTTTTGAACATTTTTCAAAAATGGCAATTTTTTACAATTATTGGCCATTTTTTACAGTTTCTGATAATTATTGACCATTTTAGACAATTTTTCAAAAATTTTGACAATTTTTGACAAATTTTCTAAAAGTTTCAACAATTATTGACCAATTTTGACAGTTTTGACAATTATTGATCATTTTTGACAATTTTTCAAAAATTTTGACCATTTTAGACCATTTTTTCAAATTTTAACAATTATTGACAATTTTTGAGCATCTCTGACAGGTTCTGACAATTATTGACCATTTTTGACGATTTTTCATAATTATTGACCATTTTTTCAAAATTTTGACAATTTTTCGAAAATTTTGACAATTGACCATTTTTTCAAATTTTAACAATTATTGACCATTTTTGACAATTATTGATAAATTTTGACAATTTTCCAAAAAATTTGACCTTTTTGGACCATTTTTCTGAATTTTAACAATTATTGACAATTTTTGCCAATTTTTGAGAATTTTTGACAGGTTCTGACAATTATTGACCATTTTTGACAACTTTTCAAAAATGTTCAACAATTATTGACCATTTTTGACATTTTTTATAATTATTGACAATCTTTTCAAAATTTTAACAATTTTCGACCATTTTTCAAAAGTTTAACAATTATTGACCATTTTTGACAGTTTCTGACAATTATTGACCATTTTTGACAACTTTCAAAAATTTTGACAGTTGCAATATTTGACAATGCAATATTTGACAATTTTTGAAAGATTCTGACAATTATTGACCATTTTTGACAATTTTCCCAAATCTTTGACAATTTTTAACAATTATTGACCATTTTTGACAGTCTTATAATTATTGACCAATTTTTCAAAATTTTGACAGTTTTTGACAATTATTAACCATTTTTCCAAATTTTTGACAATTTTTTAAAATATTTGGCAATTAATAACCATTTTTTCAAAACTTTGACAGTTTTTGACAATTATTGACCATTTTTCCAAATTTTTGACCATATTTCAAAATTTTTGACAATTTTTTAAAATTTTTAACATATTCTCTAATATAATCTGACAGTAGGTATTTAAAGATGACAGTAGTTTACAGTTATCGGATGGGCGGCGTCAATAGCTCCCGAGAAAGCATTTAGGACATCAAGTTAGCTGGCGAATACTGTAGAAAATGGAATTGGTTCCACCATGATCCATGATAATTAAACTGAGTTCCTTTGGGTCATTAGTACCTATGTTATACAAGGTGGCCCATTAGTATGTGGAGGTGCAATAACTTAATTAGGATAAAAAATACAAGGAAAAGTTTCAAATGAAAGTTGTTGTATTTGCGCCAATAGACATTTCCGATATATTTTGAGATATACTTGGTGTTCTGCCTAAGCGAGACAACACGAAGTTTACTTTTTTTTAATAGGACGCCCTATATTTCTGTTTTCCACCGAATTCGGCGTTAAATTCTGCATCTAGCACTATCTTTTATTTTCACATAAATTGCGACGTTGCCAAGTTGGAGCGAAAAAGCGAAAATTATGAAGATTTTACGAAAATTGGTGCACTATAAATGCTGCTTAGTAAACGTTATCAGTGATAAGCAACTAAACTTATTTGGTAGGTACGAAGGTAAAGGATGGCTGAAATGTCTGAACAGAGTAGAAGTTTCGTTGACAGTTTGACTCGACACTATTCACAAACTCCTTCTCCAGCAAAACCTTGCTTATGTTGCATCACCAAAAAGGACTCTTGCTCGAATAATAATAATAATGTTACGCGAGCTACTGCATTAATATGCTCACTTAGTGCCCCCTGTGAAATCCCCGTATGAGACGACTATGGCTCCTCCGCCCAATTTTCGAGAAGCATCCAAAATACGAAACATCGAGAATATCCAGTGAACCCGCCAGAACGTCGAGAGATTTCTAGAATTACAGCGCGCGAGTATAAATAGGCAACGAGCATCGCTGCAGGAAAAATTAGTCAATCAGTCAGTGTTGATACCGAAGGAAAGTAATCGCGCCTCGATAAAGTGTTTATTAAGTGACTCTCATATAAATTATAATTAGTGTGTTTAGTGTATTACATAAATTATTAAATAAGGACTGAATTACATATAAATCTGTAAATATAAATTAGAATAAACGTTACAATAATATTAATACTGTTTCTATCCATTTATAAAATTTACTTTTAGGTGCCAGTAAGGTTTCTTCATTAAATTATACAAATATTTTTCAACAATAAAATGACATTATAATATTCGTATCAAATTGTTATCTTCTCGTATACGTTGTATTACTGACCTAGGCACCGTTTATCGTGGCACCCAGATTAGAATGCACGGAAAACAAATAAAACACTTGACGTTTAGCGACGGTGACGTAAAGAAGGCTGATCAAATTCCATGTCGGCACTGTTTAACTTCGTTGTTAAGAACAGTGTAAATAAAAAGAGATGAAGTCTATTTTCGTGACTAAAACGATGAAAATTATTTGAAAAAAATTATAAAACTGTCTCAATTTTTGGTATCATTAACAAACGACATCCCATGCAATATTAGGTTGATTTAATGGTATAGTATAAATAGCCTAGAGTCTTTCATTTTTAATGTTATTAGAGAAACTACAATGAAACCTACCTTCACTAATCAATCAATTCTATAATGTTTTGTTTGACAAAAGTAGATAAAACTGTATTGATTTGTATATAAAGGGTGAGTCATATCAAAATTGGGACATAGACTAACGGCGGATTGTTTGGACCAAAATATGGGGATAAGACCATTATGCCTTAATAAAATATTGCTGTGGAAATAGATAAAGGGTGTAACTGTAAAGGGCGCCAATTTGTAACGGTAAGCGCTCCAGCTTGAAGGGATCCGGCTAGAGACTCCTCTCAAGGGTGATTAGACCCCAAGTCGCACCAGGATAACAGAAAGGTTGTAAAATTTGAGGGCGCCACTACCTTTTTGACATCAGAAAAATACAAATGAATCTAAAAAAACTAGGGCGGAAAAGGTAGAAACGCCTTGTAGAATTTAGATAAAGAGAAATAAAAAAATAATTACTTAAAAAACAGAAAATTTTATTCTTCTGCCACAGGAAATGAACAAATGTGAAAAGAATTGTACTTTTATAGGTACTTAGCTTATGAAGTTGTTGTTTCCGCAAAAGGTGATGGTAGAAGAAGGTAGGTAGGTCTTGCCTCTAGGAAGTCTTGAAAAGATGGAGACTAGATTTCGAAGAAGATAGGAAGATAGAGATATCTTGATTAGAACGGTATCCTGGCAACTGTGTCCTGGTCTAGGGCGGTATCCTGGTATAATTCTTATATCTTGTATCCTAGCCTAGGGGCTGTGCTGACCACAGCAAAATTCATTAGATAGGAAAGGTATAAAAGCGATACAAAAATGGAGGTCTTTCCTCGAAGAGGGTCGATAGCGGAAAGGGCTGTCCCTCGTGGCGTTGAAAAAAAATAGAAGCCACCGTTGGCAGACGTCAATTCTTAGCGTTCGGAGTAGGAGAATTTGAGATCACAGAACTATAATTGGAAGTTTTTTCAAAAATATTGACCATTTTAGAACATTTTTCCAAATTTTAACAATTATTGACCTTTTTTGACAGGTTCTGGCAATTATTGACCATTTTTGACAGTTTCTGACAATTATTTACCATTTTTGACAGGTTCTGACAATAATTGACCATTTTTCTGAAATTTTGACAATTTTTAACAATAATTGACCATTTTCGACAGTTTTTTATAATTATTGACAACTTTTTCAACATTTTAACAATTTTGGAACATTTTTCAAAATTTTAACAATTATTGACCATTTTTGATAGTTTCTGACAAATATTGACCATTCTTTAAAATATTCAACAATTTTTGGCAGCTTTTGAAAATTTTTCAAAAATTTTGACCATTTTTGACAATTATGACAATTTTCAACAATAACTGACATTTTTTTATAATTATTGACAATGTTTTCAACATTTAACAATTTTTGAACATTTTTCAAAATTTTAACAATCATTGACCATTTTTGATAGTTTCTGACAAATATTGACCATTTTTGACAACTTTCAGAAATTTTGACAAGTTTTTCAAAATATTTAATAATTTTTGATAATTTTTCAAAATTTTAACAATTATTGACCATTTTTGACAGTTTCTGACAATTATTGACCATTTTTGACAACTTTCAGAAATTTTGACAAGTTTTTCAAAATATTTAACAATTTTTGATAATTTTTCAAAATTTTAACAATTATTGACTATTTTTGACCATTTTTTAAAATATTTGAAAAAATTTGAGTTTTTGACAATTTTTCAAAAAATTTGGCAATTTTCAACAATTATTGACATTTTTTATAATTATTGACAATTTTTTCAACATTTTAACAATTTTTCAAAATTTTAACAATTATTGACCATTTTAGACAACTTTCAAAAATTTTGACAAGTATTGTAAGTTTTTCAAAATATTTAACAATTTTTGATCATTTTTAAAAATTTTAACAATTATTGACTATTTTTGACCACTTTTTAAAATATTTAACAATTTTTGACAGTTTTTCAAAAATTTTGACCATTTTTCAAAAATTTTGACAATTTTCAACAATTATTGACTATTTTTGACAGTCTTTTATAATTGATGACCAGTTTTTGACAATTTTTGACCATTTTTCGAAATTTTTGGCCATATATCAAAATTTTTGACAATTTTCCAAACATTTTAACATATTTGGCAATTACAGAAAGAGACGCGCGATACTCTCTCTGTCTGTCTCTCTTCCGACCGTTTGGGAATCCCTCGTATGAGAGAGAGAGAGAGAGAGAGAGAGAGAGAGAGAGAGAAAGGCGTGCCGCTATGTAGCCTACGAAAGAGAGAGAGAAAGGCGTGCCGCTATGTAGCCTACGAAAGAGAGAAGAAGAAGGCGGTAGAGGAAGAGAGTTAGCGCAGCGGGCGGCCGAGAAAGATACGAAGACGAACGCTTTTTCGTAACATCACACGTTTCACGAGTTTACTAGCCTTCCCAAAAGTCCTATGTCGTGCAATAAGAAGCAAGCTTCAAAAAAACCGTCCTTTGAGGCAACAGGAACTGGAAGAAATTGCCAATACCATAAATTTAGAGTATGACTCTGATGTTGAAATCGATTATGAGAGCGATAACGACAGTGATCAAAATATCATCTTAGAGACCACGTCGGAAACGGAAGATAATTCAGGAATTATCAACGAAGAGGAGTCTGATGTAGAACCAATGATACTGAGTCTGAAGATTGTTTATCAGGTCCAAAATATACCGCAAAATCTGGATTTCAATGGGAAAGTCGACCGATTCCAACCACTAGTAAAAGACGACGAAAAAAGACAGGTACTTGAAAAAAAATGAATTAGAATGCTTCATGGGAATACTTTTGAAAGCAGGAGCACTCAGATGCAGAAAAAAATCCATCAGAGAGAGAAATGTAGTCTTCTGATACTTTTTTCTATAAGGCGCTCCTTCTTTACCGCTGCCATGTCGAGAAATCGATTTGAAGAAATATCAGTTTTCATTCGATTTGATGATAAAACAACTAAAACTAGACAAGTGTGTGAATGTCTTCGAACCTTACGAACATGTGACAGTTGATGAGCAGTTAGTATGCTTCAAGGGTAAATGCCCGTTCAGACAATTCATAAAGTCGAAACCAGGACGATATGGTATCAAAACATGGACAGTAGCTGACGTTAAAACTTCCTATCTGTGCAACGTTCTTTCTATTCAACATAGTAATGATTCAGTTTGACCAAAAAACAAGAACAATCCATATATGATTGTTGAAACCACACGTTCAACAATTTGTATATTTATATTTTAGTTCCTTTGTATATTCTAGTTCTTTTATTTTCATTCGAAATCCTTTGCCTCCAAAACACTTTTACCTTAGTTCAAAATCGCGTTTTGTTTTCTTTTTCCCTGGCGGCTGATCGGCGCCCTGCAATATTTACTATTATTCTTCGGCAGTTGAAGTAGGCGTGACCAAACCATAGAGATACTACAGATAGAGGTAACAATCCAGCTCGAAACCCGTCAGCATATAAGAGAGAGAGAGAAAATCAGAGGTTTCTCTAATGGCACGCACGCTATAGACGAGAGACAAAGACAGAAAAACTTCTGGCGTTTGTCTTTTTCTCTCTCACCGGAGTTCAGACGGACATTCCCATTTACACAGCGGCCTATGGCTTGTTGCCTCTATCTGTAGTATCACTATGGACCAAACGCACACTTCGCGCCTAATTGCATTATTTCCCCAGTTTTTATGAGGCTAGCTCAGCTAGTAACAGTCGATGCTGAGTTTCCAACCCGATCGGACTCCCAGCTAAGATCTACCACTCCTTTACCGGTATAAAACCGATTTTTTCAGACCAAATGGGTCAAGTTTCAGAGTAATTAATTTAATTCCTTTGTTTCCTGCATTTTTCTATAAAGTTAAAGTTTGTATAATGATTCAAACCCAAAGCAAAGTTATATTTAAGTGAATAGTGCTTTGAAAACCACAAGATCGTTCTAATAATTACTATTTTATACTGAAAGGTTTGTTTATATTCATCGTTCCATCTGTAGTATTTTCGACGTTAGAGTTTATTGTAAGTTTATTGAATTGTTAACGAAATACAGTTATTATTTATGCGAGAGAATGCACCTTTAAGAAGGCCGTAAATGTGAAAGAGGGCTAATTTTCGGCCTCACGAATCCAAAACTTACTGGCATCAATATTCGATAATTGAACATTTACTCTCGATTATGAAAAAAAATTGGTTTTCTGAAAATGTTGAAAGTTTCCGAAACTCTTACCGTGCATTTTCGACAGATACGATGGACATGTGCGCGACATCAATAAGGGCGGGAGCAGCCGTCGATGGCGTTAAGAAGACAGCCCTCTCCAACGATCCCAAAAGAAGAGAGGGATCTGATGCCGCCTCTGCCGCCGTTATGAATTTCTCATCAAATAACTCCACCTCTTCGATTTCGCCGTCCTCTCCGGCGATTGTCCTAACACTCTCACTTAACGTTCTTCGAAAAAAATTTTTACTTTTTACTTTCGCACACTGTTAAAATTTTCTTGATAAAACACCAGTTTTGAAGAGAAAACTTCTCCCACGTTTAAAAACGAAAAAAAAAAAACATCTTTGATGTCACTGCAAAAAATATTCTTTCGAATGACAGACGCGTTATTTACTACCGCTGCGCATCGATAAATATAAGAGGTTAGAGCCAACATTAATCGTATTTTATTCGAAAATAAACTAAAAATACAAAAACAGATTGAGGTGTTGACTTTTAAATTTGATCAGCGAGAAAAAGAGAAAGAGAGAGAGAGAGGCGCTCGCAACTGTTGCGCGAATTAATAGAAAAAAAAATTTCTGCGTTTTACTGACCTACCCGAAGGCCAACACAATCCTCATGTCGATTGTTTACGACTCCTCTCGGTCGGATTTATTGCACTCTAACAAACACAAAACCAGTCAGAATCAAACTTAATGCATCATAGTAGACAAATCGAAACTGACAGACCAAAATTTTTGACATCAATAAAATTAACAATAAAACACTCTTCAGCACTACTTTTGGATTTTAACACTAAAATTTCGGTAGTTACGTAAGTTAACAAGCAAAGCCGACTACATTAAAATTCTCGGCTTGGCAACAGAAATTTGCCTTCGTTAATATATTATTATTATTATTATTATATTTTTCGTATTGCGTCGAACGTGGAGGGGACCCGCGAACGTTGTTGGTTCAATATCGGCGATCGCCAACTAACTGGTGAGTGTAGCTTGCGGATATTTTTCGATACATCGTGCTTATTTTATCGATGTAAATCCAGCCTTTTAATGAAGAGTGATCGCTGTTTGGATTAAGACAATTAATCGGACAACGTTTACGATCGAAGACTAAGTTTTGAGTGTCGGGAAATTAGTGGCAATTTGATAAACCGTTTTTTCTCGATACAAAAAATTTGACAAAAAAAATTGATTTTGGGCACATTTTATACGTAAATATGGGGTACGGAGTAGAGATGTAATGTGAAAAAAAACCATCATTTTTTTTGTATTTTTTCAAATTTTTTTCACCGTTTTTTTTCAAATGTTTTTTTTCCAAACTTAGCACGATATGCGAATTTTTCACGTTTTTTCGCCAATTAAGTATATTTTTAACATTTTCCTGAAAATAAAAATTTGGGCAGTAAAATATAAATAAAATGTAAAAAATTGCTTTATTCTAGAAATAATAACATAAAAAATAAGAATAATAAGTAATGCCATGAATTCATAAAACAGGCCGTCGGGAGCATCAATGTAGAACATCGTTTATCAACCATTTTTATGTGGCGACTCACGAAAAAGCCAAAAAGTTAAGTAACAAGTCTTGCGACCCCGTCACTGTTTTGTTGGGAATAGATTAATAATAATAAAAATCGAACTGGCAACCCTAGCGAGGCCGAGCTTCATTTTTAGGGAAGTAGTATAGGCCAGGGAAGCAAGTAGGTAGATACTAGTGATGAGCGATATCGTGATTTTTTAATCACGTTGTGAAATGATAATATATCCACCCCACAAAAAAGTGTGTTTTACCGAAAAAACGTTATAACTCGAAAAAATTCCAATATTTTAATTTGAAATTTTTTTTCGTGCTTTGTGACTATCAAAGCCACCTTTTACCAAATTTTCATCGAAATCGAACAATTTTTGACGAAATAAAAAATAAAAAACGAAAAATGCAGTTTTTTGCGTTTTTCCAGCTAATTTTGAGGTTATACGAACACGTCACCATGAAAAAGTTGTAGATTTTTCTAAGATTTACGACTTTCATAATCAACTTGTTTTCCTAGAACCTCAACTTTGGCCGGAAATCGCAATAATGTATTTTTCCACCCCCCCCCCCAAAAAAGTGTGTTTTACCGAAAAAACGTTATAACTCGAAAAATTTGCAATATTTTAATATGAAATTATTTTCCATAGTTTGTGACTATCAAAGCCACCTTTTACCAAATTTTCATCGAAATCGAACAATTTTTGACGAAACTAAAAATAAAAAACGAAAAATGCAGTTTTTTGCGTTTTTCCAGCTAATTTTGAGGTTATATGAAAAAGTCACTGATGAAAAAGTTGTAGAATTTTCCAAGATCTACAACTTTTATAATCAACTTTTTTTCCTAGGATTCTAACTTTTGCCGGAAATCGCAATAATGTATTTTTCCACCCCCCAAAAAGTGTTTTTTACCCAAAAAACGTAATAACTCGAAAAATTTCCAATATTTTAATTTGAAATTTTTTCTCATGGTTTGTGACTATCAAAGCCACCTTTTACCAAATTTTCATCGAAATCGAACAATTTTTGACGAAATAAAAAATAAAAAACGAAAAATGCAGTTTTTTGCGTTTTTCGAGCTAATTTTGAGGTTAAACGAACACGTCACCATGAAAAAGTTGTAGATTTTTCTAAGATTTACGACTTTCATAATCAACTTTTTTTCCTAGGATTCTAACTTTTGCCGGAAATCGTAATAATGTCTTTTTACCCCCCAAAAACCGAAAAATTTTTTGTTTTTCCAGCTAATTTTGAGGTTATTCGAAAAAGTCACTGATGAAAAAGTTGTAGATTTTTCCAAGATCTACACCTTTTATAATCAACTTTTTTTCCTAGAACCTCAGCTTTGGCCGGAAATCGCAATAATGCATTTTTCCACCCCCCAAAAAGTGTTTTTTACCGAAAAACCGTTATAACTCGAAAAAAAGTTGATTATAAAAGTTGTAGATCTTGGAAAATTCTACAACTTTTTCATCAGTGACTTTTTCACATAACCTCAAAATTAGCTGGAAAAACGCAAAAAACTGCATTTTTCGTTTTTTATTTTTAGTTTCGTCAAAAATTGTTCGATTTCGATGAAAATTTGGGAAAAGGTGGCTTTGATAGTCACAAACTATAGAAAACAATTTCAAATTAATATATTGGAAGTTTTTCGAGTTATAACGTTTTTTCGGTAAAAAACACTTTTTGGGGGGTTGAAAAAGACATTATTGCGATTTCCGGCCAAAGTTGAGGTTCTAGGAAAGAAAGTTGGTTATAAAAGTTGTAGATCTTGGAAAAATCTACGTTTTCATCAGTGACTTTTTCACATAACCTTAAAATTAGCTCGAAAACGCAAAAAACTGCATTTTTCGTTTTTTATTTTTAGTTTCGTTAATAAATGTTCGATTTTGATGAAAATTTGGTAAAAGGTAGTTTTCATAGTCACAAACCACGAAAAAAAATGTCAAATTAAAATATTGGAAATTTTTCGAGTTATAACGTTTTTTCGGTCAAAAACACTTTTTTGGGGGGTGGAAAAACACATTATTATAATTTCACAACGTTGATAAAAAATCACGATATCGCTCATCACTAGTATCTACCTACTTGCTTCCCTGGCCTATACTACTTCCCTAAAAATGAAGCTTGTCCTCGCTAGGGTCGCCAGTTCGATTTTTATTATTATTAATCTATTCCCAACAAAATAGTGACGGGGTCGCAAGAATTTTTTTCTTAACTTTTTGGCTTTTTCGAGGGTCGCCTCATAAAAATGGTTGAGAAACGATGCTTTAAAATAACCCTGTATATATTTTAGCGTAAAATTCAATGGCGTACTCAAAAATGTTGTCGGGGTACCTTTTTCAGGATACAACCAAAATTTATACTTTTCTTAATGGAACTGCGTGGACTCGTAATGATTTATGCTAAATACCAGCAACTTTATAGAATTTTTTTTTCTTTTATTGAATGGCTTTGGCAGAAGACATATCTATGGATAATAATTTAGTTTGTGTCGGCTGTAGAACTTTATATAATTTACCTACAAATTACGCCACTGTCTTAATTCATTAAACGCCTTTTTTTGTCTCCGGTATCTTCAATTCGACCAACCTCTCACGATATTTAAAATACGCCCACGTGGACTAACTACTACCAATAAAAATTTTAAGATCCACTAATTAAAAAAACGTTTATGATTTCTTTGAAGACAGTGAATTTAAAAGATAATAAATTTTAGTTAAAATGAATAGCTTGAGGTGATTATTATACGTAATATGCTATAAACAAAAATTACAATTTTCACCTAAATAATTATCATTTAATCATCGTAAATTTAAATAAACAAAAATTGTATCTAATAAAATTTTAGCAATGTCGATTCATACTGCTGTTGGTATGAGTATTAAAGCACGTAATTTATCCTTATCCAGTAACACAGTGACAAATTAGATTTAAAAAAAAATGACATTATTTCCATTTCCTCATTTATCAAAGTTAACAACATTCCATACAATGAGATCCATTAATCAGTTAGGGCACAAATCGAAATTGAATTCAATGGATATATCGATAGGTCGGAGAAAATGGTGAATAAATGAAGAAGTAAAAGGTAGGAGAGGCGAAACACCTGACTGAAAAATAATAGAACAAAAAAAGTTGTACGAAATTATGTCACAAGTTGAAAGACGTAGGTCGTTAGATACAGCGGCGGAGACCCCTCTTCAAAAAGGATATAAAACACTTAAAACAAAAATTTTATTTGGATATTTTTACGTACTTATACTCCTTAGTTTGATACAACTGCGTCTTGAGAGATAGGGAGAAAATTTTATACAGGATGTTTCAAACGGTTGCAGTATATCCAAATAATTATGGTTTAAATATATTATATTGAATTTCAACTTATACATTAGGGTTTTACTTGGTTCTACTGGGTACTTTTAAAAATATCATGAAATCTCCACCCTGTATTATTTAAAATCACGTTTTTTATTATTACAGACTTTTTCGAGTATTTTAAAATTCAAAAGTCCAGCGTTTTATCCATGTTTTCAAAAAAATTAGACAAACTGCGTTCGTCTCCTGGGTGAAATAATTCAAAATATACTAGCCTACTGGCGTGTCAGAAATACACATAAAGGGAACGGCCCTACAGTTTTGAATTAATTAACTGGGTATACCAAGTGAATACAGTTATCAGTCACGGCCTATGGCAAGAAGCTTCCATAGAGTATTATAATTATCTAGATAACTACTAACTAGTACATATTTTGCAACAAGGAGAGTGTAATTATAGTAGGGAAGATTGTTCCTTCGATTTTACTTCTGGCGATTCATTAAAAATGATCTTTGGAATTGATTTCGGATCGTTAACAAGATCTGCTCTGAAAGAAACTTTGTTTTGTTTGGATTCTTATTAAAATTAATGACAGATGGCGCTGGAATCGGAGAAAATTTTGAAATACAAATCACTATCTAGCATCCCCTGAACCTTTAGAAAGTGAAACGGTTAGAGTAAAATACCATATGGAAAATTTAGAAATTATAGGAGCCTTCTATTAAAGTAGCACCAGAAATCTAAGAAGGTCGTAAATGAATACAAGCCGATGACCCTCATTAGTATCTATTATTCGAAATATAGATAAGCAACAAAAGTGACTTAGACCGTTGGAAAGCATTTTCTAAGGGCTTTCTAACGACGTATCACAAGTAGGGGGTTGCCATTAAAATTTTTGTATGTGGGGCAAAAGGGGTTGGTGCGTTCTCTCTCATATCATTTTAGTTCCCCCACTCTACCCCAGAAACGGTTTTGAAGTTTTTTTGAAATCTCTTTTCGTTCACAAGGTACAGCCCATTGTAAGTTTTAAAATTGACACCCTGTATATTATATATTAAATTTTCAATTATAATCTAACGATTTTCCCTAATAAGTATCTTAACCTACCTATAAAACAAAATTTAATGACTAGGGCAGTTACAACTCTGCGTACAATCGACCGACAGGCGATAACTCAAGTGGTTGGTGATTTATGACCTTCTTATATTTCTGGTCGTACTTTACCAACTCCGGATTTTGTTCTATTTCGGCTAAAATATAATTTCCGGGTGCCTACCATTTTCAGTGCTTCAGAATCAGTTCGCCTATACGAGAGTTTCTGGACACCCTATCGGATACCAACTGGAAATAAAGTAGTACATACCGTTACGAAGTCACCAATTCAAAGCCGGCCCTGTCACTCAAATATAAATTTTGGCGAATGCGCTTTTTCGAGAACATTCTAGAAAGTCCGTTGACTATATTTTTAATAACTATCAACTCACTCAAAAACCCGGGTATATGTAGTTTTTATGAATTCTGGAAAATTCTTGTATTTTCCTCGCTCGTCATATGCGTAAAAAAACGGACTTTCTAGAATGTTCTCGAAAAAGCGCGTTCGCCAAAATTTATAGATGAATGACAGGGCCGGCTTTGAATTGGTGAAAACGAAACAATACAATTGCCTGTTTTTTTTTAATTATCTGGCTTCCGACTTAGTGTATACAATCATAATTTGGTAGCCGGCTGTCCGTTACGCTGCATAATTTTTTATTGAACGTTTTCATATCAAAATCTGTATTTTATTACATGGCAATTTCGTCGAATGGTAAATTACGTTAGTGATGCTCGTATTGTTATTGAAACGAAGTTTTATTGTTTCGGATGTTAGACCAGTAGAAAATATACGAAAGCGTAATTATTCGCGTGAAAATTTTCTAAAACTATTTTTTAAATTCTGTTCGTTGTGTATCATTCGAATTTAATTCTACATCGAGATGAAGTTGAATGTTCTATACTAGATTTCCTATTGCATAGGAGCACAAGAAGGGGTCGATAGACATAAAGCGGCAATAAACCATTGGCGTTACATTTTTCGGTAAAACCCTGAATGGTTTTATTTGTCGGGTTTATTTAATAGTGCAAAAGTTAGACAAGTATCATATTATTAGTGAGTAATTATTACAGTGTTAAGAGCCGAATTTACGGAGACCATTCAATTGGACCAAAATACCTGCTATAATCCGTTAAAAAACTGTAAGACCCATCCCTACTTGGCAAAACCCTTAAACTGACTGCACACCGGCTTATCATATTAATGAATCCTTAACCATTGTGCCGAATTTTACGACCCTATTGTATTTGAAGCGATACAGGACGTGTCGATTTAATTTTGATAATTTTTCAAAAATTTTAACAATTATTGACAATTTTTGACAGTTTCTGATAATTATTGACCATTTTTGACAATTTTTCAAAAATTTTGACAATTTTTTATAATTATTGACCATTTTTTCAAAATTTTAACAATTTTTGACCATTTTTCAAAATTTCAACAATTATTGACAATTTTCAAAAATTTTGACCATTTTTCAAAAATTTGACCATTTTTAACAATTATTGACCCTTTTTTTTATCATTATTGACCATTTTTTCAAAAGTTTGACAATTTTTCGAAAATTTTGACCATTTTTCAAAAATTTTGACAATTTTTGACCATTTTTCCAAATATTAAGAATTGTTGACCATTTGTGACAATTATTGACCAATTTTGACAATTTTTCAAAAATTTTAACAATTATTGACCATTTTTTACAGTTTCTGATAATTATTGACCATTTTTGACAATTTTTCAAAATTTTTGGACAGTTTTTGATAATTATTGACCATTTTTTCAAAATTTTAACAATTTTTGACCATTTTTCAAAATTTTAACAATTATTGACCATTTTTGACAGTTTCTGATAATTATTGACCATTTTTGACAATTTTTCAAAATGTTTGACAATTATTGACCATTTTTGACAGTCTTTTATAATTATTGACCATTTTTTCAAAATTTTAACAATTTTTGACAATTTTCCAAATTTTTAACAATTATTGACCATTTTTGATCATTTTTCAAAATTTTAACAATTATTGACTATTTTTGACCATTTTTTAAAATATTTAACAATTTTTGACCATTTTTGACAATTTTTGAGCATTTTTGTCAGATTCTGACAATTATTGACCATTTTTGACAATTTTCAAAAATTTTGACCATTTTTCAAAAAATTTGACAATTTTTAACAATTATTGACCCTTTTTGACAGTTTTTTTTTATCATTTTTGACCATTTTTTCAAAATTTTGACCATTTTTCAAAAATTTTGACAATTACTTACCATTTTTTCAAAATTTTTGACAATTTTTCACCATTTTGTCAAATTTTAACAATTATTGACCATATGTGACAATTATTGACCAATTTTGACAATTCTTCAAAAATTTTAACAATTATTGACCATTTTTGACAATTTCTGATAATTATTGACCATTTTTGACAATTTTTCAAAATTTTTGACAATTTTCAACAATTATTGACAATTATTGACAATTTTTGACAGTCTTTTATAATTATTGACCATATTTTCAATATTTTAACAATTTTTGACCATTTTTCAAAATTTTTACCTAGTAAATGTACCAAAAAAATGTATGCTTTTTGAAACTACGTATTTTTTGTTTGACACTTTTTGGCGTTTCTATTAAAATGAAGTGGTGGGGGGTTGATTTAATGTTTTTTTTTAAATAAACAGCTATAACTCCTAAACGACAGAACGGATTTTAACAAACTTGGTCTCGTTGGAAAAAGCATTCAAAGTATGTACAGTTCCACGTAACTCACCCTGTATATTCCGTTATTAATATAATTTTGTGGAGAACATTGTCGTCAATACCATCAAGCTGATTTTACTAATATATAAAAAATTCTATATATCGATCGCATGCTCTATTTTGAATATTATCATGGTGTATTTTCCATATATTGTATCATAATATATTGTTGCGAGGTCACCAACTCAAAGCCGGCCCTGTCGATTATAAATTTTGATGAATGCGCTTTCGAGAACATTCTCGAGAAGTCGCTTTGTTTGTGCATAGGACGAGCGCGGAAGGTACTGGAATTTTCGAGAGTTGAGCAGGACTATATAAGCGCGGGTTTTTGAGAGAGTTGACAATTAGTGAAACAGACAGTAAAGAGTTAGTTCAAAGAAGTTCTTAGTAATCGGACAGTGAATGAAATAATGAAGATAAATAGTGTAATATTCAATAAATTAGAACGATTATACCGAGTGTAAATAAATTAGTAGACATTAAGTGAAGTGTGTATATAAATTAAGTTTAATACAGTGTGTGTTTCTTTAAATAAATAAATAGTGTGTATAATTTTATCACACAAGTAAAAACTATCTAAATAAATAACAAAAACACTACAATATTTACATAACATAAATGAAATAAACTTGTCTGTCATCACTTTCCATTTAATAAATATATTTTTTTTGCAGTCTCCTTTCGGTAGATCCATAATAAAAAACGATAAAATACGAATAAAAACGGCATTCGAAACATCGAACACGAAAACGACATGTTTACATTTATATATATAGGGTTTCATTTTATTATATGATTTTTATGTGGATTTTTATAGCAGAACGGTAGCCGAAACCATACAACGAACAATACAAAAGTGGGTGATTTTTTATATCGAATATTCAACGCTGATATTAGTCATTAGTGTGCCCACAAAAAGAATTCGTAGTAAAAGTAAAATACGTTCAAACGGAAATGGACGGCAAAATATTTACTGAAATTGTTATAAAGTAGCAACAGTATATCGAATTACTGGGAGAAATTGAGCTGGAGCCATGGAGAAGACTTGGAAAGAATGCCATTCAATGGTACACAGACGGCTCAAAAAAAGAGAAGATCTGACCTGAACAAGCTCAAAACAGTGGAGGAAGAAGAATGTAGATTCTAAGGTAAGGAAGAAGAAAATATAAGAGGGACACTTACCTGCAGATATCCTAAAATTCTTCCGGGAAATAGGTCTAAAGGAGCTGAGACTTTCCTCAGGAACTAAGTAGAATAATAGATCTTTTAGGTCTCAGTGTCACTACGATATACAAACAAATTGCTATTCGTGAACTACTGAATTCCCCCCGGTATAATCGATTCGATCAGGACCTATTTTAATCATCGTATCTCATCTGATTGCGTAAAAAAATGATACGTTTCTATCATTAAGTTTAATAATTCAACATACATGATTGTATTACCATAAAAAACAATCTTAGCTAATTTATATCGACGAAACGATGACCGCAACGATATTTAAAACACACGAAACACATAAATATCGGTTTATTATTATTATTATTATTTCGGAATAAAGAACTAAAGTAGATTGATTTTTCTATTTGATAAATCAAAATAAGATAAATCAGGACTATATAGAGGGTGATATTTCTATGTGACGTTTGCTGCATGTCCAGTAATCCCGTAAAACCGTCCTAAACATGTTTGGGAGTGTATGTAAGGTGAGCAAACATTATTTGTTTACTTTTATCTGTGCCAAGATGAAAAATATAACGTTTGATGTACACTGTTTTTACTTATCCGTTACACGATCCAGTGAGTTAGAAAATTACCAATTTAAGTTAAGGTATAATTTGTAAGTTATTTCTTTCAAGGTGATTCCATCATTAACGTCGTTGAAAAGTAGAGGTACAAAGTTGGCACTGATACAGTGAAAAAATATCAAATTTTACGCTACGAGCTCCGTTTTTTGAGACATTTTACTTTCCTTTTTCACTCCAACTCACTTCTGTCATGTGCTAGATTTTATCTATCCTTTGAGACATTTCACTTTCCTTTTTCACTATCTTCTGTCCTGTACCAAATGTTGTCTATCCTTTGAGACATTTCACTTTTTTTTTCACTGTTTTTTGTCCTGTACTAAATTTTATGTATTCTTTCAGACATTTCACTTTCCTTTTTCACTGTTTTCTGTCCTGTGCTAAATTGTATCTATCCTTTGAGACATTTCACTTTCCATTTCACTCTCTTCTTTCATGTGATAGATTTTGTCTATCCTTTGAGACATTTCACTTTCCCTTTTCACTTTCTTCTTTCATGTACCAAATGTTGTCTATCCTTTGAGTAATTTCACTCTCCTTTTTCACTGTCTTGTACCAGATATTGTATACCATTTGAGGCATTTTACTTTCCTTTTTCATTGTTTTTTGTCCTGTGCTAAATAGTATCTATTCTTTGAGACATTTCACTTTCTTTTTTCACTCTCTTCTGTCATGTGCTAGATTATGTCTTTCCTTTGAGACATTTCACTTTACTTTTTCAGTGTCTTATGTCTTGTACCAGATATTTTATACCATTTGAGGCATTTTACTTTCCTTTTTCACTGTTTTCTGTCCTGTGCTAAATTGTATCTATCCTTTGAGTCATTTCACTTTCCTTTTCACCTTCTTCTTTCATGTGATAGATTTTGTCTATCCTTTGAGACATTTCACTTTCCCTTTTCACTTTCTTCTTTCATGTACCAAATGTTGTCTATCCTTTGAGTAATTTCACTCTCCTTTTTCACTGTCTTGTACCAGATATTGTATACCATTTGAGGCATTTTACTTTCCTTTTTCACTGTTTTTTGTCCTGTGCTAAATTGTATCTATTCTTTGAGACATTTCACGTTCTTTTTTCACTCTCTTCTGTCATGTGCTAGATTATGTCTTTCCTTTGAGACATTTCACTTTACTTTTTCAGTGTCTTATGTCTTGTACCAGATATTTTATACCATTTGAGGCATTTTACTTTCCTTTTTCACTGTTTTTTGTCCTGTGCTAAATAGTATCTATTCTTTGAGACATTTCACTTTCTTTTTTCACTCTCTTCTGTCATGTGCTAGATTATGTCTTTCCTTTGAGACATTTCACTTTACTTTTTCAGTGTCTTATGTCTTGTACCAGATATTTTATACCATTTGAGGCATTTTACTTTCCTTTTTCACTGTTTTTTGTCCTGTGCTAAATAGTATCTATTCTTTGAGACATTTCACTTTCTTTTTTCACTCTCTTCTGTCATGTGCTAGATTATGTCTTTCCTTTGAGACATTTTACTTTACTTTTTCTGTGTCTTATGTCTTGTACCAGATATTTTATACCATTTGAGGCATTTTACTTTCCTTTTTCACTGTTTTCTGTCCTGTGCTAAATTGTATCTATCCTTTGAGTCATTTCACTTTCCTTTTCACCTTCTTCTTTCATGTGATAGATTTTGTCTATCCTTTGAGACATTTCACTTTCCCTTTTCACTTTCTTCTTTCATGTACCAAATGTTGTCTATCCTTTGAGTAATTTCACTCTCCTTTTTCACTGTGTTGTACCAGATATTGTATACCAGTTGAGGCATTTTACTTTCCTTTTTCACTGTTTTTTGTCCTGTGCTAAATTGTATCTATTCTTTGAGACATTTTCCGTTCCTTTTTCACTGATTTCTGTCCTGTGCTAAGTTGTATCTATCCTTTGAGACATTTCACTTTCCTTTTCACCCTCTTCTTTCATGTGATAGATTTTGTCTATCCTTTGAGACATTTCACTTTCCCTTTTCACTTTCTTCTTTCATGTACCAAATGTTGTCTATCCTTTGAGTTATTTCACTCTCCTTTTTCACTGTCTTGTACCAGATATTGTATACCATTTGAGGCATTTTACTTTCCTTTTTCACTGTTTTTTGTCCTGTGCTAAATAGTATCTTTCCTTTGAGACATTTCACTTAATTTTTCACTGTCTTATGTCTTGTACCAGATTTTTTATACCATTTGAGGCATTTCACTTTCCTTTTTCCCTGTTTTAAGTCCTGTGTTAGATTTTATCTATCCCTTGAGACATATCACTTTCCTTTTTCACTATCTTCTTTCATGTACCAAATGTTGTCTATCCTTTGAGTTATTTCACTCTCCTTTTTCACGGTCTTGTACCAGATATTGTATACCATTTTACTTTCCTTTTTTACTGTTTTTTGTCCTGTGCTAAATTGTATCTATCCTTGGAGACATTTCACTTTCCATTTTCACTCTCTGGGGTTATGTGCTAGATTATGTCTTTCCTTTGAGACATTTCACTTTACTTTTTCACTGTCTTATGTCTTGTACCAGATATTTAATACCATTTGAGGCATTTTACTTTCCTTTTTCACTGTTTTCTGTCCTGTGCTAAATTGTATCTATCCTTTGAGACATTTTACGTTCCTTTTTCACTGTTTTCTGTCCTGTGCTAAATTGTATCTATCCTTTGAGACATTTCACTTTCCTTTTCACTCTCTTCTTTCATGTGATAGATTTTGTCTATCCTTTGAGACATTTCACTTTCCCCTTTCACTTTCTACTTTCATGTACCAAATGTTGTCTATCCTTTGAGTAATTTCATTCTCCTTTTTCACTGTCTTGTACCAGATATTGTATACCATTTGAGGCATTTTACTTTCCCTTTTTACTGTTTTTTGTCCTGTGCTAAATTGTATCTATTCTTTGAGACATTTCACTTTCCTTTTTCACTCTCTTCTTTCATGTGCTAGATTTTGTCTTTCCTTTGAGACATTTCACTTTACTTTTTCACTATCTTGTGTCTTGTACAAGATATTTTATACCATTTGAGGCATTTTACTTTCCTTTTTCACTGTTTTATGTCCTGTGTTAGATTTTATCTATCCATTGAGACATATCACGTTCATTTTTCACTCTCTTCTTTCATGTGATAGATTTTCTCTATCCTTTGAGACATTTCACTTTTCTTTTTCACTCTCTTTTTTCATGTACCAAATGTTGTGTATCCTTTGAGTAATTTCACCCTCCTTTTTCACTGTCTTATACCAGATATTGTATACCATTTGAGGCATTTTACTTTCCTTTTTCACTGTTTTATCCACTGTGCTTGTGTCCTTAACCAACTTCTCCTGCTTTTCTCCAGTTATTTACAGTTTATCTTGCTCTATAGTCCACTCCTTCTTCAACAAATTTTCAAAGGTCTGCTATACTGCAACTACCCTAACTGCCGCAAGTGTAAATTTTTTTCGTGATTAGTTTTGACATTTTTGAGGAAATCGTAAAAAACTACGAACTGGACTATCAGTTTATTTATAGGACCTAGACATTACAAAGCATTACACTTCATATCAGAAAATGTTTGTAAACATCTTTCAAATAGTTTCCAATTTTCAGATAGATCAAGTTTTTCGTGTATTATAATTTCAAAATAATTTTTATATTCTTTTTTATTAAAATTTTTTCGATCAACTTCAATATTCTGCGGTGCTTTTCGATTATTTATTTATATATAGGTACACATATATAATTTTTTTTCATGGTCCGTTAGAGATCCGCCTTATGGCCTTTATAAATATGACTCACAGTCTAGAATTAGGATTTTAGGCGGACGAATTCGTCCGCGGTCATCTCGCTAAAATTGCAGTGGGAAAACTCGACAACAAAACACTTGCCGGCACGACCAATACTTAAATAATAATAATAATTGTCATGTAGAAAATAAATTTTAACGACTATGTCCACTGACAACGATAATTATGATCAAGGAATCATATACTCGAAATGGCATCTAGAAAATATTTTGAAAAAGTTGTTCCACTAAAAACTTTATAAAAAATACAATGAAAATTTAAAAAAAAATGGTCTTTTTGCATTGCAATTATACAAAATAAAAAAAATCCTAAAAGGGGGGAAATTCATAAAATATAATTATTGAGGAACAAAAAATTCAGTAACAATAATGAAAGAAGTTATTTGGACAGTTTGAAGCTGTCATACTTAAATTTGCAGTTCAACGTTTCATTTTTTTTTTTGAAAACCATCATCAATTTTCATTTTTAGATTTGTTCCTATATATTATGATAGGATTTTTTGACACTTATTTTGTTTAAATTGTTCTAAATAACTTACATATTTATCTGTTAGAGTATTGTGGTGAATTTACCTGCAACAAAAATAAAAAAATTAAAATAGAGAATAAAATTTTTGAAAATTATCTGGATAAAATTCTATACAATAAAAATACTTCTAATCAGCCATTCCCGAAAGAACCCCATGTGTTACTTAAAATTTTCATTTTTGTGTGGACAAAAATTGGAAAATTCTCAAAACTATTTTATAAAATTTGTCATCGATTATAAATTATACGTTAAATGCGTTGTTCAACTGTCAGAAAAGAGTTGGCTAGATCTACAGTGTTATTATGTAACAATGTGTGGGATATTATAGTAGAAATATATATTATATAGGGTGTACCAATCTTACGACAAAGTTCGGTATACCTATGAGTTATTTCAAAAAATGTTATTAAGAAAATTAGTAAATGTTTTTAAGGTCCATATTTTGAAATTATCTCGAACTATACAGAGTGTTGAATAACTCCGTTACAAACCAAACCTGATTTTTTAAATGGGAACCCCTGTATATTATACTGAATTCGGATTGCTCACATTTTTTTTAAGCTTTCGATGTATACAGAGTCCTTTAAAAGGTATGGACACTTTTATATGAAAATCGTAATTAAATCGAACGCTCTGTAGCTCACTGTACGTTAAAGAAAAAAAATGTATTCGATAAAATTTTAATTCTCTTTCGTATACAGGGTGGACGGAAACTCGAACCTTTAATTTTCTTTCTTCTTTCAATTGGATGTATTTGGTGTATTTTATAACACAAATAGAATCTTCGGTTAGGTAACTTTTATTTTTGTTAAAATATGGACCTTAAAGACATCTACTAATTTTCTTAATAACATTGTCGTAATATTCGTACAATCTGTTTATAAAATAAATTCAACAGTCGCATGCTTAAACTGTTTTCTTACAGGATGTTGAAAATGAAGTCGACAATGTTAAGTCAAAAATATCCTCTAGAAGAAACAAAAAAAAACTATTGACAGCAAAGTAAATCAATCATGAGTTTTTGTCGGCGGAACCTGTCTATTATTTAGTTTAGTGTGGACAAACTGGGAAATTCAATACATCTACTCAGTGGCATAGTCAAAGGGAGTCGATTTTTAAGTTTTCTAATATTACTAGATTGGGCCATCCTGTAATTGGTTTTTTTCCTCAAAGCGTTTATCTTGCACTTTAAAAAAAAACAGTTATCCGCTTAAAAGGATGCTAATTATTTCGAACTAACCGTGTAGATCCCTTTTTATCCTTTTGGAAAAAAAAATCTTTTCAGCAAAGAAACAACGACTGAAAGAAACGGCTTTACAGACATCTAAACTTGCTATATAGAAGAATCTTTTTCTTTCGATTCGAACCGGAAAGAGAAACGGTTTCCCAAACGTTAACTACAGCAAGAGAGCAAAAAGTCCCAATTAAATTTTTCACCAAAAGATACCAGAAATCTTTGTTAGTTGAAATATTTTTTCAGTCAACCTTGTTTTGCTTCTTCAAGCTTTTGTTACAACAGAGGTTAAAATTCCGATGCAAATAATAAAATCACGCATGGTACATATTAAACGAAACACTCATTATTATATAAATTATTTATAAATAACTAATTAATCTTTCAATCGTAAAATTATTTATTGAAGCTTGCTTCTTATTGCACGACATAGGACTTTTGGGAAGGCTAGTGAACTCGTCATACGTGTGATGTTACGAAAAAGCGTTCGTCACGCGATAACTCATTCAAGCGACTGTGCGCAATCTCTCTTGCCGCACTGAGCTCGCAAAATGAATAGAAAATTGTAAAAAATGGTCAAAAATGGTCAAAATTTTTAAAAAATGGTCAAAAATTGTCAAAATTTTTAAAAAATGGTCAATAATTGCCAAATATGTTGAATTTTTTGAAAAATTGTCAATAATTGTCAAAGACGGTCAATAATTGTCAAAACCAATCAAAATTCGTCAAAAATTGTCAAAAATGGTCAAAAATCATCAATTATTGTTAAAATTTTAAAAAAATGGTCAAAAATTGTCAAAATTTTTAAAAAATGGTCAAAAATTGTCAAAATTTTTAAAAAATGGTCAATAATTGCCAAATATGTTAAAATTTTTGAAAAATTGTCAATAATTGTCAAAGACGGTCAATAATTATCAAAATTCGTCAAAAATGGTCAAAAATCATCAATAATTGTTAAAATTTTGAAAAATGGTCAAAAATTGTCAAAATTTTTAAAAAATGGTCAAAAATTGTCAAAATTTTTAAAAAATGGTCAATAATTGCCAAATATGTTAAAATTTTTGAAAAATTGTCAATAATTGTCAAAGACGGTCAATAATTGTCAAAAACAATCAAAATTCGTCAAAAATGGTCAATAATTGTTAAAATTTTTGAAAAATTGTCAAAAAATTTTAAATATGGTCAAAAATTGTCAAGAATTTAGAAAAATCGTCAAAAATTGTCAAAAACTGTCAAAATTTTGAAAAATTGCTTAATAATTGCAAATATTTTCAAAAATTGTCAAAAATTTGGAAAAATGGTCAATAATTGTCAAAAACTGTCCAAATTTTGAAAAAATGGTCAATAATTTTAAAAGACTGTTAAAAATGGTCAATAATTCTTTAAATTTTGAAAAATGATCAAAAATTGTTAAATATTTTAAAAAATTTACAATAATTGTCAAAACTTTTGAATGTTGTCAAAAATGGTCAATAATTGTTAAAATTTGGAAAAATGGTCAAAAATTGTCAAAAACTGTCAGAATTTTGAAAAAATGGTTAATAATTGCCAAATATTTTGAAAAATTTTGAAAAATGGTTAAAAATTTTGAAAAATTGTCAAAAATGGCCAATAATTGTCAAAGACAATCAATAATTGTCAAAACCAATCAAAAATTGTCAAAAATGGTCAAAAATCATCAATAATTGTTAAAATTTTGAAAAATGGTCAAAAATTGTCAAAATTTTTAAAAAATGGTCAAAAATTGTCAAAATTTTTAAAAAATGGTCAATAATTGCCAAATATGTTAAAATTTTTGAAAAATTGTCAATAATTGTCAAAGACGGTCAATAATTGTCAAAACCAATCAAAATTCGTCAAAAATTGTCAAAAATGGTCAAAAATCATCAATAATTGTTAAAATTTTGAAAAATGGTAAAAAATTGTCAAAAACTGTCAGAATTTTGAAAAAATGGTTAATAATTGCCAAATATTTTGAAAAATGGTTAAAAATTTTGAAAAATTGTCAAAAATGGCCAATAATTGTCAAAGACGGTCAATAATTGTCAAAACCAATCAAAAATTGTCAAAAATGGTCAAAAATCATCAATAATTGTTAAAATTTTGAAAAATGGTCAAAAATTGTCAAAATTTTTAAAAAATGGTCAAAAATTGTCAAAATTTTTAAAAAATGGTCAATAATTGCCAAATATGTTAAAATTTTTGAAAAATTGTCAATAATTGTCAAAGACGGTCAATAATTGTCAAAACCAATCAAAATTCGTCAAAAATTGTCAAAAATGGTCAAAAATCATCAATAATTGTTAAAATTTTGAAAAATGGTAAAAAATTGTCAAATTTTTTTAAAAATGGTCAATAAGTGTTAAAATTTTTGAAAAATTGTCAAAAAATTTTAAATATGGTCAAAAATTGTCAAGAATTTGGAAAAATCGTCAAAAATTGTCAAAAACTGTCAAAATTTTGAAAAAATCCTTAATAATTGCCAAATATTTTCAAAAATTGTCAAAAATTTGGAAAAATGGTCCAAATATTGAAAAAATGGTCAAAAATTCTTTAAATTTTGAAAAATGATCAAAAATTGTTGAATATTTTGAAAAATTTACAATAATTGTCAAAATTTTTGAATGTTGTCGAAAATGGTCAATAATTGTTAAAATTTTGAAAAATGGTAAAAAATTGTCAATAATTATTTTTAAAAAAATGTCAAAAATGGTCAATAACTGTTGAAAATTTTCAAAAATGGTCAATAATTGTCAGAAACTGTCAAAAATGTTCAATAATTGTTAAAATTTTGAAAAAATGGTAAAAAATTGTCAAAATTTTTGAAAATTTGTCAAAAATGGTCAATAATTGTCAGAACCTGACAAAAATGCTCAAAAATGGTCAATAATCGTTTAAATTTGGAAAAATGGTCTAAAATGGTCATAAATTTTGAAAAATTGTCAAAAACGATCAATAATTGTTAAAATTTGAAAAAATTGGTAATAATTGTCAAAAATTATCAAATTTTTTGAAAAATGGTCTAAAATTCACGAAAAATGGTCATTCCATTGTGCATAAGAAGCAAGCTTCTGTCGGCGGTCCGACGACCGCTCACCTTTTTTTAATAGTGTCGGGGTTAACTCAAGACACTCGACAAAAATTAAGGAAGTTCATAAATTGCTGCAGATCGACAAATTAGTGTAAGAAAACTAGCTTGCGAGTTAGGAATTCCTAGGTATTTCCAGGATGGGCTTCGTGGAAAGGGCTAGGGAGGGCTGCTGGAGGAATAAAAAATTGGCCCTAGTGGTGTTCTTCGACGTCGGGAACGCGTACAACAGTGTCAGCAAACGGGTAGTGTTGAGCGCGTTGCTGAGGCTTGGAGTGGGAGAGGGTTTGGTTAACCTGGTGGACGTGTGATAGTAGACACTAGAGGGAGGAGGTATGAGACGGAGGCTGGAGTGCCCCAGGGCTCGGTTCTTGGACCGACGCTCTGGAAGTGTGTGTTTGATGAGGTTTGTGGGATAGTATGTGAAGAGGGATGTGAGATTACGATGTATGCGGACGATGTGTGTCTGGTATGTACGGCAAATGGAGAGGCGGAGATAGAAAGAAAGGCGGAGAGAATGTGTACGAAGATTGTGGAGAAGATAGAGCGGTGCGGACTGGAAGTGGCGGAAGATAAGACGGTGGGGTTACTAGAGAAGGGACGAAGCAAGACGAGGAAAGTGGTGGTGATGGTGAAGGGAAGGAGAATTCGGATGGAAGAGTCTGTGAAATACCTAGAGGTGTGGTTGTCAATTATCTCACATGTTAAAGGTGGCACAGAATGGGTGCTACCCATTGGACGTGTTGGCTAGAGCCAGGAATGAACTCTGGAGGGGTGCGACCAGAGAGGAAGTACACGAATGGATGGAGGAGGAAACGGAGAGAAGGTGGGAGGAGTATGAAGACGCGCTAAAAGGAGCTATTGGGAGTAGGAGAGATTGGACGAACCGAAAATTCGGGAAGCTGAACTACTTCTTGACACAGGTGTTCACTGGACATGGGTCGAGAGTAGGGTACCTCCACAAGATTGGAAAAAGAGAGAATGGAGTGTGCGAGAGGTGTGAAGTGGAGGATGATGTGAGGCATGTGTTTAGATGCTGGAGGAACGAAGAAGTGCTGAAGAAGTTCTAGGGAAGGCGGTGTATTCGGAGAACATAGTGGATATAATGTTGAGAGGGGAGGAGGAATGAATGGATATAAGTAGTAGAAAGCATGGTTAGGGGGAGAGAATGACTCGATATGGCATGAGAGGTAGGAGTGATAGTTAGGGAGAAGACCACGGTGTGAACGGAGAGTCCCTAAAGGCAGATATATTACAGATTTCTGAAAATTGGTTTGTATTTTCTTCGGGTCAGAATTACTTGCTGCTCAGGGTACTTGATTGATTGATTAGTTCGGCACCACCAGTCAGAGGCTTAGAGACCTCGGCACCTCAGCCTTTAGGCTTTTTGTGCTTTTGGTTATACCGTTTATATGAAGAGACCAGTAGCCCTTATCAGAGCAAGAGGCGGAAGATTGAGAATGGCTTCCATTGTCGCTTCTCATCGCACCCGTTATACACAGACAGGCAAGCTTCTGAAGATTTGATAGTTCCATTGGCTTTCCTCTGATCTGTTTTTGGCTACCAAACTATGGCTCTATAGGTAACCATGTGTCTCACCATAGTTGTGTACAGCCAGTGAACGATCCGTGGATTTAGTCCTCATGTGTTTCCTATCGCCCGTTTGGCAGCCATTTTCCCTTTATTGGTTTTGTCTTGTAGGTGTGAATTCCAGGTTAACTTTGTATCCAGAATTATGCCCACAGATACTTGACCTCCGGGCTAAGACACAGCTGCACGTTGAAGAGGCTTGGCAGTTTTAGTCTCTTGAGCTTCCTTTTTCTAGTGAAGGTAAAAAGCGCAGTTTTTGCATTCCCTCCTACACCAAATCTCCACCATTTCCAGAGCTTGTTACAACAGCTCCGATATAACGTTAGGTATTGACAGATCATCTGCATACCCCCGAGTGCATATCCCCTTCCTGTTGAATTCCTCCAGGAGTTCGTCTATGACAAGGTCCCACAGCAAATGAGATAAGACTCCTCCCTGTGGGCATCCCCCACCCCCCATTTTCGACACCAGTTGGTGTAAGGCTGTTTCGCAGGATTTTCCTGATTGATAGGCATGTTGGTTATAATTTCGATGAGAAAGTTTTCCCTAACATGCCTGTCAATAAGTTTCTCCATTATTTTCAACATGAAAGTTATTGGTCCGAATTACTTTGCCTGGGAATAATCCTATCCTGGTCTGGGAATAAAGACGATTCGGGATCTTTTTCAAGCAGTTCAATTCTTCCAGGAGTTCGTCTATGACAAGGTCCCACAGCTCCTTGTACTTCATTTGGTTCAGTTTTTCTATCAGATTCCATAGTCTGTAGTTACTTGAGCTTCTATACTTTCAAAGTTGATCACGCTTTACTAAAATATGACAATTTTTTACAGGAAACTGTAATCAAGTAAATTCTATACTTTCACCAAATATACAAAATGAGTGAAAGTCAAATGAGCTTTCGTTGTCTTCTCTCTGTTCCGCCCTCGCTATAGACAGTGTGTGTACTGTTGTACATCCCCTCGTTTTTATCTATTTACTTTCGAATATTATTCACTCTCGCCTATGTTGGTGGAAAATCGATTCGCTTTCGATTAATCTGTTTAGCTTGTTTCAACAACAGGTGGTCGGTGTGGGATAGAAAACGAAAATTCGATGGTTCGGAGGCTAAATAATCAAGTCAATTAACATTTCCAGTGCGTTTTTTTCTCCTTTAGAAATTTGCAATAGTTTTCGAGATATTCGCCTCTTTTTGGATATTTTTCGAGAAGGAGAATGAAAAATACCATGATTTATATTCAAGAAGCCATACAGTTTGGTCCATGCATATAATTAGTTTTTTCAAAATTGCCACAATAGTGGAATGGCTTTCCATGTAAATCACTCAGTATATTTCGAATGAAAAATTTTTATACGTAGCGTCAGTGGGTTGCTGTGCGTGCTCCAAATATAGACAAGTTATTAGGCAATTGTCACGTAACTCCCAGTTGAACGTGTTTTGTTGTATTTGCCGAGGGATCTCCAATAATAACTGGATTCATGGTTATTACTCGAAATTTTACAACCAGCAAAAATTATATTTCGTTTAATTTTTCCGAATGCATTTGCAGCAACTGTAAATTTTGTTGTTGTTACCTATCACAATTCTATTAGAACCTTACAGTGATAAAATTATTATTAATAGAAGTGTTTATGGTAGCTTATGATACCGAACAGAACATTGATAGGAAGGAACCGTCCGTAGCGCAGAGGGTTACGTAAAAGCTTATACAGATTGCGAAAAATCTTATCTCGACATACGACACTCACAAGCACGATAAGGACAATACGAACAACACCACTTGAAAGAGAGAGAAGAATTTTTCGCACACGCCCATCTAGATGGGCGTGTGCGAACAATTTCTCTCTCTCTTTCAAGTGGTGTTGCTCATACTATCCCCGTCGCACCAGTGCAAATCGTATGTCGAGATAAGATTTTTCGCAATCTGTATATCAGAAGTGGGATTTGATCTACGAAATGTCCACATGAGACCATAAAGTGATGTGATAGTGAGAGGGGGTGCAGGCCAGGAGAGCGAGATGGGCGTAGGCAGGTAAGTCATTAGGCTCACGAACGAGTAGTTGAGATGGGTGTACGCACAAACGACAGATCCAGCACTCTATAGGTACCTCGAGGACAAGGAGCGGAGCAGGATGGCCGAATGTAAGACGCAGTGGCGATTAATGGAAACTTATAATACCGAACAGAACATTGATGGGAAGGAACCGTCCGTAGCGCAGAGGGTTACGTAAGGGATTTCTAACCGAGGGTTCGAGTCCTGATGGTTTCGCTTTTTCAAAGTTCAGAATACTTAGCTTATACATAATATACAAAAATTATGCAAGCTTCGATGAAATCGCTAAGTAAATCGTTTTGACGTTCTATCGATTTGTCAACATGTCACAAGACCTTTAAATCGCTCCATTAGGAATTCAAAACCGCTAATAAAAAATAATCTACAAGTTTAAATACATTACAAATTTAGTCGATAATGGAATACAGGAATAGACAAAATATGTAAAGTAATTCTTAAAATATGGGTTCGGAATAGGAGATTGTAAAAAAGACAGATACTTAATTTTAATTTACAAGTACTAAGTATGGAATTTTAAATAAAGTACAACACGCAGGTGTGTGTGGAAAGACGAATATATTTTCAGCTGTAATATCACAAGAGAACGGCAATAATTGAAAATAATTTGATGCCAAAAGGCAAAAGGTCCGAGAAAAGATCTTATTCTCTTTATAGACCGGTAGCTCATGACACCTGTAGACTAGGAATAGAGAACTATCGATAGTGTTACTTTTACTATCGATTATTATCGATAGTTTTACAGCAGTTGCAGTAACAAAATATTAAAAATATACAGGGTGTCGCAGAATAACTATTCCTAATATTCAGAAATGACAGAGAACACTTAAATAAACATTTTAATAAACTAGTGTCCGGAAAATCTTCAGTTATTTCGGAGAATTCGGCAGTCGATTACACATCGTTATATAACTTGTGTATCGAAAATGGTGGTCGTAACTTCGAACCATTTTTATAAAGTTTGATGTAGTATTATTTCTAACATAGTGTTTCTTAACTTAATTGCTCCAATTTAGTAAGTAACTAAGTACTCTTTCCGGATGTAATTATTTTTAAAGATTTCTAGTTTAACTTGACAACGAGAAATTTCCGGACACTAGTTTATTAATAAAGAATGTTTATTTAAGTGCCTGAAAATTAGGAAGTTATTCTGTGACACCCTGTATATTTATTTCAAAACAACGTATCAACTTTCATCAATTCAACATCCGTCCATATATATATATTATCATGTTTATTTTTTTTTCAACTAATTATTTGTATATTATTTAATTTTAATTTTATTTTTTTAACTTACCCTCTTTTAAGCTAGCTCACCTATAACTCGGGAACGTGAAACTCTGACTCTCTTTGGGTTCCGGCGCTGATGAATTATTTTGTATTATATAAATTAGTTTTTTTTTTATTAAATGTTATCAGAAAAGAATTTTTGTTACGCCCATGGAAAGCATTCGTTACTATTTTTAACCTGACCACGTGTTTTAAAATTTTAATATCTATAATCTGTGTTGTGAGTTGCAAACAGTTTAGTTTGAAGTGATTTAATGGTCTGTCTGAACAAAATGAAAGTTTCACTATTTAGATAAAATAAAATGCAATGGATCTCAATTAAACAATTTAATAATAATGCTATGAGTGCATTTATATGAAAAATTACATGAACTTTAACTAATAACGTAACAAAGAAAAACAATGAGAACACAGAAACAAACTTAACCTAAAATAAAATGGTTCTTTCGATTTCGAGGTAAGTTATAATTTAGAATTGTATTAAAATAAAGCTTATTAATGATTTTAAATTTTTTTTATAGATGTACATCTGATTAAATTCTGATTCTGTTACTTTTATTGGTACCAATAAATATCACTAACCTTCCACTGCATTCGGAGTACTGACTCGATGAAGGTTTTTCAATTTACAGGATTGCAACGTTGACTGGAATATTGAGAATTCAAATTCTCCTGGAACATAGGACCAACTCCACGTCGTCATACAGGTATGTGCCTTTTTCAATTTTTTAAATTTTCACTTTCTTTCTTGACTTTAATGTCTCTTATAGTCCTTAATATCTGTCTTTTCACTAATATATTACTTATTACCCTTTATACCATTAATAAATTCACAAATTTAAACCTTTAAATTGTCCTTTTTAATAAAAATCCCTGATAATATGAGTTAATCTTTAACATGTGATACAAAATTTTCTGCAATCAATAATTTAATTTGCATGCATGTAATCTTTTAAAAATGACCAATGAATCTATACTATTACTTGTCTTAAATAAATTCAGTCTAATTTTTATGAACCTTTTTTGAAAAAAAACTATAATAATCTTCCAATCACAACACAGCATTATTTATTTTCAAACAACAATTTCTGATATTAAAATTCTTTAATTCTGGCTAATCGTTCTGTCTTTTCAAAGCATGACAAAGTAAAAAAACTGAAGTTATTGCATTAAAAAGTCAAGAAAGAAAGTGGAAGTCAAAATTTAAAAAAGTGAAAAAGGCACATACCTGTATGACCTGTGTTCCAGGAGAATTTTAATTCTCAATATTCCAGTCTACATTGCAATCATGTAAATGGAAAAACCTTCATCGATTCAGTACTCCGAATGTAGAGTAAGGTTAGTGATATTTATTGGTACCAATAAAAGTAACAGAATCAGAATTTAATCAGATGTACATCTATAAAAAAAAATTAAAATCATTAACAAGCTTTATTTTAATAGAATTCTAAATTATAACTTACCTCGAAATCGAAAGAACTATTTTATTTTAGGTTAAGTTTGTTTCTGTGTTCTCATTGTTTTTTCTTTGTTATGTTATTAGTTAAAGTGGAATTGATATTCATGTAATTTTTCATATAAATGCACTCATAGTATTATTAGAGTCAGAGTTTCATGTTCCCGAATTATAGGTGAGCTAGCTTAAAAAAGGGTAAGTTAAAACAATAAAATAAAGAAAATAAAAAAAATTAAATAATAATATACAAATAATATTTAAAAAAAAATAAACATAATAATATATATATATATATAAACAAGAAAATAATCTCACTTTTGGGGTTGGTTGGCGCCAAGCAGACCGTTTGACAGTTGACAGTTGTGTATCGTTGGATTATGATCTGATCGTTTGTTGTTAGGATTCTTCCTCTTAATCTTCTTAATTTAACGGCCTTTAGCTGTTAGTGCAATTGTACATCATCGCACTGATCGCATTTTTACTCCATATCAGCTTTCAAAATATGTTCTTTACCTAACATCTTAATTATCGATGGTACCGAAAACTATCGATTTTTTTCGATAATCAAAAATATCGATAGACGATCGATAGTTCTCCATTCCTATTGTACATCGAGTTTCATGTGAAAAACAACATTTTTGGAAAATTATTAACAAATGAAGTATCGCCACAAAAGTTGGTAACATCTTCTAAGACAACAAATAAAATCTAAATTTTCTTCTTTTAACAAAGTAGAATCGATTGTAACTCGTAATTTTCATGATTTCCTATTCATCGATACCTGCTTTTCCAAGATGTGACACTCATTTAACTCTCTCTTATATGCAAATTCGCTAACTCTCCCCTATTACATTCAAATTGTACATATACTTATACTTTAACCCAGTAAGCGAGAATTGGGAAATAAACTTATTTTCGAACGAGTTAAGAGCTCTGGAACAGTTGCATACATCAAATATCAACATTTTTCTTTATCTGACGCACGTTTCGATAAACAAGTTAACTACTTCAGGGACTGAAGTTAAACTGGAACAACGGTGACACGACACTCTTATAAACTAACTTTTATAGTACCAAAATTAGTTTTTATTACAGGAAAATATAGCAAGCGCCAAACGTGATGGCGAGCGATCGCGCAGATATAGACGCTCCCAACTAAATTACTATTGGATTACGATAAGCCCCTTGCCTATCATTGGAGGACAACTAATGATACGCCTCTGTACAGAGCATTTATATGTCTTGCAAGAGCTGCACTGGGAGGTAACATTGAAAATGAGTTTGTGCGCATGGGGGCGGGCTCGCCATCACGTTTGGCGCTTGCTGTACATACCAGTTAGAAAGAAGAAGTTTCATTTGTTAAACTTATAACGAGGACTATAAAGGAACCATCTATTGTCAGTACCATCAGTCATGATTAAAATGACAATTTCAAGCTTTATATTTATGCCGTTGGGCGTGCATGTTCTCATTACTCCTGTAATGCACATACAGGATAGTCTTGGAATTTTGGAGAGGTTTTCTCTCAATAGGCTAGTTCTACTAATCCACGCAAAATGATAATTGGTCTCACTATGGCAGTATACATCCAGCTTAGGATTTTTGGTTAACAACTCCAATTTCTCCCCGCCAGATTCCTGCACATCTTTAGAGCCATTTTTGTTCCACAGGAGTTTTCTGTCTAGAGTCAAACCTAGATACTTGACTTTTCTTTTCTTAATGAAGGCTATTAAGATGATTTTGGTGGGGTTGATGTTAAGTCCCACTTGCCTACCCCAGCTATTTGGATAGTTCAGACCCTTTTGTACGATGTCACAAAGGGTATTTACGAATTTTCCCCTGGCTGTTACGACAATATCACCGGAATATCCTGTCAGTCAAATCACACAGGAGTTTGTAAACCATCAGGCTCCACATTAATGGGGATGCTACTCCTCCCTGGTTGTACAGATGGAGACAATGTCTTTGCTCGTCCTCGTCTTTGCTACTCTAGTGGTGAGTGTGCTGTCTACACCTCTTCTATTTAATGCTCTTTTGACAGCCTCATGAGGAGTATTGTCAAAAAAGTTCCTTTTATATCCAGAAAATCCGACAGTTGTACCAGTGCAATCTCCATAGATCTGCCTGTCCGGTAAGCATGCTGATGCGGGTGGAGAAGTAGTTTCTCCAGGATTTCCGTTCTAATATAATTGTCAATAGCTTTGAGCACAAACGATGTTACACTAATTGGTCTGAAGGATTTGGGGTTTGTTGTGTCCCTTTTTCCAGCTTTTGCCCTTCTCCATGCTTCTGGTATATAACCTAGTTCTAAGCTGCTTCGACTGATTCTAACCAAATGTGGTAGAATTTCGTCTTGTCCTTGCTGGATCAATGCTGGGAAAGGTGAAAAGGTTTTCATAGCCCATATTAACCTTTCGTTACTACAAAATATGTGCTTAGCCATTGTAGTATTTTCACTCGAAGGTCATTCTTGTCTATGTACGGTGTTATTGTTAATAACAATAAGGTCTCAGTAACTTTATACCCAACGTTGTATTCGTACAATTTAAAATAATTACTTGCATTATTGTGGATCACGAAACATTAAACTATGGCGAAATGGTAAAAAGATTTTCGATCTGCAGTGTTATAACGAGGAAGTAAATTTATCGTGAAAAAGAAGCTTGAATTTAAACACAATATGACAAATTTTTTTGGAACGCGCCGTATATATAAAGCATATTTAGTTTACAATGTTGCTAAGCTCGTGTTCAGTTCTATATAATTAAATTCACTTTCATTAAAGGCTATTCGAGCGTAATAGCCAAGCTGTACGTTTTAAGTCCTTCGAAGTATTTGCAGCTCAATCCCTAATTAGATACAAAGGTTCATTTATTATAAAATAAAAACAATAAAAATCCGCTAAAACGTGAAGTGTCCAATTACCAATAATGTTCTTTCTCTGGTCTACCGGAAATTACACAAAGATTATCATAATTATTAGCCATTAGTAACACTATCTATTCATCTAGATTTGCACGCATGACGTCATTTGGGTTTGATGCAAAAATATTGTGTAATTAGAGGTGGCTGTATATCTTTTGACGACGACCGGTTTTTAGACGTTTCTCAAAAATTTAGAGCACCCTTAATGAAAATAAATATCTTTGATAGAGACCCGTCGATTTTTGATCAAAGGGGGACACTTTTTTCCGGTATATTTGACTTCGCTACTTTCAAGTGTTTTAAAATTTAAAGACTGTTATAAAGGGAATTGAAATGATACCTTACTCGACCTTAGCGTCTCCCCCTTTGATCAAAAATCGACGGGTCTCTGAGTTTTATCAAAACGTTGACGCAGTTCCTGATAATGGCTCTGTTTAGTTTTTTTAGTCTGGCCATCCTCTATATAATCGAAAAAATTTTGTTCATCTATTTATTGATTATTAATATTTACTAGAAAAAAAAACGCGTTGTCTGTTGTATTCATACCGGAGCATCGAGTCAAGACATACCGAAGTATTTATGACAGTCATTACAAATTGTGAGGTTAAGTTCATCCTATCTCGGCCATCAGTTGGTGAATTGGTTGCTGCGTCCGTCGTTTCGACGGAACGTTTATTCGGATCATTACTTCTCGGCCTAAAGCTCATTAAGATACACAAGGGGAGTCCTAGAAGGTATTCCCCGTACGATACGATGCCTATTAATTAGTTTATCGCGACATTTAACTTGAACTGGTGCGATTTTTAATTTACGAGATTAGAAAAAAAAAACAGGGTTATTTCAATCATCTTCCAACTATATTTAAACGCGATGGAAAATTATTCTTTTTACTAGAATATTAAAAAATTTAACTATATGCGTATACCCTTTTCCAATGAAACACCCTGTGTAACAGCTATACATATTGATCGGCAGAGCTGAGTAGCTGAGACCGTTACCAAAAAAAATAACGCGTTTTATAATCGTCACCCCTTACTTATTTAAAAAGCAGAAAATCCTAGAAAACGAAGATAACATTTTATTTATTTCTTTTTGTAACTTTTCCTTTACTCAAAAATAATCAGAGCTAATAAAGAAGTCTCAAAAACCGTTTTTTTTTTAAATAAGGTATCTTTATATAATCAAACGGCCGGTATATATTAATCATAGATATGATAAATTTTACTTATTCAACAGATGACTAATAAATACATTTTATAGACATCCCTCAGTACCGAGTACATTTTCGAATCCGTCGGATCAGAATGTAAATACAAACGAAATTTTCGGTATTTTATTGTGTATGTGGATGTCATGGATTATACTTTTGCATTAAATGTAAGTTTTCTTCTTAATAAATCCAAGTTCTAATTGTACCAGAAGATAGGTTTATATATTATATCCTATACTGAACAAAAAGGCGTCTTTGTCAAAGCAGATTGTTACACTCGATCACTGAAGTGCCTAGACTCATCACCGACTACCCCACTAATGAAGGAACCTTTAAACTAAATATTGCTCGGCTAGCTCAAAATTTCCAGTATGAGGCTACCTAGGGGAGGCCTGTACTCTTGAACCGTTCACCTATATACTATTGGATTCTTGTAGATGCTAGTACTTGCGATAAAACCACAAAACTTTTCTAATTGATTTCAAATAGTATACAACCAACAATACTTAAACCAATAAAGAAGAGATAATAACAAAATAAACTAATTGTGCACAATCGTAACACTGTTTTGACTCTGAAGGAGTACAACCCTTATTCTTAACAGTATAACAGTAAATTAACACATATAAGGTGGGCGAAAAGAGTAAGTAAATTCAGGTAACAAATCAAAATAATAATATCAACACAAATATAAGAAATATTAAGAATGGCTTAAGTTTTCCCCGATGACTCTGTGGTTTGCAAGACCCTTACAGTACGCTTCACTCAGGTTCTGTAATACTCTGCTTAGCTCTCTCTATCTATACTCAGCTACACTACAAAGGATTCCCTACAGTTCGTAATAGTTCTTTCTCAGGATACTAATTGAAATCAGTTGATCAGCAGGATATGGTACCAGTTCTAATGGTACTACTAAGTCGATGGGCTTTCCAACAATATGAATTTATCTAAAACTTGTGTCTATTTACTAAGTAGATTCGGTGAAGAACTTGGATTCCAAACTATAAGAAGTTCTTCCTACAAGAGTTCAGAGCATCTTAGAAATCAACTAGTTAAATGTGATCTTGAAAAATAAGTACTTACATGCGGTCATTCAAATCCCATCAAAGGAAAAGAAGATTTTCTTAAATTCAATCGTGTAACTCGTACACACACCCAAAGAAACGTCTGTTGTGCAACAATGGCTTAAACCTGCGATGCAGATATAGAATATACACTCAATTCCAATAAAATATACCACATACACTATTACCGACATGAAAAACTTCTCTTCCAACTCAACATGAAAGTCACTTCCACAGATTACAGGAAGTTCTTTCTTTTTGTAATTCGAAATGTCAATTTCAACCATCCATCAAGTCACCAAAAGCGCTGTTCACAGTCGTGGGTATGGGAAAAAATCTCCAATTGTTCAATGTTATGACCGTATGACATGTTGAAAATACCTCGAATTTATCAGAAAGTCTTTCGAAGAATCCTACTAGGCTTATACATATACTTACCTTTCTCCTACAGTTTCTGTTTCAATTGCTATATCTTGAAATTGTTGAAAACCCATAATATAAAATCACTACGACCATGAACGAGCATACATCCCATTCAACCATCTACCAACCTTACAGGTGTTAGATGTTGGTTGCCTACCCTACAAATTCCTACTGATAGGTGCGTTTAAAGTCATATTAGTAAAATTTGATTACACTGAAAGATTTTCGATATACAGGGTGAGCCTCAAATCTGCAACTCCAAGTTGTTGTCCCTGTGAGTTGTAAATCAGCATAGTACAATTTCAAATTGTAACAAGATGTCTTAGCTAGAGCATTTCTAGCCAGCAAAGATTCATAAAACTTTTTTTATTACTTCTTTAGCATCGTAACATTATTCCAAAAACAATTTTGTCGTTAGCGGTTTTTAGGAAAACTGAGTGGTGTTAAGAACAGTAGGAAATTCTACCTATAACGTAATCCGATATGTTTAAAACATAAACGAAAATAATCCCCGTAGTTTCTAACAACATTTTACCCTTTTAGTTGCCCTAAAAATCGCTGCCATTCGACATAGGAAACTTTTCCAGCACTCCGCGGGCGATAAGTATCTATGAGAGTTAATGGAAAACGTTTTTAGGACCATTTCTAACCTCGTAGTCTGATTTTCGATCATTTTAGCTCGAAATTCCATATAGTTAATATAGATGGCCTGTAGGCTCTACCATTGCCAAAAAATACATAGTAACACTATCACCATGTTCATTTGAAAAAGACTATTTTCAAAACTAATGTTATGGTGCCCGAGATAATCTAGACTGAGGTAAAGTTAGACAAACCAATAAATTTTCTGATACAAATACCTACAGACACAAGGAAAAATTCTCCTAGTTAATTGAACCTCAAATGTTTCTCTGTCACTGGATTTATTCTACTTCTACTAGTGTCATAAAAACAACCTCGATACATTTTAATGAATAACCACAGGTTACTTTTCCAGAATCCCTGGTATATTTGTCTAATTATTAACGAATGTGTCATCGACAAACGATGTTCTTAGCATAAGATATCCTTATTATCAGGAAGGTAGCACTTTTTTTTGTTAATTATCGCTTCTTCTTCAAATATTGAAAATAGTGTTTTAAATTCTGCATAAATACGCATTCTGTGGCCGTCCCAAAGCCCGTATATGTACGTGACCCCGCATTGTACCGAACATAGGGATTTGCATAAAACGAAATCATACATTCAAAAATACTTGAACTAAATAAGAGTTTGTGAAAGAATAATTTAAAATGCAAAAACTATTATCCAGGCCTGCCCCTAAGTATCTGAGGACCTGGGACAAATATTTCGTCAAGGTTCTACTATATTTAAAAGGGTATGATTGTCATGAAAACTAAATAGAAGAAAAAAAAATAGCCTAAAACACTTTACCGTTATTTTGGGAAATTATTTATAATATGTACAAAAAGTATCTATAAGATTATGTATCAATTAAAATGGTCCACGTCCACAGTTTCAAAAATTCAATGACAATTCAATCTAGTTCTATAATAAAAAAATCACTTGAACAGCTGGAGTCTTTGGAAGTGTCAGACTGGTTATACATCAATCAATTCTGATTCATTTAATGTGATATTGTTTTAAAATTGGCTCGCTTTATAGTTCTGACAGAAATTGTTGAGTAAAAACAATTTTTAATACTTCAAATTTCAATTTTTCAGCTCTTTTTTCATACGTTACAACTATATAATTAACTTCAGTTTATTCTACCAATTCATAATTTTGCCAATTCCATCCCCATTGCTGGATATTTTCAGAATCTGTAGTAAATTTGCTCATTTCTATCAAAGAGTAACGGTTGATATAAAACATAAAACAGGCAGTAAATAATTGAAAATATCATTGATATAAGGTTTGTTCCAACCACAAATCACAAACTGATTTCCAACAATTCTCAAATCGTTTTCAACTCATATGTCTATCAAATAATCTGATCCCTGATCAATTTATGTTTATGGTTGGAACATCTGACAACTTCAGTCTGTACTGTACATGCGCTTATGTTGGCATCGTTAATCAGCTGATCCAAAGGCTTACATGATTTTTATTATGATCAAAATTAGGAATAAAACCAAGCTTTTTAATTATATCTAAAAAAGTTCTATGTTTAATTATATCTAAATACAAACATAATTCACACTTTAAGGTTATGCTGCAATTCAATGAAACAGTGAAAGAAACTGTAAAAAAAAATAAAAACACAGCGATTCGCATGCGCCAGATTAGTGGTCAGAAGAAAATCCGTAAACCATTCTGATAGTTTTCAAACCGTTTTAAATTTTGGTTGGAATAATAAACTGATCGTTAACTAATCGTTTGTATGTCTGGTTGGAACGTATTTAAGTTAATGCGCAGAATCCTGACGGTTTCTGACGCTGGTTGGAACAAACCTATAGATTACAAATAGAATTGATCCCAGAATTGAACCTTGTGGAACTCCATGTAACACAGTTCTAAATCCACTAATTTCCCCTGAAGCAAAAAATATTCAATGCTGTGCCCCTAATACCATAATGCTCTAGTTTACCTATCATCAGCTTATGATCTACACAATCAAAAGCCTTGCTAAGATCACATAGGGTTAGGGAGGTGTGCATACCTTTTTCTATGCTATCTGCAATCAACTTGACAATAGCTAATACCGTCAGTAGACCTACCTGCAATAAATCCAAACTGGTTTTCATTTAATATGGAAAATTTGCTTAATAAAGTTGTTTAACGTTCCTTGATCAGTATTTCATAAATTTTGCCAAAGACAGGTATTATAGAAATGGGCCTATAGTTATCAAGTACATCTCAATCACCCTTTTTATATCCTTCAATGAAACATTTATTGAATAAAACTGTGAGAGGAAAAGTTACCGAGTGCATTGTTTCTTTCACAACTCTACTATTCTAGTAATAAATATCAAAACATGAAGAATTTTTTAGTTTTGTACTGCCATTTTGACTTCCTCCTCAGTAACTGGAAGCAAGAAAAAAGACTCTGTTGGGCTAGGAATATTGGAAAGAACATTTAAGAAGATATAGTCTTCAGCACATATTTTGTTGGACGCAGAGTTACGCTTAGCATTACGTTCACAATTGATTAGTCTCCAAGTATCTTTAGATTTGTTTTCAGATTCCAGCAGGAACGTATCATAAGATTTTCGTTTGGCTTTTAAAATGGCCAAAGAATACTGTTTTTTATAGTGTTTAAAAGCAAGAAGATCTTTGGGATGTTTAGAGGCTATACTAATCGTACGAAGAATTTCTCATGTTTCGTAAGTTGTGATCAAAAAAATTGACTGGTCTTTTAAATATAAAATAAGATAATTGTGAAAAGAGTTGGAATGATATGAATCTTCATTTTTATGAATTTATAGAACAGTCAGCAGCACAAGCCAATATTGAGGAAGTGTTTTGATATATTTTCAATTCGAAAACTCTGTAACTATCTAATCTCGAAAGTGCTTAGTTGAAATAGATTATATTCTCCACATGGTATTAGATAGATGACTGCTTTTAGTTTGCTGATGATATAGTTCCATTATTACTGTCTGAAATATTTCCAAAATTTAAATTATATTCTTATTCTTCATGTGACGATTATCGTATTCTATGTTACACTAGGTTAAGTTTGTTGTTTTCGCAATTTTCTTATTGCAATAAGACTTTCCTACTTAAACTGATTTGACATTTATTGATTTTATGTTGCATTCATGATTCAAATCGGTTTTAAAATGTTCTTTTACTACATTTGTTTCGATAAATATAAAATATGTTGCAACTTGTCTTACAATCTCGAATAACAGTGCAAATATTGTTTTATAATAATGCTGATTACCTTTAGGTAACAAATTTATACGACTTTTTTATAATACCATCTATTTTAATGAATAACTAAATAGTTACCAAGTTAACCCAGTATTCTACTTTTTTAAAGTAGGAGTCCCACTTTTATATAACATTAAACTCAGCAGCTAAATATCAACACACAATGACAACATACCTTCAAAATAATACTTAATAACTAATAAATTAAAAGCACACGATTATTGAGCTTGTGATATGTATATACATAAACCTAACCTTATCTGTACTTTGACAAATAGTTGTGAAGTTATTTCTTTTTGAAGCTATTTTGCAATTTCGTTTATAGATTAGGTACAGGTAGGGACCATAAGATTAGAGATCTTACCTGGATAAATGAAACACATAATGGGTCGTGTCCTAAACTCCAAAAAGATTTGTGAAAATGCCAAACACTACTCAAGGTCTCGTGATATCAAAACATGATGAACGTCATTATTAACACAATCGAGAAGCAACACTAAATACGCGTTATTAATAAAAATCAAACACTACACTCAAATTAATGTTTTTCTAACATTCTACGAAAAAAAAAACACATAAAATATTATTTTTCAAACTCACGTCCATGGAAGGTTGTTTTCAACATGGCCGCCAGAAAACTCGGCTATTTCACAAGAAATTGTTGACCCTGGTAAATCGAACGATGCCATTGGTTGCTAGAGCCAGGCTTGAGCAGTCATTGGTTAGATTCAAGGTTAGGGGCAAAACATGGACATGAAAGTGACGTACACCTGTCATCCCGAATCTAGTTTTTTCAATAAATATCATCTTTAAAAACATACAACGTTCACTACGCTACACAGAAGTTGTTTTACCTATTACTTAAACGATTAATGTCTTACAACAGTAAATCAAAACGATATTTTGCTTCATAATAATTTTGAAAATCACTCAACCAGCGTCATCTATACGTCAATCATCGAAATAAACTAGTCTAGACAACTAAGGCGGTTTATTTAAAAACGAATGAATATTTAACAACGTTTAAATTGAACTAATAATTGTGTATAAACTCACCTTTCGTCCTGAAGAACTTCCTCAGAACCTGTAAAATATATACAGGTAGTATCAAAATAATCCATTATTTCAAAATGAACTCGTTCTCGGTGCAATTGTAGGTGTGAAATGGACACATCAGTTAAATTCGCAATTACAGGCACTTGTCATTGACCAAATATATAACCATCTAAGTATACACACATCATTGTTCACTTTTGAGAACAAATGTAACTCATATTTTAATATTTACACCCGATATACTGATGGCGCAATGATATTTGTGTTGAACTTTTAGAAATAGCCGACATAGAAAGCTCGTTCTGATTTTCATGCGCTTCAGTGCTTGACAACAAAGTTGCTAGGCAACCAGACAATCACTAACGCCGCGGTATTATTGAAGTGTACCTCACCTTTACTTCACCCTCAGTTTCTACTTCATTGATACGGATGAAAGTGAAATTTTGATTAAGGGCTAATTTATATTTGAAAAAAATACCTTCATAGGAGTGGGAAATGAATCTCTTTTAGAAATTTTATCGTAAATGGAATTTATTAGAAAAAAATACACAGTATACATACATATAGCTCATGGAAAGCGTGACGATGATTTATGCAACACTATATACGCTTCATTGCATAACCAAAAGTATTGTGTGTTGCATAAAAGCGAGTCGATGATTTATGCAACACTATATACGCTTCATTGTTAATTATGTTGCATAACCAAAAGTAGGTATTGTGTGTTGCATAAAAGCGTGAAGATGATTTATGCAACACTATATACGCTTCATTGTTAATTGTGTTGCATAACCAAAAGTATTGTGTGTTGCATAAAAGCGTGAAGATGATTTATGCAACACTATATACGCTTCATTGTTAATTGTGTTGCATAACCAAAAGTATTGTGTGTTGCATAAAAGCGTGACGATGACGAAATATCCATGTTTTTCTTCACCCAAAAAAAGTGCTCAACGCTCCTAAAAAAGTTTTCACTTCACTTCACTTTCACACTCTTGTAATATATTATACTGGACTACTGTAGTCTATATAACACACCGACCAAATAGCAATAGTGTAATACAAATTTTTAAATGTTTTGAATCGTTGTTGAATATTGTCTCCCTCTATCGTCGAAAATCTAGTCAGGCCTTCACAGTTTGTGTACTGAGGCTTCCTCATCTTCTTGGCAAAACCTGCATATGATTGTGTCTGCCAATCCGATGTTGTTTTTGTCTTTGTTGAGTCAAGAGGTCAACCAGAACCCTTTCTGGCTTAGTAGGTACTCCGTGAATTTTAGAGATTGTCCTTTCATGACATTTAATAGTAATATAATAATAATAAGTATATTATGATAAAACAGCCAAGGAAACTGCGACATTAGACTCCGTGTTTCACATAAGAAGACGCCTCTTGAAGTTTGCCAACTATCTTGCGCAGAAACCAAAATCGGTCTTGTTTATCTATGTCGCCGTTCCATGCCATTGGCGTTACAAACGATGTTCCATGCCGACAGCCATTTTATTATTGACATTTGACAATGCCTCCTAAAAAACTTGTTGGTGTTGAAGAAAAAATTATCCACAGTCAAGGCCGACAGATTATTAAAAACGTTGCAACTTTTATCGAGTCCGAAAATGTGAATACGTTACGCTACTAATTTGAAGTCGAATGCCAATTTTACAATATGGCGCTGGTTTTGACTAGTTCGCGCATACGACTGCAACTTCAAGTGGGTTCTTCTTACGTGAAATGGAGTCTACCGAAGGACATACGAAGACAGTTGAGATAAGATAACAAAGTCTTGTGGATACAATTTTCATATACGAATGTAACTAAGAGAGATGATGAAAAATCTTCTTATATTACATCCGTAAATACCGTCAAAATTTTATAACCTTGGAAAAGGGAAAACAAACCAAATCGCCATTAAAGTACGTGTATAGGTAGTGAGCAAAGTATCAATATCGTTTTCTATGAAGGCGCGCCCTTACTTAGTCGAATGACTCGATCGACTCATTCGACATAATGTGGACATGTCGATCGACATTTGTCGAGTCGAATACAACCCGAATGAAGTGCATTTTTCCGTCGACAATAACTAATCGACAAGTGTGGATGTGTCGAAAGCGTGGTTTAGTCGAAACCAGATCAGTCCACCCGGAGAATTGATACTCTGAATACGTTTGTTTTGTGCCATGAACTTCAGCGAAGAACAAACTTTAACATTTATCGAAATGCACAGAGACCGGCCTCGACGACAAAAGACAAAAAAAACAAGAACATAAGGCACGATTTGCTTTCGGAAATGGCAGCTGTGGTTCGCTCTTCACGCGGAAAAAATTTCTGAATCCAGCATCGCATCCTGTATTCTAAATTTAACGGATCTGCTACATCCAACAATAAATCCTTCATAAAATCAGTTGTGCTGTAGGTACTTTTTTCTCCTATTAACAAGGCTGGGTCGAATCCAAAAATCTTCTCGAACGATGTACATGTGGATTTACAACAGCGGCCATTAAAATGGCAGTAGCAGCAGCAGAAAGAGCATCTTCATCATGAGCATCTTCAGCTTCACTCATCACAACAAGTCACAGTCGACTGACGTCCAGACAGCTTAAATGTGTGTGGACGAAACAAATGTCGCCCTTCTCGATCCACAAGGGCGATCGACTTTGTCGATGGACATAATGTGGACGCGCCTTACGAGTTTGTTGTATCAGAATAGTTATTTAGACTCTAATAATGAGTGCAGAGGTATATTGCTCTGTTCCGCAATGTAATCAGTGTTCGCCTTCAACCATCGGCCGATTTCTGTCTAATTTTAACAAGCACCATCTTTCACAAAACACCTTCATCGCTCAAAATTCGAAATTGAATCAAATGGACCGAGACAAACAAAAATGGATGTGTTTATTGTTTTCCCCATTCCACTGACAGCTTTGACATATACTGCAGCGCCCACTATCGGAAAAATTTCCTCGAGTAGTATCCAGTGTTGTCAATGGATACTATAGTTGTAGTTCTAGATGTGATACATTTTACAAGGCTTATACATCATAAATAAATTTGAATTATTGAGTGGATCCCAAAAAGGAAGCACACTGCTTCAATTTTGTTTCCGATATCAATTTTCCCAAAAGTTTTTCCATATTTTGGGCAACTTTTTCGCGCATTGGGAATGTTAGACTGTATTCCCAAAATAACAAAGCTATGAACTGTTTATTTTTGAGCTTTCTGGCGCGCTTGACGCTGGAAACGCACAGACTGTAACAATTTGTTGCGCAGCATTGTAAGCCTCATAGAACCTGAGCGCACCGCGTGAAACATTGGGTGCGTTCTAGGGATGGCGATTCTTTCTAAAAAAGATCGATTTTTAAATCGATTCGAATCGCAACCTGATGAATCGATACATAAAAAAATCGAGGACTAAAAGATCGATTTCATAAAAATCGATTTTTTTCAAGTTTGTATTTTTTACAATTTAAATATAAATCGATCTTTTTTATTGAAAAACAACAAGAAAGGTACCCCTAAATAAACAATCTCTCTCCGGGATCTTTTATCAGTAAAATTGGGGATTTTTTTTATGTTCAGGGAATTCGATAATAATAACAATTATTTTTTTATTACCATATTATTATCACAAAGTATCGGATTAGGAATGTGTGAGATTAATGGAAAATAATCATCGATAAAATAAAAATCGATTTTTCTTTATTCAAAATTAATGGGTTTGTCGAAAAAATCGATTTTAATAAAAAATAAATCGATTTCTGCGAAAAGATCGTTGATTTTTTTTTGGTTGTTTTAAAAATGGACATGCTTTTCGTATATATTTCGATAATATACCTAAGAGATTTATTCGTTAACGATATTTATCGGATTGAAAAAAAATCAAATAAAATTATATGAAAATTGTCAAAAATTTTGAAATATGGTCAATAATTGTCAAAAACTGTTGAAAATTGTCAATAATTATGAAAATTTTGAAAAATGGCCAAAAATGGTCAAAAACTTTGGAAAAATGGTCAATAATTGTTGAAAAACTGTCAAAATCGGTTAATAATTGTTGAAGAACTGTCAAAATTGGACAATAATTGTTGAAAAATGGTCAATCATTTTTAAAAAATGATCAATAATTGTTGAAAAATTTGGAAAAATGGTCAGTAATTGTTGCAAAACTGTCAAAATTGCTCAATAATTGTTGAAAAATGGTCAATAATTTTAAAAAAATGATCAATAATTGTTGAAAACTTCGGAAAATGGTCAGTAATTGTTGCAAAACTGTCAAAATTGGTCAGTAATTGTGAAAAATGGTCAATAATTATTGAAAAACTGTCAAAATTGGTCAAGAATTGTAAAAAATGGTCAATAATTTTTAAAAAATGATCAATAATTGTTAAAAAACTTTGAAAAATGGTCAATAATTGTTGCAAAACTGTCAAAATTGGTCAATAGTTGTTAAAAAAATGGTCAATAATTTTAAAAAAATGATCAGTTATTACTGCAAAACTGTCAAAATTGGTCAATAATTTTGAAAAAATGATCAGTAATTGTTGAAAAACTGTCAAAATTGGTCAATAATGGTCAAAAACTGTTAAAAATGGACAATTTTTATCAAAAACTGTCAATAATTGTTAAAAAATGGTCAATAATTACAAATTATTGTCAAAAACTGCTGAAAATTGTCAATAATTGTCAAAAATTTTGAAAAGTGGTCGATAATAATCGAAAATTAAAAAAAAATTGAAAAATGGTCAATAATTGTTAAAATTTTGAAAAATGGTCAATAATTGTTAAAATTTTGAAAAATGGTCAATAATTGTTGCAAAACTGTCAAAATTGGTAAATAATTTTTAAAAAAATGGTCAATAATTGTTGAAAAACTGTCAAAATTGGTCAATAATTGTTAAAAAATGGTCAATAATTTTTGAAAAATGATTAGTAATTGTTGCAAAACTGTCAAAATTGGTCAATAATTTTTTAAAAATGATCAGTAATTGTTGAAAAACTGTCAATAATTGTCAATTAATTCTTAAAAATGGACGATTTTTGTCAAAAACTGTCAATAATTGTTAAAAAATGGTCAATAATTTGGAGAAATGGTCAATAATCGTCAAAAGGTGTCAAAATTTTGACAAATAGTCAATAAATAATACGAGAGCCGTTTCAGAACATCCACTCCTTAAACACACGTAATTTATACAAAATCGATTAATATTACTCGAAAAATCGATAATTAAAAATCGATTATAACAAAATAATAACATCCCTACTTATAGAGTTTGAAAAAAAAGCAACAGTGTCTGTCGAGTCTACTGGGATCCGAGCTGTTCCGCTCTCATCACTACTTGCGATGTTGCCGGGGCAATTGAAAAAAAAGCCGCTCTACCAATAACACAAAAAAAAATCGAGTCGATTTTAATGGGTGAAATATCGATTCACTGAATCGATTCAATACAACATATCGATTTAAAAAATCGATTTATTCGGTCCGAGGAATCGATTTCAGATCGCCATCCCTAGTGCGTTCCAAGGGCCACAACCGTTGAGACTGCTTAGCGAGTGTAACGTTCCAAATGCAGCAACCTCTAACGCACAGTTTCAGCGGCTAGCTAAAGAAATTTTACGCTCACCGCCATCGAAACGGATGTCGTAACAAATGACAAGTAAAAGCGGAAATTAAGCGTTCCAAGTTCTCGCAACTGTTGAGTGTGAGCCTTTTTCTGCTTAGTTCTGCAGCTCTGTCACTTGGAACGCGACCATTGTCGTGCGACGTTGCTCTTTCTACGCAACATTCCTAGAGTGTAGAGATTTGTCACTGTCACCCGTCAAGTTATTATAAATACAGATCAGCTACTTGTGCTTGTTGACCGAGCGAGTGGTGGAGTTGTTACGCTCTCAGCTTGTATTTGGAAGGACCAGGGTTCAAATTCAAATGAGTTTTTTCCGAGGTTTTCTCATAGCAATAGGCGAATGCTTTGTCAGTACACACCTCAGGCACCTACCACCGTTCCCTCAACTCCCATCCCTTGAACCAAACAATCCTTATTCCTTCCAATGTTGGCTGAAGAGGCTCCGGAAAGCCTATAGGGGAGAGAATGAAAAACTATCCTTCCTTTTTTGTGCTTGTTCACTCAAAAACACATGTCACTTGTCGTATACATTGATTTGTTGCAACAAAATGATCCATTCCAGTTTATGTGTTTTTTAAGGTAATTTAGAATGTGAGGTTAAGGAATAAATAACGAATATAAAATGATTAAAATTTCATTTGCAAAAATAAAAATAACTTTTACAAAAAAATCTACACCCAATATCTAAATTTGACAATATAGAGACCAATTCATCAGTCAGAGATCTCTTAATGTTACAAATATAACCGTTTCAATATATTTTCACTAAAATTATACATCACATTAATTATTTCCAATAAAATTTTTCTTAATATAAAAGTTCATGTCTGATCAAAACAAATTTTTCATAATCTGGTATTACACTAATTAAAATCGGTAGTTCACATTTTTCTAGGGATGGAATATTTCATTTAAAATGACTAAATTGTAATTTGAAATATAAACAATCTAAAAACATACAGAACGCGATCTAAAAATGATTCAATAGAGAGCTAATGTCCGTATTTATAAACAAGACCCAAGACTGCGCCTGCGTACGACCTTGAGCATTCCTTTTTGACACTTTTTCCATGTAAAATGTGTCAAAAAACAAATATTCAAGGCCTCAGCCTAGCTTGAGCCTTGTTTATAAATACGAGTATTGGTAAAACGCGACATAAAAAGTACAGGACTGGTGGCAAGAAAAACCTGGAATTATTCGAGAAAAACCAATATCCAGTGAAAAAAAAACATCCTTTTAATAAGGATGGTTACCATAAGATCAGATTTGACCGAAAAGTTATGGCTTAAGATTAGTCTATGTTGCGTTTTAACCTTATGTCACGTGGAGACTAACCTTAAGACATAACCAATCGGTCAAATTTGATCTAATGGTAATTATAGCTTGAACCAATACTTTGATTAAGACTTAAAGCCGAATAAACATTCACTTTCTATCACGTGAGGACTCATGGAAATGGAAAGGGCTCATATAAATATAATCTCAATTGGAATATCATAAGCGATTTTTAAAAATTGTACAGCTGGCAAGATCATGTTTACGTTTTAAAAAGAGCTGCAACATTTATAAATAAACTAGATCAGTAATAAATTAAAAACAATTACAAAACCTACGTATATCATTTAACAAAGTATCTAGTCATCTATTTACAATTATCTACAGGGAATTTTTGTTAGGAATCCAGTTTTGTTAGTAATTCCATATGTTAAAATATCCAAAAATAAACATCCTATTACTATCATTGCGTCAAAGAATAAATCTTGTTGCTCTGGTTCATTTATGCCCATAAATGTATACCATTGAATGTCCATACTCGTGTTATTTAAAATTGCGTATAAATATGGCAAAATTAGCCAGCCAGAGTTCAAGAGTTCACCCCGCGCCACGCCAGGATAGCGGCGAACTTCAAAGGAACTGGCACGTCTAGTGGAACGTGTTTGTTACAGACTCTTTTAAAATTTAGCCGGTCTGATTTTGACGTTCTTGTTTTATCCGCTAATAAGCTGGAACAAACCGTTCAGAAGTTCTGATCCCGACCGTTTTATGTATAAAACAGTGCGCTACAATCACTCGGTATAGATGATGGTGAATCATCCTCCGCAACGCAATTCAGGCTCGCGGCGAACCTCAAAGGAACCGGCGCATCCAGTAGAACGTGTTTGTAGCTGGTTCAATTTCAATCAATAAATACTCATATCTGGTAGGATTCTGGTGAAATTTTTGTTTTATCCGCCAATAAGCTGGAACAAATCGTTCAGAAGTTCTGATCCTGACCGTTTTATATATAAAACAGTGCGCTACAATCGGCAAGAATTTCGTTTTCTATGTACTAAATGCGATCCTACTTGTCAACTCGGTATAGATGATGGTGAATCATCCTCCGCAACGCAATTCAGGCTCGCGGCGAACCTCAAAGGAACCGGCGCATCCAGTAGAACGTGGTTGTAGCTGGTTCAATTTCAATCAATAAATACTCATATCTGGTAGGATTCTGGTGAAATTTTTGTTTTATCCGCTAATAAGCTGGAACAAATCGTTCAGAAGTTCTGATCCTGACCGTTTTATATATAAAACAGTGCGCTACAATCGGCAAGAATTTCGTTTTCTATGTACTAAATGCGATTCTACTTGTCAACTCGGTATAGATGATGGTGAATCATCCTCCGCAACGCAATTCAGGCTCGCGGCGAACCTCAAAGGAACCGGCGCATCCAGTAGAACGTGTTTGTAGCTGGTTCAATTTCAATCAATAAATACTCATATCTGGTAGGATTCTGGTGAAATTTTTGTTTTATCCGCTAATAAGCTGGAAGAAATCGTTCAGAAGTTCTGATCCCGACCGTTTTATATATAAAACAGTGCGCTACAATTGGCAAGAATTTCGTTTTCTATGTAATAAATGCGATCCTACTTGTCAACTCGGTATAGATGATGGTGAATCATCCTCCGCAACGCAATTCAGGCTCGCGGCGAACCTCAAAGGAACCGGCGCATCCAGTAGAACGTGTTTGTAGCTGGTTCAATTTCAATCAATAAATACTCATATCTGGTAGGATTTTGGTGAAATTTTTGTTTTATCCGCTAATAAGCTGGAACAAATCGTTCAGAAGTTCTGATCCTGACCGTTTTATATATAAATAGTGCGCTACAATCGGCAAGAATTTCGTTTTCTATGTAATAAATATTATCCTACTTGTCAACTTGGTGTTGCATATAGGGAAGCGTGCCCGGCTCGATCCCCTATATGGTGAATCATCCTTTAAACTAACTAAAAAGGGAAGCTCGTCGCGCGCTTAATTTGTCATACGGATGAAGCAAATTCGCAGTAGACACGCGGCATTTTTGTTGATCAAAAAGATTCGACTAGGGCGCATTTCAAGAATCCAAATAGGAAACATTTGACAACAGTAAATTACTTAAAAAACGATAATCATGGTTAATATTTCAAAATAAAAAGTATAACATCCAATAGAACCATACAAACATAAGAATACTCCACTATTTGGCAACAATGGTTACCTACCAACAAAGCGGTACTATTCAATGACACTTCTTCCCGCGCTAAAAACTTCTTAATGGCTGCCATATTAGCGGACGATTCTAAAGTTTGTTCGTAACACAACAACGAAAAAAATTAATTTATCCAAAAGTAACGTTAAGAGTTTTCAACGATAGAGGTTCTAAATAAAGATCACTTAATTTTTCTAAAATAGAAATTGTATCTAGACCGGTTAAAGTCTTCAATTCCATATATTTAACACTAACGAATTCGAAAGTCAAGTCTTTATCGAACTTATCTACATCACAATTATAATTTCCGCCGATTGCGCAATCGTAGCCTTGTCTATGCAGAACCATCAGAGCGCTGGAAGAGGGAAACTGAGAATAAATCGAATCGGGTTGCGTGCGAAGGGTTAATAAGTGCGTGTCGCACGGGAATGGTTTATTTATCAGTTTAAGGGAATGATTAATTGATATTTGATGCTCGGAATCTACGATGAATATATTAGCTGGATAAATGAGAGAGTTGGAGAGGTGAGTGGTGAGTAAAGATGGACGAGAGAAGACTTCTTGTTTTCCGGTTTCCGAAGATTCTGTTGGAATATTGAATGATCTGCGAAATAAAAATAATAAAGTGTAACTCTCAATCGTACATTCAAAAGATGTAATTTACCTGACAACATCTTCTTTTTCATAGGGATCATCGGCGTTATCGAACCTTTTCTGTTGTTGCTTATTGTCAGTTTTAATCTGCGATATGTCTTCAATTAATAACCAGTATTTACTAACAGTTTTTCTGTTATCTATTAATCCTTCGCCCATTCCTCGGGAATCGTCGTATAATGTTCTTCTGTCCAGCATTACTTCCAGGTAACCGGGTTGCCAACTTGAACTACCCTGAGCGTGGTTGACTAAAAGGCTGAGACGGACGTTATTGTCTTGGATGTAAGTCATGGTGGTGGTAGGAAAATAATTCCCCTCTAGACCTTTAAAAGTAAAAATTTGCTGTACACTACTAATTAAGTCAGAATTCATTAACACTTACCTATCCTCTCTACCTTAATCCTCTTTTGCATATTCAATCCATTAAGATCTGAATAATACTCTGGCGGTTCTCCATTCTGAATATCAGTAATAAATCTCATAAATAGTTCAGTCTCTCGATTTTTAGGAGGATTTTCAAAATCCACAGTATTTTCTATAAAAATTCCGTTAGACAAAGTAGAATTTTCACCGAGGAACACAGTTACAGTGTGCATCAAAAATGGTCCATATATCACGGATATTTCTGTCGAAAGAGGCCCCGTGGTTATGATGATATTTTTTTGTTCTTTATATTGAGACAAAACATCTTTTTCGTAGTCTCTTTCGTTTGGATCCGGCATGAAAAGATAAGCTCCCGAATGGAACTGAGCGCTTCTATACGCCGCGAATTGTATGCCGCATTGCATTATCTTCGGGTTATGTTTTCGAGTTATTGTTTTCATGAAGCCTGTGCCACCATTGAACAATATCTAAAAAAATGTAAATTTTCTTAATTAAGTTATATGGGAACCCCAACTAAAAGTAAAAAAGATGAAAAGTTAGATCAAATCATAGCGTTAATGAAGGAAATGTCTGCAGATCAAAAGGATATGAAATGGGAACAACAACTGATTAAAAACGAGATCAAAGAAACCAAAGATCAACAGGCTCTGTTTAATGAGGAAATATTAAAGCTGAAAGTTGAAAATGAAGAATTGAGAAAAGAAAACCAAGCAATTAAAAAATAAAATGCAGAAATGAAAACAGAAATGGAAGAGATTAAAAAAACAATGGAAATTATAGATAAAGAAAGAAGAAAGAATAATGTGATGATAAATGGATTAAAACTTGATACTAATGAGCCGTCGAAATTGGTAGAAAATGTCAGAAACTTTTTGAGTCAACAACTAAAAATAAATATCGATCCTAAAGCAGTTAACAAGATAGGGGAGAAAATGTGTATAGTGGAATGTCAAAAAGAAGCTGATAAAGAAGAAATTATGGCAAATAAAGCTAAATTAAAGGAGAGGAAAGAAGAAAGAGTTTTTATAAATAATGATATGACCAAGAAGGAAAGAGAAAAACAAAAAGAGATAAGGATGTTTGCAAAATTAGAAAGTCAAAAGGGAAAAGACGTAAAAACGGGATACAATAAGGTAACGGTAAATGGGCAAGAATGGAGATGGGATAAAGAAACAAATAGAATGAGAATACTGGAAAAAATACATTCAAAAAACTAAATAAAGAAACAGATATTCATGGTAACAGAGAAAAAGACACAGCAACGGAATTGGATATGAATAAAGTAAAATCAGCAACGGAAATGTGGAGAATTGGAACATGGAATGTAAGAAGTATTTTAGGGAAAGAAAAAGAATTAGAAGAAGAGTTTGAAAATACAAACTTGAGAATACTAGCTATAACAGAGACAAAAAAAAAAGGACAGGGGATAGTGAAAATGGATAATGGCCATATACTCATATATAGTGGTATTGAAAATGAGAAAAGAGCGGCAGCAGGAGTTGCATGCATGATACATAGAAACTTAGAAGAACAAATTACTGGATGGAGGGGATGGTCGGAAAGATTATTGGGGATGGAAATGAAAGATAAAAATATGAACACAAAAACTATAATAATTGTATATGGACCAAATGAAGACGATACAGTAGGAAATAAAGAGAGGTTTTGGGAAGATCTAACTATGGCTACAAAAATGCAAAAGGAAAAATAATTATACTTGGAGATTTGAATAGCAGAGTTGGAACAAAAGATGACATTTATAGAGCAGTAATAGGAAAACATGGTGAAACATTTAGGAATAATAATGGAGAACGGCTGTTGGATTTTTGCATATTACACAATTTTATTGTAACTAATACATTTTTCCAACATAAAGTCATACATAAATATACACGTGTGATGGAAAGCAGAAATGAAAGGTCAAAATAATAGATTATATATTAGTGGAAAAGAGAAATAGAAAGGAAGTATTGGATACCAAAGTTAGAAGAGGACCAGAAATAGGAAGTGACCACTATTTACTTGTAACAAAAATAAGAGAACGAGTAGAAATTACAAACCATAATAGACAAAACTTAGAAAAAACAATAGAATATGAATCGGTCAGATCATACAAACTACAAAACAAAGATATGGCAGAAAAATACAAAATAGCATTAGCAGGAAAGTTCTTAAATAATTGTGATATAATGAAAAATGGTAATTTAGAAGAAATGTGGGATTATTTCAAAAAAACCGTATTGGAAACCGCTAAAGAAATATGTGGTTGTGGCAAGAAAACTAATAAGAAAAAACAAACAGTTTGGTGGACGGACGAAATTAAAATAAAAGTAAAATTAAAAAAAGAAGCGTGGAAAATGTATATAAATAACAAAACAACGGAAAACTATGAAATGTACAAAGAAAAGAGGAAAAATGTAAAAGAGATGGTAGCAGTAGCTAAAAGAAATCAGTGGAAAGAATTTGGCGAAAAAATGGAAAGCAATAGTAAATCAAATCAAAAACTGTTTTACAAAACATTGAAGTCATTAAGAAAGAAAAAAACACAAGAAATAACCTGGATAAAAAATAAAAAAGGAGATATACTAAGAAATGAAAACGAAGTAATTGATAGATGGAAAGAGTATTTTGAGGAATTACTAGGAGCAGACAACCAAGTTCAGGACATTAACAAAAAAAAAAGGATGCAATAATAGAAAATAAAGACATTGTAACACTAAAAGAATTACAGGAAATAATAGATGAATTGAAAAATGGAAAATCTCCAGGAATTGATAAATTAACATCAGAAATGTTCAAGAATTTAGGGGAAACAGGAACAAAAATATTATTGAAAATATACAACACTGCTTGGAGTGAAGAACAGATTCCAGAAGATTGGAAGACAGCCTTAATAGTTCCAATATATAAAAAGGGGGATAGACAAGACTGCAATAATTATAGAGGAATAAATCTACTTAGTACAGCTATGAAAGTCTACGAGAATATTATAGACAGTAAGCTAAGACCACTGATAGAAAATACTCTGGAAGAATCGCAAAGTGGATTTAGAAGAGGGCGAAGCATACAAGACCACATATATTTACGGTGAAACAGATAATTGATAAGTTCTCACAACAAGAAAAAGAGGTATATATGGGATTTATAGATATGGAAAAAGCTTTTGACAAAGTACCAAGGGAGAAGTTATGGAAAGTACTAGAAGGAAGGGGGGTAAACTACAAAATAATAGACATAATCAAAAACATTTACAAAAATAATAGAAATTGTGTAATATACAAAAATAAAGCATCAGAATCATTTTCAACACAAGAAGGATTAAGGCAAGGAGGGGGACTAAGTCCATTATTATTTACAATTTATATTGATGAAATAATTAAAAAATCGTCAATCAAAATGGCAAAACTACACGTTGGATACAGACATTTAGGAAGAGTGGATATATCAGAAGCAGCTTTTGCAGATGATTTAATAATTATGGCAGGGAAAGAGAAGGATTTACAAAAGAATATGGAAATATGGAGCACGGTATCTGAAGAATTTGGAATGACAGTTAATCAAAGCAAAACCAAAGTTATGGTTATAGGACCGCAACAAAAACATTTGAATATACAATTAGATGGAATAAAAATTGAGCAAGTTAGAAGATATAAATACTTGGGAGTAGAAATAGAAGAAAATGGAACGCAGGAAGTCGAAATTACCAATAGAGTACAAAAAACGATGAATCTTTATCACACGATGAATTCGACATTTATAAATAAAAAAGAGATTTCCAAGAAAACGAAGTTAAATGTATTTAAAACAATTTACCGGCCAATATTAACATTCGGATGTGAATCTTGGGTATTAACAAAGAGACAAAAGAGTCGAATACAAACAGTTGAGATGAAGTATCTTAGGCGAGTTAAAGGAGTTACAAAGAAAGACAAACTAAGAAATACGAAAATAAGAGAAGACCTTGACATAGAATCAACACTTAAATTTATTGAAAAGAGACAATTAAGCTGGTGGGGACATTTACAAAGAATGAACGATACAAGACCAGTTAAAAAAGTATGGCAATCAAAAATACAAAAAAGAACGAAAAAGGGAAGACCAAAACAAACATAGGATGGTGTTATGCAAGAAAAAGGAAAAACATGGACAGAGGCAAAAACAATGGCAAAAGATAAAAAACAATGGGCTAAATTTGTACATGAATAAAATTCTATCTGGACCAAAGCATCGATGAAAAAATGGATATATGTCTTAAGCATAATACTATGTAGTTGAAACAAGTATAATTGTAAAAGTATACCCTACACCATACACTATGGTAATTGGGTTTTTGATAATATATATATATATAAGTTATATGGGATATTAGCCGTAACTTTTATTTCTACTGTCATATTGATTTGATGACGTGTAAATCACATAACCATAAAGTAGGGAGGGTAGAAGGAAGGAGAACCATCTGAATGTATTAAAAAGTGTCCATCGAAAGGGAGCAAATTAAGGTGGCGCCATAGTAGCAAGTGAAAAGATTTTAAAAACAGCGCCATGAATTATTAGAGTAAGATACAAAATTAAGAAATACTTCCGGTTTATTACAGCGCGTATTTTTAAATTAATATATCATAGACAAACATACATATGAAATATAATTCTAAAGTCACATTCACATGCTAAATTCACATCATTTCCATTAGCTACACGAGCGCCATTTCGGTGAATCTTCGAATTATAATTTGCTGTTTACATGTGGACACTTTTTCAACTTGTCCCCCATACAAGAGGGTTCTCCTTCCTTCTACCCTCCATACCATAAAGATTCAGAGTGTATTTTCTTTTATAGACATATGACATATGCAGCAAGTGTTTTTATCACCCGAAGAGGTCGTTTTTTACGAAGGTAATAAATTTTCGACAGATGACTATTATTTATTGTATTCTTACCTTGAATTTATTATTTTCTAGCTGTATATCTCCAGCAGGCATATCCTTAATATTAAATTTAGCTTGGACGGTTTCACCTTTAACGTCGTTTTCGTTACTTAAAATCGTCGTCGATTTTTGACAATTCTTACAATAAATTGTCGCCAATTTATCATTAGCGTAGTCGTAAACTATATAGAAAACTGTAACAGATAATTCCGATAGTTTCGCTACGAAAACTAGTTCATATTCATCAGCAGCTATCCACAATTTAGTAAAATCCGACATATCCCACACCGGATTAATCTGGTACGGGATATTGTTTCCTTCACTATCTGTCACTTTTACGTTACTAGTATTGACTCTAACCTGAAAAAAAAAATAACAATTCAACCAATTCTATGTATTTGTATTTATTACGTACCTGTATAACTTGTTCCTGGGCTGATGTTAAAGAATTATACACTAATATTCTTCTGGATTGATTATAACCAATGGGAGCGACTTGAATTGGGGTTTTTCTTGGTAATTTATCGAATGATTCTCTTTCCAGATCGCTTAATATAAGATTTTGATCAGGTTTGATGGGGATATCTGGGAATATTAAACTTTGTAAGGCGTTTTGTTGTATATTTACAGTATCTCTGATTCCTTCGAATAATTTCAAACCGTAATCTCTCATTACGAAAGATTTACTGGTACCAGTGATGGCGTCGTGGTGTTGAAAAAGGCCTAAAACAAAATACATGTTATCATTACAATATTAATTTGTATAGTTTGTACATAATCAGTTGGAATATAAGTCTATGGGCTGTTCCAATAGACTTCATACAAACTTTACAACAAGAAGGAAGACGAAAAATATGGACAATCTACCACAGTTATTCACTGTAATTATCCTACAGTTAATATTCAATGACAACACTTGCCAAAAAGTCCAAAAATCATCCATTTTTTAAACCAAGCTATAGTCTATTTGGAGATGATTGATAGCACAGTGTTATGGAAATAGATAGAAAAGCTTTTTCTACAGGTTCGTTCGTAATCTATTACTTTTCCACCTCATACCTACTTTTCCACCTCATACCTACTTTCGAGACGAATCGCTATATCGCACCACAATACGATCCACCACAACAATTGGACTATATATGGAGTGATTTTATTTAAAATTATTGATAAATATTTCCCAATCCCCGATTAATAATACTTAATTTTTGATTAGAATAAGTATGATTTAAGTCTTACCTAGATTTCTTCGTGCCCTTATAAGTTTTTCGAAATCTCTTTCGAGAATTTTAGAATAAGAAGCGGATTTATTTTGTTTTGCTTTGTTGAGCGCGATAGTGTAGAGTATTTCTGCTCCGCGAAGTGTATTTTCCAATTCTCTGTCTAATAATTTCATAAAGGGTCTAGTCGTGAAATATCCGGACCAATAAGCAGGTCGACCCTCCGCAAATATGTCGGAATAAACAAAAAAATCTCCTTTCAAAGTCGGATACTGGCTGTATCTTCTTACAATTTCCTGAAAAAAATAACCAATTAAAACAATATTACTATTCTTGAGAAAATTTTGAAAAGCCGGCAACATGCCATCGTTGCTGCTAAAACGAAAGAAGAAGTAAAGTGACTCAATATACGTACCTCGAAATACATTGCGGGCGTTCCAAAATTAATATCCGTTTTATAAGTTTCCTTATTGGCGTTAATGTAGTCTATCAATTTTATATAATTCGTATATTGTTGATCCCATTCTTCTTTGACGTTATATCGAAAGTCATCTCCTAAAGGCATCAAAACTGTATTGTGAGGATATAATGATCCGGTTCTTGCGTACTGTTCTAATAGTAATTCCGCTTTTTCTTTTACGTTTTTGTCGGTAATAGTTTGGGCTTTTAGAGAATATTCGGTATATTCTCCTTGGACCTTAAATAAAAGTCGAAATTTTGAAAATCTGCTAAGGAAAAAAATAATATATTGCTATACTAAGTTGTTTTTTTGATTTTACATTATTTTGAACAATTTTAATTAAGAGTTCAAAGGAAAAAATCGGCAAAGGAGACGAACACGTGCTTCAGCTTCTGCAATTGAATTTGGATAAACTTTATAAGGAACTAACTATTAACAACATTCGTTCAAAAGAACGTAAATACTCGTAAATTTAAAGTATTTTAATCACCAATTTTTCTGCCGCACCCTGTATAGCACGAATCTTTTATAGTCAGGCAGCTGAAACGTTTTCGGTTCAATTTACCTTTCTAAAATATAAATTCGAACGAATAGTTCGAGAGAAAATCACTTTTGAAAAATGTGTCAAACTTTTGAAGGCCGGAATTTTTTGACGGTCAGACTGTTAAATATACAGGGAATCCTAATAAAAAAACGGAAGTAGATGAAAAAATCGCAATATTTTCATTACCAATTTTTATGCCACACCGTGTATAGCACGGGTCTTTTATAGTCAAGGAGCTGAAACGTTTTCAGTCCAATTTACTTTTCTGAAATCTAAATTCGAACGAACTTTGGAAAAAAGTGTCAAATTTTTGAAGGCCGAAATTTTTTGACGGTCACGAATGTTAACAAAATATACGGGGAGACCCATTAAAAAAATCGGAAGTAGATCAAAAATATTCATTACCAACTTATCTGCCTCACCGTGTATCTTTTATAGTCAGGGCGATGAAACGTTTTTGGTACAACTTACCTTTCTAAAATCGAAATTCAAACAAATGTACGGATGAGGTCCGCAGCTGTGTTTAATCGAATATATATCGAAAGGTTGATTGTGGGTAAGTATCGATCCGAAGGAATCAGCTGGAGACCAAGAGGGAATCCATTTGAAGTCGCCGTACTGTTTCATGGCTAACCATTGTTTCCAAGCGTAGTGTATTCTTTGAATGACGGTTCCTTTTAAGCCGGAAGCTGCTAGTAGATAGGGAACGGTACTACCATGACCGAAAGGATCTATCGACCAGCCTGATTGGGGTTTTATACCGAGATTTGTTGAGACCCATTGGTGACCTATTGACAAAATTTAATCAATAACTTCCTTAGATTCCCAAAATGATTATAAAAAGCAAGATTAAAAAGATTTTTCGAAAATTTTTACTTTCGGGTGACCCTATATACAAAATATCATAGATACGATTTCGCTGATTTTTTTCCATATTCGTTCATCATCTGAAAGTGTGTATCTACAATTTTAGCACAAAATTCCCGTTATTATGGGATTTACGATTTTTTGTCAACGCCCGTGTATTTGCGATTATAACCTAACCTCACTTTTATTCTATTCCCGAAACTCACCCTCAATAAGCTGATCGACCATAGCATATAAATGTGAGTTGGCTTCGTCTGTCATCACCCATCCCCCTGTGGTAATCTCCAATCTTCCGGAATGCACTAGCTCCTTCAATGCCCTCTGTTTACTGGGATGAGCTTCCTCCCACCAAGCATTAAGGAAGGATATTTCAGACCACATGAAAGTGAGATTTTTGTATTGTTGCATCTTCGCTACCATATTATTCATAATTTGTCTCGAAGACGAATGGAAGTAGTGTTCGAACGTTTTTAACCAGCCTGGATCGTTGTGGGAATGAGGCACGATTATCACCTGAAAATATGGGAGATTATTCGTACTTCAGTTGGAAACTTTTTTATTATTGGTTTTATGAAAAAAATGTATTCTTGATAAATGGTTCAAAACTTAAAATGCCACACCATCAAATATCAATATTTTTGAGGTTTGTCAAAAAATAGAAATTTTACTCAAGAGTATTTTCATGCTAAATGGCTGTAATTGCATATTTGACTATAAGTTTTAATTAAAAATAACTTTACTTTATAACATTCTTCTGTATTGTAAAAAATAAAGGTACTTTACTCTTGAGTAAACCATCCAAGTAATATTAAAATACTATCGTGAACTTTATTTTTCTTAGATGTCGAAGAATAAAAATATATTATTCTAACGCTTTGACAAAGTTTTGAAAAATAATTTTTCCAAAAACAGTGACCGTGACCTTGTACTGATGAGGCGATACATGCATTGAGAAACGGAACATAGGGATTTAATGTATTCTCCGATCTAAATAGTCCACCAACAAAACATTTCTATAAATCTACTTCAATGAAAATCAAGTATTTAGCTGGACAGTTGGATTCAGAACCTCTGTAAGAAACCCCGCCTCTTCTCCTTTCAAAATTTGTTAGTTATGTGCGAACTGCGATTTGGTATTGAAGTATTTTTTGATGGGATTAGTTAACGTCGCTACGAAACCATTTTTTTCCTGAAGGATGTACATTTTGAACAGTAATCAGCTATCGACTGTCGTTTACTGACTGTCTGACGCTAATTAAGGACAGCCCACAGTTATAGGTGTCCAAATAATCGGTGTTTTTAATCTGTTGAAGCTTGATGTTGGTCGACTAGTTCTGATACAATGCTTAAAACCCCTTTTGTTTCGTTTCTCATTGCATGTATCTGTATACCGTGTGTCGTTTGTAGTTTAAAGGTAAAGTATATTTCACAATATTTCGTTGAGTCGGTATCTGGTTATAAGGATTTATTAAATCCCTCATTGTATACTCCATTCCAAGATACTCGTTTCTTCGAAAAGATTATTTTACAACTGAAATGTTTGGCTCGTAAATTAATATTTAGTTTTAGTATCTAAATTTTACAGAGTAAAGATCTGTTACTGTTTTAATGTACAATGAGGGATTTATAAGCTTTTATTATTAAATCCTTAAGGACAGATTCCTAGTCAACGAAAAATTTACAGTAAACAGTAACAGATCCGTAGTCTGTAAAATTTAGATACTAAAACTAACAATTACTTTACCAGCCAAACATTTCAGTAGTAAAATAATCATACTCAACAAACTATGAGGGTGGTAAATCACGCGACCCCTTTATATACGGTGCACGTGTTTTTCAGCGACCTTTTTTTATCAAACAAAGGTTAATGCACGACAATTTTAATCTAATTAGTAATTTTCAAATGGTTTAGATTTTCGGTTTAAAAATATACTGTTATTGCTCTACTTAACGATTCATTGGTATTGATTCCCTCTAGTCCAAAAGTGAAATTAAACCGAAAAGAAATTATTACATTCGTTTCGTGTTAAAATGTGGAACGAATTCTCTTGTTTTTTTTATTAGTTTGACAAATCGCAGATAATTATCCGCACGGAACAGTTCTTCGGAAAAAGATACAAGATGTAGATTTGCTTTGCGGCTGGCTGAAATATCAGCTTATGGTGATAAATTAAACGTTAAAATACCATGAATTCATGAGTAATTTTACGTTGAAAATTGTGCAACGAATACACAGAATTATTTATATTTTATAATAATGGGTTTATAATGATACCAGAATAATAATAATCATTATTTGTAAGTAGAATATTCTACTTTGGTGACGATTTTTAATCGTTTTTTAATTGGGAAATTATGTAACAGTCCTACATTTTAAAAGCAATAATTATTCGGTCAATCTAGAAATAAAAATAGTGGTCAAATAAAAAAACTCCCGGAAAGCTGAAGTGACTCTTACAATCAGGATATCTCAGAAATGGTGACTCTTAGGAAAAAATCATACTGACCATTTTTGTAGATAATTTTAAGATCTACAACTTTGGTCTGAAGTACTTTTTCGATCAAACTTAACGTTTTCTAAAAAAATCCAAAAAACCTCTAATTTTCACCTTTGACCACGAATAACTTTTGTAGCGCACATGGGGACTTTTAAAACTTTCTTCCAAGCTTTCCACGAACTTTCAGCTTTCCTGGAGTTTTTGTTATTTCAAATGTCTAAATTGACCGGACTATAACAAAAATAACTTTTTCATGTCAACTCTCTCAATTATACGTATAAGTTGATCACTCTGTATATATTTGAAATTTTAAAATACTTTTCAACAATAAACTTTTATCGTTCTATAAAAATTTAGAAATAATAAAACCCATTATCTAACGGCAACTCTCTACTAGTAGGAAGTAAATAAAATTTCCTTTCGAAAATTTATATTTGAACATTTAAAATTTATCGCATTTATTTAATTTCTTTTTCCGCGATTAAAAATTATTCCAATTAATCATAATAATCGCTTGTTATTTTTACGTTTGTTGTTAAGTAAGTTCTTAAAATGCGAATATCTCGAAAAGTAGTGGGGTAACTGGGGTTAGATTGGATTTTTATATACAATTTTTAAAATTTATTTAGGGGATAATTAGATTTTTATTGGTATTTAAGTTAATTTTCAAAATTTTTGTGTGGCGTCCTCTAGAAAATACATCATATTAGGATTAAATTAACCTAAAAATTACTGATCAACTTGAAGAAGAAGAAGAAGCCGAAAACTTTACGCTCTTTCAATCAGTTTCTTATGGATGGTAAAACAAAAGAAATTACCCAAATAAGCAAATATGTCAACTGTCCAGTTGAAAGTAGAGACTTGGTAGCAGAAAAACGAAGAGCTAGACTAGAAGAAGATGGCAACAATTGAGAGATCCGGCGGATAAAACTGAGAAATACAAAAACTAAAAGACGAATCGATAAGATTCTATTTACAGAAACTCTCTACAGATAAAGAAAACAACTATTCTCTCTGGAAGACAACAAAAAAAAAGAGACCTGTAACTTCAATTCCTCCTATTAAAAGCAACAATGGACCATGGAGATAATAAGCAAAAAGCAGATTTGTTCGCTGAACACCTTTTTTTGTCGGGTCGAGATGGGATACTCATGTTCGAATGGGTCCTGTACCCAAACAGTGTTGGACTCATCCCCAAGGGGATGCCTACCAACCAAACCCACCTCAAACTCGCCGTTACCCCCGCCTCGGAATCACTACCCTAGCATACTTCTAGACAAACCTCCCCTACACCAAGTCTCAGCAACGCGCTAACACAGCCCGTTTGCTGATACTGTTGAACACGTTCCCGACGTCGAAGAACACGAGTAGGGCCAATTTCTTGTTCCTCCAGCTGCCCTCCCTAGCCCTGTCCACCAAGCCCATTACCCTGCCCAGCGCCGAGATACATGATTTTCCATTCGCAAACCCGTGCTGGTTTACCCTAAATCCTCAATTCCTCCTCTATTCTATCCTTTATTATCCCCTACATCAATTTACCCATACCACACAGCAGGCTGTTGGGCTTGTAATCCCCTGCCCGCTTCCCCTCTCTACCCAGCAGTATCCCCATGACCACCTTCCATCCTTCCGGAAACTTTTCCTCCCTTAGCACCCTGGTGAATGGCTCCCAGAAGTACTCCCTATTGTCATCCTACAGCCTCGTCATCATATCACCCCTCAGTCCATCTGGGGCTTTCCTTACTTTAATATTTCTCCCCCCCTCCTCTACTTCCTACTTATCTACCGGCCTTATCCCCCTAATTTTCCCTACCCCCTAGTATCCTGGACCTCTCGAACCCTGCCCCCCACTCTTCCTTCTCCCCCTGTGAACAATTTCCTTATAATCTCCTTCTCCCAATCTTCCTCGTTCCTATTTCCACCCATCTTCTTCACCGCTATCTCATACACCTTTCCCCATGGATTGTTTTCCAATTACCCCAATAATTCTTTCCACTTCCCTCTTTTTTCCCTCTCCACCCTACACTCCAGTTCCTTCTTCTTCTCTTTGTATCCCCATTTTCCCTCTATTCTTCCTCTTCCTCTCAGCAGTTTTTTCTTACACTCCCTCCACAGCTCCTCTATTTCCTCATTCCACCAGTAATTGGCCCTCCGCTCACGCCCTTTGTCCCTCTTTCCCACTCTTTTACAGCCCTGTATCACATTGTACAATTCATCTACATCATGTCCAAGTCCCCTTCCTATCTCCTCTCTTACTTTCTTACACGGCCTTCATCCTTCATCCACCTCCATTCCCTCTCTTCCAATAAATCCTTTCTCCCTTTCCTTATATCCGTCTCCACAAACCTATGTAAGCTCAAGCTTTCCTCATCCTCCAGCACCCTCCAACTACTCACTCTTTCCCCCAGCCATTCATCGCATGCTGTTATATCAAAGACCTAACCATGTCTCCCATTCGCACTACCACCCATCCGTTTCCTTTCCTCACTTCATCCGCCCTCAGTCCATCTCCCACCACTCTTATTCCTGCCTCTCCTGTATTATCCTGTATCATCGTTAAACACCTGGCTAATATATTCACACCCAACCAAAGGCAGACGGATCACGTTCTGAATAATATCGACAACCCAAAATATCTGAAAACGGAATATTCCCGTTACCCCAAGAGAAGTAGCTGAGGAGATAAAAACTAATCAAACCCAAAAGAAAGCGTCCGGATTTGATTTGATAACTGGCGAGATACTGAAGCAATTGCCTAGGAAAGGTATAGTTAGCCTTCAGATTAACATGTTTCTACGTGCTGGAAAGTTGCAGAAGTGATCATGTTGCCAAAACCTGGAAAACAACCTAACGATGTTAAATCCTATAGACCGATTTCTCTTCTGCCAATAGTTTCAAAACTTCTTGAGAAATTACCTTTGAAAAGACTGGAAAAGATCTATTAAATGTTTATTTACGTGATGAACTTGACTCCGTACCTGTTGACCTCGCTACTTATATTTATGTAATATTCTAACGTTTAATGATTTATTGAAATTAGTTTCAAGGGAATTTATTTCTCATTTTATTATTATATTAGACCAAAATGCATCACAATAATATGATACATCGAAAGCGCATTACAGCCGTGTTCGGAAATTAATATTCGAGTTTACAATATTATTGTTTGATATATCGAATTTCCGAGTTTCGAATTTTCAAAATAGAGAAGCTATATGTATGATATTTAATCAAAACATCGGAAATATTTGTTTCGTAAACCAAAATTCATTTCATTAATGGAAAATTTCATAGAGATTGTTCAATATCCCGTTTGAACTTTCACATTTCCGTCCGACGAATGACTTTTCACATTTTTCCTACTTTTTTTTAATTCCAATTATTACAAAAATATTAAATTTCTACTCGGTGAAATCATTCGATTGAACCGGAAATGTTTTCAAAATTTTATTAATTGAGGACAATTAAAAAAAGCATTATTATTACATCATCATAATATCAATCCTTAACCAACTAGTTTCGAAATCAAGGTTGATTATGTACCTTCAAATGGACATTTCGTTTAGAAGTTACTACGGATATAAAAATTGTAAATGTAGCTAGTGTATAAAAGATTTTCGAAATATCGACTTACCTTCAGATGGGGTCTCTCCGGATCCATTTTTTGTCGTTCGTATCGATCTTCAAAAGTTTTGTCCCAATATTCTTTGTTTTTCATCCAAGATGGCTGTAATAGAAACAACAACAATCTCATTAAACCAGACAACGTATTAAGTATAATAATACCATCTAATTAAAATGCCGAACGAAGCTATAACCTTAACACGATTAAATCCGACCTCTCTATTGACAAACCCTGTATAATATATGCAGAAATGTGCTCCTTTATACGTGATTCTGGGAATATTGATCAACAAATTACCATAGAAAACAAATACGTCTCGGTAGTTCTAATAATAAATATATATGAATATAGGGTGTCCCAAAAATAATGTACAATACTACATACAAAATATAGATATTATTTATTGACCCTGACCTAAGATTGGACATATTTAATCTGTATAGTTATTAAACATGTATTTAATTTTAATAAATCGTAGGTTTTACCAGTTTTTCCGAAGGTCGAGTGTTTTCTTAATAACAAAAATTAAATTTAAAAACCTGAATTAAAATAAAATAAATATGAAGTATTGAATACAGTTAATGATCTTTTTATTTCTTTTATATAATTCCACCTATTAAAATTTTATTAAATTTACCTGACCTTTCTTTCTCAGTACAACCCTGTAACTTACTCTGATAAAGCACAAAACTACCTATCTCAGTCGGATTCGTTAGTTGTGTTTGGAGTCGACGCTCTACGCACTCTTATTAATTATCTCCAAAATGGCTGTTCAATAATAGACAAGTTGTTGAATTAAACGAAGAAATATCATATTTTTTATTGAGAAACAAAATCTAATACAGTGGCAAATTATGTATGATGTATTACCATCCCTTGAACACTTGAAGAATAGTAAAAATAATTGCTAAATTCAAGAAATCAGTTTGCAAGTGAAGAATGTTTACAAAAAAACAATGGTTATCATATAAGTACAAAATCAATGATGAAAATTGCTTATCGACCAACAAGGTAAGTGGAAATTAATTTTAGTAAAGTATTTATTCATAAAGGAAAACTAGAAACTTGTTCAGTCTTTAAGCAAAAAGAAAAAAATATATAGATGTTTACAATCTAATAAAAATATAAATACTACACTAAATAATGAATATGTCAAATCTTCTTTAATTGCTTTTTTTAGTTTAAATGCATTTATTGTTTTTGTTTGTCTATATTATTATTATTATGGCCTTTAAGTCTCTATCTAGAGTTATTTTTTTTAGCTATAGCAAATCTTTTTAGAATATTTTATAACATGTCCTTGCACCCTTTAGTTGCAGTTTATGTTTGTCTTTTTTATTTACAAGTGTTACTATGGTTTATTTTTTTAGGTTCACAACTGAAAAGTGGATAAGAATTTTCGATTCTAGTGTTGGAGGTAGGACTTCTTAGACTTTGAATTGTTTCAGTAATTTATGAGAAGACTCCAAATAATGTGTTTCCACCCTTTTTTCTTACTATTCTCATCAATTAATATTTTTTAAAAATATTTTGCGAGGTCACCAACTCAAAGCCGGCCCTGTCCCTCGAGTGTAAATTTTGGTGGCTGCGCCGGGATTCTCTCCCTGCGTTAGAATGTCCTCGAACATTCTGGAATAAGGTTTTGTTTGTGCAGAGCACGAGCGCCGAAGGCACTAGAGTTTTACAGAACTGATAAGGACTATATATACGCAGTTTTTGAGTGCAAGAGTTAGACAGTACAGTTAGTAGTAGACAGTGCAGATAAATAGCGTAATATTCGAGTAGTGAAAATAAATCAGAACTATTATACCGAGTGTAAATAAATTAGTAGACATTGAGTATAGTGTGTAGATAAATTAAGTTCAATACAGTGTGTGTGTGTTTCTTTAAATAAATAGATAGTAATTAGCCATAGTGTGTATAATTTTGTCCCACCGGTAAAAACTGTTTAAATAAATAACAAAAACATTACAATATGAAAAGATAATTTCGACAATTGTACCTAGTATAAAATGTAAGTATTCTCAGTTACTTTACAATAAATCATACATAGGTATTTTATTATTATTAATGCTTATAATCATCAATACTTTTTATAAAATTCAGTTGCTGCTAAGTTTTTTTAATATATTTAAACTTTATTTTGAATGCTTTTGTATTTTCAATCCGTTACAATATTTTTTATGGAAAACACGACGGCTTTAATAAAATACGTGATTCTTATTAAATATGTATAAAATGTCCAAGCTCCTAAGTTAACATTATTCAGCCTGTGTAAACATTTACATTGTTGATATTTACACATCGTTAAATATGAGTTTGTTTTTTGAATTCCCACCTTTTAATCATCTTTCTCGACATCTGAAAGACTCTCGCCGTCACTATAACGACCATTATGACCTCTTGAAAAATACTTTTCCAACTCTACTGTTCTTTTTCTCGGATGCCATATTGAAATTTTATACCCTATTCATTCATTCATTCGTTTGGGTTGTGCTCAACAGCCCAGTAGAGCATTTATACCCTATGTCACTCCCACAATAGAGTACACGCATATTTCCTATTTTTGGTTAGATATTAATTTGTAATAGTAAAGTTGATATCAAAAATAACTAATAATAGGAAATAAACCAGTTTCCATTGGAAATTACTTCCAAATTTTAAAATAAAATTCAAATTTTGATGCACTTTCCGACCACCGACAGAAGCTTGATTCTTATGCACAATAGAATGACCATTTTCCGTGAATTTTTCACCATTTTTCAAAAATTTTGACAATTTTTGACGAATTTTGACAATTATTGACCATTTTTCCAAATTTTTGACAATTTTTGAAAATATTTGGCAATTATTAACCATTTTTTCAAAATTTTAACAGTTTTTGACAATTTTTTACGATTTTTCCAATTTCTGGACAATTTTTGACCATATTTAAATAATTTTAACAATTTTTCGTAAATTTTAACAATTATTGACCATTTTTGACGAATTTTGACAATTATTGACCGTCTTTGACAATTTTTCAAAAATTTAAACATATTTGGCAATTATTAACCATTTTTTCAAAATTTTAACAGTTTTTGACAATTTTTTACGATTTTTCCCATTTTTGGACAATTTTTGACCATATTTAAATAATTTTAACAATTTTTCGTAAATTTTAACAATTATTGACCATTTTTGACTGTTTTTGACGAATTTTGACAATTATTGACCATCTTTGACAATTTTTCAAAAATTTTAACATATTTGGCAATAGAGTACACGCATATTTCCTATTTTTGGTTAGATATTAATTTGTAATAGTAAAGTTGATATCAAAAATAACTAATAATAGGAAATAAACCAGTTTCCATTGGAAATTACTTCCAAATTTTAAAATAAAATTCAAATTTTGATGCACTTTCCGACCACCGACAGAAGCTTGATTCTTATGCACAATAGAATGACCATTTTCCGTGAATTTTTCACCATTTTTCAAAAATTTTGACAATTTTTGACGAATTTTGACAATTATTGACCATTTTTCCAAATTTTTGACAATTTTTGAAAATATTTGGCAATTATTAACCATTTTTTCAAAATTTTAACAGTTTTTGACAATTTTTTACGATTTTTCCAATTTCTGGACAATTTTTGACCATATTTAAATAATTTTAACAATTTTTCGTAAATTTTAACAATTATTGACCATTTTTGACGAATTTTGACAATTATTGACCGTCTTTGACAATTTTTCAAAAATTTAAACATATTTGGCAATTATTAACCATTTTTTCAAAATTTTAACAGTTTTTGACAATTTTTTACGATTTTTCCCATTTTTGGACAATTTTTGACCATATTTAAATAATTTTAACAATTTTTCGTAAATTTTAACAATTATTGACCATTTTTGACTGTTTTTGACGAATTTTGACAATTATTGACCATCTTTGACAATTTTTCAAAAATTTTAACATATTTGGCAATAGAGTACACGCATATTTCCTATTTTTGGTTAGATATTAATTTGTAATAGTAAAGTTGATATCAAAAATAACTAATAATAGGAAATAAACCAGTTTCCATTGGAAATTACTTCCAAATTTTAAAATAAAATTCAAATTTTGATGCACTTTCCGACCACCGACAGAAGCTTGATTCTTATGCACAATAGAATGACCATATTCCGTGAATTTTTCACCATTTTTCAAAAATTTTGACAATTTTTGACGAATTTTAACAATTATTGACCATTTTTGACAATTTTTCAAAAATTTCAACATATTTAGCAATTATTGACGATTTTTTCAAAATTTTGACAATTTTTTCAAGTTTTAATAATTATTGACCATTTTTGACAATTATTGACCAATTTTTATAGTTTTGACAAATATTGATCATTTTTGACAATTTTTCAAAAATTTTGACCATTTTTCCAAATTTTAACAATTATTGACCATTTTTGACAATTTTTGAGCATTTTTGACAGGTTCTGACAATTATTGACCATTTTTGACAATTTTTAATAATTATTGATCATTTTTGACAGTTTGTTATAATTATTGAACATTTTTTCAAAATTTTGACAATTTTTGAAAATATTTGGCAATTATTAACCATTTTTTCAAAATTTTAACAGTTTTTGACAATTTTTTACGATTTTTCCAATTTCTTGACAATTTTTGACCATATTTAAAAAATTTTAACAATTATTGACCAAAAACAGTTTTTGATGAATTTTGACAATTATTGACCAATTTTGACAATTATTGATAATTTTTGACAATTTTTCAAAAATTTTGACCAATTTAGAACATTTTTGAGCATTTTTGACAGGTTCTGACAATTATTGACCATTTTTGACAAATTTTCAAAAATTTTGACCATTTTTCGAAAAATTTGACAATTTTTAACAATTATTGACCATTTTTCAAACATTTTCACAATTATTGACTATTTTTTCAAATTTCAACAATTCTTGACCATTTTTGACAATTATTGACAATTTTTCAAAAATTTTGACAATTTTTAATAATAATTGACCATTTTTGACAGTTTTTTATAATTATTGACCATTTTTCCAAATTTTAACAATTATTGACCATTTTTGACAATTATTGACCAATTTTGACAGTTTTGAAAATTTGTGATCATTTTTGACAATTTTTCAAAAATTTGACCATTCTATACCATTTTTACAAATTTTAACAATTTTTGACCATTTTTGACAATTATTGACCAAATTTGACAATTATTGATCATTTTTGACAATTTTTCAAAAATTTTGACCATTTTTCCAAATTTTAACAATTATTGACCATTTTTGACAATTTTTGAGCATTTTTGACAAGTTCTGACAATTATAGACCATTTTTGACAATTTTTAATAATTATTGACCATTTTTGACAGTTTGTTATAATTATTGAACATTTTTTCAAAATTTTGACAATTTTTCCAAATTTTTGACAATTTTTGAAAATATTTGGCAATTATTAACCATTTTTTCAAAATTTTAACAGTTTTTGACAATTTTTCCAATTTCTTGACAATTTTTGATCATATTTAAAAATTTTTGACAATTTTTCGTAAATTTTAACAATTATTGACCATTTTTGACAGTTTTTGACGAATTATTGACCGTCTTTGACAATATTTGGCAATAGAGAACACGCATATTTCATATTTTGCTTAGATATTAATTTGTAATAATAAAGTTGATATCAAAAATAACTAATAATCGGAAATAAACCAGTTTCCATTGGAAATTACTTCCAAATTTTAAAATAAAATTCAAATTTTAATGCTCTTTCCGACCACCACCCGAGGATTTCCGAACGCTACCGATGATACGTGTGATGTCATACCATTTGTTTACTTTTGTCAATATGGCCGGTATTGCATTAGGTTCTGTGTAGTTTTGTGTTTATATAGTATTTTAATTAACTATTAAATGCTTCATCGACGTAAAAATATCATTTATATGTTTGTTTGAGACCATTACGTGTTTGTGTGTGCTTTTTTTTATTTCTAAAAGTCAACGTAAAGTGGAAAGTGGACATAAATATTCGATAATTCCGAGGATATTTTAAAACATTTAGAAGAAAATATTTTATTTACTAGTTCAGTGTTCAGTGACGATTCTTTCATATTTTGTGAGTAAAGATATGCTTAGCGAAGGTTTTGTAAAAGCACAAACTGATAACTTGCCCAAAGTAGACTCATTTATGTTGCTTGAATTTCAGCTGCTTTAATGCAGAGGAAATAAGAGGAGTTAAAGCATTATCGTAAGTACGATTTAAACTATGTATTATATATAACATATACCAACCATATTTCGATGCCATGTTGGCCTGAGTTGGTAAGAAAATAATGTTTTATGGTTGATTCCTAGACATATAGGTACATAACCTCAAACTATTTAAGAAGAAAAATTACCAACATAGAAGTACATTAAAATGGTCTTCACAAACAAAAGCAGTAGTCGAAATATCGTCTTTGTTTCGACGCATAGCTTGCAATCACAATGCCCTTCTCTTAAGTGCATTTTTGCTTGCGCCACCAGGTAAAGTAACAAATATTTTGTCTGGAGTTTTAATAGACGTTGATTTACACTCTGGAACATTGGAATACAAAGTTTTTTTTTTCGGCTTTATCCATTTTTAAAGCTTTCAGAAACAAATTAGGTCACAAAAACTCAGAGCGTAATTCACGAATAAGAACGTAAACAAATGGAGTGACGTCAACGGATGGGGCAGCCATCTTTATGATGTAAAGCGCGTTTTGGCGGACTTTCAAATTTTATGATTTTAAAAGTAAAGTTTATATTTTTTTGAAAAAATAGACATGCAAGGTGTTAGGAGACCTGATAAAGCGTAAATTCCCACCAATAGCAAAATTTATGCTTGTACCCTATTAACACCAATGTAGTGACACCCCATAAATCCTTCAGCTGTTTGGTAATTTATGTAAAATTTTTGACTTAAAATTCGTATTTGTCAAATGGCTTTATTAAAAAAAAAGAGTACCTAATGACTTTCAAGTCAATTTTGTTTCCAACAAAGTCTAGATAATTACATGAAAGCTGTTTAAAAAACTCTCTTTTAATCTTGTCTAAATAAATCTCCCGGTTGAAGCTTATTTTTCATCAAAAACTTGTCTGCCACAGAAAAATCCATTAACGTTACCACTCGAAAAGGAATTAAAAAAAAAGTCTGTGCTGACCAAAGCGAAAACCGTAAGTTGAACATTTCCCCCGAGCCCTTCAGCTTGCGAAATTTAGGGCACTTGAAGAGAGCATATCAAAGGGATTTTTTTTATCTATGAAGAGGCGGTTGAACGCGCACGCAAGAGTGGGTTGTTCAGATGGAAATTGGTCTGAGTTTACGCGGACAAGATCGAATTAAGCGTTATTAGCAATTTTAAAAATTTCAAGTTTAGGGATACGAAAAATCTTATTTACTCTTTGAAAAGTTATTTTTGGTAAAAGTTTATGCATCCGTTAAAATTAAACATGCACCAACACGTAATAGACGAGGAGCCTTCAAAAATTTGGTTTTTAGGAAAGTTGTTCGGTATTAAAAAATACTGTTACGCGAGCTACTGCATTAATATGCTCACTTAGTGCCCCCAGTGAAATCCCCGTATGAGACGACTATGGCTCATCCGCCCAATTTTCGAGAAACATCGAGAATACCCGGTGCATCCGCCAGAACATCGAGAATATCCAGTGCACCCGCGAGAACGTCGAGACACTTCTAGAATTACGGCGCGCGAGTATAAATAGGCCACAAGCATCGCTGCAGGCAATTAGTCAATCAGTCAGTGTTGATACCGAAGGAAAGTAATCGCGCCTCGCTAAAGTGTTTATTAAGTGACTCTCATATAAATTATAATTAGTGTGTTTAGTGTATTAGATAAATTATTAAATAAGGACTGAATTACATATAAATCTGTAAATATAAATTAATTGTAAATATAAATTAGAATAAACGTTACAATACATTTGTAACAAGATCCCCTTCTTATTATACCAACGTGACAACTGCGCCTTTTGGGTGACAACTGCGCCTTTTGGGTGACCCACCCTTTGAACTGACCGTTGCAGTGTGGCCAGATTGGGCGATTTGTCGCCATTTGGGCTAGTTTGAACAATTTTTTGCGACAACATTTTAACGAAAATAGTGAAGCGATTTTTGGGCCATATTTTATTTTTTTGAGCTACTTTTTTGGCTGTATTTTATTCGAGAAAAATGGCAAGCAATTTAGTTTATGAAAAATTTTGTCGGACAGGTCTGAACCGCATAAAGAATTTGCCTATTTGAGTTAACGATGACGTTCACAGAGTTTTTCCATAACTGATTTCAGCTAAACGAAAGTTGAGCCAAATTTTCCAATTCACTCAGTTTGTATGGTCTCCACATTTATAGATATTCAGCAACTTTTTTTTCAAATAACTACCTAATGATGGCTGAATATGCTAGTAGGTTTAAGTTTTACGACTAAGGGGAAACAGACGAAACTTATATGTCAGTCATATTACATGGAAACGTCAAAATATATAATAATTGTGGAATTAAAAAAAGAATTTACAAGAAATGTATATCAATATCAGTGTTTTTTAGTGTGTGTTTGTGAGTGGAATATCGTAAAAAGCGATTATAGTGTATCTAACATTGTGTAGCAGTTATAATGGAAAATTATAAAGCAGTTATAAAATGACAATAAAACCAGTGCAGTGCTGATCTGAACACATCTTCAAAAATTCATAGCCCGTTTTTGGTAAGAGAGCGCCAATTTTTTCTCCAATTTTCGTGTTCAGCGACCTCGACCTCACTAAGACTTTTACCGAATTTTGGTGTACTATTTTGTACTTATGACTTAGAATGTTTTTTTAGACTTAACAAACGATGAGATTAAAAATAAGAAAAGAAATCATTTTTGCAAGTTACATACATCAATACGTAGTTTGTATTACTAAGTTTTTGTGAATGAATAAATCGTTGATATTTATGGAATAATTTCCTAAAATCCCGAACACCCGGACGATATTTATATTGTCAACCTGTTACACATTATATTTCAGGTCCATTCCTTTATATATCACTTAACCACGTAGTACGCCACTGTCGTTCTGATCTCACTAAGTTGAAAGTTTTTATTTCGTTCTCCGGGTCCCTCCGTTCCTGCTCCGATTCCTCATTTAGTGATGAGCGATATCGTGATTTTCTTAATCACGTTGTGAAATGATATCGTGATTTTTTAATATCAGTTATTTTAAAGCGTGACGTTATCACGACATTTGATATTTTGTTTTGAAAATACTATAAGAAAAATTGCATATATTTTCATTTCGTACGATTATCTATTTGCTGTTTGCACAGTATTTTTTCAATTTTATGATAATAAACAAAACAAAATTCGATCTTGTTGATAAATTTTAGCGGTGAAGGTCAATATTATGTAATATCTCGATTCGTTCATTCGATTCATTGACGTTTTCGCTGACTGTGATCACGTCACGCTTTAGATTTACTTATAGGAACTGTGACTGACTGTGATTTGTTCGTATCAGTGAAAAAGTAACAGTTCGTTAAATATCACTCATCACTATTCCTCATTCGCCTTTTAGTGCTTCTTGCGTATAACACCGGATCCAATTCCCTCGAAATTATCGATAGGCGTGAATCAGACCGCTGATTATAAACTCTTTCACCTAGTGAATGGTGTGCGAGTGTGTCTAAAAGTGAAGTTTTAAATCGGGACTACAAGAAGTTGGATAGTTTGCATGCTATAAAAAAATACAATGTCAAAGGAAAAGAAAAGAAATGACATGAAAGCATCCGAGAAATTCGACCTCATAAGAAGTCAGTCTTTTACGTAGTTAATATTGTCTAAAGTTGCAATTTCCGGTTTTTGGTTATAGGATAGAATTTTTAGACATTGAGTCTGGAATCGATTGGATCATTGGCGTTACATACAAAATTTCATATTGAAAGTAGACATTTAAAGGTAAGCGAACATAAGTCTGTCGACCTGTTTTGATTTTATAGAATAAATCCTTTTAATTACCGTTCGCCGCCACATTAGCCACTTCCAATTATAGTTCTGTAATCTCAAATTCTCCTACTCTGCTCGCTAAGACAATTGACGGGGGACAGCCCTTTCCGCTATCGACTCTCTTCGAGGAAAGACCTCCATTTTTTATCGCTTTTATGTCTTTCCTATCTAAAGAATTTTGCTGTGGTAAGTTCAAAATCATAATTTATAATTAATAAGCTTCTTCTAAAGTACTGTCTGATATAATTTTTGTATGCATTCCTTATTTTTTTACAGAGATATACGAAATTAAATTTAACACGTGGTCATAAACTGTTCTCTTATACTAATGAGACTCCTGGCAATCATACAGGGACGCAACACACTTCACCCTTCATGAAATACAATCTAGTCTAAAATATCACCAAGACTCCACACTCTCCAGAAAAGAAAAGAAGATTGCGCATTGGGCATACACGCTATACCCATGGATACTTCATGACAAAAGAAGATCGCCCCCTGTGCCAGTTATGTTCGGTTCATTTAACTGTCAAACACATCTTAGTGGAATGTCCCCAATACCAAATCTACACAATATAAAAAAACACTCAGTGATATCTTGAAATTTAGTGAAGTGAATACAGTGCTATCCTACCTAAAAGACATAAATTTAATAAATCATATCTAACATGTTCTACCTAAAAAGTATCGAATATCATAACTGTTTTACCTAAAATGCATGAAATACTGAACTGTGTCAATGGTCTCGGCAGTCGAGACACGTTAATTTAAATAAAAAAAAATAAAATAAATATTACATTAATAACAATTCACTCACGCCACTTAATCAACTAACCTTACTAAACCAACAAATAGATATTATATTAATAATATTTCTCTACAACACTTCGTTAATAACTAACCGGTTACTTATGCCAAATACTGGAGTCGGATTATTCGATTCCCATTGCACTGTTGCTACGTTGCCAGCTATTCAAAATTTTCTTAAATATAGTAAAATATATAAAATTGTTTTTAATTAATTATTCTTTTTCCAGCAATTTTAAGTGATTTGTATAAATGCTTTAAATATTTCCAAACTAGCTTTCTAAGAACATCACGAACTAACTGACCTAAGGAGAACATTATTTGTATAGTGAGCCTAACAATTTTAGAAAATATATCTGACAACCTTGCTTTATTTTAATGTCATGACAGTGCCTTTAGAACAACTATACAGATTGCGAAAATCCCTTTCTTACGCTGCGACTTATACAAGTACGACAAGGAAAATGTGAGCAAAACTACGTGAAAGAGATAGAAGACTTGTTAGCCCAGCGATCAGTCCCCTCTACCAAAACAGTTGAGCGTGTGTTCATCGCCCCACTAGTTCAACCGCTGTTGCCAGAAGCTCAGATTAATTTGTAAAAATGATATTTTTGTCACGTTATCGTTAACTTTTTTTCGAGCTCATACACTATTGGTACCATTGTTACAAGGTTAAGACAATGTAGGAAATTTTTCCCGAGGACAATATCAGACGAATGGATTTCTGTGAAGAAATGATAGAACGTCAAAATGCTGATGAGAACTTTTTAAAAAATATTTTATTTACGGATGAGTAAACCCTTTCATTACATCAAAAACACATTAAAATTATGTTTACCTTTAGAACGGATTTTTAGTTTAATTTTTTCAAGAAGTTCATATTTTATGTTTAGAATAAGTACCTACTTATTTTATTTTTTCAATTCAATTTATTAATGGAATCGATCTTTAGTTTTTTATATCCAATTACTTTATTATTTTTATCTCAAGAATAAATGTTTTATTTTCAAGTTACAATGGCTAAAATAATATCCTATTGTAGATAGAAATTAATTGTCAGCTTGGTCAGAAACGATCAAGTTGACAAAAATGAATTTTAAGATGTACAGGTTACGTAATAACGAGTGTATTTTTTTATTTCTTTAACAACCTCACTCCTTCAATGTTGGGAAAGTACTGAACCACAGTGAACCTACTCACAGAGTGGGGAAAGTCAGTCTCTGCTGCAGCGTTGCCAGTTTAGAATGTTTGGTACTTTCTAAGTAATAAATAACTTATTTTGCATTTGACTTTTAACACCGGATAACGGTGTATTTAGTGGGATAAAATCGAGATTGGTAATATTATTGACTTTTGAAAAATAAGTGAGATCAACACAAATAAGAATAAAATAATGGAGTTCAAGAAAAAATTTGGACAAATTACAATCTGCAATAAATAAAATCCGTACACTGCTTTCGATTTAACAATTATTGGTATTTAACATTGTTGCCGCTTGAAATGCCGTTGAAAATTTTAAAACAACGATACACAAAATTTAGGAATAATTTTTACAGATAAGTACATTTGGCAACACAACAGTTAAAATAAATAGGAGGGGACCGAATACACGCCCAACTGTTTTGGTAGAGGGGACTGATCGCTCTCTCTCTCTTTCACGTAGTTTGCTCATATTTTCCTTGTCGTACTTGTATAAGTCGCAGGGTAAGAAAGGGATTTTCGCAATTTGTATATGCAGCACTTAACAGACAACCGTCGTATAAACTATTTTTTATAAACAATATTAACGTTGTGGGGTGGAGATTGGGTGGATTTATTAATCGAACTGAATAAAAAAGTTTCTATGTAAATTATTCTAAATAGGTACATTATATTTTCGTTAGCAAGAATGACTGAATCAACAACACGGTTCAGACTCGATTCGTTTCTATTATTGTTATGCAGTCACTGTGAAATTTAAATTTATTATTTATTCAATCTACACCGAATTGTTAATACAAAGTCGACCCAATTTACGGACGATACAATAAATGCAGCACGAAAAATTGTTCAAATACCGTAGCTGTACGTTGTTACACTCATTAATTACCTTTATTACATTTTGAGAGGCCAAAAGCTCCGCTATAAATTTCTATCTATTAATTTTACTTAAGAAGAAGATATCGATTTCACAAGGGCGGTCGTAAACTGTTTAAAACAGTTTTTTTTCTTTTTCTTTAGGGTCGAGCTAATCAGGAAGGTAATAAATTTTGAAACAAAGAGGTAAACTAAGTTTTTAATGAATACCGAATATACAGGTCGATCTTACGACTATAAATCAGAAACTATCCAAATTATAATAATTTTTCGGAATTTTTTTTTATTTGCCCACCCTGAATTAAGCAGAAATAGAATTAGAGTCGTTTTTCCATAGCAAGGTTCCCCCCCTCATAGATAAACTAAAATTTGCAGAATTTAATTTTGTAAAATTTTGTTTATTAAATTTATTTGATACCCCCTCTAGCAGTGGACTTAGAAGTATGTAAATAAAATCCACAGTACTTAGATTCACTTAGTTTATACTGAATAAAAGATAATATATTCACGAAGATCAAAACGAGGTCAGAGTCTACTAAGGAAGCCTTATAAATAATCACCTTGTACAACTTTACAGATATATCGAAACTGACACAATAGAGAATTATTTTTGTGCAGAGAACCATAACAAACCCATATATTTTACCAATAATAACAATTTGTTCGAGAAATTTGTTTCCTTTTAAATTTTGCAAACAACAGGGTGGGACTAATATTATACAAAAAAAAACAGATCCTTGAGGCATTTCGCGTGTAACATTAAAGGGTCATCCATAAATTACATCACAGGTTAAAGGGGGGAAGGGTATCACCGGAATGTGATATTGTGGGTCAAGGTTCAAACGCTTTGTATAAAATACACACTAAAATATTTTACTTTATGTAGATTTTTTTTAAAAATATTTTGTAAAGGTTGAGTCTCCAATGGAAACGTTGCTAGTTTAAAGGTGTGGAAAAGCCTCTGAATCGGTGGTGTTGCTGGTCACTGGGAGGATCATCTTTAGAGAATGAAACAACTACTTCTAGCACTGGGATATGATCGATTTATTACACTACTTTACTATGATACATTACACTACTTACGATTACTAACGATATGTATAAGTACCTAGCCGTTACATTTAATGATTATTTATTACTTAGGATTAAGTCATCTTACTGATATCTTACTACTCAACTATATAGAATGTTCTTCTTGAATTATATTGAACCAATTCATCTCATAGTGAATATTAAATGTATATTTATACAGCCAGTCAAGTTCAAATAACGTAAATAAACAAAACATATTACTGTTTTGTGTTTATTTCACGTTCTGAACTTGACTTCGTACTCGACGACCTTCTTACTCTTTATTTATATAATATTAAAACGTTCGAATGTTTTGTTGAAATAAGATCAAGGGAATTTAATTCTTATTTTAAATATTTATTGTTATATTATTATATTGGGCCAAAAGGCATCACAATTTAATAAAAATAAGAAAAAAATGAAAATAATTTATTTCTTTTGATTATTTTTAAATACATGAAGAAAATTGCAAAATGTGTGACGTCACATCAGGGGGGAGGGGGTTCTAAAAATGTGACATCGTGTGACAAGGATGGGTTAAAAAGTCCTAAAATTCGTGTGACGTAATTTATGGATGACCCCTTACAGAATTTTTCAAAAATATTCTTATTTAAAAAATTCCGAGTGTTTATTATTCTCACAAGTCATTCATAAATCTTCTTGAATAGACAATGAGAATAAATAATTTGAAAAAAAAGTTAGTGAGTTCGGACCTGGCAGGTCTACTGTAAAGACTGATATTATTGTTAGCTTCAGGTAGGGCTAGGATCTGAATAGGGGGTATTTAACCTGCAGGGAGACACAATGTCAGATACGATGGAGGAAATAATCGAAAAACTAAACAAAATGGATAAAAAATGGACAATTATCAAGAACAAATAAAGAAAATAATGAATTAAAGAACAAAGTCACCCAAATGGAACAAAAAATCGAAATGCAGGATAAAAGAGAATACAACAACTAGAAAAAGAAAGCAAGAAAAAGAACCTTGTAGTATACTTAATAAAAGAAACTGAGAACGAAACGTGCGAAATAAGAAACAACAAAATTAAACAAATTTTAGATAAAAGAAAGGTTAAAGTAAACATGAAAGCAGATATAATACAAATAAGAAGAATCGGTAAAAAAGAGACAGACAATTATAGAAATAGACCATTATGGCTAGAGCTATCAAGAGAAGACAAAAAAAAGGTGCGTGACGGCAGCACCCCCAAATTCGAATTTTGCAAAAAACCTTATGCCGTTGAATTGCCCAACGTTAGCCCACATTTGCCCAACCAATAAATTATTTTGCCCACCCTCCAAAAAAAAGTTATAGGCAAAACTAATTTTTCTAAAAAAATTAGTTCCAGCACCCCCGTCTTTGAATTTGGCAAAAAGCTTGATGCAGTTGGATTGCCCAAGTTTTGCCCCCATTTGCCCATCCAATAAATTTTTTTGCCCACCCCCCCAAAAAAAGTTATGAACAAAACAAATTTTTCGAAAATTTTTTTTTTCCGAATTCCACAGAAAACTGCACGCAGTTGGATTGGCCAATGTTAGTCCATATTTGCCCAACCAAAAAATTATTTTTCCCACCCTCCGAAAATAAGTTATGGGCAAAACTAATTTTCTTAAAAAATTATAAAAAAAAAAGAAACTTTTTACGTAATTTTTCCTCTTTTTTCTTCCTCTTCTTCCTCTCCTTTTTCTTCCTCCTCCTCCTCTTCTTCTTCTTCATCTTCTTCTTTTCGAGTTTCTCGGGGAAGGAGTTTTCCTTTTCGGGAACTGATTGCATTTTCGGAATGGCCGTACCCGAAAACCCCTTTATGCAAAGTTTCAACGGAATCGGATACCAAAAAAATGTTGCTCTTGACCTTTCACATTAATTCACAAATTAAAGGTTAAATCTAACCTAACAAAACCTAACCCCAACCCTAGTTAGATTTGAAAAAGTTGGGCATGCGTTCTTCTTCCTCTTCTTTTTCTTTTTCTTCCTCCTCCTCCTCTTCTTCTTCTTCATCTTCTTCTTTTCGAGTTTCTCGGGGAAGGAGTTTTCCTTTTCGGGAACTGATTGCATTTTCGGAATGGCCGTACCCGAAAACCCCTTTATGCAAAGTAAATAAATCTAACCTAACCTAACAAAACCTAACCCCAACCCTAGTTAGATTTGAAAAAGTTGGGCAATCCAACTGCGTATAATTTTCCTTAAAATTAAAATTTGATGGCGTACCAAGAAAAATCCAATTCTGAAAAATTTATTTTGCCCATAACTTCTTTCTTGGAGGGTGTGCAAAAAAAGTTATTTGTTGGCAAATATGGACTAACATTGGGCAATCCAACTGCGTGCAGTTTTCAGTGGAATTCGGAAAAAAAAAATTTTCGAAAAATTTGTTTTGTTCATAACTTTTTTTGGGGGGGTGGGCAAAAAAATTTATTGGATGGGCAAATGGGGGCAAAACTTGGGCAATCCAACTGCATCAAGCTTTTTGCCAAATTCAAAGACGGGGGTGCTGGAACTAATTTTTTTAGAAAAATTAGTTTTGCCTATAACTTTTTTTTGGAGGGTGGGCAAAATAATTTATTGGTTGGGCAAATGTGGGCTAACGTTGGGCAATCCAACGGCATAAGGTTTTTTGCAAAATTCGAATTTGGGGGTGCTGCCGTCACGCAGCACAAAAAAAAATTGAAATAATAAGAGAAGCCAAAAACTTGAAAGGTACAAAAATGTGGATATCAGCGGATCTACCAAAAGCAATACAAGATAAACGGAAAGCACTCATCCCCTATCTAAAATCGGATAGAGAAAAAGGATGTAGAGCAAGTATAATATATGATAAATTAAGAGTGGAGGACACAATATTTACCTTAGAACAGCTGGAACACAAGAGAAGAAGAAACAAAAACAAATGCAAACTAGAAAAAAGGAAGAACGGCTAGCCAGTCGAAGACGATGAAGATATAGCACCAACTCGGAAAATGATACAAACAGGATACCCAAAAAACTAGAAGACGTAGACGAAGATAAAATAAACAATAATAATAGTATTAAGGGTAGCAGTAAGAATAGAAGTAATTTTAGCAATAAGGATAAAGAAGAAACTAATAGGAAATTTAAGCACAAAAATAATAATGGTAGGAGACAGGATAGAAAAAATGATAACAGCAGTCAGTCAATGGGGAAAAATAATGATAGACAATATATAAGTAGTACAGACAAAGAACATATAAATATAGGTATATGGAATATTAACACATTAACAGGAAAGGAAATCGAAATAACGGAGGAAATGAAAAACAACGAAGTACATATTCTAGGAATAAGTGAAACAAAGAAAAAAGGATCAGGACTAATAAATTTAACAAATAATCACACATTATATTACTTCGGATTAAAAGTAGAATAAAGAGCAAAAGAGGGAGCAGGAATAATTTTAACAGAGGAAATAAACAAAAAGGTAATAAATATCAAAGATATAAATTCAAGTATGCTAGTTCTAAGTATACGACTAAAAGAAATATTAAATATAATACAAATATATGCACCTGTTGAAGGAACAGGAGAGGACAGAATTTTACATACAATTACAGGAAGTAGTGGATGATATAAGAGAGCAAAAGGAAAACATAATCATTATGGGGGATTGGAACGCAACAGTTGGTAAAGACTACAATCGAGGAATGGGTTGTATGGGAGTTTATGGAGTGGAAACAACGAACAGAATTGGTCTTAAGATGATAGGTTTTTGTCAAAGTAAATAGGAAATACGATGTGGAAACAAAAACTAAAAGATAAATATACCTTTGTAGCGGAAGAAAGAAATGCAAAAAGTTTAATCGATTACATAGTTTATACACAAAACCTATCAAATGTGGTGAAAAAAGTAGAGACAAGAAAAGAGGCTGAGCTGGGATCAAACCACAGATTAGTAGTAGCGGAATACGAAGCAAAAATAATGAATACAGAAGAAGTAAGATTCAGTAGAATTGCAATAAGTAAATTAAGAAACACAGAAAAAAAATCTAAATATCAGGAAGAAACAGACAGGGAATTCGAAAAAATGATTAATGAAAAGAACGAATGGACACTCGAAAACCGGTGGACAGTGTAACATGTCTATCGACCTGTTTCGATTTTACAGAATAAATCCTTTTAATTAGCGCTCGTCGTCACTAGCCACATCCAATTATAGTTCTGTGATCCCAAACTCTTCTACGCCGACCGTTAGACAATTGACGTCTGCCAACGGACGCTTCCATTTTTTGCACAACGCCACGTGAAACACCCCTTTCTGTTATCGACCGCCTAAGGCGACAGATCATCTTTCGCTATCTTTCATATCTTAAGTACCTATCTTATGAATTTTGCTGTCGTAAGTTCAAAATCATAATTTATAATTAATAAGCTTCTTCTAAAGTACTGTCTGATATAATTTTCGTATGCATTCTTTATTTTTTTACAGAGATAGACGAAATTAAATTCAACACGTGGTCATAAACTGTTCTTTTATACTAATATGGTAGTTTAAGCCAAATATTCTTTTATAATTCACTGTTTTACTTTTATACAAACATTTTCAAGCTTTTTCAGTTGCAAAATAACTCTTTTAATTATAAAATAACATTTTTATAAATTGCTGTTAACCTATAAAATATTCTTTCGTAACGCCAGTGCCGGTTTCATATATTTCCTAAGCACGATATTTTTTCATATAACTAAATAAATAACTTTTTGCTATGATTAGTTTCTTTCGGATCATTAGTATATTTTTTTAATTTAGCCGATAATTGCTATTTTTACTGTTTTAACATGGAACATATAATGTTGGATAGCTTTCAGTAAATTAAATAAATTTTTTGACTTTCAAATAACTGCCTTCCTTTTCTTTAACCTGAAAAGCTGACCAACATAATGTGCCATTACATTCAATTTCCTATAAATCCCTGATCCACCTGTACTTCTAGGTAAGCACAGCCCCTAGGCTAGAATATAACTCCGAGAATATAACCCTAGGCTAGAATATAACGCCGAGGATATAAAGCCAAGGATAGAACCCCAAAATACCGCCCTAGAACAGAACAGACATCTTCTCCAGGAAACCACTTCATCTAAGCTAAGTACCTATAAAAGTACAAATTCCTCTATTAAATTCCGTTATTCATTTCCTGTGGCAGAATAAATTAAAAATTTGTTTTTAATTCTTTTCTTTATTAAAATCCTCAACTATAAAAGTTGAGGGAGATCCGCCCGGGGTCACTTTAATTATTAACTTTCATTTAAATTTTACAAGGCGTTTCTACCTTTTCCGCCTTAGTTTTTAGTACTTTTTATCGTTAAAAAGGTAGTGGCGCCCTCAATTTTTACAACCCTTCTGTTATCCTTGTGTGACATAAACTTGGGAGTCGAATCACCCTTGAGAGGAGTCTCTAGCCGGAGCCCTTCGAGCTGGTGCCCCGTGGGGTACAGCATTTACCGTTACAACAGTATTCAAACTGTATTGAAAAAGAAGAGGATATGTGGAAGAATTAATTTCAACAAACATTTAAAAAGGACTAAGTGGTGGAACAAAGAAATACAAACATTAGTAAAAGAAAAGAAAACTTCATGGAAGGAATTCCTTCAAACAAAAACACAAGAAGATAAGGAAATATATAACGGTAAAAGAAACATAGTCGAGGAAGCGGTTAAGAAAGCGAAAAGGGACTCCTGGAAAGAATTTGGAAGGGAGATGTCAGAGACATATGCATCAGATAGAAAATTTTGGACAGCAATAAAAAGAGTACGAGGAAGTAAAAGAAAGGATATAAGAGCAATAAACGAATTAGAGACCGAAATAAATCAAATACTAAAGACTTGGAAAGAACACTATGAAGAAAAATTTAGTAATAGGTCGAAAAAGAAAACATCAAATATAGTTGAAGAGGAATTGAATGAACATGAATACCATGCATTCCAAAGAGAAGAAATGGAAGTGGCTATAAAGAAACTTGAAATAGGAAAAGCCAGTGTGGAGGATGAAGTAGCACCAGAGATGATGAGATGGTTAGGAGAAAAAGGAAAATAATGGCTGCGTCTCATATGCAGGGAAGCATGGGACACTCAAAAATCCCCAAAGACTGGGAAAATAATTTTATACTGCCAATACACAAAAAAAAGGGATCAGACCAATATGTTTAGCCCAAACCAGCTTTAAAATATATACGAGAATAATAGAGATCCGATTAAAACGATATATAGAAGCAAAATTAGAAGAGGAACAAGCAGCTTTTACACCAGGACGACAAGCAAACGACAATTTATACATTTTAAGAAGGATAATAGATAATGCGATAGAAGCGGGAGGAGAAATGTATTTAACATTTAAAGGCAGCTTTTGACACAGTGAAAAGAGAAAAAATTTGGGAGGTATTGGAAGACTTAGAAGTACCGAAAGCTCTAGTTAATATAATTAAAAGCACATGGAAACTGTCAAAATTAGAGTGTAGATAGGAGGTGAAAGTTCGGAAGAGTTTTTAATGAAAAAAAGGTATAAAACAAGGTGATAGCTTAAACCCACTATTGTTTGTCATTATTATGGACAAAATGGTGAAGGAAATAAAAAGACAAGGAGGAAATCTGGACATGATAATAGGGTACAAAAACATGGTGCTGGTTAGATTACTCAGCAAAATCGAAAAATAAAATGCAGAAACTAATCAGCTTATAGGCAAGAGAAATAGAAAATATGAAAATGACAATAAATACATAAAAAACCAAAGTAATGATAGTAAATGAAAAACAGCGAGAGGGGAGAAAATACAAGGAATTGAAATGTAATCACAAAACATTAGAAAGATTAACAACTAGGTGAAGTATCATAACAGAAGATGGGAAAATAGATGCAGAACTTAATAGCAAAGCACTTAAATCAACAAGATTATATTATTCCTTAAATCGAACAATACTAAGCCATAAACACCATACACAGTGCCACGCCATACACAGTGAGAACTGAGTACTGCAGAAAAAGCAGGAAACAAAAATAAATGCAATGGAAATGAAACATTTAAGGAAAATAGCAGGTAAATCAAAGTGGGACAAAGTAAGGAACGAAGAAATCAGAAGCATAACAAATCAAACAATTCAACTGGTATGGCCAGAATGAAGCAAGATAGAATTGCCAAGGTTATGGAAATGGGAATATTAAGAAAAAGACAAAGAGGAAGACACAGAAGGAAATGGATAGACCAGATTGAGAAAAATTGGAAATAACAAAGGAAAAACATTAGGAGAGTTGAAGGCATTGGCCAGGGGCAGAAGAGAATGGAAAAAATGGGTACAGGAAGAACTCCAATCCGACACCTGAGCAGGCATAAGGATAAGATAAAGATAAGATAGTGGTAGAATATGGAAAAAATCAAGAGAACCTTAACTATGATATTTTGTATACAGGGTTATCTGAAAGTGAGGAGTAAAATTTTTCGAAAAAAGAACTTGTGAACAATACATTTTCAGATATTTTAATGGTCATTTTCAGAATCTACAGGGTCGAATTAGTGGGTTTCCGTGTTTAAAAGTGTCGGAAAGGACTTACTCAGTACAGATTTTGAAAATTCGAAAATTGGAAATATCAAGTGACACGCTCTAAGTCAAAAAATGGTACAGTCCGTAATAATTGGAATTTTCAACTGAAATTTGAAATACATACTCTCAGATAGTGGTGGAATATGGAAAAAAATCAAGAAAACCGTATCTATGATATTTTGTATACAGGGGTATCCGAAAGTGGAGATTAAAAATTTTCGAAAAAAATTAACTTTTAAACAATACATTTTCTGATATTTTAATGGTCATTTTCGGAATCTACGGGGTCGAATTAGTAGGTTTCCGTATTTAAAAGTGTCGGAAAGGAAATAGTACAGATTTTGAAAATTCGAAAATTTAAAATAGGTATCAAATGACTCGCTCTAATTAAAAAAATCGTAGAGTCCATAGTAATGGGAATTTTGAACAGAAATTGGAAATACATATTCTCAGATAGTGGTGCAACATGGGAAAAAATTAAGAGAACCGTATCTATGATATTTTGTATACAGGGGTATCCGAAATTGGAAATTGAAAATTTTCGAAAAAATTATCTTTTAAACTATATCATTTAAATTACCCTTAGAAACAATATTTTCAATATTTCCCTAACCTAACCTTCATTGTTGAGATCTTTCTAACCGCCCGTTTATCCGCCGCACCCTGCATATTTTACTGCTGGGATAAAATTCCGTAAATATCGTGATGTTCCCTTTCTCGCATTTTTCCCCGATGGGATCCAATAAATGAATCATTATTTCCGTTCAAGCAAACCTTTTAATTTATCAAGTAAGAGTGTGAAGACGCTGACTAGATTGTCGAAGTCTAAATAATGACTTTCTCCTTATTGATCTTCTGTGAGTCGAAACGACTGGGTCGGATGTAATTCCCGACTTTTTATGACTTTTTACTTATTTAATTACACCTGGACCCTATCGCGGAAAAAACACGAAATAGATTTCTGGACTGTGTTTGTCTTCGTAAAAATTTAATCATTCAGATATTCTGGCGTGGGGAAAAAAAAGTTGAACTATCTCGAGGTATAAAAATGTTCAATTAATTTTTAATACTCGGAAAAATGAGGGATAAGAAAAAAGGTGGATCAAAAATGACAAAAATAGTTTTAAGAATTCCCGTCTTGAGTGATTTTTTTTTGGTAGGGGTTCACTTATTTGTAAAAAATTTCATCTACCATAGAAGTACGGAAAAGTTTTTTAAGGGGAACACTTATTTGTAAAAATTTACATCTACCAAAGGCGTACGGAAAATGTTTTAGAAGGTTTGATTTATATGTGAAAATTTCCATCTAAACTAACCTAACCTGGGCGTACGATTACATTTTTAAAAGGATTTCGTTTATTATTGTTTTTTAATCCCTAGACTGTTTAAAAAAAATCGATTACTCTTTCCCTTTAAATAACTTGAAAACAAAATGGTCTTGTGCTTGGGAATTTTATAATTCACGAAGGGAGCAATACTTGCAAGCAATGACTAAAAAATATTCTTGTAGGAAATTAGACGCACTACAAAAAAGGTCTCTTATAATTTTTTCATATTTCTACTTAATTCAAGGTCAAAAATTTATAGGATATTGTTTGTAGAGCGTTTTATTGGCCTTAATTTTTTTTACCTCTTATCGTAAGTTATTCGCATTAAATTGAAAATTTTCTTAAACAATTGTTTATAATTAATTATATTAATTGAATACTTAATTATATTTTTAATCTGATATTTGTTTTTTAATTATATTTTTATTAATTGTAATTGTTGAACTGAAGGATTTTTATTACAATTAGGAAATTTTTTCCTGTATTGACTTATATTATTTAATGCGAATAACTTACGACCCATTAAAAATATAAAACAAAATTAGAAAGATAAATTATAGCCAATAATAGCTCTACAAAAAATATTCCATAAATTTTTTTCATAAACTTGATTGTAGCGTCGAAAAATTGAAAAAATGTCAAAATTTATTACTGAGTTAACTTTAACTTTGAAAGGACTGAAAATATCAAAAAATTATAGGAGACCTTTTTTGTAGAGCGTTTTATTGGCTATAATTTATTTATTTTTTTTATCTCTTATGGGTCGTAAGTTATTCGCATTAAATTGAAAATGTTCTTAAATAATTAATTATATCTTCAATCTGATAATTGTTTTTTAATTATATTTTTATTAATTGTAATAGTTGAACTGAAGGATTTTATTACAATTAGGAAATTTTTCCTGTATTGACTTATATTATTTAATGCAATTTAATGCGAATAACTTACGACCCATTAGAAATATAAAAAAAAATTAGAAAGATAAATTATAGCCAATAAATAGCTCTACAAAAAATATTCTATAATTTTTTTTCATAAACTTGATTGTAGCGTCGAAAAATTGAAAAAATGTCAAAATTTCTTACTGGGGTAACTTTAACTTTGAATAACTTTGAAAGGACTGAAAATATCAAAAAAATATAGGAGACCTTTTTTGTAGAGCGTTTTATTGGCTATAATATATTATTTTTTTAATTTTTTTTTATCTCTTATGGGTCGTATGTTATTCGCATTAAATTGGAAATTTGCTTAAATAATTATTTATAATTAATTATATCTTCAATCTGATGTATTTTTTAATTATATTTTTATTAATTGTAATAGTTGAACTGAAGGATTTTATTACAATTAGGAAATTTTTTCCTGTATTGACTTATATTATTTAATGCAATTTAATGCGAATAACTTACGACCCATTAAAAATATTAAAAAATTCTAGAGAGATAAATTATAGCCAATAGCTCTACAAAAAATATTCCATACATTTTTTTTATAAACTTGATTGTAGCGTCGAAAAATTAAAAAAATATCAAAATTTATTACCGAGTTAACTTTAACTTTGAATAACTTTGAAAGGACTGAAAATATCAAAAAATTATAGGAGACCTTTTTTGTAGAGCGTTTTATTGGCTATATTTTATTTTTTTTTTAATTTTTTTTATCTCTATAATAGTATGTTATTCGCATTAAATTGGAAATTTGCTTAAATAATTATTTATAATTAATTATATCTTCAATCTGATAAGTGTTTTTAATTATATTTTTATTAATTGTAATTGTTGAACTGAAGGATTTTATTACAATTAGGAAGTTTTTTCCTGTATTGACTTATATTATTTATTGCAATTTAATGCGAATAGCTTACGACCCATTGAAAATATAAAAAAAAATTAGAAAGATAAATTATAGCCAATAAATAGCTCTACAAAAAATATTCTATAAATTTTTTTCATAAACTTGATTGTAACGTCGAAAAATTGAAAAAATGTCAAAATTTATTACTGAGTTAACTTTAACTTTGAATAACTTTGAAAGGACTGAAAATATCAAAAAATTATAGGAGACCTTTTTTGTAGAGCTTTTTATTGGCTATAATTTTTTTTTTAATTTTTTTTATCTCTTGTGGGTCGTAAGTTATTCGCATTAAATTGAAAATTTTCTTAAATAATTAATGATATCTTCAATCTGATAGTTGTTTTTTAATTATATTTTTATTAATTGTAATTGTTGAACTGAAGGATTTTTATTACAATTAGGAAATTTTTTCCTGTATTGACTTATATTATTTAATGCAATTTAATGCGAATAACTTACGACCCATTAAAAATATTAAAAAAAAAATTAGAAAGATAAATTATAGCCAATAAATAGCTCTACAAAAAATATTCTATAAAATTTTTTCATAAACTTGATTGTAGCGTCGAAAAATTGAAAAAATGTCAAAATTTATTACTGAGTTAACTTTAACTTTGAATAACTTTGAAAGCACTGAAAATATGAAAAAATTATAGGAGACCTTTTTTGTAGAGCATTTTATTTGCTATAATTTATTTTTTTTCTAATTTTTCTTTATCTCTTTATCGCATTAAATTGAAAATTTTCTTAAATAATTATTTATAATTAATTATATCTTCAATCTGATAAGTGTTTTTAATTATATTTTTATTAATTGTAATTGTTGAACTGAAGGATTTTATTACAATTAGGAAGTTTTTTCCTGTATTGACTTATATTATTTATTGCAATTTAATGCGAATAGCTTACGACCCATTGAAAATATAAAAAAAAATTAGAAAGATAAATTATAGCCAATAAATAGCTCTACAAAAAATATTCTATAAATTTTTTTCATAAACTTGATTGTAACGTCGAAAAATTGAAAAAATGTCAAAATTTATTACTGAGTTAACTTTAACTTTGAATAACTTTGAAAGGACTGAAAATATCAAAAAATTATAGGAGACCTTTTTTGTAGAGCTTTTTATTGGCTATAATTTTTTTTTTAATTTTTTTTATCTCTTGTGGGTCGTAAGTTATTCGCATTAAATTGAAAATTTTCTTAAATAATTAATGATATCTTCAATCTGATAGTTGTTTTTTAATTATATTTTTATTAATTGTAATTGTTGAACTGAAGGATTTTTATTACAATTAGGAAATTTTTTCCTGTATTGACTTATATTATTTAATGCAATTTAATGCGAATAACTTACGACCCATTAAAAATATTAAAAAAAAAATTAGAAAGATAAATTATAGCCAATAAATAGCTCTACAAAAAATATTCTATAAAATTTTTTCATAAACTTGATTGTAGCGTCGAAAAATTGAAAAAATGTCAAAATTTATTACTGAGTTAACTTTAACTTTGAATAACTTTGAAAGCACTGAAAATATGAAAAAATTATAGGAGACCTTTTTTGTAGAGCATTTTATTTGCTATAATTTATTTTTTTTCTAATTTTTCTTTATCTCTTTATCGCATTAAATTGAAAATTTTCTTAAATAATTATTTATAATTAATTATATCTTCAATCTGATAAGTGTTTTTAATTATATTTTTATTAATTGTAATTGTTGAACTGAAGGATTTTATTACAATTAGGAAGTTTTTTCCTGTATTGACTTATATTATTTATTGCAATTTAATGCGAATAGCTTACGACCCATTGAAAATATAAAAAAAAATTAGAAAGATAAATTATAGCCAATAAATAGCTCTACAAAAAATATTCTATAAATTTTTTTCATAAACTTGATTGTAGCGTCGAAAAATTGAAAAAATGTCAAAATTTATTACTGAGTTAACTTTAACTTTGAATAACTTTGAAAGGACTGAAAATATCAAAAAATTATAGGAGACCTTTTTTGTAGAGCTTTTTATTGGCTATAATTTTTTTTTTAATTTTTTTTATCTCTTGTGGGTCGTAAGTTATTCGCATTAAATTGAAAATTTTCTTAAATAATTAATGATATCTTCAATCTGATAGTTGTTTTTTAATTATATTTTTATTAATTGTAATTGTTGAACTGAAGGATTTTTATTACAATTAGGAAATTTTTTCTTGTATTGACTTATATTATTTAATGCAATTTAATGCGAATAACTTACGAACCATTAAAAATATAAAAAAAAATTAGAAAGATAAATTATAGCCAATCAATAGTTCTACAAAAAATATTCTATAAATTTTTTTCATAAACTTGATTGTAGCGTCGAAAAATTGAAAAAATGTCAAAATTTATTTCGGAATTAACTTTAACTTTGAATAACTTTGAAAGGACAGAAAATATCAAAAAATTATAGGAGACCTTTTTTGTAGAGCGTTTTATTGGCTATAATTTTTTTTATCTCTTGTGGGTCGTAAGTTATTCGCATTAAATTGAAAATTTTCTTAAATAATTATTTATAATTAATTTTATCTTCAATATGATAATTGTTTTTTAATTATATTTTTATTAATTGTAATTGTTGAACTGAAGGATTTTTATTACAATTAGGAAATTTTTTCTTGTATTGACTTATATTATTTAATGCAATTTAATGCGAATAACTTACGAACCATTAAAAATATAAAAAAAAATTAGAAAGATAAATTATAGCCAATAAATAGTTCTACAAAAAATATTCTATAAATTTTTTTCATAAACTTGATTGTAGCGTCGAAAAATTGAAAAAATGTAAAAATTTATTTCTGAATTAGCTTTAACTTTGAATAACTTTGAAAGGACAGAAAATATCAAAAAATTATAGGAGACCTTTTTTGTAGAGCGTTTTATTGGCTATAATTTTTTTTATCTCTTGTGGGTCGTAAGTTATTCGCATTAAATTGAAAATTTTCTTAAATAATTATTTATAATTAATTTTATCTTCAATATGATAATTGTTTTTTAATTATATTTTTATTAATTGTAATTGTTGAACTGAAGGATTTTATTACAATTAGGAAATTTTTTCCTGTATTGACTTATATTATTTAATGCAATTTAATATGAATAACTTACGACCCATTAAAAATATAAAAAAATTCTAGAGAGATAAATTATAGCCAATAGCTCTACAAAAAATATTCCATAAATTTTTTTCATAAACTTGATTATAGCGTCGAAAAATTGAAAAAATGTCAAAATTTATTACTGAGGTAACTTAACTTTGAAAGGACTGAAAATATCAAGACCTTTTTTGTAGAGCGTTTTATTGGCTATAATTTATTTATTTTTTTTAATTTTTTTTATTTGTGGGTCGTAAGTTATTCGCATTAAATTGAAAATTTTCTTAAATAATTAATGATATCTTCAATCTGATAGTTGTTTTTTAATTATATTTTTATTAATTGTAATTGTTGAACTGAAGGATTTTTATTACAATTAGGAAATTTTTTCCTGTATTAACTTATATTATTTAATGCAATTTAATGCGAATAACTTACGACCCATTAAAAATATTAAAAAAAAAATTAGAAAGATAAATTATAGCCAATAAATAGCTCTACAAAAAATATTCTATAAAATTTTTTCATAAACTTGATTGTAGCGTCGAAAAATTGAAAAAATGTCAAAATTTATTACTGAGTTAACTTTAACTTTGAATAACTTTGAAAGCACTGAAAATATGAAAAAATTATAGGAGACCTTTTTTGTAGAGCATTTTATTTGCTATAATTTATTTTTTTTCTAATTTTACTTTATCTCTTTATCGCATTAAATTGAAAATTTTCTTAAATAATTATTTATAATTAATTATATCTTCAATATGATAATTGTTTTTAATTATATTTTTATTAATTGTAATAGTTGAACTGAAGGATTTATTACAATTAGGAAATTTTTTCCTGTATTGACTTATATTATTTAATGCAATTTAATGCGAATAACTTACGATCCATTAAAAATATAAAAAAAATTAGAAAGATAAATTATAGCCAATAAATAGCTCTACAAAAAATATTCTATAATTTTTTTTCATAAACTTGATTGTAGCGTCGAAAAATTGAAAAAATGTCAAAATTTATTACTGAGTTAACTTTAACTTTGAATAACTTTGAAAGGAGTGAAAATATCAAAAAATTATAGGAGAACTTTTTTGTAGTGCGTTAAATTTCCTACAAAAGTATGTCTTAGTCATTCCGAAGAATTGCTCCCTATGAGAGCTATAAATTTTTTTGAAAATCTAGTCTACACCCATGGAATCGAAACGCTCAAATATGTATTTAAAGACAGTTGATAGTGTGGAGCGAAATTTAAAAAATATACCCACCTCTAATTGCTATTTTAATATTAGTTATTGAAGTTCAAAGTTGAAAGTTAGGTACTTTGGAAAGAAAAAAAAATTCATCTTCGTTTTTATTGAAATTTTGCATAGGGGGTTTTTTTGGTACAGCCATTTCAAAAAATGGGACAGAATCGCAAAAAAATTGCTCGCCCGGAAAATTTGAGAAAAATTCGGATGTTCAGACAAATATTTTTTTTTCGACTAGTCTTATATAAAATTCCAAATATCACACTATATATAATCAAATAAATTAATAAAATTTAGGTTTTTTTGAACGTGTTTTTGTCGCTAATTAAATGCCGCATTTTAATTATTATTAACATTTAATAATTAATCCAAGATGTAACAAAATTTTCTTTCTCCGATATTTTAGGCTAGGAATAAGATACTCGATATCGGTTTTCACTAGCCCATTCAGGTATCATTTAACTAGTTATATTATATTATTGCATTTAATCTTTCAGAGAATTTTGAAATTTTCTGCTATTATATCGATAAACGCGCTCTAGCGGCATAACTAAAAACCAGAAATATCACAGGTAAGCTGGGTTTGTTGGAGCAATAAATGTTTTTTCAAACGAGACCCAGTTTGTTAAAATCCGTTCTGTCGTTTAGGAGTTAAGTTAAAAAATATTAAATCACCCCCCACCACTTCATTTAAATAGATACGTCAAAAAGTGTCAAACAAAAAATACTCGAATAAAGCTTAATGTTAAAAAGCATATATTTTTTTGGTACATTACAGTGAAAAAAATCACTTTAAAAGTTTCAGATGGAGGTCATCTTGGAAACCTGAAAATAATTTCCAGGATTTTCTTTTGGCCACATTATTTACCGCAAGTCTCTACGATGCATTCTTATCTGGCCACCCGGTACAACAAAATCAATCAAAACTTTCGACTCACCTGGAAGTCGAAGTCTTTGAAGATGTCAACGGTATTTACGTCGGCTTCTGCGGCATTTAATTTCGGACAAACTTCGAAAAGTTTGTCTTGTACGTTACGTTCGGTGTTTCGAATAACGTCTCTGAAGAATCGTTGACTTTGTCTAACACCAGAAACAACATCGCTTCGTTGAGCTTCATCCACGACCCTCTGATTTACATCCGACGTGTAACTGGAATAGTAAATACACAATACTATCGTCAAACCTACAGCTGATAGCGCGAAACATCTGAAAATAACAAAAAAAAATGGTACTACCTACACTGAGAAGATGCAGAATCAAGGTGGTGACTCACCTCGGTGACAGTCGTCTGCAAAATCTGCTGGTTACCGTCATGCTGATCGTTTCTTTTCTTTTTATTTTTCCAATTTAAATTGTTATCTCCATAACTAAATGTGATCTATTCATTTGAAATGTCATTGGTCCAATAGACGGAATCATTTGGAGATCTGTAACCAAAAATAAAGTATATAAATACCTTCCTACTTTACTTTAAGTGAAACTACAGACGATACGTCTGTGAGACACCTCTGCCCTTGAATTGTTCAAGTGCTTCCCTCTCCAAGTATCTACGCGGATGCGAGCCTACGTACCTTAGGAATGGAGAACTATCGATAGTGCTATCTTTAATATCGATAATAATATCAGTAATATCATTGTACGATTTTTGTCAAAATGTTGAAAATATACATAAATTTATATATTTATTTCAAAACAGAATTTCCGAAAAATTGTCAAAAATGGTCAATAATTGTCAAAAACTGTCAGAAATGGTCAATAATTTTGAAAAATTGTCAAAAATAGTCAATAATTATTGAAATTTTGAAAAAAAAAATGGTGAATAATTATAAAAAACTGTCAAAAATGGTCAATAATTGTCAAAAAGTGTAAAAGTTTTTGAAAAATTGTCAATAATTGTCAAAAATGGTCAAAAACTGTCAATAATTGTCAAAAATGGTCAATAATTTTGAAAAATTGTCAAAAATAGTCAATAATTATTGAAATTTTGAAAAAAAAAAATGGTGAATAATTATAAAAAACTGTCAAAAATGTTCAATAATTGTCAAAAATTGTCAAAAATTTTGAAAAATTGTCAATAATTGTCAAAAACTGTGGAAATTTTTGAAAAATTATTAAAAATGGTCAAAAACTTTCAAAAATGGTCGATAATTTTGAAAAATGGTGAAATTATTTGAAAAATTGTCAATGATTGTCAAAAACTGTCAAAATGGTCAATAATTGTCAAAAATGGTCAATAATTGTCAAAAATTATCAAAAATGGTCAATAATTGTCAAAAACTTTCAAAAATTATCAAAAATGGTCAATAATTGTCAAAAATTATCAAAAACTGTCAATAAATGTCAAAAACTTTGAAAAATGGTTAATATTATATTATATAATTATATTTTCAAAAATTGTAAAAAATTTGGAAAAATGGTTAATAATTGTCAAAAACTTCCAAAAACGGTCGATAATTTTGAAAAAAGTTGAAATTTTTTGAAAAATTATCAAAAATGTTCAATAATTGTCAAAAATTATCAATGATGGTCAATAATTGTCAAAAATGGTAAATAATTGTCAAAAATGGTCAATAATTGTCAAAAACCGTCAAAAATTTTGAAAAATTGTTAAAAATGGTCGATAACTTTGAAAAATGGTTAATTTTTTTTGAAAAATTGTCAAAAATCGTCAAATTTTTGGAAAAATTGTCAATAATTGTCAGAAAAGGTCAATAATTGTCAAAATTTTAAAAAATGGTCAATAATTGTCAAAAATTTTGAAAAATGGTCAAAAACTTTCAAAAATGGTTAATAGTTGTAAAAAATTATCAAAAATGGTCAATAATTGTCAAAAATTATCAACAACTGTCAAAAATGGTCAATAATTGTCAAAAATTATCAACAACTGTCAAAAATGGTCAATAATTGTCAAAAACTTTGAAAAATGGTTAATAGATGTCAAAAATTATCAAAAATGGTCAATAATTATCAAAAACTGTCAACAATTTTGAAAAATTGTTAAAATGGTCAAAAAATTTCAAAAATGGTCGATAATTTTGAAAAATGGTGAAATTTTTTGAAAAATTGTCAAAAACTTCCAAAAATGGTCGATAATTTTGAAAAAATGTGAAATTTTTTGAAAAATTATCAAAAATGGTCAATAATTGTCAAAATTTATCAATAATGGTAAATAACTGTCAAAAACTATCAAAAATGGTCAATAATTGTCAAAAACTGTCAACATTTTTTAAAAATTGTTAAAAATGGTCGATAATTTTGGAAATGGTGAAAAATTGTCAAAAATGGTCAATAATTGTCAAAAACTGTCAAAAAAATTTGAAAAATTGTTAAAAATGGTCGATAACTTTGAAAAATGGTCAAATTTTTTGAAAAATTGTCAATAATTGTCAAAATTTTAAAAAATGGTCAATAATTGTCAAAAATTTTGAAAAATGGTCAATAATTTTCAAAAATAGTCAATAATTATAAAAATTTTGAAAAATGGTCAATCTCTTCCATATATATATTATCTCTCTCTCCCATCTCTATCCTTCTCTCTCCCATCACCCTCTCCCTCTCATCTTTTTTTTCTCTTTCACATCTCTCTCTTTATTTCTCTCTCCCTCTCTCTCATCCATTTCTCTCCTATCCAATTCTCTCCCTCCCATTCCTCTCCCTCCCAACCATCTCTCTCTCATCCCTCTTTCTCTCTCTCTCTAGCTTATCACTTTATTTCTCTCTCCCTCTCCCTCTCCCTCTCCCATCTCTCTCTTATCTTTCTCTCTCTGTCCCATCTTTCTCTCTCTCCCTTGAATCTCCCATCTTTCTCCCTCTCTCTCCCATCCAATTATCTCCCTCCCATCTCTCTCTCTCATCTCTCTCTCTCTCTCTCATTTTTCTTTCTCTCTCTTTCCTATCTCCCTCCCATCTCTCTCTCTCTCATTTTTCTTTCTCTCTCTTTCCTATCTCCCTCCCATCTCTCTCTTTCCTATCTCCCTCCCATCTCTCTCTCTCTCTATCCCATTTTTTGATAGCATTTTTACTCCATAATCAGCTTTCAAAAAATATATTTATATTCTTCACCTATATCGATAGTACCGCGAAAACTATCGATTTTTTTCGATAGTCAAAAATATCGATAGTTCTCCAGTATTTTCACTAGGTCTTTCTTGGAGAAATCCTCCCTTGGATACTCTAGTCCTAGGAGTTTATATCTCCAATAAGTCAGAGCTTCACATTCGAAGATAAGGTAAGAGGCTGTTCCCTCCTCTTCCATGCACAACCGACAGATAGGTTCCTCCCTCCCACATCTGAGATTCTGGAATGACTATGATTGTTGGTTCCTTCGTGCCAATTCCCATTGCATTCCAGCCTGTATGCTGCCATTCCCGCTTCCGTCTTAAGATGCAGAGCAAGATGCGGAATAATGAGAATGGCGTCCTAGATAGCTCCAGTTCAGCTTCCCTCTGCTCAGTTCTTGGCCACCAAACTAAGGCTCCATAAGTAGGAAGGTAGGGCCATTTTCCCTTTATTTGTTTTGTCATGATTAGTTTCCCATTGCATTCATGTTGTATAGTTTTATATATTTATTTTATTTTATATATTTTTGTTCATTTAATAATAATAAATTAAGAACTTTTCAATACTACCTCGTATACAACGTAGTACTACAACTTTTACAAATTACTCTAATGTGGGTACTTCATCGTCAAAAAAAGTGTCTTTATTTCTAGTTGATATACTTTTTCCCACGTAAATAGTTTCAAGAGTATTTTTTTTTTCTCAACTAGACGGCAGATAGTCGCGTTGTTTTGTGTGTCTTTGATGTGTAGATTGGCCGCCGATGGTGGACGGGAGTCGGTGAATTCGCTAATTAAAGTAATTCCACGTACCCAATTAACTAAAGCAAACACGTTAATTATACTTACAAGAATAATATTATCTCCGGCCATTTTATATTATAATTTCGATTGATCATTACAATGGCTGCAATAATTAATAAACAAAATTTAATTAAAATCGTTGATTCTTAGCTCGACAAAAAATAACGAGAAATTTATCAAAAATATACGGGTTTTAACGTGAACCAGATCATTTCTTACTGACAGGAGCCAAAAAGTATCAATAAAATAAATGGGAGTCCTTCTAATAAAGAGGACTTTTGCTCACGATATTTTTTAATGTTGTTAGGATATGAAGTTAGTTTTTGCAGATTTTTTTTAATTGTACAGCTTTTTTTTCGGGTCACGATGGGAAACTTATGTTCCTATCCAGGACCCAAACAGTGTTGGACTCATCCTCAAGGGGATGCCTACCAACCAAACCCACCTCAAACTCGCCGTTATCCCCGCCTCTGCATCACTACCCTAGCATACTTCGAGACGGGCGGCGGTCCCTCGCACACTCTCCATTCATTCCTCCATCCATTCCTCCCCCCCCCGTCAACATTATTCCTTCACCTAGTTTCCTCTCCAACTTGTTCAGCACTTCCTCGTTCTTCCAGCATCTAAACACATGCCCCACAACATCCTTTCGAACTCTCCAGTCTCTCTTTTCCCAATCTTGTGGAGGTACCCTACTCTCGACCCAAGTCCAATGAGCACCTTTGTCCAGAAGTAGTTCTCCTCTCCGAATTTCCAGTCCATCCCAATCTCTCCTATTCCCAATCGCTCCTTTTAGTGCGCCCTCTTACTCCTCCCACCTTCTCTCCAATTCCTCCTCCATCCATTCCTGTACTTCCTCTCTGGTCGGCCCCCTCCAGTATTTGTTCCTGGCTCTAGCAACCACACCGTCTTATCTTCCGCCACTTCCGGTTCGCACCAGTGGCGGCACGTGAACTTTTTAAGAAAGGAGGCTAGACATAAAAATTGTTGAAAATTGTCAAAATTTTTGAAAAATGGTCAAAAATTGTCAAAATTTTGAGAAAATGGTCAATAATTATTAAAAAAAACTGTCAAAAATGGTCAATAATTGTTAAAAATTATTGAAAATTTTGAAATATGGTCAATAATTGTTAAAAACTGTCAAAATTTTGAAAAAATGGTTAATAATTGTTAAATATTTTCAAAAACTGTCAAAATATTTGAAAAATTGTCAAAATTTTGAAAAAATGGTCAAAAATTGTAAAAATTTCGAAAAAATTGTCAAAAATTGCCAAAATTTTTGAAAAATGATAAAAAATTGTAAAATTTTTGTAAAAATGGTCAATTGTCAAGATTTCGAAAAAATGTTCAAAACTTTTGAAAAATTGTCAAAAACTGTCAAAAATAGACATTTATTGTCAAAAACTGTCCAAAAAGGGTTAAAAATTGTCACTCATTTTGAAAAACAGTCAAAATGGTCAATAATTGTTAAAATTTTGAAAAATGGTAAAAACTGTCAAAATATCTGAAAACTTGTCAAAAATGGTCAAAAATTCTCAATCATTGTCAAAACTTTTAGAAAAATTGTCAAAAATTTCGAAAAATGGTCAATAATTGTAAAAAATCGTTAAAAACTGTCAAAATATTTGAAAAATGTTCAAAAATTCTCAAAATTGATCAATAATTGTCAAAAGTGGTCAATAATTGTCAAAAATGATCAATAATTGTCAAAATTGATCAATAATTGTCAAAAATGATCAATAATTCTCAAAATTGATCAATAATTGTCAAAAATGGTCAATAATTGTCAAAACTTTTAGAAAAATTGTCAAAAATTTCGAAAAATGGTCAATAATTCTCAAAATTGATCACTAATTGTCAAAACTTCTAGAAAAATTGTCAAAAATTTCGAAAAATGGTCAATAATTGTTAAAAACTGTCAAAATATTTGAAAAATTGTCAAAAATTCTCTAAAATTGATCAATAATTGTCAAAAATGTTCAGTAATTGTAAAAAAAATTGTCAATAATTGTCAAAACTTTTAGACAAATTGTCAAAAATTTCGAAAAATGGTCAATAATTGTCAAAAATCGTTGAAAACTGTCAAATTATTTGAAAAAATGGTCAATAATTGTCAAAAAATTATTAAAAATTCTGAAAAAATGGTTAATACTAGCCAAATATTTTCAAAAATTGTCTAAATATTTGAGAAATTGTCAAAAATGTTCAAAAATTCTCAAAATTGATTAATAACTGTCAAAAATGGTCAAGAATTGTCAAAAAAGGTCAATAATTATCAAAACTTTTAGAAAAATTGTCAAAAATTTCGAAAAATGGTCGATAATCGTTAAAAACTGTCAAAATATTTGAAAATTTGTCAAAATTTATCAATAATTGTCAAAAATGGTTAATCATTGTCGAAAAATGGTCAATAATTGACAAAAATAGTTAAAAAGTCAAAATATTTGAAAAATTGTCAAAAATGTTCAAAAATTCTCAAAATTCTGAAAAATAGTTGATAATTGTCAAAAATTGTGAAGTTTTTTGAAAAATTTTCAAAAAAAAAATGTTCAAAAATAGTCAAAAATTTGGAAAAATGGTCTATAATTGTCAAAAATTTTTTGAAAAAATGATCAAAAATAGTCAAAAATTGTCAATTATTGTTAAAAACTTTCAAAAATGGACATTTATTGTCAAAACCTGTCCGAAAATGGTTAAAAATTGTCATTATTTTGAAAAATGGTCAAATATTGTCAATAATTTTGGGAAAATTCTCAAAATTGATCAATAATTGTCAAAAATGGTCAATAATTGTCAAAATTGATCAGTAATTGCAATTTGCTGGATAAATTGGTGAGGAGGCCGAGCCTACTTAGCCTCCTTCGAGGAGCCGCCACTGGTCCGCACCGCTCTTTCTTCTCCACAATCTTCCTACACATTCTCTCCGCCTTTCTTTCTATCTTCGCCTCTCCCTTTGCCGTACATACCAGACACACATCGTCCGTATACACCGTAATCTCTCATTCCTCTTCACATTCTATCCCACAAACCTCATCAAACACATACTTCCAGATCGTCGGACCCGGAACCGAGCCCTGGAGCACTCCAGCCTCCGTCTCATACCTCCTCCACTAGTCAAATAATCCTCTCCTACTCCAAGCCCCAGCAAAGCGCTCAACACTGTTGAACGCGTTCCCGACGTCGAAGAACACGAGTAGGGCCAATTTCTTGTTACTTGTACAGCTTAAAAGTACACTTTCCTCTATCTTGACATTTTCCTTTCTCCCTATTATTATCGAATGTTTTCTACAAGTTTATTTCGTTCATCTCAATCGTTTTTCTTTATTCTTCCCTCGAGTATTAACCTCAATATTTGAACGTGAACATGTTTTGGATAAGATTATTTCAAACCAAGCACTGATTAACTAAGAAGAAACAACTACTTTCCGTGCAATTTGATGTTTGTCGGGGCATATAGCTCGGAAAGTAGTTGCTGCTTCTTAGTTAAGTGGACATTGGTTTGAAATAAACTTTTTTAAAGTTTGAGGTGGGTTTGGTTGGTAGGCATCCCCTTGGGGATGAGTCCAACACTGTTTGGGTCTTGGACCCATTCGAACATTCACTCTATTATCTCTATTTCTTTGGTATATTCGTTATATTGTGCCAATTAAAATTAGAGCATGAGAAGAACTGTTCGTTATAGTTGTTATCTTTTGATATTTTTAAGAAAATTTCAAGGAAGTTAGTTTTAATAATCGACTACGCCCTTCAGCACTCTAGCACTTAAAATGTGAGAGTAGAAGAGTCTCGAATTTCGCCCTTTCTACCTGTGCACAAAAATAAAAATGAACTATTTTTTTTTCAACAAAAAGATTCCTGAACGTGATAAAATGAATAATAAACCTTAGAGAGGTCAAAATAAATTTCAATTTTATAAAATACGGCAAAGACTGGTTTCTACTTCAAACTAGTAGACAACCTTGACGATTTAGTAATTTTCCATTTTAAATTTGAATAGTAAAAAATTGTTTATTCATTAATGATGAGAATACAAGCATACATAATCAGCTGGGTTAATCCCAACTGATTAAAAAAAACGACGAGACTTAGCTAGACCTGTGAAATACAAGTTTGTAATCTAAACTTGCTTCCTAATTTTAACGTTAGCTTTATAAATGGAATTTTAGATTCCTATCCTACTGACTGCGCCATGTTATGTAAACATTTTAAACAATATTTCATAACTCTCAAAGTTAATCAATAAACTATTAATTATACTAAGCTATTTATAGTCAAAGACACTTCTTTGGACATATTTCCACTCCCATTTCTCATATCGGGTGTACAGTTTCTCCGCTTTTGGTATAAAATTAAAACTCTATTTTCGTCACTGCAGACGTTAATTTTCATTTTCCCTGCCAATTCGTTGATATAAAAATTGTTAACTTGCAACATTTTTCGCTGATTGAGATTAAACTTGAGACATACAAATTGTAATTGGTTTTGTTCCATGAATAAATATTACATCAGATGTTAACATTCTTTGTTAAATATACAAATTGGACAATAAAATTATACTATTTGTTATATGTTTTATTTTACCATCTTTAGGGATGATTAAACATAAATATAAATTTTCATAACCCGAACATGAAACTAATGCATTTCACTTAAAAATTTTCATCCCTTATTTCACCTCTTCCGGTTTTTCAAAACAAACTAACCTACTTCCTTTCTCAGGATGCAATCTATTTCCTTGCCAACTTCTTTCGAAAATATTTATAGCTAGAAAGATTTAAATACGTTTGAATTTTGAAATTATTATTTACGTTTCCCATTCGATGGTTGATTTTACAAATACGATTTTTTTTCATAAAGTTAAATGTCTATATTCCTTACTTGAGAAATTATGGATTTCCCATACACATTTCCATCCCATATTCCACCCCCTTTTACATGTTTTCCTAAACAAAAGTAGCTCAGGATGCAATTTATATCCTTGAATAAATGTATGGATTTAAATATTTGAATATTCGTCTTCCTTGTCGACTTTTTTTCGGATTTATGCCTAATCAATGCTTTCTTTTAATTCGCATTGGTCAAAGCTCAAAGTGTTTTTCTTGTTTTGTTTTAAAAATCTTAATCTTTTATTTATACATAAGTTCATAATATTATTTTGCAGTATTTTAAATAAACTAACGAAAAAGTACAAATAAAATCCGGTAAACACATTTTGATTCAAAGTAATCGCTGGTGAAATTACATTTTTGTTTGTAATAACAATTAGAATCATGAAACATTAATTATTGTTTCTTATATTAACGTTAGAGTGGTAGAAGACATTTCCTGGGAATTATTGATTTTTACATGTGAAAGGAAAGTGTAAAAAAAAGTAAAATTCCTTTGAAGCCGCAGATATTACAATTTGAAAACAATAAATGGTTTAAACGATCATTCTTCTCTGGTAAATTTTATTATATTAATTAAGGACATATAGATTAACTACTATGGATTTAAATGGAACAACATAGATAATTATATTTTAACATACATGGCGGAAGCTTATAAAAAATGAATATCGGTTCTTCCTATTGAATTTTGCAAATGATACTAGTATTCACTTACCTGTTGTTTAACTCCTAAATTCTCATATTTCTATTACCTAACATATTGGTACAGAATTCAAAGATAACCAAATTTATGAAACAAAAACTTTCAAGGGGCATGTCTGTTCACTTTTTTCTTTAGTTGGAAATGTAAAACATTTAAATATAATGTAAATGTAAAACATTTAATATAAATAAACTTTTTTGTTATTCCTTCAAGTAGGATTTGGTGTAAATCATGTAATTGTAATTGTTTAACAAATTGTGAAATGATGGAAACTGTTACTTTTTTATATCTTTTAGCGGTTTTCCATGAGGTTTTCTATGGGCTTATATGCTTTTGTATGAAGTTTCTATGAGGTTTGTGAAGCTTATATACCTATTTGCAACTTATCGAAAGACATCTATCTAAACAGAAAACACTTACTACAGGTTTCCCACCATCCATCGAGGGACCTCAACTATAAGCATCAAGAATCACTACAGATAAGTAGCTTAAGAGCGGATAGTTTTTTTGTTCGGCATTCATCTTGTTTTTATATCTTTCCCAGTATTAAATATATAACACTAACTTAACTAACACCAACTAGAAGCATTCAAGATAACTATTGTATTTTTTGTATAACTATTTTATTTTTTGTATAATTTTCACTATTCACTATTCATCACAGGATTTTCATTAGATTTAGTAATCATTGAGACTGTCTTTTATTTTCAACTTCAACTACCTACCAGCAGTAACCAAGTAAACTTCAAAATAGCTACTAAGAGTCTTTGTAGGTCTTTTCAAAGTTTTTGAGAAAACTTTATGGCGCCCATGGTCTTTACTTACAAGATATTAGTATTACAATAGCTCTAAATCATGTTATCCGATTAGACTATTCTCTACAATTTACTCCAGTTTCATAAGACATCCCAGGCACTTGAACTGAATCTTTGTACCATTTCTCGTGTTATCTACTTCCGTGTCTTCTATAAAGACCTCTAGTTTGACTGGAGGGATGTTCAGTAGTTGTAATGGTTGTATTAATTCCTCTCCGAAGTGCTTCCGTCTAAGTACTTGTAAGTTCTCACAGAAGCAGAGTATGTGAGTGGGTGTTTCACATTTTCTGCACATAGGTGGTTCATTAACTTTGCCCATTTTGTGCAGATGTTTCCTCAGGGTGCAGTGTCCAGTCACCAGGTCGGTAACTGTCTTCAAATGTCCCTTACCCAGTTTCAATAGCCTGCGAGTTTTCCTTGTGTACCTTGTTCAGTAAACTCTTTGTATGAAGGTGTCCTTGTGTCATGAAGTAAATGTGCAATTTAGAAAGCTTTATCTCTTTGTTTGAAAATGACAGGATACAGGATTACAGGTAGGTACAAGTAGATTGGATGAGATCCAACAGTATACACAGTGAGGGAAATGGGAGTGGAAATATGTCCAAAAAAGTATCTTTGACTATAAATAACTTAGTATAATTAATAGTTTATTGATTAACTTTAAGAGTTATGAAATATTGTTTAAAACGTTTACATAACATGGCGCAGTCAGTAGGATACGAAAAAATTAGGAAGCAAGTTTAGATTAAAAACTTGTATTCACTGGATTTGCCGATAAATTTCGTGTAGACTCTGTATATCTTACAGTTACATATTAATTAAAAATTCGATCTATTGACAATGCAAGTTTTGATAGAAAATGTCCATTTTCAGAAGCTAGTAATGTGCAATTTAGAAAGCTTATTATCTTTGCATAAAAATGGCTGGATTACAGATAGGTTCAAGTAGGTTGGATGAGATCCAACATAATCATACATTTTACATATTAAGGGACATATAATAACGTTAACTTTCAGCAAAAGTTTACTGTAAAAGAAATTATTAACATGCCAAAACTAATCTCGTTTTTTATTACTCCTTCACACAAGAGCGATATTTTTCTCGTCTCGTCTTAGTCTACAATAATAATAAATATTATTTAAGTAAAATTGCTGTTGGCATTAATGTCGATCAGTGATAATTTCCTGTCCAACACGGCCAAGCTTAGCCAACCCTACTTCTTATGGTCGACTGCAATCAAGGCCATTTAAGCGCACATAAATGCTCGTTTATCTGCACCCACCAATGCAGGGGACATTGACAGGGATGTTCACAGAGACGGATCCAAATTAGAGCATAATATGAAGTGGTTTATCACAACTAGAGAGCGATGGTTTCAACTAACAACTCTTCAAATAAACAAAATCCAAATAAGCGAATAGTTTGGATGGCCAAAAATGCACTAAGATTTAAAAATATATTTTTTTAAGTGAGGGATTTTAAGGATGCGTCACGTTTAGGCACAAGAGAAAGAGAAGAACAAAAAATAAGGATTGCGGACCTTGTTTGCTATCGGCGAATTGGTAATTGTAGGTGTTGGTTTGAATCCAACCAAAGTTGAAAATAAAAGTAATGGGAATAACCAAGGAGCGATGGCAGGGATGGTGACGAGGGCCTAGTTGCAGAAAGGCTCCCACTAATCAGAGTGTATATATTTTGTGCAATGTAAATATTCCCTTTCCCTTCTCGAAAATATATTTATACATTCCTGAGGTATGTTTTTATTCACTTCAGTGTAGAAAATGACCTCTCTGGAGTGCATGTCGTTACAGGAAGAGTGCAGAGGATTTTCAACAGCTGGTAGATGGAAGGGTACAATGTTTTGTCACTAGCATCAAGGCTGGTAACAATGGACTTTGAAACTTTGTGATTTTCTGTTCGATCAATCTCTTTCCTCCAGTTTTAGTTCCACATAAATGTCATGCTGTTTGATAACACATCATTTGCATAAAACTCAACTAAGGCATCTAGCTTTGTTTTAGTTTCGCTATTAAGTTCAAGCCCAAACAAACATTGAAAGCCTTCAAAAACAGCTTTGTGCTTTTTGAATCTTTCTTCGAGTTGCGAAATGTAGAAATCAATAAAAGGAAGGAATAAGTTTACTCTGTAGTGGTTTTCTATTTGACCATCTTGACTGATCTCATCAGCGCACTAACTGGATGTACTTGGGGCATTGCTCCTGTTCTTTTGTTTTGAAATTTCAAGTCCATACCCATATCTAATGCAACAGCTTTGACTTGGTTAAACATTACATGAAACTCTTGCTCGGCATTAGTACGCATAAGATGCAATTCTGATAAGATATCCTCGGCCAATACAACAGCCTCTTTCAAATCCAAATTTTCCTTTTGTAGTTCTTTGCACACCAAAAGCAAAAACATTTGCAACAACATGTACAGCAACGAAAAATTCAGTGATTAATACTGCCCACTTCAAGTTATTAGCTTCAGACCCATCCTTCCATAAGGATTCAAATCATTAGGTTGAAGTTATAACTATATTTTGTTTTTTTTGCTGAACCTCATCATAGTATTACAAACATGTGAAAACTGTGGTGTTTTAAAAGTTTTTTTTAACCTTTCAGAGGGCCTTTGGGGGATGATTGATCACCTTGATCACTCCCCATATTTATGCCACAGATTCAAGTTGATCTCGGGTAGCATCTCATGTCTAGAGCTTCTTTCATTGTTTTCCTTTAAAATCCCTAGTAAGGTCACTCGTAGTTACAACCTTTTGGAAGTTCCCTTTCACAGTACCAATTATGGTTACCATTCCTCGGTTTCACAGTGAGTAAATTCATATTGTGATTTGGGGCATAATTTTACTGGAGTTTCATTGGATAATTTCAAAAGGAATTTAAGAGTTTTAATGAGCTAGTGTTTATTGTTTATATTACTATTATTTATGTGTTTATTATGTCAATTTATTACATTATGTGTCATTATATCGTGTTTTATGATGGAAATGTTAGTTCTAATGGTTTTTGTTTAAATTGTAACTAACTAAATTGTATAGTTTTATACTTTTATGAATGTAAGTATTTCTTCAAGGGGGTGATCCCGTTTATTAATAAATAAATGAATAATTACCCATTCAATTAGTTGATTTGAAAACAACAATGAAAATGTTTGGAAGGCATAATATTTTTAAATTTAGATTTAAGTGTACCTACTGCTGAAGCCTTAAAAACAGGTATTTCTGTAATACTAAACTTGTTTCCTAAATCACCTGTTTGAGATTTAACACAAAACTGAAATGTTCTCAATGATTACAAATATTATTTTTGAACTTTGCCTCCCAAAAAAAAAGAAAATTATGTGGATCCTATTAGAACCTTGAATTGAATAAGCTTAGACAAAATTTTTATAACATAGAATAGTCATTTAAAAACTTACTTCTTTGACAGTATTCAAGGATAACATGTTCATTAAATAATATTCCGAAATTATTTTAATCAAAACCAGTGTTTGCTACCGTAAGTTTAAATATTCATCGGATTTGTTTATCACAAACGTCAAAACACCAGCGAACCGGACGCCATCTCACACTTAACTGCACATAGCTAGAGAGACCAAAGCACACTGTAGGAGGAATACTACTGCACAGAATCGAATATGCAACTGTCGAATTCCCTTTCGGTTGGTCTTGCCGCATCTTCTTCATTTTGTATTTTGGTTATTGCAAACTCACGATAGTGAATGTTGATTAAAAATATATCATTAATTTTAATTACCCGCTTAACATTTATTTTCTTTCGGTATCGGTTTCAACCATTGTGTATTATACATGCAATTTAATAAGGAAATAATTAAACCAACGGAAATTGGTGTTTATTTTATACTCTAATATCAGTCATTAATAATTCCTATTATGAATCATTTTCCAATGTTGCCAACACAGATCACCTACCTGGTTGCCAACACCAAAATATTAAATTATACGATTGAGGAAACAAAAAGATACGAAATTATACGATAATAAAAAATCGAGCCCTAAGAATCGATTCATTGAAAATATTTGAAGGTCACATATAGATGCAGGCGATTCTGAACCCAATTCGATATATAGTTTTAAGTTCAAGATCGTCTGTTGTGTACCCCTTATGCGTATTCGATTCAACGATTCAGTCATTCACCCATATCGAATATCGCGGCTATTATTCGAAATCGAATCGTTTTTGTTTTTTTTAATTTCCTCATAATATGAAAAAAATCGAAATACCATTTATGGTATATGTGAAAAATAAATGAATTATGCAAAAATATACGGATTTTTATTAGGGTTAGAAAATTATAAGCACTCTAGTCCAAAAATACGAAAATCGTATAATTATACGCCAATTGGCAACACTGTGACATTTTCTATAAATAAATGATTTTAGTATAGGCAACCAAACATACAGATCAATTAATGACACCCTATTAACCTTTTGGCATAGGCAACTAAGCATACACTAAAAACTTGTTTGTATGATAAGCGTTGAAGGAAGCTAATTTTTACTAGTGAACCCTGTTAGTCAACGGAAAGTTTTATAGCTTGCAGGTGTATTAAGAAGCTATTAACAATCTCGAGCCATTATTAACACAAGCAACCGTTTTACAGAAAATTGTAATGCTGGTTGCCTAAGTTGATGACATACTTGAGTTCAGTTTTAACTAGACAACGGAAGTTTTGCGATCTTTGGAATTAAATGGATTATCATAAACTTGTTCCAATAAGTTTTCCTCTTTAACAAAACTTTTCCATTAATTTTTAGTTGTTTGAACGTGACCTTTCACTCTTTTTGGTTGGTAGCTCCATGGTTCGTACTGTTGGTAGCAGTGGCTGGTCGAATCGTTATTTTGAATGCAGAATGTGTTGTTTATTAACCTTTTTTATATATAAAGTTTTTATTTGCAAAAATAAGGACACACTAATGTTTTTCGATTCTTTTGTGGTAATGACTTGATTTAAACAGGGGGAAAATATCCTAAAATCAGATAAAGTAGTGGTGAAAGTACTTGTAAGGAACCCTAAAAGAATAAATAAATCAATTTACCATGAATAACTGTAAGTATTTTCCATTAAATATATATCAGACTTTGTTATAAACACATACAGTACAGCTGTATACAATTTTATTTAATTCATAATGAAAAACTTTACATTTACAAATTTTTTTTTATCAATATCTCCAGATGTGTCTTCCAATGATTCATGTATTGAAAATATTACCTCTTGCTCTGGATGGTCAGAGTCCGCAGCCCAGCAAAGACTAATCAATCTAAGAAAAAGCTACAAAGACCAAATAGAACCTATGATAAAACAAACAAATTTCATTTCAACCAAAAAAGGTCAAGGTAAGAATTTATTTCTATATTAACATTTAATTTTTAAATTTCTGTCTGCTTTTTTATTTGCAGACTGCAACTTGGAGAATGGAATTAGAAATTTTGAAACCGAAGAAACAGCCATATATACAAAGCATTCTGATATGTTGAAATATTATGAAGAGAACTTAAAACCCGATTTAAAAAATTTTAAAGAGAAGGAAAAGAAACTGATGGCTGATAATAAAGCTCTTACTGTTGAGATGATTAAATTGCAAAAAGGTGAGTTTATTTACCATTTACATGCTAATAACTTTGATTTTTCTGATTTATTACATTGTGATCTATTTACTTGGTAAATTTATATTTTAGAAGAAGAAGATTTAACTGTTAAGCTAAAATTGGAACGGGAAGCTTATCAAAAAGCGATTCACATGTATAGTACATATTTTGACATGAATGTAGATATTACTGATTCATCTGATGGTGTAATTACTGCATCTATAACCTTTGGTTCTTCTAAGGACATGGAACCCGTTAAAATTGTTATTGATGAGAAAAACAAAAAAATAATAAGTTAGTATTTTAAATTGAGTATAATAATTGAACGAATTATTAATTTTTCAAATTTCCTTTTACCATTTCAGGTGTTGGTTCAATACATTCATTAAATGATGAAATTTTTGGTCCTGAAGTTTTATGTAAGTTGAAAGAAGATATTATGAAACACAACGTTAACTAAGTATATATTGTGTAATTTTTTGTAAACTATAAATAAAATTTATTTTTATATTCTGAATTTATTTTAAATATGACCACATAAAGTTCATTCATTCGTTTGAGTTCTGCTCAACAGCCCAGGCACTTGAACTGAATCTTTGTACCATTTCCCATGTTATCTACTTCCATTCCAGAAGCTTCGTGTCTTCTATAAAGGCCACTAGTTTGACTGGAGGGATTTTTAGTAGTTATAATGGTTGTATTAATTCCTTCTAAGTATTTGTAAGTTCTCGCAGAAGCAGAGTATCTGAGAAGGTGTTTCATCATCAATTTCACATTTTCTGTTCACTAACTTTGTCCATTTTGTGCAGATGTTTCCTTAAGGTGCAGTGTAGGTCGGTAACTGTCTTCAAATGTCTCTTACCCAGTTTTAATAGCCCGGTTGAGAGTTCCTTGTCTATACCTTGTTCAGTAAACTCTTTGTGTCAACCTCCATTTGAATAAGTGTTCCTTATCAGGCCAGTTCCCGATGGCCCCTCTTATGCGACCACATAAAGTAAAAAGTAACTAAATCCCTGCTTCTCCCCTTTATCCATATTTGTTGTTATTTCTTGACATTTTGCTGTTGTATTTTTTAAGGACATTCTCAACCCACGTCTTGAAGTTTTACTTTGGCTGTTGTATTTTTTAAGGACATTCCCACCAAACCTGTATTTTTTAGGAATTCCCAATATGTCCTTTCTATTCCTGAACTAGACAATAATTTACTCTCAACCCAAGTCTTGAAATTTTACTTTGACTGTTGTATTTTTTAAGGACATTCCCACCAAACCTGTATTTTTTAGGAATTCCCAATATGTCCTTTCTATTCCTGAACTAAACAATAATTTACTCTCAACCCAAGTCTTGAAATTTTACTTTGACTGTTGTATTTTTTAAGGACATTCCCACCAAATCTGTGTTTTTTAGGAAGTCCCAGTATTTCCTTTCTATTCCTGAATTAAACAATAACCCACGTCTTGAAATTTTACTTTGGCTGTTGTATTTTTTAAGGACACTCCCACCAAATCTGTGTTTTTTAGGAATTCCCAATATTTCCTTTCTATTCCTGAATTAAACAACCCACTTCTTGAAATTTTACTTTGGCTGTTGTATTTTTTAAGGACATTCCCACCAAATCTGTGTTTTTAGCAATTCCCAATAAGTAGGTATGTCCTTTCTATTCCTGAATCAAACAATAAGCTATTCTCAACCTACGTCTTGAAATTTGACTTTGGCTGTTGTATTTTTTAAGGACATTCCCACCAAACCTGTATTTTTTAGGAATTCCCAATATGTCCTTTCTATTCCTGAACTAGACAATAATTTACTCTCAACCCAAGTCTTGAAATTTTACTTTGACTGTTGTATTTTTTAAGGACATTCCCACCAAACCTGTATTTTTTAGGAATTCCCAATATGTCCTTTCTATTCCTGAACTAAACAATAATTTACTCTCAACCCAAGTCTTGAAATTTTACTTTGACTGTTGTATTTTTTAAGGACATTCCCACCAAATCTGTGTTTTTTAGGAACTCCCAGTATTTCCTTTCTATTCCTGAATTAAACAATAACCCACGTCTTGAAATTTTACTTTGGCTGTTGTATTTTTTAAGGACATTCCCACCAAATCTGTGTTTTTTAGGAATTCCCAATATTTCCTTTCTATTCCTGAATTAAACAATAAGCCACTTCTTGAAATTTTACTTTGGCTGTTGTATTTTTTAAGGACATTCCCACCAAATCTGTCTTTTTTAGGAATTCCTAATATTTCCTTTCTATTCCTGAATTAAACAAGCTATTCTCAACCCACGTCTTGAAATTTTACTTTGGCTGTTGTATTTTTTAAGGACATTCCCACCAAATCTGTCTTTTTTAGGAATTCCAAATATTTCCTTTCTATTCCTGAATTAAACAATCACCTATTCTCAACCCACGTCTTGAAATTTTACTTTGGCTGTTGTATTTTTCAAGGACATTCCCACCAAATCTGTCTTTTTTAGGAATTCCCAATATTTCCTTTCTATTCCTGAATTAAACACTCACCTATTCTCAACCCACGTCTTGAAATGTTACTTTGTTATCGATTTATTCATCCTAAAACGAATCTGGTTGTCACGAAAAATTGTATTATAACCATTCTATATGCAACCAGTAATACATTAAGTTAAGTACAATATGTATGAAATTTTCCAACTCCGGCTCTGTTCAGATTTCAGTTTTTTTTGTTCGATTGTATAAAAAATCATAATTATGTGCAGTGATAATGAATTTTCTATTTAATTGATCGTATTTGAATATTCTGAATATTCTCAACCCACGTCTTGAAATTTTACTTTGGCTGTTGCATTTTTCAAGGACATTCCCACCAAACCTGTCTTTTTTAGGAATTCCCAATATTTCCTTTCTATTTCTGAATTAAACACTCACCTATTCCCAACCCACGTCTTTAAATTTTACTTTGGCTGTTGTATTTTTTCAAGGACATTGCCACCAAACTTGTCTTTTTTAGGAATTCCCAATATTTCCTTTCTATTCCTGTATTAAACACTCACCTATTCTCAACCCACGTCTTGAAATTTTACTTTGGCTGTTGTATTTTTCAAGGACATTCCCACCAAATATGTGTTTTTTAGGAATTCCCAATATTTCCTTTCTGTTTCTGAATTAAACACTCACCTATTCTCAACCCACGTCTTTAAATTTTACTTTGGCTGTTGTATTTTTCAAGGACATTCCCACCAAACCTGTCTTTTTTAGGAATTCCCAATATTTCCTTTCTATTTCTGAATTAAACACTCACCTATTCTCAACCCACGTCTTGAAATGTTACTTTGTTATCGATTTATTCATCCTAAAACGAATCTGGTTGTCACGAAAAATTGTATTATAACCATTCTATATGCAACCAGTAATACATTAAGTTAAGTACAATATGTATGAAATTTTCCAACTCCGGCTCTGTTCAGATTTCAGTTTTTTTTGTTCGATTGTATAAAAAATCATAATTATGTGCAGTGATAATGAATTTTCTATTTAATTGATCGTATTTGAATATTCTGAATATTCTCAACCCACGTCTTGAAATTTTACTTTGGCTGTTGCATTTTTCAAGGACATTCCCACCAAACCTGTCTTTTTTAGGAATTCCCAATATTTCCTTTCTATTTCTGAATTAAACACTCACCTATTCCCAACCCACGTCTTTAAATTTTACTTTGGCTGTTGTATTTTTTCAAGGACATTCCCACCAAACTTGTCTTTTTTAGGAATTCCCAATATTTCCTTTCTATTCCTGAATTAAACACTCACCTATTCTCAACCCACGTCTTGAAATTTTACTTTGGCTGTTGTATTTTTCAAGGACATTCCCACCAAATATGTGTTTTTTAGGAATTCCCAATATTTCCTTTCTGTTTCTGAATTAAACACTCACCTATTCTCAACCCACGTCTTTAAATTTTACTTTGGCTGTTGTATTTTTCAAGGACATTCCCACCAAACCTGTCTTTTTTAGGAATTCCCAATATTTCCTTTCTATTTCTGAATTAAACACTCACCTATTCTCAACCCACGTCTTGAAATTTTACTTTGGCTGTTGTATTTTTTAAGGACATTCCCACCAAATCTGTCTTTTTTAGGAATTCCCAATATTTCCTTTCTATTCCTGAATTAAACACTCACCTATTCTCAACCCACGTCTTGAAATTTTACTTTGGCTGTTGTATTTTTCAAGGACATTCCCACCAAATCTGTCTTTTTTAGGAATTCCCAATATTTCCTTTCTATTCCTGAATTAAACACTCACCTGTTACTCTTGTTATCGATTTATTCTTCCTAAAACGAATCTGGTTGTCACGAAAAATTGTATTATAACCATTTTATATGCAACCAGTAATACATAAGTATAATATGTATGAAATTTTCCAACTCCGGCTCTGTTCAGATTTCAGTTTTTTTTGTTCGATTGTATAAAAAATCATAATTATGTGCAGTGATAATGAATTTTCTATTTAATTGATCGTATTTGAATATTCTAAAAAGCACATCCATAGAAAATCATAAACTTTTAAAAAACAGTAAGGTATGCAACCATTTTAATAATTTTTAATTTGCTGACAAATAGATTTATATTTTAGTAGATAATGGTAAGTACGAACAAAGTAAATAACAGATACACACAATTTATATTCATAAACGTAGATATTTATACGAAATAAGAAAGTTGTGGAAGTAAAATTTTAAAATTCGCGGTTATAACCTGTCGAAGAGATTTTGATCACATGACCCACGCTCGCCGCCATTTCGCCGAATAAACAACGACCGGAAAGGTTCTTGTGTGTATCGTTAACGTTTTCTCTTTAATAATTTGTGAAATTAAATAGTAAAAATGTCTGAAGTGGATTCAGTTAATACCAATAATACTGAAAATGAAGAAAATAGTCAAGTGAGTACATTTATCTCTTTATATTTATAATAAATTATATGAAACAACTCTACAATGTGCACGTAATATGTATGTGCTCTTAGAATGTTTTGGTGTTATGCATGTAAATGGGAATACGATCACATTCTAAGGATTGTTAACATTGTGATAATACGTTTATTAATAATTTCATTATAACGTAAATTTTAATGGAGTTCGTATAGCCAAACTTAATTTTTGGTCACCTGAATGGTATTCAAGATGTTTTTAGCGGGATATTCGTGCCCAAATATCTTAAAAAGAATATTTTATGCTACCTACGCCGTGAATTCCGCAATAAGGAAACACGTACGTTCAGCTTGGTATCGCTCTTTTCCAAATGAACTTCTCTTGTGATTCATGTCGTAGCGTCAACCATTCAGCATTCTGAAATTGGAGGGAAAATTCAAGTTACTTTCCAACACTCTATGCAACATCGACCATTTCAGTTGCAATTATTCCAGCAAGTTTTATTGAAATTGTGTATTCTGACCAATTTTTTATCTATATAATGGTAGTTACTTCTAAATATTTAATTTTGTAGTTAAAAGTGAATACTTTGCAGGTTATACTTTTCCTAATAATTGTTAAAACCATTTTCAGGGGAGATTAAAACATGTTGAAATAGGTTGTTGAACATTCATGTAGTTATGGTACTTAAATTATTGTCTGGTTCATGTTTGTATTGATTATATTTTGTGAAACTAAAAATACCTTTGGTTTTCAGAATGAAAAAAGTACTAAAGGTAGAAAATCCAAATCCCCAAGACTATCAACTATAGAAAGGGCAAGGGAAGAAAGTGAAGCTATAACAAAGGTTAGTGTTTAGAGACAATAAAAATCTTTGAGTCTAATTGATGCATATTATAGGGATTGGGTCCTGAGGTAGAGGGTAGACGCCGAACAAGGTCTGCAGCTAAGGGTGTCACAGCCACACCACCACCCCCAGCCAAAAAGGAGAGAAAGACCACTAGCACAAGCAAAAGTAAATTGACAATTTTTATTCAAATTTTGTTATATTTAATATTTGTCTTCCTTGGTATTCGTGTGTGTATAGAAAACGATTAACTGAGAAATCTAACATTCTTTATTTTCGTAAAATATTGATAAATTGACATTCTAAGACCAAGTATTATTGTTAGAAAGATATAAAAGTATTGGAAATAAAAATATATAAGTGGATACTTGAATTTTAGGTCAAGTGGTTATCAGTATATCATTATTATTAACAATCTCTCAATATAATTCAGACATTTGTCGAATAAGGTAATTTCCTTAAATATGAAATGATGAATTGTTTATTTTTAAAAACATTGATTGTTGAAAATATATTCCTAACTGTGAAAATATGTTTTCTTAAAAAAAGTTTTATTTGACAGGACGGGGAAAGCCAAAGCAGAAAGCTGAAGAAAGCAGTGATTCCCATGATGAAAAATCGGAAACATCAGTGACTGAAAGTGAAGAACAAGCTAAAAGTATTGACGAATCAAAAAGCGAAGCTGATACAACCGAAACCAATTCACATGATGACAAAGAAGAATCAGGCAACAACAATGCTGATGCTTCTAAAGTAAGTAATATTGGATAATAATTTCTCGTTAAATACCTTATTTTTTGGAAAATCTGCCTTTTTGTGTATATTAAATGTTGAAAAATTTAATTCATTCTATTTCGTAAAATATTTTACTCAATGTCTCAGTTAACTCGATATCATCACATTAATTACAAACCACATGTTTTAAGGCTGTCTTTGAAGCACTTTATTGATTTTTTGTACTATTTCAATTAATAAATAATGGTCTTGATAGAAATTCAATATTTCTACCAAAAATCTGTCAAATATCCCCATTTTTTCCCTTGCAATGAATAAATATATATTTCTTCCAAATATTTTTACTTACTGAAATATGTTTGCCTTTATTTGTAACAAGAAATAGGACCTTCAAATCCTTTTAATCTCTAGATATTGTAGGCTTATCAACTAGAGTAACATTAAAGATTATAGACATTTGAATTAATGTTTATATATATATATATATTAAGATAACGATTGTAATAACAAACTTATTTTTAGTTTATGTAGTTATTTAATTTTGATATCATATTGATATTGAACTGGTTTGTGATAAAATACTACTCCAGTGTAGTTTCCTTGATGGAATTACGAGGATTCAGTAAGCACAATCAATAAAAGTTCTAAACACAACAAAAGTTAAGGCGCCACTAGCGAGTATAATTAATATTGTAAATCATTTTAACGACAAATGTAAATTATTGTAATTTGGTCACTTTGGTTCCTTCTTGATATACAGATTGTCCAGGAACTTGATACCAAAAATTCGGGAGCTAGTAGACGAGGGTCAAAATAATGGAAGTTCAAATCCATTTTTTTTTTCATATAGGTTTCGAAATAAAATATGCTTAAAGTTTATTCATAATTTCGAAACTATACATTGAATCACTATAAAATTTCAGGGATTGATTGCATACTTCCATGTGCTGTGTTTGGCAATATAAATGAATCCGCCTTACTTGTACAACCTGTACAATTATTAAATACAAAAACTCAATTTTTTAAAATATTTACCAGTAAAAATTACTGTTACTAATATTGAAAATCCTTCCAAAGTAAACACAATTTTCAATAATTATTGTCTGTTTTTACATAATAGGGTGAATAGGGATTTGAAAATTCAAATTTTTTTCAGAACCGTGCGTTTAAATTGATTGAGTTTTTGTATTTAGTAGTTGTCCTTGTAAAAACTACGAATTAATGTATTACAAAAATTGTTTTGAACTTTCAACATCATTTTGACCGAATCCACTCGCTCTTGGACTTCAACTTTTTGTTTTTGTTTTTTAGGAAGAAACCGACGGAGATGCGGAAAAAGAAACTCCTGCGCCGGCCGCCACCGAAAATGGCGCCAAAGAAGACAGTGTAGATGCTCCCGCCTCTGAAGAAGAAAAGAAAGAAGACGAAGAAGAAAGTAAAAGTCCTGCAGATGAATCTGAGTCTCCTAGTGCTGAGCAGACGGACGCTGAGAAACCCGCTGAATAAGTACTTTTATTTCCAATTTTTATTATCAGCTCGTTTTCTATTCATTAAATCTACTGTAGGTTCTTTTTTAAATAATATCATTTTGAAAAAAAAATGACTACAAAAAAACAATACAAAATTTCCCGGAAATATTTGATTTGTGATTGAAAGTTGTATTAGAATTTTAAATTTCTCTTTTTATTTGAGGTTAGGTTGTATGAGCTGCGCCATGCAAGTTTGCAAGATAATTACTGTTAATAATATATTATATAGGTTAAGAGTCATTTCTTTTGTATATTTCTTAATTTTGTTTTGACGGCAATTAATGTTCAGCATTTTAATCTTTACCTACAGATAAGTTTGAAAGAATTGGGAGACATGCCGAAGTACATATAGCGGCAGTATGTACCTGAATCTCTTTAACAAAATGCTGTTAACTTTTCATTTCCATCAAAAATAATGTCACGGGGTTTTATAATAAGAAATTTATCAGCAATTTTACGACACAAAGTATCGAATCCAGTTTTGTTGGCAAATGAAAAGTTCCTGTTTTATACCATTTAAAAAATTTAGTAATGTTTAGTAAACCGTAAAAGTAAACAGTGTTATTTTTCCAAATAATTTACGTTCAACTGTTAATTTCAATTGTAAATTAAATATTATCTTTTAGATCGTTTAAAAATTGGTGACTGGATTTTATTTAATAAAAAGTATTGACCTTTTTGCATGTTTCTGATTCCGAGATCGCCACCCTAAAAAAAAATTATTTCAAAATGATTTCCTAAGTGTAATGACATACTAGGCGGGTAACCGCAAGACGCCAAAAGCAGCGGAAAAACGATAATTCACAACACAACCGCTTAGGAGAATGGAATCTAGAAATCATTGATATTGAGAAAGCCTTTTGTATCCCAATATAAATACATACATACATCCTACATAATTTCGTTGGGCAATTTGGACACTTAACACTGGTGTATCTAACCCCTGTTCGTATACTGAGACCTAAAAGATCTATTGTACTCGCGACCAAGGGATACAATCCCCGAAATTTGTGCCCTCCCGTTTCTAGAGCACTATTTATTGAGGTACAAAGATGTAAATATTCATAGTTTTTGTCCTGAGTGAACGGTTAAATCTCGACGAGCAAGTTTTATGTGGATGAGTCGCAACCCGCTGCGGTTCAGTAGACAAATTAACTTAAATGGAACGTAAAAAAGGAATAAGGAAGCGTCATGTCATTATTTTAACTTAAATCTAACGTAAAAGAGCCCCACCTTACTAGGTAGTGCGTAACGTGCAGTAGAATCGCTCAGAGCTACTCCAGAACATAAAAGGAAAAATCCTTATGTCATCTGTCACTAGTTTGTATGTCTCTCCCGCCGATAAAGTGTAAGCAAAATTTCGAAGTATATTCTTGCTAGTTTTACGGTTTTCACCTTATTATGTCATTACACTAGAACTACTTTATATATGATGTGTAAAATACAAAATAAATTTAGTTTGTACATCGGCATATTGTATATAAAACCATTAGATCGCCAAGGTATTATTAACCATTATTAAATGATTTCTTGGCATAAAATTTAATCATCACAAAAAAGGATTCAGACAACGTAACCGTTTAGTTTTTTTTTTAATTTTAATTCTAAAGGGTCCATCACACCGACGCGGTACAGCCGGAACGAGAAAAACGATTTTTTGTCGGTCTGAAAAAATCTATTGATGTTAAAATGAATCGACAAGGAAGAAAAAGGAGGCAAAATAAGTAGTATACTCCAATTTTGTCTCTTTTTTTCTAATATTTCATTATCGGGATTTTCTAAATCATGAAATTGGATGTTTTGACCAATTTTTCGGAAAAACTACATACAGGAAGCTTCAGTATATCTGTCGTCGTTCCCGATCCGGCAGTACCGCGTTGGTGTGTTGGATCCTCGAACGTTTCGTTAGCAACAATTTTCAGCTTCATATCTATTAGTAGTCAACAAATCGAGTTAAACGAATGAATTGGTGAACGCATTTTTTTTAATATTAAAATAAGCCAGTTTTGGTGGTCACCGATTTGTTCTTAATAGTATTTTGGGACAGTTAGGAAATTTAATACAATGGTGTGTTTTGTACAGAGAATATTTTTGCCTTTACTTGGTAAAATCCGTTTGTTCGCCCTTATGAAACTAGACTGTTATTATAGAGAAAACATTTATAAGTTCTAATTAGGGTTAGTCGCCGGTGTATTACCAAGGGAATAAATATTGGTATTGGTTTATTTTTTTTTAATTATTCTGTTGGTAAATTATAGATTTCTATGCAAAATACAAAATAATGGATATTGAAAGATTGAATTTTTTGTTTGAAGAGTACGTTTCCAAAATGCAACCATGCTGCTTTTATTAACTACAATTTTGAGTCTCTCTAATTCATATAAATTCACCAAAGGGTACTCAATAATTGATTGAAACCATTTTAATTACAACTTGGTATTTATCGACTGCCGCGACTTTGAAGAATGACTTTTGACACATCGTTCCCCACTTTTACATCATCTCCATTCCAAAAAGTTTCATTTTAAGTTAATAAACTTCACACTAGCTAGCGCTAGTAATTTGTGTACTTGTCATTTAGACGTGTACCTCTCATATCCGATTTAAATTTTTTAACGTTTTTTGATCGATACTTCCTGTATACTTTCGATTTTGATTCTAGTTGATTATCGGCTCTAATATATCTTATTGCCTAAAGTTATTCTCTACTTTAATGTCTAAAAGTTAAGAAGAGCTTATCTCGATACAAAATTATATCTAGCGCTGTATATGCCACACTAGTAAGTCTCTATTTCAAACGTGGGACTCAAATTTGGACAAGTTCTTGATTTAAACATTCCTATTTGGCACTTATAATAAATTGCATTTCGGTTTTTCTTTGACTCGAGATTTAAAAAGGCAACATGGGTGCACTTGGTTCACACTCGCGCGCAGCATTTAGGGAAATTAAATGCACAGAAAATTGTGGAATTAAATAATTATTCTCCAAATAAATGATGATGGAAGAAATTAATTTACAAATTATACTAAGAGATTATCAAAACACAGAACGAATGATCTTCAGGGTTATACTATACTCTGTACACTGAAACTACGGAGCAATAAATTTACAGACTGCAACTATTGATCCGTTTTTGGAAGGTAAGAGATCCTGTTTACACGCTTCCATCCAAAATCATTCGTGCACCCAAAATTTTCGAATATGGCTTATTTCTAATAAAGGAAATTTGCAAGTATTTGTGCGGTTTACAGAGTATAGAAAAGCAGCAATGAATATATTTAATCGTCTCTGGATACGGATGACGTTTTTCAAAATACCCTCGTAGCAGTCAGTTATATGTACGTGTTCGTAATTTTTTCAGATAAGAACTGACGTAGAATCAAAATTTTGTACGAAGTACATCATTGTTCATAATATTAAGTAGATTTTTTACGTGCACATGGCCGCTAACGATTCGATGTAAATATGAGTCTACATCTTGGATCAAATAGCTCGTTTATCATTCATTGTTTGTATTTTCATAGGAATATGTAGTAATATATCTTTAATTTGAACGTGAAATAATTGTCCTGATTTTATATTTATGTAAACTAAACTGTATGGTTAATTAATATAAATGTGAAATAAATTTTCATTAATTAGATTTTGTTTTTTTATTCCATTCCCTTTGGAAAAGAGGCGATAACTAGAGGAGTATATTGAAGGTTCTTTAAGGTGAAGGTTGTATGAAATGGTTATTTTTCCTTCCCATTCTTGACAAAGTAAGAGTCGCGACCCTCGTAGTGAGAAAGTCGCATGCGCCGATGACGGAATATACTCCTCTAGTTATCGCCTCCTCTTTGGAAGTGACAGTTTCTGTGGGTTCTTTGAAACGCTTTTGACATTTTTCTCGACTTAAACTTATGTCAAAGAGTTAAACTATCTTGGAGCATACATTCATGAGCACGCTAGGGTTGCCAACTCGTGAAGGGATTTTTGTCGGTTTTCATCTTTCATCACAAAATAAAAGTTTTTACATGAAAAATCGAAGTGAGACGAACAGATTTATACAGGCAGCGGCACGTGGTGTTGTGTGTGTTGTTTTCCGGTTCTTTTTAGTTGAACAATAATTATAACGACCATATAAAACTTCCTTTGGTGCTTCACTTTTTTCGGTGATTCGATAAATTTCACAAATTCTTTCTTACATTCACACTAACATCGGTCCACAAGACCGAAAGTTGTAATAACTGAGTATCGATACGAGCTACACATCTGCCATTTTGACTCTTACGTAAGATGCCGAGAGAAGAAACTTCCCATGCGCCACACGTTTGTCCTGTAGAATTATACTGATGAGAATATAAGTAGCCGGTCTCACAGACCACAGTCACTTAGTCAAATATTTGATTTTTTATTTTCTTCAATTTTTACAATGTTCAAACATCAAGGAAAACGATCTAGATGGTGAAAACACCGACGTTAGGTTAGGTTAAGTTCTATGTGAGTGGGGCCTTCTCGCCACCTCCACTTCGACCCCCGTTGGGTCTATTGTTAATAAGTTGGTACTTTTCAAAAGACATAGCTAAGCTATGTTAATCCGAACATTTTCTAAATACTATATGCCTTTCGTTAATAAGTTGGTACTTTTCAAAAGACATAGGTAAGCTATGTCAATCCGAACATTTTCTAAATACTATTTATGCCTTTCGTTAATAAGTTGGTACTTTTCAAAAGACATAGGTAAGCTATGTTAATCCGAACATTTTCTAAATACTATATGCCTTTCGTTAATAAGTTGGTACTTTTCAAAAGACATAGGTAAGCTATGTCAATCCGAACATTTTCTAAATACTATTTATGCCTTTCGTTAATAAGTTGGTACTTTTCAAAAGACATAGGTAAGCTATGTTAATCCGAACATTTTCTAAATACTATATGCCTTTCGTTAATAAGTTGGTACTTTTCAAAAGACATAGGTAAGCTATGTCAATCCGAACATTTTCTAAATACTATGCATTTCGTTAATAAGTTGGTACTTTTCAAAAGACATAGGTAAGCTATGTCAATCCGAACATTTTCTAAATACTATGCCTTTCGTTAATAAGTTGGTACTTTTCAAAAGACATAGGTAAGCTATGTTAATCCGAACATTTTCTAAATACTATATGCCTTTCGTTAATAAGTTGGTACTTTTCAAAAGACATAGGTAAGCTATGTTAATCCGAACATTTTCTAAATACTATATGCCTTTCGTTAATAAGTTGGTACTTTTCAAAAGACATAGGTAAGCTATGTCAATCCGAACATTTTCTAAATACTATGCCTTTCGTTAATAAGTTGGTACTTTTCAAAAGACATAGGTAAGCTATGTTAATCCGAACATTTTCTAAATACTATATGCCTTTCGTTAATAAGTTGGTACTTTTCAAAAGACATAGGTAAGCTATGTCAATCCGAACATTTTCTAAATACTATGCCTTTCGTTAATAAGTTGGTACTTTTCAAAAGACATAGGTAAGCTATGTCAATCCGAACATTTTCTAAATACTATGCCTTTCGTTAATAAGTTGGTACTTTTCAAAAGACATAGGTAAGCTATGTCAATCCGAAAATTTTCTAAATACTATGCCTTTCGTTGATTCAAAAGACAGGTAAGCTATGTCAATCCGAACATTTTCTAAATACTATGCCTTTCGTTAATAAGTTGGTACTTTTCAAAAGACATAGGTAAGCTATGTCAATCCGAACATTTTCTAAATACTATGCCTTTCGTTAATAAGTTGGTACTTTTCAAAAGACATAGGTAAGCTATGTCAATCCGAACATTTTCTAAATACTATGCCTTTCGTTAATAAGTTGGTACTTTTCAAAAGACATATGTAAGCTATGTCAATCCGAAAATTTTCTAAATACTATGCCTTTCGTTAATAAGTTGGTACTTTTCAAAAGACATAGGTAAGCTATGTCAATCCGAAAATTTTCTAAATACTATGCCTTTCGTTAATAAGTTGGTACTTTTCAAAAGACAAAGGTAAGCTATGTTAATCCGAACATTTTCTAAATACTATGCCTTTCGTTAATAAGTTGATACTTTTCAAAAGACATAGGTAAGCTATGTTAATCCGAACATTTTTTAAATACTATGCCTTTCGTTAATAAGTTGGTACTTTTCAAAAGACATAGGTAAGCTATGTCAATCCAAAAATTTTCTAAATACTATGCCTTTCGTTAATAAGTTGGTACTTTTCAAAAGACATAGGTAAGCTATTTTAATCCGAACATTTTCTAAATACTATGCCTTTCGTTAATAAGTTGGTACTTTTCAAAAGACATAGCTAAGCTATGTCAATCCGAACATTTTCTAAATACTATGCCTTTCGTTAATAAGTTGGTACTTTTCAAAAGACATAGGTAAGCTATGTCAATCCGAACATTTTCTAAATACTATGCCTTTCGTTAATAAGTTGGTACTTTTCAAAAGACATAGGTAAGCTATGTCAATCCGAACATTTTCTAAATACTATGCCTTTCGTTAATAAGTTGGTACTTTTCAAAAGACATAGGTAAGCTATGTCAATCCGAACATTTTCTAAATACTATTTATGCCTTTCGTTAATAAGTTGGTACTTTTCAAAAGACATAGGTAAGCTATGTTAATCCGAACATTTTCTAAATACTATGCCTTTCGTTAATAAGTTGGTACTTTTCAAAAGACATAGGTAAGCTATGTCAATCCGAACATTTTCTAAATACTATTTATGCCTTTCGTTAATAAGTTGGTACTTTTCAAAAGACATACGTAAGCTATGTCAATCCGAATATTTCCTAAATACTGCAAAGTCTTTCGTTAACAAGTTGGTACCTTTCAAAAGACATAGGTAAGCTATGTCGTTCCTCGTATTTTCTGTTATGTTTTTTTGTGCCCTTTCTCCCCTGTTGGAGTCATTTGGTTTGGATGTAAGTCACATCATAAATGGCGAACTATTTAAATCATCCATAAGTTGAATTTTTAAATCGACATAAAAACCTTGTGAGAATGAAAATATTAAAAATAATTGATTCCCCATTATGATTTTGTCCACCACTAACTATTAACATAATATTTTTGTTAAGTTTAACACCCAATTGCCGATGGAGTGACTATGTCTGTTGCCAACTTCCAATCTTCCATTTTGGGTCGTTCTGTCGATCCCGTTGGAAGTGGAATGGGTGACTGGTCCTCCAGAAACCGACTACCGGGAAAGTGAGTTTGAAGCAGTAGCTCTAGGGTCTGCCTTGCAGAGGATATTTCTCCCTCCAGCCACTGAGACGTTGCCAGATCGGCGCATACCAAAATCAGGATACCAGGCCGAATTGTGCAGCTCTGGAAGCATAATTGCGGACCCTTGTCGCCCGGAAGGCTTTCAATAGCCTTCAGAATTGCTTTTTGAAGCAATTTCAGCTGTTTATTTGTCAGCAAGACATTGAGGTGATCCGGGTGAATGATTCCCACCTTCACACTCTCCGCTACTGCTTTGAATGATGGCTTAGAACCCGCCACACTCACCGAATGACGTGGCTTTTTTGCCTCCGTCTCCGGGGTACTACCTTCGGATCTTTGCCTTTTACTGGATGAGGCCCCAGCAGGAGGAGATGTTATGTTCCCTCTCCCTTTGTGCCGTTCATCCGGCTTCTGTCTTTTGCTGGATGTGGCAGCAGAAGAAGGGGATATTTTGTTCCCCCTTTTTTCTTGTGCCGTTCATCCAGCTCCTTGACTATTTGATCAACGGCGGTTTGGTACGGAACCCCGCTCTTGATCAAACGGCTTAACCGTTTTCTTGAAGCGCCAGCAAATCCCTGTGGAGGGATCCTCGGGTGGATTGTGAGGAGGGGGTTGCCAGTAACTCCCTCTCTTCCTGCTCCGATCTGGGGATTGGTGAAGGGGCAGAAAATACCACCTCCAGTATAACGTGGAGAATATCCTTTCCGTTGTTTTCTTTATAGCTAGGGAAGTAAGTGTCCACTGCGGCCGCAGTAAGGCAAAATATTCCAGGAGGTTGCCTGGTATCCTGGAGGCTCCGTTCGAGATAGCTGTTTGTGCTATGTACAGCTATCGTATATTTTGTACTCCCTTCGGCACGGTTCGCGTAACACCTTTAGCTTAAGCCTATTGAGGCACTTTTTAGTTGATCCCCAGTGATGCGGTGCCAAAAGGCTCCAACACCTCCGAGGACCGTAAGCCCCTCCACCAACGACAAGGTCCTGTGACTCCTAAGGGGGAAACACCGACGTTATATCTCATGTAATAGAATTTTACGTTATTACTGAAGGGTTAAGGGTCTATTATATTATATCGTCCGCATACAGGAAAAAAGGGGATGTCTTCCTCCAGTGTATGTATGGTGGCCTGTAAATAGTACAAAAACCGTTGCACGTCATCAAAGTATCGAAAAAGAGACGTTCGTTTATATCATGTCATTCGATTGCTGCTGTCAATCCTCTGTCAATCACTATGTTAAGCCTTCCTAAACTCAATAAATATTGAAATTTGTAGGTCGCATTGTATTAAAGAATATAAATATATGTTTAAAGAAAGGTTTCGTAATTAATTTCATATCAAATACAGCTCGTAGGTTAATTAAATATTAAACTCAAACTAACGTCAGTCTTAATAAAAACTTTTTATGTTGGCAAAAATGCGCGCTGTTGCCGCGATTAAAATGGTTTAATTCAGGTTCAGTTGACGTCTTGACATTTTTGGGGTTATGTTGTGACAAAAACTGCAAAGAACTGTGAGTAATTTTTCACAAGCAGTAATGAGTTATCAAAGTTAAAGTCACATCCAAAAAAACGTATAAATGAAACTTAATAATACTGCAATAGTTAGTTGATACATTTACTCCTGATACTATTTACAGCGTTTATGAAGCAAGTAAGTATAAGTTTAATATTATACCCAATCAACTGTATTTATTATATTCTGTTACATTATTCTTAATACTTGGCAATTATACGTGGACATTTTTTTATAGATAATCATGTCACTTTAGGAATGTTACTGCAGTAATTGGAGGAAGAACAATAATTATTAAATGTAGAATGTTCCTGAGTAGTTTACTAAAATATGATACACATCCACAAAGAGGACTTACGGAACTCTCAACAAAAATAAACCACTGTATACATTTGTTTTTATTAATGAATCCTGAATTTTCCAAAATGGTGCTGTAGGCTGTTCATGTCAAAAGGTATGTTACAATGAGAATGTAAAATTTTAGAATGCAAAATTGTTTTTATTCTAGATATTTTGTATTACATGCTGAGAATGAAGATGGTTGTATTGATGGAGCAGAAAGTATATTTTTATATGAATCTCAGTTGAGTTATTATCATGGGGAAATGAATGAAGAACATGTTTTTAAATGGTTTGAAAACCAATTACTTACTATTGAATCTTTCTGAACCTTTAATAAATTATGGACAATGCTTTTCGATAACATTAGGTTAATGACACAATATAGAATTCAATCAACAAATGTTGAAGCTGAGCTTATTTATATTACAGCCTAGTAAGTAGATACAAACTGTATTTGAATACTGCCCTTTCAATAAATGTTTTTTTCAGAAACAAACCCCCCAACAAAATACATTGTGGATATGATAGAACAGTATAGTCACAATAAAGTATTACCTACCATCTTTTAAAAATCCTATTGAGTTAATACAGAGTACTGCCAAGCAAGCCGATAGATGCATTCCAGAAGTTGCGGGTTGGAATTGGTTTGTCCGTGAACCTCTCAAATTTGAAAGATTTCTATTTGACAATTATTCTTCTACCTTATTTAAAAAAATAGTATTACCAACTTTTCGGTGTAGTAACTAATTTATAAATTTGCAATGTTTCTTTTTAATAAAAGAATTCCATAAAAATTGGGGTGGCATTATTTATTATTTTATTTTAATCACGATATTCAAAATAAGTAATTCAGGCAGCATTTTCTAAAGGTACATGTGTATATCAGAAAGTTTTATAAAAACTACAAAGAATTAATTTAATAGTTTTTATTGAATTGAAAGGTCTCAATCGATCAATCATTTATTAGCAATACTTTCAGTTGCAGTAGGTGCTGGAGAGTTAAAACAAAATGGTAAATATAAGTTTAGATTGATTAGAAGATGATGGAGCGATAAATAATTCACCAATATACTGATAATTATAAAATGGATTGATTTCAGTGCTACGATTTAGTTAATCATTCGCATATACCTTCATTCGAAGAATAGAATGGATTTGCTCTCCTTTTCTGAGCTGTGGTGGTGCTTGCTGCACAATTTTCTTTTGCTATGATCAATGATCATATATCTCAGGATGATTTTCCTTGTTGAAAATGACCTACACACTAAAGAAAAAAAAATTAGATTTATTTCACCAAAATATAAAATAAAATTGCCTACCTTTAAAAAGGGGGTAGATCCAGGTTATCAGAACTTTTTTATTTATAGGATGTCTGTAAACCTTACATAAATCTTTCATATTATTGTAGTGACAACATTCTAGAAGCCAACATGTACTTAGGTAATTATAACCTAAAAATTATATTAGATATTTTTTCCTTGATACTATATATACATGCATTTTAAATTCTAGAATAGTTCCATAACTTCTAACTAATTAAGTGTGTGGTATAAACATACAAATAAAAGTGTTAACTATTCCATACATATCTTTTTAGTGCTAAAAATAATTCCCTAGTTTTTAAAATAAGAATTTCTTAGTGCTATACGGTTAACATCTCTGTATGTAACTGAAATAAGTCGAAGTTTCTTTGCATGCAATAACCATCAATAACTAAACCTAACCTAAAATATTTGATTAACTTCATTTGACATATACTAGATTCTCATATTATTTCAAGGGCTTGGCAACATAGTACAGTTATGACAGATATGACGTGCAACGGTTTTAATACTGAACGAGCTTATAGTTACATTTTGCATCTCGTAGATGCCTGAAAAAATTTATTCCTCAAAATTTCAGGATGAGGGTTGTCTCCTTTTTGAGAAGCTTCCACTGTATAAAATTAACGCAGTTAACTTGTTGTTTTTATTTATTACTTTATTACTAGTATATAGGCAACCAAAGATACAAATTAGAAGGCGAATAATTATTTCGTAGTACCTGACAATTCTGTTGAGGGCACCACGGCGTCTAAAAACACAGTCAACATAATTACAGGTAACAGCATTTATTTGGCTACACCGTGTCGCGTAAGTACGATTGTAGTGCTCCGTGACGTGAACCCAACAAAATTTATTATCTTGTGACTTAGTGTTCTATTAAAGAAACCCAATATGCCAAGGATTATTTAAAAAAAAACGGATAAAACTTCTTTAAGACAGGTAAGTTTATATTTATTATTTTGAAAAAACGGTACACGTCTACAAATGCTCCAATTTTTTTTACGGATTGTCAACTTTAGAAAATAATAATAAAAAACTGTTTGTCGTTTGTTAAACTATTATTGTTATTTGTTTATTGTTTTGTTTAAAGTGTAAAACAGCTTGTGGGACAGTAGAGGTCAAGCTATCGGGTTCCATGTCCTTGTATAGAATTCTTTGAGTACCCGACAACGTACCGGTACCTTCGACTTATTGTCCGATTCCAGGACCCGCTCCAGATTATTTTCCGCCCCCCGATCACCAATATACTCAATAATAATATTTATTTCAAAATTAATAATATGGAAATTGACATTAATGCATTAGCAGTGGCGTAGCCAGCCACGTGGGGCGGGGGGGGGTCAAACATATAACGGGGCGCTTTATTATTATTTAGAAGCGCTCTTATTATAATAAAAATATTTAAAAAAAAATAAGAATAGTAACAGTCAAGTTATAACATTATCTTACTATTCGAAATGAAAACATAAATAAATATTTATTTTAAATTGAAATAATTAAATAAAAATGTTTTGGACACGCAAATGTTTTTCAGTAATTTGTTATAAACATTTAAAATGAAAAAACCTGCTTTTTTTAGTTTTTTTCATATAACATAAAAAGTACTGAAGCAATCTCAATACGAACAAAATGAGGGGTCGAGCGAGTTAATCGAATAATTAGGAACCGAGAAAAGTAGAAAAACCCGGAAAATTGGTCATTTTTATGAAAATTCATATTTTCATAATTGTTCAATTGTAAGATCTGAAACTTGGTACAAAGGAAGTTCTTCATAAGCACTTTATATGTGCGAAGATCAGTTGCCAGGCAATTGCAATTGTAATTTTTTGATGCGATAATTTGCAAAGTGTCTGGATGCGTTATCGATTGTCCAATTTTAAATTTTAAAGCGAAGAAATTGAGTCTCGGTCTCGTCTCATCTTGTTATCGGTTGTCTCGTCTCGCTTAATTCTAAATATTGATAATAAAATCCATAAATAATTTTTTAAAACTATATTTATAACTCACACTCGTTGACATTTTAATGTAACTGTGTAAGTCAAAAAATCAAAGCAAACGAGTGAAGGTATAATGAAAAAATTTTAATCTATACAGTGCATAAATACGGAATTTTAAGAAAATTGACAAAGTATTACAAAATGTTTACAAAATACAAAAAATGCCTAAATACGGAATTCTACGAATATTAACAAAATTATTGAACAAGTTTAACTGGAAATTAATTCACAACAATCACTCCTTACCTATCTTCTAGGTAAATAAGTTTAATAAGGGGGAATGGTTGATATCTATTTGGTCGTTAAGAAGATTACCTGAATATTTGTTTTTGTTAATCTCTTAAGGGCTTCTAAAAGATTTAATTTAAAGGCTTATCATACTAATGAATCCTTAACCATTGTTGGAAATTGAACCAAATAGATTCAATTATCCATTTATTTATTTAAACATACTTGGTATTGAATAGGGCTTCACACGAGTCGAGAATAGGCAGAGTAACAAAAATCTCATCTCGATCTCGTCAATTCTGAAGAAATTGAGTCTCGTTCAAGTCTCGTCTCGTTTTAAGAATGTTTACATGAAAATAAAGTACAAAAAGTGCTTAAATACGAATATTAATAAAATTATTGAAGAAGTTTATCTGGAAATTCATTCACAACAATCACTCCTGACCTGAATATTTGTTTTTGTTAATCTCAAGGGCTTCTAAAAGATTTAATTTAAAGGCTTATCTTATTAATGAATCCTTCACCATTGTTGGAAATTGAACCAAATAGATTCAATTATTTATTTAAACAAACTTGGTATTGAATAGGGTTTCACACGAGACGAGAGTAGGCAGAGTAACAAAAATCTCGTCTCGATCTCGTCAATTCTGAAGAAATTGAGTCTCGTTCAAGTCTCGTCTCGTTTTAAGAATGTTTACATGAAAATAAAGTACAAAAAGTGCTTAAATATGAATACGAATATTAATAAAATTATTGAAGAAGTTTATCTGGAAATTCATTCACAACAATCACTCCTGACCTGAATATTTGTTTTTGTTAATCTCAAGGGCTTCTAAAAGATTTAATTTAAAGGCTTATCATATTAATGAATCCTTCACCATTGTTGGAAATTGAACCAAATAGATTCAATTATCCATTTATTTATTTAAACATACTTGGTATTGAATAGGGCTTCACACGAGTTGAGAGTAGGCAGAGTAACAAAAATCTCATCTCGATCTCGTCAATTCTGAAGAAATTGAGTCTCGTTCAAGTCTCGTCTCGTTTTAAGAATGTTTACATGAAAATAAAGTACAAAAAGTGCTTAAATATGAATACGAATATTAATAAAATTATTGAAGAAGTTTATCTGGAAATTCATTCACAACAATCACTCCTGACCTGAATATTTGTTTTTGTTAATCTCAAGGGCTTCTAAAAGATTTAATTTAAAGGCTTATCATATTAATGAATCCTTCACCATTGTTGGAAATTGAACCAAATAGATTGAATTATCCATTTATTTATTTAAACATACTTGGTATTGAATAGGGCTTCACACGAGTCGAGAGTAGGCAGAGTAACAAAAATCTCATCTCGATCTCGTCAATTCTGAAGAAATTGAGTCTCGTTCAAGTCTCGTCTCGTTTTAAGAATGTTTACATGAAAATAAAGTACAAAAAGTGCTTAAATATGAATACGAATATTAATAAAATTATTGAAGAAGTTTATCTGGAAATTCATTCACAACAATCACTCCTGACCTGAATATTTGTTTTTGTTAATCTCAAGGGCTTCTAAAAGATTTAATTTAAAGGCTTATCTTATTAATGAATCCTTCACCATTGTTGGAAATTGAACCAAATAGATTCAATTATTTATTTAAACATACTTGGTATTGAATAGGGTTTCACACGAGACGAGAGTAGGCAGAGTAACAAAAATCTCGTCTCGATCTCGTCAATTCTGAAGAAATTGAGTCTCGTTCTAGTCTCGTCTCGTTTTAAGAATGTTTACATGAAAATAAAGTACAAAAAGTGCTTAAATACGAATACGAATATTAATAAAATTATTGAAGAAGTTTATCTGGAAATTCATTCACAACAATCACTCCTTACCTATCTTCTAGGTAAATAAATTTAATAAGGGGGAATGGTGGATATCTATTTGGTCGTTAAGAAGATTACCAGAATTTATCTCAAGAGCTTTTAATAGATTTAATTTAAAGGCTTATCATATTAATGAAACCTTAACCATTCTGCTGAATTTTGTATTTGAGGACGTCTCAATTTAATTTTGGTAAAACCGACCTGTTTTATCATTTTATTGCACATAGAAAAAAGAAAGACTCACCACTTTAAATTTACAATAAAATATTTTACAGATGGTCACCAGATTTTATATATTGTAAAATGTATTGTTCTCTATGTAGACCTTTTCTAATTTTTCTAATAAAAACTTAATAAAAAAAATTTAACAAGACTCTCGCTGTATGTGGTCTCGGTATCGACCATAATATTTTCAAAATTGTCTCGTCTCGCTTTTTCGAGTCGAGAACGAGACGAGACGAGAAAAATCTCGCTCTCGTGTGAAGCTCTAGTAACTAGTCATTTTCGGCGGTGTTCTTGGGCGTTTTTCGCCGACTTCGCATTATTTTATTACAAATCGAAAATATACGTTTTGTTGCTCTACATCTACACTTTTAAAAACCGGTTTAAAATTTAAAATCGAACAATCGACAAAGCATCCAGAAACGTTGCAAATTATCGCACCAAAAAATTACAATTGCGATAAAAGTAACCGTCCCCTGGTGTCTGATCTTCGCACATGCAACGTGCATATGAAGAACTTTCTTTGTACCAAGTTTCAGCTCTTACAATTGAAAAATAGCAAAAATATGAATTTTCAAAAAAAAATTACTAATTTTTCGGTTTTTCCAAATTTTCTCGGTTCCCAATTGGGCATCATACGTTTTCTACTAGGATTTTTATCAAAAATTACTATACTTGCATGCTTTATTGCTTGGCCCTACAATCTACGATATCATTCAGTTTAATAGTGTTATCTTTTATTATTTAATACTTATCGTTAAACAATTGCATATGTTTAATTAACTGTTTCCAAATACTCGTATATAAATACCAGACACGTTAAATTTAACCTTAGTATATAGTCTCACTGTTTAAACAATGGTAGTGTAAATATACAATGCACCTTAAGTAGGTACCTATCATGAATTACAGGCTGTCTCAACAAAAGTTTTGGTCATTGTATAAAATAGGTCCTTTTGGATTTCACAAAAAAAATGGTATAGTTCTTTTCACGATCTAAGAAACTGACTTGACTTGACTTAGGCTTGAGATGCAATAAAACCATAAAACTTTTCGGATTTACCGTGCAGGGCCGCACTATACCTGATGAAAAATAAAAAGTACTATACTATATTCATAAAGAAGAGAGAGTAATAAAAATGCAAATTTGGATACATTTTGTACTGAGTACTATTAAAACCGCCTTTCTGTTATGTTTTTCCCAAGAAAAATTAATTTCTCTTAAAGTTTTCCACAATTTCGCTCTTCCAATATTTGAAAACCCACCATCTTGTTTGATTGAAGCATAAACTTTATCAACAGTGGGAATTTCCTTTCTAAAATAAAAGGAATGAACTAACCGCCTTAATGCATTTTTTTCATTCTCATCAAATTTTATTGGTTTTCTCCCAGACTTTGATAGCGGCGATTTTAATGATTCTAATTTTCTTTCATGTAGTATTCTATAAATAGTTGATTTTCCAAATTGGGTAAAATTAGAACACTTCGTTACCAACTTATCCACTGTCAATGTTTTATAGTCTTTTTGCAGATTATCGAACACACTAAGAACTGTTTGTTTTTCTCTAAGCGTTAAATGCGCACGACTTTTATTTGTACTCGGAATAGAAGCCATATTTTTTTACTTTATAGATACACAAACTGCACACACTTTAAAAGTTAAAACTATAATAACAAGCAAAGCAGATTTGTACAGCAAGCGCCAAACGTGATGGCGAGCCCGCCCCCATGCGCACAAACTCATTTTCAATGTTACCTCGCAGTACAGCTCTTGCAAGACATATAAATGCTCTGTACAGAGGCGTATCATTAGTTGTCCTCCAATGACAGGCAAGGGGCTTATCGTAATCCAATAGTAATTTAGTTGGGAGAGTCTATATCTGCGCGATCGCTCACCATCACATTTAGCGCTTGCTATAGTCAACTTTAATATTTCGGAACCAACTCATAAGTACCTATAATACCAGGAAGAAACAAAATATGCTAATAATCTAAAATTCTTAAAATCCTAAAATTATATTATTACTTGCTACTTAACCCTCACTTAAACTTAATCCTCTAATTATGCACCGGAAACGATTATAATGGCATTATCTGCATACCTACGTATTATAGTGCAAAAACAGAACACGCATAATAAACAATTTCTCTATCAGGTTAAAATATAACATGCTGTCTTTTTTCTATTTTTTTTTAAATTTAAATGTTTGCAAAACACCTACGCCAATGGTACGGTCGAAAAAATGGGTTTTTCATCGTTTTATTACTCTCTCTTCTTTATGAATACTATACATTACAATAAAATAAAGTATTTATAATAAGAATGACCCAAAAGTCTTATAGAGTTTTCATAATTTATTATTCACCAACAACAAAATAAATACGACCCTGTCACGGCTAATACTTTTATGGCTTTATTGCATGTCATTATCCCATCTCAGGGCAGTTTCTTAGATCGGGAAAAGAACTATACACCCTCAGGATCTCTAAACACAACTCCGTTTTTGGCGCACACTTCTTGTTACTTTGCTATTGGCATTGAAAGTTGCCAGGGCCGGACCGCGACCTTTGGGGGCCCTGGGCTAACGATATCCGGGGGACCCACGAAATATTTAAAATATTTGCCATTTTCCTAAAATAAAGGAGTATACGGGAAAATTAAACATATATTTTTGATTTGTATTTTTTTACCGGTTTATTATTTTATTATTCGGGTTAAAATTTTGAAAACATTGTTAATAATTATAAAAAAATTGTAAAAAATTGTAAAATTTTTGAAAAATGGTCAAAATTTTTGAAAAATTGTTAAAAATGGTCGAAAATTGTTAAAACTTTGAAAAATGGTCAAAAATTGTCAAAATTTTGAAAAAATGGTAAATAATTATAAAAAACTGTCAAAAATGGTCAATAATTGTTAAAAATTGTAAAATTTTTGAAAAATTATCAAAAATGGTCAATAATTGTTAGAACCTGATAAAAATGCTCAAAAATTGTCAAAAATTGTCAAGAATTGTCAAAAATGGTCAAAAATTGTCAAAAATGGTCAAAAATAGTCAATAATTACTAAAATTTTGAAAAATGATCAAAAATTGTCAAGTATTTTGAAAAATTTACAATAATTGTCAAAATTTTTGAAAGTTGTCAAAAATGATCAATAATTGTCAGAAACTGTCAAAAATGGTCAATAATTGTTAAAATTTTGAAAAATGGTCAAAAATTGTTAAAATTTTGAAAAAATTGTCAATAATTATTTAAAAACGTCAAAAATGGTCAATAATTGTTGAAAATTGTAAAAGTTTTTGAAAAATTGTCAAAAATGGTCAATAATTGTTAGAAACTGTCAAAAATGGTTCAATAATTGTTAGAAACTGTCAAAAATGGTCAAAAATTGTTAAAAATTGTAAATTTTTTTGAAAAATGGTCAAACATTTTGAAAAATTGTCAAAAATGGTCAATAATTGTCAGAAACTGTCAAAAATGATCAAAAATTGTTAAAACTTTGAAAAATGGTCAAAAATTGTCAAAATTTTGAAAAAATGGTAAATAATTATTAAAAACTGTCAAAAATGGTCAATAATTGTTAAAAATTGTAAAATTTTTGAAAAATGGTCAAAATTTTTTAAAAATTGTCAAAAATGGTCAATAATTGTTAGAACCTGACAAAAATGCTCAAAAATTGTCAAAAATTGTCAAGAATTGTCAAAAATGGTCAAAAATTGTCAAAAATGGTCAAAAATAGTCAATAATTATTAAAATTTTGAAAAATGATCGAAAATTGTTGAAATTTTGAAAAAATTGTCAAAAATGGTCAATAATTGTTAGAACCTGACAAAAATGCTCAAAAATTGTCAAAAATTGTCAAGAATTGTCAAGAATTGTCAAAAATGGTCAAAAATTGTCAAAAATGGTCAAAAATGGTCAAAAATAGTCAATAATTATTAAAATATTGAAAAATGATCGAAAATTGTTGAAATTTTGAAAAAATTGTCAATAATTATTTAAAAATGTCAAAAATGGTCAATAATTGTTGAAAATTGTATGTTTTTGAAAAATTGTCAAAAATGGTCAATAATTGTTAGAAACTGTCAAAAATGGTCAAAAATTGTTAAAAATTGTAAAATTTTTGAAAGATTGTCAAAAATGGTCAAAAATTGTTAAAAATTGTAAAATTTTTGAAAAATGGTTCAATAATTGTTAGAAACTGTCAAAAATGGTCAAAAATGGTCAAAAATTTTGAAAAATTGTCAAAAATGGTCAAAAATTTTGAAAAATTGTCAAAAATGGTCAAAAATTTTGAAAAACTGTCAAAAATGGTCAATAATTGTCAGAAACTGTCAAAAATGATCAAAAATTGTTAAAACTTTGAAAAATGGTCAAAAATTGTCAAAATTTTGAAAAAATGGTAAATAATTATAAAAAACTGTCAAAAATGGTCAATAATTGTTAAAAATTGTAAAATTTTTGAAAAATGGTCAAAATTTTTTAAAAATTGTCAAAAATGGTCAATAATTGTTAGAACCTGACAAAAATGCTCAAAAATTGTCAAAAATTGTCAAAAATTGTCAAAAATGGTCAAAAATTGTCAAAAATAGTCAATAATTATTAAAATTTTGAAAAATGATCGAAAATTGTTAAAATTTTGAAAAAATTGTCAATAATTATTTAAAAATGTCAAAAATGGTCAATAATTGTTGAAAATTGTATAAGTTTTTGAAAAATTGTCAAAAATGGTCAATAATTGTTAGAAACTGTCAAAAATGGTCAAAAATTGTTAAAAATTGTAAAATTTTTGAAAAATGGTCAAAATTTTTGAAAGATTGTCAAAAATGGTCAATAATTGTTAGAACCTGACAAAAATGCTCAAAAATTGTCAAAAATGGTCAAAAATTGCCAAAAATGGTCAAAAATAGTCAATAATTATTAAAATCTTTAAAAATGATCAAAAATTGTCAAGTATTTTGAAAAATTTACAATAATGGTCAAAATTTCTGAAAGTTGTCAAAAATGGTCAAAAATTGTTAAAAATTGTAAAATTTTTGAAAAATGGTTCAATAATTGTTAGAACCTGTCAAAAATGCTCAAAAATTGGCAAAAATGGTCAATTTGTTAAAATTTGGAAATATGGTCAAAACTTTTGAAAAATTGTCAAAAATGATCAATAATTGTAGAAACTGTCAAATGGGCTGGGGCCCATTAAGCCCTTACGTAGATCCGGCCAAGAAAGTTGCAGTTTTTCTATTTACGCGGCCATTTTTTCAACACTGTATACCTTTTCAATCATTTTCCTTGCCCTTCTCGATAAATTAATCTGTTTCAAAACGTCCTATTATAATTGCGATGTTGTCAGATTGTCGGGATAATCTTATTTCTAATACTTTTCTCTCTTCGTATTTTAATTTTTTTATTGAAAAAAAAAGTTGAGTTCAGGTGCGCTGATTGAAACTTGCAGAAAATACATTCTACAGTCATTTTAAACAGTTTTCAACAAAATATCAGAAGGACCTGTGTTGTATACAATTACCAAAGTTTTTTATTTATTGGTGAAAATTACATTACAAAACTTTTTAATCTACTTCTTATTGTTTATTTATAGTAATTGGGAACGGAACAAATATCCAGAACAAATATTATAAATTTTATTTATAATATGTGTATAAACTGTCATCGTTATCGTTAAATTTCCATTTTTAAACGAGGCTTCTAATATAATTTATAACAACTTTTGCTGCTTGGTGTATAACTTTCCCCTAAACTTTCAAGTTTCTAACAACAAATACAGTCAAAAAAATCATGTTTAACACGTTCTTCTATTTTTAAGTAGTCGCGTGTAAATAATACAGTTTCAAGTGACACAGTTATTTAGCATGTACCTTACGCCTCTTTCACATTACACGGTTTTGATTGTGCGGTTAAAAACCGTACCGCTGTTGAAACGGAGAAAGGCATATGGGGTCTTTCACATTTTACGGCTACGGTTAAATGCCGGTGCCGTGTCGTCCAACAGCCGTGTCTAATTAAAACCCGCACGGCCGTGTTTGTCGAACGGCAAAAGAGGAAATAGTTAAAGAATTTATTTTCATCGTTTCTGAAATTTTCAAAGAGTGTATTGAATAATCCTACTTCCTCTCCCCTCTTCCACAAAGCACAACGTTTTTTTTCGATTCATATTGTCGTAGTAAACAAATGAAATAAAAATATTGCGGTAAAAATCCGTGCCAATGTGAAAACAACAATGTTCGCGGCAAAAATGACGGACGGTTTTTAACCGTACGATCAAAACCGTATAATGTGAAAGAGGCGTTACACTTTGACGAAATCGCGAATTCAATATTGTGTATTGTTTGTGTCCACGATGATTTAGATACTGGGGGGAGTGAGTTAGAATATTAATGAAGAAGATAAGGACAATGTTTGATAAAAATGCACTTTATATCGGGTAGTGGTAGTAGTTAGTTAAATAACGACAAAAGTGAGGATTACGCCTCTTTCACATTACACGGTTTTAATCGTGCGGTTAAAAATCGTCCGAGTTTTTGTTTTCACATTGGCACGGATTTTTACCGCAATATTTTTATTTCATTTCTTTACTACAATATGAATTAATAAAAATTTGTGCTTTGTGGTTGAAACGGGAATATTTAAAAAAAACTCTCAGTCTTAATAATTATTCATATTTATTAAAACTTTTTTACACAAATATAATCTAAATTAGTGGAAATTAATGAGGAAAATGTTAATTTTTTGAAGGATTCGATGACTCGGTAGGTATAGCATATCCAATGGAATAGTATTGATCTCCTGTTGGATTCGCTCCTTCAGTTCGTCCCTAGTTCTGGGTGGGTTTGATTCAAAAGCCTTTAGCTTGAGTGAAGCTGTTGGTAACATGAAGGAGATTTGTCTATTAGTAATTTGTAGGAAATTTGAAAACATGAGACTACAATAAAATATGATATACTGATACCGATGATATATGGATACATTTTTCCCATCGTATATTCAAGACAGAATATCAAATGTAACGTTTTAAAATAACTGATATTAAAAAATCACGATATCATTTCACGGCGTGATTAAAAAATCACGATATCGCTCATCACTAACCGGCTGTCTGGACGCTCAAGGTCGAGTCCCCCACTCCTCTCGAACCGTCTGGCGGACCCTGTATTATACAGTGTGCTTTATTAATAGAGTTTGGAAGATTTTAACCGTTAAATTGAGCTAGAACTAATTAAAATATAATTTGGTCTCCTTTTTGGGATTTATTTAAAACTGAAATGGAATTTCTTCTGAATGTTTCGAGGCTTATTCTAAATATTCACCTGCTCGTGTTACTATTTATAGAAAAGTGCATGTAATTACTGAGTAAGACAATGTCAAGGTTTCCGTTGGATTACTCAAGTACTATACAACATGAAAGTCGTTTGCATATTTCCAATGACAATGATTATATTCTTCTACGTACACTGATAAAAAAACTAAAATTAGGTCATGTCTGCAACATCACTCTGTCGCTCAAGATATTTAGGAAATTTTTGTTAATTACAAGTACTACTTCTACTTATTACATGTAAAATTTACTTTCACACGTATACCCATGAATTTCTCTTTAATTGATTTGTTTATGTTATTAATTTTGTTAATCAGTATTTTTTGTTTCTTCATGATCGTTACCAAGTGCTTAAATGACATTTTAAGTTGATAAAATGGAATTTTATACTTGCAAAAGGTTATCAGTTGAACTTTCCATGACTAACAACTAAAATTAGCTATTAATTTGTGACAATTTTGCATTAAATCGAGCCAATCATAACATGGAATTACATTGTCTGCTGACCAAAGAATTTCTTGTGTAGGAATTTTTGGATTTTTATTCCCCCACGTGTGTCCCCATAACTAAAATTCTGTATCTGTAGAGTGGGGAGGGTGAGTTTAGTTGTCCTCCTAGGTCATCGCCCATCCTGTCCTTTCCAGGAAGATGGACAGGTCACTAGGAATCATCTCCTTTATATCGGAAGGTGTAGGCCAAGACTCACCGAACACACACTCTCTCATTGACGATAACTCCGGGCACTCGCATAAGACATTCCTGATAGTTTCGTCTTCCTGTTCACTTATCCTGCATAGAGGTGTATCCACTAGCCATATTGTGTGGAGTAGGGATGGCGATCTGAAATCGATTAATCGGATAATCGATTCCTCGGACCGAATAAATCGATTTTTTAAATCGATATGTTGTATTGAATCGATTCACTGAATCGATATTTCACCCTTGAAAATCGACTTTCGATTTTTTTTTGTATTTTTGGTAGAGCGGCATTTTTTTCAATTGCCCCGGCAACATCGCAAGTAGTGATGAGAGCGGAACCGCTCGGATCCCAGTAGACTCGACAGACACTGTTGCTTTTTTTTTCAAAAAGCCTATAGGGAACTCTATAAGTAGGGATGTTATTATTTTGTTATAATCGATTTTTAATTATCGATTTTTCGAGTAATATTAATCGATTTTGTATAAATTACGTGTGTTTAAGGAGTGGATGTTCTGAAACGGCTCTCGTATTATTTATTAACTATTTTTCAAAATTTTGACACCTTTTGACGATTATTGACCATTTCTCCAAATTATTGACCATTTTTTAACAATTATTGACAGTTTTTGACAAAAATCGTCCATTTTTAAGAATTAATTGACAATTATTGACAGTTTTTCAACAATTACTGATCATTTTTAAAAAATTATTGACCAATTTTGACAGTTTTGCAACAATTACTAATCATTTTTCAAAAATTATTGACCATTTTTTAACAATTATTGACCAATTTTGACAGTTTTTCAACAATTATTGACCATTTTTTTAAAAATTATTTACCAATTTTGACAGTTTTGCAACAATTATTGACCATTTTTCAAAATTTTAACAATTATTGACCATTTTTCAAATTTTTTTCTAAATTTTCGATTATTATCGACCACTTTTCAAAATTTTTGACAATTATTGACAATTTTCAGCAGTTTTTGACAATAATTTACAATTATTGACCATTTTTTAACAATTATTGACAGTTTTTGATAAAAATTGTCCATTTTTAACAGTTTTTGACCATTATTGACCAATTTTGACAGTTTTTCGACAATTACTGATAATTTTTTCAAAATTATTGACCAATTTTGACAGTTTTGCAGTAATAACTGATCATTTTTTAAAAATTATTGACCATTTTTTTAACAACTATTGACCAATTTTGACAGTTTTGCAACAATTATTGACCATTTTTCAAAGTTTTTTAACAATTATTGATCATTTTTTAAAAATTATTGTCCATTTTTTACAATTCTTGACCAATTTTGACAGTTTTTCAATAATTATTGACCATTTTTCAAAATTTTAACAATTATTGACCATTTTTCAAATTTTTTTCTAAATTTTCGATTATTATCGACCACTTTTCAAAATTTTTGACAATTATTGACAATTTTCAGCAGTTTTTGACAATAATTTACAATTATTGACCATTTTTTAACAATTATTGACAGTTTTTGATAAAAATTGTCCATTTTTAACAGTTTTTGACCATTATTGACCAATTTTGACAGTTTTTCGACAATTACTGATCATTTTTTCAAAATTTTAACAATTATTGACCATTTTTCAAATTTTTTTCTAAATTTTCGATTATTATCGACCACTTTTCAAAATTTTTGACAATTATTGACAATTTTCAGCAGTTTTTGACAATAATTTACAATTATTGACCATTTTTTAACAATTATTGACAGTTTTTGATAAAAATTGTCCATTTTTAACAGTTTTTGACCATTATTGACCAATTTTGACAGTTTTTCGACAATTACTGATCATTTTTTCAAAATTATTGACCAATTTTGACAGTTTTGCAGTAATAACTGATCATTTTTTAAAAATTATTGACCATTTTTTTAACAACTATTGACCAATTTTGACAGTTTTGCAACAATTATTGACCATTTTTCAAAGTTTTTTAACAATTATTGATCATTTTTTAAAAATTATTGTCCATTTTTTACAATTTTTGACCAATTTTGACAGTTTTTCAATAATTATTGACCATTTTTCACAATTACTGACCAATTTTGACAGTTTTGCAACAATTACTGACCATTTTTTTTAAATTATTGACCATTTTTCAACAATTATTGACCAATTTTGACAGTTTTTCAACAATTACTGATCATTTTTTCAAAATTATTGACCAATTTTGTCAGTTTTGCAGTAATAACTGATCATTTTTTAAAAATTATTGACCATTTTTTTAACAGCTATTGACCAATTTTGACAGTTTTGCAACAATTATTGACCATTTTTCAAAGTTTTTTAACAATTATTGATCATTTTTTAAAAATTATTGTCCATTTTTTACAATTCTTGACCAATTTTGACAGTTTTTCAACAATTACTGACCATTTTTCCGAAGTTTTCAACAATTATTGATCATTTTTTTTTTAATTATTGACCATTTTTCAACAATTATTGACCAATTTTGACAGTTTTTCAACAATTACTGATCATTTTTTCAAAATTATTGACCAATTTTGACAGTTTTGCAGTAATAATTGATCATTTTTTTTAAATTATTGACCATTTTTTTAACAACTATTGACCAATTTTGACAGTTTTGCAACAATTATTGACCATTTTTCAAAGTTTTTTAACAATTATTGATCATTTTTTAAAAATTATTGACCATTTTTACAATTCTTGACCAATTTTGACAGTTTTTCAATAATTATTGACCATTTTTCACAATTACTGACCAATTTTGATAGTTTTGCAACAATTACTGACCATTTTTCCGAAGTTTTCAACAATTATTGATAATTTTTTTTTAATTATTGACCATTTTTCAACAATTATTGACCAATTTTGACAGTTTTGCAACAATTACTGACCATTTTTCCAAATTTTTTAACAATTATTGATCATTTTTTAAAAATGATTGACCATTTTTCAACAATTATTGACCAATTTTGACAGTTTTTCAACAATTATTGACCATTTTTCCAAATTTTTTGACCATTTTTGGCCATTTTTCAAAATTTTCATAATTATTGACAATTTTCAACAGTTTTTGACAATTATTGACCATATTTCAAAATTTTTGACAATTTTCATATAATTTTATTTGATTTTTTTTCAATCCGATAAATATCGTTAACGAATAAATCCCTTAGGTTTATTATCGAAATATATACGAAAAGCATGTCCATTTTTAAAACAACCAAAAAAAAATCAACGATCTTTTCGCAGAAATCGATTTATTTTTTATTAAAATCGATTTTTTCGACAAACCCATTAATTTTGAATAAAGAAAAATCGATTTTTATTTTATCGATGATTCTTTTCCATTAATCTCACACATTCCTAATCCGATACTTTGTGATAATAATATGGTAATAAAAAAATAATTGTTATTGTTATCGAATTCCCTGAACATAAAAAAAATCCCCAATTTTACTGATAAAAGATCCCGGAGAGAGATTGTTTATTTAGGGGTACCTTTCTTGTTGTTTTTCAATAAAAAAGATCGATTTATATTTAAATTGTAAAAAATACAAACTTGAAAAAAATCGATTTTTATGAAATCGATCTTTTAGTCCTCGATTTTTTTATGTATCGATTCATCAGGTTACGATTCGAATCGATTTAAAAATCGATCTTTTTTAGAAAGAATCGCCATCCATAGTGTGGAGGTGTTCCCTTAGCTGACAGAAATCCTACTGTTAAGCGTAGGTTTTTCCTGGTCATCGCTTCCCAGGGTCACCCAGGGTGATCCAGGCAAGACTGCATCCCTTGATTTCATCCCTTCTCTTTAGGGATTGAGCATGGGTGTACCTAGTTCCGCAGTTACCAAAGTCTTCAGGCCGTAGGTGTCGCTGGGTCCTAAAAGTCCAGCCGCTTCCCTGGCTAAATTCGTGCCCTTTAACCCACCTCAGGATAATATTGTTATCTACCGAGGCGTTAGCTAAATCTTGATGGCACTCTAATACTAGCCCTGGATGTAACACGTTGTCTGTTCAAGGCTAATAGGGCTTGTCTGCAGATTATTATGTTTGTGCCAGAAACTCCTTTTCTGGCAATTGAGATACTGTTTGAACCACGCTGGTATTTTTTCCCATTCCCCTCTTAATTCTTAGGCTTGGTGATCTGGAGTAGACTCCCACATCCCCTTTCCGGTAAAAAAGCAGATTGGCATAAGTGATTTTTGTTGTATAATAATTGTAAAAGATGTAATGTAGGTAGTTATAGATATGACGTATTTTACTTCAGACTGATAAGTCAAGGCTTTGCGATTAATATTGGTCAATAAACTAATTAAAAATTTTCTTTCTAGACCACTGGACTAGTTGGTGTAGCCATGAAAATATTTCCGATCGTTTTAAAATTCAACTCGGTATACGATACTATAAAAAGGATGAAGCAATAGTGACCAAAAATTATAATTAGATCAATTAACGACACTCTCGTTTACTTTCTAATGTCGCTTTTTAGGAAAATGAGTATATTAGTATTATACAGGGCGGATCGGATTTCAGTTAAGTTTATAAAATTAAAATATTGATTAAACTTTATTGATATGTTAATTACATTTGAAGAAACAATATCCAAATAGTAATGAGTTTAAAATTGTAATTTTTTTTCAATAAAGATAAAAATTTAACGGAAGACTATTTTATCTTCGGCAACAAAATAATTATAGATAACTGTAAAGACGAAGGTTATCATGTATTACATCATAAAGTTAAACAGAAACGAAATTAGGATAACAATTAACGTAAACGTATTAACACGAGATATATGCCCAATACGTTTAAAGCCCCTACACACACGGCAATTTTAATTCCAATCTTGCAGGATCCAGCAAATTGCCTCGTGTATATGTCACCGGCAAAATGTTGAAAAAATGGTCAATAATTGCCAAATATTTTCAAAAATTTGGAAAAATGGTCGATAATTGTCAAAAACTGTCAAAAATGGTCAATATTTGTAAAAATTTTGAAAAAATGGTCAATAATTGTCAAATTTTTTTAAAAATGGTTAAAATTTTTGAAAAATTATTAAAAATTGTTGAATATTTAAAAAAATGGTCAAAAATGGTCAAAAATGGTCAAAAATGGTCAAAAATGGTCAAAAATTGTTAAAATTTTGAAAAATGGTCAAAAATTGTTAAAATTTTGAAAAAATGGTCAATAATTATAAAAGACTGTCAAAAATGGTCATTAATTGTTTAAAATTGTCGAAATTTTTGAAAAATAGTGAAAATTTTTAAAAAAATTTCAAAAATAGGCAATAATTGTCAGAAACTGTAAAAAATGGCCAATAATTGTTAAAATTTTGAAAAATGGTCAAAATTTGGACAAAATGGTCGATAATTATAAAAAACTGTCAAAAACGGTCAATAATTGTTAGGGGGCGTCCATAAATTACGTGAGACATTTTTTAAGATTTTTCGACTCCCCCGCCCCCTCCTGGTGATATTTCGTAAGATTTTCCGTTACTCCATCTCCCCTCCCCAAATCTCACGTGAGATTTTTTAAAATGTGTTTTGGCTGTAAACCCTCTGCTTCTCTTAGAAGCTGATCAATCTCATGCTGAACATGTTTCACCAAATCTTCTTTCTTCGGGAACTTTTGTTTTTTTTTACTTTAATTTAACTTTACTTTCACGCAATTTTACATGGTTTTCTATTGAAAAAAAATTACGTGATATTTGTTAAACCCCCCCCTCTCACCAACAAGTGAGATTTGGAAAGATTTTACTTTACCCCCTCCCCCCCCCTTGAACACCTCACGTAATTAATGGACGCCCCCTTAAAAATTGTCAAAATTTTTGAAAACTGGACAAAATTTCTGAAAAATTGTCAAAAATGGTCAATAATTGTTAAAATTTGGAAAAATGGTCTAAAATAGTCAAAATTTTTGAAAAATTGTGAAAGATGATCAGTAATTGTCAAAAATGGTCAATAATTGTTAAAATTTGAAAAAATTGTCAAAAATTTTGAAAAAATGGTTAAAAACTTCTAAAAATGGTCGATAATTTTGAAAAAAGGTGAATTTTTTTGAAAAATTATCAAAAATGATCAATAATTGTCAAAAATTATCAATAACGGTCAATAATTGTCAAAAATGGTAAATAATTGTCAAAAATTATCAATAATGGTCAAAAATGGTCAATAATTGTCAAAAATTAACAAAAACTGTGACTAATGGTCAATAATTGTCAAAAACTTTCAAAAATGGTTAATAGTTGTCAAAAATTATCAAAAATGGACAATAATTGTCAAAAACTGTCAACAATTTTGAAAAATTGTTAAAATGGTCAAAAACTTTCAAAAATGGTCGATAATTTTGAAAAATGGTGAATTTTTTTGAAAAATTGTCAAAAATGGTCAATAATTGTCAAAAATTATCAATAATGGTCAATAATTGTCAAAAATGGTAAATAATTGTCAAAAATTATCAATAATGGTCAAAAACTGTCAAAAATGGTCAATAATTGTCAAAAATTAACAAAAACTGTCAAAAATGGTCAATAATTGTCAAAAACTTTCAAAAATGGTTAATAGTTGTCAAAAAATATCAAAAATGGACAATAATTGTCAAAAACTGTCAACAATTTTGAAAAATTGTTAAAATGGTCAAAAACTTTCAAAAATGGTCGATCATTTTGAAAAATGGTAAATTTTTTTGAAAAATTGTCAAAAATGTTCAATAATTGTCAAAAATGATCAATCTTTGTCAAAACTGTCAAAATTGGTCAATAATTGTTAAAATTTGAAAAAATTGTCAGAAATTTGGAAAAAATGGTCAAAAATTGTCATAAATTGTTAAAATTTGAAAAAATGGTCAAAAATTGTCAAAAATTTTGAAAAAATGGTCAATAAAATATAAAATAAAACTTAGTTGAACGTACTGGGCCTAATGTAATTCCCAACATCGCATTCTATTGCGCGTATTTTTATTGATAATTTTCCCAACCTCGCATTCTATTGTGCATTAAGAAGGAAGCTTCTGTCGGCGGTCCGACGACCGCTCACCTTTTTTTCTGTATTTTAAGTAAAATACGTTTACAATTTTGGATTTTGGCGCGTTAATAGATGAAGAAAATGATGATAATATGGATGAGGCTTTGGTTTTACACATTTTTCATGATCAGGAGAACTTGGACAATAGTACACTCTATTTATAATAAAAATAAACAAGTGAAGTGCTAGTATTAGAGTGCCATCAAGATTTAGCTACCGCCTCGGTAGATAACAATGTTATCCTCAAGACTTTTAAGACCCAGCGACTTTGGTAACTGCGGAACTAGTAAAACGTTACACCCATGCTCAATCCCTAAAGAGATGGGATGAAATCAAGGGATGCAGTCTTGCCAGGATCACTCTGGGCGACCTTGGGAAGCTGGCGTCGAAGAAATATTTGGCGATGACCAGGAAAAACCTACGTTTAACAGTAGGATTTCTGTCAGCTAAGGAAACACCTCCATACAAGGAGGATAGTGGACACACCTCTATGCAGGAAGACGAAACTGTCTTATGCGAGTGCCCGAAGTTATCGTTAATGAGAGAGTGTGTGTTCGGTGAGTCCTGGTCTACACCTGCCGATATAAAGGAGATGTCTCCTAATGACCTGTCCACCTTCCTGGAAAGGACAGGATGGTCGATGACCTAGAAGGTCAAATCCTCGGGAGGTAGTCACATGTGGCCTAAACTCACCCTCCCTACTCTACAGATTCGTGAAGTAAATTTTAAACCTTGTCAAATGTAATCATTGCCTTAAGTGTCTAATGAGTAATATTACGTAGGTTATTAATAATATTAATAAACTTCAATACTTATGGTTCATTTATGTAACATAAAATGGTATATCTATTCATTATTTTACTTTAAATGATAGTAATGGTAGTTATAATATTTTTTCTTAAAAACACTTTAATACCCACTTTATCACTCCTTCTTTAGAAACAACACTGTGGCGCCAGCACAGTTGTTTGTTTTTCCATATTGGATTGTTCACAGGAAAAATAGAATGAAACCTCTTTACCACTGTTTAAATACACGAAATCATATGAGAGATAATAGACTTACGTCTCATGTTCATGTCAAGCTCAGACGCTTAATTAATAATTGATAGAAGAAGAGTTAAGAACGATGTCGAAGTGGGACTAACAAATAGCAGTGGATATTTTCACCACAGACGGAACTCGTTCGGCCCGTATTAAAACGTTGATTTCGACTAAATATATTCAGCCTCGAAACATTTCTCGGTGTTGGGCATTAGAAAGGACTGGCTATTCGCCGCCCATACGATAATTTATTATTAATTAACTGGAGGAAAGTAAAGTGAACGAAATTAACGTTACATGGTTAAGGATTCATTAATATGATAAGCCGTTGTGCAGGCAGTTTAAGGGTTTTGCCGAGTAGGGATGGGTCTTACAGTTTTTTTTATTATGTTAAATAATTTTGTATTAGGATAAATTTATATACTTATTTGGATTTTTTCTATTAGATAGAAGTATAGGCTGAAGTATGGTTGGTAGGTACTTGATAAATTACAAAAATAATCCTTAAGATCTACAAGTTATATAGAAAGCCAAAGATAAAGATAATAATTATTTTAAAAAAGTCACAAACAAATATTCTTTATTTTGCTTTATTAAAAACAAGCAACATACAAAATTGTGAAAAATTATAGCAGGTATTTTGGCCCAATTGAATAGTCTCCGTAAAATCGGCTCTTAATACTGTAATAATTACTTATCAATAATATGATAGTTGCCTAACATTTGCATTATTAAATAAACCCGACAAATGTAACCATTCAGGTCTTTACCGAAAAATGTAACGCCAATGGTTTATTGCCGCTCTACGGCTATCGACCCTTTCTTGTGCTCCTATGCAATAGGAAATCTAGTATAATATCACTTTTTAAATATTTAACTTTTTTGTTTTCATATCAAATAGAGTGAGTTAGCTGTTTTGGTGCTTCTTCTGTAAAGAAAATTCGTATATTATTTTTCAAAACTACTTTTTTGATTTTATCAAATTTTTTACAAGAACCTAAGGAAACTTAGGAATATTTCTTGCAAATAATAAATCCATTGATGATACGAGCAAAAGTAACTCACACTTTTATACCTGTAAATAAATTGCTTAACGGTTAAAGTTCTTGAAGGAATTTCAAACTTATATGGTGGCACACAGATGTTCGACGCCGATGATATTATTTGACTTCACAATTTTCACTACGATAAAACAGTTATTTTATTTATGGTGATAATAAATATGTTTTTTTGTGTATAACTGTTGAGTTAACATTTTTTTGTTGTAGTCCAAGTGTTCCCATTTAAAAAGTGTTCTGAAACTTTTAAAAGGTACCAACATTACAAAAGGGATAAAAATGTGTCTTTTACATCAGTGGCGTGGTTATCGCTATTATAAAATGGGGAGTAGCTCGAAGCATCCTTAATAGTCTAGTCAACAAGCGCCTTTTAGGTCAAAACTTTTTAGAGTTCTCCGAAAATTATGATTGAGGTGTCATTCGATTCGGAATGGCATGTAGATGTTTTTTGAGAAAATTCAATTGCAAAAGTTATGAACAATTAAGTGGTTTTTTGCGAATATCTCAAAAACTATTTGAGATTTTTCAAACGATTAAAAAAGAGGAGGAAATTTCCTAAAAAAAAGTCTGGATTCCGGGAACTGTAGGACCAATATTTATAATTTTCCCAGGGTTGAAAATACGTCCGAAAACGGATACTCCGGATTTCGTAAGCCCACTTCGGACATTTAATGAATAAATATTATTTAAAATTATCAAATATGAAAAATAATCCGCAGTCCAAAAATTTTTATCGCGATTTTTCATTTAGTTATCCATTAGTTAATTAACAATTTTTTATAGCACGAACATTAACATTACAAGTGCGATAATAATTGTTAAACTATTAATTTGAGAATTTTTTCCTTTGATGGAGGCCTTAGAAAAGATTCCCGTTGAAAAAATTTAAAAATTGATAATTTTCACTTTGTTATTAACAATTTACTTAGGTTAAAAATTTAAAAGCTTCATTAAAGATTTTTTTATAATATTACTATTTATCCATTTTCTCATGATCAGAAGCTACTTAAAAATGATTTTTAATAACTTTTATCTCCTATTAAAAATTTTTTTCGGAAACAATATTTAATGAAAATTATGATTCAAAAAAAATGTTATTGCTTAAAAATGGATTTGTTCATTAACAATTTTTTTCTACCACTTGTAATTAATATTAAGGAATAATTTTTTTTTTAAATCATTCATCTTGGTCTTTGATAATTAAAAAGATGATTATTGTTCGTATAATAAGGAACTTCAAGGATTTTTCATAACCCTGAAAAAGCTACAGGGTACAGAGATAGTGAGATTTAAATAGAACGCAAATACTAAAATGATTTAATTTAATTCTGTATTCAAAAAAGATGTCCAAGGGTAAATTAGAAATGGCCTATTCTACAGTCTGTTTGAAATAGACAGAGAGTAATAAAACCTAATTTAACATGCAAAACCCTTACCGGGTGGGCAACTAAAACTCCAGAATTTTAAAACGATTTACATTATAATTCAAATATTTATTCTTTTATTTGCCTACCCAATCCTTGACAACGACGGTATACAATAGAAATCCGATCTTCGGGTCGCTTGTAATTGCAGGCATAGTCGTACCTTTAGGTAGGGCTGTCTAAAACAATTACCGAGCTGGGCGGAATTAGAGTTATCATTTGTAAAAAATAGTCCTCAAAAACATCAGCATTCATATCTTCGTGATAGTATCCTGTGTGAATTGACTCAAATCGTAATGAGCAAAGCAAAAACCAAGACCAGATAGTCTTGTAAATGGTCTCGGTATTGATCTTGGTCTTGCTCAAATACTTGTAGTTTTGGTCTTGCTCAAATAGTTTGTTACTTACTACTTACGTCGTTTTGAAAAATATTCGAGTCTTTTGATAGTTATAAATTATAAATGATCAACAATTAATATATATATATAATTAATTGAGCTTTATTCTCATATATCCTATTTGAAAAGTTGTTTAGATCAGTCTTGGTCTTGAAAATACCAAGTCCAAGACTGCAAGACCAAGACAGATTTTCCTCATCACTAACACAAATGCAAACAAACCATCTTTCAAAAACCCATCTGTACTTATACCGGTCCTGATTTTTTTCTAGTTTGAATAAATCAGTTAATTAGATGATAGTGTAACGTTTTACCGAAATATGACGTCGAAATAACCGTTCAAAAGTTATGATCAAAAGAAATATCAGTCAAAATTCATAACTCCCCTTGTATATTATTAAAATATGGTAGCAGCCATTTTTATTGGCCATTTGACATTTCCCATAGGGGTCTCCATACGAGGTAGGAGTATGTACTGTTCCTCATTACTCACCCTGTATAATTGAATGCTTGCCTCTTGGATCTTTAAGGTCGAAACACACAAACATCGAACACGAAACATCGGGTTGTGTATGAGCTCACTTAACGCATCGACACGGGATCAGCACCGCCGCGATGGACTTCATTTTATATTGTATTGTATATTGTATTGGCAAATATTTTATCTGAGAAATGTGTTATGGTAGAGGCGTTGAAGTGCCTTGTCGGTGCTGTGCTGATGCTGTTAAGTATGCGCGCTCACATTTAAATAAACATAAGAAATAAAATCTGCTGGTAATGATCAGTCGCAGTTCCTATGAGGTGCTTCGACCTTTAAGGTCACTTTTGATTATACAATTATACAGATTTTATATTAAAAATTGTTGAATTTAATAAAAAATTTCCACTGCTAGAACCTTGTAACAAATTTACTTTTTAATTCAAGGCATAGGTACTAACGCTAGTACCGTCAATAGGTATTTAAATGTACGTATACAGTGATAATAAGTATCATTTGCAATATAAAAGAATCATCAATGACGGGACTCCATTCAAGGTTCATTTACCTCGAAGGATGGTCAATGGAACATACTAAATAATATATCTATGTATATGTATAAGCATAAAATATGGTTCTTTGTGACATTTTTAATAGGTTTAAAGGCAGATTATTTTTTAATGTGAATAGCACTAAAGTTATTGATCTGAATTATATTAAAAAATGATCTCCAACGTTTCCAGTTAATTTTATGTACTCGTTCTCCTTCTGGGCTGTTCCTAAGTCTTATTTTAGCTCTCTTTCCCTATAGTCTATTTCAGAAAGGTATAGAGTAATAAAATGGGGAATTCCGTCCAGTTCGGCTCAATTTCGGTATCGGCCATAGGCGTAGGTCTTGAAATAGTATTGTTTGTAATATTAAAATTTCAAGTAATTGCGTAAGAGAATTAGGAAAAGTATGTTTTCTGGCCTGAAGTGTCAATATCGAAATATTATGTAGGGATTACTTAGGTAGTAGATTATACAGTTACGTTTTGCGTTTAACCTTCTATTAGTGCCTCTGCCTAATTCCAACCCTGTTTCAGATTCGGCTCAACCATGCGCCGCAAGGTGCCTTACCCAAAATTTTTAGACCTTTATAAGTATATTTGTTTAGTTTAACGCATCAGTATTTGCTGTTAAGCCGTAAATAGTGTTATAAGATTAGTAATAAAATGGCGAAACGAAAAGATGTTCCAATAATTATCCACTATCAGTGAATGAAAAACTTATTATTTTAAATGTACACGATTGCATAAAATACGATTACCCGAAATTTACTGTACAAGAAACTGTCGACCGATGTTCCCGAATGACTGGAGTTGGAAAGTCCACCGTTTTTAAATTATTGCGGGGGAGAAAGATAGCAGGCCAAGTGGAGCCTCCCAAGAAAAGTCCAGGCAGACCAGTAAAAGTCCTTGATGAAGACACCAAAAGTGTAATTCGAAGAAAAGTTCACTCTGTTTATTTTAAAAAAGAAATACCCACCCTAGATAAAATTTTAATGGAGCTTGGCTAGGATGACAGTGTTCCGTTGATAACTAAAAAACTTTTATGGACCACTTTGAGAAATGTGGATTTTGCCCGGGAAAAGCATAACCGTAAAGCACTTTTACTGGAAAGCGATGAAATTGTTTGCTGGCGACGAAAATACTTAAGAAGTATAAAGCAGTACAGAACAGAGCAGAAGAAAATCTTTTATCTTGATGAGACGTGGATCAATGAAGGTTATACAGTACCAAAAATGTGGCAAGACAAAAATATAACCAGTGCTCGCCAAGCTTTCATGGAAGGCCTGTCAACGGGTATTAAGGTGCCTTCGGGTAAAGGGAAAAGACTAATAATCGTCCATATTGGAAGCGAAGAGGGATTTTTAAAAGAAGATTTGCTAACCTTTCAGTCGTGCCATACGGGAGATTACCACGAGGACATGGATTCGGATGTTTTTGAAGACTATTTTGGTGAATATCTTCCGGCTGATTCAGTAGTAGTTATGGATAACGCGAATTATCATTCTCGACGCATAGAGAAGACTCCAACTTCATCTTGGAGAAAACAAAAAATTATTGACTGGTTAACCACCAAAAGTATTGAATTTGAAGAAAATTTGATAAAAAAAGAACTATTAGCTGTAGCAAATTTACACAAACATCGTTTTATGAAATTCGCCGTGGAAGATATAGCAGAAAAAGATAGCGTAACTGTGCTGCGCACACCGCCATATCATTGCGAACTAAATCCTATAGAACTTATATGGGCGCAAGTGAAAGGATTTGTAGCAAGACACAACACGACATTCAAAATGAAAGACGTTAAGCTACTGTTTGATCAAGCCATTAAGGAGGTGACACCAGAGAACTGGCGAAAAGCAGTCCAGAAAGTCATTAAAGAAGAGGAGAAAATGTGGGATTTTGACTACTTGATCGATCGGACCGTCGACCCGTTAATTATAACGTCAAGAGGAGATGACAGTTCCTCAGATGACGAAGAATATTATGATTTTTTATAATTTAATTTAATTTTTTGTATAATGTTCAATACAAAATAAGTGTACCTAATACTATGTACATAATGCCTAATTTTTATTCTGTTAAAATAAAATTCTTCCCTTTTTACGAGTATCCTACCGGCACGCCTTTGGCACACTATTTTCAGTGTTTGTGAATGGATAACAATAGGCTAAACCCATATATTGACCCCAACCCGGGTGGTACTACCTGCACTCGATAAAAAGAAAGAATTTTACAATGAAATCAATGCCAAACTATGAAAGTGGCTTAAATATTCGTTGGGTCACTCTGTGCTCCCTTTGCATACTTAATGAGGTTTTATTACTCTATACCTTTCATATATATATATATATGGGAAATTTTAATAAAATGGCTGACAGAGATGGCATTGGAAAAAATCTGCTAGAGATGTTTAAAAATGTATACCTTTAAACCACCCCTGTACAAATTTTCCAAAAAAAAAAACTTCTTATCGCTTTATACGTATTTATTTTGCAATAAAATGTATAAATCGCGACCTTGAAAGAAACAAAACAAATAAATAAACAAATAAAGTTGTCAATATTGAAAAATTTGTAAAAATTGTCTGTTGACTTACTTGTAACATTATATTTAATAAATGGCTTATTCCTGCTACTTCTTGTTTTATTTCAGTCAAATATTCAGTACTAGTTAAACTTCTAGTGTAGTAGTTGATATTCGGTGGTTACTTAGGGGGCGTCCATTTTTAAATTTTATCAATTTTTAATTTTTTATAATCAATTGAAAAATTTTTTTTTCAAGTTTTTCGCATTATATATCAATATTATTAATAATAAAGTTTTAAAATACAAATATCAATAATTTTTTTTCAAATTCCCAATTACGTGAGGCCTTTTTGACCCCCCTCCCTCATGGTGCAATGTAGTAAGATTTTTCTCAACCCCCTCCCCTAATCTTACGTGAGATTTTTCAAAATTTGTTTTTTTTTGGGTGTAAAAGCGTTGTATTTATTAAAAAAAACAATCGAAGGGCTAATGAGCTGCTCTGCGGCGTTCGGACAAATACGATAAACATGATTGTGTCAGATTTTTTTCAAGACACGTTTTTTATTTTCATTTAACTTAACTTTGACGCATTTTATATTGTTTTTTGCTAGAAAAATATTTTCAATGCACCCCCTCACCCCCAAGTGAGATTTTGTAAGATTCGGCACGATCTTCTCCCCCCTCTGAACACCTCACCTAATCAATGGACGCCCCTTTACCAAAAGAAAACATGTATTTAAAAAAAATTGTTTCCTAACAAGGTACGTTATTACCGCCCTCCCGTAACAAATTTTCAATCTATAAATTAACAACTTTTGAATGTACGACCCTCGAAAATAGGATGCACCTGCTTATCCTCGATCGCCACAGCGGCTTTACTTTATAACATCGACATCAAAGAGCCGAAAGGTGAGTTGGACTACTATTCTTTGTTTTAGTCGCGAAAGTAAAGACCTATCGAGGCATAAAGTATTCTTTATGTTTCAAGCTAACAGGATTGTTGTCATTTCGAATTTTGATTTGTGACTTGGAGGTGAAGGTGTCGCTACTTTCGCAACTATTACATTCCCGTAATTGGAAGGTATGTATAGTTGGTGATTGTAGAGACATATTCAGTTCGGGATTAACTCTCGGACGATAACATATACCTTGTACTGATGAGGCGCAATACGCCGAAACCGGTCTACAAGTTATGTTGTCCCTTCTAGTTGCAAACCAGAACCGTTTGACTTAGAAGTGTAATTGAATGTCTGTTGGGGCATGTAGCCGGGGAAGTAGGTGTTTCTTCTTCGTTGAACGGTCACTGTTTTTGAAAAATATTTTTCAAAACATTGTTGTAAGCGTTAGAATAATATATTTTTATTCTTCGATATCTACCTATCGAGGCATTCTAGAACATCTCAATGTTCTTTTAACTTCTAGGAGTAGGTTCTAAAACTAAGTTTCAATTTTTAATATTTATATTATGGACTGATAAAAAAAAATTCTAACCTTCACAACTTAAACTTTTTTTGAATATAACTTGATGGTTTAAATGAATTTTGCTGTTTCTAAGAACTTTTATTGACACTATTTACACCGTAAGAGTGAGTGACAGCACGTTTTATCAAATTAATTGACTATAAATGTGTATTTAAGAATTTTTTTATTACCAAGGTGCTATTGACCTAAATTGTTAACAAATTATTTATAAACTCGTTTATTGCATTAAAAACAATCGGTTTCGATAGTATCTTATTTAAGAAAAAATTATATATTATTAAAATTGAATAATCTAGTTTGTTTATAATATTGTCTGTTCCCAATTACAAAGTATTGTATTGAAATCTTTATTTCAGATTTCCTGACGTTAATGACTCTCCACCATGGTAATAGTCACACGGGTAAGTGTCATAAATTAACAATATTTTATTTTTCTAGATTTATGTTTGATTTTTTATTATAACAAATAAAATAAATATAATTTACTCTCGACATAACCATTCTCTCTTTTGTAATATATTTTTTTATAAAACCACACCTAATCAATAATTATACCTAAACGGTATAAACAATTATCCATTGAAGTAAACTATTTCAGTCTCGTCATTTAATTCCGTATAATCATTTCGTTCTAATTTTAATATTAACTACAGTAATTTATTATTATTTTTTGTAATCCTCATCAGGGCTACAGGTAGTTTTTATATATAAATATCACACATCGAGAAAGTGCAATGTAATCTTTATTCGAGTAAAAAGTAGGTTATTTTGTTCATCACATTCGTCGATGCGTTTTTATATGGTTGTAGATGGAGATATTGCATCATTAAAATTTGCAGTAATCTAATTTCAATGTATGCTTAGTCCAAAAATATAAAGGAAACCCTTCAAAAACTGCATAAAACACATTTAATTTAACGGCACTTTTAATACACGTCTTTGTTACAAATATTTTCCGTCAACTATACAAGGTGTATATCCTTTTCTCTCAATCTTTGAAAACTAAAAATATTTATTTATCATAGGTAGGTAAAGTATATTTCACAATATTTCATTGACTCGGGATCTGGTCTTAGGTCCGGTTCAGACTAGGGTTGCGCGATACACTAGAAAGTATCGATATTAGGTATCGATACGGATCGGAACGTAAAGTATCGATAGAGTAAAATATCGAATATTAATTTATCGATACTCGAAGTATCGTTACGTTAACGATCCGAGATCTAATTTTGAAGTTTTTTCGGTAAAAAACACCTTTTTGGGGGGTGGAAAAGAACATTATTGCGATTTCCGGCTAAAGTTGAGGTTCTAGAATAAAAAGTTGATTATAAAAGTTGTAGATCTTGAGAAAATCTACAACTTTTTCATTAGTGACTTTTCCACATAAACTCAAAATTAACTCGAAAAACGCAAAAAACTGCATTTTTCGTTTTTTATTTTTAATTTCGTCAAAAATTGTTCGATTTCGTTGAAAATTTTGTAAAAGGTGGCTTTGATAGCCACAAACCACGAAAAAAAAATTCAAATTAAAATATTGGAAATTTTTCGAGTGATAACGTTTTTTCGGTAAAAAATACTTTTTGGGGGGTTGGAAAAAGACATTATTGCGATTTTCGGCCAAAGTTGAGTGTCTAGAATAAAAAGTTGATAATAAAAGTTGTAGATCTTGAGAAAATCTACAACTTTTTTATTAGTGACTTTTCCACATAAACTCAAAATTAGCTCGAAAAACGCAAAAAACTGCGTTTTTCGTTTTTTATTTTTAGGTTCGTTAAAAAATGTTCGATTTTGATGAAAATTTAGTAGAAAGTAGCTTTGATAGTAACAAACCATGAAAAAAAATTTCAAATTGAAATATTGGAAATTTTCCGAGTTATAACGTTTTTTCGGTAAAACACACTTTTTTGGGGGGGTGGAAAAAGACATTATTGCGATTTTCGGCCAAAGTTGAGTTTCTAGAATAAAAAGTTGATAATTAAAGTTGTAGATCTTGAGAAAATCTACAACTTTTTTATTAGTGACTTTTCCAGATAACCTCAAAATTAGCTCGAAAAACGCAAAAAACTGCATTTTTCGTTTTTTATTATTAGTTTATTTGAAAAATGTTCGATTTTGATGAAAATTTAGTAGAAGGTAGCTTGGTAGTCACAAACCATGAAAAAAAATTTCATATGAAAATATCGGAAATTTTTCGAGTTATAACGTTTTTCCGGTAAAACACACTTTTTTTTGGGGGTGGAAAAAGACATTATTGCGATTTTCGGCCAAAGTTGAGTTTCTAGAATAAAAAGTTGATGATAAAAGTTGTAGATCTTGAGAAAATCTACAACTTTTTCATTAGTGACTTTTCCAGATAACCTCAAAATTAGCTCGAAAAACGCAAAAAACTGCATTTTTCGTTTTTTATTTTTTATTTCGTCAAAAATTGTTCGATTTCGATGAAAATTTGGTAAAAGGTAGTTTACATTGTCACAAACCATGAAAAAAAATTTCAAATTGAAATATTGGAAATTTTCCGAGTTATAACGTTTTTTCGGTAAAACACACTTTTTTGGGGGGGGTGGAAAAAGACATTATTGCGATTTCTGGACAAAGTTGAGTTCCTAGAATAAAACGTTGATGATAAAAGTTGTAGATCTTGAGAAAATCTACAACTTTTTCATTCGTGACTTTTCCACATAAACTCAAAATTAGCTCGAAAAACGCAAAAAACTGCGTTTTTCGTTTTTTATTTTTAGGTTCGTTAAAAAATGTTCGATTTTGATGAAAATTTAGTAGAAAGTAGCTTTGATACTAAAAAACCATGAGAAAAAATTTCAAATTAAAATATTCGAAATTTTCCGAGTTATGACGTATTTTCGGTAAAATCCACTTTTTTGGGGGGTGGAAAAAGACATTATTGCGATTTTCGGCCAAAGTTGAGTTTCTAGAATAAAAAGTTGATAATAAAAGTTGTAGATCTTGAGAAAATCTACAACTTTTTCATTAGTGACTTTTTCAGATAACCTCAAAATTAGCTCGAAAAACGCAAAAAACTGCATTTTTCGTTTTTTATTATTAGTTTATTTAAAAAATGTTCGATTTTGATGAAAATTTAGTAGAAGGTAGCTTTGGTAGTCACAAACCATGAAAAAAAATTTCAAATGAAAATATCGGAAATTTTTCGAGTTATAACGTTTTTCCGGTAAAACAGGCACCTACCACCGTTCCCTCCACTCCCATCACCTGAACCAAACAATCCTTATTCCTTCCAATGTTGGCTGAACAGGCTCCGGAAAGCCTATAGCGGCCCGCTCCCCTCGAGACGGGGGAGAATGAAAAACAATCCTTCCTTTTTTTTCCGGTAAAACACACTTTTTTTGGGGGGTGGAAAAAGACATTATTGCGATTTTCGGCCAAAGTTGAGTTTTTAGAATAAAAAGTTGATGATAAAAGTTGTAGATCTTGAGAAAATCTACAACTTTTTCATTAGTGACTTTTCCACATAACCTCAAAATTAGCTCGAAAAACGCAAAAAACTTCGTTTTTCGTTTTTTATTTTTAGGTTCGTTAAAAAATGTTCGATTTTGATGAAAATTTGGTAAAAGGTAGTTTACATTGTCACAAACCACGAAAAAAAATTTCAATTAAAATATTGGAAATTTTTCGAATAAAATACACTTTTTTGGGGGGGTAAATAAAGACATTATTGTGATTTCCGGCAAAAGTTAGAATCCTAGGAAAAAAAGTTGATTATAAAAGTTGTAGATCTTGAGAAAATCTACAACTTTTACATCAGTCACTTTTCCACATAACCTCAAAATTAGCTCGAAAAACGCAAAAAACTGCACATTTTTCGTTTTTTATTTTTAGTTTCGTTAAAAAAAGCACGACATCATTTCACAGTGTGATTAAAAAATCACGATATATCGCTCATCACTATAAATAACGCCACTTGCCGCTACCACTAAAAATCCCGTATCACAACGTATCGATACACTACAATTTCATCGATACTTGGAATGAATCGAAAAGCATAGTATCGATACAAAATATCGAGTATCGGAAGTAAAAGTATCGATACATTGGAATATCGGATAGTATCGCGCATCCCTAGTTCAGACGCAGCTAGTAGTTTAGTCGAGTGGTCAAGTAATTTAGTACTTGACAAGTCTGAACACCTTCATTTTAGTCGAGTTTTGTAAATAGAAGTCTATTCTAATTTTCGGGGCGAGTAACAGCCCTTAGCACAAAAGCATAGGCAGTTTATATTATACGAGGCATTACGATTGTCAGGAACAGGCGGTCAGAACTTTTTGAATACACTGTATAACCGACTACTACCTTATATTATTGCAATAGAAAAGTCGAGAAGAATTCGAATTTGCAGTAAAATACAGGGTGTACCATTTAAAAAAATTTAACTTTGTTCTGGATTTGTTCTGTATAGCTCAAAAACGCACGGTCGACGGAAAAGTGTAATTAAAACTTATTTAAAGTCTTTAAATGCTTCCTATATTTATACCTATAGGTAAGTACTGCACAAATACTTCTTACTTTTTGTATTGGTATAGAATAAAACCAAATATTAGCATTTTTTACCGTCAAAACAATACGTGCAAACTAACAATACCAGATAGACCACACATTTCTACCTACCCCTGTCGTTGAAATACAGGAAATACTTGTCATGCACTACTGGTCGTTTGGTTTATCTTACTCTTTGTTTCGTTTACTGTTTCAATTTTTTACCTCTGAATTTGTACCCGTGTGCTGATGTGAAAATGTCTGAACTTCCGGATATTTGACCCCATTACGAAATTATTTTGTAGTTTTTTTGTATACGACTATTAGGGCATGCATGCGATTCTGATAAAAATATTGGGAAATTGCTTAGAAAACGTATTACTTTAAAGTTTTGTTTTAAATATACATATTTGTGTAATGTTGGAAACGTCACGAAACAATTTAATTTAGTAAAGTTAGTTTTTTTATGTTTGTCCGGGTACTCAAAAAAAGTTTTATCAAATTTCTAAGATGCGCATAGAAATTAGTGAAATTTAATATTTGGTTATTTTTTTAACAGTGTAGACCGAGGCGCCTTCAGTAGCCTTTAATACTGAATGTTTCTTTTAGCTATTAAATTACTCAAAAAAAGTTTAATCAAATTTCTATTATGTTTATAAAATCCACAACATTTTTTGTGAAATTTAATATTTCGTTATTTTTTTAACAGTGTAGATGGTGGCGACTTCAGCAATCGTTATACTGAATGTTTCTTTTGGCTATTGAATTACTCAAAAAAAGATTGATCAAATTTCTATGATGCGTATAGAAACCACAACATTTTTTGTAAAATTTAATATTTCCTAATTTATTATAACAGTGTAAATGGCGGTGGATTCGGCAGCTATTGATACTAAATGTTTGTTTTGGTTGTTAGAGTAATAAAAAAAAGTTTTATCAAATTTCTATGATGCATATAGAATCCACAACATTTTTTGTGAAATTTAATATTTCGTTATTTTTTTTAACAGTGTAGATGGTGGCGACTTCAGCAATCGTTATACTGAATGTTTCTTTTGGCTATTGAATTACTCAAAAAAAGATTGATCAAATTTCTATGATGCGTATAGAAACCACAACATTTTTTGTAAAATTTAATATTTCCTAATTTATTATAACAGTGTAAATGGCGGTGGATTCGGCAGCTATTGATACTAAATGTTTGTTTTGGTTGTTAGAGTAATAAAAAAAAGTTTTATCAAATTTCTATGATGCATATAGAATCCACAACATTTTTTGTGAAATTTAATATTTCGTTATTTTTTTTAACAGTATAGAAGGTGGCGACTTCAGCAGTCGTTAATTCTGAATGTTTCTTTTGGCTATTACATTACTCAAAAAAAGTTTCATCAAATTTCCATTATGTTTATAAAATCCACAACATTTTTTGTGAAATGTAATATTTCGTTATTTTTTTTAACAGTGTAGTTGGTGGCGACTTCAGCAATCGTTATTACTAAATGTTTCTTTTGGCTATTTTATTACTTAAAAAAAGTTTGATCAAATTTCTATGATGCGTATAAAAACCACAACATTATTAGTGAAATTTAATATTTCGTTATTTTTTTTAACAGTGTAGATGGTGGTTACTTCAGCAGTCGTTAATACTGAATGTTTCTTTTGGCTATTAAATTACTCAAAAAAAGTTTCATAAAATTTCAATTATGTTTATAAAATCCACAACATTTTTTGTGAAATTTAATATTTCCTAATTTTTTATAACTGTTGATACTAAATGTTTGTTTTGGTTGTTAGAGTAATAAAAAAAAGTTTTATCAAATTTCTATGATGCATATAGAATCCACAACATTTTTTGTGAAATTTAATATTTCGTTATTTTTTTTAACAGTGTAGATGGTGGCGACTTCAGCAATCGTTATTACTGAATGTTTCTTTTGGCTATTAAATTACTCAAAAAAAGTTTCATCAAATTTCTATTATGTTTATAAAATCCACAACATTTTTTGTGAAATTTAATATTTCGTTATTTTTTTAACAGCGTAGAAGGTGGCGACTTCAGCAGTCGTTAATACTGAATGTTTCTTTTGGCTATTAAATTACTCAAAAAAAGTTTCATCAAATTTCTATTATGTTTATAAAATCCACAACATTTTTTGTGAAATTTAATATTTCGTTATTTTTTTTAACAGTGTAGAAGGTGGCGACTTCAGCAGTCGTTAATTCTGAATGTTTCTTTTGGCTATTAAATTACTCAAAAAAAGTTTCATAAAATATCTATTATGTTTATAAAATCCACAACATTTTTTGTGAAATTTAATATTTCGTTATTTTTTTAACAGCGTAGAAGGTGGCGACTTCAGCAGTCGTTAATTCTGAATGTTTCTTTTGGCTATTAAATTACTAAAAAAAAGTTTCATCAAATTTCTATTATGTTTATAAAATCCACAACATTTTTTGTGAAATTTAATATTTCGTTATTTTTTTTAACAGTGTAGATGGTGGCGACTTCAGCAATCGTTATTACTGAATGTTTCTTTTGGCTATTAAATTACTCAAAAAAAATTTCATAAAATATCTATTATGTTTATAAAATCCACAACATTTTTTGTGAAATTTAATATTTCGTTATTTTTTTAACAGCGTAGAAGGTGGCGACTTCAGCAGTCGTTAATTCTGAATGTTTCTTTTGGCTATTAAATTACTCAAAACAAGTTTCATAAAATTTCTATTATGTTTATAAAATCCACAACATTTTTTGTGAAATTTAATATTTCGTTATTTTTTTTTAACAGTGTAGAAGGTGGCGACTTCAGCAATCGTTATTACTGAATGTTTCTTTTGGCTATTAAATTACTCAAAAAAAGTTTCATCAAATTTCCATTATGTTTATAAAATCCACAACATTTTTTGTGAAATGTAATATTTCGTTATTTTTTTTAACAGTGTAGTTGGTGGCGACTTCAGCAATCGTTATTACTAAATGTTTCTTTTGGCTATTTTATTACTTAAAAAAAGTTTGATCAAATTTCTATGATGCGTATAAAAACCACAACATTATTAGTGAAATTTAATATTTCGTTATTTTTTTTAACAGTGTAGATGGTGGTTACTTCAGCAGTCGTTAATACTGAATGTTTCTTTTGGCTATTAAATTACTCAAAAAAAGTTTCATAAAATTTCAATTATGTTTATAAAATCCACAACATTTTTTGTGAACTTTAATATTTCCCAATTTTTTATAACTGTTGATACTAAATGTTTGTTTTGATTGTTAGAGTAATAAAAAAAAGTTTTATCAAATTTCTATGATGCATATAGAATCCACAACATTTTTTGTGAAATTTAATATTTCGTTATTTTTTTTAACAGTGCAGAAGGTGGCGACTTCAGCAGTCGTTAATTCTGAATGTTTCTTTTAGCTATTAAATTACTCAAAAAAAGTTTCATCAAATTTCTATTATGTTTATAAAATCCACAACATTTTTTGTGAAATTTAATATTTCGTTATTTTTTTTAACAGTGTAGATGGTGGCGACTTCAGCAATCGTTATACTGAATGTTTCTTTTGGCTATTGAATTACTCAAAAAAAGATTGATCAAATTTCTATGATGCGTATAGAAACCACAACATTTTTTGTAAAATTTAATATTTCCTAATTTATTATAACAGTGTAAATGGCGGTGGATTCGGCAGCTATTGATACTAAATGTTTGTGGTTGTTAGAGTAATAAAAAAAAGTTTTATCAAATTTCTATGATGCATATAGAATCCACAACATTTTTTGTGAAATTTAATATTTCGTTATTTTTTTTAACAGTATAGAAGGTGGCGACTTCAGCAGTCGTTAATTCTGAATGTTTCTTTTGGCTATTACATTACTCAAAAAAAGTTTCATCAAATTTCCATTATGTTTATAAAATCCACAACATTTTTTGTGAAATGTAATATTTCGTTATTTTTTTTAACAGTGTAGTTGGTGGCGACTTCAGCAATCGTTATTACTAAATGTTTCTTTTGGCTATTTTATTACTTAAAAAAAGTTTGATCAAATTTCTATGATGCGTATAAAAACCACAACATTATTAGTGAAATTTAATATTTCGTTATTTTTTTTAACAGTGTAGATGGTGGTTACTTCAGCAGTCGTTAATACTGAATGTTTCTTTTGGCTATTAAATTACTCAAAAAAAGTTTCATAAAATTTCAATTATGTTTATAAAATCCACAACATTTTTTGTGAAATTTAATATTTCCTAATTTTTTATAACTGTTGATACTAAATGTTTGTTTTGGTTGTTAGAGTAATAAAAAAAAGTTTTATCAAATTTCTATGATGCATATAGAATCCACAACATTTTTTGTGAAATTTAATATTTCGTTATTTTTTTTAACAGTGTAGATGGTGGCGACTTCAGCAATCGTTATTACTGAATGTTTCTTTTGGCTATTAAATTACTCAAAAAAAGTTTCATCAAATTTCTATTATGTTTATAAAATCCACAACATTTTTTGTGAAATTTAATATTTCGTTATTTTTTTAACAGCGTAGAAGGTGGCGACTTCAGCAGTCGTTAATACTGAATGTTTCTTTTGGCTATTAAATTACTCAAAAAAAGTTTCATCAAATTTCTATTATGTTTATAAAATCCACAACATTTTTTGTGACATTTAATATTTCGTTATTTTTTTTAACAGTGTAGATGGTGGCGACTTCAGCAATCGTTATTACTGAATGTTTCTTTTGGCTATTAAATTACTCAAAAAAAGTTTCATCAAATTTCTATTATGTTTATAAAATCCACAACATTTTTTGTGAAATTTAATATTTCGTTATTTTTTTTAACAGTGTAGATGGTGGCGACTTCAGCAATCGTTATTACTGAATGTTTCTTTTGGCTATTAAATTACTCAAAAAAAGTTTCATCAAATTTCTATTATGTTTATAAAATCCACAACATTTTTTGTGAAATTTAATATTTCGTTATTTTTTTAACAGCGTAGAAGGTGGCGACTTCAGCAGTCGTTAATTCTGAATGTTTCTTTTGGCTATTAAATTACTAAAAAAAAGTTTCATCAAATTTCTATTATGTTTATAAAATCCACAACATTTTTTGTGAAATTTAATATTTCGTTATTTTTTTTAACAGTGTAGATGGTGGCGACTTCAGCAATCGTTAATTCTGAATGTTTCTTTTGGCTATTAAATTACTCAAAAAAAGTTTCATCAAATTTCTATTAAGTTTATAAAATCCACAACATTTTTTGTGAAATTTAATATTTCGTTATTTTTTTTAACAGTGTAGATGGTGGCGACTTCAGCAATCGTTATTACTGAATGTTTCTTTTGGCTATTAAATTACTCAAAAAAAGTTTCATCAAATTTCTATTATGTTTATAAAATCCACAACATTTTTTGTGAAATTTAATATTTCGTTATTTTTTTTAACAGTGTAGATGGTGGCGACTTCAGCAATCGTTAATTCTGAATGTTTCTTTTGGCTATTAAATTACTCAAAAAAAGTTTCATCAAATTTCTATTAAGTTTATAAAATCCACAACATTTTTTGTGAAATTTAATATTTCGTTATTTTTTTTAACAGTGTAGATGGTGGCGACTTCAGCAATCGTTATTACTGAATGTTTCTTTTGGCTATTAAATTACTCAAAAAAAATTTCATAAAATATCTATTATGTTTATAAAATCCACAACATTTTTTGTGAAATTTAATATTTCGTTATTTTTTTAACAGCGTAGAAGGTGGCGACTTCAGCAGTCGTTAATTCTGAATGTTTCTTTTGGCTATTAAATTACTCAAAAAAAGTTTCATCAAATTTCTATTATGTTTATAAAATCCACAACATTTTTTGTGAAATTTAATATTTCGTTATTTTTTTAAACAGTGTAGATGGTGGGGACTTCAGCCATCGTTAATACTGAATGTTTCTTTTGGCTATTAAATTACTCAAAAAAAGTTTCATCAAATTTCTATTATGTTTATATAATCCACAACATTTTTTGTGAAATTTAATATTTCGTTATTTTTTTTAACAGTGTAGAAGGTGGCGACTTCAGCAGTCGTTAATTCTGAATGTTTCTTTTGGCTATTGAATTACTCAAAAAAAGTTTCATAAAATATCTATTATGTTTATAAAATCCACAACATTTTTTGTGAAATTTAATATTTCGTTATTTTTTTAACAGCGTAGAAGGTGGCGACTTCAGCAGTCGTTAATTCTGAATGTTTCTTTTGGCTATTAAATTACTAAAAAAAAGTTTAATCAAATTTCTATTATGTTTATAAAATCCACAACATTTTTTGTGAAATTTAATATTTCGTAATTTTTTTTAACAGTGTAGATGGTGGCGACTTCAGCAGTCGTTAATTCTGAATGTTTCTTTTGGCTATTAAATTACTCAAAAAAAGTTTCATAAAATTTCTATTATGTTTATAAAATCCACAACATTTTTTGTGAAATTTAATATTTCGTTATTTTTTTTAACAGTGTAGATGGTGGCGACTTCAGCAATCGTTATTACTGAATGTTTCTTTTGGCTATTAAATTACTCAAAAAAAGTTTAATCAAATTTCTATTATGTTTATAAAATCCACAACATTTTTTTAACAGTGTAGATGGTGGCGACTTCAGCAATCGTTATTACTGAATGTTTCTTTTGGCTATTAAATTACTCAAAAAAAATTTCATAAAATATCTATTATGTTTATAAAATCCACAACATTTTTTGTGAAATTTAATATTTCGTTATTTTTTTAACAGCGTAGAAGGTGGCGACTTCAGCAGTCGTTAATTCTGAATGTTTCTTTTGGCTATTAAATTACTCAAAAAAAGTTTCATCAAATTTCTATTATGTTTATAAAATCCACAACATTTTTTGTGAAATTTAATATTTCGTTATTTTTTTAAACAGTGTAGATGGTGGGGACTTCAGCCATCGTTAATACTGAATGTTTCTTTTGGCTATTAAATTACTCAAAAAAAGTTTCATCAAATTTCTATTATGTTTATATAATCCACAACATTTTTTGTGAAATTTAATATTTCGTTATTTTTTTTAACAGTGTAGAAGGTGGCGACTTCAGCAGTCGTTAATTCTGAATGTTTCTTTTGGCTATTGAATTACTCAAAAAAAGTTTCATAAAATATCTATTATGTTTATAAAATCCACAACATTTTTTGTGAAATTTAATATTTCGTTATTTTTTTAACAGCGTAGAAGGTGGCGACTTCAGCAGTCGTTAATTCTGAATGTTTCTTTTGGCTATTAAATTACTAAAAAAAAGTTTAATCAAATTTCTATTATGTTTATAAAATCCACAACATTTTTTGTGAAATTTAATATTTCGTAATTTTTTTTAACAGTGTAGATGGTGGCGACTTCAGCAGTCGTTAATTCTGAATGTTTCTTTTGGCTATTAAATTACTCAAAAAAAGTTTCATAAAATTTCTATTATGTTTATAAAATCCACAACATTTTTTGTGAAATTTAATATTTCGTTATTTTTTTTAACAGTGTAGATGGTGGCGACTTCAGCAATCGTTATTACTGAATGTTTCTTTTGGCTATTAAATTACTCAAAAAAAGTTTAATCAAATTTCTATTATGTTTATAAAATCCACAACATTTTTTGTGAAATTTAATATTTCGTAATTTTTTTTAACAGTGTAGATGGTGGCGACTTCAGCAATCGTTATTACTGAATGTTTCTTTTGGCTATTAAATTACTCAAAAAAAGTTTCATCAAATTTCTATTATGTTTATAAAATCCATAAAATTTTTTGTGAAATTTAATATTTCGTTATTTTTTTTAACAGTGTAGAAGGTGGCGACTTCAGCAGTCGTTAATTCTGAATGTTTCTTTTGGCTATTAAATTACTCAAAAAAAGTTTCATAAAATATCTATTATGTTTATAAAATCCACAACATTTTTTGTGAAATTTAATATTTCGTTATTTTTTTAACAGCGTAGAAGGTGGCGACTTCAGCAGTCGTTAATTCTGAATGTTTCTTTTGGCTATTAAATTACTCAAAAAAAGTTTCATCAAATTTCTATTAAGTTTATAAAATCCACAACATTTTTTGTGAAATTTAATATTTCGTTATTTTTTTTAACAGTGTAGATGGTGGCGACTTCAGCAATCGTTATTACTGAATGTTTCTTTTGGCTATTAAATTACTCAAAAAAAGTTTCATCAAATTTCTATTAAGTTTATAAAATCCACAACATTTTTTGTGAAATTTAATATTTCGTTATTTTTTTTAACAGTGTAGATGGTGGCGACTTCAGCAATCGTTATTACTGAATGTTTCTTTTGGCTATTAAATTACTCAAAAAAAGTTTCATCAAATTTCTATTAAGTTTATAAAATCCACAACATTTTTTGTGAAATTTAATATTTCGTTATTTTTTTTAACAGTGTAGATGGTGGCGACTTCAGCAATCGTTATTACTGAATGTTTCTTTTGGCTATTAAATTACTCAAAAAAAGTTTCATCAAATTTCTATTATGTTTATAAAATCCACAACATTTTTTGTGAAATTTAATATTTCGTTATTTTTTTTAACAGTGTAGATGGTGGCGACTTCAGCAATCGTTATTACTGAATGTTTCTTTTGGCTATTAAATTACTCAAAAAAAGTTTCATCAAATTTCTATTATGTTTATAAAATCCACAACATTTTTTGTGAAATTTAATATTTCGTTATTTTTTTTAACAGTGTAGATGGTGGCGACTTCAGCAGTCGTTAATTCTGAATGTTTCTTTTGGCTATTAAATTACTCAAAAAAAGTTTCATCGAATTTCTATTATGTTTATAAAATCCACAACATTTTTTGTGAAATTTAATATTTCGTTATTTTTTTAACAGTGTAGATGGTGGCGACTTCAGCAGTCGTTAATACTGAATGTTTCTTTTGGCTATTAAATTACTCAAAAAAAGTTTCATCAAATTTCTATTATGTTTATAAAATCCACAACATTTTTTGTAAAATTTAATATTTCGTAATTTTTTTTAACAGTGTAGATGGTGGCGACTTCAGCAGTCGTTAATTCTCAATGTTTCTTTTGGCTATTAAATTACTCAAAAAAAAGTTTCATCGAATTTCTATTATGTTTATAAAATCCACAACATTTTTTGTGAAATTTAATATTTCGTTATTTTTTTTAACAGTGTAGATGGTGGCGACTTCAGCAGTCGTTAATACTGAATGTTTCTTTTGGCTATTTTATTACTTAAAAAAAGTTTGATCAAATTTCTATGATGCGTATAGAAACCACAACATTTTTTGTAAAATTTAATATTTCCTAATTTTTTATAACAGTGTAGAAGGCGCCTTTGTTTCTTTTGGCTATTAGAGTACTCAAAAAACAATTTATCAAATTTTTTGCATCGCCTCTTTTTCTATAAATCTATAAAATAAGGTCAGAAATAATTACATTCCATAAATGTATTCCACTTTATATGTGAGTAAAATACTGTACATTGCCCGCGATAAATATAATTATATTTACGTACTTATTTCATCTAAATGACATTCCTTCTACTATATTGCTTACTTAGAGTTAACTATACAAAAAAAAACAATGTAGGTAGTTTATCTATTGATAACTCTTCAAAATTATTCTTAAAACGACTATTATTTGTGAAGATAAAATTACACTCATTCATTTATTCGCTATTGTGTATGGTTTAAGAATGTTTATCCTCGTTTACGACCATATCGGAATTCAATTCAATAACTGCAATCTCCTAATAGACTTCTGCTCCCCCTACTTTATAAATTATGAACATATAATATTTAAACTGTAAAATCCAGCGTTTATTTTAATGATATCGAACAGTAAATTTTTGATTAACCGACTTGATAACCGAGAATAAAAAGTGTTGCACAAAACTTACTTGTTTAAAAAAAAAACTAATGAAAGTCCGCGTTATGTAAAAATAATTAAATAGCGATGACGTTAGTTTTATCGTTGGAATAATGATTCAAATACAGGTTTGTTAAAATTAAGTATGTTTGTTTAAATAAAAATGTGTCTAAAATAAGTTGAAATTGTTCTTACTTTTATCTGAAATAACGTAAAATTTGTGCATTCCTAATATTTTTAACGTTCTCTCTTTTGCCATCTCTACCTTAATGCTCGCTTTCACCCATTTTATCTCTTTTAATTTCGTTCTATCTACTTCTTTGTCTCTTCCTCTTTCTTTATTTGTAATTATTTCTTTATATTCCTTCTTTCTCCCGTCCCCTCTTCCCTTCCTTTGTTTTTTTCTTGTTCCTTTTTTTTTGTTTCTCTCCCTGGAACGTCGCAATTTCGAAAAGAAGATCTGATCATTGGAAAGCTCAAACTAGTAAAGAAAGTAGATTACCTGTGTGGTATGGAAGAAGAAACGAAATAGAAGAAAGGGGACATAATTAATCTTTTAGGTCTCACTGTAAACAATTCTTTGTTATTACTTTTATTTTCCTTTTCTTTCTCCCATTTTATTAAAGGAAATTTTTCTTTCCTCTCTATTTCTTTGTCCTTTTCTTTATTTCCTTATTTTTCTTTTTTTTTGTTCTCAATTTTCCTACAATTCCCTTTCTTGTATTTTTCTCTTTTTCTGCACTTTCCTTTTCACTTTGTGTTTTTATTTCTCTATTTGTAATTATTTCTTTAATTTCTTCTTTTTTTCCCCCTTTTCTTCATATTCCTTCTTTCTCCCATCCCCTCTTCCCTTTCTTTGTTTTTTTCTTGTTCCTTTTTTGTTTTTTTTTCTTCTCTCTTCTCTCTTTTATCTTTCTCTGCTTTTCGTCCTTTGTTTTTTTCATTCTTTCTATTTGTGTATTTCTCACTTTGTGTCTCTCCCCGGAACGTCGCAATTTCGAAAAGAAGAGAAGATCTGATCATTGAAAAGCTCAAACTAGTAAAGCTAGAAGAAAGTAGATTCTGTGGAATAGAAGAAGAAACGAAATAGAAGAAATGGGTGAATGAATGTTACCGTAGTATACATACATAATTTCTTATTATCTTTCATTTCCTCTTTTTTTTTCTCTTGCTCCTTCTTCCTTTATCTTTTATCCCTTTTTTTAGGTTTTTCTTTTCATTTCTTTGTTATTACTTTTATTTTCCTTTTCTTTTTCCCATTTTATTAAAGAGAGCTTTTCTTTCTCTCTCTATTTCTTTGTCCTTTTCTGTATTTCCTTATTTATATTTTATTTTCCTCTTTTTCTGTACTCTCCTCTTTTCTTTCTTTTTCCATTTCTTTATTTGTAATTATTTCTTTAATTTCTTCTTTTTCTCCATTTTCTTCATATTCCTTCTACCTCCCGTCCCCTCTTCCCTTTCTTTGTTTTTTTCTTGTTCCTTTTTTTTATTTTTTGTCCCTTCTTTTTTTTTCCTACTTTTTCTCTTTTCTTACTTTTATCTTTCTTTGCTTTTCTTCCTTTTTTTATGCATTCTTTCTGTGTTTCTATTTCTCCCTTTGTTTCTCTCCCCGGAACGTCGCAATTTCGAAAAGAAGAGAAGATCTGATCATTGGAAACCTCAAACTAGTAAAGCTAGAAGAAAGTAGATTATGTGGAATGGAAGATGAAAGGGGACATAATTAATCGTTTAGGTCTCACTGAATGTTACCCTAGTATACATACATCATTTCTTATTATCTTTCATTTCCTCTTTTTTTATCTCTTGCTCCTTCTTCCTTTATCTTTTATCCCTTTTTGAGGTTTTTCTTTCCATTTCTTTGTTATTACTTTTATTTTCCTTTTCTTTTTCCCATTTTCTTTCTCTCTCTAATTCTTGGTCCTTTTCTGTATTTCCTTATTTTTCTTTTTTTTTGTTCTCATTTTTTTTCTTTCCTACAATTCTTTCTTTTATTTTCTCTTTTTCTATACTTTCCTTTTATCTATTCCTCCTTTTATTCATATTTCTTCTTTATCCCGTCCCCTCTTCCCTTTCTTTGTTTTTTTCTTGTTCCTTTTTTTTGTTTGATTTTTTCTCCCTTCCTTTTTCTCTTTTCTTCCTTTTATCTTTCTTTGCTGTTCTTCCTTTTTTTTATTCATTCTTTCTGTTTTTCTATTTCTCCCTTTGTTTCTCTCCCCGGAACTACGCAATTTCGAAAAGAAGAGAAGATCCAACCATTGGAAAGCTCAAACTAGTAAAGCTAGAAGAAAGTAAATTATGTGGAATACAAGAAGAAACTAAATAGAAGAAATGGGACATAATTAATCTTTTAGGTCTCACTGAATGTTAACCTAGTATACATACACCATTTCTTATTATCTTTAATTTCCTCTTTTTTATCTCTTGCTCCTTAATTTATCTTTTATCCCTTTTTTAGGTTTTTCTTTTCATTTCTTTGTTATTACTTTTAATTTCCTCTCCCTCTCTATTTCTTTGTCTTTTTGTGTATTTCCTCATTTCTTTCCCACAATTCTCTATCTCTTATTTTTCTCTTTTTCTGTACTTTCCTTTTATCTTTGTTTTTCTATTTCTTTATTTGTAATTATTTCTTCATATTACTTCTTTCTCTCGTCCCCTCTTCCCTTTCTTTGTTTTTTTCTTGTTCCCTTTTTCTGTTTTTGTTATATTTTTCCCTTTCCTTTTTTCCCTACTTTTTCCCTTTTCTTCCTACTTTTTCTCTTTTCTTACTTTTATCCTTCTTTGCTTTTCTTCCTTTGTTTTTTTCATTCTTTCTGTGTTTCTATTTCTCCCTTTGTTTCTCTCCCCGAAACGTCGCAATTTCGAAAAGAAAAGAAGATCTGATCATTGGAAACCTCAAACTAGTAAAGCTAGAAGAAAGTAGATTATGTGGAATGGAAGAAGAAACGAAGTAGAAGAAAGGGGACATAATTAATCTTTTAGGTCTCACTGAATGTTACCCTAGTATACATACACCATTTCTTATTATCTTTAATTTCCTCTTTTTTATCTCTTGCTCTTTCCTTTATCTTTTATTCCTTTTTTTAGGTTTTTCTTTCATTTCTCTGTTATTACTTTTTTTCCCTTTTCTTTCTCCAAAGGCAACTTTTTTTTCTCTCTATTTCTTTGTCCTTTTCTTTATTTCCTTATCTCTTTTGTTTCGTTCTCACTTTTTTTCTTTCTTACAATTCTCATTCTTTTATTTTTCTCATTTTCTGTACTTTCCTTTTTTCTTTGTTTTTCTATTTCTTTTTTAATTTTAGTTTTCCTTTCTTTCCTCATCTCTATTGCAGTTAAAATCCTGTCCATAAAATTAGTTATTACTATTAAGAGTAAGTGCCTGAAGCCCTCTACTTTACATATTGAAACTCCAAAATTACATTTTCAAAATCGAATACTTATCTACCTTACTTTTAATACCCTTGTATAGTGTCACAAATGTCCTTAATTAACAAATAACCTTAACGAAAATGATGCCTAAATATCTATTGTAGTTATTTAATGCGTACTTAATCGTAATAATAAATTACACACACATTTCTACCTACTTTTTATTGCGGTTCGGTTTACTTTACGTCGTAGGTGACGACCGACTTTTAAAATTGTAAACAGATCATTTTTTTGTACCATAAAAGTAGTACCAGTTTCCAGATTTTTTTTCTATAATAAATACGAAAAGTGGGGTTAGGATTTTTCCGCTACCAAAATTTGCTTATACAGGGCAAGTCCATGTGACTGTCGCCCTGATGACAGTTGGTGGACATGCCCTATAGATAGGAGGAGCTATTGTTGATGTTGTCTTCATTTAATATCCTGAATTATCATTTTTTTTTCAGGGTGATCACATATGGATCGAACCAACTTCCGGCGGGGAATTCGACGTGGCGATCGGCGCATGTGTGGTATCAGCTGAAGGTAGAAGAATAGCGGTTAGAGATGATGACGGCAACGAGCATTGGTTGTCTCCCGAACGACGCATCAAAGCGATGCACGCCACCTCCATACACGGCGTCGAAGACATGATCGGCTTAGGGGATCTTCACGAAGCGGGAATCCTTAGAAATCTTCTTATTCGATACAACGAGAATCTCATTTATGTAAGTTTTAATGTAAAAATCGTCCTTAAGATGTTTTTTTTTGGACAAGGATGGTTTAGGTTGAAGTTACTGATGAATTAACAAAGATGTTTTTATAACATCAATCTGTACATTTTGCAAGCCATTCATAAATATTATACTTATATAAAATTATATCAAAGACTGAAATAATCTAAGTTTTTCATAAGTAAATTATAATTATATACCATAAAGATTACAGGTGTGTAATAAAACTGCTGTTTACACTAAACTAGGTATTGTTTACATAACTTAGATTAAAGGTAAATAAATGACATTGACTCATTGTGATTAGTAATACCAATATTTAAATTAATAGGAATATACAAGGTCGCTTTTGAATTGTTTTTCACTTTTTCAAAACCCCCAAAAATACTCCAATAGTTATAAAACATATAAATTATACCTCATGGTATCGCTAGTCTCCATGCTACACCCACACTCTTTGACAGTAGACAATTCAGTCGTACCAAAGAATACACTGACTGACTGTCAGTTAGTTTATTCTGTGATTGTACCAATATGGCAGAATTAAAACTCCTTAGTCCTTACAGTCGGGGCCCGTGGAGGCTTAAGGGACTAGTGAGAATCTCACCATGAGATTGGTGTATTATGGGTTGCGTGAAACGAGAGAGGCCCGTATGGTAAAGGGACTAGTGAGAATCTCACCATGAGATTGGTGTATTATGGGTTGCGTGAAACGAGAGAGGCCCGTATGGTAAAGGGACTAGTGAGAATCTCACCATGAGATTGGTGTATTATGGGTTGCGTGAAACGAGAGAGGCCCGTATGGTAAAGGGACTAGTGGGAATCTCACCATGAGATTGGTGTATTATGGGTTGCGTGAAACGAGAGATTCAATCTCTTATGATTCGGACCGATAGAGAATCTCGCCTAAACCGGTGAGAAGCAAAGAAGCATGCGTATGTATTGTATCCCCTTACTTCTACTTAGTTCCTGAGGAAAGTCTCAGAGACTAGTAGCTCCTTTAGTCCTATTTCCCGGAGGAATTTTGGGATATCTGCAGGCATTAACTTAGATAAATGTCCCTCTTCTATCCAGTAATCACCTAGGTGTTGTGCCTTAGGATTCTGAATTGCTGTGCAATTCGCAAGTATGTGGATGGAGGTTTCTTCTTCTATCTTACAGAATCTACATTCTTCTTCCTCCACTATTTTGAGCTTTTTCAGGTGCCCATTCAGCTAGGATCCCTGTTAAAACTCTTAGTGCAGTTTTACTCTGACTTATGCATTCATTTCATCTCAACAGGTTGTAATCACCCAGAAGAATCTTTGATTGTCTAAGTCCTACTAGATCTTTCCGATGGTCAGATATCTTTTTTTCGGCTTTGCCTATTTCTTCCAATATTATATTGGAGCTGATACCGCAAAAGGGTTCCGGTCTCCAAAAGGGTGTTCCAGTCCCCCTCTTTGCTAGTTCATCTGTTATTTCAATTCTTTCTATTCCAGTGTGTCCTGGAATCCACAGTAAGGTGACTATACAGTTCTTGCCTGGTTCATTGAGTTAGCCTAGGCATTCCCACACCATTTTGGAACTGATGCGTATTGGATATTGGAGTTTTTAAATTTTTATTACTTTATTTTACTCTGAGTTCTAGTCTACTTCTTCCATTATTTTTCTCAGTTTTTTATATTTTTTTCAAGGAGTTTGTGTTGTTATTGATATTTTCGTTTTAAGTTTAATTCTTTGTTGAGAAAATTTTTTATATTTATTCCATTAACAATATCCAATAACGGATGAGCAAAAACTGATTTATGACTGAACTTCCCAAATTAAACTGGGTATACCTATACGGAAGGGTTTACAAGGCAGGTTGGCAAAAAATGGTAGCAACAAGCTGCTGAGCAATTAAACTCGGTGATTGGAGGGTTGAAGTTGCGGAAGGTTTACACACCGATAAAAAAACCTCTTGTGCAATTTTGTATAATTTCAATATATTCCAGACCGGGCAAGATTTTTAAAAAATGCCTTAGCCAAAGAAGGGTAAAACAGAAAATGAATGACAGGTACTGGTGGTGGGTCAGCAAAACTGAAGCCTCTCACCTTGTGGGAACAGCAAATTTTTAATAAACAAGAAAAATGTGGTTAAGTTTGTTTGGCGACGCTGCCAGTTGGGCGGTTGAATTTTCCTTTTTATTCTCATACGTACAACTACTTTAAAAAATATACAAAAACATAACTTGCACGCTAGAATTATTATTAAATAATTGAGAACAATTAATTTTTTTCAATTTGCATAGAAGTCTTACAACTACTTACTCACTAGTCCCTTAAGAATACGGGCCCAGGAGTCAGCTGTTGGTTCATGATTGTAACTCGATTGCAATTAAATATATTGGTCGTAAAATTTTGATTACTATATTTGTGTAACTAATATTTATTTACAGACATACACCGGTTCAATATTAGTAGCAGTGAATCCATATCAAATACTCCCAATTTACACTGCTGATCAAATCAAATTATATAAAGAACGAAAAATCGGGGAGCTACCACCACACATTTTTGCCATAGGTGATAATTCGTATGGACACATGAGGAGGTAAGTTGCAAAAACTTTTTTACTCAGGCATAAAATACCTACCGGGAGTTAGGATAAGATAAATATGGAGCTTATGTGCCTCTAAGAGCCTCTCCACTACGACCTTTGCAGATCTATTGTGTGTGCCCTCCTGTTCCTTGTCTAGACCCGTCCTTATTACCTACTAGACTTCGAATGCCAAACCTCAGGTCCTCCATATATTGGGGGGCTGTAGTTTTTCCTCCTCTATCGTTGAAAACAGCCTAGTCAGGCCTTCGCAATAGCACAGCATCCTCATCTTCTTGGCAAAACCTGTATATGGTTGTGTCTGCCAATCCGATGTTATTCATGTGTTTGTTGAGTCTACAATGCCCAACCAGGATCCTGATTGTTCTCCTATTCTTTCGAGAAGAGAAGATACTCCTTGAATTTTGGGGGAGGGTTCTTTGATGAACTCTTTGACCAGTCTCATTCTTGGCGCCATGTTACACCATTCTCCAGACTGATTTTTTTATCCAAATACTGCCATTTGTTTTTTATAGAGCGCTTTCACTATGCCACAGAAAGGTTCTGGACCAAAGGGCCTCTTCATTGCCCTTGGGATCGGAGTGTCCTGGTACCGAAGCTAAGGACAATCTATTATGACTGCCCAGCTCTTGTAGCCTATCCAAGCAGTCCCAAACAAGTTTGGAATTTATCTGCATGGAACTTTTATAACCGCTTGGCTGTTGGAGTATATGGCAATGGTCTTTTCCTCAAACTCTTGCCTTAATAGCTCTCCTTTACAGTGCTGTAATGCTGCAACTTCTGCCTGGAATATCGTCACATGATTGCGTTAGCATAGTGAGACTATTGTCATATTCCTGCTCCTGTTCACACCTACTACACCTTCCTCGGTTTTTGAGACATCCATGTAGCAGGCCATTTCAGCATTAATTGGAGGTCCTTACGTTCATGCCTCTCTGCATGTTATGATTGTTTTGAAGTTTTTCCCGAAGCTATACTTGGGAATCATCTCGTCCGATGGCATTCCCATTATGGGGTCTATCTCCAACTCTTTGTATAGCTCGTTATACACCTTACCATATAGAGTACTAAAGGTTGCTTGTCTTTGGTCACTCTATTAGGGATTGACCTGGCTTCGCCTTGTATGTAGACATGAAGTGACGGCAGGTTCAGCAAGACTTCTAGTGCAGTTGTTGGGGTTGTCCTCATGGCTCCCAGGCAAGCTTTCCTTTGGATGCCACTCAGCTTTTGGATCGCTCCCAAGTATTTTGCTTCTTGTGCAATTGAAATTTTCACCCTATTAAGAACTGGTGACTTTAGTCCTCTCAGTACTTTCTTCTTTGTGAAAAGATCTATCGTGGTTTTGAGAGGGTTTACAGTTAGTTCCTCCTCTTGGCACCATTTGTTGATTATGTTTAGGGCAGTTTGTGTCTACGACATCGACATTACATGCCTTTGGATGTCAGCCTCTTCACCGGGAGTTCTCTTAATGTTAATTCTATAATCTGGGGGCTTGTTATCTCTAGTCCGACTTGTAGAACTATATGCAGAGAGTATCTACCATTCACTGATTTATGGTGTAACTACGTCGAAACCTGTCCTATTGTAATGCTTTTACTTCCACGGTAGAAATATGCTTATGAGACTATTTAGAAATTGCACAATAAGATAAAGTACACTTCAAATGTCGTGTATTTTAATACAATTCTGTACTATTCAAGTTTACATGAAATATATATCGTTTCCTAATTGAATAAGTTTTTAGAAACCTTTCATTTACATGTGTATGATGTGTAGACTATAGACGGATTATTAAAAAATAAGATGTCTATTTATGTTGAAGAGATAATAGGGTGATAGCTAAACGTTCATTACATATAAGTTTTTGTGTACAAACAATTTTATCAATATCAACTATGTCGGTTCGTTTTCAAGAAAATCCGCACATAAATGAAATCACGTGCATATTAAATGACCTAGGGAAGTTCCAAGTGGATAAGGTTGAACAGGGGCGTATTCTGTTCCCCTACTGCTAACATTTCAATCCCAGTCGACTATAGAAAAAATAATGTTTATCACTTTTTTTATTTACGCACATATCGCAATACCCTGTAGAACGAAAATATTTCGTTCTTAGTTAACGCGCCTTCATGATCACTTGCCATGGTGCTTTTAATTGCCTAATTTTTCGTTTTAACAACTATAACAAATAATTCATAGAACAGTTTCTTAAAAATCATCTGAATATTTATAATTTTTTTTACGCTCTGATTACCATTAATATCATTTTATGTATATTGTTGTTATTTTCAGGTATGGTCAAGATCAGTGTATAGTCATCTCGGGTGAATCCGGTGCAGGAAAAACAGAAAGTACAAAGTTAATTCTCCAATATCTAGCAGCCATTAGCGGGAAACATTCTTGGATAGAACAACAAATTCTCGAAGCTAATCCGATCTTAGAAGCTTTCGGCAACGCTAAAACCGTTCGAAACGACAACAGCTCCAGATTTGGAAAATACATTGATATACACTTTAATAAAGATGGAGTTATAGAAGGAGCCAAAATAGAGCAATATCTTTTAGAAAAAAGTCGAATAGTATCACAAAACCCGGAAGAAAGAAATTACCATGTTTTTTATTGCATTTTGGCGGGATTGGGGAAGGATGATAAGAAAAAGTTGGAGCTAGGAGACGCCAGTCAGTATCGGTATTTAACAGGGGTGAGCAAAAATTGATTCTTCCTAAAAGTTTCATTTTCCTTACTTACTACCTTTTTCTTTGTTATATATATATATATATATATATATATATATATATATATATATATATAATCAAAAACCCTTTGTATACCCGAAGGTGTAAGGGTAGGTATCTATATCTAAATGTTTAGTTCTTAGAGGAAATTGGTCCATTCCTTTTTTTTTGTCATCTTTTTTGCTTCTTCCCATTTTATATGTCTTCTTTCCAGTATTTCTGCAACTTCTTGGTTCCAAGTATCTTAGGTCTTCCTCTCTTCCTTTTTGTATCAACTCGGGCTTCCCACACATCCCTAACTGGTCTGTTGTTTATTTGTGTTAAGTGTACGAACCTCTTAAGCTTTTGGTTATCTAATACTTCGAGTATTGGTTCTACTTCCAGTTCCTTTCTCACATCCTCGTTTCTTATCCGATCTCTTCGTGTTATACCCTTCACTCTCCTCACTGCTTGGATTTGACTTTTGGATTTCTGTGACAGTATCCAGCTTTCACTTCCATAAGTAAGGATTGGCCGGTAAACTGTTTTATATACTGTAATTTTGGTTTTAGTACTGATTTCCTTTTTTCCGATAAATTATCTTGATAATGAATGATCGTTTATTTCAGTATCTTCATTTACATTTCTATTTATCTTTATACCAAGGTATTTTTTTTTAAGTTGTTCTGGCTATTAAATAACGTGCCTTCGTACTGGAATAGTAAGTACAGCAAGCGCCAAACGTGATGGCGAGCCGGCCCTCATGCGTACAAACTCATTTTCAATGTTACCTCCCAGTACAGCTCTTGCAAGACATATAAATGCTCTGTACAGAGGCGTATCATTAATTGACCTCCAATGACAGGCAAGGGGCTTATCATAATCCAATAGTAATTTAGTTGGGAGGGTCTATACCTGCGCGATCGCTCGCCATCACGTTTGGCGCTTACTATAGACACTTTCAGCTATCCAGTGCTGCATAGGGATGGGAAGGTCTCGAACGACCCGTTCTCAAAGATCGAATCAGTTCCAAGACCCGTGATTGTTTCAATCACGTTCTGTGACCCTGTCGTTCGAATGAACTGAACCAAGCCACCGCTGTTGTAGTACATTTATGTTTTAATTTGACAAAAAATACAAACTATTTCAATTTTTGGATTGTTATTTACAAATTCAGTCATTCAGTCATTCATCATTCATCCACTCTAATGAAGGTTCATAAGCAGACGTGAAGTTTAATAAATAAATGAATATGAAAATCTGCATAATAAATCTGCCGTTCATTTCATTCACATCTTGAAACGATGGAACAAATAAACAAGGTCATATGAACGAATCTTCAAGAACGGGTCATTTTAATGATTGATCTGGAAGACCCGGGTCACCAAAATGAGCCGGGTCTTACCATCACTAGTGCTGCATTCATTTTCCCCTACTCCTCTAGAACTGCGCGCGTAGTCTCTTTATTTAATAGCCATACCTCGTACTTAACCTGTATATATTTTAGGGTGGTTGCATAACCTGCGAAGGAAGAGATGATTATGCCGAATTCGCTGACATAAGAAGCGCAATGAAAGTTCTTTTATTTTCCGATTCGGAAATATGGGAAGTAATGAAACTACTGGCAGCCATTCTTCACATCGGTAACATCAGATACAAAGCGACTGTCGTAGACAATTTAGACGCTACGGAAATCCCAGATCCAACCAACGTTCAAAGAGTAGCTAATTTATTAGGAGTACCGACCCAATTACTTATAGACGCTCTTACCAGAAAAACTCTGTTTGCTCACGGAGAAACCGTAGTTTCTACTTTATCGAGAGAACAAAGTGTCGATGTAAGAGATGCCTTCGTAAAAGGTATATACGGTCGTATGTTTATACACATAGTCAAAAAAATTAACAAAGCCATCTACAGACCGAAAGAAAGACAAAGAAGTTCCATCGGAGTATTGGACATATTCGGTTTTGAAAATTTCGATCACAACAGCTTCGAACAATTTTGTATAAATTTCGCCAATGAGAATCTTCAACAATTTTTCGTTAGGCATATATTTAAATTGGAACAAGAGGAATATAATCTTGAAGGTATTAATTGGCAGCATATAGAATTCGTTGATAACCAAGATGCTCTGGATTTGATTGCTATTAAACAGCTCAATATTATGGCACTTATAGATGAAGAAAGTAAGTAATTTTCATGGATTTTATTAAAGTTAAAACTACAAACACTTAAAACTTATGAACCACTGACTTAGTAGATAAGGGGAAACAATTATGCATTAATAACGGGATCACTAGGCGGAGCTTGTTCCAGCACCAATATGGCCGCGTTTCCACTAGGCGGAGCTTGTTCCAGCACCAATATGGACGCGTTACCACTAGGCGGAGCTTGTTCCAGCACCAATATGGCCGCTTTATCACTAGGCGGAACTTGCTCCAGCACCAATATGGTCGCTTTATCACTAGGCGGAGCTTCTTCCAGCAATAATATGGCCGCGTTATCACTAGACGAAGCTTGTTCCAGCATCAATATGGCCACGTTATCACTAGGAGTAGCTTGTTCCTGCACCAATATGGCCGCGGTAACACTAGGCGGAGCTTGTTCCATTACCAATATGGCCGCTTAATGAGGGTTGTATTCAGTTGAAATGATTCGGTACAGGTCAATCTCGCCCTGAAACACATAATATGTATTATTTATACGAATTCATTATCAATTTTTTTTTGCTTAGGTAAGTTTCCTAAAGGAACGGATCAAACCTTTTTGGCAAAATTGCATAAGCAGCATGGAAGACACAGAAATTATCTGAAACCTAGATCTGATATTAATACTAGTTTCGGTTTAAATCATTTCGCCGGCGTAGTTTTTTACGATACAAGAGGTTTCTTAGAAAAGAATAGAGACACTTTTAGTCCCGATTTACTACAGCTGATTACGATTAGCGGAAATAAGTTTTTACAACAAATTTTCGCCGAAGATATTGGAATGGGATCTGAAACAAGAAAAAGAGCACCGACGTTATCGACTCAATTTAAAAAAAGCTTAGATTCGTTGATGAGGACCCTATCGAATTGTCAACCATTTTTTATACGTTGCATCAAACCTAACGAGTTTAAAAAACCGATGTTGTTCGATAGAACGTTGTGTTGTAGACAATTAAGGTATTCGGGAATGATGGAAACTATAAGAATAAGGAGAGCCGGATATCCCATTAGGCATAGCTTTGCTGAATTTGTAGAAAGATATAGGTTAGTATCTTAACCGGTATTTAGATAACCAACTTACTCGTTGTATTTTAGGTTTCTTATTTCGGGGGTTCCCCCGGCACACAAGACTGATTGCAGAAGCGCGACTTCACGAATTTGTTCTATAGTTTTAGGAAGATCTGATTATCAACTCGGCCATAATAAAGTTTTTCTAAAAGACGCTCACGATCTTTTCCTCGAACAAGAAAGGGATCGAGTGCTTACTAAAAAAATTCTCATTTTACAGAGGTAAGTTTCACATCACATTTAACAATATAAATTTTGGTTTCATTTTAATCTACTACTGCCTACCTTACAATTCCTGGTAAATAATTGTTGTAGGTTATAGCTATAGGTATATACGTATAGATTTATATATATAGTAAAATTAATACCTATTTAGAGGTACCAGCCGTTTTAGTAACTTAACGTATGCGGCTTCTTGAACCATCTGAACCCGCATGAAAAAAATTAGGTTATGACCTTTGTCATGTCAAATGCTTGACATATTTCTTATTGCATTGGCGTAGTGACTTGAAATTTCATATTATCAGTGGCGGTTTGTAATAATACAAATTAATTTTATGAAATTCATAAAATTCTAAAGATTTTGACATAATAAAAGAATATAAAAGAAGCGCACTAATTTTAAAAACATTGTTTTATCAACTAGATACATAGTTTAATTAAAAAAATATGGCAATTCAGAGTTCGATTAAGTACAAATTCTAGATTTTAAAAAAATGACAACGTGATCTTCAAGGCAAAGTTTAATTAGTTTCTAAATCAGAATAACTTTCGGAAAGTGATAGTTCATCATCGGATTCATTGGATACAGAGATCACCATAGGTTCGATGTTTAGTAGGTCCAGTTTGTTTTCTACTTCCCATGCTTCAGAAATAATTTTCTCTGTATGATTTATGTAATTCTGCCAGTGTTGCTCCGGTACATTTTTTACAACGTCATTCCATACTTTTAAGACTTCAGTAGGTGACCTTGCAGTTTTCGTAATAGCTTGGTCATAATGCCTTTTAGTTTCTGACCATACCATTTCGATGGCATTAAAATGGCAATGATAGGGTGGTAGCCTGAGAACACAATGACCATGCTCGGCAGCGTATTTGTCTAAATGATAATTTTTTTCTGGCAAAACTTGCTTTTCAATTATATTCCAAACAGCATCCTTTAAAATGTGATCTGGAAAAGGAATATTCTTTTTTTTGAGCCATTCTAACATGCGTGTTTTACTCCAACTTTTTCTTGGGATTTCTTCATCCAGGCGACTGTGATACGTTGCGTTATCCATATATATATAATTAACGATGGTTCTTCCAAGTTTACAATTAGTTGCTGTTTAAACCAATTTTCAAAATTTTCGGTGTTCATGTTATCATGGTAAAATCGCCTGTTTTTTTATTGCATTTAAAAATAAGCGATGCATTTGCCACAAAACCTTTTTTATTACCGGCATGAACAATTACATATCGTGTCCCACTTCCAGTTATTTTTAAATCACTGTGTTTAGTACCATCTTGCTACATTCTTCTGTCCCCGCTTTTACTAAAAACCCATGTCTCATCCAGAAAAACAGGTGTAAAGAGCTTTTCGCTTTTAGCAGCATGGTATTTGTTCAAAAATAATATTCTTTTTAATCTGACTGCAGGCATTTCCAATAAATGTTTTCTTCCATCCTGTTTTTTGAAATGAAAACCCATTTTTTAAATTCCCAAATATAACGAACCTTTGGAAATCTTAGTTTCTGGAGACTCTTCGATAAATTGCCGTAAAATAGTTTCTACTGTGATTTTATCCTTTCGCGCATACATTTTGTAAATTACTTCCCTCAAACAATGCAGGGTATTTTTTGTAATTCGGGTTTTGCTCCGGGAAACGCTTGCAGACATATTTCTTCTAAATTCGAAATCTGTAGCTCTGTTTGGTTTTTCAAGATTATATAATGTGCTTTCTGGAACTTTTAGTGCTTCGGACGCTTTTTGAATTGCCTTAAATCGAGATCCTAAATCGTTTTGAAAATAGTTTACTACATTAAGCATAAGTTTTTTGGATTCATCAGAATATCGCATTTTTATATCTTATTTTGCGTTATGACATTAACATGAAATCAAAATTTGACGTAACTTCAAAAACGTGACATCTAATAAATTAGTTACGACGTTCATTTTTGTTGGTAATTTTTTGTTTCAACCGATTTATTAATAATAAATAAGTATGGTCTTATTCTAAATGGGTATAAAATTTACTATACCTACTCCATCACTGCACCTTTTCACTTTGACGAACCCTTGTATTCAAAATACTGCAGTTATAATATTGTTATTTCCATATAGATTGGTCTTTTGGGAATGTGTATCTAAAATTTCAGTTTAATATTTCAATTATTATAGTCTGTATGATTTTTTGAGTCTATACATGTTTTTTCGACTTGGAACTTATATCATATTTATGAGAAATATTTTTTTAGCGTGAAACTAATGCTATTCCGCAATTTTTCGACCCCGAAAACCCCATTTTCCAAATTTTTAGGCCTTTCCTAGCCAAGAAATTTTTTTCGAAAAAAATACCTATTTATGCAAAATTCTCGATTTTTATCCAATGTCCATAAATACATTTAAAATATCGTTATGCTTTGAAATACCACTTAGAAATTCCTTCTGAATCGATTAGTACCAATAAAAATACCGTATCTGTGGTAATTTTCCGGTTACAAGCTGATTGGGATGTTGCCGTATATTTTCAAAATCCAGAATTTTCATAATCAAAAATACGTATCCTGACATACTGTGAGGTATGTAAACCTACTAATTCGACCACGTAGATAACGAATATGGCAATTAAAAAGTGTCAGGATAAGAGGTTTAGGTTTTTATCCACTTTTTACTCAACCGATATGACATGTTTCCGTACTTTGTAGTATAACTATAGAACCGTTTATCGCAGCATCTTCTAATCTGCTCCATTCGATTCAGCATAAAATTTTCTGTATATAATGGAATTTTTGATTTTGAATTATTTGTATTTTTTGTTGTATTATATCCAAAAGTAACCCCTCGGTTTTTGAGGAAGATTTTAGATGACCTCATTTTGACGAACCCTCGTATCCAAAATACCGCAGTTATAATATTGTTAATTTTTTTCCATAAATATTGATCTTTTGTGAGTGTGTATCTAAATTTTCAGCTTGATATTTCAATTATTATAGTCTGTATGATTTTTTGAGTCTATACATGTTTTTTTCGACTAGGAACTTATTCAACTCAATAATATATCGATCTACCTACGTTTTCCAGGTCAATTCGGGGATGGGTATACAGAAGACGTTTCCTCCGACTAAAAGCTGCCACAATCATAATCCAAAAATATTGGAAAGCCTACATTCAAAGGCAACGTTACAAGAAGATGCGACTGGGTTACATGCGTTTACAAGCTCTTATCCGTGCTCGAGTTCTTTCTAATCGATTTAGACATTTAAGAGGACATGTGGTGGGTTTGCAAGCACATGCTAGGGGATATTTAGTAAGAAGAGAATACGGATACAAAATGTGGGCGATTATAAAGATACAGTCACACGTAAGACGGATGATAGCACAAAGGAGGTATAAGAAGAGTAAGTTTGAACACAAACGACACGTGGAAGCGCTGCGGTTGAAAAAGAAGGAAGAAAGAGAGTTGAAGGATGCTGGGAATAAACGAGCAAAGGAAATTGCCGAACAAAATTATAGGTAAGACAAAAATCGAAATTCTCTTCGTCAAAAATATCACAAAATATAATTTTTTAGAGAACGAATATACCAACTCGAAAAGAAAGAAATGGAACTGGAAATGGAGGGAAGAAAAATTGTGGAAGAAAAGAAGAACAAAATTAATGAAGCAGCTAGGAAAGCAGACGAACCTGTCGACGATTCTAAATTGGTCGAAGCTATGTTCGACTTTTTACCCGACAGTTCAAGTGAAGCACCTACACCAGGTTATTATTACCACTCCTATATCCTACAAATTTAAAATAACAAAACAAAATTTATTACAGGAAGAGAAACGTCAGTTTTTAATGATTTACCAAACAGACCAGCCGAAAATGAAATTATCAGCCCGTTAGCAACAGCTTCCGATGATGAAGAAGACCTTAGTGAATTCAAGTTCCAAAAATTCGCTGCTACATACTTCCAAGGGAACGTTGGACACCAGTACTCGAGAAAACCTCTTAAACATCCTTTATTACCGTTACACACACAAGGAGATCAACTGGTACTTATCCTTTCAATTATTTACATACAGTGTGGGTATTTAAATTTTGCAAATCTCTCAATTTTATAATTATATACAGCCCATCGAAATTGTAAGCTGGTTCTAAATCGGAAGTTGCGCACGCATCTTTTGAAGCGATCAAGAACCTTGTGGTGTATTAATAGTGCATTGTGTTTCATTTTTAAAGGTGCCACCCTTAATATTTCAGAAATGCTCCAAGTTATACTTAAGGTGGATATTTTTTGGTTATAAACGTCAAATTCAGCCTCTAACTTATTATTCAAATTGAAATTTTAGGCAGCTCAAGCTCTATGGATAACAATATTACGCTTCACCGGCGATCTTCCAGAACCGCGATACCATACAATGGACAGAGATACCACGTCAGTCATGTCGAAAGTAACTGCTACTTTAGGTCGTAACTTTATTCGTAGTAAAGAATTTCAAGAAGCTCAACTTATGGGTTTAGATCCAGATGCTTTTTTAAAACAAAAACCGAGATCAATTAGAAATAAATTGGTATCTCTAACTCTAAAAAGAAAAAATAAATTAGGGGAGGATGTAAGAAGGAAGTTACAAGACGAAGAGTATACGGCTGATAGTTACCAGTCGTGGCTGGAAACAAGACCTACAAGCAATTTGGAAAAGTTACACTTTATTATCGGACATGGTATACTTAGAGCTGAACTTAGGTAAATTAAACATTAACTGGTTCTTTTAGGTTTTATTGTTTTGTTTCTGTTTCAGAGATGAAGTGTATTGTCAGATATGTAAGCAACTTACCAACAATCCTTCGAAATCTTCTCATGCTCGCGGTTGGATTCTACTATCTTTGTGTGTCGGTTGTTTCGCTCCATCGGAAAAGTTTGTCAGCTATTTAAGAGCATTTATTAGAGAAGGTAATGTTAACTGCCCTTTTGACTTGATCGCTCGAATTAAACTACTACATTCGGGTCCAAATGTTTCTTTTCGACTTTCCAGTATGTATAATTTATTAATTAATCAAATTTTTCTAGGTCCTCCAGGCTATGCACCATATTGTGAAGACCGACTTAAACGTACGTTTAATAATGGCACTAGAAATCAACCGCCAAGTTGGCTAGAACTACAAGCTACTAAATCCAAGAAACCAATAATGCTTCCCATTACTTTTATGGACGGTAATACAAAAACCTTACTAGCAGATTCTGCTACAACCGCTCGAGAACTTTGTAACCAATTATCAGACAAAATCGGCTTGAAGGACCAATTTGGGTTTTCGTTATACATTGCTTTGTTTGATAAAGTTTCGTCATTAGGTAGTGGAGGAGATCATGTTATGGACGCCATATCACAGGTAATCTTGCTATTTAATTATATCAATCTACTAACTTCCATGTTATAATGTATTATTCCTTTATCTACCCCTTACACTTAGTTATACCTCATCCATCCAAAGATCTACGGTTAGGATTACTACAAAATTAATCACCTCTTCAGAACTTACAACACTTTACACATTTTACGGTGACTCTTAGTTATTTCCTCCATCCAAAGATCTACGGTTGGGCTTACTACAAAATTAATCACCTCTTCAGAACTTACAACACTTTACACAATTTACGGTGACTCTTAGTTATCTCCTCCATCCAAATATCTACGGTTAGGATTACAACAAAATTAATCACCACTTCAGAACTTACAACACTTTACACATTTTACGGTGACTCTTAGTTATTTCCTCCATCCAAAGATCTACGGTTGGGCTTACTACAAAATTAATCACCTCTTCAGAACTTACATTTTACGGTGACACTTAGTTATCTCTTCCATCCAAAGATCTACAGTTAGGCTTACTACATAATTAATCACCTCTTCAGCACTTACAACACTTTACACATTTTACGGTGACTCTTAGTTATTTCCTCCATCCAAAGATCTACGGTTGGGCTTACTACAAAATTAATCACCTCTTCAGAACTTACAACATTTTACGGTGACACTTAGTTATCTCTTCCATCCAAAGATCTACAGTTAGGCTTACTACAAAATTAATCACCTCTTCAGCACTTACAACACTAACACATTTTATGGTGACTCTTAGTTATCTGCTCCATCCAAAGATCTACGGTTAGGATTACTACAAAATTAATCACCTCTTCAGAACTTACAACATTTTACGGTGACTCTTAGTTATCTCCTCCATCCAAATATCTACGGTTAGGATTACTACAAAATTAATCACCTCTTCAGAACTTACAACATTTTACGGTGATACTTAGTTATCTCTTCCATCCAAAGATCTACGCTTAGGCTTACTACAAAATTAATCACCTCTTCAGCACTTAACACATTTTACGGTGACACTTAGTTATCTCCTCCATCCAAAGATCTACGGTTAGGCTTACTTACAACACTAATAAAGAATACACGAAAATTGATTATGAAATATTAACATACTATTTGTTTCAGTGTGAGCAATACGCAAAAGAACAAGGCGCTCAGGAACGCAACGCGCCGTGGCGCTTATTTTTCCGCAAGGAAATCTTTGCACCTTGGCATGAACCAACAGAAGACCAAGTAGCAACCAATTTGATCTATCAACAAGTTGTACGCGGTGTTAAATTCGGGGAATACCGATGTGATAAAGAAGAAGATTTAGCCATGATAGCAGCACAGCAGTATTATATAGAATATAGTAGTGATATGAATGTCGAAAGACTGTTAACTTTATTGCCAAATTATATTCCTGACTACTGTTTGACGGGTGTGGAGAAGGCTGTTGACAGGTGGGCCGCTCTAGTCGTACAAGCGTACAAGAAAAGTTATTACGTTAAAGAAAAGGTAAGAAATGTACTAGTGAGAAGACAGTAGTGGTTCTTGCTTGTCAACTGTCACTCATTCGACAGCTGACCTCTTCTATTATTTTATAACAAGTTACTATTAAAAACTCGTTTTTGTTTCAGGTGCAATCATTGAAAGTAAAAGAAGATGTAGTGAGCTACGCAAAATTCAAATGGCCCTTACTGTTTTCAAGATTCTACGAAGCTTATAGAAACTCCGGACCGAATCTTCCCAAAAACGATGTGATAATTGCTGTAAATTGGACGGGCGTCTACGTCGTAGATGATCAAGAGCAAGTTTTATTGGAACTATCTTTCCCTGAAATAACCACGGTCTCCAGTCAAAAAACTAATAAGGTGTTCACGCAGACGTTCAGCTTAAATACCGTCAGAGGTGAAGAATTCACATTCCAAAGTCCAAACGCAGAAGATATCAGAGATTTAGTTGTTTATTTTTTAGAAGGTGAGATATTTTTAATTGTCAAATTCGTACCCGACTAGATTCAGATGAGTAGCGATGCCTTGACCCCGGGTGGCATACGAAAGGGGGCGCCGCGATTTTTTCAATTGAGAATACAAAAAATACCTCCAAATCGCTTCCGCAACAACTGCGACTACGCCACTAACTAGATTGTTATCTCTTGTCGCAGATAATATTATTTACTCAATTTTTATTTGCAGGTCTGAAAAAGAGATCAAAATTTGTCATCGCCTTACAAGATTACAAGGCGCCAGGTGAAGGTTCGAGTTTTCTAACATTCATGAAAGGAGATCTGATAATTCTCGAAGAAGACAGTACTGGTGAAACGGTTTTAAATTCCGGATGGTGTGTGGGAAGATGCGAAAGGACGCAAGAAAAAGGAGATTTTCCAGCTGAGACTGTATACGTGTTACCGTGCATGTCTAAACCCCCTAATGATATTTTACAACTGTTTTCAGTTGAAGGTAAGTGTTTTTCTCGATTTTTGTATAAACCTTTTTGGAACACACTGTATATAAATATTTAAAAATGATTTTTTTCACTTTGGTCCACGTTTACATTTTAAGTAGAGAAGTCTGAATTTTTTAATGTCGAGTCATACATAATTAATTTTCATTTTAATATAAATTCGATATTTATACACTTTCCTTCCTACAGTAGTTTCTCTTGTTGATGTCAAGTATTAATAAAATTACATTTATTAGTATTCTGATCAGCTTGAGATGCATTTTAACGAAAAACGTTTAAGGAGCGCCAACGTAAATAGGTCCGCAATAAAAGTGGATCATTTTGTGAAAAAAAGTCAATTTATATTCGAGAAATATTCTTTCTACTACCATCAAACATGGAAATTGTAAGAATATTGTATTTTTGCATTTTTTCATCCTCATTGTTTTCCCGACATCTTCACTTATCTGTAAACTGGCCACAATTTCAATAAAGTCAAACAACGCCAACAAAACACTAAACTAACAAAAGGTATCACATAAATTAACTAATTATAAAAGAAAACAATCAAAATTTAGATTCTAATCGTTTTTTAAAACTTCCTATTTATATATATGGTGACAGGTGGCTCATGACACACTTAACTTCAGTGAATACACGGATATGTCAAATGTACAGAATGAGAATATCCAGATACTATCGCCATCTGCCTCTACCTTTTGGGTTCCCGAAATAAGACACTTCTCTATTTTTCATATGTACTTGTCAGGGTAAGAAAGGAAGGATAGTTTTTCATTCTCCTCCCTCTCGAGGGGAGCGGGCCGCTATAGGCTTTACGGAGCCTCTTCAGCCAACATTGGAAGGAATAAGGATTGTTTGATTCGGGGGATGGGAGTGGAGGAAACGGTGATAGGTGTCTGAGAGGTGTGTACTGACCCAGCATTCGCCTATTGCTACGAGAAAACCTCTGAAGAAACTCATAGGGGATTTGAAACCCGGTCCTTCCGAGAGCTTAACCACTCCACCACTTGCTCGGTGAGAGATTCAAGAGACAGTAACATAAACATAAATAAATATGGTGACAGGTGACACTTAACTTCAGTGAATAAACGATACATCAAATGCACGGAATAGGAATATCCAGAACTGTCAATGGAATTGCAACGCTACTATCGCCATCTGCCTCTACCTTTTGGATTCTTGAACTAAGACACTTCTCATGCTCTCACCGAACTATTTTTCATATGCACTTGCTAGGGTTGTGTCGGTTTAAATATAAATGACTTGACAAATTTATTTATTACCAAATAACCAATAGAAACAAGTTCTTTACTCTTATTTTTCATCTAATAATAATTATGAATTTTAACGGTTAAATTAAGCATTTGATGATTGATAAATGAACAAAAAGAACTGTCAAAAACCTGTCAAAGATAATAGTTTAATACTATTTTAACGCCTAACAAAGTTTTTGAAAAAAATTTTTCAAAGAACAGAAACCGTTCAACTTAGAAATGCTGTCGGGGCCCGAGAAGTAGTTGTTGCTTCTTAGTGAACGATCTCTGTTCTTTGAAAAATGTTTTTAAATACTATTATCTTTGACATCTATTGATAACACGCTTTACTAAAATATGGCAATTTTTCTACACATATAACTGTAATTAAGTAAATAAAAACACACCTGCATTTTTACTTTATACTTAAATAATTACAAAGCTATCAAGTTAATGTTGGTAATAATATTATAACAATTTTTAAAAAAAGAGCAATCTAAAGGTCCAACCCAAGTTATAAATCGGAGGATGGAAAGGAAATGTGGAGGTCATACTTCTTGTATAGGTCTAAGGTCATGCCAATACAGGGTGTCACGGTTTATAAATTTCATTCTTTTGCAAAAAGATTCAAGTGTTTCTTTGTTTTATTTTCAAAAAATTCAGAAAGATGATTCAACGTTTATTAAAATACCTTGACTGTCAAAAAATCCGTCCTCCAAAAACTTGACACATTTTTGAAAGTGGTTATCTCTTGAACTACCGAATTAATTTTGACGAGGGAATAGCTGCAGAAAGGCTCCCATCAATCAGAGAGTATATATTTTGTACAATGGAATTTGTATTCCACTTAGAGTTTTCCAAAAAGGGGAAGGGAACCCCTTACTAACCCTTCCCCTTTTTGGAATACGAATTCTTTGATATTTTTTCGAGAAATATATGCCCTGATTGGTGGGAGCCTTTCTGCAGCTAGGCCCTCGTTTAATTTTGATGATTGTAGGTCACTTCTTTTCTAGAAAAACTGTGATTTTAATGTAGAGTTAAATTTGAAAATATTCGGGGTGCATAAATGTAAAGATGTTCTTTATCCGAAATTTGATACACTCTGTAAGATGCAGCAACTGTCAAATTGTCAGTTGACACCTTCTATTGTAGTTACTGCATTTTATATAGGGTGTTTCCAATTCTTTGGTAAGAAATATCTTCACATTTATACACTTCACCTCAAAATTTATATTCATGAGTACGTTAAACTTTTTAATATCTAATAAATTTGTTGCAAACGAGAAATAATTAATATTTTTATTAATTGGTTATTTTATTAACTCGAGCCATCCGGTATATTTATCTTTTACTTTTCTGCTTGAACAGGACTATTAATACCCATAAGCAGTATTAGTGTAATGCCTACTTTGAATGCTGATGGATTAGGAATAAATTGATCATGAATTCTTCGAGTGAAAGTGAGTTCAAAATTGGAGGTACTGCTGGTCTACTTTTGGGAATTTGTATTAGATAAATTATGAAATCGACTTAAACGGTATAATTGTATGTTCTTTCATTAATCGTCTTGTTCTGCGACAGTATTTATTTATATTATGTGTTGCGGTTTTTCTTAAATTTTAGAGGACACTTAATAATCATGTTGTTGGGATATTTAAGTAAGTAAATTATACAATTATTTCAACAAACTTTTGGAAAGTGAGCGGTGATATAAAATTTGAATTATTTTTTTTTGTAAAGGTATAATTTTTGGCTTAATTCGTTTTCAGTTGTATTGTTCAACTTACTTATTCTGATGTTATTTGTCTCAACAAATAGAATAATTTTGCATGCACATTTGTTAAAATTTAGTCTATTTTATTACAGGAGCTGAACATGGTCGTAGACTAAGCCAACAATACTCCGTAAACGGCACAGAAACTCGAGATCGACCACATACATTAGCAGAATATGCCATCGATCATTTCCGACCACCCGTCAAACGAACAATGTCAAAAGCTCTCACGCTCACCGCAAATCGTAGGGGCAACGATGATTTGTGGAGACATTCCAGAGATCCGATCAAACAGCCACTTTTAAAGAAATTATTAATGAAGGAAGAGTTAGCAGAAGAGGCATGTTTTGCATTCAGTGCTATATTAAAGTACATGGGAGATTTACCGTCAAAAAGACCGAGACTAGGAAATGAATATACTGATCATATTTTTGACGGACCACTGAAACATGAAATTCTTAGAGATGAAATTTATTGCCAAATTATGAAACAACTAACGGATAATAGAAATAGGTGAACATACTTTTATATTTGAACCGCTCAACTTTATTTTCCTTTAATCTATACAAATTTATTTTAGGTTATCTGAAGAGCGCGGCTGGGAACTAATGTGGTTGGCTACGGGATTGTTCAGTTGCTCCCAGAGTCTCTTAAAAGAACTCACTCTCTTCCTCCGAAGTAGGAGACATCCTATCTCCTTAGATTCTCTTCAAAGGCTACAGAAAACGTTGAGACATGGTCAGAGGAAATATCCTCCGCATCAGGTGGAAGTAGAAGCTATTCAACATATGACAACGCAGATTTTCCACAAAGTCTACTTTCCCGATGACACCGACGAAGCTTTCGAAGTTGATTCCAGTACAAGAGCTAAGGATTTCTGTCAAAATATTAGCCAGAGACTGAATTTAAGATCCAGTGAAGGTTTTAGTTTATTTGTTAAAATTGCAGATAAAGTGAGTTGTTTCCAGTAGAAATTGGTCACTAACTAAAACACAATTTTCTTTTCAGGTTATTTCGGTTCCCGAAGGTGACTTTTTCTTCGATTTTGTCCGGCATTTGACAGACTGGATCCGTAAGGCTCGTCCCACTAGAGACGGTATAACACCCCAATTTTCATACCAAGTATTTTTCATGAAAAAACTTTGGACTAATACAGTGCCAGGCAAAGATAGAAATGCCGATCTGATATTTCATTTTCATCAAGAATTACCTAAATTAATAAGGGGATATCACAAATGTTCTAAGGAGGAATCTTGTAAATTGGCCGCGTTGGTGTACAGGGTGAGATTTGGAGAGAGTAAGCAAGAACTGCAAGCCATACCGTAAGTATTGTATAGATATGGAGTTATTTTGGTTCGGCGCCCAACGTGGGACATTAAAAAAATTATAAATAAATAATTGACGTCCCAGCGTGGGGTTTTATGTAAATCAAATCTACTAAGAAACGGCAGATATGAAAAAGCTTTGAACTTGCAACCACTTGGCAGGGTTTCTCTCGCCTTCAGACCTGAAATAAACTATATAAGAAGCTTTGTTAAGAAGCTGAATTTGTTTGGTGTAATGAGTGAGCCACAATAGACTCCTAAAAGTCACCTATACTCCTAACAAAAGTAATTTCTCTAAATTAAGTAATTTTGATTGTTTCAGACAAATGTTAAGAGAACTAATCCCAGCCGATCTGATAAAACTTCAAAGCGCAAATGACTGGAAGCGATCCATAGTAGCAGCATACAATCAAGACGCTGGTATGAGTCCTGAAGATGCAAAAATAACGTTTTTGAAAATAGTTTATCGTTGGCCAACATTCGGATCTGCGTTCTTTGAAGTGAAGCAAACTACCGATCCAAATTATCCCGAAATGCTCCTCATAGCCATTAACAAACATGGTGTTAGCCTTATTCATCCTCAGACGAAGGTAAGTTGAGTAGTAACTAAATTTAATCAAAATATCTTCGCGTCCAACCAGTTTTAAGAGTTACATTTGATAAGTTGTAGGATGAAATGCCAGTTTTTAAATATGGACAGCGGCTGAATTTATCAGTTGTTCAGATATATCGTTGAGTAAAGATCACAGAGTACAGTCAGTGATAGTGAAGTCGAGTTGAACATTTCCGCAGCGCTTACTAGCTATCTCTCTTCCTCAGTATACTTTCCCTTTCTCTCTTGTACGCTGTCTGTCTGTCTGTTCCTAGAAGGAAACTTCCTTTTTTGTAAAACAACTGCTTTATAGAAGTATGTACGTGGTGTGCAAATAGTAATGTCCTCCAGTGATATACTTAAAGAAGTTGTGGAAATTGTAGCTTAGTATTTTATGGTAGTTCAAATTTATAAGGAGTAAGGAGCTTTTATCTTTTGACTGGAAAATTATGATATATATTATGATTTTTCCAATTCCCATCGATTCCAAGAATCTATTCAGGGTGGGTAAAAACGAAAGTATCCTAAAATTTACGGTTTCTAATATTTTATTATTGTAGATTTAAATCACAAATATTATTTTAATGTATGTAACCTTTTGCTTGTTACGGGACTAAACTAGATAATCGCAGAATATATGTTTTAATTTAAAGTCAATCATGCTAATATGTAGTGAAAATAAAATTAATAGTATTAATTAAAAATGACGAATAGTAAATAAACATGCTATTCATTTAAAACAGGAAATATAATAATTAACCTGTGGGAAATTTTCAAGAAACATTGAACATTGTTATGATTATGTAAGATCCTGTTAACAACCGGTATTAACTTTGGCAAATATGATCATTAGTTTATTTTTAAATGAAATACCTCAATTTATAAAATTTAATTACAATTATATAGTCTTTCAAATAAAAAATAAAAACGCAAAGAACTTAGTAACTTTAACTGTGGGAATTTTATCCAAACAGTTAATATGAATTGTGGCAACTTCTCCATTTTAATAAGCTGTTTTTTTTTCTTTTAGGAAATTTTGGTTACTCATCCATTCACAAGAATATCGAACTGGTCTTCGGGAAACACTTATTTCCATATGACCATAGGAAATTTGGTCAGAGGGTCGAAATTGTTGTGTGAAACGTCTTTAGGTTATAAAATGGACGATTTATTGACATCTTATATTTCACTCATGTTAACGAACATGAATAAACAAAGAAGTATCAGAATTAAGTGAAATTCTTGAATATAAAAATTTATAAATAAAAAATGTGGTAATCTCTAAATTATTGAAAAAAAAATGTACTTGACGCAGTTAAAAATTGAAAATGTCCTCTCTTCTTAGAAGTAGTCACCATAAAACAAAATTAGTAATTAGTAATTTCTTCGAACATTTTCCAAAGAACAAGCATCATTGCACCGAGTGGTTATATCTTTTTTGGAAAATATTATAATTTACTCCTAATAGTGCAAATATAATTTGTGAAACCACTCGAGTTATATTTCTGATGTGGAAATTGTTATTTATTGCTCTTATTTGATAAAAGTTGAAAGAATTCATTCATTTAAAAAAGTTCTCACCTTTTTTACCCCCACATCCAACAACGGCACTTCGTAAAGCAATCTAATCACTTTAATGCATCTGTCAAAATTATTCCTCTTTAAACTATTAATTTGACCAGCCAATAAATTCTTATAAGTGATTTAATGATGTCAAGACATTTTTCAATTAGTGCAATATTTTTATAATGTAAATATCTTTTATAATAAATTGTTTTTTTTTTACCAAATAATCACTTTTAATTGATTTAAATATACAATATTTTAATAAATAAATAGAGGACCTAATTCATTCGCATAATTTATAATATTAAAGAAAATTATAACGTTCTGTAATTTTTGAGTAGATCAAACAATAACACTTTGTATATTGGTAGCTTCGATTATCATTTTTTTAATATGGTCATGTCTCGCCTCACTTTCATATAAATATCCACCTGGCAAATAACAAACGGTCAGATAAATAAGTCAGTATTTGCAATCTGGAGGATAACTTATTTAAGTACTTTCAGGTTAAGTTATCTGACAGATAACATCCCGATGATTGTAGCATTAGACATTCCCATAAGCGAGAACTGCCAACCTAAAGATATAAAAAGAACTATATACGCATCTCAAAAATGCCATGTGTTAGACGGAAATGAAACATTATTTTACGACTATAGTCCATTAAAAACCAGGAGGAGTAATTTCAAAAGCCTTACTCACACCATTAAAAGTTACTAAATTAGTTACTTAAAGAGCGTGTTCAAAATCTATTAAATATGCCCCATTCACTTGCCGCGTAAACAAGCCAATCATAGATAATCTTTATATAGAGAGAGATTGAAGTTAATCGTTCAATCGCAATATATAGAGCGGAAAACTAAATAAAAATGATGAAATAACAAAGGAACGAAGGCGATGATAAAAATAAATATATATTATATATGTCAGAACTGTCAAATAATTCAAATATCAGGATGTCAATGCTAAAAAGTGCTGTTTGAAACCGGGTGCAATCTGACCAATCAGAGGTCTACAGAATTGCCAACTTAAGTTCAAATCACTCCTCCTGGTTTTTAGTGTCAGATAAAATGTTAATCGAAGTTTTTAGAGGTTATGTGAACCCTCAGATTGTACCCTATTTATTTGTTAATATAAAGTTGATGAATTAAAGTGAAGATTAAGTTGATAGAACAAATACTCTACTTAATTGTTTATGAAATTATTTTATTAACAACTGAAACTTTGGAATACCTTCGTTGTTATTTGGAATCTCTTGGCATTTTCCACATTGTATTTATTAATAGGGACCAATACTTTATTGTTTTTTTTTGTTCTCGAAAACTTTATTATATATATATTATATATTTGTTGTCAACTATTTTATTTATATGTAATGTAAATATATTTACATCACTACGTGTATTTATAAGGTACCTATTTTTATATTGTGAGCTTGTTTGTAAATAGGTGTGTGACAATAAATTATATTTTTAATTGAATTTTGTTTTATTTCTATGCTTAGTGCTCCCCAATTAAAATACTGGTAAAGTTCGTTCGGAGATACGGGGTGGGCAACTGGGTATAAAAAAAGCTAGAAAAAAATCAATTGAAGACTAAACTCAACTATCATAGATGACATACTAATTCTTATTATACGAGTGTTGTCTTTTATATGTAGAGCTGTGTGGGAACTTGCATTGTCTTGGAGGAGGATCATTCGTCGTTGGTTGTAGTTTTTCGAAACTCGGCAATTACTTCCGGCAATATGTACCAATCAGCAGTAACAGTTCTTTGATCTTGCAGAGGAATATTGTTGCTACATGACCTGCTTTTGAGACAAACGTCGTCACCATCTTTTTGGAAACACTTCGAGAACGGATAACTTTCGTCGGTTTAGGTTCATCTTGTAACACCCAAACAGCCGACTGACGTTTACTTTCGAGTTCATAAGAGTAAATCCAGGATTCATCACCACTGACAATACTGTATAGTAAATTTTATACCCATTTAGAATAAGACCATCCTTATTTATTATTAATAAATCGGTTGAAACAAAAAATTACCAACAAAAATGAACGTCGTAACTAATTTATTAGATGTCAGGTTTTTGAAGTTACGTCAAATTTTGATTTCATGTTAATGTCATAACGCAAAATAAGATATAAAAATGCGATATTCTGATGAATCCAAAAAACTTATGCTTAATGTAGTAAACTATTTTCAAAACGATTTAGGATCTCGATTTAAGGCAATTCAAAAAGCGTCCGAAGCACTAAAAGTTCCAGAAAGCACATTATATAATCTTGAAAAACCAAACAGAGCTACAGATTTCGAATTTAGAAGAAATATGTCTGCAAGCGTTTCCCGGAGCAAAACCCGAATTACAAAAAATACCCTGCATTGTTTGAGGGAAGTAATTTACAAAATGTATGCGCGAAAGGATAAAATCACAGTAGAAACTATTTTACGGCAATTTATCGAAGAGTCTCCAGAAACTAAGATTTCCAAAGGTTCGTTATATTTGGGAATTAAAAAAATGGGTTTTCATTTCAAAAAACAGGATGGAAGAAAACATTTATTGGAAATGCCTGCAGTCAGATTAAAAAGAATATTTTTGAACAAATACCATGCTGCTAAAAGCGAAAAGCTCTTTACACCTGTTTTTCTGGATGAGACATGGGTTTTTAGTAAAAGCGGGGACAGAAGAATGTGGCAAGATGGTACTAAACACAGTGATTTAAAAATAACTGGAAGTGGGACACGGTAATAAAAAAGGTTTTGTGGCAAATGCATCGCTTATTTTTAAATGCAATAAAAAAACAGGCGATTACCATGATAACATGAACACCGAAAATTTTGAAAATTGGTTTAAACAGCAATAACTAATTGTAAACTTGGAAGAACCATCGTTAATTATAATGGATAACGCAACGTATCACAGTCGCCTGGTTGAAGAAATCCCAAGAAAAAGTTGGAGTAAAACACGCATGTTAGAATGGCTCAAAAAAAAGAATATTCCTTTTCCAGATCACATTTTAAAGGATGCTGTTTGGAATATAATTGAAAAGCAAGTTTTGCCAGAAAAAAATTATCATTTAGACAAATACGCTGCCGAGCATGGTCATTGTGTTCTCAGGCTACCACCCTATCATTGCCATTTTAATGCCATCGAAATGGTATGGTCAGAAACTAAAAGGCATTATGACCAAGCTATTACGAAAACTGCAAGGTCACCTACTGAAGTCTTAAAAGTATGGAATGACGTTGTAAAAAATGTACCGGAGCAACACTGGCAGAATTACATAAATCATACAGAGAAAATTATTTCTGAAGCATGGGAAGTAGAAAACAAACTGGACCTACTAAACATCGAACCTATGGTGATCTCTGTATCCAATGAATCCGATGATGAACTATCACTTTCCGAAAGTTATTCTGATTTAGAAACTAATTAAACTTTGCCTTGAAGATCACGTTGTCATTTTTTTAAAATCTAGAATTTGTACTTAATCGAACTCTGAATTGCCATATTTTAAGAAAACTATGTATCTAGTTGATAAAACAATGTTTTTAAAATTAGTGCGCTTCTTTTATATTCTTTTATTATGTCAAAATCTTTAGAATTTTATGAATTTCATAAAATTAATTTGTATTATTACAAACCGCCACTGATAATATGAAATTTCAAGTCACTACGCCAATGCAATAAGAAATATGTCAAGCATTTGACATGACAAAGGTCATAACCTAATTTTTTTCATGCGGGTTCAGATGGTTCAAGAAGCCGCATACGTTAAGTTACTAAAACGGCTGGTACCTCTAAATAGGTATTAATTTTACTATATATATATTTTCCTGCGTTAAACCAGTTTAGTTTTTTTGACACCAATTGACACGCGCCTGTCAAAAGTCGTCTTGAAAGTTATATTTTTCGCTCCAAATTATGTCTCGCATTTGGCACCCTTTCCTACTTCACGCCTAGAGCGACTGCAGCTCTAGCTCTACCCCAGAAACGCCGCTATGGTTCCCTATTTTCTTAGAAAGTTTCTTTTCGACACGCCTTACTCTTGACACAGTTCCAAACTCACGAGTTTTTCAAACACTTTGTTCTATAATCGAACTAGCGCATGATTTACACTAGGGGCTAGTAGCTTGAGAAACTTTTTTCTGCGTTATCAAAAATGCTTCAAAAGATGTGCATTCACAAGTAAAAAATCATTCTGAATCCTCATCCACTTTGTGTAGGCACAAATTTTATATTATTTCTTGTCGCTTTATTATTGGTACGAACTCCTGGGACATCCTGTATAGTAAATACTCCTCAACAAACAACTGATAGAAGATAAATAGTTTTTGTTGTACAATTAAACATTTTTTTCCTATCTGCAAATTGTTGTGAAATCACCAATAAAAAAGGTAGGTATACTTCATTCCAAGATAATTCGTTTTTACTTATGCCAACATGATTGATTCAAGACCAAAACCCACAGCAGGTAGTCGATAATCCGTTAACAATGGCACAGTATCGTACTAGTTTCGTCGAAAAGCGATAATATTATGCCTAATTGCTTTCTGTTCTTCCGTCTTTAGAAACTAATTTTTTTTCAGATAATTCATGTAAAATTGTGGTCTTTGAAATGCTCCAATTTCACTATATGTGACATGCCGATCTTCTTACGTACAGCATCGACGTTTTCCTGTGGTTGACTGTCGTTGTTGGTGGACCCGTTCTTGGATCGACGCTAAGATTAATCCATCTACGTTTAAATTCTCCATACCAACGAGGAATTGTCGACAGATATGGTGATTCATTTACCGAAAACGGAAATAAACTCGGCAAGGCATTTTTGTTCAAACTTCGAAAATTATTGCGCGAAAGTCTTTAGGTACAGCTTTAAACGCAGACTTTCTTAAAATTTGACGTTAAGTTAACTAAACATGACAGTTAATGTTGACATTTGTTCACAGGCGCCAAAGTAACTTAGTACCTACCATTTTATATTTAAAATAATTTGTTTTTACTGTGGTCGCTTATCTTAAAGCCACTAATCTTTACCCTTTTTCACACTTGGGTGGCCACAAGTTATGCACCTTTAATAAGATACAAGTGCCTATAAATCGTCGCGGTTCAGTGAAATTTAAATCTTTACTACCAGTGCTGTAGAAGGACTGTGGAAAAGTAGCTGCGAAACATAAGATATTAAATCCGAATTTTAAATTTTATGAAAGCACTATAGAGGGTCTTTTATTATAAATATGTTTTTAGAACTGCTACATCCAATTAAATTAATCCAAAAGTGAATTTACTGTTTGAACCCTTGATTGATTGGTTCGGCACCACCAGTCAGAGACTTAGAGATCTCGGCACCTCAGCCTTAAGGCTTTTTGTGCTCTTGGTTATACCGTTTATGTGAAGAGACCATGCAGTAGCCCTTATCAGGCTCAACAGTCTTTTCACTAGGTCCTTCTTGGAGAAATCCTCCCTTGGCTACTCTAGTCCTAGGAGTCTATATCTTCACATTCGAAGATAATGTGAGAGGCTGTTTCCTCCTCTTCCATGCACAACCGACAGATAGGTTCCTCCCTATATATGCCAATTGTATGCATGTGCTTCCTTAGGGTCTAGTGACCGGTGAGTAATCCCGTCACTTTCCTTTTATCTGGCCCCTGCTGATGTTTAATATTTCGTTAGTCAGCGACTCCAAGGGTTTTTTTGACCAGGAGTTTGCTGTGTTCCTGTTTTGGTACATGCCTCCAGTACGTCTGATGTTTAGTTTGAATCCACCGAGATGTACAACTTATCTAAATACTGGTTCAGGACCAGTTAATGCAGTTTCAGACCCTAGCTTTGCTAGGGTGTCTGCCTTTTCATTGCCTACAATACCCTTGTGCCCTGGGACCCACTTAAGAGTTACTCTATTATGGTTTGCCAGGGTTAAAAGTTTTTGTCTAGTCTAGATCTGCTTTGGTGACATGCTAAATATTTCAGTGCTGCCTGACTATACCCCCTTTCGATGTTCATTTGAAAACACGTATCGATAGCGTAGATTTCTGCAAACTTCCTCACCGATGCACCTGGGTCAGTTTTAGATCCGTCTGTGTACCACACCAACGATCCTTCCTGACTGCATGCTTCCAACCCATCCCAGCTTAGCTGGATATGGTATGGTTGGTTGTCGTTAATTCTAGCCAACATGTTATTACTTCTCATTTCAAGAAGCGAGTTTGTTATAACAACTATGACTATGGGTGTTGGTTCCTTCGTGCCAATTCCCATTGCATTTGGGTTTGGACCCTTACTTTGTGGAATAATATAGTAATAATCCAAAAGTAATCTTAAGCGACAAATATTTTACCATCGTAACGCCACTGTGTTTAATTTATATTGGGTCGGTCATTCTCGAAAATTATACTGATACGAATAACTACCGAGAATTACAGTTCTCTTTAACCCGCAATATACAACAACAATACAAAAATAATTAGTCATCTACCGGTTGTCGTTATCACCCTCTTGAATCAAAATCAGTGCCTTGACTTGCACATTAGCCAATTCCGTTTTTCCCATGGATTATTCAATGAAAGAATAAAGACTTATTTTTACCTTTGACTTTTGTGTGGGAATCAGTTCATCTAATTAATATACAGGAGGAAATAATTATTAAAAATAACTCTATTGTTATCTTAATTCTCCCACATTTAAGAATAAAATAACAAGTGTACTAGAGATTTTATGTTTTTTCGTTCGTGAGAATGTCTTTTTATGCAAAATCGTGAGAACCAATCTGGACTTCCTTATTTTAGCCTCGAGAGAAAAAAAATATTTCAACAAAAATAACACTTTGATAAAAAAACATCATTTATCATATCCTTCTACTTCAAACTCAACAGAAAGTGAACAAGAAACCCAAAAAAATAGGTGTAAGGGTGAGAGAAAAGGAATTGATAATTATCAATAACAAAACATTTTTCGAAAAGAAAACACTCAAATAATGGTGGCAGAAATGAATAGTATTTTCCAACAAGATGGAGAATCATTCAATTTTTCTAGCTAAAGCCTTGGTTTCTATTTTTCAATGAACTCGGCGAGAACAATATAGTCACTTTACTGTAAATTCCAGGACACACTGGAATTAAAGGAAATGAAATAGCAGATGAACTAGCAAAGAGGGGAACTGAAACACCCTTTTGCGGTATCAGCTTCAATGTAATATTGGAAGAAGTAGGGAAAGCAGAAAAAAGAGAATGGCCAGATGTCTAGTAGGGCTTAGACAAGATATTGATTGGTAGACATTATTATATTAAAATCAGGTGCTCCTGCATAAATATCAACCAATCGGACATGATTTTTTCAAATATCGATATTTGGATGCAATTTCCTGTTTTGAAGAGCCGAGGCTCAGTTTACATATATTTATAAACAACGCGAACCCCAACATGAAAATTTGTTCTGAAATTTACCTTCCCCAGTGGTAGAAAATTCCAAAACTTTTGGTTTGGCAACTTGTACCGAAGTACCCCATTGGCGTTAATGATTAGAGTTAGAGTGTATTCATAGAACACCGATAAAGCCAGATGTGAACTGTCATTGACACTAATTATTGATAAAAGACAAAAGTGAAATAGATATTTCTATTTTAAGAAGTATAACGTTAATTATACTAAAGTTGTCATTAGAAACCTCCAGGGGCCGTATTCTTGCTGAGGGAGTAGAGCTTCTCAAGAGAACACATATTTTGTCTTTATTTTGCAGTGACAAAGACAAAATATCTGTTTTCTCGGGAAGCTTCACTCCCTCAGTTCAGTTTATAACAAAAAACACATAAAATGTTTCATCAAAACTACTCCCCACTAGTGCGGCCTCTGGTGGATTATTTTCAATTTAGAATTTGATATCATAACTCAAGGTAATTCCAATTTAAATAAAAATCACTTACTTTAAATATTTATATTTGTCTACAAAATTGCAGTTTATAATTTATAACTTCTATGAAAACTTATTTATATTTACAGTCATTATTTTGTTTATTCGTTGAGACTAATTGCACTTAAAATTAGAATACAATGCAAAACCAAACCAATAGAAAATTAGAGTAATTCAACTTTGGTCTAACAATTAATTTAAGATCTGCGTCTCATTTACAAATACTTTTAAAAAGTGTCTTTCTATTATATCACAAAAATATATACAAAAAAAATACTATCGAGAAATCTAGAGAGAAATATGTGCAACAACAGTAAAAGTATAATATCAACCGACATACAATTTTTAGAATACGTCAAAAAAGTAGCAATCAACAAACATTTGAAGCCAATTGTAAATATGTTTAACGATATCCTTGTGCCAAAAAAAAACTAAGGTTATGGATAAAAATGAACAAATACTTTTTCCTACAACCACTAAACAAAACACGCTTTTATACACAAATTTTTATACGCAAAATTAACCTATTAAGCATTATTTTAGGAATTATGAACCAAGATCAAAATTTATCTTTCGAGTTGTCCAATTCCGGCACTGAAAATACTCCTCCAGATATTATCGAAAAGGCTCGAAATGCAACCGAAAATTTGTTACCCGAAGTTACACCAGGCATAACAAATCAAAATTATTCAAATTTCACTATTAACTATACAATTAACTGATTTTTCTAAATTTAATTTTCATTTTGTAAGTTCTTTCTGTTCAAAGTTTAAATATATAAATTACTGTTTTTCTTTCATTAATAAATGTGGTTGTAGAAAAAATATTGTGTACAACTTGTAGGCAAAGCACTTTTCCCTCTCGCTAGATTTTCGGGCCACAAACTTCTGCGCTCGTGGGAAAAATGACGCTTTGCGCACTTGTTGTACAAACTACTATTTTGACATATGCATTTGACAGAGGCGTATCGGAATAGGTATAACGAAACGATCCACAACAGTAGAGCTGTCGACATAGCAGCACTGCGCATGCTCAGTTCGATTCGGATGAGGATACGGTTGCATTTTTGACTTATTGTTTGTCACTTTTGTAAAAAATTAACGTAAATATGGACAAAACCATACAAAATCACAAAATCACAAATTCCTGGTGAATTCCGACTAATGGAATTACATTTACTCTAAATGGACGTACACTTATTTATATAAATTAAACTCTATAAACAAGACATGTTTTTATACTCATATCACTGCTCATGTTAATACGCATCCGTTAGGGCAGGTTGTAGCAAAATGGATTGAACTCTGGGGTCATTTTTAACCATTGGTTGTATGACATGACAATACAAGAACAAACAAAGCAATCTGTAATTACACTGCCGAGCATAAAATTAAGGTCACCCAGTAATTTGAAGATATTGTAGAAATTTTTTTCGGATATTTCTCGGTTATAACATAGTTTACTAACGGATTGCTTGAATAAAAAAAGTAGTTGTTGCTATTTCGAAAAGCGGTTGAACAAAAAATCAAATTCCTAAAAACCATTATCAGCATATTTTTTGTTCCTATGGTTTTATCTGTCTATTGCAAATTGTTTCGAACGGTTACGGCAGTTGCCCTTCGAAATCATCTGCAAGAAGTGAGAAATGTAAACATAAGTGAGTGGACAGTTAGGAGGCGACTTCACGCTACTGATTTATCTTCTCGAACTAGTTACTGCGTATCTTGACGAGGTTCAAATCACGCGATTTGTTTAGCCTGCCCTCAGTCCAGATTTAAATCCAATAGAAAATGTTTGGGATGAAATAGTGCATGTGCCGGCCTCCAGAAATTCTAGAGAGCTTCGCAATATACTAGTGCAGGAATGGGACAATCTTCCACAGAATGTGATCCAAAGCATGCCTCGTCGTTTGCAGGCTGTTATCACTGCCAGAGGAGGGAATACTAGCTACTGAAGTCCTTAAAATTTCTTTTGTTTAAAGAAAAGCGTATCAAAGTAAAATTGTTCGTTTTTATTACTTTCAATAAACTTTGAACTACAACAACTTTTTTTATTCAAGCAATCCGAAAAAAATAAAAATTTCTACAATATTTTCAAATTACTGGGTGACCCTAATTTTATGCTCGGCAGTGTATTTTATAAAGCAGTAAGTCGCCATTATTTCAAATTAATTTAATTCAAACTATAAATGATGGCGATACCTTCATAATTATTGTAAAATAGGTCCGTATTGAAAATTTCACTATACTAGACATAAAATCAATATATTGTTATTTTCATTTTTTTATTCTAGTTTTGAGTGATTTTTAGCCGATATTTCAATATTTTAGGACTATTCTTGAATAGGTGCCACTTTCAGGAAGCACCTGGTTTTCAGTTGAACATGAACTTGTAGGATTGTTTATTAAATAACATTATTTTTCGCAGTTGACTAGAACATGTTTAATATAATTTCTTAAACCCAAATTTTTTTCACTACTCATTTAACTTCAACTACCGTTTTTACTTCACTTAAACTGTGATTTTACTACTTTGGTTTGCAGTTCCTTCAAAATTGCTTCATCCAGAAATATATTTCTTTTAAACTGTAAACTATAGCAAAGATTAAAAAAATTTCGAAGCTTCGAGGGACGCAAACACGCCAGCATAAATAAATAGACTTACAATTAAACGCAACACTACTAAATACAGGACGAACCATACTGTTACTCCCGCACAAACAAACTTTAAAATGACACACCTTCCCTTTCAGTCAAATTTTACTTATTTTAAATAATTTATGGAAGGAAGAGCTGTAAAAATTGGATTCGGACTGCTATCAATTTAGAAATTGATTTTAATAATGCAATTATCAATATTCACTGCAAAACACTTAGGCTATGGTCCAAAAGTAACTGGTTTGCATAAGTAATTATCGAATTAAAAAATTATAGCTAATTAGCTTACCTCGATTAGTCATCATCTGAAGACTCTTTATCAGAACTTGACAAAAGTAGGTGGTAAAACACAAAAGAGTGTCCATGTTTAAACACAACTAAAAAATTCCAAAAACTGTTTTTTTGAAGTAACAAACAACAAAATACAAAATCCGGGGTCGTTATGGGAATATATTTTAGTTTCATACTTTTACCATTGATGTCAACTCCCAAAAAATTTTCTCCTCAAAGCTTAAATCAAAAACCTCTAAAATCATAACATTTACATGAAAATCCTCCTAAAAAATTCTCTGTATAGATTTTTTCTCCCTAAACTTAGGGAGACAACTCCCAAGTTGGCATCACTGACTTTTACCGGTTTTGTGTCCTGAACATTACTAGATTTTTCAATTTCATTCTGTCAAGTTACTTTCGGACCATAGCCTTAATGTTGACATTGCAATTGACAGATGTCACAACTGTCAACGTCAACAAACCTTAATAAAACAAACATTTTGGCGAGATCCATTGCAAAAGATGAAGACGAAAGTTTAAAATATTGAAAATGAAATTATTTAATCGATGCTTATTGCTACAAACTTCTCCTACCGTGATAAAAATCTTATTTTGACTAATGCATTCCATGTGAATTCCAAGCAGTTTCCGTAATTGCAGCTTGCGTTTGTGCTTGCGCACCAGGACCTCTTTGTTGTCTCATAATCTCATCAGCAGGTGCACAATGAGGTCTCGGACCAGGTTCTGGGGTATACGTAAACGTCAGTCCAGTAGCGTAGATAATACCGTCATTCCTCACTAACGAAACAGGGACTTGCGTCGGTTGTCGTACCCATAACCATTCGCCACGAAATTGTGATATGTCCGGTACCACACAAAGCATACTCTCCTGGCATCTGAAATTAATTATGTATAGAAAACAGATCATATGAATACAAATATTTTTACTCACCTATACATAGTCTCAGCTTCAACATCTCCAAACCAAACTTGCAGTGAAGGTGAAAAATTATCTCCGGTTAGTTCCAACATAGCAACATCGCCGCCGCCGTTTAAATGTAAACTATGTACTATCGGCACTGGTGTTACGGGAGATCTCACTGGTCCCATTCCTTCATAAAACTGATACTCTGCTTTGTCTGTCGATATTATAGTCCAACACGCTCCATCGTTGATCATTTCTTTATTGGGTTCTTTAGGACATGGGGTAGCTTGGAATTGAATAATTCGTTCTTGTGATAGACAGAGGTACATTCTTTCTGTGTCTTTCATATAAAAAGCGCATTTGTGAAGTTGGGATACTGGATCGTCGGCTTCTAATAAGGCTTGTTGTTTGTCAACCTGGAAAATTTTATAATTGTGCAATACTTAACTACCTATATACAGTGTGACCCACTCAAGATCGAAACACCCAATTATAGTTTTTAATTGACATTTGATGAACAAATTTTGGTGGTTTAAAAAGGTCGGCAAAGGTACCATTTTTCAAAGAGTATCATTGAAACACCTAAAGATACATTTTTAGTAATGTAACTTTACCGGAGTCTAAGATGTACGTCGTCAAAAATTGTTTTATTTTTATTTTTGAACGTCCCTGATCTTGATCTGTAGTTTAAACAATAGTTATTTGTTTTACTAGGTAGAAAAGCAATTCATTCCAATTTCATGCAAAATCCAAATGATATTAAAAGTGGCTTTTTAATGACACTTGACAGATATAAGAGGTGTATTTTTACTGCCTAGTCACAAAAGGGGACTCCCTAGTCAGAAAAAGTACACCTTTTATGCCTATCAATTGTCATTAAAAAGCCACTTTTAATGTCATTTGGAGAATACAGTTATTTGTTTAACTAGGCAGAGAAGTAACAGATTTACTGACGAGGCTAGCATTTCATTGTCGAGGTGAAGCCGAGGCAATGAAACTAGCCAAGGCAGTAAATTTGATTCTCTGCCTTGTGAAACATATAATTTTTTCTCCTATTGTTTGTACAGTATGTTTAGAAAAATCAAATTAAAATGAAAACTTTTTTATAACGGATATAACTCACAATTTTTAATATTTTTTCTAATCATATATTATAGGTAATAATTAAATTGTATTTTTTAATTATGATTGTCGATTAGACCTTAAATTGTATACATATTAATATCTACAGAAAGATAATGAATATAATGTTAAATATCGACAATAATGTGCACAGTTAAGTTAACCCATGTATGTGTGACGTGGAAGTGATTGTATGATTCCATGGGCCTACTTAAATCACATTATCATTGCCGTTGCTAAGTAAAGTCTGGGAGATTTAAAAAAAGAAGAAGAAAAAATGATTTTTTAATGCCTAGGCAGTAAAAGTGTTACTTCTATGATCGATAAATGTCACTAAAACCGACGTTTAATGTAAATCGGAAAAAAAATCATTTTTTCGAGTAACCACAATAAAGTTCCTCCGCCTCTGTTGTCTTCAGAGAAATGAAAAAAAGTTTCATATAAAAGTTATTGACAGAGTCAAGTTTCACAATTCAAATTTTTTTCTGATATTCAGGGTGTTTCATATGGTTACAGCATATCAAATTTATGTTTTTTTTTTCAATGGAATACAGTCATAGATGATTAATTATTCGCCATTTTTCTTTAACTATCATTTAGCTTCAAAAAATTACTTTTTGCTTACCTTTCTGATAATCAGCCTTGGTAAAGCCATACCCGTAACAGAACACACTAATTTTACAGTTGACCCATAGTGGATATACCCATCTCTAACTTGAAACTCTTCACTCTCCGATTCATTATCATCTAATAAATGTATTGTAAATGCACCCCACTGTGTTGAACTAGCATGAAAATGTCCATTTTCAACGTGCAAATATCTGGTAGAAACTGTCTGAGATCTTAACCTATTAAATAGAGCCACTTTTGTACCACTAGCTATACACAAATCTGCATTTTTTAAACTTTGTTTTTTCTTAGACGGTTTTGATATCACTTTAATTCGTTTACTATGAAACACTCCAATATCATGTCCCGAACCATAAAACATTTTCACTGACAACATAAAATGTTTACGTTTATCAGAATCTGAGATATATAAAGTTTTTGCAGCACAATACTGTTTTCCATTGTTGAGGTCCAACTGTTGCATATCTTGATCCGAATTACCTATAAATGTATAAAATATATTAAATTATTACTAGTATATTTGTACAAGCAGATAGTTCACATCATATCAATGAATCTTATTACCTATTCCTATAAAAGCGCATAATTGTGAGGCTTGATCAGTTTCTCCTTCACGAAGCATTTGTTCTTGCCTCAACCTCCAGCCTTCTCCAAACAAATAAATACAGGGGGGTGGACAAAAAAATCTTTTTTCATTTCCATATGACTTCTGTGCAACTTTAGCATGTAATATAACAATCACCATATCAGATCTTTCTCTGAGATACCTCTCCATGGCTTCTCTAGTAAGCCTTCTATCTTCCCCTCGGTATCCTCCCGGTACCACCGCTCCAGAAAACCTGGAGTACATAGCTCCATGTTGAGGAGGAGGTGTAGGAGGCGACTGAGCATGATTTATGCCTGGGAGACCGTATTGATGAGGCATTTTCACTTAACACTATAATTGAAAACACCATTAGTTAACCTCACAAATTGTACACTTTATCATGATTTTTAGAACACAGTATTCTTCTAAAAGTCTTCGATGAAGATGTAAACAAACAATAAACACACAATCCGTGACTTCCACTGCCTTCACTTCTACTACTACCGCTGTAATGTATGTAATATGTGAGAACTGAGAACGTGAGAACAAAATGCTACTGTTCAATTGTATTGTGAGATTCTCTCCCCTCTATATATTAGTAATTAGTATTTCACCTCATTCCATTTGAAAAACACCTGTTCACAGCAAAATTTTCCGACAGTCTGGCCAACCTTTCAATGTTTGAAAATTAAATTTTGAATTTCTTCACCCTTTTTTTAGTTTTTATGTCTTGGAAATAAAAATAAAATATACTAAAAACATTCGTGGTTTCTAAAGCATCCAAGACCGGAGCCGAGTTTAAATGAATTAATATCAATATGCTGCTATGATTTGACATACGAGAGGTGAACAAAAACAAATTGTTAAACGGTCGTTAAGAGGTGACATAGATAAACAAAACCGATTTTGGTTTCTGCGCAAGACAGTTGGCAAACTTCACGTGGCTTCTTCTTATGTGAAACGGAGTCTAACAAGAAGTTTTAGGAACATTGAACTATTTAATGCTGTAATCCTTATCTCGAAACTAACAAAATACAGTAATAGTTGTTGTGCATTAGATTTTTCAAAATAAAGTATTATCAAAATAAAATAAAACAATTTATTTTGTATTGTACCATGTTGGAAAGTTTTTTTTTTCATGGGGTCCCTCTTGAGGTGCTTCACCATACATAGTTACTTCGCTGATTCAAAGCAAAGTTGAAACAACGTATAGGCAATACAATATACACATGTCATCAATGATTATCTGTCATACGTAAAGTCCGTCATCTGCGCATGCGACAAGGGTCGCAACTCGTGGCTCTTAGTTTTTCAAGAAGGAGAAGGAAAAATAACCATTACATTCACCCTTCCCCTTGAAGGTTCTTTATGGTGAAGGGTGTATGGAATGGTCATTTTTCCTTCCCCTTCTTAAAAAAGTAAAAGCCGCGAGTTGCGACCCTCGTAGCGAGAAAGTCGCATGCGCAGATGAGGGAATATGGTCCTCCAGTTATCGCCTCCTAATTATTTGTCTCTCCGTCTCTGTTTTCTGTCTATGTTTAATAAGAATAAGAGAGGATGGAGAATGTGTTGTTAAATAAGAGTGTTGTTTATTATCATTTATTATGGGGTTAATATCGGGGCGTGAGAAAATACATTGTGGGAAGTTAAACATTTATTTGATTTGATACAACAGCAATTTAAAAAGAGATTACCTCCGCCTTCTCTAAAAATTATTCGAGAATTTATGAACCGTGATTGCTGTAAAAAAGAAGAATCTTTCAGAGACCGTGGGAAAATTTTAATATTCGTGTGGAGATGGGTGTTCACGGCCTCTGGAAATTGATTGAATCATCAGGAAAACCAGTGCCATTAGAGACACTTGAAAATAAAGTTTTAGCAGTAGGTATATAAAATACCTAACTCTTTTTACGGGGTATTAATTTGATGGTTTCTTTTTAGATGTTTCGATTTGGCTACATCAAGCAATTAAGGGCTTCCAGGACAATAAAGGGGCACCTATAGCTAATGCTCATTTATTAGGAATATACCACAGAGTCTGCAAATTATTATATTTTAAAATAAAACCAATATTTGTTTTTGATGGAGGAGTACCTGCTCTTAAAAGACAAACTATCGTAAGTTTATAATTTCAATTGAATATAATGTCCTAGCATTAGAAAGGGGTTACTTCAATTCTTTATTTAAAATATTAAAATCAACATTTTTAAGGTTATGTTACAAATGCTTATTTTATAAATTTTTAGGCAAAACGAAACCAGTATAAATCGAAAAATGCTTCTGAAGCAGACAGGCTACAAAGGCAACTTATTAGTACACTTTTAAAACATACAGCAATAAGTAAAGTTTTATCAGAAAAAACAAAAGCGAGTTTACCGATTCCAAAAAAATCAAGTGGAAAATATGACGATCTCTATGGTCCACCTTCTGCAGAATATGATTCTCCAATTTCTTCAGATGAAGAAGTTACTGATAGCTCGAGTACCACAGATACAAGTCCCGCTAAGCAATGGGACTTGCATACAATTGACACCACCAGTCATTATTTTAAATCTTTACCTTTAGAAGTCAAACATGAAATACTCACTGATTTAAAAGAAACAAGAAAACAAAATTCTTGGGGTAAACTCCACCAACTTCCTAAACAAAGCGATGATTTTTCTAATTATCAGATGAAGAGACTTTTAAAAAGACAAGAAGTTCAATCAGCCCTAGATGATGTTTCCAAAGAAATGGGTGGAACATCCTTATCATTAGCCGAATTAGAATCTCTTCTCAATGATCAGGGAATAAAAACTACCAATGAACCTAATTTCGGGAAACGAATAGTTTCTGATAATAATACAAGGTATCTGTACATAAAAGATGTTCAGAAAGAAATTAAGGAAGCTGAAGAAGCAGAGGAGGCGAAGAAAAATATTGTTTCTGATACAGAAGAGGAAAAAGGTGAATAAAGAATGTTTATTATTTTCTATAGAAAGTGATGGATTTTAGTTGTGTTGTAATTTCAATTAAATTAAAACTTTTTTAGAATTAAAAGAAGCTATTCAATTGTCTCTCCAAGAAATCCCCTCTACTTCTGCTGTTGAATCCGTTGATTTAAAAACAAAAACTAAAGCTGATTTTGAAGAAGAAGATGATTTACAGAAAGCTATTCAGTTGTCTCTAGGAAAAGACCCATCTTCCAATAAACCAAAAGCAACATTTTCATTTTTAGAAAGTTTCAATGATGAAGACTTTCAATCGGAATCAGATGAAGATTTTGAAGAACCAACACCTAAATCAACAGTAAAAAAACTGTCGTCTGCTCAAAATTATATGCTCGAATATAGCGGTTTAACTCCAGCTGAAATTAACAAAATAATCGGTGATAATAAAAATGAACACAGTAATGATAGAAGTTTGAAAAATACCAAATTCACTGAATCAATTAAAGAGTTAAAACAAACAAAATGTCATGAGCACACGATTCAATTAGAAACAAAACTCGAAGGAAAAAGTCAAGATACACAAATGCAAACGATATCTGAAGACAAGAATAAAGAAGTTGAAGATACTGTAGAAATAATGTCAGATAGTTGTGAGTCAAACGATGATTTCTGTGTAGTTGACCCTCCTAAACAGTCTATGGAAATCATAATTGATCCTAATAAAGTTGAAGCTGATGATCTTTTTGGAGATATATTTGAAGCAAAAGATATAAAAGTTACCAATGATGATTTGTTATTGAAAGAAAACGTTGTAATTAAAACTAAGCCATTAAAAAATGTAACGTTTGAATCTAATCATAAAGATAATGGTTGTTTTAAAGAAAAGGAATTGTTGAATGATAATGAAAAGAAATCTCACATCGTAAAAGAGCAAGATAATAATATTAGTGTCTATTCGGTTAATACCAAAAATATTGCTGAAAAATTTCAAAATAAAGAAGTACAATCGGAAAATGTTGAACTTGAGGAAAAAACTGAAAGTAAGGTTGATAAAGTCAGTAATGAAAGATCGATGGTGTCTGAAGTACCAAAGTTAACCGTACAAGAGATGCAAGAACTGAAAGATAATTTATTACATGAAAAAATAGATATTTTACGAGAAAAATCACATAAGGAGAGATTAGCTAATAATATTACTGATCAAATGTACCAGGAAGCTCAGGTAATTTTTTTTGGTGTATAACATCTTTCCGCTCGGTTTTATGCAATTTGTGGCAGTGATTTCGTGAAATGAGAGTGTAACAGGAAGCCTGTGAAGCGCACGCTATTTGATTTGACCAATGAGCGCGAGCGGTGGTAAATTTCGCCGACATTATTTAGCTTTATTAAATTCTATAGATCCCACTGCTTAGGAAAATCTAATTTTTTTTGGTTTTTAGGAATTGCTGGAATTATTTGGAGTGCCATATATCGTAGCTCCAATGGAGGCCGAGGCGCAATGTGCATTTCTAGATGAAATTGAATTGACAAATGGAACTATAACTGATGATAGTGATGTTTGGTTGTTTGGAGGACGAACAGTCTATAAAAATTTTTTTAATCAAAGTAAATACGTTATGGAGTTTAAATCAGAAAATATCGAACACCATTTCAAACTAAATCGAAAACAAATGATTTTACTGGCACTTTTAGTGGGAAGTGATTATACAATAGGGCTTCAAGGAGTAGGGCCTGTTACTGCTTTAGAAATACTTTCAATCTTTCCTCCAAAAGACTCTCAAGAATTTACTCTTTCTTATCAACATTTTTTATCTGGATTGAAAGAATTTAAATCTTGGTATTTGAAGGGTAAAATGGGAGGTTCCGGAAGATCTGGTTTGAAGAACAAATTAAAAAATGTCACTTTTGGAGATCATTTCCCAAATCACCAAGTTGTCGAGGCTTATTTAGATCCAAAAATTGAAACTAATCGTACTCCGTTTTCTTGGAGTAAACCCGATATAACTGCTCTTACAGTTTTTGCCAAAGAAAAATTTGGTTGGACCATGAAAAAAACAGAAGATATACTAAATCCAGTTATAAAAAAATTAGAAGAAAACCGATCTCAGACTTCTATTAAAAATTATTTCAAGACACAATTTAAAGTTGATGCCACTGCCATTGATGGTAAAGTTAGCAAAAGAGTAAAAAGCGCCATTAATAGAATTGGAAAGAGTACTGATGAATTAATTGCTGAAGAAATGGAAGAGTTAGAGAAAGCGAAAGATAAAGCTGGTGGAAAAAAAATTAGACAATCAAAAAAGACCAGAAACAAAACAAATAAAGAAGGAACCGAAGCGAATTCAAGTGAAAGTGTAAAAGAGAAGAGTATAGAAGTAAATAATGTAGAAGAAAAAACCAGCAGTGTAACTAGTGAGGTGAAGGAAAGAAAACGTACAATAGAGAAAAATGATAAACAAAATAGTAAGTCTGTAAGTAGCAGCGTTTCTAAAACGAAAACAAATAGAAAGAAAAAAGAGCCAAGTAAGGATACAAAAAAATTACCTTTAGAAGAGGTAAATGAGTTGAAAGATTACGAAAATATAGCGATGGAATTGAAGATGAGAAGAAAAAGGAAAAATGAATTAATGAAATTGAAAATAGAAGTTCCTTCTAAGAAAAAACCAAAAATTGTACCGTTACTACCTCCGGTTCTGGAAGAAATACCAAAAGAGTTGGAAGAAGATGCCGAAATTCAAATTTTAACTGCCACAACTTCTCAATCAAATAGACGAGTTCAAGAAATTGAAACGGAAACGTTGAAGGCATTAGAGATATCGCCTAAAAGTAATAAAGTTACTCCCAATACAAATTTCCATACGAAAGATGTGATTCATCAAAGATTGCGAGATAAATCTAATTTGCTTAGAAATAAAATGAAAGCCATCGAAGTATTTAGGAAATCGAAAAAAGGTCCCGGTTATATGGCTAAAAGTAAAAAAACTGTAGTTTTGCCGAAAGAAGATGCTGAACTATCCGAAGAAAGTGATTAACTTTCAACTACACGCGCCCTAAAATGTATCTCAAGTACACGCGTGGTGTATTTTATGCACCATTCCATGTTCCACTTCCTTCATATACTACAATTACTAAGGGCCATCTTCTTGTTCTCCTGAACATGGAGAACGCATCGCACATTTTATTCACTGTATCTACGCCACCTTTATTTGCGTTGTAATTTAGAATAATATTTGGCTTATTAGTTACGGCATTATTAGTACGGCATCATGCATGGTAGAAAGTAAAATAACGACTCTCTTCTTTTTAGGGACAAAAGACACTTCTGTGACATCCTTTTGGAAACCAAATAAAAACGAACTTTCTGGTCTTGTTTTGCTTGGTATGAAGTCAGCTGCCAACTCTCTTTTATTTTTCTTCAATGTACCGACTAAGGTAACTTAATCTTTCAAAAGATCTTTTGCCAACGGGTAGCTTGTATACCAGTTATCGCATGTCAAATTTCATGTCAGATATGATGGAAGGCACTACGATGAAGGATTAGACGATATATGGGGCCTCTATCGAAATTTTTAAGAAAATATCGATTCAAGTAAAGCTAGTGCATTTTATACGCGTGTAGTTAAAGATTAAGTTCGGATTTTAGAATTTTTTAAATTGGGAGATTCATTTTAACTCGCATGTCGGCTATATTTAATTTAAAGTTTCTACTGATCCAAAATAAAGACAAATGTCATTTTATTACTTTTTACATTAAATAATCCTTTCAATATTACGGTACCATTATAGGTAACCCCTTTTTACTTTATACTTTGTTAAATATATTATTTTTTTACTTATTAAATGTTTGCATTACCATTTGCAGTTTTATTTCAATCAAAATTATTGTTAAGAACACAATCTTCTCAATCTCGTTAAAAATTTTGGTACCTAATTTTTTTCGCATTTTCGTACCTCTCACTTTCGCATACCGTCGTTTACAAGATATCGTAGATAGCTGCTGATTTTTTTATATATTTTTTCATTATTTGAGAGTGTGTATCTAAAATTTCAGCTCGAAATTCCCATTATTATAGGCACTATGGTTTTTTTTACTTAGCGCGTTTTCTGTTTTCTCCAATTTTCGTTTCTCTCACTTTGGCATACCCTCGTATACAAAATATCGTAGATAGGATGCTGCTGATTTTTTTCTATATTTGTTCATTATTTGAGAGTGTATATCTAAAATATAAGCTCGAAATTCCGATTATTATGGGCAATATGATTTTTTTACTTAGCGCGTTTTCTGTTTTCTCCAATTTTCGTTTCTCTCACTTTGGCATACCCTCGTATACAAAATATCGTAGATAGGATGCTGCTGATTTTTTTCTATATTTGTTCATTATTTGAGAGTGTATATCTAAAATATAAGCTCGAAATTCCCATTATTTTGGGCAATATGATTTTTTTTACTTAGCGCGTTTTCTGTTTTCTCCAATTTTCGTTTCTCTCACTTTGGCATACCCTCGTATACAAAATATCGTAGATAGGATGCTGCTGATTTTTTTCTATATTTGTTCATTATTTGAGAGTGTATATCTAAAATATAAGCTCGAAATTCCGATTATTATGGGCACTATGATTTTTTTTTACTTAGCGCGTTTTCTGTTTTCTCCAATTTTCGTACCTCTCACTTTGGCATACCCTCGTATACAAAATATCGTAGATAGGATGCTGCTGATTTTTTTCTATATTTGTTCATTATTTGAGAGTGTATATCTAAAATATAAGCTCGAAATTCCGATTATTATGGGCAATATGATTTTTTTTACTTAGCGCGTTTTCTGTTTTCTCCAATTTTCGTTTCTCTCACTTTGACATACCCTTGTATACAAAATATCGTAGATAATATGCTGCTGATTTTTTTATATATTTTTTCATCATTTGAGAGTGTATATCTAAAATATAAGATCGAAATTCCGATTATTATGGGCAATATGATTTTTTTTACTTAGCGCGTTTTCTGTTTTCTCCAATTTTCGTTTCTCTCACTTTGGCATACCCTCGTATACAAAATATCGTAGATAGGATGCTGCTGATTTTTTTCTATATTTGTTCATTATTTGAGAGTGTATATCTAAAATATAAGCTCGAAATTCCGATTATTATGGGCAATATGATTTTTTTACTTAGCGCGTTTTCTGTTTTCTCCAATTTTCGTTTCTCTCACTTTGACATACCCTTGTATACAAAATATCGTAGATAATATGCTGCTGATTTTTTTATATATTTGTTCATTATTTGAGAGTGTATATCTAAAATATAAGCTCGAAATTCCGATTATTATGGGCAATATGATTTTTTTTACTTAGCGCGTTTTCTGTTTTCTCCAATTTTCGTTTCTCTCACTTTGGCATACCCTCGTATACAAAATATCGTAGATAGGATGCTGCTGATTTTTTTCTATATTTGTTCATTATTTGAGAGTGTATATCTAAAATATAAGATCGAAATTCCGATTATTATGGGCAATATGATTTTTTTTACTTAGCGCGTTTTCTGTTTTCTCCAATTTTCGTTTCTCTCACTTTGGCATACCCTCGTATACAAAATATCGTAGATAGGATGCTGCTGATTTTTTTCTATATTTGTTCATTATTTGAGAGTGTATATCTAAAATATAAGATCGAAATTCCGATTATTATGGGCAATATGATTTTTTTTACTTAGCGCGTTTTCTGTTTTCTCCAATTTTCGTTTCTCTCACTTTGGCATACCCTCGTATACAAAATATCGTAGATAGGATGCTGCTGATTTTTTTCTATATTTGTTCATTATTTGAGAGTGTATATCTAAAATATAAGCTCGAAATTCCGATTATTATGGGCAATATGATTTTTTTTACTTAGCGCGTTTTCTGTTTTCTCCAATTTTCGTTTCTCTCACTTTGGCATACCCTCGTATACAAAATATCGTAGATAGGATGCTGCTGATTTTTTTCTATATTTGTTCATTATTTGAGAGTGTATATCTAAAATATAAGCTCGAAATTCCGATTATTATGGGCAATATGATTTTTTTTACTTAGCGCGTTTTCTGTTTTCTCCAATTTTCGTTTCTCTCACTTTGGCATACCCTCGTATACAAAATATCGTAGATAGGATGCTGCTGATTTTTTTCTATATTTGTTCATTATTTGAGAGTGTATATCTAAAATATAAGATCGAAATTCCGATTATTATGGGCAATATGATTTTTTTTACTTAGCGCGTTTTCTGTTTTCTCCAATTTTCGTTTCTCTCACTTTGGCATACCCTCGTATACAAAATATCGTAGATAGGATGCTGCTGATTTTTTTCTATATTTGTTCATTATTTGAGAGTGTATATCTAAAATATAAGCTCGAAATTCCGATTATTATGGGCAATATGATTTTTTTTACTTAGCGCGTTTTCTGTTTTCTCCAATTTTCGTTTCTCTCACTTTGGCATACCCTCGTATACAAAATATCGTAGATAGGATGCTGCTGATTTTTTTCTATATTTGTTCATTATTTGAGAGTGTATATCTAAAATATAAGCTCGAAATTCCGATTATTATGGGCACTATGATTTTTTTTTACTTAGCGCGTTTTCTGTTTTCTCCAATTTTCGTACCTCTCACATTGGCATACCCTCGTATACAAAATATCGTAGATAGGATGCTGCTGATTTTTTTCTATATTTGTTCATTATTTGAGAGTGTATATCTAAAATATAAGCTCGAAATTCCGATTATTATGGGCACTATGATTTTTTTTTACTTAGCGCGTTTTCTGTTTTCTTCAATTTTCGTACCTCTCACTTTGGCATACCCTCGTATACAAAATATCGTAGATAGGATGCTGCTGATTTTTTTCTATAATTGTTCATTATTTGAGAGTGTGTATCTATAATTTCAGCTCGAAATTCCCATTATTTTGGGCACTATGATTTTTTGACATAACGCGTGTATTTTCGACTATAACATAACCTCACTTTGAAATTTTCAAAATCGGAGCTAAGTGTCCTCAGACACTCCACTAATTCGACCCCATAGAGAAATAATATGTTCGACCCCGTAGACTACGAAAATGTCCATCAAAATAATTATTAAACTTATTTATATCAATAATGGAGACTAGCTCCATACTATACGTCTATGCTATCATCAATACAGAACAATGTATGCTGTGTTGTCTATGCTTTCGTGGTCACAATACAAATAAGTATACAGTAACAAAGTACATAAAGAAGAAGAACAGTAAGGTTATGTTTATAAATTTTATTTGTGACACCTCAAGTAAAACAGAAACAAACAAAACAAATACAATCCAACGATGACCACACATTGGGGAGAAATAGAACCCAAGCCGGTATCCGATTTTATTATTCCTGATATTGCAACAGAAATAGAAAAATCGATGGACAAATTTTGTTTAGCAGAATACCATGATGAAATCGTCAAAGAAAAAGTAGAAAATATCGTTTTACCCCCAATAGATCCATTTATATCATACGCTATTTCGTTACATAAATACGCTAATGATATGACTGAGATGATCAGAGTGGCAGAATTAGCGACTGAAATGAATTTAATCCCACCAGAAGATGCAGCTCCTCCAATGCCTGTAATGCCCGAAATCGTTTTAAAACATAGAAGAAACAATTTTAATTTTATACCACAAGAAATAACTCCATTTACTTCTGGGAAGGAAGTAGAAATACCCGAGCTAAGTGAAGCGGTAGTTAAAAATTTATTAACCAAATCTATCAGTACTATGTTCGCTCACATAGGATACGAAACTACTCATCAAAGTGTTTTGGATATAATGACTGATGTATTAGAAACGTTCTTACAAACGTTTTGTCATAAAGTAATAGAATATATGGAGAGTGCTGAAAATCAAGATGTAGGATTTAGCAGTGTCATAGAGAAAGTATTAACAGAAACCGGAATGGGTGGAGTAAAAGGTCTCCATGATTATTATCAAAATAGGGTTGTGAAATATATAAATGTTCTTAAAAAGCGATGTGTTGACCTCAACAAACATTATGCAGTACTTTTAATACCAAAAAGCCCATCTCCTACTAATAAATTCAACAATATTGTTAGAGTAAAAGTTGAAGATGATGAAGATGCAATCGAGATAGAAAATCCAGAGTTTCACTTTACCTCTTTTGCAGGTGATGCATCTGTAATAGAATCTGGACTACAGTTGTTGCATAGTTTAGAAGCTGAAGAAAATTTACAAAGCTTAGAAAATGGCACAGAAGAAGAAATTGCTACAACTTCTAAAATTGTTACGATTTCTTCTGAAGGAGACATGTGCAATTTATCACCTTATCCAAAGAAAAAAAGAATCTAATATGAACCGTTTTTGAATACTTTTTGTGATTAATTGAAGAGGTGTATAAATTAGGTTGGTCGGCGAATGGATAGTTCAGCCTTTAAGATAAAGCATGTATGAAATAAAATGTAACTGAAATATATTTGATTTATTATACATTATCTCGCTAGAATAAAATGTTCTCTTGCAATTACCACAAGAGAGCAAATATCTTCAATGTGACGAAATAGTTCACCAGTAAATGTTCATTGACATTGAACACTGTTCTTCAAGGATGGATATAACAAAGATATTTTTGCTCACAAAAATGGTAAAGAAAAAGAAAGGATGTACTTTACAAAATATTTAATCTTAAAGTCAAATTACATCTATTTTCCCTTACTTTCACGTTCTGCTTTTCTTTCTGCAGCACGTTTAAGTTGTTGTTTTGTGCTCAAGTTATGCCTCTTGGAGAACCTTTGATTTTTCAAAAACTTAGCATCCATCTAAAATTATTAATCAATAAGAAAGGTAATAATGTATAATTAGCTGATTGCCTCTTGAATGGGGCTTGTAAAGTGTATATTACAGATTATTATAGGAGTTGTCATGAGTAGCATAAAAGTACTTACCCCTAAAGTTGATTCATGGAGGAACCGTTTGGGTTTTTTTATTCCATTACGGTGGGCTTTGCGATCTATAACGAAATATTATTATTAATAGAAATAATAATAATTTTGAAATTGACTTACTTTGATTATGGTTTGTGTGATTCTTTGACTTTGCCATCTCTGTTCAAAGTTTAACCTAAAATAAAAAGATATTGTTAAAATAAAATATTTCAAGAAAATAGAGGTACTAAAATATTTTTCGAAACTGTGAAATACATATATAATATTTTATAAATACTTTTATTGGAGGATGGTTGAAATAATGAAAGAAATAGTTAAAATTATTTACCTTTCCAGTGGATTCTGTACTGTCAAACGTCAAAAGAACCTTGGTGGTTATTGTCTTCTTCTTTCTTACTATAATCAGCTCTGCGCTAACGGAAAATGAACCCGCAATATGTGGCCTTTCACATTTAAGAAATGTAGACACGAGTTCAAAATTCTTTCTGTTCTCCAAATAATCATCATTATCCCTCTCATTTCATAAATACCGGTTCTAAAATATCACCCACGTAAGGTTATAAACATGGAGACTATAGATTCTCCATGGTTATTAGTTATTCACAACTCAGTGGTTCACCTCGAACTTGTAGCATACCCAGGTAATGATTTTCGAGTGGCCTCGATCACTGTTTTCAGGTACATAGATTGTAAAAGTTAACACAATTCTCTAGGAACTACACACAATCAAAGAAAGTGTATTTCACATAAAAGATTTATTTGTAAATATTCGAAAATGCATACAGCAAAAAGTACACGAAAATACTCATTATCAGTTAGAATAAAAAATTCAAAGCAAAATATTCCAAAGAGGTAACATGCAGTCGAATATGTTGAATAATTAACATGTTAAGTACAACATAGTAACAGAGCTTTAACATATTACTTCACCAAAGCTTTGATGAGAATCCTCCTGGTGGTACTCTTCCTTTTTGTTGTTCGGATGATGCTGAAACATTATTCACTTTAGGTTCTGGAGGAGGTGGAAGTGTCTTCGCTGGTATTGAAGGAGGTGCATCCGTATTTGTTCCCTCAAGAATCGAAGAAGCATTTCTGCCATGATCTCTCCTGGCAGCTTTGTTTTCGTTACCTTCACCGCCAAAAATGTTTGTGTGGCCGCCGCCTGGTGGTCTCAACACTCTACTCGAACTCCGGGTATCTTCTCCCAATCCAACATTTATACCCGTGGAAGTCATGCTAAAATTTTCAAATATATTTATAACAAAACTTGCTTAAATATAATATATAAAAAAAACCGTTACCTGACTAATCAGTGATTATTCCTTCAAACACAAACTAAATTTTGACGGGACGATTTAAAACTAGTTATAACCAGATACTATCAGCAGCATTCAACATTCAACAGGAAATGAATAACTGATTAATGTCAACTGTCTTAAACGGTTTTTTTCTTTATTTCTTTTTATGAGATCAATTTATAAAAATAAATATCTTACTCTTATTTCGATTCCTTGTCAATTTTAAATTATCCAGCAGTTAAACACCTTCGTTCGTTGATAAAATTAAAGCAAATATGTCAAATGTTTAAGAAATTAGCATATAAGTGATAATGGCTAAGCTTACAGCTCTCGTTATTTTACATTATTTTTTTGGTTATAATTGCTATAAGAACGATTCTTTTGTTATTATATATCTAAATACTGAGTTAATATTCATGTATTCCAAAAAGTTAACTCCTGGTTTACACAAATAATGCTCATTTACGCTTAAAAATATCAATAAAATTAACAGCCAAGAGAGCTTTAGACACTATCAATTCGAATTACCATAGTTGGCTACACTGTTTTCATCACGTGATCTATATCCTCTTTTTTATTGGGCAAGCATTGGATCATCAGATATATATTTATTTTTAGATTTAGAATATGCGAAAACCAGCGCTGGCCAAATACTGTCTAGGTGGAGGCCAAAATAGAGTAGAAGAAGAAGAAGATTTAGAATTTTAAATAAAAATAAAAATTAAATAATGTTTGTCTGAAATAGAAGTAACCTAATTATTTATGCAAATAGCCAATAAATTATTATACAGTGATTCTTTTTAAATTTGCTAAAATACGGATACAGAAAATCGGGATTTGTAATCAACAAGTGAATGAGCATTTAAAAGTATTTATAATCTGAATACAACAAGAAAATGATACCAAAGTTCGAAGACTTTGGCGTCTACATATAAAAACAACGATGGTTTGTGTCGCAAGTGAAAATACTGACTCGTGTTAATAATTTGAACAGTTTAAAAAAGTTAGGTTATAGACTATGTCGCAATCAAAATTTGTATTCCCAGGAGAACTCATAAATCCAGTTAAATCTTTAAGAGGTGTAACTATATTGGGTCCAGGCTTGAGGCAAAATGAAGAACAGCCAAATACACTCTGTGTAACCCAACCTGGCAAATTGTGTTTCAAGGAGCCTAATGTATACTGGATCGAAGGAAATAGAGCTAGGTATATTCCGAAAAAGGGAGATCTAGTTGTTGGAGTTGTAGTGAAGAAGTCTGGAGATACTTTAAAAGTAGATATCGGTAGTGCAGAACATGCTGCTCTTTCATTATTATGTTTCGAAGGAGCTACCAAAAAACAAAAACCAGACGTACAAGTTGGAGATGTTGTGTATGCTAAGTTATTGAATGCACACAGAGAAATGGAACCTGAATTAGTTTGTGTAGATTCTTATTACAAAGCCGGGCCATTAGGAGTACTATCAAACGATGGGTATTTTCTAACAATATCTTTATCACTCGCACAAAGCCTTTTAGAAATCGAAAATCCTATGTTAAGATATTTAGGAAAGAAATTTATATATGAGATAGTTGTAGGAGTTAATGGTAAAGTTTGGATAAATGCAAAGAAGACCAGTGATATTTTAAATTTGATGAAAATTTTTGAAATAGCTGATCAGCATGGCGTTAAAAACATGTCTGAAACTTGTAAATCTATTTTATGATCTAAATAAAAGAATGCGGAAGTCGTTTCTATGTTTTTATTACCAGATACATATTTTTAGGTGTGTATATTGGGGTGACATTCACTGAGACCTTAAAGATCTGTTGTAGAATCATTTAGATATACGCGTTTCAAAAAAGGTGGCCCCGCTATGGATACAGAATTTTTTTTAATAATTTTAATATATCTGGGGTATTTACTATGTTTGCTGACGATACGACCATTTTGTGGCGTGACACTGATCCTGATCGGTAACAGAATTGAGTCAGCAGAGACATTCTAAAAATAAAGGAATGGTGCGATTCAAACTTTTTAACACTTAATGTCTCTATAACTAATATAGTATCATTTATTAGATGTGAGATCGATCATATATCTTTGGGTTCTGAGCCAATACAAAGTCTACAGACAAACAAATTCTTGGGTTTATATATTGACAGTAAATTAAAGTTTGAACCACATATTCTTTATTTAAATGCTCTCCAGAGCATGCTACACATTGAAGACAGTTTCTCGTGAGTTGGATACTAGTATGGGAAGGAATCTATACTTTGCATATTTCTGGGGTTCCTGTACAGACCAGTTATTTAATATGGTCTTCATCCTGCAGAAGCGAGCTGTTAGATTCTTGTGTCATATTGGGTGTAGAGAGTCTTGCAGGCCTTACTTTGTCCAGCAAAAAATTTCAACTTTGGCCTGCGTTTATATCTTGGAATCAGTGTGCCTCATTCATTGGGAATTTGGATTGGAGGTCGGCTCAGCTCGTGCTTATAATAGTCGTGCTTCTCATATAATCTCCTTACCTATACCCTCCTCCTCTCTAATAAAAAAATCTATATGATAGTAAAAAATTTGCCATTCAATGTTAGAAAAATAACTAAAAAAAAGCATTTTAGGAGCGAGATAAAAAAATTGTTGACATCAAGGGCCTACTATAAAGTTTCGGAGTACTATGACGATTCTTTTGCTTAGTGTTGTGTTTGTTTAGGATTTAGTTATTGACATATATTGTTGTTTTTTGTATCTTGTATAATGTATAAATATTTTAAATTTTGTTGTTATAGATTGATCTTTTAAAATTATTTTGTTGGTCTAATTGTTCTTAGGTTATGATGCTTTAATTATAAGTTGTATAAACTTGAATTAATAAAGCTATTTCTGACTTTGACTAAGCAAACCAGTACCAGCTAGGTACCTATGATACCCCTTTTTTAGAGCATCGTAAGTATTACAAATGTCTTCTAAATCAACCATACCCATCCCTACAGCTACTCCTGTAGTTTGTTTAGTAGCTTCATCCATTTTATCTAGCTTTGCGTTTTCTACGGTTTGTTTTGCACTTATCAAGGCAAAAGCTGTTGCAGGGGCCATAGATCTTAATTCTGATTGACTAAAATGATTTGATAAATTAATTCCAAGATTGTTTTCCTTGATGTAACCGCCAATTTTACATGGTAGGGATTCATAATTTGAGCCTTCTAATTTTGATATTCCTGATTTTCCAGCTATATTTTTCCATGCTTCTTTTATTCCCGTTTCCACTGTGGATACCACGCCAATCCCTGTTAAAACCACTCGCCTCTGCATTATCAAGTACTATTTTGTTAATCAAGTTTATTCAACAATTTTATACACTTTAATTTATTTTATTTAAAATATTTACACATGAACAAAATTTGAATGTCTATTCAACCAACATAGCGTTATTCTCATAATTTGAACTACTTTGATCTGAACTAACGAACTACCAATAAGAGTCAAATATTTTTCTTCTTTTTTTCAATTTTTGTTAAGGGTTGTTTGTTCACTATGTCAAGACTATCCTATCGTTAAAAAATAGATGCAGAAAACACCTCTGTATTGACTTGTAAACTTTTTTGTGTTTAAGATGCTTTCGGAAATTTATTTAAAACGAGTAAATCTATCTGCAGATGTGTACGCTGTCTGTGTTCAACATGCCTTGACTACCGAGAAGCAAGAAATTATGGGACTACTTATTGGTGAAGTAATTATTGTCAAATATGTGTAATTAAAAAAATTGTCTCGGTATATTGTAGGTGGATGAAAATGAACGTACCTCAAACATATTCGCGTGCGTTATCTTACATAGAAGCGATAAACAACCGGATAGAGTAGAGATATCCCCGGAACAGCTTTGTACAGCATCAATGCATGCAGATCAGCTAGCGAACAAACTTAAGAGACCGATGAGAGTACTAGGATGGTATCACTCCCATCCTCACATTACCGTGTGGCCGAGTCATGTTGGTAAAAAGACGAAGACTTATTAATTCCCAATAATTACGATTAATGGAAAACTTTACAATTTCTTGTTTAATATGATTTTTTTGTAGATATAAGAACACAAGCAATGTATCAAACGATGGACCCTCTGTTTGTTGGTCTGATTTTTTCAGTATTTCAAAATAGATCCCTGGAAAATCAGGTTCAAGTAACATGTTTTCAAGCAGAACAGAAATATTCGGAGGTCGAAAGGAGAGAAATTGAGTTGATGATACAACCATCATCATTTGAAAACTACAATTTAGAAGGTACTTTAAAATATGTGCAAAGTTATTATTTCTCTTTATTCTTTTATAGGGATAGCAAATCTTGCTAAAATCCTAACTCAAGAAGAAGTTGAATGCCATGATGTACAAGATAACGGAACCGAAGACGAGTTAATCACCCTTCATAACGATGCTTTTAAAACTTTAGCATTGGTTCACATCGTTTCTAAAATATCTAGGCCGCTTTGTGATGATTTAGAGCAGAGGAAAAGAACCGTTAATCAGAGGATCAAGGAACTGGAAAATCTTAAGAAGACTCTAATTTAGATTAACTTTGTATTTTTCGCACAATAGATAGTAAATGTACCAATGTCCGACACTATAAGGGAATGGTCACTGTAATAATTAAGTTATCAATAGAGAATCGAAAAATAAGGTCCCACTTGTATTCGTGCATGCTGAATATGCGTTCTATTAAAGGGAAAATATTTTTATTTTGTTTATAGGTAATACCAATTAAAATATTTATTCAACATATTATTTGCTCATTTGCATTTGTACTAGTAGCTGACATGAGAAAATTGTGATTTCACCAATAGCTGACAGGTAACGTCCCTATAGCTGACAGCTAAAAAAATGAAAATAGTCTTATTGAAGGCTCTGTTTAATAAAATATTAACATGGTATTTTATTGAAAAAAAACTAGTATTACATAAACATTAACTTAAATAACTCTTAAATTTTGAGATATTCTCTCACTTTTATTTATCTTGGGGTGTCTTTTTAGAAAAAGAGTATACCAATGTCGACCAGGCCTATTATCGGTAAATGGGGTTTCCTTTCTTAAGAGCTGCACTGTACACTATACAATATCCAATAAATACTCCTTATTAATTGGGAAACCATTTTTCGCCATATGCAAAAGCCAACGGACAAGGCCATTCTCTTCTTGAGTTGAGTTGTTCGAATTGAATCCAACCTAAAAGTCGTCACTGTATACTGCTCGCAAAAAGTATCCTGAAAAATGAATTAACATTAAAAATTTTCTTGAAAATTCTTCGAACGTCCGGAAAAATAACATGATTACATTTTAATTTTTCTAAAATAATATACATATATTTATATTCACTTCTAGGACGGCCGGTATATATAATATTCATCGTAGATTATGATAAACAACTTTACTTGTTTAACGGGGTGACTAACGAATAAATTTTGTCGATATAGCGTGTTGACTTTCAAATAGGAAATATTGTTCGAAATTAACGTGTATCGTGAAGTGTAGTGAATAGTGCCTTTATGGATTACTTGGATTACAATCTGATACATTTTCGGTAAGTTTTCATTATATTGACATACGAACAATTTTATTACAATAAATTGATTTTTAATATATAAACCAAGTATTTTACAATTGTTTATTAGATTTTAAATTTGCTTAGAACTTTTTTTGATAAATAGGTACTTTTTGGTCATTGTATAGACGAAAAATTTTGTTTATACATGATTATAGTAGGTTTTAAATTTGCTTAATCTTGAAAAATTAATTTGGTAATTAGAATTAGTACATAATATTGTTTATTTATAATCTATTTTTGATTCCTTTTACTATTTTCTGATACCAAAATATTTAAAATACTTAAAAGGGGGCCGGTATATATTCCTAGCTATGAAAAATTGTTCTTTATGGGAGGTTAGTTCCGATAAACTGTACATATACTTGTACGTCGAATTAGGGCTCCTATAAGGAATATTGAATGACAATTTAAATGTGTATGCTTCCATTGTTTCTTAATATACAGAATTGATATATATTGTTTATTTATATTCCATTTTTGCAACCTTTTACTATTTTCTTATATTATCAAAATATTTAAAATACTTAAAAGGGGCCGGTATATATTCCTAGCCATGAAAAATTGTTCTTATATGGGAGGTAAGTTCCGATAAACTGTACATATACCTATACCTCGTATTAGGGCTCCTATAAGGAATATTAAATGACAATTTAAATGTGTATGCTTGCATTGTTTCTTAATATACACTATATATATACAGAATTGATATATATTGTTTATTCATAATCCATTTTTGCATCCTTTTACTATTTTCTTATACCAAAATATTTAAAATACTTAAAAGGGGACTGGTTTATATTCCTAGCTATGAAAAATTGTTCTTATATGGGAGTTTAGTTCCGATAAACTGTACATATACTTGTATCTCGCATTAGGGGTCCTATAGGGAATATTGAATGACAATTTAAATGTGTATGCTTCCATTGTTTCTTAATATACCTAGTTGATATATATTGTTTATTTATAATCCATTTTTGCATCCTTTTACTATTTTCTTATACCAAAATATTTAAAATACTTAAAAGGGGGCCGGTTTATATTCCTAGCTATTTTATATGGGAGGTTAGTTCGGATAAACTGTACATATATACTTATACCTCTTATTAGGGCTCCTATAGGGAATATTAAATGACAATTTAAATGTGTCCTGCTTCCATTTTGTTTATTAATATACAGGGTCTTTAAAAATTAGTTAAGGTAGGAATATGTACAGTTCCTCTTGACTCACCTTATATATAACAGAAGTTTCTATAATATTTTATACTACACAAAGGGTGTTTCTAAATTTATGCGAAAAAATTCAGGTGGTTGTCCATATAAAATTATAATAGGTCTTTCATATGAAAAAATTTCCTCACTCCACTCCCTAAAAAGATGCTGAGAGAAATTGAGTTTTTATTTTATTTTCTCAAGTTTAAGTAAAGTTTTAAAATTTATTTAATAACAAATCTTTTATTCTAGATTGAGTTTAGGGCTTACATTAAAAATTTTCTTATTAATTTTGTTTTTTGTTTTAGAATTCTTATTAGGAAGTGATTTTTTAGTTTACAAAAGCGACTTTGCATTTTGCAGCTACAGAATTTTCATTAATATTTGGTAAAGTTTTTCTTTGCATGATTTTTTCTTAGCCGCATGGGTTTAAAATGTGCATGAGGGTGATAAAGTAGTGTAGATTTAGGGGTATTAGTATTTTAATTATAAAATATTGTATATAAAAATATCTTTATGTTGTAATTTGTGTTTCAATTTTTCGGCTCTTATAAAAAAAATGTAAATGTTAATATTTTGTTGATATTAAACATATTATCTTTTTATATAATTGCTAAGTTTGCATTTATTTTATCTTGTTTGTAAATGTATATATCTGCACTTTGCTAGAGGTAAAGATAAACTCTGGCTTAGTGTAGCCGGTAGAGAACATCCAGCTTTCAGGGGGGGCACATTTTCCATCGGTTGTGAATATTTTAACCGGTTGATTATATTTTCTACCAATAAAGGGAATAACTCAGCCATGATGGGCAACGATTGCTTATATATAAGTATTTAATTTCATAAGTTTTGTATTGCTTCGGTTGTTGTATATGATATTTTGTGTATTATTGTTAAATATTTAACTCCACTTTTACCATAGCTAATATAATTGTTGTTTCTATTTACCTTTTTTGTTCTGTTCTGAATCAAACTGTTACTTGAGAGATAACAGAAAATAGATCAGTAGATTAAGATGTTAGTTCTCTCCGAATTCACAGTTTTCTTAAACCTTCTCACAAGTAATGTAATTTCAAACCTATATGAAATTTTTATTCCTACTTTATCCTAGAATATTTTAAATTACCTTTGGTAGGAACTGGAAAATTCCTCGTTTTCTTAAAGTCAACTCACGTCTCAGTTTTAAATGAAGCTGCACTACCATCCAATATTTCATTAAGCTGGAGACACACACACACACAACCAATATTTAAATTTTTAATTAAACACAACTTGCCCATTTTCAATTTTTAATCTTTCTAGTTTTTATTATTCAATATTTACTATGTTTTCTTTAAAAGATGACAAGCTGTTGATACCAGAGACAAGGATTGTCTCTGTCTGTGGTCTCTGTTGATACTAAACCCAAATGGCGCGCTTTTAATCAAATGTCAAAAATACAGTTTTCTGTTTTATAAAACAATGTGTATATGAAATACCCCAAAATATCCAAAGGTGGCTCTACAGTATCAACAGTAGACCTCAAGGTAACCGTATTCTTATTTTTTGGAAATTATTTGTAAGATCCCAGGAAGACTGTCAGCTTTTGGGACAGTGTCAGGCATTGGTAGATTTACCTTAAAAGTAGTAATTTTAATTTAGGTGTTCTTAAAAGCATTTGATGTATGATAATAAAAATATTTTTTGTATACGACCTTGATTAAATTAATAACATAAATAATAATATATAATAAATAATTTAATAATTTTATTTTTATAGAAAAAAAAATCACCTATATCATTATATATCTTTTCTTTTTTTCTAATCACGAAGAACCAGACGAGCGTGTTGAATTAAGTAATGGGTTAGTAGAAAGTAGAAGTGAGATAGATACGTCTAGAGTTTTGTTTTTGATTGGCTTAGGAGTTAACGAATGCAAACAACGCCGTCTAAAGATGAAAGATACAGTTTTAAACTCGTTCGAGTGAAAGAGATAACCTGGTGGCTGCGGTTGATTGTATCGTGTGCCAAATGAATAAACGCTGAACGTAAAAAGTATCGACGTACGTTGCGTACAAACTTTTATAACGGAAAAAAAGAGAGTAGATGATAAGAGTGTCTGTGACCTTTGCGTCGGTGTATAAGCTCAACACAAGGCCACGCCATATTGAAACGAATCAGTTGTCTGTTAATTTTGGCCAGGGGTGAATTGGTGTCTCGCGCTTTTCACTTTTATCGTGTTTTTATAAAAATAAATTTCATCAAAACCACTCGATATTAATTGTAAAAAAGGTGTGACACATATTGCGGTAGTTGATTGGAAAAAAGTTTTTATATTTTGATAACAAATAGAACGATGATTTTTTATTCAGAAAAGTGTATATACATGCAGGAAGATAATCGATTTGTCAACGCGAGTTTAGATTACAATTTCGGTGCACTAATTGACCTAAGGTGCGTTCAACCATCACTTCATAAATGTACCATGTTTGGTGTCGTTGGATGCGGCTTCTTCTCATTTATATATCGTGTTTAGTTATTTTTTGTGTGTCAATTTTCAGTGTAAAACAATTAATTAACAAAAAAAAAGTGGATTTTAATAACTAGTGAATAAACAGTAAATAAGTGTCCAGTGATTCGTAACGAACCTACCGTGTTTTGTAAAAGGTTTCTTTTAGGAATGGGGTTATCGCGTATGTTGATTATCAACATCTTTTGATAATAATAATTAGCAACAGTGGTAGGGGGCAACGATTTCAGTGAATACGATAGAAAGCGTACAATTACTTTTTTTCGTTTGATTGACTTTAATGGGTTTGATTAGATCGTAATAAATTGTATACTCAGATGTGTGGTGTTTGTTTATGTATAAATACGTTAGATAATACATACAAAAGGTGATAGTTCCTTTCGGAAGTCTAACTGAAAAAATGGATGTCGATGAAACTGTTGTAGATTTGAGTATTAGGTATGTATTTTAAGTAATTGGTAACCATTTTTGAAATTAAATGTATTACCTGAGCATGGATACAGGGTCAATTTGCATAGTACAAATAATTATTTTTTTTAATGAGACTAATTTACCTAAACCATTTTATGTCTTAATTATTGTTTTGGAAGTAATTATAAACAATAATAAGTTAACAAATAAGTAGTTACGTTTATGCTTACGCCTATTTATTTAAAAGGCAAAAGATAAACATTACTGGTTGTCACTTTTACTGTCAAAAATTTGTCAAAACTCTAAACATGGCCATTAAATAATCCGTTACCTATTTGTAGTAAATTACGAAGGATTACCTTTAAAATAAGGCTTTATTCTACAGAAAACAACTGACATAAAATTATTGACAACTTTGTAACTTAACTGACAATGTCATGAATCTGATCAAAAGGGTAATATCATGACATTCTTCCCGCCTTCTTATTTCTCGAGGAAGTCTTCTAAATATTCAGGACGCCTTCGAGTCCTAACTGGCCTATCGATATTCAGTACTGCGTCTTGATTGTGTTGGTCTTGAATGAGATGGTCTTGATTTTCTTGAATTCTTTGGTCTTGACTTTCTTGAATGCTTTAGTCTTTCATCGCAATAAATTAATGATACGTCTCCTCGACCAGCTAAATGCCGAGTGGAAACTGTCTTTTATTCTCCATTTTCCAGTCGGATATGAGCGTATTCCGAGTTGGCTTCTAGGAGTTGGACTTCCAACTGTTGTATCAAAATAAGTACTTAGGGTTGCTTATTTTGGATTAGTACAGTCTCACATTCAATATGGAATTCTTTTATGGGGTTCAACAAATGTAGCAAATGAAGTTTTTATACAGCAAAAGAAAATTATACATGATATGGTGGGTGTAGACTTCAGAGAGCATGCAAAACCATTGTTTATATCATTAAGAATTCTGACCGTACCATGCCTGTTTATTTTGGAAGCTATTTTATATGTGCATAAAAAAAACATAAATATAACACAGGATCAAATGTTCATAACTATAACACTAGGAGTCAGGATTTTATTAGATTACCCAAAGTAAATCATATAACTACCTCTAAACAAACGGATTTTATTTATTGTAAAATTTACAACTCTATACCAATTGAATGGACAAAGTTTAATTATGAAAAGTTGAAGTATACTGTAAGGCAGGTTATCCAAAATTTGTAGGCGTACAATACAATATCCAAGAACTTGCGACGTGAGAGATGTTGAAGCCATTTTGACATTAATTCTTGATGAAATGACACAAATATTTTTTACTGGCAACAATTTTACTTGAAATATAGCTATCAGAACTCCCTGTATCGACTAGTGCATCTGTGATTATGTTGTTTATTTTAATTCGAATAATAGATTTGGATAAACAACTAGGAGAAACAGCAGAAATCGTAGACAGAATAGCAGCAGATGTTTTCTGAGTTCTTCTGGTGTTACTTGATCTACACACAGTTGAAAAATGCCCTCTTTTATTGCAGGAATTGCATTTTTAGCAGAATAGTGTTCGCGCAAGTGTCTATCTCTGCCACAAAAGATACATTTCTGAAAAGATGCAGAAGCCGCTAACTGCCTGGTTGACAAATTTTCAGAATCTTGTGAAGGTTCTGCGTTTTTGTAAAACGGCAACACTTGAATCAAAAGTTGATGAATATGATTCAGCATGTTGCTTGGCTATTTCTCACGCTCTCCCAGTATCAAACGCTTGAATTAAGCTCAAAGAAGAGTGCTCTAGAAGCCACTGCCTAATTTGTAGTGAACTTAAACCACTGATAAACGAGTCTCGAATGAAGTCATCTCTATTCTGTTCGGCCGTAACAGCTTTAGAGTTGCAGTATTTGCTCATTTGCTTCAAAATTTGTAAATATTGGTCAATTGACTCACCTACTAACTGTCTTCTTGATGAGAGAGAATGTCGAGAAAATATTTCATTTTTGGGCTTTACGTAGAGGCTTTCAAGGATTTTTATGGCATCTTCATACGATGTACTCTCACTAATGGTCTCAAAAACGACTGGACTCACGTAGTTTATTAGTAGATTCAGCTTCTTCTTTTTGTCCTTGGCATCTGCCGCTTCCAGAAAGTTCACGAACGATCTGTACCAATGATTCGAAAGTTGACCTGCGTTTCCAAGTGTAACATCTATATCTAAACGATCGGGGCGAAGTAGCTTATCTATTTCACAGAATTCTGAAGAATACATTTTTGTAAATCACGAAGGATTACCTTTAAAATAAGGCTTTATTCTACAGAAAACAACTGACATAAAATTATTGACAACTTTGTAACATAACTGACAATGTCATGAATATGATCAAAAGGGTAATATCATGACACTATTCAATGTATGAACTGATATGAACAATATAATTTGCTACCTTTTTTTATTAAATAAGTTATTTTTTGTAGTTTTATAGTCACTGCAAAACAAATTGTTTTTTACATACCTCATTAGGCTTATGTCTTTAAAGTGAGATTGGATAAATTTTTATTTACAAATTCTATTATAATGAATGATCACATGTAAGGTTCTGATTTATGTATAAAATATTGGAAGTATTTTATGATCTATGTTGAATGTAGATAGTTTTGATAATATTCCAAGTATATAACTTATCTGTTCTATTCTGGGAAATATTATAAGTTAATTTTTCTAATATGTTTAGATAGAGATTAGTTTTTTATAGAATCTAATTAATCCTAATCCTAAAATTAGTAAATGGAAATGATCCTAGTTTTTCCAAATTTCACAGTACAAGTTTTGAACTGTACTAATCTTTAAAAATTCATTAAATATGAAAGTGATGTCAGTATTACTAATTGTTCTTTATTTACTTTGAAAATATTGCTGATTAGATTAGAATGCAATTTCAATATTAATAATTATACTGATCTGCATTGTTTGCCTTTGTAAATAATAATTATAGCTTTTTTACTGCTTTAGGAATATGTAGATATAAAAAACTCAATTGTATATATTTATTTAAATCTTCCAAAAATATTTCTATATTCAAATAAATTTTCAGATAATTCTTATATATTTCAGCAACAGGACTTCATCAACACCTCCAAGTTACGTTCCGTTCCTTTTAAACAACAACAACTCAATTTCTGCAATTCCACAACAACCACTGCCCCTAACGAATTCTAGAAGAGTTTTAAGACCAAGAACAGAACCCAGATCCTACGTCGAGAGCTCTGAGGCTCTGATCAATGGTTTACAAGATAAACCAAGAGTTAACGGAAATTTTGAGTACAGCAGTGATTCAAGTGAAGGAGAAATGCCTCCACTCACTCCAGTTAAGGAGTATAGCTCCACTGAAATTAAACAAAGGTAAAGGGGTAAATAAAAGTTACTTTGTTCCTTTGTACTTATTTTTGTATTGTTATAATATAGAGAGAGAGGTCTGAGAAGACTACGTGAAGAACTTAGAGCTGAAGAAATGAAACTGGTTCTTCTTAAAAAACTTAAACAATCTCAACAACTTAAGGAAAATGTTGCAGTTTTACCACCAAATATATCCGTTTCAGCATTACCACCTAGTGGTTTACCAAGTGGACTTAGTATCACTCCCACAACTGTTAAAGTACCTCCAAAAGGTCAACAATCTCCACAGATGGCCCATTCACGACATCCTTCAAATCTTTCACTAAAAGTGAGCAATATACCTGGTAACAGCAGTGGAAATTCACAACATTTACTTAGAGGGGTATGTTTATACAAAATACGATATTAATCTATTTTTAATTATAACAAATTTAACAGCAACCTCCACCTCCTCGTGCTAGTATGCACGGGCCGCCTATCAGCGCATCTCCAATCAATAACAGGACTAGTCTGTCAGTTCCGCAACCACCTCAAAGATCTTCCATGGGTAGGCAACCAAGTGGCTTTCCTCCAGGAGTTAAAGACTTGTCACCTTCAGTTACTATTACACCGGCACCTCCTCAATCTATTAAGGTATGTACTACTTAAATATGTTGAAAAGAATGTTATTCAAATTAGCTTATCACCACTATAAATGTTTAAAAAAAAATGGAAATCGTTAATATTTATAAACACAGTGAAACTTTTCAAACAAATTAATAGATATAACGACACCTAACAGATAAAATGATATTGTTTTCTTCCATTAATTAGTTATTATTTTCCTACACTTTGAATTGATAAACATTATAAAAATATAGCACTTTTTATTAACTTTGTTTATTCTTTCCGTTTTTGCTGCTAGACTGTTAGTGGAGTAGAAAACAAAGGTTTGGTGCATGGTGGTTCTATGCAGCCAAACCTTATTCAAGAGGTAATAAAATCGATCTTTTAGAAACTGTCAAATTATGTGTTGAAACATTTTAATTAATCGATATTAAATGTATATATGTTTAATTTTAGGAGAGACCTAGAGAAGACAACCAAACTCCAGCTCAACGGCAGGCAGCTGCAAAATTAGCATTAAGAAAACAATTGGAGAAGACATTATTGCAGGTATTCTATCTATATGTATTTGTTTTACAGTTGCCTGAAAGTTTTTCGAAGAAACAAGTACATCTTGGGTCTTACCAGACTTAATCGAAGAAAACGTTACTTAATATGACAATTTTCTTTGAAGTTTTGCTAAGTTTCAAGTGTTAAAGTTATTAGTTCAAGTGGTTTTTCATAGATGGCGTTAATTATACCACGTAATAAAATATTTTCTTTTTAAATTGTGATGAAAATCGAATTCCTGGTGCGAAAAGACAGTTTTTTGGAGTTTCTTAGTATTCCTGGTACATTTGAACTACCGAATAACAGGTAGTGGCAGATATGTCTGTGATGAAAACTAATCGTCAAGAATGGGCAACACTTGATAGTGTTCTAGCTGGGCCCCAGCTAGTTGAATCACAGTCCCCACAACTCTACAAATAAGACAACTCGATAGGATTTGATGTCTGCAAATTTCAAAACATTATTTTTGACCACCACAGTCTTCTAAGACTGTGGTGTGGAAGGTTAAAATCGTTTCTTGTTTGTTGTAAATTACTTTTGTCTTTTTTCAGATTCCTCCACCGAAACCGCCACCTCCAGAAATGCATTTCATACCGAATCCAAGCAATACCGAATTCATCTACCTTGTCGGCTTAGAGCACGTCGTTGATTTCCTTACGAAAGAAACGCGAATGCCGTTGCCGCCACAACCCTTCGCTTGTAGCCAATGTCAATCTGACTTTACTCCCGTTTGGAAGTGGGAAAATGGCAAAAAAATAAAAGGTATTTAATTAGAACTAGTAATAGTTTTGTACGATTAATAATTCTACTTTTTTTTTTTCAGGTTCTAAGTCTGTAATTTGCGAACAGTGCGTAACAAACAATGTTAAAAAAGCGCTAAAAGCCGAACATACGAATAGGTTGAAGACTGCATTCGTGAAAGCTTTACAACAAGAGCAAGAAATCGAACAGAGATTAGCACAAGTGAGTATGTTTCGTAACAAAATTTGCATCATAATATTTACTCGACAAATGTCTTTCTCGATTACTTTTCTAGCTGGCATATTTTCATATGTATCGATTCTAAATCCAATTTGCTCCATTTTTCTTTAAAATTCTTCTATCTCCTTCATTCTTGATCTCCCCTCTTCCCAGATTGCTCTTCTTTTACTTCTACCAACGTCTGCCAAAAGAATAGTTGTTATTATTGAATTTGGTAAAGCGTTGTCTGCAGGTTTTGTTTTGTTTTGTAACATTCACTTGTATTTTCATGTTGTCAAATAAGACAGTTATATAGTTGTCATTTTTACATTAAAAGATCATTCCAGTACCAGTTTTTCATTTTCATATAATCACAATAATTCAAAAGGTTATGGGCCCAGATTACGTGAAATTGTAAAGGAAGATTAACTGCAGTAAATATCGTTATTTATTTTGTGCAAGAATTATTTGTGAACTCAAAAAAAGAAAATTGGAAAGCAATTTATTTTTGAAGTTTTGAAGCCGATAATTATTAAAAGACAAAATAAATGGAAGGCGATCGCGTTAATATTGAAAAGCTGGAAAGCGGCAGCAACTGGCTAACATGGAAGTTTCAAATGCGTCAGATTTTGGAAGCTAACGAACTTTTTGACTACGTCGATGGAACAAACGTCAAACCGACAGCTGAATGTACAAATTATGCTAAGGAAATTGTGACTTGGAAGAAGGCGGATGCTATGGCCAGACGAGCAATTTCCACGACTTGTATGAAACAGGCATTACTGCAGATTATGAATTGTGAAACAGCTCAAGAGATGTGGGAGACGCTCAAAAGTACGTATGAGCAAACATCAAAGGCAAATATTTTATTTTTACAACAAAAATATTATGGCTACACAAAACAACCGGAATATGACATTGCGACATTTTTATCAAAATTAATGGAAATAGTGCAGCAATTACGTGATCAAAAAGAAATTATTCCTGAGTCCATGGTAATTTCGAAGATTTTAATGTCACTACCGTCCGAGTTTAATCATTTCCATAGTGCATGGGAATCTGCAAACGCAGATAGTCAAACTTTGGCAAATTTGCGGGCTCGTTTGATGGCAGAAGAACTTCGTTTGAAGTCGCAGGGTCAAGTTCAAGAAGTAGAGGCGCTAATGGCTAAGAGAATCTTCTCGAAGAAACAAATCAATAATTACAAGAAAGGAAATTCATCGAATAATAACAAAGCGACAGATAAAAATGACAAACCGAAAGGCAAATGCTTCAAATGTGGAAAAAAGGGCCACTGGAAAAGGGAATGCTCGGAAAAGAAGACTAACTTCAACGGGAGAAAAGAAGAAAATTCAAATGATGCTTTTATTTGTTACAAAACAACAAATAGAGACCAAGATACTTGGATTTTGGACTCAGGTGCAACTGATCACATGAGTCATCGCCGAGAATGGTTCGAAAACTATACGGAAATAGCTGAACCAATTACAGTTGGTAATGGTGACAAGATAATGGCTCTGGGCAAAGGCGATATCAACATTTTTGCTTTTAATGGAGATGAATGGATTCGCAAACGAGTCATGGGAGTCTTGTTCGTGCCGGAACTTAAGAAAAATTTGTTTTCATTGGGAAAGGTGTTAGATCGCGGGCATCAATTGAACATGAACAACGAAGGTTGCAAATTGCTGAAAGATGGAAACATTGTTGCAGTGGGAGTTCGCAGAAAAAGTTTGTTCCAAATGTTGTTCAGAACAATACAACCATCAAAGATTGAAACTACAGCGAGTGTAGCAATCAAAAACGCTACACTTCGTTCATGGCACGAACGTCTAGGACATCAGAATTCGACACATGTGAAGAAGTTTCTACTAAGTCGGGGTATAGATTTCATTGATGAGGAATATGCATGTGAAGCTTGTGTCTATGGAAAGCATCATCGAAGCAGTTTCAAGAGTCGCGAAGAAAAGTCAAAGATGTGTGGCGAAATCATTCATACTGACGTGTGTGGTCCGTTTCAGACGAATTCAATTGGTGGATCCAGATATTTTTTGTTGCTCAAAGATGATTATTCTCATTTTCGTTTCGTATATTTCATGAAACAAAAATCAGAAGTAGCGAGTATTATCGAAAAATGTGTTAAACTGATTCAGAAGAAGCATGGTCACAGTGTTCGCAATATCAGATCTGACAACGGCACAGAGTTTGTCAATGAAAAGCTGAAAGTTTTCTTTGAAGCAGCTGGAATTCATCATCAACGAACTGTGCCATATACACCAGAGCAGAATGGTTGTGCAGAGAGGGAAATACGAACTATCGTTGAATCAGCAAGGACAATGCTTGAGGCAAAGAAGATTGATAGGAAATTCTGGGCGGAAGCAGTAAATACAGCAGTTCATGTGCTAAATCAAACTGGAACAAGCACAGTTGACAACAAATCACCGTATGAATTATGGCATAACAAGGAGGCGAAGCTAGATCATTTACGGATTTTTGGTTCGGAAGTATTTATTCACATTCCAAAAGAAAAACGTCAGAAGCTCGACGCGAAGGCAGAAAAATGTATGTTTGTTGGTTATGACAATAATTCAAAGGGATATCGAGTTTGGAATTCTAAAACTGGTAAAATCGAGATCTCACGAGACATCGTTTTTTTGTTAGAAAATTCAATGGGAACACTCGATATTGGTGTTGAAGAAAAAGCTAGAGTAGACAGTAAGAATAAAAATAACGAAAACGAAGACAATTATGGTATTGACAAAGGAGCAGAAAATGAAAATGACGATGATAAGGACACAAATGAATGTGCGTCACTAGATCAACAGAAAAATCGTGGTATGACCTGCGATCTTGATAGCAGAAATATTGTCAATAGGCGTCTACGTGATCGTAACACACTAACACATCTGGTAACTGGTGAACATTCTGCAATGTTGTCAGTCAGTGATGAGCCAAGAACGTATGAGGAGGCAATTCAGTCGATTGATTACAAGCAGTGGGAGCGAGCAATGGATGAAGAGTACGATTCACTTATGAAAAATCATACTTGGATTTTGGTCGATGCGCCAGTTGATCAAAAAGTGATTGACAATCGCTGGGTCTACAAGGTCAAAGAAAATCCGGATGGGAGTGTTAATTGGTATAAGGCACGATGGTAGTACGAGGCTTTACACAAGAGTACGGAATCGATTACCAGGAAACATTTAGTCCAGTGGTGAAGTTTACATCAATCAGAGCGATCCTTGCCATTGGCTGCGGCAAAGCGTATGACACTAAAACAGTTTGATGTGAAAACGGCTTTTCTAAATGGCGATTTAGAAGAAAATGTTTATATGAGCCAGCCAATTGGATATAATGACAACAGTGGCCGAGTGTGTAAACTATACAAAAGTTTATATGGTTTGAAGCAGGCTTCGCGCTGTTGGAATAAGAAGCTTACTTCTTTCCTTAACAGTTTTGGTTTCAAAGAGAGTGGATCCGATCCATGCGTTTTTTGTTAGCAACGGAAAAGATGGAATGTTAATTTTGGCAATTTACGTTGACGATGGATTGATTGCAGCAGAAAAACAAGAAGCCATTAAGCCGGTCATTAGACACTTGCAGAGAGAATTTGAGATCAAAATTTTTGAGCTGAAATGTTTTTTGGGACTCGAAATTGATCAGCTTTTGGATGGATCGATTCATGTTCATCAACAAGGATATGCAAGAAAGGTTCTTGATCGTTTTGATATGACATATTGTAAGACAGTGACAACTCCATTAGCTAGTTCACAAAACCTCGGAGATTTTGAAGCTGATAAAAAAATCGATTTTCCTTATCGAGAGGCAGTCGGGAGCTTGATGTATCTGGCCGTTGCAACCAGACCAGATATTAGTTTCGCAGTTGGAAGTGTCAGTCGATATTTGGAAAAACCAGCTACTGCACATGTGAATGCAGTAAAACACATTATGAAATATATCAAAGGTACAATGAACAAAGGAATACGTTTCGTAAGCGGAAATAATTTAGACTTTTGCGGGTATAGTGATGCCGACTATGCTGGAGACACGCAAACACGAAGATCAACATCAGGTTATGTTTTCATGCTTGGAGGAAGTGTAATTAGCTGGGGATCAGAACGACAAAAATCCGTCGCACTATCCACAACAGAATCCGAGTATGTGGCAGCGTCACAAGCTATAAAAGAACTTGTCTGGTTGAAGAATCTCTTATGTGATCTTCGACAAGTTAAATTGGATGTACCAGTTTTATTTATGGATAATCAAAGCGCAATACGACTTGTGAAGAATCCAGAGTTTCATAAGAGAACTAAGCATATTGACGTACGTTACCATTTTATCCGAGAGAAATTCAAAGATGAATTTTTTGAATTACAATATGTTCAAACAGATGACCAGGCAGCCGATATCATGACAAAGGCATTATCAAAATTGAAACATCAACATTTTTGTCAAATGTTGAATGTATTGTCAAAGTGAATGTTGACATTGACTTGTAACAAAAAGTGGGAGTATTGAATTTGGTAAAGCGTTGTCTGCAGGTTTTGTTTTGTTTAAGTTTGTAACATTCACTTGTATTTTCATGTTGTCAAATAAGACAGTTATATAGTTGTCATTTTTACATTAAAAGATCATTCCAGTACCAGTTTTTCATTTTCATATAATCACAATAATTCAAAAGTTATGCTCCTTTTTTTTTGTTATAGAACGGAGTATTTACATCGAGCAGTCCGGCACCATCGCCGGTAACTCCGGAAGCTCTTCCGAAAGCTGTGACTCCTACACCGGCTCCGAGACACGCTCCAACGCCTCCCGCACCTGCTCCTCCACCGCCACCGCAACCTACTCCACCGCCATCGCGTTCTTCGCACCAATCGAGTCATCCAACACCCCCATCCGTCGCTCAGGATAAGTACACGCAACAACAGAGCGTAGCCGCCGTGCAGGCTTTGCATCAACAAATATTAAGAAGTAAGTCGATTGTTTTTATTTTGTTCGTGAGATTATTAAACGTTTTCTTCTAGGTTTGTCCGCTGGAGGACCACCAGCGGCGGCGGCGCACATGCTTCAATTCTCACCGTTGTTTTATCCTTATCAGTTGGCGATGGCGCAAGCCGCCGCCAGCGGTAAAAGCTCGGCCGGCGGTAATTTGGCCGAAATTCAACGAGCCGCCGATTTGCACCGACAGTATCTGTTGGATATGATCCCGCCTACTCAACAGCAACGTCACAATTGGAAGACATGATGCGAAAGAAATCGTGAATGATACGTTTAGGTTTTTGGTTAATTTTTCGATCTGTAATTAGTTGTTTTTATAGGGACCTGAAAATGATACGCCATCTATGGTGACATAAACGAAGTACTCGTAGATGGCGCTTTGTTTATTTCGGTTTTTACCCGTTACGTGGAACGACTTTACAACGGGCTGTTTTTTCTTCAGTTGTTGTTGTATTAATTTTATTGTTTTATCCGGCTCGAAGGACCAGATTGTGTGAAAAAAGTTTTTAAACGACTCTGCTGGGAAAAAAAACAAATTCGCATTGTTCTTGTGAAGAAAAAATTTCTCTCAACTATTTACATCAGATATACCTAATTACGTGTTTTTATTCAAATTTCAAATTTATACTTGTAAAATGGACGCTTCGCTACGATAAATCTTCTTTTTTTCTAATTGTAAATAAACTTATTTAAAAAATGGGGGTACATTGTTGAAGTGGGAGGTCAATTGTTATTTTTCGAAATGCCAGTTTTATTTGTTTTTCGGTTGAGAATGTAGTAGTTGCAAAATGCGGGAAAAATGTTAAGTATATCTTGAATTTTCAAAATTTTGATGTTTTTCAACCTAAAATTTAACTATCCTCGTTTTTTCGAGAACATTTTTCGAATTAAACAGTTACTGGACAAAAGTCAATTCAAAATTTTATTTTCCCTTCCCCTTATTTAAGAATATACAATAATTTATCAAGAAGGGGAAGTGAAATTGCTTTTTACGTCTTACTTGTCCTTAAATTCTTCATATGTTTTGGAACTACTCGATTTTTACCGAAATAGTGACAGCAGAAAAAAATTTCAAGGGGATTTAAATCTAGTCTTTATTTTATAGTTTTTAATATTTTCGTGGGGGTACAAAACGTAATCTACATTTTCATAATTCCTTTCTATGTTTGACGTTTTCTCATTTACGTAAAAAACAATTTCTCGTTATTTTTTGATTTCCAAAATGAACTTAATTTATTTTTTTGATTGAATGATGGTTGCGCCCGACCGGCCCTGAAATTTTCATTTGCCGGTGTACAACAATAGTATAATAAGGAATTCTTAATCTCCGGAAAATTGCTTTAGAAAGTGGAAAGTAATTCGATGTCTACAGGGCGTTCCAGAATTTATTAGTTCTGGAACACCCTGTAAGAAAGATTTGATACTGGTGATTTACACGAGCACAATTTTAGACTAAATAAACGACGGTATCGAATCTTCAAGCTTATGCATTAGTTGAACATTTGTAAATAATTGTTTCGGCAATTGTACATTTAGTCATAATTTTTTTCTTTTTTTTTTAGAAATACTGGTGCATAATATGCTCAATGAATTTAATATAAGGTGTTCTAGTAATTTTTTTATTTGTCCCCCTTCCCCCTTCGAATTTCAGTCAGAATTTGCTTCGCAGCAAGGACAAAAAGGAAAATGGGTAATTTTTGAAAATGACAGGAAATTGTTTACGGATGAGGTTTAAAAACCGAGTTTCTTCAACTGACCAAAAAAAACTCGTAACGCGTACACAATAATGAAATAGTGGTCACCCAGTATATCTTTTTAAAAATTCCGGTCAAAACGGACATTCCTCACCTAGAATGAACTTAAACTAGATAATTTCCTAGCAATCAATAAAATACGACCTTGTACACGAAACAACTTAGTTCTCTATTACAAATTAAATTATGGCATGTTTTTTCATTCAGATTATCTAATCAACCATAATATCTATTCGCGAACAGTTTGCAAACATTCTAACGTTAAAAAAATGAGTTCGCATCGGGAATTTTTAAGCGTAGAAGAACAGAGTCCATCGGGATCTTGTAGTCCGGTACTTTCATGGTCACCTTTGCCGCAAAGAAGGAAACTAAAGTTCGTTAAAAGCCCTAGCGGCAATTTTAAGGTAAATAACAATTTTATTTCTAAATAGTTTAATATATATTTGTAAAATTAAACTACAATGGGATAATATTCGAAAAAGATTGGGTAAAATGCATACGAATAGCCTAAGCTCATTATTCGGAGGCTGTACTTTTTTCAACAATTTTTTAGGAAGTCGGGGAACATTCTGAGCCATTATACCCAAACTGCGACATCACTGTTTGGTTGAGATCATGTCAAGAAGAAATTAAAACGCCTATAAGTGGAAAAATCTCAGGTAATATACAGGGTGGTCCGTAAATAATGGTCGAAACAGATGCTCGGTCTCAAAATATTAGAATCTGTCGCAACTTGTTTCAATAAAATATTGAAAATAAAAAAGATACAGGATGGTAAAGTTGTCGGAGGATGAAAAACATGCTTTTCAACAGGACAGCAACGACAACCTTATTTGGAGATTCCATGGAGATATCGATAATGAGGGGATGTCCACAGGGAGGAGTCCTATCAACTTTGCTGTGGGACCTTGTCATAGACGAACTTTGGAGGAATTGAACAGGAAGGGGATATACACCCAGGAGTATGCAGATGATCTGTACTGGGAAAATACTAGTGATGTAACGGAGGTCCGGCTCACCTACTGACTCCGGCCTGAAGCCGGAGATCCCGACTTCGGCATTATTGGCACCGGAGATAGGCCGGAGGAATTATTTTTTAAACTTGAATAAAAAATAAGAAAAAATGTAAAAAAAAACGTTTTATTTTAAATCTGATTCAAAAAATGACAAAACTAAAATAGGTATATTCTCTATTACTCAAAATTTAGACGGGGAAGATTATGGTGAATAAACAATAATTTCTCAGCATTTCGTGGAGTAAGTCTATTACGTTTATCTTCATATATGTTTCCCGCTTCCGAAAAACTTCGTTCTGAGTAAATACTGCTAGGTGGAGAGGATAAATATTTTATTGCCAATTTCACCAAATCAGGAAAAGGATGTTGGTTATCTTTCCAAAATGAAATGGGATTCGATTGTCTATCATTGAGTGGGAGTAATAGATAGGCAGAAATTTGCTTTGACAGATCCTTGTTTTTCTTTAACCTAGGTGTGGCTGCGCTTATATTGGTTTTGATTTTGATATTCGATGCAGATTGGGCAATTTCTTTGTAACAGTCAAAAATTGAATCACGTTTCCGCTTTGAAGAAGGGGGAGAATCCCCAATGCTGAGGCTGTTACTGGAAGATTCACTTGAATATCCATCATTATTAGATATTTCATCTTGTTGAAGTTTAAGTGCCTCCACTAACAACAACCGTTTAACATTTTCACCTCTTTCATCATCAGCACTATCCGCAGTAGAAAAAAAGGCCACTTTGTAGCGCGGATCTAAAATTGTTGCCAACGAACAGTTTTCGTTTTTCTCGTATTCTCCAAACCTTTTGTGAATTTCTTCCACTGAAGTTTGTAGTAAAGTGCCCAGACCAAATGGGTGAACTTTTGATAAATATTTATTGAGCATTACAATAGAAGGAATCACATCAGATAAATATGAGTCTGTACTGCTAAGCTGTCTTGTAAGTTCCTCGAATGGTGCTAACAAAGTTAGCAGAGAACCAATTAAATCCCATTGTGTTTTGGTCAAATTACCAATGTTATTTTCATTAGCATAAATTGATAAGCATCTTTTTTGTTCATAAAGGCGCTCTAGCATATAGAATGATGAATTCCATCTGGTTTGGACGTCTTGAATTAATTTTTTATTTGGTAGGTTAAGGTCATTTTGAATTTGTTTAAGTTTGTCACAGGCTAGACGAATGACAAAAATGACCCACAATTTTTCTAGCCACTGCCAACGTGTCAATGACTGCTCTTTGCGATTTTAAGGATGATATAACCACTAATTGTAAGGAATGTATAAAACATGAAAAATTTTCAACTCCTAATTCATTGCAACCTTTAACCATATTGGATCCCCCATCTCTAATTATAAGATGTATCTGAGACTTTGTTAAATTCCATGATCCTAGCAAATTTTCAAATTTGGCACAAATATTTACACCTGTGTGGGATCCAGAAAAATGTTCGCAATTCAAAACAGCATTGTATTTTATGAAGGAAATTGGATCTATCCAATGACCAGTCAAACTTATAAAGCTTTCATTGTTTTCTTGGCAAGTCCAAATATCCGAGGTTAATGAAATGTGCTCAGCTTTTTCTAACAGTACACTTATTTTATTTCTCAAGCGGCCATAAATATCGGGAATTATGTTGTTGGAAAAATAAATTCTTGAAGGAAGGTTATACTGTGGTAAAGCATGAGACATTAGTCTTGTAAAACCCTCATTAGTAACAATTGAGTAGGGTTGATTATCTAAACATATCATTTCAGCTATTTTATAATGAACTTTAACTTTACGACTGTCCATAATGTCCCATATTTTTTTTTTATCTATTACTTTTTCTAATGATAATTGAATTTTGCTTCCTTTTTGTTCATTGTTTTCAGTTTCTTTAACTTTGTCTTTTTCTTCAGTTAGATAAGTTAGATTATTAAATTCCTCTTGATGAATGCTTTTTAAATGTCCAAAAAGAGGTGTAGTAGAAGCTGCTTTGCCACTACCACCTCTTGAAATTAACTTTTTGCAATAATTGCACTCTGCTTTAGTTTTATCACTTTCACTGATTTTGAAATGTTTCCAGATCACACTATGTTTTTGTTTCGAGCGTTTCAACATTTTTAATCACTATTTTTACTAATTTTTAGTATTGTTATGTTATAGTTTTTTTATGTAAAAAATGTACTAATCTAATAAGCTAACAACACCGAAGTTTCAAACAAACAATATTAATTTGAACTTTTAAGGTTATGTTATTCACAGGGATGCAAGATGCAAGTTTGTTTTGCGCATGTTTTGTGATTTTTTGACAATTGACAACCTCCGGCAGTAACTCCGGCTAAAGCCATATTTTTGCGATCTAGCGTCTTTAAGCGGATTAAAGCGATTTATTTTCGCGAATAAGTAATGACGTCACGCTTAAAAACGCTTGAAGCGGAAACTGGCGTGGTCGGGAGTGCGCCAGAAAACTTTGAAGCGGTTCAGCTGCTGTGCGTCATTAAATTGACAGCATTGACAGAATAAATTGATATAGAGTGGACCAATGGACTTTCAAAAAATCATAAAATGTTTCTTTAGACATCCGAAATAAAATATAAAAGTCATAATTTAGATTACGGCTTATCCATTCTTCCTCATAAATTGATCTGATGTGATGGTCTCTTAGAATTGAAGAAATTATTTGCAAACTTTTTATTCTTCTTGAGAGCTTCTTAAGAGTCTCTCCTCCTTTTCATTCTAAATTCTAAGATCACAAATTTTGACAAAAGCAATATTATTAGGTATATTAATATTATTTTGCTTATTACAGTTTCAGAATTTCAGAAAGAAAAAAATTAACAAAGTAAAGTATGTACGTGACGTGAGAGAAATGTCGTTGACATATGTCAGAATATCGCTAGATATTTCCATTTTTGCGAACTTAAGCGTGACGTCACCGTTATGAGGTCACGCTTAAGCTACACTGTTAATCCGCTTAAAGACGCTAGATCGCAAAAATATGGCTTAAATATTGCCGAAGTTACTGACTTCGGTCTTCGGCAAAATCTTACCTCCGTTACATCACTAGAAAATACCCTAACGTTATATCGGAGCTGATGCAAAATGGTGGATATTTGGTGTAGGAGGGAATGCCTAAGGGTGAACCCTGCAAAAACTGCGCTCATTCCCTTCACTAGAAAAAGGAAGCTTGAGAGACTAAAACTGCCAAGCCTCTTCAACGTGCAGCTGTGTCTTAGCCAGGAGATCAAGTATAATTCTGGTCGCAAAATTAACCTGGAATTCACACCTACATAGCCTTAGTTTGGTGGTCAAAAACAGATCAGAGGAAAGCCGAACTGGAGCTAGCAAAACTTCAGAGGCTTGCCTGTCTGTGCATAACGGGTGCGATGAGAAACTGCCCGACTGCGGCAACGGAAGCCATTCCCAATTTTCCGCCTATTGCTCTGCATGTTGAGGCGGAAGCGAGAATTTGGAATGCAATGGGAATTGGCACGAAGGAACCAACACCAATAGTCATTCCAGAATTACTGATGTTATCACAGACACCACTGAACCAGTATTTGGAATATCAAAATCTGCTGCACGTGGTGGATTCAAACCAAACATCAGACGTACTGGAGACACGTGCCAAAACAGGAACTCAGCAAACTCCTGGTCAAAAAATCCTCGGAATCGCTGACTAACGAAATATTAAACCTCAGCAGTGTCCAGATAAGGAAAGTGACCGGTCACTGTACCCTAAGGAAGCACATGCATACAATTGACATATATAGGGAGGAACCTATCTGTCGATTGTGCATGGAAGAGGAGGAAACAGCCTCTCACATGATCTTCGATTGTGAAGCACTGTCTCATTGGAGATATAGACTACTAGGACTAGAGTATCCAAGGGAGGATTCCTCCAAGAAGGCGACCTAGTGAAAAGACTGTTGAGTTTGATAAGGGCTCTAAGCCTCTGACTGGTGTTGCCGAACTAATCAATCAATCAAGTTGAAATGTAAATTTTGTAGAGAGCTCTTAAAATGCGAATATCTCGAAAACTAGTAACTTTTTGTACACGTTTTTTTTTGCAAAATTTAGGTAATTTCAATATTTTTCAATTAAAAGCGCTAAAGATAAAAAAGTTAAGCGCACCAACTTGTGGCGCCATCTGGAAAGTACATCGAAAGTGATATATTATGATTTTCCATACCTCAAAACCCCTATTAGACCATTACCTATCACCCTGTATACATTATTTTCTTTCTATAACGTACGTATTTAAATACAGGGTGAGTAAATATTGTTGAGTGAATTTTTTAGGGGACATTCCTAAATGGTTAAACGGTTCATTGATTCGCAATGGACCTGGATCTTTAAAAGTAGGAAACGAAGAATTTACCCATCTTTTTGATAGTTCTGGATTGTTGCATAAGTCAGTATCTCCATCGATTGGTTATTCGCATGTGTGAACCTTATTTTAATTATTTTAGATTTGGTATAGAAAAGGGTAAAGTAACATACCAATGTCGATTCTTACAATCGGATGTGTATAAAAAGAATTGGGGAGCTAATAGAATTGTATATAGTGAGTTCGGAACTAAAGTTGTGGAAGATCCGTGCCATTCAATATTTAAAAGGTGAATAATCTACTTTTTCCCAGTGTAAAAAACTCCATTTATTACAAAATACTTTTCAGGATAGCGACAATTTTTACTAACGAATCGTCAGATAATTCAATGATTTCAGTTTATCCTTTTGGAGATGAGCTTTATGCTTTTGGAGAAACGCCCATGATTCATCGTATAGATTCAGAAACGTTAGAAACCAAAGAAAAAGTCAATATTGGAGAATATGTTTCTATTGTTAACCATACATCTCATCCACATATTTGGAAAGATGGTAAATAATGTCTACCTTAGATTATTTGTTATTATTTCGAAAAAAAAACACGATTTTTACTTATGGGGTGTTAAACCGATATCCGGCTTTTGGTATTTTATTAAATATTAATTTAAAAATCTTTTAAACCGAATATTTTAGTAGAAAACTGGAAATTAAGAATTCCTCAATGTTTGCAACTTTCACTACAGATACGTCATATACTTAAAGATGAAGTTAGCCACCTTCTGATATAGATGTTTTATACAGAAAGGCCATTCGAATTTGAAGAACTGTCAAAGTCTATAATATATATGAGAGTTTTGTTTACAGTTTATACGAGCTTGACGTTTCAATATTATAAAAAAATAATTATCTTAGTTTTCATAATTTTTTCATTAAATAGTGGAATTAATTAGAAACACTTAGTTTCATTTAAAAAAGTAATTGTGTTTATATTTTTTTTTGTCAAGTTTAGTTAGTTTTTATCCACAATTTTTCAAGTTGGAATAATGCCAATATGATAACAGTTACGCCTCGTAAAAAGTTTGTAACTGTGTCTACATTAGAAGTTAGATGAAAATTGTGGTAAGTAAATTTAAACAACCCCTAAGTCATTCACTATGGGCGAGTTGTACCAACAGTCGGCTAAACCTGGTTTATTTAACCATAGGGTTAAATTTAACAAAAGTTTAAACCGGTGCGTGTTGTACCAGCGGTGTTTTCGTGCAGTTTTGTTAATCAATCATTTTGAAAGGTTGGTATCAATGAATGTTAGACGAATGAACTACTGTGGGGTAAATTACTTACGTTTTGCCAAATAGAAAATATAAAAGAAGAATTTTTAATGCGATTCTAACCTCAGTTCCTGAAGTGTTTGCTTTTGCATATTATTTTATTTACTGAAAATGAATAAGAATAAAAAAAGGTCAGAAAACTTTACGGCCAAAAAAATCTTCGTCATCACTGAAATTTGGTAAATCAGGAAATTCCATTATTAAAATTTGGTAAAAATAAAAAATTTACAGAATCGACTGACACAAAGTTTTTAGGTTAGAAAACTAGGATTATTATTTTAACCCCTCACTTTTGGGCGGTTAACAAACCCGTTGGCAAAACTCTGGTTACTCACTGATCCAGTCTGGTACAACACCCATTCTGCTTAAACCATTAGTTATGTTTTAAACCTTGTTGGTACAACTCGCCCTAATAAAACATATAAGCGTCTATACTTCATCACAATTTTAAAAAAGAAGACGACAGAATTGCGGTTCTATGTCAACCCTTATGTAGCTAACTTCTCTTTTAGGTAATGTACGTCACAGCATAAATGGCGAACTATTCAAATCATCCAAAAGTCACCTTGTGACAATAAAAATATTAAAACTAATTGATTCTCCATTATGATTCTGATTGAGAAAACATCATATTTTTGTCAAGTTTAACACTCCCATTCTAGAAACAAAAAAAATGTCTGCAATTAACATACTTTTAGGTACGGTGTACAACTTAGGAATGTCCGTTTATTCTACGGGAATACATCATCACATAATTGAATTTCCAAAAACTGAAGATGGTAAATAATACAAAATACACTTTAGAAATTTTATACGTTGACACTTTTTAGGTTCGTCTAAATCTATGTTTGAAAATGCTCGTATAGTTGCTTCGCTTCCTGCTAGATGGCGTTTGCATCCATCTTACATGCACAGTTTTGGTACGTTTTTTAACAACAACAACGTGCAGTTAGAAATATTAAATTTTTAGGTATAACCGAAAATTATTACATAATTGTCGAACAACCTTTGAGTATATCAGTTCCTGGTATAATTACATCGAAGTTGAACAACGAACCTTTAGCTGGTTGTTTCAGATGGTACCACGAGGAATATGTGAGTTCGTTTTTATGTGGCTATTTTCATATAGTAAATTTACATTTTTTTAGACTAGAATCACGGTAATTTCCAGGACAAACGGAGAAGTATTCAAAACATTTTTCGCAGAATCATTTTTTTATTTACACGTAATAAATCAGTACGAAATTGATAATCATATAATTTTAGATATTTGTATGTATAAAGATCCTTCGATGTTAGATTGTATGTATATTGAAACAATGAAGGTATGTAAACTCTTGGTTGGTTTTTAACTGTACACCTAATCTCAAAATATGTGAAAATATAATTTCGATTTTATAGACGATGCAACAGAATCGTGAATATGCGAAAATGTTTAGAGGACGCCCTGCAAGGTTCGTTTTGCCTTTAAATCCAGATCGAAATGCAGTTGAAAGTAAAAATTTAGTTACACTGCAAAAAGTGCGTGCTAAAGCATTCTACACGTCAAATAAAAACATACTGGTTAAACCGGAGAAACTCTGTAATGTAGGATGCGAAACGCCGAGGATCAATTACGAAAATTATCTAGGTATGTTTATTTAAAAATTAAACTTTTATTATTTATTTTTAAGTGTAAATTTGCAGGTAAACCTTACAGATACTTTTATGCTATTAGTGCAGATGTTGACGCAGATAATCCAGGAACTGTAAGAACTTTTTTTACAAAATGAAATGTATGTTTAGGTTTTTTAATTTTAGCTTATAAAAGTGGATATTTTAACAAAATCAACGAAGACTTGGTGCGAAAAAAACTGTTATCCAAGTGAACCTATATTTATACCCAGTTCCGAGTCTAAGGTATAGTATGTTTGTATTTATAACCTATGCACTTTAGCTTCATTGTGTACCTACTTAATACGTATAATTTTTTCTTCGTACCTCGGTCGAAAGTACGTACTTTCGTTCCTATATACTAGCAGGGACGAAAGTTTAACATTTACTCCCTGTGAGAAGTACACGCCTGCCCTCTATAACGGCGGGAGAAAAGAATTTCTCATGCGTATTGTAACGTTTATTCTAATTTATATTTACAATTAATTTATATTTACAGATTTATATGTAATTCAGTCCTTATTTAATCATTTATGTAATACACTAAACACACTAATTATAATTTATAGGAGAGTCACTTAATAAACACTTTATCGATGCGCGATTACTTTCCTTCGGTATCAACACTGACTGATTGACTAATTGCCTGCGGCGATGCTTGTGGCCTATTTATACTCACGCGCCGTAATTCTAGAGATCTTTCGGCGTTCTGGCGGGTTCACTGGATATTCTCGATGTTTCGTATTCTGGATGCTTCTCGAAAATTGAGCGGAGGAGCCATAGTCGTCTCATACGGGGATTTCACTGGGGGTACTAAGTGAGCATATTGATGCAGCAGCTCGCGTAACATTGCCCCCTCCTTAAGAGACAGTTCCTCCTGGAACTAGCTAGGAAACTGGAACGAGATGACTGTATCGGCAACTGGTCCCCTTGTTGCATTTTCCAGTTGTATGGAAGTAGCATGCTACCGTCTTCTCTGTTGGCTGTGTCTCCCGAGCATGGTCGCAAACCAGTACCTGCACTTCGGTGTCTCGGAAGATTACTTCTACCATGTTACGGATTATTCGCCAATCTAAATGCCTACATTCAATCTTGGGCATGGCTAGCCTGTACACGTTCAATTCAAGCACATGCTCTCTCAGGCTTCGTAATGCTTCCCAGACATCCTCGTACGTTGGTCTTTCGTCGAAGGTGTTCCTTGTCACTAGGTGGAAATTGTAGCGGGAGCCATTTTGCAGCTTCAGAGCTTTACCTGGTACTGGTAACTGGTTTACCAAAGGTCGTGCGCCACTCTTCTTTATAAACAGAGATGCCAGTCTGCGCGCATCGGTTACGCTGGCAGGGATGTTTATTGCCAGTGAGTATTCCTCCGGAACGGTAAGCAGGTCTTGTCGTCTCTCAGTGGTGACGCCGAATCTTGCTTTTCCGGTACCACCATAAGCACCCATGAACTCTACAAAAGCAGGATCGGCTACTTCCTGAAGCTGGTTTACTTCCTCATCGTGGTCACCCTCGAATGGCGCTAATCGGTTACGGTGTACCACCTTTGGCTTTCCATTTGGGATCTTGCTGATACGATAGATGACATAGTTGATTCTTTTCTTTACGAGGTACAGACCGTCCCACGCTTTTTGCAACTTTGGAGAAAAACCCTTTTGTCTTCTTGGGTTATGCAGCCAGACTTTGTCTCCTTCGTGGAAACCTCCTTCCGTAGCTTGCGTATCGTACCTTTTCTTCATCCTATCGCTAGCGATCTGGAGATTCGATCGAACCAGCTCGTGTACGTCGTCCATTCTTTTTCTCAGCTGGGTCACGTAATCTTCACCAGCTATGTCTTCTCCGGGTCGGCATCCAAATTCAAGGTCGCAGGATAATCTCATTTCGCGTCCGAACAGAACTCTTGCTGGTGTTTGGCCGGTGGACTCATTGATGGCGGATCTGTAGGCCATCGCGAATAGCGAGAGATATTGGTCCCAATCTCGCTGATGGTTAGATACTACTTTAGACAGGTATTTGCCAAGAGTTCTGTTCATTCGCTCACCATCCCGTCCGACTGTGGGTGCAAAGCCGTAGTTCTCGTTTTCTTCATGCCGAGCTTTTCACAAACTTCCTGGAACAGCTGGCTTTCGAAGTTTCTGCCCTGGTCGCTGTGTATTTCCAGGGGCACTCCATATCGGCAAATGAACTCATTCACAAGCACGTTGGCAACCGTTGCGGCTTCTTAGTTTGGAATGGCATACGCTTCTACCCATTTTGTGAAGTAGTCCATCACCACCAAAATGTACCTGCTGCCATTTGCTGTCGGTGGAAACGGTCCGGCAATGTCCAGGGCAATGCGTTCAAAAGGGCTTCCGACATTGTACTGCTTCATAGGAGCCTTTCTTCTCCCGTGCGGTCCATTGGTCGTGCATCCAATAAAACCGTTCTCGCACTTTCTGGAGGGTCTTCTTCACACCTAGATGTCCTCCTGACGGACTGTCGTGTAATTTCCGCAGTACTGCTGCTATCCTTGTTCTTGGAATCACCAACTGTCTTCTACTTTCGGAACCCTCATCGTTCTCGATTACTCGCTGTAGCAAACCGTTTTCCAAAACCAGCCAGTCCCACTGGGCCCAATACGATTTCATCGTTGGCGAGTACCTTGAAATCTCCTGCCAAGTAGGTCGACAGTTCTCCTTTTTCCAATGTCGGATTTTCTTCAAGTCGGGATCGTTCTCTTGTTCCTCTTCCAACTTTTCTGGTGTCCATTCGTCGGTGGTCACCATGGTTCTTCGAATCGCAGCTTCCTTAGCTTCTGTTTTGCTGCAGTGAGAGCACTCTGCAGGGCATGGTCTTCTAGAGAGGGAGTCTTTGGAAGGTCTTCGGGTCGAAGCTGCCCTCTGAAGGTCGACCCTTCCTAGTTTTTCCTGCTGGGCGTCTTCGTTTGTAGCAGTTCTCGGTCGCTTGCACGAACTGCGTACATGTCCCATTTCTCCACAATTCCAGCATCTCACAGCTTTCAGTTTTCCATTTGAGATGCTTTTCATCATGTTGACAATCTGGTCGAGCTTGTTCTCAACTTCTTCGTCTGCTACAGCCCTCACCTTGCCGTATACTCCGGAAGCCTGTGTAGCTGCTTCGTACTCCAAGGCTGCAGAGAGTACGTCGACCAGTGTCTTATGCCGAGCCAAGCGTAGAGTTCTCTGCATTTCATGGTCACGAACTCCGTCGATGAATGTCTGTACCCCTAAACATTCCATGACATTCTCCGGTGCCGATGGATAGGCAAACCGCACCAACCTCGCAATGTCTGCTTCGAATTCTTGCAGAGTTTCGTCGCGTTTTTGTTTGCGGTTTTTCAGCTGCGACTGGTACAGATGCTCCAGGTGTTCCAGGCCATATCTCATATTCAATCGCTTTTTGAGTTGTTCAAAATCTTCGGCCTCTTCCACTGGAATGGTCTGGAGGATATCCATAGCGTCTCCTCTAAGGGCAAGAGTTAAATTTAACGCTTTTTCCTTCTCACTCCAGTTGTTTGCCTTTGATGCCGCCTCGAATTGCTTAAGATAGTTCGGCCATGGCGTTTTACCATCGAATGTTGGCAGTTTCACTCGGCTGTTAATATCGTTTTCCATTTTCGGTTTCAACTCTACTTTCTCTGCCAGTTCGTCGTTATTCGGGGCTTGCCTAGTTGTAATATCCGGTTTATTACTAGTCTTCCTTTCGATTTCCTTGATTTTTTGTTTCATTTCTTGCTCCATTCTTTTAATCTTTTCTTCCACGGCAGAAATATCAGTCTTCATGGATGTCATTTCATTTTTCATGTCCGTCGAAATTTTATTCTCCATGTCCGACATTTTGTTTTCCATGTCCGCCGAAAGTTTACTTTCCATGGATGACATTTTATTTTCCACGTCCGACAATTTGTTTTCCATGTCCGCCGAGAGTTTACTTTCCATGGCTGAAATTTCGTTTTTTATATCCGTCGAAATTTTATTTTCCATGGATGAAATTTCGTTTTTTATATCCGACATTTTGTTTTCCATGTCCGCCGAAAGTTTATTTATGGAAGAGGTTATAGAGGCGGACGCTTCGTCGGTGAATTCAAACGTTTCCGGGTCCAATCCATTGTTAATCATAGCTTTTTTTAGTCGTTCCACTAACACTGACTTGACCCCACTTGTGTCCAATTCGTAATCCTCCAACTCTCTTCGAAGCTCTGAAACTTTTAGTTCACAAAGTTTCTTCGCCATCTTCCTGTATATTTATTTATTTATTTTTTTTTTAACCCCACACCTGACACCAATGTAACGTTTATTCTAATTTATATTTACAATTAATTTATATTTACAGATTTATATGTAATTCAGTCCTTATTTATTAATTTATGTAATACACTAAACACACTAATTATAATTTATATGAGAGTCACTTAATAAACACTTTATCGATGCGCGATTACTTTCCTTCGGTATCAACACTGACTGATTGACTAATTGCCTGCGGCGATGCTTGTGGCCTATTTATACTCACGCGCCGTAATTCTAGAAATCTTTCGGCGTTCTGGCGGGTTCACTGGATATTCTCGATGTTTCGTATTCTGGATGCTTCTCGAAAATTGGGCGGAGGAGCCATAGTCGTCTCATACGGGGATTTCACTGGGGGTACTAAGTGAGCATATTGATGCAGCAGCTCGCGTAACAGTATTTATACTCGCAACGAGGCATCAAAAACATTTAAAGTTAAATTAATAACGTACTTTCGGCCGGCTATGAAGAAAATTCGTATACAGTAGCCGAAAGTTGAAATCGGTCCTGCTCGTCATGATTCAACTTTTGGCCCTTGTGATGTAATAAACTAATTTTTTTTAGGAAGAAGACGAAGGGGTAATTTTATCGGCGATGGTTTGGGGCGAAGAAGACACCAATCACGTGGGATTATTAGTTATCGATGCAGCGACATTTACCGAATTAGGAAGAGCGGATTTTCAAACGCCTTCTCCGGCTCCAAAATGTTTACACGGCTGGTACCTTCCGTCGGAATAAAAACGACAGAATACAATTAAAATAAGCATATATATTGTTATAAAGACAATTTTTCTCAATAAATAATAAACTGTATAATCGATAACAAGACAGTTAATAAAATATTCTACCTAAGATAATACATCTACATAATATATTTTAATAAATAAATGAGAAAAAATAAACGCTTATTATTTATAAGGAATCTTCTTTCAACATATAAAATAAAAATAAGTGTGGTGTGAGGACGAATCGTTAAATAATAAAAAAAGAATTTTCATTTTCAACAGTTAAAGAAAAAATTTAATCTTTTCTAAGCCTTTTCCTTCTCTATTTATTTCATTTCTTTCATCAACCCCCTTAAATCCATAGTTTGTTCTTTTAACCTTTTAAATTCATATAACTAACATTTCGTCGCACGCAGCATTTTTCATATCCACTTGTCAATTGACAAAAACCGTCATATGTCATTTAATGTGACAAGTATTTTAATTGTAGCGAAAAAACTGGAATTACATGGAAATCGTGTGAAAATTATTTTCAGCGGTGGACTCAGAAATTTCTCTTGTATTCGGGATTCAAATTGAAATGGTTGTGCTGCGGTGGCGACAACTGAACTATTTTGTTGTTACAAACTTCGACTTTAGTTTGATGACGATTTGTAGTGGATGGAAAACGTATGGCAAAGAAAGTGAGGTTATAAAACCATACCCAAGAACCTACTTCCGGTTTATGCCGCTAGGTAGAATAGCAGTTGAAAAGGTGACGGTATTGATTTCGGTATTTGTCAAAAAAGAATTATTATAAATATGCTAAATGCAGAGGAAATTATGGAAAAATAATTTTCAGCAGCGGACTCAAAAATGTCTCTTGTATTGTGGATACAAATTAAGATGGTAGCGCTGCGGTGGCGACAACTGAACTATTTTGTTGTTGCCAATTTTTGTCTTTAGAGTTTGATGACGATTTGTAGTGGATGTAAAACTTATGGCAATGAAAGTGAGGTTATAAAACCCTATCCAAGAAACTAGTTCCGGTTTCTGCCGCTAGGTGACTGTATTGTTTTCGGTATTCACGTTTAACTAAAACTGTTGAAAAATCCAACTCTTCAAGCTACGTTTAAAAGAAAACTGAATTATATACTTTTTTTTCAATTTCTAACCTAATATTAAAAAACAATGTTTATAATCATGTTAACATATACAGGGTGATACATTATAAACATCCAATCTTCAAACTGTAGATTATAAATCACAGAATACTGAGAATACAGAGTTATATTGCAGGTATAGAGATACAAAGTATTTATAAAATGTCACAATTTAATTAAAAAAATATATTTTATGGTAATTTGAAATAAAATGGAGCCAGGATTTTCAAAAGCGACGCAAAAACATGATAATCCAAATAACAGCAATGACAAAGCAATTTCGAGGTTAGCTGCTAAAAACCAGGGAAGCAACTTTTCAAAATCCTACTTTTGATAATGTAATGTTTATATAAGATTGGTCTAAGTAATCGAAATATTTTTGGGTCCAGTTGGAAATTATTAATGAATCACCCTGTGTATTGTTAATTAAAAAAATACATACAAAAAATTAAATTCATATTCTCAGATGTCTCAAAATTAATAAACTTCACCATATATTAGACTGAAGCAATAACAAGTGCTGTGGGATAAACCGGATAGATTATTTATTGTCAAAAATATATTTTTAAATCAACAGCAGCATTCTTTGAACAATTGAGCTGAGTTCGGTCTAAGAATATCTAGAGAATAAGAGGTGAGTAAAAAAATAGGGGAGGTCGTTGTGATGGAAAAAGCGGCGTCCAACAAGAAACTGGGGAATTCTCTGAAAAGGGATTTACGAATAAAGAAGAAAACCCACATAGGAAGAAGCGGCGTCCAACAAGAAACTTGGGGGACTGGGGAATTCTCTGAAGAGGGGTTTGGAAGGGATTTACAGATAAAGAAGAAGAGAACCCACATAGCTGTTGGTTCATATACTTTTTCAAAGTTACCATTATTGTGTATTGAGAACAATCTTATCCTTAGCACATTTATTACATTCTAGGTGAAATTTCATCGACTTTTTTTTAAAATATACTTTAACCATGGAATACATTTTTTTTACATAAACTTACATTAATGAAAAAACATAACCTATCTATAAAAATATACCATCAAGATTTAATTGAGCTTTCAGTATTACACATTCATATTTGACAATACACTCATTTATCAGATAATTTTCATGATAAACGAATTTTGATCATAAAACGTGAAAAAAAATTGGTCCTTCGAGCCGGATATTTCTCGAAACCAATAAATAAATAAATAGTTAAAAACTGTTAGGGAGTTTATTGTCGCTATGAAACGAATCAGTGTTGCCTACAACAAAATTTTGTTCAATTTTTTCTAGTAACCTACTTTTCTTTGGCTTTTTTTCCTCTTAAACCGCGCCCATTTTGAGACATCGTGAATTTGCGTCAGGTATTCTCATTGGAAGTGTTAATTCTGTCACTAGTTATCACAAAATTATTTAATCATTTTTATCATTTCATGTGACAAAGCTTTTATCACATAGATTTTTTTTGTTAATCTGTGGAAAACTATTGCAAATAGTGCTTTTATATATATCACAATCGTTTTTATTTTAATCAGATATTTATGAAAGTTTGCTGTAGCTCGGAGGAGAAAACTTCTTCCTTAAGAATTTGAGGATGTACAACGGCAGACAGGAAATTAGCGTTATCAACACTACTTTCCAGAAGAAATCTACCGTTCTTATGAATTCCGCATCTAAAAGTTGAAAAATTACTGAAATTAGCCAAAAATTCAATACGAATCGCTTAAATTAAGTCATACAAAAATTTTAAAACAAAAAGTAGATCCAGAAAACCTTCCTGTACTACCCAGAGAAGCTTAACAGCCATTTCTTAAATTCACTTTCAACAGTAAACCGACAAAAACTACAGTTTAAGCCTGGATTCAAGTTAGATTATCCCTTTGAGTTCAATATTCGCAAGAAAGTTGATAATATGTGAAGAGGAGAGCTCCTAGGGTCTGTCTGTACAGCTTAGTCAACAATTCCTGTAATAGCTTCAGAACTATTCGCAAATTGCTGCGTTGCAAAGCTCCCAGATCAGATAAAGATCGCTCCTGGTGGTTTATAGGGAAATAGTAGACCGAGAAAAACTAGTTTTTGTTGTAATTAACCCTTCTGTGTACTTCCCATACAATTATTTAGTCAAAAATTCCTGTAACAGCTTCAGATCTTCTATATTATGTAAACTTTTCAGCAGATTGCTGCGTTCCAAAGCCCCCAGATCAGATAAAGATCGCTCCTGGTGGTTTATAGGGAAATAGTAGACCGAGAAAAACTAGTTTTTGTTGAAATTAACCCTTCTGTGTACTTCCCATACAATTATTTAGTCAAAAATTCCTGTAACAGCTTCAGATCTTCTATATTATGTAAACTTTTCAGCAGATTGCTGCGTTCCAAAGCCCCCAGATCAGATAAAGATCGCTCCTGGTGGTTTATAGGGAAATAGTAGACCGAGAAAAACTAGTTTTTGTTGAAATTAACCCTTCTGTGTACTTCCCATACAATTATTTAGTCAAAAATTCCTGTAACAGCTTCAGATCTTCTATATTATGTAAACTTTTCAGCAGATTGCTGCGTTCCAAAGCCCCCAGATCAGATAAAGATCGCTCCTGGTGGTTTATAGGGAAATAGTAGACCGAGAAAAACTAGTTTTTGTTGAAATTAACCTTTCTGTGTACTTCCCATACAATTATTTAGTCAAAATTTCCTGTAACAGCTTCAGATCTTCTATATGTAAACTTTTCAGCAAATTGCTGCGTTCAAAAGCTCCCAGATAAGGTAAAGACCGCTTCTGGTGACTTTTTAGAGAAACTCAACTGTAAAAAATTGAAAATGAATGTATAGACTTACCGAAATAATCATTCAAGATAATCAGAGATAATGCGTAGAGTCCCAAGGAAAAGAATTCCGCCAATACCATTAGATAGTGCCAGGTTCGAATATTTAAGGCGACCATAATTAATTCGGTAAGAATAAGCGATGTAAAACTAATGGCTACGATGTGAATAAATTCGTCTTCGAATAAAAGTAACGCACCGTACATTATCACACCTCCTGCAACAAAAAAATAGCGAGTTGAATCAAAGTTTTATACAAAAAAAAATTCTTACCTTGATAAATACTTATTAGAACCCACATGAAGAACGTTTTAAAAGAGAGACTCCTTCCCTTGGCTAGATCTTTGTACAGTTCGGGATAAGTCAGAGCTATTTCTGGACTTACATCTTGATCCAACACCAAACTGAATACCTAATAAAAGTTGAATCGGCCGTAAAAATGATTAGAAAATGTCGTTTTTATTACTTACAGGAAACATGGTATAAACAGTAGCGTAGCCAACCATAAGGAAGCCCTGATACAGTGCCACCGAGCTCAAATAAAAAACGCTACTGAACACAGCTTGCATTGTTGATATTATCAATCCTCTGTGTATAACGAATTGAGCCAAAGACGCTGATCTTTTGTAAGATTTTCTTCCGTGTACCAATAAAAGTCTGGACAAGTGAGAGAACTGCGGTATACTGAAATCCCCGGCGAGACTGGCTTGTTTACCTTCTCTACCTTCTATACCGATACCTGCATCTGCTTGTTGTATCATGCTTACGTCGTTTCCACCGTCTCCTACCGCAGCTGTACGTTTTCCCGTGTGTTTTTGGATTAATTGAACCTATAATTAAACAAAATATATAGTAGGAATCTTGACCGACACTTATAAACTGCGTACTAAGTAAAAACTGTAGTAGTTCAAATGAACAAATTACTTCTGATTCAATTTACTTATTATTTTTAAAAATTTCAACAAATTAAATGGAAAATAATCATATATTTATCGAAAAATCTGAAATGAAACTATGTACATACAGTGTGGTACCTAAATACCGTTTAAAACATATTTTAATTTTCCAACTAATAGAAGACGAACCTTTGGGATATTAGTTCATAGAAGATAACTTACCACTTGTGCTTTTTGAGTAGGGGAACATCGACAACAAACAACGGCGGGTGCTGCGGTAGCCAATTCCATAAATTCCGGTTGGTAGTAGGAAAGACAGACGTCTAAGCTTTCACCGCTTATGACTAAGGCGCAATCTTGCTTCCTTCTGTAAGCGTTAAGTTCTAAATGCGCGTCAGTACGAGTAACCACTTTTTTTAACACGTGCAGTCCTAAAAATCATACAGAAATCCGTAAATATATAAAAATTTCAATTAAAAAAGTAAATCTTACCTTGCGTTTTCGATACTAAACTTGAACTTTTCGCAATACAAGTTGCAGTTTCTAATTTATCACCAGTTAACATCCAAATTTTAATACCGGCGTTTCGTAGTAGTTCTAATGTCGATCTGACGTTATCCTGCAGTTTATCTTCTACTCCCGTTACGCATAACAGTTCCATTTCTCTTTCTAACGATTCAACAACTTGAGCGACTCTCAAACCTCTATCAGTCTTTGATAATCTAGCTGCGTCGTAACGAGCCTAAAAGAAAAATTGAGATTACGTGAAAAAAATAAAAATATATTTATTAACGTTAAATACCTCGAAATCAAGGTACTGTTCTTCGGTAAGATCCTTTTTGGCAACAACTAAAGTTCTTAAACCATCTCTAGCCATATTACCGACTTCTTCGTCTAGCCAATCGGTGTACTGTACAATTGCAGACATTACGACATCTGCACCTTTTACATAAAAAGTTATTTCACCAGTATACAGATCCTAAAAAAGAATAAAATGATATTAAACTATTCAAACTCTTTTTCTTATAATAACTTACCTTAACAATAATTCCCATCCTTTTAGTTTCGCTCTTAAACGGAAATATTTGCAAAATACTATAATTCATCAATCTACTGTCTGGTGTTCTAAGTTGCATGGAAGAGAGATCTCTATGACTCAAAGTAAGCCCTACTTGATGCGTCCATTGGACTAAAGCTACTTCGTCAGGACTAGAAGCTTGATAAGTTACTTCTTGATCAGATATTTGCAAATGATGATCCGCTTCAGTTTCCGAACCGAAAGAACCAGAATCTAATATAAACAAAATATTACCAAACTAATTTTTTAATACAAAAAAGACCTACCAGTGTCTTTTTTTTCAGTGGTGTCGCACATGGGAGTGACGTTGTGGCACAACGCCAAAGCCTGTACTGCCTCTCTAATTCGTATGTTTTCAGATCTTCTGAATTTTTCCGAACCCACTGTTAAAGTTTCTATGTTATACGAATTACGCAAACAAGTGCTAACCTAAAAGAACACATAAAAAAGAAATCCACTTTTAGTTTAAAATTTTTCTTACCTCATCAAAGCTATCGGTTGCAAAGCTAACAGTACCCATGTGTAGTCTTTTCAGCACCATCGAATTCTGAGTTAGAGTACCAGTTTTATCCGAAAGTAGATAAGATATTCTACCTAGCTCTTCGGGTATAGTAGTACATCGTACAGCTGTACCTTTCATTGCTGGATCTTTTCCAATTGCCCAAGAATAGAAGGATTTTCCCATATCCAAATTTACCCGTAAACTATGTAGTAAATAATTAATTTGCTGTTTCAAAGAAAATAATAAAATGACTTACCTGATGGGTATAATATAAGAAAATAAGAGAATGAATCTGAACATGTATCTGTACCAAGGACCGTTAAATCCTTTCAGAGCCATCATAATAAGAGTAAGACCGATAACTGCAGCAAATAATAGTTTCGTTATAGTATTCACTTCAATATCCAAAAGACCTACTTTAGATCTTGGGGCAGAATTATTCATAACAGATCTTGTTTCAGGACCTACAAAAATGTAAATAATTATTCAAAGTGAAACTTAAAAAATGTTATTTTAAGAATGTACCTGTATAAATAACAACCCCTGTAGCTTGACCAGATGCTATGACACAGTTTGTCCATAATGTATTTTCTAAATTCAAACTTTCATCACTATTCAAAGAATCCATCTGAAAGTAATTGAATTATAAACTTTAAAATCTTATTCAAAGTATGTACTTACCCTACTGAATGTCCCAATAAAGGAATGTATATCTTTCTGAGGCTTTTCTGCATATATACTAGCATTTATTTCAAATAATTGACGTTCTGAGGCTAACTTTTGAGTTGCAGGAACTGCTAATCTTAATTTCCAATCTGTTTCACCATCTAGTTGATCAGTTCGAACAAATACTGCACCACTACTTTCAGAGGTTCTCAATAGCACCAAATCTGCTGGTACCCTCTCGTCTTTGTCAACTATAATGAGATCTCCCACCTAAAAGTATTGTTGAATATTTTCATATAAATATATAATATATAATCTTACTTTTAGTTTATGTGCTGCAACAGTTTCAAAAGGCTTATTTTGGTCGTTGAGTAGCCTTTTACATTTCTGATTATTGACTTCTTGATCACGCTTATGTCTTCTCCAGTCATCGATAGCTTCTCTCGAAATAGTAACCAAAAGAACAAAGCACTAAAATTAAATGTATGTAATATAAAGACAATTACAGAAATTAAAATATTACCAATGGTCCCCAATAAGTATATAAATAACCAATCCGTATATCCGGTACAAATTGACTTGTAGCCATAATCAAAAAATACAAATTGAGAAAAAACTTGAATTGCTGATAAAGTACAAGGGGCAAAAACGTGATAATATTGTATTTTTGATTTCTAATCGCATTTGCGGGGAACTGTCCAGGTGTTGGTTTTCCCAAGAAAATATTTCTGGATCTTAATTCTCTTGGACCACAACATCTTCGAAAAAATGAGCACCAACATCTAGAACGGAAAAGAACAATGTTTAAAACATTTAATAATTGTCAATTGATGATAATAATACCCCCAATTTGATGATATGTGTGTTTTACTTATCAGTGGAATGTCTTCCTTTGATGTTTTTAGTATATTACTTTGAGATTCCGTATTATCCATAACTATTTTATGTAGAAAATATCTAACTTGTTAATAAACATCTACATCGACACAAAATTAGACGGAAATTATCATAATGGAATGATTTAATTAAAAAAACACACTTTAACTGATTCATCAACAATGGAATGACAGTGATAAGCAGTGACAGTGACATTTACTATCTTATATTTCTCATCCTTTTCTCTATTCCCATCAATACATTTACTATCTCTTTTCAGCCGAATCAAGCAATTATAAAAAGTAATTTTGAGTATTTCCATAAAACTTTATTTTTACGAAAAATTACTAAATTATAAACAATAAAATAACCGCTCAGTGAGTTTTTGAAAGTTGATAACCATTTTCGATTTAGATTTTTCCAATTTTTTTATACTGTACGTAATCGATGAATACCGTTACTTTCAAGTCAAAACTTTTTTCCTTTTACAAAGAGGAAGCGGAAAACACAATAAAACTGTATATAGAAGGCGGTAATTTTTAAATTACATTTATAGCAAAAAATACTTTGCAATATGGTCTATTATTAATAATAAAACTTCAGCAAATATAAATCCTGTATAGACTATTATAATTCCATCTTCACTTACCCACACAAAATGCCGCCTATACTGCGACGTCTTTTGGGATTTCGATTTCTTACAGAAGTTTGTACTAAATCCATATCGTTTCCATTACTTGAAGAATTTGCTAATAAAAATGTTGTTTCTTGGTCACCATCAAAATCTTGCATAGGATATTCCATAACAAATAGAAATGTTTAACTTACGTCATTTCAGTGTGAAACTGAAATTGACTAAATACGAAAGTGAGTACTTATAATGGTAACTACCCTGAAATTTTTATAGTACATCAAAATTAAAACTGCCCTTGCATAAATAAATAAGATCCTTGGAAACTACATTTTATTTTTAAAGAACAACACATTTGACTTCTGCTATTTCTAATTTTTTGACATCGGAAATTTGACATACAACAACTGACAAGTCGTTATGGATCACAGATGGCACTGCTTTTTATTGACATTTTGCCACAGATCATGCACAGCACAGAATAACTTACTCACACAGAAGCGACATAAAGTAGACAACCCACACCACTTGCGTGAAATAAGTACTTTTAATCGCGACTACTGAACGATAGATGGGGCATCATGAATGATAAGCTTAAGATATTTAATTCATAGTAAATTAGGAAAAAATTAATACAGGGTAACTCTGTAAATATTCACCTACGCAGGGCCGGACCGCGTCCTTTGGGGGCTAACGATATCTGGGGTACCCACGAAATAATTAAAATATTTGCCATTTTCCTAAAAAAAAAAAAGGATTATGCGGGAAAATTAAACACATGAAAGTTTTTTTTTATTTCAAACGACTATTTCCCTCGTCTTAATTTCCCCCAACCACAATTCGCGTTCGCCTTCGACTCGGATTTTTGTTGCCACCAGCACTCATGCTTCTTGTTAAAATATTACTTGGCAACGTGTTTTTTTCGGAAAAATTAGATGCCCTTATGATATTACTTACGAAAATATACATTATAAACTTAGGTAAAAATAGACAAAATAAACATGTACCTTCTTTATCTTTGGTAAATAAAAAATTAAAGCCATAAATTCTGAATTTAAATGAAAGAGGATTAATAAATGAACATAATAAATAACAATAATACATTTATAAAAATATTTTTCTACACTTTGTGCTGAAAATTCTTTTCTATTTTTTTTACTGGTTTTTATTATTTTATTATTCGGGGACCCTTGAACCAGAGGGGGCCCTGGGCTGGAGCCCATTAAGCACATACGTAGATCCGGCCCTGCTCCTACGATTCCATTTATTTAGTATTTCTTAAATCAGCTCTTCAAGGAAATTTACTTTTTCTTTTTCAGTAAAATACTCAAAAAGACTATAAACACGACTAAAAAATAATGTTTTCAAAATAATATACTTACATAATATTGAATTTACTGTTTGGACCCTTACCTTGTGGAATCTACTCATATTACTTTTTTAAATGAAACTAAGTGTGGAATTAATTAGAAACACTTAGTTTCATTTAAAAAAGTAATATACATATATTTATATTCACTTCTAGGAAAGTCGCTATAAATATTAATCGTAGATAAACAACTTTACTTATTTAACGGCGGGTGACTAACGCTCAATTTTTGTCGATTTATATTCAATATCGAGTTGACTTTCGAATAGGAAACATATCGGCGTGCGTTCGAAATGTATTTTCGGTAACGTGTAGTGTAGTGAATAGTGCCTTTATGGATTACAATCTGATACATTTACGGTAAGTTTTCATTTTATTTACATTCGAACAATTTTATTACAATAAACAATATAAACGAAGTATTTTACAATTGCTTATTAGATTTTAAATGTGCTTAGAACTTTTTTTGATAAATACTTTTTGGTCATTGTATAGACGAACTTTTTTTATAAATGAATAGTAGGTTTTAAATTTGCTTAATCTTAAAAAATTAATTTGGTAATTAGAACCAGTACATGATATTGTTTATTTATAATCCATTTTTGCTTTCTTTTACTATTTTTCTATACCAAAATATTTAGCCAGCCGGTATATATTCCTAGCTATGACAAATTGTTAGTCATGATAAACTGTAGATACTTCTAGCTCGTATTGGGGCTCCTTATAGGGAATATTAAATGACAATTTAAATGTGTATGCTTCCATTGTTTCTTATATATTTTATCCTGTTTGTAAATGTATATATCTGCACTTTGCTAGAGTAATTAAAGATAAACTCTGGCTTAGAAGACATCCAGCTTTCAGGGGGGGGGGGGGCGCATTTTCTAGTTTTGTCTGTGATTTCCTCCGCCGCCGGGGAATATTTTCCATCAGTTGTGAATATTTTAACCGGTTGATTATATTTTCTACCGATAAAGGGAATAACGTCCAGTCGAGAGAGACAACTTCCAGACGTGATGGGCAACGATTGCTTATATTTGTTTATAGATACGTATTTAATTTCATAAGTTTTGTATTGCTTTGGTTGTTGTATATGATATCTTGTGTATTATTGTTAAATATTTAACTCCACTTTTACCACAGCTAATATAATTGTTGCTTTTCTTGCTTTTATTTCGGCAAAAGATTGTATTAAATGATCAAAATGAAGAGTCCGGCAAGTTTTGACTCTTTAGTCAGTATACTCAAATCTGACAACCTTTTATGAAAGAAATTTCAAAATTTTTTTTGTCCCCCCTGCCCCCCGCTGGTCGGCCCTGGACTACTGAACGATAAATGGCATCATGGATGATAAGCTTAAGATATTTAAAATCCTTTTTTTTCCATTTAAATTCAACATCGTAAATAAGGAAAAGGTCCACACAAGAAACAACAATTCCATATCTACAGGCAAGGAGTGTGACGAAGAAACATTAAATTAAATGTTTAATAAAACAAAATTTTATTAATAATTACATTTTATTTTTATAAATTAATTTACAATATTTAAGTACCACTTTTAAAATATGACAATACCTACTATATATGTACAGAACATCCACGAATTATTAAATAGGTGAACTAAGTTTTTATGGCAGTTGTACAAAAATTAAATAATTATTTACATAATTATGTACAGGGTTTATTGGCAGTGAGGTTCTATAATACAATATTGATATAATACTATAGTAATAACATTTAACCCTTACAGAACCAATCTTACTCCTTTCTAAATATCTTTCATTAATTGTTGTTGACAGATTAATGGTCACCTGTCAATTTTCAGTTTAATTTTTTGGTTCTTGAACGGTTAAAGTTAGATTTGGTTTTGGTTTCTTTACATCGTTCTAACTACTATTTTATGATATCGGACATGAATTTAATAAAACATTGTTTAATTCTTTCATATCAGACCAATCCATCGGTTGATTTTCAATTTTAAGTTTCCTTATACAACCTTTGAAGTTTGTAAAGGTCTTTAACGTTCCAGTTGGTGCGTTATCTAAAAACAATGTATATTTTTCTCTTTTGTATTCATACAGGGTTAAACGATTCACCATATCTAGTTAAACATTTTATATTTACCTGGCAATCCTCCTATATACAACGGAGCTTCCATATCGTCCATTGCCGAATTAGAATCACTCTGGACCCAACTTTTTCTTATACCGTCAACATTAACTGTCAGTTCCAAGTTAGAATATAACGCAGTAACGTTGTGCCATCTATTGTTACACAAAGCAATATCGGAATCTAAATTGTTGGTGACGTTGACAGTTACTCCGTTTCCTACATTTACCGCCATTACGATAGCTCCGTTTTGTAGTTCGACGGAAAGAGCAGGGGAATCACCGCTATTAGATACACTCAGTAATATTCCATTTTGTTCTGAAGTTCTGAATTCAAAACTTAATTCCAAGATTTCGGCGATTCGGAAGTCTTCTTCTGCAAAATTGAATAAAATCATGAGTAAAGCAATTGGAAGCCCCTTTCCGACGTCTCTCGCGGAATTTTTTAAGGTTATGCATTCTCCTGACACCGATTTTCCAACCATTTCCTAGAGTTAGGTCTTAGCGCGTAGTGAAACGTAAATTGAATTCAGGAATTCCTAAACCCGATTACCCAACTTTAGGAAATGATTGGTGAAATCGGGCATAAATTACACAAAAATAAAAACTTTCTCATGGAAACTTGGTCTAAGGGCGTGGCAATATTTTGTTTTTATTTGGAAAAAACTTGAACAAACTACTAAATTGAATTATAAACAAAACATAAATCCAAAGAGAATGGTTTAGCAAACGTTTAATAGCAAACTTAGGCAACACTTAACACTGCCTGTATATATACTTACTATAAACTGCAAAGGCATCGCCTCCAAAGTACGTTCCTTCTTCTACTTTAGAAAAACATAATGTTATGTTGGAGTGTTGTACATTTTTGTTATTGGTTAAAAATTGTAGTTCATTGTTGATTTCCAAGGATTTCATGCAGCCTCTGAATGGTAGTAGGCGAGTTTTCTGGAATATATAAACATTTATTCGGTAATCTAGTGATTAAATGTCAGAAAGTAACAGAGGAGATTTGTTTTAGACTCGGTTTCACATAAGAAGAAGCCACGTGAAGTTTGCCAACTGTCTTGCGCAGAAACCAAAATCGGTCTTGTTTATCTATATAGCCTCGTAACGACCGTTTCATGCCATTGGCGTTGCAAACGATAATTCATGCCGACAGCTATTTTATTATTGACATTTGAGGTTGTGTTTGAAGCAATAAAATATCTCGAAAAGCTTACGTTACGCGCATACGACTGCAACTTCACGTGGGTTCTTTTTACGTGAAACAGAATCTACTCACCAAATCGGGAATGTCGGTATATTCCGAACGTGGATCCACTCCACCGAAATAAATTTCATCTTTTGGTTTGATTCTTAAATTTATTCGACTCGGTTTGTTTTCTCTGTCGAGTATAACTGTTAATTTTTTCAATTTTCTGGTTAACCTAACGTGATGCCACTGACCGTCGTTGATTTTACCGGAATTTATGGGAAGCGTTTTCACTTGCTTCTTTCTACCTTCTACGTTTAGTTGGAGTTGACCTTCTTTTAATTCTAATAGGATGTAATTTTTTCTTTTGTTACTCTAAACAAAAAAATATTATTGAAGAATATACTTATATCGATAATTTTGATAAAATTTGAACTTACAGCAACAAATATAACACCATTCGGATAAAACGTCCTAAATTCGAATTGTAGAGTGAAGTTTGTTCTCCAAAATTTTGTTTTAATGAAGGTATAACTGTTTGGTTTGTCGCCAAATTTAATGGCGTCTCCTTGAATGTTGTTATCGTCGAATTCGGTGCATCTTTCTGTATTTTGCATTGAATTTGTCATATTTGACATTAATAAACTCTTGACGTTTATATTCGATTGATTTATTAGTGGTTTTTCTCTACCGATTTCGACATATTCAAAATCTGTTACGGTGGTATTTTCAAATTGAAGTAACCTAAAAACATTTTTGACATGATGCATTATATTTGCTTATATCTCAGAAATCATTTGTCGTAGAAACTTATACATATTCTTTATCGATTCAGCATGAAATCTTCTGTATTTTAAGTTTATTAAGCTTGATTTTTGATCAATATTTTATGAAGTATAGAGCCTCAAACTTGGCTTTATTTTTTTTGAGAAATTATTTTCAAAGTTCAAGTTTGACAGCCTGTAAAATGAGAATGCCATCATTTACAGCCTTGAATATTTTTTTCGTAACAGCTTGAGCTCTCTAAAGAGTGCTCTCCTGAAATTTTAGCTTGAAATTCAGATATTTGTGATCAGTACGAATTTTTAAAGTCACTGAGTGTTTTTTTAATAATTGTGATAAGAAAATGGTTACACTTATTTTAACGTATCACGTTTAACATTTCTATTACTTTCACTAGTACTTACTTGTTATTGATAATAATATCTCGTACTCCTCCACTAAATCCTCCCTGTTTCCCACCGATCTGTATATTTTTAATTTTAATTTCTTCGGGATTGGTAATATTTTGTTTTTTACCGTTAATAGTAATTTCTTTATTTTCACCCATTTTCAATTCAATCGAATTGTAATCATCCAAATTAATTATTGAATTTTGTATCTTCTCACCGTTCAAAATAATATCCAAGTCTTGTAAAACTATACTTTGGGCATCGTTGAATTTGACGATAGTTCCGCTGGTTATTGGTCGGAAAATTATATTGAAAGTGTTAATTACTTCATTAGGGTGGTCTAAGTTGAGGTAACCTTGTTGATTTATCCAAGCATGGGTAAATGCTAGTGTCTGAAATGGACAAATTTTTTAAATAATTCCACATTTGAGGTTAATTAACTTACCTTAGCTTTGGTGATGCCGTAAGAAATATTGACATTTGTCAATTGGGATCTCAGTTTGAGGAAACCTAATAAAGCCGTACCGTGTACTGGGATACATTTCTGATCAAAAGTAGGTGGTACTCCTCCTAAATAATGTTTGGTTTCTTTCAATTTAAAAACATTACCAGCAACTATCGATTTAGGTGTGGAAGAAGTTCGATTAAAGTCCACAGCTAGGGTGTAAGTTATTTCAAATTCCGAATTTTTCTTATTCAATTTCCAGCTTATCTCTACCGAATGTACTTTTCCGTCGTTCACTTTTTCAGTACCTTCCAATTTGACTATATCTTTATTTTTTAGTCGCGTTATGAAGTGGACGTAACCGTTTTCGAGGTACAGAGCGAAATAGGAACACGTCGAAAGCTAGAAGAATTTTTTTGTTTTATTTATTTTTACTTACAGATATTCTCGCTGTACTTACGTGTGCTGCTATGTATATTATACTGTTTTCATCGAAAGTACTGAATTCAAATACAATTGAAAATTGTTTCGGATTCAAATTCGTGTTAGCCTCGTATACTAAATAGCCTTTTCCGTTGAAGAGATCGTCTAATGATTCGTCTACAGCGACGTTTCTGCAAAAAAAAAAGAAATATTTAACCCGAGAAAAAAAGCCAAAAGTAAAAACACAAATAAATGAGTCCCTTTTCAACATGTTATCGCCCACAGGGGGGAGTCCTATCACCTTTGCTGTGGGACCTTGTCATAGACGAACTTTGGAGGAATTGAACAGGAAGGGGATATACACCCAGGAGTATGCAGATGATATGTACTGGGAAAATACCCTAACGTTATATCGGAGCTGATGCAAAATGGTGGAGATTTGGTGTAGGAAGGAATGCCTAAGGGTGGTCCCTGCAAAAACTGCGCTCATTCCCTTCACTAGAAAAAGGAAGCGTAAGAGACTAAAACTGCCAAGTCTCTTCAACGTGCAGCTGTGCCTGAGCCAGGAGGTCAAGTATCTGGGCATAATTCTGGGCGCAAAACTAACCTGAAAATCACACCTACACGACAAAACCAATAAAGGAAAAATGGCTCTAATGGCTGTCAAACGGGCGATAGGAAACACATGGGAATGAACATCGAAAGGGGATATAGAGGCCAAAAGATCCTCATACCCTCAGATAGTCAGGCAGCACTGAAATCTTTAGCATGTCCCCAGATCAGATCTAGACTATAAAAAATTTTAACTCTGGCAAACCACAAATAGAGTAACTCTTAAGTGGGTCCCGGGACACAAGGGCATTGTGGCAATGAAAAGGCAGACAACTTAGCAAAGCTAGGGTCTGAAACTGCATTCACTTCTTGAAGAGGAAGGGTGAATGGAATGGTTATTTTTCCTTCCCCTTCTTGTATAAAATTGTATAAAATATCGGGCCAAAAATTGATGGTTGAAATGTTGAAAAAAGAAATCAAATCTTTTTTTGGAATTTTCTCTGGAAATTCTGAATAAACTGCAAATTTTTCGACGGATAACCTTCAAAATAAGTGAGTACTATCTATTTTTGCAAAATCAGTCAAAAACTCGTGGCTCCTTATAGTTCACCGGACCCAATTATAACCTTCTATAAAAGTTTTAACGTGCGCTTATGATAGAACGAAATTTCCACGATTAAATGATTATAATATAAAAATTTTATCGTAATCACTTGGAAGATGGAAATTTTCGCAATTAAATGAACCCTTTTTAAAAATTTTATCATACGCCTTTGGTAAATGGAAATTTTTTACAAATAAATGAGCCTCTTTTAAAAATTTCATCTTACGTCCATGGTAATACATGTCGCATGTCGGTGACGCGAACCCAAAAATCACTCAACGCGGATAAAGAATTTTCCCTTAAAAAAATTCAGTTACTACCTTTTCTGTCCTTTGCAATTTCCATTGGTTTCGGCAAAATTCCAAACACCAAAGTTCTCACCATTCAGTAAAACCTTGTAAATATAAGAAACATCTTTATTGTCATAAATTTCGTCTTTATCCCCTAATTCTAATACATCCCCGGAATTTATATAAGTCATTGGAATTCCCGACTTCAACAATCTCTTACTTCTCTCTTGCCTTCCTACTTGTATTTTTAATAGACCGCCTGTCCTAAAAACAAAACCAAATATTTTCCAGCTCTAAGATTTTCAAGTAACGCTTACTTTTGTAACGACACTGTCGTTTCTCCAATTCCGATTAAACTAACGTCAATATCTTCTTCTTCTACATTAACGGTTACCATTTTATCTCTAACACTTACTGATAACGATTCTCCAGTGGGTTTAGTCCAGTTGAATAACGTACAATCCTTACAATTGAATGTTATTGAAAGACTTTGGAAGTATTGAGGCTTCGGTAACTGGTACGTCATATGACAGTTCTTTGGGTTAATCGGAACGTCAACCTTAAATATAAATTCAATATCTAGAATCGTTTTTTTTAACTACAGGTTTATATACTTACTCCATCTACTTGTTGTTTTGCAACACTAATTAAATTTTGTAATTCTCTAAGTTTTTTTTCTACCTCACTCAGTTTGTCTTCGGAATCTTTTTTCGCTTTAATTGATTTGTTTGGAGCTCGTGGAATTCGAAGACCATTAAGAGCTTCTCTTGCCGCCTTCATTTCCGAATTTAGTTGTTTTATATCTACAACAGAAATTGGTAACGATATATATTTCCCTGATACTAAAAAGCATAACTTACCTTTGGGATCGATTTGTTCTTGATATTTCTGATATTTTTTATCAAAATTAAACTGTTTGTCGAATGCTATGTCATCAGTTTTCTTATAAATATCTCTCATTTTTTCTGAAACCCCCGAGGAAGTTTTGATAGCTTTTTTCACCCTTGCAACTTGTTCTTCTTGAGATGTTATATGTTTGTCGGTTTTAATTGCATTTTGAATGACTTCATTATTCGCTTTTCCGTTTTCTATTATACTATATTTAAGTTCCTTTAGTTTGTCTTTGATTTTGTTAAGATCTAGAAACTTTTTCAGTAGTTAAAACTAATGCTTGAACTGATAAAATTATTATTGTTTAAACAATGTTATAGTCGAAGAACTACCATTTCTTCTTTCTTTATTATATTTACGGTTCCTTCTTACACATTGGGTGTGAGAGATATTTAACTAGTCGGTTGACAATTAATTTCACTGGTATTTTGAAAGAAAGCATGTAATTGTGTTATGTTATGTTATCAATAGGTACCTACTTCTTTACAATCTGGAAAGGTTTCAGATGATATCAATCATCACCATACCATACCATCATCATACCAGTTCCTAAAGTTGCAAAATCTAATAAAGCTTCTAATCTCAGACCAATAAATATACTTAGCGGCTTTGAAAAAAATTTAGAAAAAGTAGTCTATGAACAAATTATTGATTTCGTAAAAACATATTTTTAACCAAAGTCCAATCGGGTTTTCACAGTAAATGAATGCTTACTGCGAAACTGCTTAACAATGAAATTTACTGTTTGGACCCTTACTTTGTGGAATCTACTCATACTCTACTACCTTTAAAAAAGTCTGGGATATATAAACTTAAATGTCCAGAATGTAATGCTGTCTACATTGGTCAAACAATTCGAAATTTTGAAATTAGATACATCAACATTCACGAGCATACAGATTAAAACAGCCAGATAAATCACATTACGCAAAACATCTTCTTGACACAAAACATTCATTAACACCTAACACATAACTAGAAGTACTGCATATTTGTGATAAGAAACAAGAACTAGATTTCCTTGAAGAACTAGAAATAAGAAGACACTGAAGAGACCCACAATATCTCCGAATCGATTCATGACTTCTAAGAAACTCTTCTTTGATGTTTCACGTTTATTATTTTAACGTTGTCTGACAACGGTTGTCATGGCAACGTGGAATATCCGCTGAATTTCCATTTAATAATTTAGCATTCATTGCATTCATCAGTATGAGCAAAGAATACACAACAACAAGAAGTGAAGCCCGGCGAAAATCCTTTGATGTTGGAGGGGCAAAAATAAATAACCTTGAAGGTGACAGCTATCTTTGGCATACACTGAGAACCATAATAAATGCTTACAGCTTTACTCGAATCACACTGAGAAAAAGTATTTTAGCATAAAGTTGTGTTTTATCAAATGTATTATATAGATATTTGTCGATATTTTCCCATCAGTAACTATTTCTGCACTATTCGTGACAATATAAACGTGAAATAGATCATTTAAGACAATTATTTCAACCTACAAGCAAACTCTATTCTAATTTGGGTCTGTAAAGACCATAAGCAAGAGGCCTAAATGTGATCGCATGACATATGACGACTAATTTAAAACATGGCGTCTGTGAACTCGTTTTTATCCGAAGTTTCGCTTCTTGTTAGTTGGGTATTCTTTGGTATGAGTGAAATATTCAATTATATTTTAGAATTTTCATAATTTTTTCATTAAATAGTGGAAGTAATTAGAAACAATTAGTTTCATTTAAAAAAGTAATATGCTTTACAATGTGTGCTGGATGATTTGAAAGGAAATATTAATAAAAAATATGTTATTATCGGTGTCTTTCTGGACCTCCAAAGGATCGACAGGAACAGACCCTTAAAGAAGTTAGAAAGAGCAGCATTTAGTGGTACAGTATTGGCATGAATTTCAAAGTATTTAACAAATAGAAGGCAAATGTTCAAAATTCAAAACTTTGTGTCTGAGGTGTTGGAAATAAAACGAGGTGTACCACAAGGAAGTGTCCTAGGTCCCTTATTTTTTTATGTATATCAATGATTAAGGCAAAGAATCCCTTAACAGACTGGAAAGGACAACAAAGTGTGTCTAATATGGGTGCCGGAACTAGAGGGTATTGCAGGTAATGAAATAGCTAAAGGAGACTTTATAGTTCCGGAACCGTTTTGTGAAATGGGGAACTGGCTAAATAAGGAACACCAACTCAAATGGAGTTTGACACATTGGAGCTGATACCGCAAAAGGGTTCTGGCCCCCAAAAGGGTGTTTGCGTTCCATTCCAGTGTGTCCTGGAATCCACAATAAGAAGAAAATATTGTTCTCATCTAGTTCATTGAGTTTGCCTAGGCATTCCCACACCATTTTGGAACTGATTACACAAGAGCTCAGTGCTTTAATAGTTGCTTGACTATCCGACATTATGATAATCCTTTGTCTTCAATATCCTTTATCAATTTTGAATTGGACACACTTTCTTATGGGTTGAAATATACTTGGGGTTTTTCTCAAGCTTTCAGAGTGTTTGGTTCCTGACCCGTACACTCCTATCCCAGTTCCTTCTCTGTATTAGTTGTTTGACTGGATAAAGCAATTATTTAGTTATGAGCAGTGCTCCGCATGACAACGTACATACAACATAGAAAATAAGACTCTTGACAGTTCTTTTGCTTCACAATTTGTACTGGCTACTACTCCGTCGTCAAATGGTATGTTACAAATTGACATTATTATTCAAAACAATTGTCTCTAGATTGCAGTTGCAAGCCGGTCACAAAACATAAATATGTTCAAAAGAATTATCGACGAAGGAAAAATGTTCATACGGAAAGTCAATGCTCTTTGGCAGATAAAAGGACTAACCCTATTTCCCCGACTATACATCGATAAATGTTGAAATATCAACATGAACTTACCGTTAGAAATATTTTTTAAATTATTTATTCTTTGTTTAAGTCTGTCAGAATAAGTTTGCGCCAAATTTGATACTGTATCTATACTATCTCCACCTTCAGGGTCGATTATTTCTTTCGCTTTACGTATGGCATCTTTGGTTTGATTTAAACTATTTCTAGCGTCTTTTATACCTTCTATAATGGTCTCGTAGGCACCGCTAGCGTTAATTTTTTTCCATTCATCTTTGGTGAAGTTAAACATACTAAAAAAAAAGGGTTATAAAAGTACCGAAAGGTAGTTTGTTTAGTATACGAACCTGTGGTAATCTTCAACTTTTTTTTCCAAATCTTGTACGTGCTCCACTGCTTTATCGAACAAATCTTGAACCTCTGGCATTTCCTGACTCTGTCCTTCTACTTTATCATCAAGTTCGTCGTATTCTTTAAAATCGGATATTTCTACTAAATCTTTATAGACCGTTTCTAATGTTTCTAATATGTCTTCGGTAGCGTTTAATTTTTTTACGATATCGTCAAAAGAAGTGGTGATTTCCTTATTTTTACTCTTAATCCTTTCAAATTTTTCTTTGACCGATTCTAATCGTTGTGAGTTATCAGTGTTTTTAGCATGAGCTAATTTAGATAAGTTGTCTACGAAAGAGAGCAAGTCGAATAGAGCGTTTAGTTTGTTTTTTATATATTCGATGTTATTTGGAGGAACTTTCGAGGGATTCCCATATATTTCTTCTACTTTTCTATTGATATCCGTGCAGTATCCGAATATTTTTTGATCGTTCAGCTGGTCTATTTTTATTGAACTTTGTTGAATTTGTTTTAATATTTCTCTCGCCTTAGACAAAGCTTCTTTCAAACTAACATGTTTATTACCAAAACTATCTAAAGAATCTATTATATTTATCAACTTTTTACTCAATTCATTAGCTTCGTTGACCAGATCAGATGATTTTTCGTTTAGTTTATCAACATTTTTAACGTTTTCTTCTAAGATTTCGTTATCCTTAATCATCCTATCTTCTAAATCATCTACTTTACCTTCGTATTCGGCAATATCGTTGAATTTTAATACCTTTTCATACTGTTTCTTCTTCTTTTTATATTTTTCGGATAACATGTCATGTTTATTTAAATTATCTGCTAGTTTTTTCCAAGGTGGTCCTATTCCGTTTTTGAACATGTCGTAAACGTTTTCTACGTCCGCTTTCATCTTATCAATTTCGTCAAACAGCAACATTGTACACTCATCACACGCTAAAAAACGAATAAGTAACAAATAAACAAGTTTGAACTAAAAAAAATCGATTGTTTACTCACATATACATACTCCATCTTTGATGTATTCTCTTTCTTTTACACATTGATTACATTTATCTCCGGTAAATCCTTCTTGACATTGACATTTCCCTTTTTCATCACAAACTCCGAAATTTTCAGCTACTATTCCATATTTATTGCAATCACACGGTACGCAGTCGGTGGAATTTGTTGGTGAATAATATTGCCTGTCGCATTTGTCGCAATATGGTCCAGTATATCCTGTAAAAGATTAAGTAAGACTGTACTAAGAGTTTTGACAGATTCCGCCACTAATCTCTAGGAATTTCTTCAATTATTAAGTAGAAGATGGTTAGGACATATAGAAAGAATGGGAACAGGAAAGATATACCGAAAGTATTGATATATAGCTCTATAGGAAGAAGGTAGACCCAGAACAAGATGGAAAACGGAGGTTGGAGAGGATCTACGAAGGCTTAATATTGGAAATTGGAAAGGTAAGACAAAGGATAAGGTGAGATGGAGGCAAGTCATCAAGAAGTAGAAGTAGAAGTAGAAGTTGAAGAAAGGGTCACCATAGATCTCAGTGAACTAGACACCTAAATATGGATATTTCAACCTTTTTTTCACTCACCTTTTTTACATTGACATATAAAACCCCCATTTTTTTCCGGAGAACAACTTTTAGCATTATTTCGTCCTTCTGAAGGACATAAACAAGTTTTACAGCGTGTGTCTTTATCTAAATAAAAACCATCTTCACATCTATCACAATTCGGACCGGTTGTATGGTCGGTACAGTTCTTGCAATATCCCGTTTCCGAGTCGCATTCTTCGGAATATCCTCTGCATTCGCATTTTTTAGCGATTCCAATTACTCGATCTATCCAAGAAAGGTCAGGATCATCCGAAAAGTATCTGTAGAATCCTTTACTAGGTTCCGCGCAAGATAGTCCTGTATATTGAGCAGGACATTTACATTTTTCTATGGAATGCGTTAAAGTGTATTTGGAATCTTCTTGAGTAGCTTTATCCAATAGAACTTCTTTAATTCTATAATAATGCATGTAATAAACCAGAATACATGAAGACATTTTTAATATATTACCTGTTGTTGGCTTTGATCATGAAAAAATTCACATTTTGAAGTACAACCATGAAACATGCTCTTGTTAATTTTTCAATACAATCATTGGAGAAGTCCAAATTTTTCGAAACTACTTTCCAATTACCGAATTCAGTCATTTGCAATTCAATGTGGTTGTTTATTGATGATATTTGAACGTTGTTACCTTCTAAAAATACGTCAAAATATCCACCAGAATTTTCTACTATTAAATGACCTCCATAGGAAGAGGTAATGTCACCTAAGAAAGCTTTCGGTAGACTTAGTTCATCTGCAGACACCTTAAAAATCATATTATTATTTACATACAATTAAAGTAGTTGTCCAATTGCTTATATGTACTAAAATGAGCTCCGACCGACCGACAACCATTCATCAGACGAATATAGTGTATAGATCCACTCACGATAAACCTAACCTAACTCACTTGATTATCTTCTTCAAAATTCCTTTCTAATCTTGTGTTTTTACTCCAATGGTACCGAGAGTCTTCGCATGTTTTACTTCTACCGAAACAAAAACAGTCCGTACATCCTTTCAAGTTTTCTATGGAAAGACCGTAATGATTGGCTTTGCACATATCGCAGTATGCTCCTTCGACATTTTCCTGGAAAAAAATTAATTAAATCTGACTGCAAATTTTTGGTTATTTTTTTTACAAACAAACCTTGCATTTACAGCTTCCTGTTTGGTCACATTTACAAAGACCGTTTTGACATTGCCCTTCGTGGGTACCGTTACGATCACATTCGCATTTCTTACATCGAGGATAATCATAGTACCCAAAGCTGCATCTACTACACTTTTCACCTTCAAATCCTATTTTACAACTGCAAACTCCTCTCATTCTGTCACATTGTTGACTTGTGCTTCCGCTACTAGAACAGTGGCAATCCTAAAAATTGTTACACCCTGTAGATAGATATTTTTAATATTCCCCTCGTAGTATTTTTACCTTGCATCCTAAACCTGGTTCGTACCCCCAAGTACTGTCAACGCAGTTTCCACAATCATCTCCTGTTGTTAGAGGAGGACAAATGCATTTACCATTTTTGGGGTCACAAATGTGTCCTTTTTTATTGCAAGGATCGCATTCTAAAAAACATACGAGAATCATTTCAAATATTTCCTAGATCCTTTTTCGACCCATTAAATTTAATTATATAAAGGGTGACCCAAAAAAATTTTTACAAACTTACTTTTACAAATTGTTTGTATAGTTCCATAGTGATCTGGTAAACAACTAGTGCATTGTTGTCCCGTTACTCCCGGATTACACTGACATTTTCCAGTTTCTTTATCACAAGTAGTATTAGGGATTGTTCCGTAAGGGTTGCAATTACATTCTATACATAATTTATTTCTTTTCCAATAGTTATCCTGAAAAATTGAAATAAATTCCTGCCTTTGGCCTTGTTCAATAGACCGTTTTAACGAAAGACATCTTGTGGTAGCGGCGATCGTTGTCCACCTATAGATTTATATAGTAATTAATAGAAGTTAACTGTAATTCTAAAAGGAGACTGTAACTTAGATCTTGGACAGATGTATCTAAGATTACGGGAACGATATATTTCTTCACTTTTTTTAGGGATTCGTCGAGATAACGAGGACACATATAGGTCTCTTATAGTGAAAGAGTAAACAGTGACATTTTTAACGTAATCTTGTTAATCTACCAGTTCTATGGGTACAGTTTCCTTTTAAAATTACAGTTAGCCTCTATTAATTACTATATAAATCTATAGGTGGACAACGGTCGCCACTACCACAAGATGTCTTTCGTTTAAACGGTCTATTTGTTGCTGACTGGGGATAAAATGGTCGAATTACGGACATTAACTAGCCGATGTATGAGACATTTTAACTTTCTGAATTATCTAAGGATTTTACAAGTTAATATTTATTACATTAATTTTGGAATATACATTTTCAATTCCGTACCTACTAGGTAGGCAACCAGTATTTAGAGAAAGGAATAAAATAAAATAAATACAATTCCAACGGTTATACAATACATCCAGGATATTGAATTAATTGAATTAACTTGTTGAGTATAACGCACTTAAGTGACTTAACATTTGTATCTGCAATTAATATAAGTGGTAGAAAACTACAAATAGGGATTTTAGAGTACCAGGAAATATTTGGAAGGGATAAAAGGTTGGTGGAAAATTCTCTAAATCTAAGTAGAAATTATTAAAAAGTACACACCTCGCATTTTCCACAGTCGATTCCAGTGAAATTGGCTTTGCAGATGCACGCTCCTGTAGCTTGGTTGCAAGTGAGGAACATTGAGCCATCGGGATCACAGGAACAAGCTGTAAGAAAACTAATTATTAGCATTGAAAAATTTGTTTGTTTTTATCAAATAATTTTAAATCATCCGTTTTTTTAAAGCCGTTTGTACATTTCCTTTTTGCAGTAAAAATCTGAATCTCAATAAGAATCTATTTACTTAATTGCAGTTTCCTGTAAAAATTGTCATATTTTAGAAAAAGCGTGTTATCAATATATGTCAAAGATAATATATATAATTCAATGTTTGTCGGTGCATATAGCCCGAGAAGTAGTTATTGCTTCTTAGTGAACGGTCTCTGTTCTTTGAAAAATATTTTTCAGAAACTTTGTAAGGCGTTATAATAGTATACTCGGTACAATAAAAAAAGTTAACAGTTTAAATTTCTTTTTTAAAATCAAACTTGATAATATACTTCCTATCCACCCTGTTCGAAATCCATTCTCAACTCAATTATCATACGCCTTGAAGATCTTCACGAAGAATCTAACAAAACCGTACGATATCGAGTCTTCAGATCACGCCTTCATGCCGATTCTCTTCATTCTTCGTCTGTTAAAACTTTGATCTAGTAAGTTGTTACTGTGTTTAAAATTAAAGATGCTATCAGCGTTCGCTGGAGCTGGAGAATTCGCAAATTATATTTAGATCTTCTTTTTAGGATAAATATGCTTCAAATTGATCATAACTTTAATATAAAGTAGTTTGCGGACGAAGAAAGAGATTTATAGCAAAAAAAATAGTGATTTATGTACCAAGGACGAAAACTGTCTATTATAGTAGAGACTGCAAATTGAAAGCCGAGGATAGCAATCTGGAGAGACACTAGGTAGACAGTTTTTCGCCCAGGTGCATTTTTTTCTCCTCCCTATGTTGTAAACAACGCATTTCGACACTGTTTTGAAGGACGTAATTGACAATTACCAAAAAGGTATCGATTGCCCTTGACGACGGGTTTTAAGTCAACTTACCACCCTTGGGTGGTTATAATTTTTGCCATATAAAACGTGTATCTCTGTCGCCTGCATTTTACTTTTTTGTTCTCCTGTTAACACCCATGATTCGCATCCATATGTAAGTATTGGTCCATATATTGTTTTAAATACTTTCAATTTCGTGTCTTTAGATATTTCTTTTTTATTTATAAATTTGGTATTCATAGCATAGTATAGTTTGTTAGTTTTAACTATTCTATTGTTAATATCTGCTTCCTGCGTTCCGTTTTCGTCTATTATTGTTCCAAGGTACTGGAAATGTTTAACTTGCTCCATTCTGTCTGTATATATTCTTACATTTATTTCCTCCTTGTCGTCTCCAATGACCATAATTTTTGTTTTGTTTTTGTTTTTTTTTCATTCCCATGTCTATCATTACTGCATTCCACACATTTATGTTTTCTTGTAGCTGTTTTTCAGTTTTTGCTGTTAATATAACTTCGTCTGCAAATGCTCCTCCACTGATGTTCACCCTGCACAATTGCAAATGTTTTTTACTTAGTTTTTTTGCATTTTTTAATAATCTCATCCATGTAAATAATAAATAACAAAGGGCTTAGGCTCCCTTCTCGTCTTAGTCCCATATTTGTAATGACATTTTCTGTTATATTGTTATTTCTTATGACTGCGTTCTCATTTTTCTCATCGATGTTCTGTATTATTTTTATCATTTTTGTATTCAATCCCCTTTCTGCTAATATTTTCCACATTTTTTCTCTATGTACTGTGTCAAAGGCTTTTTCTAGATCCAGAAAAGCCACGAATAGTTAATTTTTTTCTTGTACTGCTTTTTTTATCAACAGTTTAATAGTAAATATGTGGTCTTGGGTACTTCTTCTACTTCTGAATCCATTCTGTATTATCTATTGTCCAGTATTTTCATCGCGGTGCTAATTAATGTTATTCCACGATAGTTATTGCAGTCTGTCACATCACCTTTCTAAAAAATTGGTACAATTAGTGCTTTTCGCCGGTCCTTTGGTCGTGTTTCTTCTTCTATAATTTGATTGAAAATTTGTAACAACATATCTTTTCCTTTCTGTCCAACGTTTTTAATCATTTCTGATGTAATTTTGTCATATCCAGGAGCTTTTCCATTTTTAAGTTCTTTTATCATCTGTTCTATTTCTTCTTTACTTATTTTTATTTCTGCATCTTCCTGCATATTAATTTGGATTTGTTTCTCTCTATCTTTTGTATCATCAAGTAATTCCTGATAATATTCTCTCCATCTTTGCATAATTTCTTCGTCGTCTGTTAGTATTTTGCCATTCTTATTTTTTATAAAATGCGTGTCCCGTTTTTTTTCTGTTTTTATATTCTTTAATGCTTTATAAAAGAGTTTCTGATTTGCTTTGGAGTCTTCTTCTATTTTCTCCCCAAATTTTCTCCATTGTTCGCTCTTCGATGTTTTAATTAGCTCTTTGGTTTTTTTTCTTTCATCCCTATTTATTATTATATTTCCCTTCTGTTCTATTCGATAAGTAGTTTTTCCAAACCATTTTCTTTTGTTTCATTTGGTTTTTTATTTCTATCGTCTACCAAGAAGTATTTTTAAAGTAGTTCCGTTTATCCTCTATATTTCCGTTTTCTATTTCTTTATATGAATATTTTTTTTTATTTTATTTATTTATTTATTCACGGGTAAGCCCAATTCACATAAAAGTTACAATGTTAAAAAAAATTACAGTGTTAAAAAATGCTCTAAAGACAAAAACAAAGAAAAAAAAAACATGTAAAATTAAATTAGAGAGTGATAACACTACAACATCAATCGCCAATCAAAAATTTTGAAAATATCAAAGTTCAAGCTCTAGCAGATGTTTTTTAAATTTGATAGTTGACACATTAAAAATTGAAATGTCCTCAATGGAATTAGCTAATCTAAGTGTCCTAGGGAGAAAACTATTCATTGCATAGTTGTACCTATGAAAGGTTTGCACCTGCCTAGTAAGTCGAGGAGGAACAAATAAATATATTTTAGGGAGAAGCTCGGGACTATTACATATTCCATTTATTATATTGAAAATTTGTTCCACAAATGACCTTGAAATTTCAGATTTCGAGGGTAGCTCTCAAGACCGGCAACAAGTACAGATGCTACAATAAAATGCGGTTGCCCCCGTCAGTGGGTAATTTATTTTCGAATTTATGAGTACCTACCGTTGTAAACCATTTGACCCGAAACATCTTTGAATTTTAACTGTTTTAAATAGAGTAGGTAGATAGAATATTTGTTTTCATGGTAATACCATTTTTCACTGGAAAAGCGATTGTTTATTGATCAAAGTGAAGTTTTCTGTAATTTTATAACAATTTTTTTGAAAAATGTAGCATAGCGTAAGGCAGGCTTAAGATTAAAAAAAATAGATTTTTCATAAGTAAATTTTTTAATTTTTAACATTATATATTTTTTACAGACGTGATAAAGCCAGATTTACACATTTATTTGTATTAAATATTACTATTTGACGTTAATAACAATAACAATATATTAAAAATTTACATTGCTATTATCTTTTCCACAACGATTAAAAACTTTATTAGTATTTATTTATTAAATATGAATTACTTAGAACTTTTCGTATATCAGTAGATGCTACACCGAAAAAATCAGTAGAAATCAGTAGAAATCAATCAGTAGAAATCAGTAGAAATCAGTAGAAATCAGTAGAAATCAGTAGAAATCAGTAGAAATCAGTAGAAATCAATCGGTAGAAATCAGTAGAAATCAATCGGTAGAAATCAGTAGAAATCAGTAGAAATCAGTAGAAATCAGTAGAAATCAGTAGAAATCAGTAGAAATCAGTAGAAATCAGTAGAAATCAGTAGAAATCAGTAGAAATCAGTAGAAATCAGTAGAAATCAGTAGAAATCAGTAGAAATCAGTAGAAATCAGTAGAAATCAGTAGAAATCAGTAGAAATCAGTAGAAATCAGTAGAAATCAGTAGAAATCAGTAGAAATCAGTAGAAATCAGTAGAAATCAGTAGAAATCAGTAGAAATCAGTAGAAATCAGTAGAAATCAGTAGAAATCAGTAGAAATCAGTAGAAATCAGTAGAAATCAGTAGAAATCAGTAGAAATCAGTAGAAATCAGTAGAAATCAGTAGAAATCAGTAGAAATCAGTAGAAATCAGTAGAAATCAGTAGAAGTTTTCGGTACATATATATATATCGATATATAGTTGAGATGTTTTTAGGTGAAAAATGTATATTTTTAAAGCTGATATGGAGTAAAAATGCGATAAAAAAATGGGACAGAGAGAGAGAGAGAGAGAGAGAGATAGAAATAAGAGATAGGAAAGAGGGAGAGAGATGGGAGAGAAAGAAAGATGGAAGAGAGAAATTGGAGAGAGAGAGAGAGAGAGAGAGATGGGAGAGAGTGGAAGAAAGATGAGAAAATTTCAACAATTATTGGCCATTTTTCCAAATTTTTGACAATTATTAACCATTTTTGACAATTTTTTATAATTATTGACCATTTTCTCAAAATTTTTGACCATATTTGACAATTTTTGACAAAAATTGCCCATTTTTAACAGTTTTCGATAGTTTTTGACAATTTTTGACGACCATTTTCGATAGTTTTTGACAATTATTGACCATTTTTCAAAATATTTAACAATTTTTGACCATTTTTGATTGGTTTTGACAATTATTGACCGTCCTCACAATTATTGACCATTTTTCCCAAAATTTTTACAAATATTGACCCTTTTTGATAATTTTTGACAATTTTTGAAAATATTTGCAAATTATTAACCATTTTTTCCAAATTTTTGACCATATTTGACAATTTTTGATAAAAATTGCCCATTTTTAACAGTTTTCGATAGTTTTTGACAATTTTTGACTACCATTTTCGATAGTTTTTCAACAATTATTGACCATTTTTCAAATTTTTGAGCACATTTCAAAATATTTAACAATTTTTGACCATTTTTGATTGGTTTTGACAATTATTGACCGTCCTCAACAATTATTGACCATTTTTTTCCAAAATTTTTACAAATTTTGACCCTTTTTGATAATTTTTGACAATTTTTGACAATTTTTGAAAATATTTGCAAATTATTAACCATTTTTTCCAAATTTTTGACCATATAAGACAATTTTTGAAAAAAATTGCCCATTTTTAACAGTTTTCGATAGTTTTTGACAATTTTTGACGACCATTTTCGATAGTTTTTCAACAATTATTGACCATTTTTCAAATTTTTGATAATTTTTGAGCACATTTCAAAATATTTAACAATTTTTGACCATTTTTGATTGGTTTTGACAATTATTGACCGTCCTCAACAATTATTGACCATTTTTTTCAAAATTTTTACAAATATTGACCATTTTTGATAATTTTTGACAATTTTTGAAAATATTTGCAAATTATTAACCATTTTTTCCAAATTTTTGACCATATTTGACAAATTTTAATAAAAATTGCCCATTTTTAACAGTTTTCGATAGTTTTTGACAATTTTTGACGACCATTTTCGATAGTTTTTCAAGAATTATTGACCATTTTTCAAATTTTTGATAATTTTTGAGCACATTTCAAATTATTTAACAATTTTTGACCATTTTTGATTGGTTTTGACAATTATTGACCGTCCTCAACAATTATTGACCATTTTTTCCAAAATTTTTACAAATATTGACCCTTTTTGATAATTTTTGACAATTTTTTAAAATATTTGCAAATTATTAACCATTTTTTCCAAATTTTTGACCAATTTTTGGCAAAAATTGTCCATTTTTCACAATTTTTACAAAAATTCTAACATATTTGGCAATTATCATCCATTTTTTCAAAATTTTGCGAATTTTTGACCGTTTTTCAAAATTTTTGTAATTTTTCAAAATATTTCACAATTTTTGACAAATTTTGGCCATTTTTCAAAATATTTAATACTTTTTGACAATTTTTGACCATTTTTGATAGGTTTTGACAATTATTGACCATATTTTCAAAATTTTTACAAATATCGACCATTTTTGACAGTTTTTGATCATTTTTGACAATTTTTGATAAAAATTGCCAATTATTAACAATTTTTTCAAAATTTTGGCCGTTTTTGACAATTTTTAATAAAAGTTGTCCAGTTTTCGATAGTTTTTGACAATTTTTGTCTCCAAGAGCCATTTTATCAGGTATAGTGTTGTTCTCTCTCTTACTGCTTACAAATTTCCAAATAAAAATTAACATTATTTGTAACATAATTTTCAGTTTATATTATATAATTTCTATAGCACTCTCGCGATAAAAGTTTACACTGAGCTCTTAATCTACTAAATTCTACTTAGTTTTCAGAACACCTAGTAATCTTGTAGATTTTGTGAACTTAATATTACAATTATGAACATTATTTACAAAATTTGTATAAACGTTTTGGCAGACGAAAAGTGTCTGTCCGATTACTAAGATATTCTGTAAACTGTCTGTGAACTAACTCTGTCTTCGTTTCACTAATTGTCAACTCACTCAAAAACCCGCGTATATATAGTCTTTATCAACTCTCGAAAATTCTATAGTTTTCTACGCTCGTCGTATGGGTAAACAAAACCTTATTCCAGAATGTTCTCGAAAGGAGCGCAGCCACTAAAATTTACAGTCGAGAGACAGGGCCGGCTTTGAGTTGGTGACCTCGCAACATTATTTATTTATATGAATATTAATATTACAATTATTATAATTTGGAACATTATTTACAAAATCTGGATAAACGTTTTGGCGGACGAAAAGTGTCAGCGGATGAAAAATACTTGCCTTCCAAAAATAGGTCGACGAAAAAAGCTTTTATTGAAGTTAAACGTTCTTAAATAGTAAATACTGCATAGGAAAATACGCTTTTTCTTTCTTTTTTATTTACATAAAGTTTTGTGGGATCTAAACAACTTGTTAAACATTTGATGGGCGTTACATATTTCTATAAGGTATACATTGTTTTCAAAACACTCGAAATCATGTTCGATTTTATTCAGTAGTCTCCAGCTATCAAACCCACGTCTTAAACGTTAAAAATTGCCAGTTCTTATTTTAAAATTATTAATTCCACCAAATATCAACCGAGTTTCGAAATTACTAATTGTGTAATTCCAAGTCTGATTTTTTGTTTCAAATTACGACAAATAGTCGAGGGCTGTAAGACCTGGCAACTTCGCAGGCCATTCTATACAACGCCTTTTTGCAACACTTCTAGTTGTTCTAAATTAATAAAAAAATTACATTAAATAGTCCTGATTTGGTGCCAAAATAAGAATAAACTTTTAGACACTTCAGAATGTATTTTTTTTTGGAGGTATCTTAATAAACCTATTGATTTGTTGAGTTTTGGTGGAATTGTCTGGATAAAGTGAGAAACAATATTGTTTTGGTATCGGAATTAAATGAAAGGTATTTCGAATAAGGTGAATGAAGATTTTTTTTTGAATGAGAATAGTCTGTCAGAAGTCAATGGTAGTTATTTGTAAAGCAAGTTCAAGTGCCTCAGTGTACTCAGTCTTGTCAGTCACATTTGTATAGGTGGGTAGTCGATTAAAATGTGTATTGATTGTTTAATAAACAATTTCAAAATGGAAAACCTGTTTCGGTCGAAAATATATATAAAAATATGTGTGGGTTGGGACATGTTATACTTAAATGCAAATTTATAATAATTGTAATTTAATAAATTCGAATTTAAATGTTGTTTGGGTTGGGTTTGAATACATTCTTCTGGGTATATAACCCAGTTCTAACCTGCTTCGCTGTGAGTGAATTTTGAATCGATAATTTCATGTATTAAGGAAGTTGGCAAAGGGCAATTTAAATCGCGATTTCCATTTGATCAAAATTTGCAGCAAAAAAAATTTTTTTAGGCATGAAAAATGCTGAAAATCTGTTATAAAGGGTTTTTTGGGACGAGAAATTGATAAAATCATTCTTTCGCCTTCAAATGGAGTCATGAAAATTTCGAAAATCCACTTTTCAAAACAAAAAATACTCATAACTCGACAAATAGGAAAGATAGAACGTTCTAGTCTTCACCAATCGATAGAGGGGACAATTTTACATCTTTTAGTGACTTTTGAGTCCATATTTCCAAGGATTATGGGAGTTAGAAAAAATCAATTTGTATCGCAAAATATTTCCATAGCTACCGACAAAAAAATTATAAAAAATGCTAAAAATTCGTAAAGAGGGTTTTTTTTGGCCAAAAAATCGACTGGCACAATCAGTTTTGTGATAAAATCATTATTTCGCCTTCAAATGGAGTCATGAAATTTTCGAAAATCCACTTTTCAAAACAAAAAATACTCATAACTCGACAAATAGGAAAGATAGAACGTTCTAGTCTTCACCAATCGATAGAGGGGACAAATTTACATATTTTGGTTAATTTTGAGTCGATATTGCCAAGGATTAAGGGAGTTAGAAAAAAGCAATTTGATTCGCAAAATATTTCCATACCTACCCCTTTATTCTTAATTTTCGACAAAAAATTTTAAAAAATGCTTAAAATTCGTAAAGAGGGTTTTTTTGGACCGGAAAATCGACTGGCAAATCTTGACAATTTTTTAAGTCTTAAACTTCAAAATATTTTCGTAAGTTCCAAATTGTCAATCTTTTTAAAGGCGTGAGTTAGGGAAAAAATTAGTTAAATATAATAGTTCTTGATCACGATGTTTGTTGAAACTCTATTTTTAAAGTTTCGGTAGCGGTCCAGCTGCCGTTATCAAGAATAATGAAAAATAATAAATTATTATTTTCGATTAATCGATTAATCGATTATTTTAGATTAATCGATTGTTTTCGATTAATCGATTTTTTCGATTAATCGATTTTTTTCGATTAATCGATTTTTTTCGATTAATCGATTTTTTTCGATTAATCGATTATTTTTGATTAATCGATTATTTTAGATTAATCGATTATTTTCGATTTTTTTTATTAATCGATTTTTTTCGATTAATCAATTAATCGATTAACATCGATTGATCGATTATTTTATATAATCGATAATCGATTATGTTTTTTGATAATCGCCCAGCCATAATTTTGAGTCGATATTGCCAAGGATTAAGGGAGTTAGAAAAAAGCAATTTGTTTCGCAAAATATTTCCATACCTACCCCTTTGTTCTAAATTTTCGACAAAAAAAATAAAAAATGCTTAAAATTCGTGAAGAGGGGTTTTTTGGGCCGGAAAATCGACTGGCACAATCAGTTTTTTGATAAAATCATTATTTCGCCTTCAAATAGAGTCATGAAATTTTCGAAAATCCACTTTTCAAAATAAAAAATACTCATAACTCGACAAATAGGAAAGATATAACGTTCTAGTCTTCGCCAATCGATAGAGGGGACAATTTTACATATTTAAGTGAATTTTGAGTCTATATTTCCAAGGATTATGGGAGTTAGAAAAAATCAATTTGTATCGCAAAATATTTCCATAGCTACCCCCTTTGTTCTGAATTTTCGACAAAAAAATTATAAAAAATGCTTAAAATTCGTAAAGAGGGGTTTTTTGGCCAAAAAATCGACTGGCACAATCAGTTTTGTGATAAAATCATTATTTCGACTTCAAATAGAGTCATGAAATTTTCGAAAATCCACTTTTCAAAACAAAAAATCCTCATAACTCGACTAATAGGAAAGATAGAACGTTCTAGTCTTCACCAATCGATAGAGGGGACAATTTTACATATTTTAGTGAATTTTGAGTCGATATTTCTAAGGATTAAGGGAGTTAGAAAAAAGCAATTTGTTTCGCAAAATATTTCCATACCTACCCCTTTGTTCTAAATTTTCGACAAAAAAAAATAAAAAATGCTTAAAATTCGTGAAGAGGGGTTTTTTGGGACGAGAAATCCACTGGCACAGTCTGCTTTTTGATAAAATCATTCTAACGCCTTCAAAAAGAATCATGAAATTTTCGAAAATCAACTTTTCAAAACAAAAAATACTCATTGGAAAGATAGAACGTTCTACTCTTCACCAATCGATTCAGGGGAAAATTTTACATATTTGAGTCGATATTTCCAAGCGATAAGGGAGTTAGGAAAAAGCAATTTTCATCGCGAAATATTTCCATACCTACCCCTTGGTACCAAATTTTCGACAAAGAAAAATGAAAAATGCTAAAAATACGTAATGAGGGTTTTTTTGGGACGAGAAATCCACTGACACAGTCTGTTTTTTGATAAAATTATTCTTTCGCCTTCAAATTGAGTCATGAAATTTTCGAAAATCCACTTTTCAAAACAAAAAATACTCATAACTCGACTAATTGGAAAGATAGAACGTTCTACTCGTCACCAATAGATTCAGAGGAAAATTTTACATATTTGAGTGAATTTTGAGTCGATATTTCCAAGCGATGAGGGAGTTAGGAAAAAGCAATTTTCATCGCGAAATATTTCCATACCTACCCCTTTGTACCAAATTTTCGATAAAGAAAAATGAAAAATGCTAAAAATACGTAATGAGGGTTTTTTTGAGACGAGAAATCCACCGGCACAGTCTGTTTTTTGATAAAATTATTCTTTCGCCTTCAAATAGAGTCATGAAATTTTCGAAAATCCACTTTTCAAAACAAAAATACTCATAACTCGACAAATAGAAGAGATAGAAAGTTCTACTCTTCACCAATCGATTCAGGGGAAAATTTTACATATGAGACTGTATTTTGAGTCGATATTTGCAAGCATTAAGGAAAAAGCAATTTTTATCGCGAAATATTTCCATACCTACCCCTTGGTATGTACTAAATTTTCGACAAAAGGAAATGAAAAATGCTAAAAATTCGTGATGAGCAGTTTTTTGGGAAGAGAAATCCACTGGCACAGTCTGTTTTTTGATAAAATTATTCTTTCGCCTTCAAATTGACTAATGAAATATTATAATATAATATATATTATAATATAAACCGTAAAATGTATTATATCCCAATTAAATTACTAACACACAATAATTATTAACATTCAATCTGACAATAAATAATCCTCTAATCATGATAAAAATTCAATTTACAATGATATTTATTCAATAAACAATTTATCTCATTTTAAGTGACCGCTTAAAAGCTCCAGGCTCTTCCTAAATAGTATAAGCATCCTTATGCCTTATTTGTTGTTATAATATGCAAACGAAATCTCCTTTAGCCTGAAATGATGCAGTTATCGACAGGACTGTATCAGAAAAAAAAACACTAAATAATTTTTATTCGCTTGACATTAAAACAAGTGATAGAGTCTTTTGCTGTGGAAAAAATAGGTTACCTGGAAAGTTTTTCGCGAATTTCTATTTTGCCACCTCGTATCTTTGCCGCCAAAGTTAAGACACGTCACTATCTAAAAATAAAAGTTGATGATGGTTTTTAAGAAAAGAAACTGCACTGAAAATTTAAGTACGACTCATTTTGCTGCATTCAATTTAAAAAAAAATTTTTAATTAATTTTTTATCATTATATTTTGAAATAAACAGCACTGTGGCTAAAAACCGAAAAAGGACGAGATTGTATTTTTTGAATTTCTTGGAAGCCGGACCTGATACTGGGGATTCCAAAACGTCTCTGTATTGCACTAATAATCGGGAAAAATTCTTCAAATTACACCCAATCCCCATCTCTTGCTTTAATTTTACCAATACAATAACAATAAAACGTTGGGATGAATTTTTGAAGTGAAAACTTCTTTATGCGCGTTGATCACTTTTTTGGGCGAAGAAAAAACATGGATTTTTCGTCATTCGTCACGCTTTTATGCAACACACAATACTTTTGGTTATGCAACACAATTAACAATAAAGCGTACGTATATAGTGTTGCATAAATCATCGTCACGCTTTCCATGACATATATGTATACTGTGTATATATGTGTACTTTTTTTTGTAAAAAAATCCATTTACGAAGGGCTTACGATAAAATTTTTAAAAGGGAATTATTTATTGGTGTTTTCACTTCTGTCGGCAGTCCCATGATTGGACTCTACGTTTTTTTTTGGGATCTTTAATAATTGACCGAACCTCGTATACGTATAGATCAATAAAAAAAACAGTCGTGCTTAAGATGAGATAAGAAATCAAACTGTAGTTGACGCCACCAGTACAATACAACAATCTGTGTCAATAAGTTATTTTGCTTTTTTATCATTCAAAGTAACTTGAATAACTGTCTAAAATCGAGCTGACATAATCGGTGTGATTGTAGGTGATTTCGAAACAAGCAGTGGAGTGTAAAAGGGATCTCATACTTTTAATCGTTAGATTCCTAATATAAACAACCTTTGAAATTTCCCGACGCAGTCTCGCGTTCAAATATAGTCGATGTTCCAATTCATCTTCTAATTTAGAACAAAAAAAAAGTTTCACCTAATAAAGTTGATAAATCGACCTCCTTGAAGACGATGAAATAAAAAAAAAATTAAAAGCTCATGAATGACTAGCAGTGTATCTACGATGTGGAGAAGTATTCATTTTACTAGCAACGTTGCCAGATCGCTAAAACGTTCTAAATATTCATTTTAACGAAAAATGTGTTGCACAAGATAATTCTGAATTATTTGTTATGAAGAGTAATATATTAAGTACAAGTAAAAGGGTACAAGAAAACAAGTACAAGTAAACAAGTACAAGTAAACAAGTACAAGTAAACAAGTACAAGTAAACAAGTACAAGTAAACAAGTACAAGTAAACAAGTACAAGTAAACAAGTACAAGTAAACAAGTACAAGTAAACAAGTACAAGTAAACAAGTACAAGTAAACAAGTACAAGTAAACAAGTACAAGTAAACAAGTACAAGTACAAGTAAACAAGTACAAGTAAACAAGTACAAGTAAATAAGTACAAGTAAACAAGTATAATTAAACAAGTACAATTAAACAAGTACAATTAAACAAGTACAATTAAACAAGTACAAGTAAACAAGTACAAGTAAACAAGTACAAGTAAACAAGTACAAGTAAACAAGTACAAGTAAACAAGTACAAGTAAACAAGTACAAGTAAACAAGTACAAGTAAACAAGTACAAGTAAACAAGTACAAGTAAACAAGTACAAGTAAACAAGTATAATTAAACAAGTACAATTAAACAAGTACAATTAAACAAGTACAATTAAACAAGTACAATTAAACAAGTACAATTAAACAAGTACAATTAAACAAGTACAATTAAACAAGTACAATTAAACAAGTACAAGTAAACAAGTACAAGTAAACAAACAAGTACAAGTAAACAAACAAGTACAAGTAAACAAACAAGTACAAGTAAACAAGAACAAGTAAACAAACAAGTACAAGTAAACAAGTAGAAGTAAACAAACAAGTACAAGTAAACAAGTACAAGTAAACAAATCCCTTAAAAAAGAGGGATTAACAGCACCACATGCAAATGGATAGGATCCATTCTCGAGCATAGGAGAATATCAGCACATATGCATGATAAAATATACACCGTTAGGACAACTAAAGGATGTCCTCAAGGTGGAGTATTTTCACCACTTTTATGGAACCTAATTATTGTGGATGACTTGATCTGCAGGTTGAATGATCAAGGCATATGTACGCAGTGCTTTGCGGACGACATAGTGATTGTCCCCAATGGGAAATTCCCAGAAGAAAGAAGCACTACGAATTGTGGAGGAAGGGACCTTTTAGTTAATCCAAACTAGTTGCTTTTACGAATAGAAGAGTTCTCCCGCAGGGTAGAGTACTGATGAGAAGGAGAAGAGCTAGAAATATCTGGGAGTGACCATTGATCCCAAACTGTATTGGAAGGCATAGTGATTGTCCCCAATGGGAAATTCCCAGAAGAAAGAAGCACTACGAATTGTGGAGGAAGGGTGCCTTAAAGAGGACCTTTTAGTTAATCCAAACTAGTTGCTTTTACGAATAGAAGAGTTCTCCCGCAGGGTAGAGTACTGATGAGAAGGAGAAGAGCTAGAAATATCTGGGAGTGACCATTGATCCCAAACTTTATTGGAAGGCACACCTGGGAAAAATTACTACCAGGGCGACTAGGCTTTTCTGGCAATGCAGAAGAGTTATGAACAAAACCTGGGGAATAAGACCTGAGATGGTACACAGGCTTTATATAACTGTGATAAGGCCAACGATCACCTATGGAGATGGACAGAAGTGTCCTCTGCAGTTAATATATTAACTGAAATTCAAATACAAGCCCTTCTTGGTATTACCGTGGCAATGAACAGCACGGGGACGGCATCAATGGAAGCCCTTATTGGACTTCCCCCTTTGGAACTTTTTGTAAGGGCGGATGCAAGGAACTCTCTTAGGCTATTGAAACTGGGTAAGAGACATTTGAAGACAGTTACCGACCTGGTGACTGGATACTGCACCACGAGGAAAAATCTGCACAGAATGGACAAACAACTACTGAAAATCCCTCCAGTCAAACTAGTGGCCTTTATAGAAGACACGAAGCTTCTGGAATGGAAGTAGATAACATGGGAAATGGTGCAAAGATTCAGTTCAAGTGCCTGGGCTGTTGAGCACAACCCAAACTAATGAATGAATTAAGTAGTTTTAAGTAAAATTGCTGAAAATCATGCTTGAAGGTTTGTTACCCTAGAAACAACATTCTTCTCCAAAGCAATTTCAGCAGAAGCTGTTGAGGAATGGTTTGTTATTTTCTTTGTTCATTCACGTAAAAAAATTGCTAAAACGAGACACACTTATTTTATTTTGATGTTTTGTGTAGCCTTGTACCCTTTCTTTTGATTATAACTGTACCTACATGAGGGAAATAATCAAAAGTAAATAAAGAAATTGGCATTGAAATTACTGTAAATATTGGTAGAATGTAAACATTACCTAAAAATAAATGAAATACCTTTAGCCGTTATCAAAGCGTGTCAAATTGTTTCCATAAGCGTATCACATCTAAATTTACACTTATATAATAATATGTGTATTATGTTTGTCATTGGATGTGAGTGGGAATTATTTGGTGATAAAAAAGATAGGGAGATACTGTATTTATTAAGCAAATAAGGTTTATGGGAATTGAGCAGGTTGAAGTCGTTACGAATTAATGTAGAGTGATTTAGATTTACTTGTGCTGTTAAAAAAAATGGTTTTCTATGGATAAAAAATCTTGAAAGAAAAGTAGTAAAAGTTGGTCATCGCTTAATCCCACGCCTTATAAATCTAATATCTCATCGATACTATCGAATTTTTAAAGCCACACAACTTATTGTTCCTTTTAAGATAGGAGATAGTCAAAAAATAGGTCTCTACCAGTTAAGATCATTATCAGTCATGAAAAAAGCGTAAGTACCTACAGGAGGTACGTAAAAAGTGAAATTAGTTATATTTTACGGAAAATAGGACTAAATCAGTGCATTAGCTTGTCTGTTTCGTAAAACCATTTCCGTTTGTGAAAATGATCTTGTAATAATTTAAAAACCCAGTAAGATTATAAATGACACCAATTAAATAAATTATATGGTCGGAAGAAGTAATTTAAGAAGAAGATCCAGGTGGTCTTGGCTTTAATATTCGATACAATGTTATATAAGAAAACGAGTCACCTCTGTTATCTGCAATCATCAGTCCAACAAGATCGAATGGGCATTCTTCGGTAATTACTTTATACTTTTAGAGTTATTGCTGGTCATTTTGAACTTACCAACAAATTGGTTTTATGTATATTTATCCTAATTCAACATTTTAAAATAGTTTATCTTTGAGTTTACATCTTCTTCATTTTTGTCTGTCACAATTGTAATTTTTCATTTAAAATTCTAACCTTATCTATTATTCAATAGATTAGCGTGTAGTTTTTCAAAATACTTTCCTCGTCGTGTAATAAAAAAAGTGGGTCAATTACATTTAAATGATCTATGGCGTAACTGATAGTTTTTATTTATTAGTAACACCATTTCGATTAGATACAATTCATAGTTTTATACTTTGTTTTCAATAAAATTTGTTTCTTTCATCACTTTATCACTACAGAATTTCCTAAGCAAAGTTCCTTTACCCTAAAATTATGTTTGTTGTTGGCATTTAAGAACTAAGGGCCGATCTTACCGCTACCTGCCAAATCCTTGATTATAAGTCATAGAAAAATTATAGTGTACAACCAGGACGGTGCAACTGATCGTTTACAAAAGAATTATTGTATGTAACGCGAAATCAGATTTATTTTTTGAAAGAAAAAACAAATGTGACAAAAACCTAATTCGACATCAAAGAGAATTTAATAAAACAGAATAAAAACAGTTTCACATCCTGGCGTTCAAAACTTTCCGTTTTAAACAGAAATTAATAACTGGGGATGTAGAGATGTGACTATATCGGAAACGGTGAATTTTTTTAAGTCAAAAAGTTAATTTTTTCCCAAAAAATTAAATGAACAATACAATTTGACATAAAACAGACATTTGTCATATGAATTATGTTCGTTTTCGTTAGCACCACACATCTAAATACTATTTCTGTGATGAGAACCATAGAAATAGCTAAATATAAGTCCAGAAAATTTAAGGAACAATTCAATTTGACATAAAACAGACATTAAAACGAGCTACATGCTAATTATGACATTTGTCATATGACTTATGTTCGTTTTCGTTAGAACCACAGATCTAAATACTATTTCTTTTATGGAAACCGTTTTCGTTAGAACCACAGATCTAAATACTATTTCTTTGATGGAAACCATAGAAATCTCTAAACATGAGTCCAACAAATTTAAGGAACAATACAATTTGACATAAAACAGACATTTGAAACGAGCTATATGCTAATTATGACATTCATCATATGACTTATGTTCGTTTTCGTTAGAAACAAGGAACCAAACGGTATTTCTGTGTTTGAAACCATAGAAATAGATGAAAATCAATAAAAAAAATGAAATGAACTATACAATTTGACATAAAACATATATTTGTCATAATATGACTTATGTTCGTTTTCGTTAGAACCACAGATCTAAATACTATTTTTTTGATGAAAACCATAGAAATATCTAAACATGAGTCTAACAAATTTAAGGAACAATACAATTTGACATAAAACAGACATTTGAAACGAGCTATATGCTAATTATGACATTCATCATATGACTTATGTTCGTTTTCGTTAGAAACACAGAACCAAACGGTATTTCTGTGTTTGAAACCATAGAAATAGATGAAAATCAATAAAAAAATATGGAATGAACAATACAATTTGACATTAATCAGACATTTGTCATAATATGACTTATGTTCGTTTTCGTTAGAACCACTGATCTAAATACTATTTTTTGATGAGAACCATAGAAATAGCTGAACATGAGTCCAATAAATTTAAGGAACAATACAGTTTGACATTAAACAGACATTTGAAACGAGCTACATGCTAATTATGACATTTGTTATATGACTTATGTTCATTTTCGTTAGAACCACAGAGCCAAACGGTATATCTGTGATTGAAAACATAGAAATAGATGAAATTCTATCCAAAAAAATTAAATGAACAATATAATTTGACATAAAACAGACATTTGTCATAATATGAGTTATGTTCGTTTTCGTTAGAACCACAGATCTAAATACTATTTTTTTGATGAGAACCATAGGAACAGCTAAAAATGTAAGTCCAACAAATTTAAGGAGCAATACAATTAGACATAAAACATACATTTGAAACGAGCTACATGCAAATTTTTATTTTTGTCAACGTACAGAACTTTCCACATAAATTATTTATCGAAATGGCCCGTTTAAATAACAATTAAACTCGTATTATCAAAAGTAACTATCGACTGGTATAGCTCATTGTTACTAGCAGATATAACACGGACCATAAGCTGATTGCGGAGTCTCTTTGTAAGTTATTTATTGCATTTGACTGTCACCACCTTATTTTCCTAATCGAACCGCTGAAAATTTATGGCCGCTCGTTGTTATTAATACTGATTTGTTCTACTTGGTACAGGCATTGCTTGTTGTACTTTAACCGAACTGGTGGCAATGTTTTATTTACCTTTAGGCTACTAGTTCGCCGTATATCTCGTGCCAAGATCTTTTTTTTAAGATTCCAGATAAATATGTAATCAGCTTTGCGGGATACAATTAGAAGTTAATCAATATTTATACAAGACAATGAAAAATCGGGGATGAAAAAGTGAGTAGGTAGAAGAAGACATAACAATGGATCTTTTCTGTGGTGTTTAGCAAAAAACCTGGCTGAATGCTCAATGCGTGTGAAGCATTCGTAAAGAAAAACAAGAAGAATTGACAATATAAACATTGTTCAACGTTTACACCAAAATATAATTAATAAAAATATATTTGTATACTTTTTAAGATCATTTTATTCAGTTAATTTATGAGCTTATAGTAATATTAAGTAATCTTCTTTATTTCCAGTTTAATTTAAATATAAGAGTTTATGTATGGGCTACTTAAAACCTGGCTGAATGCTCATTGCGTTTGAGTCATTTGTGAAGAAAAACAAGAAGAATTGACAATATAAACATTATTCACCGTTTACACCGAAATATAATTAATAAAAATGTATTTGTATACTTTTTAAGATCATTTTATTCATTTACTTTACGAGCTTATAGTAATATTAAGTAATCTTCTTTCTTTCCAGTTTAATTTAAATTCAAGAGTTTATGTATAAGCTACTTAAAACCTGGCTGAATGCTCATTGCGTTTGAAGCATCCGTAAAGAAAAACAAGAAGAATTGACAATATAAATATTGTTCAACGTTTACACCGAATTATAATTAATGAAAATGTATTAGTATACTTTTTAAGATCATTTTCTTCAGTTAATTTATGAGCTTATAGTAAGATTAAGTAATCTTCTTTCTTTCCAGTTTAATTTAAATATAAGAGTTTATGTATGGGCTACTTAAAACCTGGCTGAATGCTCATTGCGTTTGAAGCATTTGTGAAAAAAATAAGAAGAATTGACAATATAAACATTATTCACCGTTTACACCGAAATATAATTAATAAAAATGTATTTGTATACTTTTTAAGATCATTTTATTCAGTTAATTTATGAGCTTATAGTAATATTAAGTAATCTTCTTTATTTCCAGTTTAATTTAAATATAAGAGTTTATGTATGGGCTACTTAAAACCTGGCTGAATGCTCATTGCGTTTGAGTCATTTGTGAAGAAAAACAAGAAGAATTGACAATATAAACATTATTCATTGTTTACACCGAAATATAATAATTAAAAAACATTTATTTGTATACTTTTTAAGATCATTTTATTCATTTATTTACGAGCTTATAGTAATAATAAGTAATCTTCTTTCTTTCCAGTTTAATTTAAATTTAAGAGTTTATGTATAAGCTACTTAAAACCTGGCTGAATGCTCAATGCGTTTGAAGCATTCGTGAAGAAAACAAGAAGAATTGACAATATAAGCATTGTCCAACGTTTACACCGAAATATAATTAATAAAAATGTATTTGTATACTTTTTAAGATCATTTTATTCAGTTAATTTACGAGCTAATAGTAATAAGTAATCTTCATTCTTCCCGGTTTAATGTAAATTTAAGAATTTATGTAAGAGCTACTTAAAATATAAGTTTGCCATAGTTACAAATGGCTTTTATATCTCGAATGAAGATGTAAGAGTTAGTTTAATCTTCCATGTAATTCCCATAACATGCACGACCTATTAAATGAAATTAGTTGCAATACAGAATAGATTTATTTTCTAATTATAACTCATTATATGTATACAACAATTTGAAAGATTACTAGTTGTTGCTTTTGAAGAGATTTCGTAAAAGGATTTATTCAGTATATACCTATATATATGGGATTATGAATTATTTAATATATTATATACGTTGGTACGAATGATTGATATATAGGGTGGTCCAAATAACTGTGTTTTTCATCGAATTAAAAACAAACACACGCTATACAAAACTTCTCTTTCGTCGTCATTTGCGAAGCCCTGGGAGACAAAACTCGATATAACAGTTTTGTTTTAGTTAAAACTCATGCGGAAGATGAACGTCAGCGACCATAGTTATATTGAATGAATACGAACATCTACCACCGAGTCTGTCCTGCCATAAATCTTTAGAAAAGCTATCCCGTTATACTTGTTCTATCCTCATCTTTTACAACATTTTTGTTCAGCGTAAAATGAGCCTTTTGTTCTAAGAATTGCTCTCTGTTTGCGAAACGCAAAGCGATCAATCAAAAACATATTGGTTCAATGAAAGATGTTTATTGTGGATTTTTAATTATTTCAACGATATTAATTACGAGGAATATTTTTTCTTTCAGTAGTCCACTCAATGTTTAAAAATAAATCGATACCGTAGGAAAGAACCGTACTTTGAATTTAACGTTAAAAAGGAAAACAGAACTTAACCTCAAATCCGTCGGGGTGATCGTTAATTTCAAGGTTAAGGAAAGTAAAAAATTAGGCATGAAAAAGTTTTATAATAACATTTTGTATGTAGTTATTTTGTAACGATATTTTTCGCGAAACGTGAGCGTCCCTCTCGATAAAATGACGAGATTCTCCCATCAGGCTCGGTTTTAAAAACAATAAAACGACATGAACTTCAGGTCTATATTTTCACGTGTTTATGGTGTATTATATTTCTAGAACACGGAAATTTAACATTAAATCTAGCAGGCCACATTTCACGAAGAACAAGCCTTCATGATACGTTTTGCGGCGGAATATGTTTTAACCGCATAAGTATCAGTATGAATATAACTTACTCGGATTTGATATATCGCTCATTGTTTATTTATTTTTTTACTTAGAGTCTAAATCCATGTATAGTGTTCTTTATTCTTAATGTATGTGAAGCTTGGGACCAAATCAGGATTGTATGGTGGATAATCTATGACAGATGGTTGAATTATATAAATTTGTATAAGCGAAAAATTGAAAAAGCAAAACAAGCACCAGGATTCGAACCCGGGACCTGCTCGGTCAAGACACTCTTACGTTACGTGCTACGGACTGTAGGAATGATCTACACCTTATTTTTCCAATGTATTTAGAAAAAACCGCATCAATCGTAGTACCATATCTCGTGGTTGGTATATTTCTATCACTTTTCATTTCAAGATTAAATACTTCTCACAAGTATTCAGTAAGTGAAGCAAATTCCTCTCTTGTCTACTATTCATTTACTAAGTTGGGAATTCTGGAACCGTTGGCGATACTTGACACTGAACACTGTTTACACTACCACTACACCAACACTAACACTTTACACTATCTTACGCGCGTTTCGATAACCAAGTTATCTTCTTCAGAGACTGAAGGTAAACTATTCATTTTCCATTTTCCAATTATTAAGTTAAGATTAAAAAAGCGATTTTAATAGAATTATTTTTCGAAAATTTTCAGTCAATTGTAAAGCAACATCGATTTTGAAATAGTTTTCTAGCAACGTACATTTTTATCAACCCCCGTACCAATTCTCCATTTTTTCAAAAATTATGTCATCCAATTCCGAATTATGTTAAAAATTTTAAGTCTCTAACCCATCAGAAATACGTTTAAAATCATGTAGGTAGAATGGAGGAGGTAAAATGTGGTAAAATACACAAATACCATCGGAGCACTTGCACGAATGAGTGAGAATATAAATACTACATGGTCAGCTGATGCGAGCCATGTGCACCGCCATATTGGCCTTGTGCCTTTCACTTTACCCGTACCCTGATGTTGTGGGTGATGTTGGGAAGGAGGATAGAGGAGAGGAGAGGAGAGGAGAGGATTAGTAGATATATCATGGCTAATGATGGTCTTCCAGGTCCTTCGGAAGGTCATCTGACTTCAATCAAACAACTAGTAATTTTAGGAGACAGTTATCGTACTTTAAGTAATTCGTTTTTGCTGTAAGTAATTATTACCCATCGGAAAAGTTTTCTATTATGCTTTTTAATGGATTTTCCGTGTTTCAATAAAGGGAATGAATAATTGATAAATGAAAACAGTAATAATTTACTGTAATTTGGAAAACGGTAGTTTACCGAAATGTTTCCTCTACATCGATAACTATATATATATTATATGTAGAGAATTCGAGGACAATGAACATTTTGCACAATATTGACATCGATGTCAATCACAGTACACGCACAATGACGTTATACAATATACGCCACGAGATGAGTAGACAATATTATCATCAATCACACCCGCAGTAATTTTCAATCAAAATCCGTCAACGTTTAGACAATAAAAGAAATCCCATACCGTGTAAAATGAGTATAAAATGAAACATAACCTCCATTAATTCAATTTTATTATCATTGAATTGTCGATGTGACTAGTCACAGGTCGGAAAAATCCGTTTAGTCATTCTTAGTGGAATAATAAAAAGAAATTTTATAATTTTTGTATTTAACACTAAACACTATTTCAAAGGGATTGTTTTCTACAAGAGATTCTTCTTAATTTTCTTCATTAATTTCTTTTTGAAATCACGTTGCTTTACACTATCAATTTATCTTCTAATCTCTTAGTTGTCTTTTTTATCAGTATATCTATATTTAGAAACAAAAGGCACTAATGGCTGCCAAACGGGCGATAGGAAACACATGGGGACAGTTCACTGGTTGTACACAACTGTCGTGAGACCCATGGTTACCTATGAAGCCTTAGTTTGGTGGCCAAAAACAAATCAGAGGAAAGCCAAACTGGAGCTATCAAAACTTCAGAGGCTTGCCTGTCTGTGCCTAACGAGTGCGATGAGAAGCAGCCAACTGCGACAATGGAAGCCATTCTCAATCTTCAGCCTCTTGCTCTGCATGTTAAGGCAGAAAATGGGAATTGGTACGAAGGAACTAACTCCCATAGTCATTCCAGAATCACAGATGTTATCACAAACTCGCTTTTTGAAATGAGAAGTGATAACATGTTGGCCACAATTAACGACAATTAACCATACCATATCCAGCTAAACTGGGATGGGTTGGAAGCATGCAGTCAAGAAGGAACGTTGGTGCGGTACACAGACGGATCTAAAACTGTCAAAGGAACAGGAGCTGGAGTCCATGGTGCAATGTCCACGCATCGTTGGGGAAGTCTTACCGGTCACTGTACCCTAAGGAAGCACATGCATACAATTGGCATATATAGGGAGAAACCTATCTGTCGGTTGTGCATGGAAGAGGAGGAAACAGCCTCTCACATTATCTTCGAATGTGAAGATATAGACTCCTAGGACTAGAGTAGCCAAGGGAGGATTTATCGAAGAAGGACCTAGTGAAAAGACTGTTGAGCCTGATAAGGGCTACTGGTCTCTTCACATAAACGGTATGACCAAGAACGCAAAAAGCCTAAAAGCTGAGGTTCCGAGGTCTCTAAGCCTTTAACTGGTGGTGCCAAACTAATCAATCAATCAGATCCCAAAGGGATTGGTTCCTTTAAGTGTTTTATACAAGGGATTCTTCTTAATTCTCTCCATTAATTTCTTTTTGTAATAAATGTCATCACGTAGTTTTACACTATCAATTTCTCTTGTAATCTCTTAGTTGTCTTTTTTATCAGTATATCTAAGACATTTTTATTTAGAAACAAAAGGTAGTGGCTACTATACATAATAAATTTTGTAGATATAAATTGGTTATAGCCCGAGAGCTGGCAATCGATTTTAGTACAGTCTGGTACCTGGGATCCGTTGCTTTTACATGTACGCATCCAGTTTGTATCTATAAAATTGAGCTCTCTGACTATTATACTGTCGTTAAACTTGACACTGACAATTGTTACCAGGGAAAATCCATCCAACTATCAAAAACTGCAAAGGAAAATGGTACTAATGGTACTAGGGACCAAAATAGCATAGTAATATTCGGGTATATATAAAATATTGTCAACCTTTGCATGATTTCTATTACAATTTGGTTCAGAATTTGAAATATAAATGAGCTACACCTTCGCTCAACTATTTTTCTTAATAAATATATAATCAAATTCCCTTCTACCTTTAGGTGTAGGGAGATTTCTTGAAATTTCAAGTTTCTTCAACAAAAGTTTTCCATTTGTTACGAGGTTGATAGGTGTTGATAGGTAGAAAATCTCAATTATCTATAAAAAATAAGGTACTGATCTACACAGCAATCCTCAAGCCCATTTGGACTTACGCTATCCCGGAAATTCTGGAATCGAAAGTGCTAAGAATTGTTTTAGATGTTCCATGGTTTGTGCCAAATCTTGTTATAGTCCGTGATCTTCAAGTGGAATCGGTCAAATCGGAAATAAAAAATTTATCCATAAGCTATAAAAATAGATTAAGACATCATCCAAACAGACTGACATCTAACCTCATGGTACAACCAGAAGCCCAGCGAAGACTTAAACGTTATTTTCCATAATAATAGGTTTTAACGTGTATTCCTAATAAACAAAACAGACTCTTCTCACACAAGGATAACAGAAGGGTTGTAAAAATTGAGGGCGCCACTACCTTTTTGACGTCGATAAAAAGTACTAATGGATTTTTAAATAAACTAAGGCGAAAAAGGTAGAAACGCCTTGTAGAATTTAGATAAAAGTTAAACAGAAATCGAGCAGTGTCCTGGTCTAGGGCGGTATTTTGGTCTAGGGCTGTATCCTGGTCCTAGCCTAGGGGCTGTGTTTACCACAGAAAAATATGAAAGATGGTCTTTCCTTGTAGGCGGTCGGTAATAGAAAGAAAATCTGCGTTTCAGCGGAAGGAAAATGCCGTTGACAAGTAGTGTCAATTGTCTTAGCGTTCGGAGTAGGAGAATTTGAGATCACAGAACTATAATTGGAAGTGGCTAATGTGGCGGCGAGCGGTAATTAAAAGTATTTATTCTATAAAATCGAGACAGGTCGATAGACATGTTACTATTTTATAACTAGCTCCTCTCTTATGTCTACATTCTTTATTCTGTCTCGTTTTGTTATTCCTTTCACAGATCCCAGGTATTTGTTTTCTTAATTCTTTTTATAATTTCTGTCAAAAATACTCACAAAAAATTGTACAATTCTTAAGAGAAACCTTTTAACTTTGCCTCGGTGTAATAGCCACGACCAAAAAAATGTAGTGTTCTATCTTATATCGAAAGAAACCACATTAGAATGATTTATTACAAAGCAGTAGAAAGAACTTCTGTAGGGTATTATGTAATCAACTTGTACCTTCCCTAATGACATCTAACAATAGAAGAGGAAACATATACGTGTATACACCTACCTGTCTATACGTAAATATAAATAGTCAGTACCGAAACGTCTCAAAAATAAATGACTAAAAGTCGTCTCGTGTACCTATTTATCAGACACGCTTGTTTGTTTGATCTCATTTCGTACAGGGTGATAATAATATTATTATTTAATAGAAGTACGAAACGGATCTGAATCTGTCTAAAACTCATTTTACATCTTTATATTATTTGTTATCTGTCTACTATTTATCCAGATTTTTCAAAAAATGTTATATTCAACAAAAATCATCATTTCCCGGTATGTTATCGATATTGCAATTTATAAATTACATTGTGATTGTCGTGAGAAAAGCGTCATGGTAAATAGGAACCTACTCGACTAATACACACACACACACACACACTATTTAAAATGAACATGCTCCATATTTCATGAATGGTTTAGTATAAGGAAATCAACGGGTACGTACGTATAACATATGCTTTTAATATATTTTGAAAGATAAGAGTGAACTGGTTAAGATTGCTCGAACACACTCTACAAGGTGGATAATAAAAAAACTGAAGATAGAAGTCGTTTCCAGTAAAATACTTTATAATGAGGACTGCTATAGAATTCTAGAGATATGGGCGTGGATGGAATCCTAAGGGATTTATTAATTTTTCAATCTATTAATACGGTGTCTTTTGCTAAAATAAAATAAAATACAAAGAAACTGTAATGAAAACAATTCGGAGCCCCACCCTACCAATTAAATAGTTATTTGTGTATTTAGAGCGTAAAGTAAGAGATTGCCGCTTGAGAAAGAATGTTGTTTCGAAAGCGGCAATACTGATTAGGGATGTTAAAAAATAATCGATTTTTATATAAATCGATTATTATATTCTTATTTATTTTTAGTAAATCGGTTTTATAAATTACGTGTTTAAATCGATTTTCGGAAACGGCTATTATTTATTGACTATTATTCAAGGTTTTGACAACTTTTGACGATTATTGATCATTTCTCAAAATTTTTACAATTATTGACCATTTTTCAAAATTTTAACAATTATTGACCATTTTTGACAATTATTGATCATTTTGAATGTTTTTCAAAATTAGTGACCATTTTTCCAAATTTTTGATAATTTTTGACCATTTTTCAAAATGGTGACAATTTTTAACCATTTTTGATAGTTTTTGACAATTCATACAATTTTTGACAATTTTTCAAAATTTTAGACCATTTTTCAAAATTATTGACCATTTTTGATAATTATTGACAATTGTTGACAATTATGGACCTATTTCGAAATTTTGGACCATTTTTGACCATATTTCGAAATTTTTGAAATTTTTTTTTAAAAACTTGGGCAATTTTTGACAATTATCAACTATTTTTCAAAATTTTGACAATTTTTAACAATAATTGTCCATTTTGACAGTTTTTGACAATTTTTAACAATAATTGTCCATTTTTGACAGTTTTTGACAATTTTTGACAATTATTGGCCTGTTTTGACAATTTTTCAAAATTTTTGACCATTTTTCAAAATTATTGACCATATTTGATAGTTTTTGACAATTATCGACCATTTTTCAAAATTTTAACAATTTCTGACAATTATTGACCATTTTTGACAATTATTGACCATTTTTCACAATTTTTGACCATTTTTCAAAATTTTTAAATTTTTTTTGACAATTATCGACCTCTTTTCAAAATTTTAACAATTATTGACAGTTTTTGACAATTTTTCACTATTTTTCGAAATTTTAACAATTATCGACCATTTTTCAAAATTTTAACAATTATTGACCATTTTTGATAATAATATTTTGACTATTTTTCAAAATTAGTGACCATTTTTCCAAATTTTTGATAATTTTTGACCATTTTTCAAAATGATGACAATTTTTGACAATAATAATTGACAATTTTCAACCATTTTTGATAGTTTTTGACAATTTTTCAAAATTATTGACCATTTTTGATAATTATTAACAATTATGGACCATTGTTCCAAATTTTTGACCATATTTCAAAATTTTTGACAATTTTTCAAAAACAATTATTGACCATTTTTGATAATAATATTTTGACTGTTTTTCAAAATTAGTGACCATTTTTCCAAATTTTTGACCATTTTTCAAAATTATTGACCATTTTTGATAATTATTAACAATTATGGACCATTGTTCCAAATTTTTGACCATATTTCAAAATTTTTGACAATTTTTCAAAAACAATTATTGACCATTTTTGATAATAATATTTTGACTGTTTTTCAAAATTAGTGACCATTTTTCCAAATTTTTTGACAATTTTTCAAAATTTTTGACCATTTTTCAAAATTTTTGACCATTTTTCAAAATTATTGACCATTTTTGATAGTTTTTAAAATTTTCATTTCATTTTTCAAAATTTTAACAATTATTGACCATTTTTGATAATAATTATTCACCATTTTGACTGTTTTTCAAAATTAGTAACCATTTTACCAAATTTTTGATAGTTTTTGACAATTTCCAAAATTATTGACCATTTTTGATAGTTTTTAACAATTATCGGCCATTTTTCAAAATTTTAACAATTATTGACCATTTTTGATAATAATTATTCACAATTTTGACTGTTTTTCAAAATTAGTGACCATTTTTCCAAATTTTTGACCATTTTTCAAAATGATGACAATTTTTGACAATAATTGACAATTTTCAACCATTTTTGACAATTTTTCAAAATTTTAGACCATTTTTCAAAATTATTGACCATTTTTGATAATTATTGACAATTATTATGGATCATTTTTCCAAATTTTTGACCATTTTTAACCATATTTCAAAATTTTTGACAATTTTTAACAATAATTGTCCATTTTTGACAGTTTTTGACAATTTTTGATAGTTTTTGACAATTATTGGCCATTTTTGACAATTTTTCAAATTTTTGACCATTTTTGATAGTTTTTAACAATTATCGGCCATTTTTCAAAATTTTAACAATTTCTAACAATTATCGACCATTTTTGACAATAATTATTGACCATTTTTGACTATTTTTCAAAAATTAACAAACATTTTAGACAATTATCGACCTCTTTTCAAAATTATTGACAGTTTTTGACTATTTTTGATAATTATTGACCATTTTTGACAGCATGTACTTTTTAAAAGAAATCGATTTATTTTTTATTAAAATCGATTTTTGACAAATCGATTAATTTAGAATAAAGAAAAATCGATTTTTATTTAATCGAGTCTCTTCCATTAATCTCACATCCCTACTACTGACTTGTTCAGACTTGTCAGAATTCGAATCAGAATATCAGTCAATAGTCGATGTGACGATGTGACGCACGCGCTTGCCAATGGGAAGTCAGGCCAGAAGTCAGAAGGTAATTCGGAGGGCGTGGTTTGATTAAATAAGCGAGCGAAAAAGATTCCTTTTTTGCGCTAGAGCGTAAAGTAACAATCCTCGGCATTTGTCGACTTAACGATTTCATTTGAATATAGTAATTAGTCATTTTACGCGCGACTGTAGAAAAAATATTATACAGAATTCAATATGGTATTCAACATCTTAATCCATGACAATTTAAACAATTTAATAAAAAAATTAAAAGAGGAGAAGTTTTTTCCGTACCCTTAATTGTAGTAGGTCTAGTCCACGGTGTCTTTGCAGTCTTTCTAGTGACAGTTCCAGTAGATGCTGTAGAAGTTGTCTTTGGAGTCGTAGTAAATCTAGTCCTCGCTGTAGTTTTTCTAGTGCTAGTACTCTTTGGAGTTATCCTTGTTGTAATCCTTGTAGTATTTGGTATTTTAGTGATGGCTGTTGTTCTTATAGGATAAGGAATGTTTGGACATCTTCTTCTACAGGAAGAAGAAAAACAATCCAAGCAATAAGTGTTACATCTAGTTGGGTTGTAGTATTGCTGGGGGATCACATATTGGGGGGGCATTATATTAGGATCGATTTGATGTTGCCTTGGATATATCGGTTGGTAATTTGGCACGGGCTGGTAATTTGGAACGGGTTGATAGTTCCGTGAGTAGCGTTTGCATCTTATTTCTCGTCTTTCGTTTTTTCTCTTTTGTTTTCGCTTCGATTTTTCTTCCATCTTGTTCGCTGGAAGAGCACCAACGTTCGAAACTGTTGTAAATTCATTTGGAACACTGATATTATCGTTCGTTTCGAATCCATTCGACGAAAAGAATAATATAAAAATCAGCAATAAAAAAATTTCCGTTTTCTTCATTGTAGTAATAACGGATTCATATTTGACAACACTGTAAGTTATACAAGTGAAAATCAGTTGCAAATTTAGATTTTTTTTATCTATAAATCATCTGAATAAATATAGATATATGTAGTATGGAATTCATTCATTTTTTATTAGATAATTTTGTATTTACTTTAATCATGTCATATCCGTTAAATGTGACATATTTTTTCTTATCTCTATTTGCTAATGTTACAGTTTTTTATCATTTCTATTATTACGAATGAAACTAAAACTGCCAAATGAAATAGGAAGTTTATGAAATTTTTGACAACCTCCTTCTCTATATTTAAAATTAGTTTGAAACTGTATTTTTTCTTTTGGAGTTAAGCAGACGCAAAATTAAGGAAGTGTATTTATGTCTCTTAATGTATTTTGAGTTCAAGTGAGGGTGACTAAATTGCTTTGAACTTAATGGAGAGAGGAGGAAAAAAAAATTAACATAGAGACTTTAGTTTGGATGAAAGTCAGAATTGTTATAAATATATTTGTAGCGTATCCAATGTATTTTCTATTTGCGAGAAATTTATTTGAAAAAATTGACAAACAGTGATTTTTTTAAATGTCATTTGACATTGACATTGACTTAATGATCACTTTTGAAGTATCGCTGCAAAAACGTATGCCACTAATGTTTTTAACATCTACTAAGATAACAAAATCTAAACTCTCTTCGGCATACATAAATTTTTTCCACCTTTTCATCAATTTTTAACCCTCGCTTATCAACCCTTAGTATCTTGACCATTTTGACTATTTTTCAAAATTAGTGACCATTTTTCCAAATTTTTGATAATTTTTGACCATTTTTCAAAATGATGACAATTTTTAACCATTTTTGACAATTTTTAACCATTTTTGATAGTTTTTGACAATTCTTTACAATTTTTGACAATTTTTCAAAATTTTAGACCATTTTTCAAAATTTTTGATAATTATTGACAATTGATGACAATTATGGACCATTTTTCCAAATTTTTGGCCATTTTTGACCATATATCAAAATTTTCGAAATTTTTTTTTAAAAACCTGGACAATTTTTGACAATTATCAACTATTTTTCAAAATTTTGACAATTTTTAACAATAATTGTCCATATTTGATAGTTTTTGACAATTATCGACCATTTTTCAAAATTTTAACAATTTCTGACAATTATCGACCATTTTTGACAATTATTGACCATTTTTGACCATTTTTCAAAAAATTTTTAAATTTTTTGACAATTATCGACATCTTTTCAAAATTTTAACAATTATTGACAGTTTTAGACAATTTTTCACTATTTTTCAAAATTTTAACAATTATCGACCATTTTTCAAAATTTTAACAATTGTTGATCATTTTTGATAATAATTATTGGCCATTTTGACTGTTTTTCAAAATTAGTGACCATTTTTCCAAATTTTTGACAATTTTCAACCATTTTCCATAGTTTTTCAAAATTTTAGACCATTTTTCAAAATTTTTGACCATTTTTGATAATTATTGACAATTGTTGACAATTATGGACCATTTTTCCAAATTTTTGACCATATTTCAAAATTTTTGACAATTTTTCAAAAACTTAAACAATTATCAACTATTTTTCAAAATTTTGACAATTTTTAACAATAATTGTCAATTTTTGACAGTTTTTGACAGGTCGGTATTAAAAATAAGCAGAAATAATGGAAAATCGAAGATACTTTTTTAATTTATTGCAACTTCAAAATTAAACATCAATATGTAAATAAATTTAAAAAAATTGTACCTTTTATACTAAGGAAATACATGAAACTTTTTTTTGTGTTTAGCGTAATTCGGCATAGTTTTTCAACTTATGTGTTTTGACAACAGAAAAATTCATATAATTATTGATTTATACTAATTTTTTTCATTTATATAGCATTTAACATTCAACAACCTGAGCAGCCATCAAAAATGTCGGAACAAAATTGTCTGAATGTCATGTCAAATGTCAAAACCAGCTAGTTCTGTGTTTCAAGCTAAAGGTGGGATTACGATGAGCGTTTAAATGCCAACTGAAAGAAGAAGTAGCTAAATGTGGTTCATATTTCTGTCTGTTTCTGTTTCCATAGGAAAAATCTATTGAAAAATCGCCCATATGCGCAACCGGAATATATTATATCGCCCAATTTTGCCCATTTTTCAAAATTTTAACAATTATTGACAATTATTGACCATTTTGACTGTTTTTCAAAATTAGTGACCATTTTTCCAAATTTTTGATAATTTTTGACCATTTTTCAAAATGATGACAATTATTAACCATTTTTAACCATTTTTGATAGTTTTTGACAATTTTTGACAATTTTTCAAAATTTTAAACCATTTTTCAAATTTGTTGATAAGTATTGACAATTGATGACAATTATGGACAATTTTTCCAAATTTTTGGCCATTTTTGACCATATTTCAAAATTTTCGAAATTTTTTTTTAAAAACTTGGACAATTTTTGACAATTATCAACTATTTTTCAAAATTTTGACAATTTTTAACAATAATTGTCCATATTTGATAGTTTTTGACAATTATCGATCATTTTTCAAAATTTTAACAATTTCTGACAATTATCGACCATTTTTGACAATTATTGACCATTTTTGACCATTTTTCAAAAATTTTTCAAATTTTAACAAATATTGACAGTTTTAGACAAGTTTTCACTATTTTTCAAAATTTTAACAATTATCCATCATTTTTCAAAATTTTAACCATTATTGACCATTTTTGATAATAATTATTGACCATTTTGACTGTTTTTCAAAATTAGTGACCATTTTTCCAAATTTTTGACAATTTTCAACCATTTTCCATAGTTTTTCAAAATTTTAGACAATTTTTCAAAATTATTGACCATTTTTGATAATTATTGACAATTATGGACCATTTTTCCAAATTTTTGACAATTTTTCAAAAACTTAAACTATTTTTCAAAATTTTGACAATTTTTAACAATAATTGTCAATTTTTGACAGGAACAAAACGAAAAATAGGTGTCGAAAAGTCAACTCCTTTAAAACCCAAAAGAAAATGCTTAAAAACCCAGAAGATCACAGAAAATACTTCATCTGAAGATGAAGGTGATAGTGACATCGACGTTAACGAAGAAATTTGTGCAATTTGTGACGAATTCGGCAAGAATAAAGAACTGTGGATCAAGTGTAGTGTTTGTAGTCTTTGGGCACATAAAGACTGTACCATTTTTGAGGGAAAAATATATATCTGCGATTTTTGTAATTAAAATGAAGTAGCAAGGTTTGAAGTTTTATTTACTGTAATATTTTAAAAATCTGAGCAGGTGTAACGGCAGATACAAAAAAAATGATTAGGCGGCCGCCATTCCCCACCTTTCCCTTACCAGGGATCCTAACGGGACAGTGTCGCCTGAATGGGCAATTGGAAAAACTCAAAGAATGTAGATTCTGTGGCATGTAAGAAGAAACCTCCAATTGTACAGCAATTCGGAATTCTAGGGCACAACTTCTAGGAGATTACTGGATTGAAGAGGGACAGTTACCTAAGTTAAAACTTGCAGATATCCTGAAATTCCTTCTGGAAATAGGACTAAAGGTGCTACTAGTCTTTTATTGCAGGACAATTTTGTCCTTTTAGAAGCCACTTAATCGATACATCAAACTATGTGGCTTAGATTAAAGTTATTAGGAAATAAAAAGTTTATTTTTAACTCTGTATATTCTAACGAAGATTGTATAGAGTTGAATAGATAATTATAATAATTTCGGCTGTTTTTTTTAATAGAAATATTAACTGTAACCTTAAAAATATTTAATAAAAAACTAATTTAAACAAATTGTTATCACGAAAATTTGCAACTGTTTAACCTGTTAAACTTTAACCCCAACTTAACGACAACCCTCACATAACCACTACAACGTTAAAAATTTTACGCACACTTCTATATCACGTCGTAAACGTTGAATGTTCGACGTAAGCCCGTGACTTGCCGCGTTAAAACTCAAGATTAGACTAAACTGAGAGATTGAAAAGATCGAGGATCGCGTGAATGTGAGTACCGCGGATCTTGCTCGCGGTTCCTTATCTCATCAAGGTACTGTTTGTTTGTACCGCGCGGCACCATATCACTTGTCGTTTGGTTCATTACATGGGTTGTGGGCATGCAGAGAAAGTGATTGACCGGTTTAGGGGTTTTAATTAATTTTATAGAAATAAAGGGATTTTTAATCAATTTTAAAAAAAAAGTGTTTGTTTTGTATCGTTTGTCTTGTCAACGTTGTTTTAATGTTTCTAAAATTATCATAGAGAAGATATTTTTTTAAATGAAGTAAGAAATATTGATTTAACTCAAAAGTTGTCTAAATATCTTCTGTATGTTCCTTGTAGGGATGCGCGATACTGTCCGATATTCCAGTGTATCGATACTTTTACTTCCGATACTCGATATTTTGTATCGATACTATGCTTTTCGATGCATTCCAAGTATCGATAAATTTGTAGAGTATCGATACCTTGCGATACGGGATTTTTAGTGGTAGCGGGGCAAGTGGCGTTATCTATAGTGATGAGCGATATATCGTGATTTTTTAATCACACTGTGAAATGATGTCGTGCTTTTTTTAACGAAACTTAAAATAAAAAACGAAAAATGTGCAGTTTTTTGCGTTTTAGAGCTAATTTTGAGGTTATGTGAAAAAGTCGCTAACGAAAAAGTTGTAGATTTTCTCAAGATCTACAACTTTTATAATCAACTTTTTATTCTAGGAACTTGACTTTGGACAGAAATCACAATAATGTTTTTTTTCACCCCCCCAAAAAAAGCAAAATGCAGTTTTTTGCGTTTTTCGAGCTAATTTTGAGGTTATGTGAAAAAGTCACTAAGGAAAAAGATGTAAATTTTCTCAAGATCTACAACTTTTATAATAATTTTTTTATTCTAGGAATTTAACTTTGGCCGGAAATCGCAATAATGTCTTTTTCCACCCCCCAAAAAAGAGTGTTTTACCGAAAAAACGTTATAACTCGAAAAATATCCAATATTTCAATTTGAAATTTTTTCTCATGGTTTGTGACTATCAAAGCTACCTTCTACTAAATTTTCATCAAAATCGAACATTTTTTAAGGAAACTAATAATAAAAAACCAAAATGCAGTCTTTTGCGTTTTTCGAGCTAATTTTGAGGTTATGTGGAAAAGTCACTGATGTAAAAGTTATAGATTTTCCCAAGATCTACAACTTTTATGATCAACTTTTTATTCTAGGAACTCAACTTTGGCCGGAAATCGCAATAATGTCTTTTTCCAACCCCAAAAGAGTGTGTTTTACTGAAAAAACGTTATAACTCGAAAAATTTCCAATATTTCAATTTGAAATTTTTTTTCATGGTTTGTGACTATGAAAGCTACCTTCTACTAAATTTTCATCAAAATCGAACATTCTTTAACGAAATCAAAAATAAAATACGAAAAATGCAGTTTTTTGCGTTTTTCGAGCTAATTTTGAGGTTATGTGAAAAAGTCACTGATGAAAAAGTTGTAGATTTTCTCAAGATCTACAACTTTTATCATTAACTTTTTATTCTAGCAACTCAACTTTGGCCGGAAATCGCAATAATGTCTTTTTCCACTCCCCCAAAAAAGTGTTTTTTACCGAAAAAACGTTATAATTCGGAAAATTTCCAATATTTCAATTTGAATTTTTTTTTCATAGTTTGTGACTATCAAAGCTACCTTCTACTAAATTTTCATCAAAATCGAACATTTTTTAACGAAACTAATGCAAAACTGATGTAAAAGTTGTAGATTGTCTCAAGATCTACAACTTTTTATTCTAGGAACTCAACTTTGGCCGGAAATCGCAATAATGTATTTTTATTGCGATTTCCGGCCAAAGTTGAGGTTCTAGAATAAAAAGTTGATCATAAAAGTTGTAGATCTTGGAAAAATCTACAACTTTTTTGTTAGTGACTTTTTCACATAACCTCAAAATTAGCTCGAAAAACGCAAAAAACTGCATTTTTCGTATTTATTTTTGGTTTCGTTAAAAAATGTTCGATTTTGATGAAAATTTAGTAGAAGATAGCTTTGATAGTCACAAACCATGAAAAAAAAATTTCAAATTAAAATATTGGAAATTTTTCGAGTTATAACGTTTTTTCGGTAAAACGCACTTTTTTTAGACATTATTGTGATTTCCGGCCAAAGTTGAGTTCCTAGAATGAAAAGTTGATTATAAAAGTTGTAGATTTTGAGAAAATCTACAACTTTTTTGTTAGTGACTTTTTCACTCAACCTCAAAGTTAGCTCGAAAAACGCAAAAAACTGCATTTTTCGTTTTTTATTTTTGGTTTCGTTAAAAAATGTTCGATTTTGATGAAAAGTTAGTAGAAGGTAGCTTTGATAGTCACAAACCATGAAAAAAAAAATTTCAAATTAAAATATTGGAAATTTTTCGAGTTATCACGTTTTTTTCGGTAAAACGCACTTTTGGGGGGGGGGGGGGGGGTGGAAAGAGACATTATTGTGATTTCCGGCCAAAGTTGAGTTCATAGATTAAAAAGTTGATCATAAAAGTTGTAGATCTTGAGAAAATCTACAACTTTTTCATTAGTGACTTTTTCATATTACCTCAAAATTAGCTCGAAAAATGCAAAAAACTGTATTTTTCGTTTTTTATTTTCAGTTCCGTTAAAAAATTGTCGATTTTGATGAAAATTTAGTAGAAGGTAGCTTTGATAGTCACAAACCATGAAACAAAATTTCAAATTAAAATATTGGAAATTTTTGGAGTTATAACGTTTTTTCGGTAAAACGCACTTTTTGGGGGTTGGAAAAAGACATTATTGCGATTTCCGTCCAAAGTTGAGTTCCTAGAATAAAAAGTTTATCATAAAAGTTGTAGATCTTGAGAAAATCTACAACTTTTTCATTAGTGACTTTTTCATATTACCTCAAAATTAGCTCGAAAAATGCAAAAAACTGTATTTTTCGTTTTTTATTTTCAGTTTCGTTAAAAAATTGTCGATTTTGATGAAAATTTAGTAGAAGGTAGCTTTGATAGTCACAAACCATGAAACAAAATTTCAAATTAAAATATTGGAAATTTTTGGAGTTATAACGTTTTTTCGGTAAAACGCACTTTTTGGGGGGGTGGAAAAAGACATTATTGCGATTTCCGTCCAAAGTTGAGTTCCTAGAATAAAAAGTTTATTATAAAAGTTGTAGATCTTGAGAAAATCTACAACTTTTTCATTAGTGACTTTTTCATATTACCTCAAAATTAGCTCGAAAAATGCAAAAAACTGTATTTTTCGTTTTTTATTTTCAGTTTCGTTAAAAAATTGTCGATTTTGATGAAAATTTAGTAGAAGGTAGCTTTGATAGTCACAAACCATGAAACAAAATTTCAAATTAAAATATTGGAAATTTTTCGATTTATAACGTTTTTTCGGTAAAACGCACTTTTTGGGGGGGTGGAAAAAGACATTACTGCGATTTCCGTCCAAAGTTGAGTTCCTAGAATAAAAAGTTTTTCGTTTTTTATTTTTAGTTTCGTTAAAAAAAGCACGATATCATTTCACAACGTGATTAAAAAATCACGATATCGCTCATCACTATATATAACGCCACTTGCCGCTACCACTAAAAATCCCTTATCGCAACGTATCGATACTTGGAATGCATCGAAAAGCATAGTATCGATACAAAATATCGAGTATCGGAAGTAAAAGTATCGATACACTGGAATATCGGATAGTATCGCGCATCCCTACCCAATACCAAATAAAACACGTCTTGTCGGGTTGATTAGAAGGACGATCAAGGTAATTGGTGACATGCCGAAAACTTCTTTTTTGTATACAGCGTTGATAAAAAAATGTTGAATAGTTCAAGTTCAAAAATGTTAAATATCTTAATTTTTTTATATGAAACAACCATTTATTATTTTAATTAATTGTAAGGCCGAAAATAAGGGTAGATTATGTTCACTTCCCTATACCCGATCTTAAGCGTTTTGGAGATATTAACATGTATTTAAAAATTTAATTTTAATTGTTTTATCACCCTGTACAAAAATTTTATTAAAAATGCTTTGTCGTGAGAATGAATAAAAATACGTCACAACAACTTCTTCGCAAAGAGACGTATCTAATCACGACTGTTGTAAGCTTTGACACCTACTTCAATATCTCAGCAACTCCAAGCCAATTAGTTCCAATTAATGACGGTAATTAATTCGTCATAAATAAAAAAATTGTCTACACAAACATCTACTGTACTTACTTTATACCGCCACAAGCTGAATTATTCGGTACCGGCTTAGTTTTAATTAGAATACGAAAACAAGAAAATATTTTACGTATAATGAGAAGCAGCCTAAAATATATGCATCTTTAAAACTTCATTTTACGGATTTATTGAAACGTTATTACACAAGGAAAATATACAAAAATAATATATTTGTTTTTGTAAACTTTTATTAAGTTAAAAAGCTTATGCAGACCGAAATATGGCCAAAATAAAATCGTTGGTGACTGTATAGACACGTGGTTTATATTACAAACTCCAGACAAAAATAACATAATATAGCCTTACAATATAAATAATTCACAAACGTGTGTATATAAAATATTTTTTAGAGATTTAGACCAGGTAATTGTATAGTAGAGGTGGGAATTGATTTTTATTCACAGAAACATTGTATAGAACAATAGGAGCGGATATACAGATACATTCAAATACAAACGGAACATAGGGATTTATTGTATTCGCCGATCTAAATAGTCCACCAACAAAACATTTCTATAAGTTCACTTCAATGAATATCAAGTATTGATCTGGACAGCCGGATTCCTTCCCCCCTTCTCCTTCCAAAATTTGTTAGTTATGTGGGATGTGTGCGAACCTTCTTGATCTTTCTCCCTCGGATGATGTAGGCTACTTCCTCAGGGGTGGTTAAACCTAGGTTTCCGTTGTCGATGTGGTTGTTGACAGCCTCCTCGACCTGCTCACAGAAGTCCATATCTTCGTCTGGAAAGTCATTCAGGGTGAATTGGAGCTCCATTGTTCGTCTAAAGGTTTCTGCCTTCTCCTCATCTGTTTCTACCATCCCGTTGTCTCCGTCTAGTGGTGGTATTAACTTCCTGTCTTCTTTAAGGAGTTTTGCTAGCTTCCATAGTCCTGGTTGGTCCATTGGTAGCTCGTTTAATCTGTTCTCCCAGTTTTTGCATCGGTATTTGGACAGCTTCTCCTTGACTTGTTCGTTGAGTTTGTTTGATTCTCGTTTCTCTTCTGGTCTTCTGGTCTTCGTGTTGGGTTAACTCGTCTTCTGGCTCTGTTTTTCTCCCTGATGAGTTCCTTCAGGTCTTCGGAGATGTTGGAGAAGGCTTTGTAGTTTTCCACCTTCCTGGTTGTCGTGCTGACTTCCATTGCCTGTTGAATGGCTTCCTCCAGGTGTCTAAGTTGTTCGTCTAGCTCATCCTTGTTGTTTATGAATGGGATTGGTCCGATCAGCCGTCCAGCTTTGGCTTTGAACTTCCTTCACTTGGTCTTTTGGACTTGTCTTCCGGATGTCCTTCTTCTTTCACCAATGGTAAGGATAACTGGTTCGTGGTCTGTTCCTCCTTCGCCGTTGACTATGTCCCATTCAACCGTGATGTCGTTCAGGATGGCTCTGTCTAGTACGTCCGCCTCTCCACTGCTTGGAGTGTGAGTGGGATGTGGCTGGTCCGATGATCAGCATTTCAGGTCGACTGTCAGCTATACTGGTTAGCTTCCTACCTGCCTGGTTTATGGTCCTGCTATTCCATTGCCTGGACTTCCGTTGAGGTCTCCCATCATCACTGCTTGGTGATGTTCTGGTAGAACTTCAATGTCTTCGTCATGGAGTGGGTCTTGTTGTTCTTGTAGGCAGAGCTGATGCTCACTTCCCCAAAGCTCGTCTGGACTGATATGGTTGTAGCTTCCATCGTTAGAAGATGTGGAGTTGTCGTTCTATGGTGTTTTATTCCTGTCTTGACCAGAATGGCTGTTATTCCACTTCTGGCATTGATGTCGTCTCTGTATATCTTGTAGTCTGGCCACCTCAGGTTGTAGTCCCCTCCTGGTAGTCTGGTTTCCTGGATGGTAAAGATGGCTCCCATTAGGGTTGACATTGGTGCGTAGTCCTCCGCAGTTCCATGTTCCTATCTTCAGCTGATGTGGAATTTGAGGACGTAGATCCATTAGTTGTTTCTGGTGAAGGTCTGAAAGAAGTTCTTCATCTCCTCCACGTGGGAAGAGAAGAGCTTCATCATCTTGAAAATGTCCTGCTGCTCCTTTGGTGGCACGGTGGTCTTCTTTGCTGCATTGGCGTTGCTCATCCCGGGTGCTCATCCTCGGTGCAGCTGTTGGTGCTTTCGTAGGTGCTGTCCTCTTTGGTGGCTCTGGTTTCTTCCTAGGGGTTTCTGGGCATCCTCTGTAGTTGGAAGGGTGCTCTCCTTCACACTTGGCACAGGTGGCTGGTCTGTTGGCTGGTCGCTCGCAGTCTCCAGATATGTGTGAGCCTCCACATCTCACGCATCTCGCGTGCAGTAAAAATCCCTTATGTGCGCCATCTGTAGTTACGCAAAAAATCTTAGTTAAGACTAGTGTTTCAGTAACTCGCCTCTCAATATTCCGCGCTGATGCTGGTGTATCTTTAATCTGGACCAGCATTGCTTGTTTATTAGGAAAATCATCAAACAATACATCCCCACTTCTCAGAAACGTTTGCTTCATAAATTCCCCATCAGTGAAAGCTCTTCCCTTTTCTACCAAAGATTGTGCAATTTTAAAACTTCTTTCGGCTACTTGATCTTTCCCTTGACTAATTTTTTTAAAGAATGCCTGCTTTGTATACTGAGCAAGTGCTCGTCAGATTGTATCCGTTCTACCAGCATTATCCGCTTTCCCGACGTAATGCACATATGGCTCGATTTGTTTGCTGTACAAAACCATAATCACTTGTCCAAGAACTTTGAAAGGGCCGAACGTCTAATTTTTGCTTTTTAGCCGCCATAACACTAACTCTAATCGCGCACTTGTACTATAACTATCCTGGGTCCGTCCAATAACAACACCTGGTACAACTTTGATTTCAGAAGTTATCTTAACAATAGCTGGTACTAAACTAAAGTAACTCTAACTGAATACACGCTTATATAATGGAAAATCCGCATCCTAGAAGTTTCCCGTATAAACGTGGCAATGCCGCTCACCGGGCGTTCGAAAAGCCGAGAATCACCTGCTCGCGTCTTCTCTTTTCTAAGAACGTCTCCTCGCGGTCGCGTCGTTCTAGCCTGGACTGCCATCACTTAGCTCGGTCGAGCTACGTTGCCAGCTTGTGTACAGTTCCGTAGATTATTTTGAATTTACAAATAAATGTTTATTTTATTGCTTTATTTGAAAATATTATACACCAAACTAGGTTGCTTGCTTGCTATTAAACGGTTATTACTGTGTAACAGTTCCAAATTAACACTATTACAATAAAAATTATCATCCGTGTATATTTAAGAAGTAAAAAAGTCGACGTTTGAGAAGATTAGCTGAAAGACGCTGGCAAAAACTACCAAAACAACGTCTTAATGAACAGTAGAACCGTCAGTTCTAATAGAAAGTCAGTTTCCAAAGAGGATTCATTGATTTAAGAGGCTTAGGGGCAGAAAAGATCGAGTGGTGGATAATGAGGGTATTTCTATGTATGTGCTGCTTAAAAATAATTATAAAGGATGTCCAAGTAATAAAAATTAATCCTACGATAAATTGTTAAATGGGATAGAGTCAAGAATGAACCTGTGGGTCTAAAATAAAGATCCTACAAGAAAAATTTTTAAGCAATCGATTTTGCTGTTTTTCCGGAAACATATTCGACGTGTTCTAAATAAGACGAAAAAGTAATTTTCCAGAACGTCGCTGGTAATTCCCGTAGAAAATATGAAGCGCGTGGCACATTCGGCAAGACATCATCCGACATGTAACAACCAAAAAAAAAAAGGAGAAGATACGTGAAAGGAGGAGGAGCAATAAAGACCTCGGCTAGGGCTGTCGACTGTCGAGTCTTAATCCCTAGAAAATCCCAGACGGACCATGAATTATCTAGTGTAGTGGTCGCTTGGTTTTTCTTTTAATTTCGGCTTAATTAGGGATGAAGTTCGTTAGAATCGGATAGTGCTTTTGTATACAAAAAAATTGCGTCTGAGTAAAATCCTTGAGTTGTTAAAAGTTTATTAGTTGCGGGTTATAATTTCCATAAATTAAAAGTGGCCTACTTTTCAGATACAATATCGACAAAGAAAAAATGGACAAACCTTCATTACCACTTCCTGTTATAATTAGTATCGGTGACAAATAATAAAACGATGGGTGCGCCACCAACAGGACCGTATTTGAAACACAAAACGTACGTTACCTATAATAACTAGGTGGAAAACCACAAGAAAATATAATGATAGAACCAAGAAGTTCATTAGCAGACTGTGCGGATAGAAAAATAATTCGTCCAGCAAAAAAGTTGATTATTTTTGTTTAACATTACTTCAACCAGACATTTGGTACATTTTTGTCGAGACTCGGTTCTGTCTCAGCATAATGCTTGGATTTGCTGAATGAGCTTTAGAATTTACATACAATTGGTGGAATTATCAATAAATGGTGTAGGCAACCCTAGACACTATTTTTTTTCAGGGATTATATAGTTCATTTAAGATTGATTGAAAAATATTACAAATAACATGATAATCGTAAATTCGTTCATTTTATTTACTTGTTTATATTGTACTGATGATGGTTGACGTTCTGGTCATATGCAACAGTAGAACTGACCTTATATGTAGTATATTGATTTTAATTTAGTCAATATTTTAAGTTTTAATTTTTTTAAACTGAATTATATTATTATTATATTATATTATGTTAAACCCACCCCAATCGTTTTGTTTTAAATTTAACACAAAATTTTTTTAAATGTCCTAAATATCATCATCAAATTTATTTATTTTTTAATGTATAATTTCGCACTATTGTTATTTAATTTTTATTTAGTATTTAAATAGCTTTAGAATCGTTCCTGATTTTAATAAATTGAAATTTGCTTCCCTCGAAAACTACTTCCTCTCGCTACAATTTAAATTCTTCATACCAAATCATTATTTTCAATTCCAGTTTATTTTATTTTTAAATAATTTTTTTCAAAACTCCTTCCATTTTATTTATATCGCAACCTCCAGATAGATTAAAAAATAATAAAATTTTCGAATTTTCTTCAAACTATTTAAATCCCAGTAAATTATCATTATCAATGCTTTTAATGCCCCACGTTGGGCGCCAAATTGTATTTTAATCTATCTGGAGGTTACCCATAAAATCATTAAGTAAATAAAATTCTAATATACCAGTTAAAAAGAAAAGAAAGGAAAAAGCATTATGGACAAAACAGAAGAAGATAGTCAACCAATGGGAAAAACGGAAATGATAAGAATTGACTATGTGAAGGGAGAAGAAGGAGAATTAGACAAGACATTCAAGAGAAGACATCGGAAGAGAAGATACTGATAGGTTTCAAACAACACTTGAAGTATTTGGGGGTGTGGCTGTCAGAACGCCTTAAATTCGGCAAGCATATGGCAGAGGCTGGCTATAGGGCGAGCAAAATCGGTAGGATCCTACCGAATATTGGAGGTACTTCATCGGGCAAAAGGAAACTGCTCTGGGGGGGTAGGAAGGTCTATTATTCTGTACGGTGCTCCAGTGTGGGAGGAAGCAATGCGAATAGAAGGACACAAAAGGAAGCTTCTACGCGCTCAGCGGAAAATGCTACTTCAGCTTACAGGAAGACATCCGATATAGACCTGCAAGTGATCACGGGAATACCACCGATAGACCTGCTAGTGGAGGAAAGGAGTAGGATTCATAAGGAGGGTAGGGAACAGAAGGGTAAAATTCAAAAAGAAACACGGGACAAATGGAGACGGAGATGGGAAGAGCAGAGCAAGGGAGCGTGGACGAAAACGCTAATTAAGGATTTAGACAAATGGCTCAAATGTAAACACAGGGTTATAGGGTACTATTTGAGCCAGGTGCTCACGGGCTACGGCAGTTTCAGTACTTACACGATGAGGATCGGGAAGAAGGACAACGAGCAGTGCCGATACTGCTGCGAGCAAGATGACGCCGAGCACACGCTCTTCTCTTGTAGGAGATGGACAGCGGAAAGGTTCAAGATGGAGACGGAGCTGGGGAAAGAGCTTAAAACTGCCAATTTAATAGACACCATGGTTGGATAAAAACGAAACTGGGACTGTACATACGGATATGTCACAGCCATAATGAGCAAGAAATAGGAAGAAGAAAGGATAAGCCAAGGAGGGAGATGAAGAAGTAAATAGAGGGACCCCTGACTCTGATGATGTACCTTACAGGTGGTACCGGAGTACAGGGAGTGAGCAGTAGGGATAGGGGTGGTTTTTGTGCGGTCATCCTTAGTTCGAGTTCTAATGCTTTGCGTACAGAGTGTTAGAGGGGGGTTGTGCTCGTTCTCGGGGATAAATCCCACACTACCGGGGAAAAAAAAACAAGTACCCGGTGCCTGAGAGTAGGTTTCCACCCATCAAAAAAAAAGGTATAGTGCGAGCAAAGATATAGAGATGCAAACGGTGACGACAACATATTCCTTCTGTTATCAAAACATGCAGTAAAGCGAGAAGGTTCCACTTGTAAAGGAGAGCCTATCATTAGATACATGTCAAGCCTTCACTACGACAGAGGCAGATAAGCCATCCTTTATTTGTATATAATCGTATAGCTCACGTGGTAATAACCTGTTTGCATCACTATATCTATGGCTCGTACTATACCATAGAATAAATTTCGTCGCCAGCAATCGTGTTTCGTTTCAAAAGTTTCTGTTATATAATAGACAAACAAGTCGGCCAGAACAATTTTTTATTGTCTTAACATTAGATTAGATATTAAGAATCTATAAAGCAAACTAAATGATTCATTATTTTTAATTGTTATCTTGATTGCGTCGACCTCGAACCTTTACACAATCACATTTGGACGGCCATGTGTTTTGTGTCTTCTCGAAGAAAAAAAAAGTAGTTCAATTAGAACAAGAAAATGTTGCTTAGTTGTTTTAAAAATAGAAGCTGAGCTTACAGTTTAATTAAAAATGATAAACATTTACTTAAAAAGCGTGTACGAAATTTTATAAACAATATTGATACGAGGGGCGAGTCTAATGTAAAAAAAACTCATAGCTCGTCTGTACCACATCCTTTAAATTCACTCTTCCCCTTCTTGAAAAATATCCAATACTGGACGACTAGATTACTTTGGCACGAGAAAACTGTCATATAACGTCTACATGCGACTGGCATTTTCTTCCGACGAAACACAAACTCACTCAGCACTTTAGATAAATGAGGTGGCTAAAAAGTTAGGTTTTTTTTTTTTTTTAGGTTAGATTTGCTTTCGAACACATTGGACTGTATGGCTACGACTTGTCCTTCGTGAGAAATTGAATATTGGCTAAAATCTACAAAAATTCTTTGAATAGCGACGACACTAACCCCAGCCCCACTCACTTTTTCTTTATGGTATAAAAATAAATATGATATGATCAAATTTAATGTTCTAAAAATTTTAAATCCTTTTTATTTTTACTATTTGATAAATGTGAGTCGACCCCGGTATTGGAATAATAATCTCTTCGATGTTATTGACCTATTGAGTGGGTTGGTATATCGAAAATTTTAATTAGATTCGATTGGAGCCAAGCTCTGTTGCGGTGAAAAAGACAATGATATTAATTGTACTTTAGAAGATAAACATACACAAATAAATTGCGAAATATCAATACCAACCGTATCAAGATTAGTATTTATAGAAGCTCAGTATGTAATATTGGTTCCTCTGATTTATCTCATATCTCGGCTTCCTTTCCAACATTTTTTTAACAACTTTGTAGCTCTGTCTAAAACTTTGCCATCTTGGTATGAACAGTTTTTAATATCAGATCTCCTTCTGCCCGCCCTCGTCTCAATGCTCCACAACATCTAACTTTCGTTTCTAACTGTCAATGAATATTTTTAGGACATCTTTTTTTATTTCCTTATATATTTTATGGTCAAATTCTTCGTATATATTCATTAGAATCGGCTCGCATTTTTTTAGCTTTTATCTCCATCAGATCACTCAATATGTTGGCTAATTATATATCTTAATTCGCTTTTTATTTCTGAGATCACTTAAAAGCGAAGCCAAGTAAACACCAATAAAATGTTGAATGCAGTAAATAAAACGCGTAGGCTTCATATGGTCTATAGTCCAGGCAATAAATTTTAAGGTTAAGTACAACTTAATTTCATTCACTCGTGAAATCTGAATAGAGTCTATATTCCTTTACTATTTTCCTTTTTCTGTCTACTTTGTAACATGTCCATCGACCTGTTTCGATTTTACAGAATAAATCCTTTTAATTAGCGCTCGTCGTCACTAGCCACATCCAATTATAGTTCTGTGATCCCAAACTCTTCTACCCTGACCGTTAGACAATTGACGTCTGCCAACGGACGCTTCCATTTTTTGCACAACGCCACGTGAAACACCCCTTTCTGTTATCGACCGCCTAAGGGGATAGATCATCTTTCGCTATCTTTCATATCTTAAGTACCTATCTTATGAATTTTGCTGTGGTAAGTTCAAAATCATAATTTATAATTAATAAACTTCTTCTAAAGTACTGTCTGATATAATTTTCGTATGCATTATTTATTTTTTTACAGAGATAGACGAAATTAAATTCAACACGTGGTCATAAACTGTTCTTTTATACTAATATGGTAGTTTTAAGCCAAATATTCTTTTATAATTCACTGTTTTACTTTTATACAAACATTTTCAAGCTTTTTCAGTTGCGAAATAACTCTTTTAATTATAAAATAACATTTTTATAAATTACTGTTAACCTATAAAATATTCTTTCGTAACGCCAGTGCCGGTTCCATATATTTCCTAAGCACGATATTTTTTCATATAACTAAATAAATAACTTTTTGCTATGATTAGTTTCTTTCGGATCATTAGTATATTTTTTTAATTTAGCCGATAATTGCTATTTTTACTATTTTAACATGGAACATATAATGTTGGACAGCTTTCAGTAAATTAAATAAATTTTTTGACTTTCAAATAACTGCCTTCCTTTTCTTTAACCTGAAAAGCTGACCAACATAATGTGCCATTACATTCCATTTCCTATAAATCCCTGATCCACCTGTACTTCTAGGTAAGCACAGCCCCTAGGCTAGAATATAACGCCGAGAATATAACCCTAGGCTAGAATATAACGCCGAGGATATAAACCCAAGAATATAACCCTAGGCTAGGATATAACCCAAGAATTTAACCAAAGAATATAGCCTAAGATACAACCCGAGGATATAAAGCCAAGGATAGAACTCCAAAATACCGCCCTAGAACAGAACACATCAGTTCAGATCAAGACCTGACTTCTTCTCCAGGAAACCACCTCATCTAAGCTAAGTACCTATAAAAGTACAAATTCCTCTATCAAATTCCGTTATTCATTTCCTGTGGCAGAATAAATTAAAAATTTGTTTTTAATTCTTTTTTTATTAAAATCCTCAACTATAAAAGTTGAGGGAGAGCCCGGGGTCACTTTAATTATTAACTTATTTACATTTTTCAAGGCGTTTCTACCTTCTCCGCCTTAGTTTTTTGTAGTTTTCATCGTTAAAAAGGTAGTGGCGCCCTCAATTTTTACAACCCTTCTGTTATCCTTGTGCAGCATAAACTTGGGGTCGAATCACCCTTGAGAGGAGTCTCTAGCCGGAGCCCTTCGAGCTGGTGCCCCGTGGGGTACAGACATTTACCGTTACAAATTGGCGCCCAACTAAAAGCAACATTAGGTAAAAATAGACACTAATTCTTGGTCTAATATGCGAATTTCTCGAATCAAATGAACGTTTTTTTACGATTCTATCGAATGTTTTCATTATTTTAAGGTTTATTTATCACTAATAGTGATTTCTGTCTTTATCGATTTATGTAAATATGTATTTTTTAGTGCTTTTCCAACAAGTATTAAAACGTTATTAGTACATACAGGGCGTGTAAATAATAATAAGGCAGTGATATTTAAATTGAAGTATACTTTTTGTGAGAATGAATTGTTTGTGCTCTATTGGTATAAATAGCGTAAATTTTGACATTTTTACCTCCTAATAGTTGATACTTTTTATATACAAATTATTATTATTATTTTTTAATGCCCCACGTTGGGCGCCAATTTTATTGATTTAATAGTAGTCAAAATTTTATTTATTCGGATTTTAATTTTTCAATGCTCCAGCCAAAACTCTTCTCAGGTGGTCTATAATGCTTTTTCTTTTCTTTTCTATTTAAATAGTATACTATATTATTATTTATTTGATTATTTTATGAGCAACCTCCAGACAGATTGAATATATAATACATATTTTCAAGAAAAATAATTTTTAAACCATGAAAATCCCCACAAATTATTAATATATTTTTTAATGCTCCACGTTGGGCGCCAATCTTATAGATTTCATATAAGTCGAAATTTTATTTAATTTGGATTTTAATTTTTAGATGCTCCAGCTAAAAATTTTCTCAGGTGGTCCATAATGCTTTTTCCTCTTTTTTATATTTAAATAGTATACTATAATATTATTTATTTTATTATTTAATGGGCAACCTCCACACAGATTGAATATATAATCGATTACAACTAGATGTTATATATACGGATTTTAGGAAGGCTTTCAATCATGATGTATTGCTTAAAAAATTACACAGTTATGGAATGTCAAATAATTTATTGAAACTTATATCAAACTATCTACATAACAGGCATTTTGTAGTAAAATATAATGGGAATACATCTGGCAAATACCATGCTAACTCGGGAGTTCCGCAAGGATCTAACCTCGGTCCGCTATTATTTATTTTATTTATTAATGGGGAGATCAACCTCAAATGTATTTAGAAAATATCGAGAAAGTGCAGAATAAATACTTACGTTTCTTGTATTATAAAAAATATAATCGTTGCCGGATTATAGAATAATTAGCACAACTAGATTACGGGAAGAATTTGAGGTTATCTGTAGCACTGGTCGGAGTAAATTGAATATGATGATTTTCTTGAATAAAATAATTAATTGCATATCAACATCTAGTGATTTATTGTACTTAATTCCTTTCAAAGTTCCCTTAAGGTTAACACGATTCTTTTTATTGTTTGGGAGACTAAGAACATCAGTTTGTTCCCCTCTTGAGGCCATGTTAAAACTTGCCAACAATATAAATAATGTTACCGAAATAGATTGGACAATGTCAATTAGACAATTTAAAAGCACTGTTTATGAATATATTATAAAATTTGGTGTATAAACCTAATCTCCAAGTAACGATACCTTTACAGAAATTTTAAATTTTAATTTACCGCTATTTTTTGTCCAATTTTTTAAATAATATTTACCCGCTGAGTAGCTTTTGTTTATTTCAAATTTCTATAAATGCCATCCTTTTTATTCGAAATCATCACAAAATAAAAATAAAAATCTTGCCAAGAAAATTAAAGTTTATAATTAACAAATAAAAAATATGGGTTTATCGTAGAAGGGTGAAAATTTAGGGATGTATGTATTTTTGAATGATGCATCATAAAAAAATAAAAACAAAAAATTTTGTCTAAAAAATAAAAATTAAAATTAAGCGGTGGACCACCCTTAACATTTAGGGGGATGAAAAATAGATGTTGACCGATTCGCAGATCTACCCGATATGCATACGAAATTTCATGAGAATCGGTCGAGCCATTTCGGAGGAGTTTAATTACAAACACCGTGAAACGAGAATTTTATATATTAGATTATTATTTATTTAATGATTTTATGGGCAACCTCCTGACAGATTGAATATATAATACAAATTTTCCCAAAAAACAATTTTTTTAACCATCAAAATTTTCACAAATTAATAATATTTTACTAATGCACCACGTTGGGCGCCAATTTTATTTATTTAATAATAGTCAAAATTTTATTTAATTTGAATTCGTATTTTTAGATGCTCCAGCCAAAACTCCTCTAAGGTGGTCCATAATACTTTTTCCTTTCTGTTCTGTTTAAATAGTATACCATACTAGAAGACCCGACAGACGTTGTCCTGTCCTAACATTGTCTTGTCAATAAGATATTATGCAAGCGGTCATTTTCTGCCCGCTGAGTGTAGTGGAGAAGAGTGTCAGAGTAGCTTTTGTTCATTTCAAACTCAACGATACCTATACAGAAACTTTAATTTTAATTTAATTTTTAATTTTAATTTACCGCCATTTTTTGACCAAAGTGGAATTTTTTTAAATAATTTTTTTCCCGTGCAATTTTCCTATATTCTAATAGTTATGCTGCTATTCGGGACGGAGACAAATACAACAAATCAAAAAACCATGAAAATTGGTCCAGTAGTTCTCGAGCTAAAAGTGTTCCAACAAACCTGACTAAATAAGATATTATGCAAGCGGTCGTTCTCTGCTCTTGAGTGGAGTGACAGAGTAGCTTTTATTTATTTCAAACTTCTATAAATGCCATCCTTACAATTAACTAATCTCCAAGTAATGATACCTATACAGAAATTTTAAATTTTAATTTACCGCCATTTTTTGTCCAATTTTTTGAATAATATTTACCTGCTGAGTGGAGTGTCAGAGTAGCTTTTGTTTATTTCAAATTTCTATAAATGCCATCCTTTTTATTCGAAGTCATTACAAAATAAAAATAAAAATCTTGCCAAGAAAATTAAAGGGTGAAAATTTAGGGATGTATGTATTTTTGAATGCTGCATCATAAAAAAATGAAAACAAAAAATTTTGTCTAAAAAATAAAAATTAAAATTAAGGGGTGGACCACCCTTAACATTTAGGGGGATGAAAAATAGATGTTGACCGATTCGCAGATTTACCCGATATGCACACGAAATTTCATGAGAATCGGTCGAGCCATTTCGGAGGAGTTTAATTACAAACACCGTGAAACGAGAATTTTATATATTAGATTATCATTTATTTAATGATTTTATGGGCAACCTCCAGACAGATTGAATATATAATACAAATTTTCCCAAAAAAAATTTTTTTAACCATCAAAATTCTCACAAATTATAATTTCTTATTGCCTCACGTTGGGCGCCAAATTTTATTTCATTCAGACTTAAATTTTTAGATGCCACAGCCAAAAACTCTTCTCAGGTTGTGGTCCAATAATATCCCTAGTCCTTAATAAATGTGTCAATAAATCTTTATTTACTTTTTAAATACGAATTTACCACCCACCCTATACATGTAATACACTCCTCCCTGATGTTCAACTAACTGTATAAATTGGTTTTCAATAACATCTCCAAAAGTCAAATAAAATCTTTTATACACTCACAGTTTTACACCTACTCAAGCTTTTATCGACTTAAGTGGGAACGACGGGATTGAAGGCGCGAAGAATAATCTTTATCTCGTTATTTTATAACTTAAACTTTAATGTGAGATTATAGTAAAATGGTTGGACGACAAAATGTAACTTATATTAAGTAATTTGATCATATCCTTTTCACAGGAACAACTAAGGCAATTATATAGTTAGAATTTATTTAAAATCCACTCAAAAAACAAGATTTATGTCGATCTGACTTTTTTTATCGATGTATAGTATAGCGTACAAAATAAACTAAAAATAAACATCATTATATAAAATAGAATTTGTAATTTGGAAAATTAAAAAAAAATCATAATTCCTGTATTTTTCAGTGGGGAAAGCATTTTTTCTTCAGTAGTTATGTACTAATGTATAATTGTTACTTTGTCATCCACCTCTAGTCCTAAGTGGGTAGTTCGGAAGAGAATTACTGAATGAAATCACGTGACTCTAACCAATAAATAATTTAAACATGTAACTTTTTTTTTCATTTATTTATTTTTTCACATCGCAGACACAATGTGTTCAGTGAATGCACGAGTGTGACTTCAGAGCGTGCGTGCCATTTTGTTTTTATTTGTTCGTCCGCATAAGAATAATGTGGGACGATGACGGGTACCTGTTTGGTCGTTGTTGTTTTTTTCGAGGATAATATTGAATGATTAATTTTGAATTTTTTGTCGTCCCGATCACGAACGTACCATATTTTGTGCATTTGTTCACGATCTTTTCGTTCTATAGCCAACTATATAATTTTATTCTAACATCCTCTCCTTTTTTTGTAGTGCTGCCAAATCTTCTTCAAATAATTTTTCAAAAAAAGTGACCGTTTAACGAAGAAGAAACAATTACTTCCCGGGCTACATGCCCCGACAGACATTGAATTACACTTCTAAGTCAAACGGGGTTGGTAAATCTACAAGATTTAAACCAACCATTCTGGTTTGCAACAAGAAGGGACAACATAACTTGTAGACCGGTTTCGGCGTATTGCGCCTCATCAGTACAAGGTATATGTTATCGTCCGAGAGTTAATCCCGAACTGAATTTATCACTACCAACGCCAACAATACATATCTTCCAATGACGGAAATGTGTTAGCTGCGAAAATTATTTTTCAAAATATTGTTGTAAGCGTTGGGAATAATATATTTTTATTCTTCGATATCTATTGGTAAAACGCTTTACTAAATACGACAATTTTACAGGAAACTGTATTAATTCAACTTTGTGAGTTCCTTGCTGTTCATCCTTTCCTGATGATCTCTTCGTGCTGTCTTTAATAAAAGTATCAATTTCCAAGTCTAGTTTCTACTCACAACAACAACATAAACAAAAACACTTGCTTTTCTCCAGTTTTCTTTACAAGTTTCTACAACTTTATTGTTATTATAATATGCAGTTCTGTTTTCCCACATCGTTTATCCCGATCGCGATATTTTTCAACTAAAAACAAAATTAATTCATATTAAACGCACAGGTTAGCAGCTACCGTTTGTCATCCATAGCCGTCACAGTCGAGGGGGATTCGGTACAATTATAAGCAAATTTCAGTGAATTATGGAAGAAAAAAGGGTTTGACGAAAGAGGACAATGAAGTGTGATAAAAGAATCTTTGTATGTTACTGTTACGCGAGCTACTGCATTAATATGCTCACTTAGTGCCCCCAGTGAAATCCCCGTATGAGACGACTATGGCTCCTCCGCCCAATTTTCGAGAACCATCCAAAATACGAAACATCCAGAATACCCAGCGCATCCACCAGAACGAGGAGAGAATTCTAGAAATACACGACGCGCGAGTATAAATAGGCCACGAGCATCGCTGCAGGCAATTTAGTCAATTAGTCAGTGTTGATACCGAAGGAAAGTAATCGCGCCTCGATAAAGTGTTTATTAAGTGACTCTCATATAAATTATATTTAGTGTGTTTAGTGTATTACATAAATTATTAAATGAGGACTGTATTAAATATAAATTAGAATAAACGTTACATTACCAATGAACTGGTAAGGAGGCGTTTGGTGAGTATTGGCTTACACCAGCCGATATAAAGGAGATGGACGATGACCTAGGAGGACATCTCCTCTACAGATACAGATAACCTTTTAAATTTACTTCACATCACTGAATAAAGTTTACACTACCACTATACCAACACTTTACACTACTTACGCGCGTTTAGATAACCAAGTTTCTTCTCCACAGTCTGAAGGTAAACTGAGGTTTGAGTTTGAAAAACTCTTATATAAAAAGTAAAACTAAATAAATTATAGCCCGTTCAGTATTAAGACCGTTGCACGCCACTGGATTATGTTGCCAAGCCCTTGAAATAGTATGAGAATCTAGTATATGTCAAATGAAGTTTATCAAATTTTCTACTTTTTGTTTGGCTATAGGTTAGTTTTAGTTATTGTTTTCAAACAAACTTAAACTTATTTTTTAATAACACGCAGATAAAAGAATCGAAAAATTGCATGAGCAATATAAAATGCTCACAACATAACCCCAAAAATGTCAAGACGTCAACCGAACCAAATAAACCATTTTAATCGCGGCATCAGCGCGCATGTTTGCTAACAGCTAAAGTTTTTAGTGCAACTGAAGTTAGTTTGAGTTTAATATTTAATTAACCTACGATTTGTATTTGATATGAAATTGATTACGAAACCTTCCTTTAAGCATATATTTATATTTTTAAATACCATGCGACCTACAAATTTCAATATTTATTGAGTTTAGAGAGGCTAAACTTAGTGATTGACAGCAGCAAACGAATGACATAATATAAACGAACGTCTCTTTTTCGGCACTTTGATGACGTGCAACGGTTTTAATACTGAACGGGCTATACATGATGACATGTTTTATTTTTATATAGTTTATTTCCCTTTGAAATATTTTCTTGTCACGTCTATGTTTGAAATTATATTCCAGCATATTCCATTTGAAGTTTATGATGAATTTGCATATATTCACGTTCCAGGTTAACGTAACGAATGGTTATGGAAATATGTGTATCACTAGAAACAGGAAATGGTCTGTAATATTTCGTCCTTCGTTAAAAGATTTTTTAAATAATCTGCAAAATGCGAGAATTTCATAGAAAAGATTAAGCAGACTTGTAACACTCAAATATAAGCTACATATTCCGAAAAATTGGAAAATCGGAACCATCGGGGATCGAACCAGGGACCCCTCAGTTACAAGCCCTTACGCTAAGCCCAGCGCTACGACGGTTCCAACCAATCGATGTTCGGATCGGTATTATAAGTTACCATTAACCGCGATTGCGTCTTACACAAAGTATATTAAAACTCGATAATAATACAACTATCTGAATTTACTCTTTTCAATACGACGGCTATATATAGACTGAACTCTCAAAAATGATCCCATTCCAAACAGACCACTTCACTTCTCAGAACCCCCCAACTTATCACCTCTGTCCCTTCAATTCTGACCATCTGCACGTGTTACAAGAGATGAGATAAGCAAAACTTGGTTCCCAAGCAAAGTGACATATTTGTTAAGGAGTCTTGTTTAATAAATATAACTCTCTAGAAATATGGAACAGGCTTTTGCGAAAAACTGAAGAAAATCAAGCTATTTCTTAACAATATACACTGACCTTAAAAAAAATTGACAGATTTTCAAAAAGTTGTTACCTTGTGAACTTGTAACGAGTTTTTGGCAAGCTCATTTTTATTTTTCCCCGTAATGTATTTTATTTTACCACTAGCTTTTATATAACTATACCCTTTCTATTACCGCATTGATTTTTTTCCGTTATTACCGTTATAATATATTTTAGTATAAATCCGAGGTACGCAAATCCGAATTCTACCATGTACGATTTATTCATTTCCGATATTTAAATTTTTCAACTGAAGGGACGTCCGGTATATACACTATTTTAATTAAAACCGAAGCCGTCCGGTATATGTAAAATTTTTTGTTGCAAGTAAATAAATTTTGCGTTTAATTCCCTTACCACGACTAAGGTCGAAAAGTGTAGGTAGGAATTTGGATATAAATTGGTGAACAATTGATAGTTAATATTTAAGGACTGTAGGGCATTGTCTTTAACCTTCTTTTAGGTATAAGTTGATTTTTTTTGTTTAAATGCTCTTCCAGTTCGATATTTTTATATCTACTTACCTCTACCTGAGGAAGTCTTGTAATTTGACCACTAGCTGTCATTTTTATTAAAATTATGACTTAAATTACTTCAATTTATTTTAAAAAAAAAACAAATACTTATAACCACTTTTTCATGTTAAAACCATATAAAAATCTCTGTCGATTTTAAACTGTTTCATGCAAAAACATTTTCATGCAACTTACGTTTACAACCATCATCGGAAAACCCATAAAACATATTTTGGCACGCGTCGCAATGAAAACCTTCCACTCCCGGTTTACAATCACAGATTCCCGTATGGCTGTTACATATTTCCGTTGTTGAACCCATTGTATTGCAGCTACACGGTACACAAAGAGCAGTTACATTACCAAATCCAATCTGAAATAAAATTATATTCATATCCTTTATATAATTAGAAAGTACCTGGCCGGATGCTGCAAAGCAAGAGGCCAAGAATCAGAAGAAGTATATAATCGGTGGTCTATTTACTTACCTCGCACTCCGAACATATCCTTCCGATGAATTTTTCTTTACACTCGCACTGTCCTGTGACGTTATCGCATTGTCTTGTCAACGAACCGACAGGATCACATTCGCAGGCTTTGCAGTTGAATTGCGAAGGTTCGCCGTAATGTTCTGGCTTACATTTTTCGCATTTCCAACCTAAGAAAGGATAATATATAATACCAAAAAGAACCTAAAATATAAACCCCTTTTAATTTTGTATGGTACGCCCATGATATATAAAGTTAGGTTAGGTTAGGCAGGATACAAAGAGGGATGTTGCTGCGTCTGGTGTCAGGGTACCGAACCATATCGAATGTAGCTCTGCAAGCGATTGCAAGGATACCTCCCATAGATCTGCTGATTAAGGCAATGGTGAACGAACACAGGAGGGGAAGAGAACAAAAACAACAAATAGAAGAGGAGACTCTGCAAGAATGGAAAGAAAGATGGGAAGAGGAGAGAGTGAAAGGGGAGTGGACAAGGGTCCTGATTAAAGACCTAAACAATTGGACAAAGAAAAGAGGCCGAGAGGAAAGAGCTGCAGGAAGAGAGAAGAAAACTGGCAGATAGTGTCCAAGTATGTAAGAGAAGTGATGGGGAAGAAGGAAATAGAAGAGAGAGAATACCAAGAAGGAGCGGAATGAGAAAGACGTAAAGAGATAATGCTTCCGTTTTTGATGGTATACCTCTAAGGGTGGTTCCGAAAACGGAAAGTGGTTTTTGGGGACTGGGGTGGTTTGAGTGCGCTCGGCTCCGGTCGGGGACAATTCGGCTCGACAGTACACCTTGTGGGGTTTCCGAGTAGGATTGGTACTCGGCTGGGGAGAATCCCATACTCTCGGGGAAAGGTAGAACAAGTACCTGGTGCCTGAGAGCAGGTTTCCACTCATCAAAACAAGGTTAGGTTAGGCATGATATACAAGGTATTCAGCTTTTTATTGGCAAAGGTTGAACCATTTGGATTTTTGTTTCAAGTAATACTCTACCTTCTGTATTTCCCTTACAACTGAGACATTGTCCAGTTTTTCGGTCACATGGTCCACCGTTGCAATCACAAGGTCGACAACTGTTGCCAATTTCCAGGGGATTCCCATAATATCCATCGTCACATCTGCGTAAAAAAATCTTGTTAAAAAACTGTTTATTAATGTTTTTATGGGAAAAAAAATTTCCATTACTTACATTTCGCAATGATCTCCGGTGTATCCCTTCGGACACTGAGTACAGACGTAATTGCCCTCATCTTCCTCCCTCTCGACAAAGTAGTCAAGTTGACAGCTGGGGCTAAAGTTGTTCTCGTCGTTCTCTAAAGGACAAGCACACTTTTTGCAGTCATCGGAAGTGCCTCGAATTGGATTCCCGTAAAAGCCAGGGGCGCAACGCTCGCATTTTTCACCCTACAAAATAAATTTTCAATACAAAACCATTTGGTATATATATATTAGGATTACCATGGTGTTGTGTTGACAGGAGCAATCACCAGTGTCGGGATTACAGGTAGAAGAGTGTCCATTACAATCACATTTAACGCAAAAACTTTGTTCTATTTTATTTGAAGTATTTGCCTGGATACGGACATAACCGAATGAACAGGATTCGCAGGATAAACCGGTGTAACCTTAAACAATAAAATAGTTTATAGAAAGTACGTTTTGTTGCCTAACTAGTAGTGATTATTCTGTCAGTACCAATAAATTAAACTAAAACTTACCCGATGGACAAGAGCACCTTTCCACACTGCTATAACCATATTCATCTTCTCCAATATCCAACGTAGCTTCTTCTAGCAAAGCTTCAATTTGATCAGTGTGAAATGTTGATCTGAGTAAAATATTTGTAACGTTAACAAGAACACTTAAAAATTCGAACCTAGTAACACTTCTACCATGGTAAATACTGCTGTTCACTTTAGAAATATCTGAAATATGATCTGGGATATGATACCAATCAAATTCGTTGAATTTAATCTGAGATGCCAATTTTGACGTGGTATGTACGTCGTCTCCGCATCCTATTTTCAAACCATTGCTACCAGTGATGACTATATTGGGTCCTTTGATGGGTTCACCGCTAGTGTCTCCTCGCATCACCACCCATTGCATTTTAAATGAAAAATTCGAATTGTAAGTTTCTAATTTGTTGCCTAAATATTCTTCGGGTGCTAACCAGTAGAAAGTCTTCGTTCCTCCGCCGCTGTTTCCGGCGAAATCTCCGTAGTTACCGAGGGTAAATACGCTTTGGCCATTCCAGTTCGGTTTCACCACTTTTGATACTTTTAGGTCGGTGATTTGCCAATCCTTTAAGGAACTTATCTAAAAATTCAAATGAGACTGATCAGAATGAGAAAAACTTGAATATTATAACACTATTAGCTGAAGTCTGTGAAGTGATAGATGAGCTTCAGTTTATCAATTAGTAGCTGAATTGGATGCTGGAAAATCTCTAATAACCCAGACTGAAATAACGACACTTAGCTCCAACAGTTTCAATAGGAAAGCTAAACTACCCCTAAGCCAACTGGATGCAATTAATTAGGATGTCCTGGTTTGGATTCTGGGTCACCTCTGAATCCTGGGTAGCTACTGCCAGGAAAATTGGTCAGTCCCATTTTATAAGCACCGATCCTCGACTGAGAATACCTTTAAATCTGATAAACAGAACTATGGACCACAAAGCAGAAACCAGAGATACATGAGATACCAGACTTGAGACCTTCAAAGAATTCTTACTGGTCAGTGCAGGTTAAACTATCATCTGGACAGAGTAGGGCTGGTGGAAAACAGAGTGTTGTCTTTGCCTTAAAGAAGATGAATCCACGGAATACATTCTGTGCTACTTTGTAGTTACCGATAGAGTCAGGCTACGGATACTAGGAGATGCGTTCGACTCACTTCTCGACAGATCATCAACTTCCTTGTGAAGATTGATCTTAAAGGAGTAAACTAATTTGGATTGACTCACCAATAGCTGAATTATTTACTAGCAGTTGACAACGTCGTACCAATCAGAACGCTTACATGGTGTGTGTCAAAGATTTGGATGGTTATGTTGTTAGTTTACTCGCTTTGCGTGTTTGTTTTTAACTGGTTCGTCTGCATGATATCTCTTTACAAAAGAAACGTTCAGTTTAGCTTCAAGGCAATTAGAGTAAGTGAGAGGCTGCACAGAAATCTCTAGAATGATAGGATTTCTCACCAGGATAGAGACAGGCAAAACAGTTCAACAGAGGACATTGGTCTTTACTGGGACTGGCAGACGAAGCCATCTGCAGATTCTGTCACCTAGAGGAGGAATGCCTAGGAAGATTGTGGAGAAGATAGAGCGGTGCAGACTAGAAGTGGCGGAAGATAAGACGGTGGGGTTGCTAGTGAAGGGACGGAGCAAGACGAGGGAAGTGGGGGTGATGGTGAAGAGAATTCGTATGGAGGAGTCTGTGAAATACCTAGGGGCGTGGTTGGATAGTCAGGACACACATGTTAAAGGCGGCGGAGAGAGGGAAAGTGAGGGCAGCATGGCTGGGGAGATTGATGTGTAATGTGAAAGGGCCGGGAAAGTGGAAGAGTAGGGTAATTGGTAGGACGGTAGAGCAGAGTTTGCTGTACGGTGCGGAGGTGTGGGGTGAAAGAGCGCGAGTGAATGCGAGGGCTAGGCCACTACTGAGGGTGCAGAGAGAGATACTGCTGAGGGTGGTGTAGGGGTACAGGACAGTGGGTGTACTGGCAGTAGCAGTGCTGACAAGGATCTACCCATTGGACGTGATGGCTAGAGCCAGGAATAAACGCTGGAGGGATGTGACCATAGAGGAAGTACAGGAACGGATGGAGGAGGAAATGGAGAGAAGGTGGGAGGAGTATGAGGGCACGCTGAAAGGAGCGATTGGGAATAGGAGAGATTGGATGGACCGGAAATTCGGGAAGGTGAACTACTTCTTGACACAGGTGTTCCTGTTCACTGGAGAGTAGGGTACCTCCCCAAGATCGGGAAAAGAGAGACTGGAGTGTGCGAGAGGTGTGAAGTGGAGGATGATGTGGGGCATGTGTTCAGATGCTGGAGGAACCAGGAAGTGCTGAAGAAGTTGGAGAGGAAACTGAGGGGGGGCGGTGTATTGGGAGAATATGGTGGAGATGGATGGAGGTGAGTGGTGTAGTAGAGAGCATGGTTAGGGGGAGAGATATGGCATGAGAGGTAGGAGTGATAGTTAGGTGTGAGTGGAGAGTGTGCCAGGGACCGCCGCCCGTTTCGAAGTATGCTAGGGTAGTGATTCCGAGGCGAGTTTGAGGTGGGCTTGGATGGTAGGCATCCCCTTGGGGATGAATCCAACACTGTTTGGGTCCAGGAAATGAGTTTCCCATATCGACCAGAAACAAGAGGAGGAATTCCAGTGCTTGGCGATGAGAAACCATCGGCAAGAAAGGTGAAATCTCAAGGCTAATTGGCTACTTAAGAAAACTCGGGCTGGAGAAAGTCAACTAGATTCAAAGGATCACAATAGATCTAAAAAGGTTGCAGTGGAATTGGACAATTAGCCACCTCATCATTCGTTATTCCATCTCTAAAAATTCATTAGTAGATGAATCAAACGAAGAACTTGAAGTTGACCAAAATAACTGGTGACTTGCTCATGTTTTACGGGAATGGTTTCTAAAAAAGGGGGGAGATATCAAATGACCTCTTAGGTTTCTTTGGCCTACGCCTCTGTGTATTTACTCTGAGCAGGTTAATTTAAGCTTTCCTCCTAATCATTTTAATCAAATATTTAAACGCTTCCCCCCTGAAACTACTGTGTGAATTAAAATTATACAGTATATTCGTAAACATGGAACGAACAAAGAGTGAGCGAGGAAAATCCATTGTAACCGAGGAAAATCTAATTGCGAGTTTTCACGGACAGAAGACCAACAAAAGGCGTCGTAGGATGGATTTTCTTTGTCATGGGTAATGGGTTGAAATAAATTAGGAGATAAAAGAATACCCCTTTTAACGTTACAATAGTGTTTTGTATGAACTTTAGGAATGCATTTCCCGATTAAGTTGTAGTTTTCTTTAAAATACAAATTGAGAAGGAATATTTTAGATTCTATGTTCATGATTACCGTTTGTTTTTTAAGTAAAGCTGATTCGCATAAAGTTGTTACTTGAGAACAATAGCACGGTAGACAACCTCCTTCGACGTCAATTCTTAATCCGAAATAACCAAATTTGCACCTATCGCAGTATTTACCATCTACGTGCTCCTAAAAAAAGCAAATTTATTAAATACAACAACCAAAACAACAAAAAATGTTACAAAGTTTTACCTTACAAACACATCCAACTTCACAATTATCCATCGTCTTGACTCCTTTAATATCACAAGGACACGGCTGACAATCAGGAAATCCTGTATAACCCACTGCACATGCTTCGCATTTCTCTCCAGTGTACCCATCTCTACACTGGCAAGTTCCTGCTTCTTCTCCGTACTGTACGCAAGATCCTGCTGATCCTGCCAGGTCACAATCGCATTGTAGACACGGTATTTCTGCCTCTGGGAGCGTGTTTACTGGACGATAGTAACCAGGAAGGCATTTTTCGCAGTTGATTCCTGTTGTGAAGTCCTAACAGATAAAAAAAATAATATAGAAACATTTTTCATATAAGGATAAGCAAGTGGAATCGTTCCGGTGGTTTGTATCGGATATGAATGTTAAGTTTTCCATAAGAATCTTTCCGTTTCATTTTACAATTATTTTGTTTTATTTTCCCGCTAGAGAATTCTAAATATAGGAAATCTTAAACTGAAAATACTTTCCCAGAGAGTTTTCCATTTACAATAGACATTTTCTGTAGTGTGCTTTTAACAGTACATTAAAAACAATGAAAATTGATAGTAAATCCTGTCTGCATTGTCTAAAGTGCTTTTCCATCTTGGGAAACTGCATTTTTACTTTTAAAATAAATGAACCGCGTCTTTTTAATAAACAAGTGGTGCTTAGAAAAAGGAACTACCTTAATGGAGGATGATGTTTAACTGATTTTACTTACTGTGCAATTGTCGCAAACACCTCCTCCCTGATACGTCCCATGTATATCCATACTTAATCCAGCTCTGTCGACGTCCTCTTCGTAATGACAGCTGGAGCTGTGACCATGACAATTGCACGCCAGACATTGTCTAGCATCTCTAGCTGAACCAGGTCCCCATTGACGTTGATTGTACATCGGGCAGCATCTTTCGCAATTAGGACCACACGTGTGATGACCACATTCACATTCAGGGTGCTGAAAAATATAAAAAAATGTTTTATGTAGTAGTAATTATTTTGGTGCCTGTACAAAAAGCTGGGAGCACGCCTTGACGTGTGCGATGACAAAATTTTTCTCCCACTCAAGTATGCCGATAAATTAATAGTTTGCGAAAATTCAGGTGAGTTCTTTTGTCGGTGAAGAAGAGACAAAAACACCGAAAAAGGATTCCGTCGAAAAGACAGACATACCATAAAAGTCGATCTCAGCGCCAATACCTTTCTCAGAATTGTAGTCTTGCCATCTTTATTTGGTATTATTCGATAGCTATCGTGTGGGAAAGCCATCAATCTATGGGGTTTGTGTACCATCGATGACCATAATTGCCGGGTTGTTCTTACTTGATAAACATGAGAGAATGATAAATGCGATTATATTTATGTTTTTTGCCATTGTTTCTTGTATTTTTATTAAAACGCCGTTTAAATTACGTCTGTTTCTACACTGAAAATAGAAAAACTGACTCTATGGCATCCCTTTAGCTTCTTTAGTCCTATTCCTCAAACGAATTTTAAGATATCCGTAGACAAGTCTTCCTCCTCTATTCAGTGGTCTCCCAGGTGCTGCGTCCTAGGATCCTGCAGTGCTATAAATTACATAGCACTCTACAAGATCCACATTCTTCCTTTCCCACTAGCTGGACCATTTCGAGGTCCTCATTCAAGTGGGAACGTCTTCTTAGTACACCTTCCAAAACTCTTACTACATCCTTGATTGCTTAGTTCGGCACAACCAGTCGGAGGTTTTAGGTCCTCGACTACTCAGCCTTTAGGGCTTTTTGTGCTCTTGGTTGTAACGTTTATGTGAAGAGACCAGTAGTTCTGATCAGGCTTAACACTCCTTCTTGGAGAAATCCTCTCTTGGCCGCTCTAGTCCTAGGAGTCTATATCTCCAATGAGACAGTGCTTCATATTCTAAGATGAAGGAGGCTGTTTCCTCCTCTTCCACATGGCTCCACTGAGATGTACAACCACGTGCTGTAATTTTTGATATTCCAAATAGTGGTTCAGTGTAGGAAGATTGTGGAGAAGATAGAGCGGTGCGGACTAGAAGAGGCAGAAGATAATACGGTGGAGTTGCTATTGAAGGGACGGAGCAAGACGAGGGAAGTGCGGGTGATGGTGAAGGGAAGGAGAATTCGTATGGAGGAGTCTGTGAAATACCCAGGGGTGTGGTTGGATAGTCAATTACCCTTCAGAACACACATATTAAAGGAGGCAGAGAAGGGGAAAGTGAGGGCAGCATGGCTGGGGAGATTGATGTGTAATGTGAAAGGGCCGGGAGAGTGGAAGAGGGGGGTAATTGGTAGGACAGTGGGGTGAAAGAGCGGAGGTGAATGCGAGGGTTAGGTCACTCCTGCGGGTGCAGAGAGAGATACTGCTAAGAGTGGTGCAGGGGTAAAGTACAGTGGGTGGACTGGCAGCAGCGGTGATGGCAAAGTTCTTCCCCCTTGGACGTGATGGATAGAGCCAAAAATAAACGCTGGAGGGGTGCGACCAGAGAGGAAGTACAGGAATGGATGGAGGGGGAAATTGAGAGAAGGTGGAAGGAGTATGAGGGCACGCTAAAAGAGCGATTGGATGGACCGGAAATTCGGGGAGGTGAACTACTACCTGACACAAGTGTTCACTGGACATGGGTCGAGAGTAGGGTACCTCCACAAAATTGGGAAAAGAGAGACTGGAGTGTGCGAGAGGTGTGAAGTGGAGGATGATGAGGGGCATGTGTTTAGATGCTGGAGGAAGTGCTGAAGAAGTTGGAGAGGAAAGTAGGGGAGGCGGTGTATTGGGAGAACATGGTGGGGATAATGTTGAGGGGGAGGAGGAATGGATAAAGGTGAGTGGCGTAGTAGAGAGCATAGTTAGGGGGAGAGAAGGACTCGATATGGCATGAGAGGTAGGAGTGATAGTTCGGGAGTAGACGACGGTGTGAGTGGAGTGTGGTAGGGACCATCGCCCGTCTCGAAGTATGCTAGGGTAGTGATTCCGAGGCGGGGGTAACGGCGAGTTTGAGGTGGGTTTGGTTGGTAGGCATCCCCTTGGGGATGAGTCCAACACTGTTTATTCAAACATGAGTTTCCCATCTCGAGCCGAAAAAAAATACTGGTTCAAGACCAGTGCAAACAGTTTCAGACCCTAGCTTCGCTGGTGGTGTCTGTCGTATTATTGCCTACAGTACCATTGTGCTCCGGGACCCACTTAAGTGTCATCCTATTGTGGTTTGGCAGGGTTAGGAGTTTTTGAAGACAGTCCCAGACCAGTCTAGATCGGATCTGGGGACAAGCTAAAGTTTTCAGTGATGCCTGACTATCTGAGAGTATAAGGATTTTCAGTTGCAAACACCTGTCGATAGCGAAGATTTCCACCTGGAATACAACATGAACATTGCACCCGAGTCTAGCTCCTGTTCCAATATCCGTCAGTGTACAACACCAACGTTCCTTCCTGACTGCATGCTTTCAACTTCTAGCTTCCATCCCAGTTTAGATGAATACAAAAGCCTTATTTTTGTAACTGTAAAAGTTAGTTGTTCTAGATGTTCACTTGGGCACTAGAGTGGCCACTCGAGAAAGATGACGGCATAAGACTCTTCTCAATGGTGGTTCGACTCCATGTTAGTGCTGCACTAGGTTTGCCAGAGGGTTGTCAGACTATAAGGAGCTTTAGGGCGCCACTACCTTTCAGACGTCGACGAAAGAACAAACATGAATTTAAATAAAAAGAAAACTAAGGTTGGATTCGAAATAAAAAAATAATAAATTGAAACATTAATTTTATTTCTACCAAGAACGGAACAAAAATGAAATGGGGCCTGTACTTTTTCTGGTACTTAGCTTTGACATTTCCTCCGGGAAGAGTGTGGATGGAAGCCTTGTCCTGAAGGTATCTTTGAAGGTATATTTAAAGGTATATTTAAAGGTATCTTTGAAGGTATCTTTGAAGGTATCTTTGAAGGTATCTTTGAAGGTATCTTTGAAGGTATCTTTGAAGGTATCTTTGAAGGTATCTTTGAAGGTATCTTTGAAGGTATCTTTGAAGGTATCTTTGAAGGTATCTTTGAAGGTATCTTTGAAGGTATCTTTGAAGGTACCTTTGAAGGTATCTTTGAAGGTATCTTTGAAGGTATCTTTGAAGGTATCTTTGAAGGTATCTTTGAAGGTATCTATCACATCAGAATAGGTGAATAAAAAAAGACATTAAAAGATTAATTTTCTTTCTACCGGGAACGGAACAAAAATGAAATGGGACCTGTACTTTTTCTGGTACTTAGCATTGAAATTTCCTCCGGGAAGAGTGTGGATGGAAGCCTTGTCCTGAAGGTATCTTTGAAGGTATTTTTGAAGGTAGCTTTGAAGGAATCTTTGAAGGTATCTTGAAGATATCTTTGAAGGTATCTTTGAAGGTATCTTTGAAGGAATATTTGAAGGTATTTTTGAAGGTATCTTTGAAGGAATATTTGAAGGTATTTTTGAAGGTATATTTGAAGGTATCTTTGAAGGTATCTTTGAAGGTATCTTTGAAGGTATTTTTTGAGGTATCTTTGAAGGAATATTTGAAGGAATATTTGAAGGTATTTTTGAAGGTATCTTTAAAGGTATTTTTGAAGGTATCTTTGAAGGTATCTATCACAGCAAAATAGGTAAATAAAAAAAGATTGAAGATAAGCCATAAAAAAAGTATGTCTTGCCTTTAAGGCAGTCGGTAGCGAAAAGGAACTTTGCTCATGGCGTTGACAAAATGGAGGCGGCCGTTGGTAGGTGTCAATTGCCTTATGATCAGGGTTCGGGATTGGAAGTGGCTAATGAGAAGACGAGTGAGAATTAAAGAAGGATTTGCGAAGTCAAAACAGGTTGATGGACATGTTTCACTCTATTAATCATCAATATCCTTGAACTAATTATAGAATCATTTTTGGCCCCCTAAACGTTTTTTTTTTCGTAATTTTAATTAATTCTAGGGATCCAGTTATATTCAGCGATTAAGATTTCATATCAACCTCAAATTAACATGAATAAATTTGAAAATCATATCAACTAAATCAAATTTTCCGATGAAAATTTGACGTTTTTTAAAAAACTGATATTTTTTCGACGACCGTACAAAATAGCCAACAATAGTCTCGAACAACCTATTATTTTGATAATTTTCTAATTATTGAAATAATAATGTGCACTTTATGTTCAATTCTATGCTGGCCTATCCTTATCATTTGCAATCGTACTATTTTTGGTGATAAATACATATCAAAACGCTGATAATTTTAAATTATAGGTATATTAGGTATACTTTTTGTCACTATCAGTTTTATCTATACTATGCAACAAATCCATCGAGATCGGGAAATCCCCGATACAATTTATATTTTCGTCTGCTGCTACGAATCTTTTACATCTGATGGTCAGATGTCTATAGAACTGTTAGCTCTGTCTGCCTAGCAATATTCAACTTTTTCGTAATTTATAAGAATGTAACAATATCGTTTCTAACTCACCCCCGAAGCGACGTTATGTCTGCAATTTTCAGCGTGACCATTACACACACATTGTCCCCCGATGCTTATGTCTTTAATCGAGTAAAACAGCTTTTTATCCTTCCAAATGTCTTGAGCCAACCAACGAGGGATCGGCTCCTGTGTTCCTCGTAATCCCATCAGCCGTAATTGAACGAAACGAGCTTTGGTGAATTCCGAAAGTTCTGGACTGGTTTCATTTGCACCAGGTCTACCTTGGATTAAGGAGGTGTGTACCTAAAAATAAATCAAATTGAAGTTAAAGCCTATTTATAGATATACTGTAACATCTGGTATAAACTGGATGATCTTTTGTAGTTCTAGTCAGTTTTATGTCATATCGTAGCATACAAATGAAAGTAGGAAGATTATTCAAGTTTCGTTAGACGATAGTTAACGAATAATGAACATATTGTTACGCGAGCTACTGCATTAATATGCTCACTTAGTGCCCCCAGTGAAATCCTCCTCCTCCTCCTCCGCCCAATTTTCGAGAACCATCCAAAATACGAAACATCGAGAATACCCAGTGCATCCGCCAGAACGTCGAGAGATTTCTAGAATTACGGCGCGCGAGTATAAATAGGCCATCAGCATCGCTGCAGGCAATTAGTCAATCAGTCAGTGTTGATACCGGAGGAAAATAATCGTGCCTCGATAAAGTGTTTATTAAGTGACTCTCATATAAATTATAATTAGTGTGTTTAGTGTATTAGATAAATTATTAAATAAGGACTGTATTACATATAAATCTGTAAATATAAATTAATTGTAAATATAAATTAGAATAAACGTTACAATATACTTGTTTTATTTGCAATTAATGACAGTTCGGGCCTGACAATCCTAGACGTGCACTTTCTAATATCGCTTAGCTATGGACATTTCAAAATGGCTACTTATGCGCGTGACCGCATGCGCGGTCTGACAGAATTACCGGGAGTTATCCTACTAGTCGTCTTACTGACGTTTATTTACGTAAGTTTTACTGCTTCTCGTTTATAAAAATGGGATTGAATCGTGGAGAATCGTCTATTTGACCGATCGAAACGTCGAATCAGTCAAATATTGTTTAAAAATTATCTTTAACCATAATAAAGTGATTGTAATTACACTTTGCTCCGCCCTGTACGTAAACAGGTATTTCGAAATTTAGCCGTAGGCTGTAGTCGATCAATCAAATCTCATTATGGCGTATTAACCAGTTACAAAATGGATCACTGTTAACTTTAATAAAAAGAAACATCGACATAGAATCATATCTTAATGCAAAGTCATCTAAATCTCTGACAAGAATCAATTACAACGTAATCGGAGAATCAATTTGAGTTCCTCTGTAATTGTAATTGAAGGAATTCCTCTTGGTTACGAAACGTGAAAGAGAAAAAAAAATGTTTTTAATCGGTGGTACTACCTAGAATGGATTCTTTTTGATGTTTAATTGCACTAGGAAACATAAATTAAAGTATATTGTTTAGAACTATTAGAGATCATAAAAAGCTCAAGATCAAAAAGTAAATCCCGATTATTAGAAAAAGTATGAAACAAAAAAAAACAGTTTCTATGTAATATTGTTACTTTCTCGTCTTTTAGAATTTCTGTCAATAAAACTGTATTTTTCGTCCGTCTTTACAAAATTTTAAGGATTATTTCAAAATTCAGACAATTACAATATTTTTAACAAATTATTATACAGGGTGTCAATTTTAAAACTTACAATGGGCAGTACCTAGTGAATGAAGAGGTTTAAAAAAAATTTCAAAACCGTTTTTTCGAAAAATTTGTCCATTTTTCATAAATTTTGACAATTATTGACCATTTTTCCAAATTTTTGAAAATATTTAGCAATTATTAACCATTTTTTCAAAATTTTGACAGTTTTTGACGATTTTTCCAAATTCTTGACAATTTTTGACCATATTTAAAAAATTTTGACAATTTTTCAAAAATTTTAACATATTTGGCAATTATTGACCATTTTTTCAAAATTTTGACAATTTTTGACCATTTTTAAAAATTTTAACAATTATTGACCATTATTGACAATTTTTCAAAAATTTTAACCATTTTTCAAAAATTTTGACAAGAGCTTCGGAATCCATCTGATCACTTGATACTCGTGTCAGTGGCCTGCAATTCACTATGTGTTCAGCTTCAGCGAAGAAGGTCTGAAGAGTTTGATCATGTAGATCCTTGCCAATTATTTTCTTTACAAATCCAATCATTCGTTCCCAAACACCTCCAAATGTTACTTTCTCGATATTCCTTCCATTTACGTTGAACACTCTCCATAGTTTAATGTATCTAATAAAAAAAGGTGAGCGGTCGTCGGACCGCCGACAGAAGCACCATTTTTGACAATTATTGACCGTCTTTGACAATTATTGACCATTTTTGACAATTTTTCAAAAATTTTAACATATTTGGCAATTATTGACAATTTTTTCAAAATTTTGACAATTTTTTCAAATTTTAACAATTGTTGACCATTTTGGACAATTATTGACCAATTTTGACAGTTTTGACAATTATTGATCATTTTTGACAATTTTTCAAAAATTTTCACCATTTTAGACCATTTTTCCAAATTTTAACAATTATTGATCATTTTTGACAATTTTTGAGCATTTTTGACAGGTTCTGACAATTATTGGCAGTTTTTTATAATTATTGACCATTTTTTCAAAATTTTGATAATTTTTTGAAAAATTTTACCATTTTTCAAAAATTTTTACAATTATTGACTATCTTTCCAAATTTTTGACAATTTTTGAAAATATTTGGCAATTATCAACCATTTTTTCAAAATTTTGACAGTTTTTGACGATTTTTCCAATTTCTTGATAATTTTTGACAATTTTTCAAAAATTTTAACAATTCGTGACCATTTTTGACAGTTTTTGACGAATTTTGACAATTATTGACTATTTTTGACAATTTTTCAAAAATGTTAACATATTTGGCAATTATTGAACATTTTTTCAAAATTTTGACAATTTTTCACCATTTTCCAAAATTTTAACAATTATTGATCTTTTTTGACCATTTTTTACAATTTTTGACGAATTTTGATTGGTTTCTACAATTATTGACCGTCTTTGACAATTTTTGACCATTTTTGACAATTTTTCAAAAATTTTAACCATTTTTCAAAATTTTTGACAATTATTGACCATTTTTTACAATTTTTGAAAATATTTGGCAATTATTAACCATTTTTTCAAAATTTTGACAGTTTTTGATCCTTTTTCCAAATTCTTGACAATTTTTGACCATATTTAAAATTTTTTGACAATTTTTCAAAAATTTTATTATATTCGGCAATTATTTACCATTTTTTCAAAATTTTGACAATTTTTGACAATTTTTGACAATTTTTGACAATTTTTGACAATTTTTGACAATTTTTGACAATTTTTGACAATTTTTGACAATTTTTCACACCTATGGGTGCGAGCTCAGTGCGGCAAGAGAGATTGCGCACAGTCGCTTTAATTTAATTTAATTAAAAGGAACCTAAACCGAATAATTTAATATTATTAGAATATACTAAGCTTCTTTCTGAAGGTTGTCCATGATCAGCTGGATGATGATGTCACTTGGAAACGCTCTATTAGCATTTACGACAGATGCTTAAAAGTACTTTTCACATTATTAAAATTTTACAACGTCTTTTAACCACCACCAATTAACATTGATGGGAATACAATTTCAGTTTTTATAAAAATTCCGTATCTTGTAATTTAAGCTATTTATTACCAAGCAATAAATCTTTTAAAAAATATTCTCATGTATTCAATTTTTAGGTGAAGAGTATTGGTAATTGGCCATATACAGGGTGTTTCTATAAATATGTTTTATAAGTTTTGTTGTTCATAGAAACACCCTGTATTTAATATTTGTGTAGATTCTACGTGAATGTTCGAAATCCTATAAATGTTTTATTTTTTTCTCTTCTTTGGAATGATGATGATAAACGACTTTCAGTTCAGTAAAAATATAAAATTAATTTTATAAAAATGTAATAACACTTCCGCTCTAACCGTAAAAAAAGTGTCAACCCTCTCATAAACATCCATTTACGAACAATTTATCATTCCGGCTTTCATCGATCAATTCTTCAACAAAACAAGAACATAAAGGCTTACCTCTCCGTTTTCCATGGGACTTAACTTGGAGTAAAAAGAAGTACATATCACATCGTTGTCAGTTACGTAATGCGGTTTTCCTTTAGTGGCTGGAATTCCGAAACGTTCCAGACACTCTTTGTCGGTCCGTGCGAAATACTGCCAGACCTCGTAATTTTCACCATCAAAGGATCGCTCTAAAATCCAAGAGCCAGGTCGAGGCGAATTTCCCATTTTCATAATTACGTAGGCTATTTGGTACACCTTAAAATAAAAAAATAAAAATTATTATAACTTAGAATTTTTTCTACATAAAACCGAAATCATGAAAACATTATAAAACACGACACCACATGGAAACACAAAAGTTTGTCCTGCAAACATAAATGTTTTAAATTCTAATTGAGATGTAAATCATCAACATTTCTGTATAATTTTGCATTCTGTTAGAAGTCACAGTAGTAGGAGAGACGACAGATCTCTCTAATTTTAATGTTTAAAATATGAAGCCAGTATTTAAATTAAATAACACGCTACTAGTGTAGATGAAAAATCCTTTGAAACACTTTTATATAAAGCTGGTACAAGTGCATTTTGAAATGAATAAAAATTGTAAATTTATACACCTTATTTTACTCCACAAAAAATAAGGAAGTTCATAAATTCGGAGATTGTGTTTTAACAAATTACATAACGAGTTTCCTCTAATATCAATGACAGCCGAACAACACCTCTTAATGTTGGAGTAAGAGCTGTCTAAGTTCTTTGAGTGTTTCTGGGGGTGGTTCATGGGAATTCAAGGTTCTTTGTAGCTGTAACAGAAAGCAGCATTCCAATCCCCATGTTCATTAGCTCATGCCAATCGAGCATGCATATGAATTTGTGTTAATGAAACTCCACACCTTTCTGTATAGTTGATCGTACCAATAATAGTGCAAAGTATTGTGGAATTATAAATGGTTTTCTTCCTGAAACGGCTCATACGTTTTCAACAGGATAATACAAGATGGCATACTTCTGCTTATACTCAAATTTGGATGCTTTAACATCAATTCCATGGTCAACAGCTTAACCTGATTTTGGTTTCATTAAAAATATATGGGAACTAATGAAAATAGAAGTTGAACGAGCAGCGCCAGTAAATAAAGAAGATTTAGTTCAGTTTTACAGGTTTGGATCAATGACAGCCCAACAACTCCTCTGTATACTTTCACTGAGGTCCTTGAAGTAGCCTTTGGCTCCAAAGTTGGAGTAAAAGCTGTCCAAGTTCCTTGAGTGTTTCTGGGGGTGGTTCATGGGAATTCAAGGTTCTTTATAGCTGTAACAGAAAACAGCATTCCAATCCCCATCATCGTTAGCCCATGATAATCGAGCATGCATATGAATTTGTGTTAATGAAACTCCACACCTTTCTGTATAGTTGATGGTACCATTAATAAAGCAAAGTATTGTGGAATTCTAAATGGTTTTCTTCTTGAAACGGCTCATGCGTTTTCAGCAGGAATAATACAAGATGGCATAATTCTGCTTATACTCAAATTTGCATGCTTTAACAACAATTTCATGATCAACAGTTTCACCTGATCTTAGTTTCATTAAAAATATGTGGGAACCAATGAAGATAGAAGTTGTACGAGCAGCGCCAGGAAATAAAGAAGATTTGGTTCAGTTTTACAGGTTTGGATCAATGAAAGCCCAACAACGCTTCTGTATACTTTCAATGAGGTCCTTGAAATAGCCTCTGTCTCCAAAGTTGGAGTAAAAGCTGTCCAAGCTCTTTGAGTGTTTCTGGGGGTGGTTCATGGGAATTCAAGGTTCTTTGTCGCTGCACCAGAAAACAGCATTCCAATCCCCATGTTCATTTGCCCATGCCAATCAAGCATGCATATGAATTTGTGTTAATGAAACTCCACATCTTTCTGTATACTTGATGGTACTATTAATAGTGCAAAGTATTGTGGAATTCTAAATGGTTTTCTTCTTGAAACGGCTCATGCGTTTTCAGCAGGAATAATACAAGATGGCATAATTCTGCTTATACTCAAATTTGGATGCTTTAACAACAATTCCATCGTCAACAGCTTCATCTGATCATAGTTCCATTAAAAATATGTGGGAACCAATGAAGATAGAAGTTGTACGAGCAGCGCCAGGAAATAAAGAAGATTTGGTTCAGTTTTACAGGTTTGGATCAATGAAAGACCAACATCGCCCCTGTATACTTTCAATGAGGTCCTTGAAGTAGCCTTTGTCTCCAAAGTTGGAGTAAAAGCTGTCCAAGTTCTTTGAGTGTTTCTGGGGGTGACTCATGGGAATTCAAGGTTCTTTGTAGCTGTAACAGAAAACAGCATTCCAATCCCCCTCTTCATTAGCTCATGACAATCGAGCATGCATATGAATTTGTGTTAATGAAACTCCACACCTTTCTGTATAGTTGATCGTACCATTAATAGTGCAAAGTATTGTGGAATTCTAAATGGTATTCTTCCTGAAACGGCTCATACGTTTTCAACAGGATAATACAAGATGGCATAATTCTGCTTATACTCAAATTTGGATGCTTTAACATCAATTCCTTGGTCAACAGCTTAACCTGATTTTGGTTTCATTAAAAATATATGGGAACTAATGAAAATAGAAGTTGAACGAGCAGCGCCAAGAAATAAAGAAGATTTGGTTCAGTTTTACAGGTTTGGATCAATGACAGCCGAACAACACTCTGTATTCTTTCAATAAGGTCGTTGAAGTAGCCTTGATCGATTTGTCTCCAAAGTTGGAGGAAACACTGTCCAAGTTCTTTGAGTGTTTCTGGGGGTGGTTCATGGGAATTCAAGGTTCTTTGTAGCTGTAACAGAAAACAGCATTCCAATCCCCATGTTCATTAGTCCATGCCAATCGAGTATTCATATGAATTTGTGTTAATGAAACTCATCATCTTTCTGTATAGTTGATGGTACTATTAATAGTGCAAAGTATTGTGGAATTATAAATGGTTTTCTTCCTGAAACGGCTCATACGTTTTCAGCAGGAATAATACAAGATGGTATAATTCTGCTTATACTCAAATTTGGATGCTTTAACAACAATTTCATGGTCAACAGCTTCACCTGATCTTCCATTAATAATAAGTGGGAAGTAATGGAGATAGAAGTTGTACGAGCAGCGCCAGGAAATAAAGAAGATTTGGTTCAGTTTTACAGGTTTGGATCGATGAAAGCCCAACAACGCCTCTGTATACTTTCAATGAGGTCCTTGAAGTAGCCTTTGTCTCCAAAGTTGGAGTAAAAGCTGTCCAAGTTCCTTGAGTGTTTCTGGGGGTGGTTCATGGGAATTCAAGGTTCTTTATAGCTGTAACAGAAAACAGCATTCCAATCCCCATCATCATTAGCCCATGATAATCGAGCATGCATATGAATTTGTGTTAATGAAACTCCACACCTTTCTGTATAGTTGATGGTACCATTAATAAAGCAAAGTATTGTGGAATTCTAAATGGTTTTCTTCTTGAAACGGCTCATGCGTTTTCAGCAGGAATAATACAAGATGGCATAATTCTGCTTATACTCAAATTTGCATGCTTTAACAACAATTTCATGATCAACAGTTTCACCTGATCTTAGTTTCATTAAAAATATGTGGGAACCAATGAAGATAGAAGTTGTACGAGCAGCGCCAGGAAATAAAGAAGATTTGGTTCAGTTTTACAGGTTTGGATCAATGAAAGCCCAACAACGCCTCTGTATACTTTCAATAAGGTCGTTGAAGTAGCCTTGATCGATTTGTCTCCAAAGTTCGAGTAAACACTGTCCAATTTCTTTAAGTGTTTCTGGGGGTGGTTCATGGGAATTCAAGGTTCTTTGTAGCTGTAACAGAAATTAGCATTCCATTCCCCATCTTCATTAGCCCATGCCAATCGAGCATGCATATGAATTTGTGTCAATGAAACTCCACACCTTTCTGTATAGTTGATAGTACCATTAATGGTGCAAAGTATTGTGGAATTATAAATGTTTTTCTTCTTTAAACGGCTCATGCGTTTTCAGCAGGATAATACAAGATGGCATAATTCTGCTTATACTCAAATTTGGATGCTTTAACAACAATTCCATCGTCAACAGCTTCACCTGATCATAGTTTCATTAAAATTATATGGGAACTAATGAAGATAGAATTGAACGAGCCGCTCCAGAAAATAAAGAAGATTTGGTTCAGTTTTACAGGCTTGGATCAATGAAAGCCCAACAACGCCTCTGTATACTTTCAATGAGGTCCTTGAAGTAACCTTTGTCTCCAAAGTTGGAGTAAAAGCTGTCTAAGTTCTTTGAGTGTTTCTGGGGATGGTTCATGGGAATTCAAGGTTCTTTGTAGCTGAAACAGAAAGCGGCATTCCAATCCCCATCATCATTAGCCCATGATAATCGAGCATGCATATGAATTTGTGTTAATGAAACTCCACACCTTTCTGTATAGTTGATAGTACCATTAGTAGTGCAAAGTATTGTGGAATTATAAATGGTTTTCTTCCTGAAACGGCTCATGCGTTTTCAGCAGGATAATACAAGATGGCTTCCTTTTGCTTATACTCAAATTTGGATGCTTTAACAACAATTCCATGGTCAACAGCTTCACCTGATCTGAGTTTCATTAAAAATATGTGGGAACCAATGAAGATAGAAGTTGTACGAGCAGCGCCAGGAAATAAAGAAGATTTGGTTCAGTTTTACATGCTTGGATCACTAATGATTTTGGCGCTGACTTAGTTTTAGTTAATGAGATGAATTACAATGGAGCTTTCTTTTTGTTATTGTTATTTATACTCGTCAACATTCACTATTATACAAATATTAAGCTAAAGTAAATGTTTCATCCCTGTAACGTGTTTCTGCTATAACTCAATAGTTACTGTTAGTTGTTTGGGGAATTAAACACAAGTCCGTGAATTTCATTGGGCTATGTTAGTTGAGACGTCGCCGATGGGAGCTAATGTTGTGGTGAGATTAAAGAGCATATTGTCTGGTAAACGGGATTTATCTAGGAAAATCGATTACGGTTTACCCGACCTGTCAAACTAATTAATATACTGCATAATCCCCAGATAAATGCGTCCCAAGATGGAAAATTAATGTTAGCCAAATCTTGTCTTAGGAAATGTACGATCTGTATCGGTCGGTGGTTATGGCGAATTCCAAAAATTGATAATACATACAGTGTACACTGAATATTTGATCATTACTAATAATTAGAATCGTTGGAAATTTTTAAAAGTGAAATATGGCTGTGGACAAGTGAGGGTGAGAGTAGGCAAGTATTACATAAAGGGTGTTTCTAAATTCAAGCGTAAAATATTAGGAGGTGATTCCCCTCATAAAATTATAATGGTTCCTTCCTACGAAAAAATTTCCTCAGCTCGCCCACTTCCGAGATATCATACCTAAAAGGTGCTGGTCGTTCCCGGAGAGGTAGAACAAGATACTCTGGATGAAATTGATCTACATCCCGAAACAAGCACTAGAAAAATCCCTAAATATCAACCACACAAAGAGCAACAATTGCACTCTAAAAAATGTATAAGAATTTCATAAATGATCTTAACTTCCGGTAGTAGTGGCAACGTAGCTGTCTTGAACGTTTCAAAATACTTAACCTCGAATTTTGAACAACTGAAGAAAGCAGCGATTGACAGTTACGGAAAATTTAACATTTCATAATGTCATAAACTTAATTTACATTTACAAATAAAGGAGTGCCTTCCTTTACTACACTTTCGCCACCTATGCTCATTTCTCTGTAAGGATCAAAGGAGCAAGGGCTTCATACCATCTCGTACAATTGAAGCGCGTGACGTCATGAACTCCATTTGATGCACGCTTTGATACGATTTCAGGACGTTGAATATTAAAATGGAAACCGGATAAATGTGGATTAAACCAGATAATTTATATGAATATAAAATTGTAGAAAACAGATCTTACTATACTTTTTTTCGCCCTGTATGTTTCGAAACGTTCACTTACCTACTCTACAGGTACATGATAAATTATACCTTTATACGTGAAATATTACTATTTTGTTTTTGGTCCCTTTGGTATCATAAACGACCTTAAAATAAATGGAAAAAAAATTCAACCGAAACTGCAATTCCCAGTAAAACCCTCAACCAATTTAAAACAATGGGAAATAATTTTTTTCGTAGCTCCATTTCCATATAGATTATATTTTTATACTCGCATGAAGTTTATTGACTGAAAGGGATAAGTTTGTTTATATTTTATCGGAATTGGTCAATAAAAATTATGTATCGTAAAACAAAAATTTTTTTTAGACAGTACGCCACTGGTACTATGAACATTACGAATGCAGCACGAGTACTTTGGCGATCTAAAACGTAACGAAATAATTCATGTGGCCCGACATTTCGTGGGAAACACATGAATATATTCATTGCTTCATATTTTGCGCAGAAAACTGTATTATATTAATTGGATTTTAAGAAAACCCCTCGTAGATTTACCAAAAAAAAACGACTCACTTCTATAAACTGTTAGTAAAACAGGTATTTATTTATAATTGATTCGATGTTTAAAAGGAAGCAGTTTATAAACTTCCTTATCTCGCACAGATTTCTGTAAATCGTAAATTGAAGGCTTAGTTGGGTAGGACTAAAACTGATCTGTGTAGAATATTCAGATTACCCCCAGGTTGGTTTTAGTGAAATGAATTAGATTAGAAGAACGGTGTTCACAAAATCCCATATCTCAAAACCGTCAAGCCATTCATTACGGAAATTAATTATAAAAAGTTTTACGATGTTTGCAGAAGAATACAGTCTTTTCGTTATTAAATTACTCATGATATTTTACATAGTTTCATTCTATATAGCATACTCTTAAATATTTTAACCATACTGTTTTTTTAAACCAACAACTTCGACAAGATAGAGCAATAGTTGTATATGACATTGTCAATATCAGTGAGATTTACTGCAATTTGATATATTTTCCTTCTTTGGAAAATTTATTCAGGCAATATCCAGAAAGCATACCACTTAGATAGCCGGTGGATCCACATGCGCTGGGTATACCTGATTATTTTGATATTGTTAAGATACCAATGGACCTCTCTACCATTAGAATATGTGAATGTGAATATGTGTGGCTAATGTTTGACAATGCTTGGCTTTACAACAAAAAAAACCAGCAGAGTATATAGAAATAATCACATTCAATAAAACACAGAAACAATAGACTATATTCTAATCGGTAACACTCAAAAACAATTGTAAACACACAAGAACAATAAAATTCCCTAAAAATTACAGAGAATGCACAATCAGACGCAATTACATCCAATAACTCACTATTGCACATAATATCACAGAACATTCAATAATACACAGAAGTAATAGACAATATTCTAATCGATAACACACAAAAAGAATCGATAACACACAATAACAATAAAATGCACATAAAAACACAAAAAAATGTCCGGAAACACAATAATGCACACAATCACAAAACAGAAACACTCAACAACGTTCAATGGATTTCAATTTCACTAAAAAACACACATGAATACTAAATTACGCACAAAATCACTCAAATATACTTAAATATACATAAAGCCAACAGAAACCGTGCAACAGAACAATTTTTTATTCAACAACACACAAAAACAATCAAATGCGTGCAGGAACACTAAATTACACACAAAACCACTCAACTAGACATAAAAACACTAGAAAGCATGCAATAAGATAATGTTTTATTCAATAACACAAAAGAACACCAAATTATCTCAAAAAACCATTAAAATATACAGAAAGCGTTCAATAAGACTATATTCTATTCAATAACACACAAGAACATAAAATTACCACACAAAACCACCCAACTATACATAAAAACAACAGAAACCATGCAATAGGACAATATTTCATTCGATAACACACAAAACCAATCAAATCAACATAAAAACAACAAAAACCGTGCAATAGGATAATATTTTATTCGATAACACACAAAACCACTAGAATAGACATAAAAACAACATAAACCGTGACATAAAACCATATATGATTGATTAACACACAAAAAAATTAAATTATCTCACAAAACCACCCAATTATACATAAAAACAACAAAAATCATGTAATAGGACAATATTTCATTCGATAAATCACAAAACCACTCAAATGGACATAAAAACAACAGAAAACGTTCAATAAGACCATCATATTTTATTCAATAACATTAAATTATCACACAAAACCACCCCACTATACATCAAAAACCAGGCAAAAGACAATATTTCATTCGATAACACACAAAACTACTCAAATCAACATGAAAACAATAAAAACCATACAATAGGACAATATTTTTGTTCAATAACAAACAAAACCACTCAAATAGACATAAAAACAACAGAAACCGTGCAATAAGATTATATTTTATTCAATAACGCACAAGTACATTAAATTATCACACAAAACCACCCAACTATACATGAAAACAACAAAAACCATGCAAAAGGACAATATTTCATTCGATAACACACAAAACCACTCAAATAGACATAAAAACAACAGAAACCGTGCAATAAGATTATATTTTATTCAATAACACACAAGTACATTAAATTATCTCTCAAAACCACCCGACTATACTGAGAACAACAAAAACCATGCAAAAAGACAATATTTCATTCGATAACACACAAAACCACTCAAATAGACATAAAAACAACAGAAACCGTGCAATAAGATTATATTTTATTCAATAACACACAAGTACATTAAATTATCTCTCAAAACCACCCGACTATACTGAGAACAACAAAAACCATGCAAAAGGACGATATTTCATTCGATAACACACAAAACCACTCAAAGCAACATAAAAACAATAAAAACCATAAAATAGGACACTATTTTTGTTCAATAACACACCAAACCAGTCAAATAATCATAAAAACAACAGAAACCGTGTAATGAGACCATATTTTATTCAATTACACACAAGTACATTAAAATATCCCTCAAAACCACCCAACTATACATGAAAACATCAAAAACCATGCAAAAAGACAATATTTCATTCGATAACACACAAAACCACTCAAATAGACATAAAAACAACAGAAACCGTGCAATAAGATTATATTTTATTCAATAACACACAAGTACATTAAATTATCTCTCAAAACCACCCAACTATACCGAAAACAACAAAAACCATGCAAAAGGACAATATTTCATTCGATAACGCACAAAACAACTCAAAGCAGCATAAAAACAATAAAAACCATACAATAGGGCACTATTTTTGTTCAATAACACACCAAACCAGTCAAATAAATATAAAAACAACAGAAACCCTGCAATGAGACCATATTTTATTCAATAACACACAAGTACATTAAAATATCACCAACTATACATGAAAACATCAAAAACCATGCAAAAAGACAATATTTCATTCGATAACACACAAAACCACTTAAATCAACATGAAAACCATACAATAGGACAATATTTTTGTTCAATAACACACCAAACCAGTCAAATTAACATAAAAACAACAGAAACCGTGCAATGAGACCATATTTTATTCAATAACACACAAGTACATTAAATTATCACTCAAAACCACCCAAATATACATGAAAACAACAAAAACCATGCAAAAGGACAATATTTCATTCGATAACACACAAAACCACTCAAAGCAACATAAAAACAATAAAAACCATACAATAGGACACTATTTTTGTTTAATAACACACCAAACCAGTCAAATAAACATAAAAACAACAGAAACCGTGCAATGAGACCATATTTTATTCAATAACACACAAGTAGATTAAAATATCACTCGAAACCACCCAACTGTACATGAAAACATCAAAAACCAGGCAAAAAGACAATATTTCATTCGATAACACACAAAACCACTCAAATCAACATGAAAACAATAAAAACCATACAATAGGACAATATTTTTGTTCAATAACAAACAAAACCACTCAAATAGACATAAAAACAACAGAAACCGTGAAATAAGATTATATTTTATTCAATAACGCACAAGTACATTAAATTATCACACAAAACCACCCAACTATACATGAAAACAACAAAAACCATGCAAAAAGACAATATTTCATTCGATAACACACAAAACCACTCAAATAGACATAAAAACAACAGAAACCGTGCAATAAGATTATATTTTATTCAATAACACACAGGTACATTAAATTATCTCTCAAAACCACCCAACTATACCGAAAACAACAAAAACCATGCAAAAGGACAATATTTCATTCGATAACGCACAAAACAACTCAAAGCAACATAAAAACAATAAAAACCATACAATAGGACACTATTTTTGTTCAATAACACACCAAACCAGTCAAATAAACATAAAAACAACAGAAACCGTGCAATAAGACCATATTTTTTCAATAACACACAAGTATATTAAATTATTACACAAAACCACCCAACTATACATAAAAACATCAAAAACCATGCAAAAAGACAATATTTCATTCGATAACACACAAAACCACTCAAATCAACATGAAAACAATGAAAACCATACAATAGGAAAATATTTTTGTTCAATAACACACAAAACCACTCAAATATACATAAAAACAACAGAAACCGTGCAATAAGATTATATTTTATTCAATAACACACAAGTACATTAAATTATCTCTCAAAACCACCCAAACAACAAAAACCATGCAAATGGACAATATTTCATTCGATAACACACAAAGCCACCCAAAGCAACATAAAAACAATAAAAACCATACAATAGGACACTATTTTTGTTCAATAACACACCAAACCAGTCAAATAAACATAAACACAGCAGAAACCGTGCAATAAGACCATATTTTATTCAATAACACACAAGTAGATTAAAATATCAATCAAAACCACCCAACTATACATGAAAACATCAAAAACCATTCAATAGGACAATATTTTATTCGATGACACACAAAACCACTAAAATCAACATAAAACAATAAAAACTATGCAATAGGACAATATTTGATTCGATAACGCACAAAACCACTATAATAGACATAAAAATAACAGAAACCGTGCAATAAGACCATATTTTTTTCAATAACAGACAAGTACATTAAATTATCACACAAAACCATCCAACTATACATAAAAACAACAAAAACCATGCAAAAACACAATATTTCATTCGATAACACACAAAACCACTCAAATAGACATAAAAACAACAAAACCAAGTATTGCAAAATCAGGAAAATAAGCCATAAGTGATCCTGATTTTGTTCTTTTAAAAGTAGGACGAAAAGGACATTAAGCAAAGTTGGTCTAAATTTAACCAATGATTCAGTTTGACTAAGAAAAAAAAGTGAAAAACCCAACGCATAATTCTTCCATATTGTAGTTTTTATCATGAGAATAAGAGTAAAACAAAAGTCCGGCGGTATAGAAAGAACGTGATAGTACCATGTAAGGAAGAACTTGTAGCAATACGCAAAAGTATTGGACAGGTTCACTGTTACCGACGCATTCTATTGTTCGACTCTAAATTATTTTAAATTGGTGCGCAAATTAGCTTGAACAAAGACTCGACTACTTATACCCATTATGGTAACCACTACCAATTAACGGTACGTACAAATGCCCAATCATTCTCATTATCCGTTTAAGATTTACTTTTAAGAGTTCCTCGTGGTACCAAACTGTACTCTAGTCAAACTATAACAATAACTCGCTTTAAATTGCTTCAATTACATTATTTAAGTTCAAATAAACGTTCGGCCTCCATTATATACCTACACGGCGATTAGGGAATTCCTTAGACATTCACAGATACTTAGCAAATTCTACCTCTTTGTTTAAAATTTACAAAAATTTAGTTTTTCGATAAAATAATTATTTTACCTCCAAATAGGGTCATGAAGTTTTGCAAGATACACTAATAATTTTAATAAAAATAATAATTTTTTATTTAAAAAAAAACAGCTTTCACTGGAAATAATTAATCATCTTCTGATGGCATTTTACAAAAGAGTATTTCAGATATTCGACTTCACGTTTTATTTCTTCAAATTCTTCATTACTAATTTATTTCCAATTTTTTTTCAAGAAACCCGTACCACGACTGACCAGCTCGATAAATTTATGAGCCGTATCAACTTGTAATCACGCTGTTCAAATTCTCTTTTTTCAATTGAATTATCAGAAAATTAATTTATTTAGGAGGTTACGCAACTTTCGCAGCACTTTTTTATATATAAATTTCCAATTTGTACCACGACAGGACCGGACTAACTCCTCAATCCAAATAAAAATAAACAAACAAAAAACCTAACCTCAAATTCAACTTTCATTTAATGTCAATTATACTGTTGACTTTTTAATATGTCGTTTAGTCTGTTCTTTATGGAACGTATCTTTAATGTGATATCTCAGTTAGAAGACTTAATATATTATTGAATGCTGTTTTCTGAAGGTCTCAGTGAAAGTAATATACATATATATCAAACGCAGCTTCCTGGATAGCTCTTGATTGATTGATTAGTTTGACACCACAAGTCAGAGGCTTAGAGACCTCGAGACTTTTTGTGCTCTTGGTTATACCGTTATCTTCAACATGAAAGAAGACAGAGTTATTGGCCTGAATGACTTTGCCTGGGAATAATCCTTACCTGGTTTGGGAATAAAGACGATTCGGGATCTTTTCCAAGCAGTTGGAATATAAGTCATGCTCTGAAGAGTTTACAAAGTACTGGAGATGAATTTGCCCCTGATGCAGATGCGCTGGGATTATACCATCTGGTCCAGGAGCTTTGAATGGCTCAACCGAGTTAATAGCACATCCTATTTCCTCGCACGAGCTAGGGGAGTTGGTGGTCTGACGGATAGCTCCGTTCCTCTTTCTACAGAGTCTGGTAGATGTGCCTGCAGTAGAATCTGCAGGGTCTCGCTACCAGTTTCCGTGTATGATCCATTAGGTTTTAAAATATTGCCTATGGGATTGATAGGATCTTTGGCAAGGATTTTCTGGAGTCGAGTTGTTTCCACCTCATTACAGAACTTCCTCTAGGACTCCCTTTTTGCCTTCCCGATCTGTTTGTTGTAAGCATTTATTGTATATCTGAATATTACTATAATAACGGTAGAGAAACTTTAGCCACAACCGACAGACGTCTGTCAGAAATACGACCAGTCTGTATTCGATGTTGGATAATGTAGGTATTAAAATAGTGTTTTCTACAGTCGCGCGTAAAATGACTAATTACTATATTCAAATGAAATCGTAAAGTCGACAAATGCCGAGGATTGTTACTTTACGCTCTAGCGCAAAAAAGGAATCTTTTTCTCTCGCTTATTTAATCAAACCTCGCCCTCCGAATTGACTTAATTTGTGAATATTTAACAATTTATCAGATTAAAAATCAAATAATATTACATGAAAATTGTCAAAAATTTTGAAATATAGTTAAAAATGGTCAATAATTCTCAAAAATTGTCAATTATTGTCAAAAACTGTTAAAAATGGACAATTTTTGTCAAAAACTGTCAAAAATGGTCAATAATTGTTAAAAACTATCAATAATGGTCAAAAATGGACAATTATTATCAAAATTGGTCAATAATTTTGAAAAATGGCCAAACATTTTGAAAAATTGTTAAAATTTTTGAAAAATTGTCAAAAATGGTTAAAAACTATCAAAAATGGAGAATTATTGTCAAAAATTGTTGAAGTTTTCGAAAAATTGTCAAACATTTTGAAAAATCGTCAATAATTGTTAAAACTATTAAAAAATTTGGAAAAATGGTCCATAATTGTCAACAATTGTCAATAATGATCAAAAATGGTCTAAAATATTGAAAAATTGTCAAAAACGGTCAAAGACTATCAAAAATGGTTAAAAATTGTCAATTATTGTTAAAAACTGTCAAAAATGGACAATTATTGCCAACATTGGTCAATAATTGTCAAAAATTGTTAAAATTTAGAAAAATGGTCAATAATTGTCAAAAACTATCAAAAATGGTCAAATATTGGTAAAATTTTTGAAAAATTGTCAAAAATGGCCAATCATTGTCGAAAACTATCAAAAATAGTCAAAAATTGTCAAAAACTGTCAAAACTATTAAAAAATTTGGAAAAATGGTCCATAATTGTCAACAATTGTCAATAATTATCAAAAATGGTCTAAAATATTGAAAAATTGTCAAAAACGGTCAAAGACTATCAAAAATGGTTAAAAATTGTCAATTATTGTTAAAAACTGTCAAAATGGACAATTATTGCCAAAATTGGTCAATAATTGTCAAAAATTGTTAAAATTTAGAAAAATGGTCAATAATTGTCAAAAACTATCAAAAATGGTCAAATATTGGTAAAATTTTTGAAAAATTGTCAAAAATGGCCAATCATTGTCGAAAACTATCAAAAATAGTCAAAAATTGTCAAAAACTGTCAAAACTATTAAAAAATTTGGAAAAATGGTCCATAATTGTCAACAATTGTCAATAATTATCAAAAATGGTCTAAAATATTGAAAAATTGTCAAAAACGGTCAAAGACTATCAAAAATGGTTAAAAATTGTCAATTATTGTTAAAAACTGTCAAAATGGACAATTATTGCCAAAATTGGTCAATAATTGTCAAAAATTGTTAAAATTTAGAAAAATGGTCAATAATTGTCAAAAACTATCAAAAATGGTCAAATATTGTTAAAATGTTTTGAAAAATTGTCAAAAATGGCCAATCATTGTCGAAAACTATCAAAAATAGTCAAAAACTGTCAAAAATGGACAATTATTGTTAAAAATTGTCAAAATTTTGAAAAATAGTTTGATAATTGTCAAAAATTGTTAAAGTATTTGAAAAATTGTCAAAAATTTTGAAATATGGTCAAAAATGGTCAATAATTGTCAAAACTGGTCAAAAATTTGGAAAAGTGTTCCATAATTGTCAACAATTGTCAATAATTATCAAAAACGGTCAATAATTTTGAAAAATGGTCTAAAATATTGAAAAATTGTCAGAAACGTTCAAAAACTATAAAAAATGGTTAAAAATTGTCAATTATTGTGAAAAACTGACAAATATGGACAATTATTGTCAAAATTGGTCAATAATTGTCAAAAATTGTTAAAATTTTGGAAAATGGTCGATAATTGTCAAAAATTGTTAAAGTTAATGAAAAATTGTCAAAAAATTTGAAATATGGTCAAAAATGGCCAATAATTGTCAAAAATGGTCAATAATTGTCAAAAATGGTGAAAAATTTGGAAAAACGGTCCGTAATTGTCAACAATTATCAAAAACGATCAATAATTTAGAAAAATGATCTGAACTTTTGAAAGATTGTCAAAAATGGCCAAAAACTATCAAAAATGGTTAAAAATTGTCAATTATTGTTAAAAATGGACAATTATTGTCAAAAACGGTCAAAAATGGTTAAAAATTGTCATCATTTTGAAAAATGGTCAAAAATTATCAAAAATTTGGAAAAATGGTCACTAATTTTGAAAAACAGTCAAAAATGGTCTATAATTGTTAAAAACAGTCAAAATGGTGAATAATTGTCAAAAATGTACATTGCTACTTAGATGACTGTCTAATCTCGGCAAAGTCAGAAGCGGAATTGCACAATAAACTAAAAATAATTTTAGATCGATTTAAAGAATTTAATGTCAGAGTGAATGTAGACAAAAGTAAGTTTTTTGTGAACAAGGTAATCTTTTTGGGGCATGAACTATCAGAAAAAGGCATCGAACCATATAATATGAAAGTTGAAGCTATAGTCCATGCACCAAAACCTGATATTAAACATTTCTATGGTTACAGCTGGTGATATGGTGATATGGTGATATACGACCACCTTGTAAAATAAAATTTTAGACACTTAAAACCGTTATACCGTTATATCACAGAAATTACGTGTACTATATCCCCGCTGAGGTTGATCTTCAAAATAAATTGGTAGTTTAGGTTGGTTTTATGTGAGACGGGCGCTTGATTTATAGTCTAAATTATTTTTAATACGCACGTTAGTAGGTCTTTTTAACAACCTCATTTGAAGCTAGAAAATCGAAAAGTATGTTAATATTCCGAGATATTGGAAATAATGAGAGTGATCGCGTGATTAGGACAAAGTATTTATCTAAATTTGAGTATTGTTGTCAATTTAAAAATTAATTGGACACTTTTATGTGCCAAGTCTTTTGAGACGTATGGGAGGAGTATGAAGGCGCACTAAAAGAGAGATTGGATGGACCGGAAATTCGAGGAGGTGAAGTACTTCTATACACAGGTGCTCACTGGACATGGGTCGAGAGTAGGGTACCTCCACAAGATTGGGAAAAGAGAGACTGGAGTGTGCGAGTGGGGCATAGAGGAATGAAGAAGTGCTGAAGAAGTTGGAGAGGAGACTAGGGGAAGCGGTGTACTGGGAGAACATGGTGAAGATAATGTTGAGGGGGGAGGAGGAACGGATGGAGGTGAGTGGCGTAGTAGAGAACATGGTTGGGGGGAGAAAAGGACTCGATATGGTATGAGAGGCAGGAGTGATAGTTAGGGAGAAGACGACGGTGTGCCAGGGATCGCCGCCTCTCTCGAAGTGTGCTAGGGTAACAAGGGTAATGGCGAGTTTGAGGTTGGTTTGGTTGGTAGGCATCCCCTTGGGCATGAGTCCAACACTGTTTGGGTCCTGGACGGACTCATTCGAACATGAGTTTCCATCTCGACCCGAAAAAAAAGTCTTTTGAGGCGTAAGCAGGTAATGAATAAATGAAGGTTAGGTTTGTCCAAAATCAATTGCAGAGTCGACGAACACATGTGCTGACTTTTTTCTCTGATTGGTCAAATTCTTTACCTTTAGCCTTACTTCCTTTTTTTATTTTAACGTCACCCTTCCTTTGACCCTAATTTCTTTTATCCCCTTTTTCGTTTCTCAACAACTCTTTCTTCTCCTTCAATATTTCTTTCAATTTCAAATTATCCTTTAGGTATTAGTATTCTAACCTAAAATACTCTACACCCTTTCTCCTTTTTATGGAAATATGTAAAATACTATCACCTTCTCCAAACCACCCTGTACAATCACCTAAGTAATGGAAGTCTAAGATTTTATTTAAAAAGGGGATGTAATAGTCAACAATAAATTTTGATTTATTGTTACACCCTGTATAATTATGACTTAGACCGTTGGAAAGCATTTTCTTCGGGATTTATAACGACGTATCACAAGTAGGGGGTTGCCATTTAAATTTTTGTAGGTGAGGTAGGTGGGGCATAGGGGGTTGATGGGGGTGCGTTCTCTCTCATGTCATTTAAGTTCCCCCTCTCTACCCCAGAAGCAGTTTTCAAACTTTTTTGAAATCTCTTTTCGTTAAGGAGGTACAGCCCATTGTAAGTTTTCAAATTGACACCCTGTATGTACTTCCATTAAATAGCTGGATACTATTTATATAGTAGGTAGGTAATTTTTTAAAGAGCCACCATATGCGGAAACTGTTGTTTGTCTAAATGGCTTGTATGTTTAATACACCATGTAAATATTTTCTCTACACCTGCTCGACTGTAGGTAATTATTCCAAACGGTTTCTCTGTCGACCGACAATATTAAAATAAATTTTGAGTTTCTTTAGAGAAACTTTATCCATAACTACCTATAATTTTCACATATAGCTCCACATATAATTTTCATGATTATAACCACAAGGATAATGGGTATTTTTAAATGGATAATTTTAGAAGTAACTAACTAATAACATTGTAGTGTGGCTATAAGTAATATAATAGTGGATCAAATTTAATAACATTGTAAAGGAGATCACTACAGGAAACTCAGAGAACAATACTATGCACCGGGGTTGTCAGATGTTACGTTATATCTGCTTTTTCAAGAAAAATTAAAGTTGAAATTGGAATGGAATAATAAGTCTTCGATCATTATACAGACTAACATAACAATAGATTCTTTCATTCAAAAACAAGAATACATACACACAGCAATAATTATCGAAGCTTATCTACCACAGTTAAAATGTTTGATCAAAATCAAAACGAAGATCTGTCAACAAACGTAAACATTCAATATAAGCGGTGTTGTCACATTTATTGAAAAATGCAGAAGTACATGGGTTTTCATTATAAATTACCCACCCCCTATCATTCTTATTATTGCTTTTAGAAAAAAAAGTCCTATATAAAAGTTGTTTGAACACCTGACGAAATTAATGGACGCCCCCTTTTCTTTAAATTCTAAACAGTGATGGACATATATTGAGTTACAAATTGGCGCCCAACGTGGGGCCGAACCACCCTTAAAGATAGGTATCATTCTCAGCTTTCAACACCACAAATTAGGGCCTAATCATATATTAATTTATGAATAAAGGTGTATAAAAGAACAAAAATATGTTTTTAGAATAAAAAACCATTGTTATGCAATGTCCATGATTAGTGATGGTAAGTTCAGGGAAATCTGGTAGACTATTTGAATAACTGGCAAATGGAATGGCAACTGTTTTTTCCATGTAAATTGTCAATTTTTTATGTGAAAACCAATAGAAAACGTTATTTAAATCCGTTTCGCAAAGCTCTCTTACATTTTTCCAACTTTTTGCTGAATATATGATTATTGTATCGTCTGCAAACCTTAACACTTCTCCTTTAATTTCGTTCTCAGTTAGTAATTTGTTGATATACAGCAAAAATAATATAGGTCCAAGAATGGTACCCTGAGGGACTCCGAATTTGACAACTATAAGAGCTTATATATTTTTTAACTTTAACGGATTGGAAATGAAGCAATATATCTAGCTGTTCTTCCTGGTTTGCTTGAACTACACGTTTTTTTCTGCTAAAACTTAAGGTATTATTTACCATTTGGTGAACATTTTTGAAAGTATTTTCTGATGGTGTTGGACGATTTGGATACAACACCCTATAAGCTCTTTGTGCTGCACGCTTTTTTCATATTTACAGTAACTACTACAACTAAGATTTTCAACATTTAATAACTCAAAAACGGTACAAGGTTATCATATATTTTTGAAGTCAGAAAAAAACCATTCCAAAAATGTAAAAATATACAGAGTATCCCATTAAAAAAAAACTATTATTTTTTGTACCCCCTTAAATTTGCACGCTACTGAACTTTTGATAGCCTATTAACAAAACTCAGCTGTAACCAAACAACTTTTATATAAGACTCTTTTTTTCTTAAAGCAATTATAACCATGATAGGGGGTGGGTAATTTATAATGAATAACCCTATAAGCTACATATTCCGAAAATTGAAAAAGCGAAACCTTCGGGGAATCGAACCCAAGACCCCTCGGTTAGAAGCCCTTACGCTAAGCCCAGCGCTACGACGGTTCCCATCTATCGATATTCGGGAGGTATTATAAGCTACCATTAACCGCGACTGCGTCTTACAACCCTGTACATTGTTCGAAGGTATAAGTAATTCTGTTTGAATGTCTCACTTTCGTGTACAGAATTTCACTTTTTATTTCGGTTGTTTTATTTTTCTTACTCACATATCGGTCTTCTTACTCATGTTGACACTTACAAGTACGTGCTTTTTATACCCATCTCTCCTCATCTGTCTCTCCTGTCAAACCTGTGAAATCGAGTTCTTTTCAATAATCACCTCTACACTCCATTAGTAATTATTATTTTAAATTCCGTTTAATTTATTTTATTTTCAAAATGTTATACTCATCCAAAGCTTCTTTCGGTACCTATAAACACTTTTAACCGTTGACATGTTGCCTAATGAAGTCTTTTAGAATTCTAATCATTTTAAGGGCCTTTCAGAGTCATAACGAAATAATTAGATTTTTGACTTTTAAAACGTTTATTGGTTTTCGGGATAGACTTGTCAGTAAAACTATTCAGAAACGACTTCGTTATGATGTATTAATGGTGCGGCGTTATTGTTATTTTGTGTTTTGTATATATTATAAGATTGCTCGGTAATTAAACGAGATATTATCAACAGTTTTCCTACCAGTCGCCTCGCCTGTATTTTTTTTAAGTACTGCTAGCCCAGAAAAGAACAAAATTCTTCTTTTACAGTAGATATACTAAGGGGGTACTGGCCCAGTCGAAATGCGCATGCCATACTGAAAAACGTGTCACATCAAACGTCACGTGCCACGTCACACGTCAAATGTCGTGCTACAACAAACGTCACGTACCACGTCAAATGTCAAGTGCTACGTTAAACGTCACGTGCTACGTCAAACGTTTTTCAGGAGGGCATGCGCATTTTCGCTGGGCCTTTACTCTTAGTATATCTACTTATTACGCTCTGTATAATTCTTTCCAAACCTTGGAGAAATCCTTGATTTTATTTTGATTACCTCTCGGCTAATATTTTTCTTCTTCTTCGCCGCAATGTTCGAGTAATTTTTATTTCATTTTTAATATTAAATTCCTTTGAAGTTTTATTTTATTTATATTTTGAGGAAGATCCATTTAGATAAATTGCTGTTTACGTTCAACGGAAAATATTGTAGCCCCAAGAGGCTCTTGAAAACATTCAAAGGTACTTTCAAATCCAATTAGTTTTTAGATAACGAACATTATGTCTCGTAAAGGAAATATGTAGGTTAATATAACAAATTTTCTTTACCAGAACTTGTATATACGATAAAGCTAGATATTCTGAACATTGAAACTATCAACACTCGGTTAGAAAGCCCTTACGTAACCCTCTAAGTTACGGACGGTTCCTTCCCATCAATGTTCTGTTCGGTATTATAAGCTACCATTAACTGCGACTGCGTCTGACACATATACTTTTTTTTTGCAATTCAGTAGCTTGGGAATAAGTATGTCGTGCATAAAGAAGTGAAATGGAGTATGTTATCAATTTATTGCCCTTAAAACCACTTAAAGGTTACGCCTCTGTTGATTTCTCCGAACAGTTGACGTCCTCGATGGCGTGGATTGCGCGGGTAATCAGTAATATCAAAGAAATTTAGTTCTCGTTGGTGTTTTTATTGGACGTCCGTGTTTCCCTTGATTTATGTGACCGTACTCCGCCTTTTGGAATGTTATTGTTTCAGCAGGCGCACTCTTTGCATGGTAAGCACCATAGGCTGGTCTGTTTAGGTATGTTTACATTCACACTAACTCCATTTCCACGTACGGGGTGATATTTTCAGGGCTTTTAGCAAGTTTCTGCTACAAAAAAGGGAAAAAGGGACTAATTCTGAGAAAAAAGGGAATTTTTTTGAAAATCTCCTACCAAAATTCCGGTTGAGAATGTTTAAAAAACGTAAGTGCTTACTTTTTAAACATTTCTTGGATGGGGTATGCATGGCTTATTTATGGTTTATAAATATGTTTATTTCAAAATATTACATTAGAACTAGAAGGTACAAATAAAGGAACATTTTCTTTCAACTCTAATCAAAAATTTTACTAAATAAAGAAAAATTACTTTTTTTGAAATAAAAAGAAATTTTTGACGACTTTGTCTGAATTTTTTTGGCAATTGTCATAGCCTCTGTAGAGGCTTTGTTTTTACTCCGTGTAGCATACCTTGGGCCAAACTGATTTCTTCGAGATTTTTGAAGCTTGCTTCTTATTGCACGACATAGGACTTTTGGGAAGGCTAGTGAACTCGTGAAACGTGTGATGTTACGAAAAAGCGTTCGTCACGCGATGACTCATTCAAACGACTGTGCGCAATCTCTCTTGCCGCACTAAGCTCGCAAAAATCGTGAAAAATTGTCAAAAATGGTCAAAAATTGTCAAAATTGTCAAAATTTTGAAAAAATGGTTAATAATTGCCAAATATTTTCAAAAATTGTCAAAAATGGTCAATAATTGCCAAAAATATTTGAAAAATGTTTGAAATTTTTGAAAAATTTTCAAAAATGGTCAATAATTGTCAAAGACTGTCAATAATTGTCAAAACCAATCAAAATTCGTCAAAAATAGTCCAAAAGTATCAATAATTGTTAAAATTTTGAAAAATGGTCAAAAATTGTCTAAATTTTGAAAAAATGGTCAATAATTGCCAAATATGTTAAAATTTTTGAAAAATTGTCAAAAATGGTCAAGAATTGTTAAAGACGGTCAATAATTGTCAAAATTCGTCAAAAACTGTCAAAAATGGTCAATAATTGTTAAAATTTTTGAAAAGTTGTCAAAAATTTTTAAATATGGTCAAAAATTGTCAATAATTTGGAAAAATCGTCAAAAATTGTCAAAAACTGTCAAAATTTTGAAAAAATGGTTAATAATTGCCAAATATTCTCAAAAAGTGTCAAAATTTTTGAAAAATGGTCAATAATTATTAAAAATTGTCAAAAATGGTCAATAATTGTTAAACTTTGGAAAAATGGTCTAAAATGGTCAAAATTTTTGAAAAACTGACAAATTGGTCAATAATTGTCAAAAATGGTCAATAATTATTAAAATTTGAAAAAATTGTCAAACATTGTAAAAATTTTGAAAAAATGGTCAAAAAGGGTCAATAATTGTCAAAGACGGTCAATAATTGTCAAAATTCGTCAAAAACTGTCAAAAATGGTCAAAATTTTGGTGATGGTCATTCTATTGTGCATAAGAAGCAAGCTTCTGTCGGCGGTCCGACAATTATTTTTAAAAACTGTCAAAAATGGACAATTATTGTCAAAATTGGTCAATTATTGTCAAAAATTGTTGAAATTTTGAAAATGCTCGATAATTGTCAAAAACTATGAAAAATGGTAAATAATTTTGAAAAATGGTCAAAATTTTTTGAAAAATTGTTAAAATTTTTGAAAAATAGTTGATAATTGTCAAAAATTCTTAAAATTTTCGAAATATAGTCAATAATTGTCAAAAATGGTCTAGAAGTTTGAAAAATTGTCAAAAATGGTCAAAAATGATTAAAAATTGTCAATTATTTTTAAAAACTGTCAAAAATGGACAATTATTGTCAAAATTGGTCAATTATTGTCAAAAATTGTTAAAATTTTGAAAATGGTCGATAATTGTCAAAAACTATCAAAAATGGTCAATAATTTTGAAAAATGGTCAAAAATTTTGAAAAATTGTTAAAATTTTTGAAAAATGGTCATAAATTCTGAAAAATGGTTAAAATTTTTGAAAAATTGTCAAAAATGGCCAATAATTGTCAAAAACTATCAAAAATGGTAAAAAATTGTCAAAAACTGTCAAAAATGGACAATTATTGTTAAAAATTGTCAAAATTTTCGAAAATAGTTGATAATTGTCAAAAATTGTTAAAGTTTTTGAAAAATTGTCAAACATTTTGAAATATGGTCAAAAATGGTCAATAATTATCAAAAATGGTCAATAATTTCGAAAATTGGTCAATAATTTTGAAAAATTGTCTAAAATTTTGAAAAGTTGTCAAAAATGGTCAAAAACTATCAAAAATGGTTAAAAATTGTCAATTATTTTTAAAAACCATCAAAAATGGACAATTATTGTCAAAATTGGTCAATAACTGTCAAAAATTGTTAAAATGTTGAAAAATGGTCGATAATTGTCAAAAACTATTAAAAATGGTCAATAATTTTGAAAAATGGTCAAAATTTTTGGAAAATTGTCAAAATTTTTTGAAAAATAGTTGATAATTGTCAAAAATTGTTAAAGTTTTTGATATATGGTCAATAATTGTCAAAAATGGTCTAAAAAGTTTGGAAAATTGTAAAAAATGGTCAAAAACTATCAAAAATGATTAAAAATTGTCAATTATTTCTAAAAACTGTCAAAAATGGACAATTATTGTCAAAAATTGTTAAAATTTTGAAAATTGTCGATAATTGTCAAAAATGGGCAATAATTTTGAAAAATGGTCAAACATTTTGAAAAATGGTCATAAATTTTGAAAAATGGTTAAAATTTTTGAAAAATTGTCAAAAATGGTCAAAAACTGTCAAAAATGGACAATTATTGTTAAAAATTGTTAAAATTTTGAAAAATAGTTTATAATTGTCAAAAATTGTTAAAGTTTTTGAAAAATTGTAAAAAATTTTGAAATATGGTCAAAAATGGTCAATAATGATCAAAAATGGTCAATAATTTTGAAAAATGGTCAATAATTTTGAAAAATGGTCAATAATTTTGAAAAATGGTCAATAATTTTGAAAAATGGTCTAAAATTTTGAAAAATTGTCAAAAATGGTTAAAAATTGTCAATTATTTTTAAAAACTGTTAAAAATGGACAATTATTGCCAAAAATGGTTAAAAATTGTCATCATTTTGAAAAATGGTCAAAAATTATCAAAAATTTGGAAAAATGGTCACTAATTTTGAAACAGTCAAAATGGTCAATAATTCTTAAAATTTTGAAAAATGGTCAATAATTGTTAAAATTTTGAAAAATGGTCAATAATTGTTAAAATTTTGAAAAATGGTCAATAATTGTCAAAATTTTGAGAAATGGTCAATAATCGTCAAAAGTTGTGAAAATTTTGAAAAAATAGTCAATAAATAATACGAGCCGTTTCCGAAAATCTATTTAAACACGTAATTTATAAAATCGATTTCATAAAAATCGATTAATATTACTATGAAAATCTATAACTAAAAATCGATTATAAGAAAATAATAATCGATTTATATAAAAATCGATTATTTTTTAACCTCCCCAGTCACTAGATCTTTGTAAGGTTAATCATGATGAATAGCGAAAATGACGATTATTCTAGTACTCCTATTACAACCTAAGATAATATAAAAAACTGTTTTAATTATTAAAAGGGCGACTGTAGAAAAAATTATGTGTGTTTTTCGAGCGTAAAGTAGCAGATTGCCGCTTTCGAAAGATTCTTTCTCAAGCGGCAATCTGTTACTTTACGCTCTAAATACACAAATAACTATTTTATATTTTTCTTTAAACCAAATGTCTTTAACTTTACATTTTCCCATTTTTGTATTATACGGTTTAGTTTTCCACTGAAAAAAATGATATGTGGTTGTGTTGGAAGAAGAGAGTAACAAGTGTAAAATTTTTGATTTCGGGATTTTTTAACTAAATAGCTAAAAACCATTAAATTTTTCGGTTCAGTATCGCATGGCACCGACTTATAACTCAGGAATTAGTCACTCTCTAGTATTTTGGTACTCGACTAAATATTATTATATAAAATAAAAGCTTTTTCCAAAAAGCTAAAAGCCCCCTCAGGTTTTACATCATTGGGGATTCCAAAAAAAGGGACTTTAAGGGACCATCGAAAAAAAAAGGACGTTAAGGTAAAAAGGGACTTCACTAAAAAGCCCTGTATTTTTTTATTGCGGTAAATAATTTCATTTAACGATACTATTTCCTTTATAAAATGATTTTTTTTGTAATCTATTTTACCTACCACCCTCGTAACTGAATTGAATGGTCTCATCTAATTGATAAAATTGGATTAACTCATTAAAACGGTTTTCAACACATCAACAAATTGTTTTTACAATCTTATTAATACTATTTTAAGATTCAGAAACCAATTAACATTTTCTAATACCAATTAATTTATAAAAACTTATCTAATACGAGCATTTCTAACGGTATAGTTGAAAAAAATATATATTCCGAATCATAATGTAAGATGTCGAACAACAATATCTTGAAAGGAATTCTCTGTAGACTATAATTGTACAGAGGAAATTTTAAAAAAGTCGATTTAAAAACATTTCTAGGGTTCCCTTTGTCAAAATTATTAAGAGGACAGAACCATTAGGTTTGTTCGAAGAGCAATCACAAATGGTTGGAAACTGGAGATTCTCTGTGAACGGTTGTTGGGTGGAATATTTGGTACGAGTTTATTTTGAAACCAGTCTTCAAATAATTCGGCTATACTATCATGATTGTAAACTCTTAAGAACATCACTAGCAACTGGACACACTCCAATTGCTTGGGAAAGATCCCGAATCGTCTTTATTCCCAAACCAGGTAAGGATTATTCCCAGGCAAAGTCATTCAAGCCAATAACTCTGTCTTCTTTCATGTTCAAAATAATGGAGCAACTGATTGACAGGCATGTTAGGGAAAACTTTCTCATTGAAAGGCCACTACGTTATAACCAACATGCCTATCAATCAGGAAAATCCTGTGAAACATCCTTACACCTACTGGTGTCGAAAATTGAGGCTGCCCTAGGAAATCAAGAAATAGCTCTTGGAGCATTTCTTGATATAGAAGGAGCGTTCGACCATACATCCTTCGACTCCATGATAGCTGCTATTGGAGCAGACGACTCCACATGAAAAATTTGCTTTTCAACGGGACAGCAACGACAACCTTATTTGGAGACTCCATGGAGGTATCGCGATAATGAAGGGATGTCCACAGGGAGGAGTCCTATCACTTCTGCTGTGGGACCTTGTCATAGTCGAACTCCTGGAGGAATTGAACAGGAAGGGGATATACACTCAGGGGTATGCAGATGATCTGACAATACTTGTACTGGGGAAATAACCTAACATTATATCGGAGCTGATGCAACAAGCTCTGGAAATGGTGGAGATTTGGTATAGGAGGGAATGCCTAAAGGTGAACCCTGCAAAAAATGCGATCATTCCCTTCACTAGAAAAAGGTAGCTTGAGAGACTAGAACTGCCATAGGGTTACTTACTATTTTAAACACTGTGGAATACGGTGCTTTTGTTAAAGAAGCACTTTCTTCCACAGCTTGATCTTTGGACATTCTACGGGCCAGAAGGGAAGTATAAACATTTCATATAATTTGTTTCCCATGAGAATGTAAAATTTGTCGACTAGTGGTACTACGACCACCAGTTGAAGTACTATCTTCAGGATGAGTCCTTGGACGCCTCATTTTTCACGACACAAAAATTGAATAGACACTTTAAAATGGACACAACGGAATATTAGGTAGGTAATGACGAATTTAACTTTTCCCCTTGTTTTTCTAAAATTGGAGAGCGGTCAGTTCTTAAAACATTCTTGTTATCCAAATCTGGTGGCCAAGTAAGTAAATTTTATTATTTACACACATTTAAACATATCCTTACCAAGGGTTCTAAATCAACCTTAGAAGATTTTTTATTATTAAATAAATTTAAATAGAGAATTCAAAAATAATGGAGAGCCCACTATTATTAAAATGCCAAACTATTTCATGAGATATTTTAATTCGGACCAGGGAATTTTTTAAAGGACACACACTTTTATTGCTTATCTATATAATAATAATGAGGGTCGTCGGCTTATATTGATTTACGACCTACTTAGATCTCTGGTCGTACTTTATAAGCCAACTATTTGAAGAGTATCAAGATTAGCAAAAGAAGGTTTCGGTGAATGGGAATGAAAATGAATTAATACAGTACGACAATTTTACAGGAAACTGTATTAATTCATTTTTGTTTCAAGCCCACGTGGCTTGTTGTCACATTAGAATTCTGGTTTTTGGACTTGGAGGTGAAGGTGTCGCTATTTTCGCAGCTAACACATTTCCGTCATTGGAAGATATGTATTGTTGGCGATGGTGGTGATAAATCAAGTTCAGGATTAACTCTCGGACGATAACGTATAGCTTGTACTGATGAGGCGCAATACGACGAAACCGGTCTACAAGTTATGTTGTCCATTGTACATACATTATGTAGTTCAATTAAAACTCTCAACCCCTTAAAAAACCCACCGGCAGTCTGCGTTCAATCCTATAAATTCTTCTTACAAATTTTCAATTTATTTGCATTGAAATACGACAGCAGCCGGCTCTTAAAAAGCCGAAGAAAAAGAAGGGTCTAAGTAGGTGAGACAGTGTGTTCTTTTCAATACCGTGCGAACTTCGTGATTAATGGCTCGCGCGAACTGTGTGTATGTTTCTGCGGTTTCGCGGTTATCTATACTACGTTTAACTGTTGCCTCTCGTTTGTTAAATAAATTATAAATAGCCAATCAGATCGTCGGTAGTTTTACAAAGGCACACACCATCGGAGTGACCTTTGCCAACACGATTTTGTGTAACGATATTTTTGTTGATGTCATCGTTGAATGTTTGAGCGTGCACTACATAAACAAAAAAGTACCGTTACTATAAAAAATATACCGGAGGGTAATATACGAAGGGTGAATTTAGTCGGGTGTTCGTGTCAGTCCCTCTGGACAAGTCAATTTACTGCCAATATCTAGTGTTGTAGTTGACGCTAAGCGAGTTTCAACTCCCTCACCTGATCTCTAATTGATGATCTGCAACGGACTCTTCTCGTCGGTTTAATAATCCATTGGAATTATTAGTATTTGTACAGAAAAATGATTTTTATTTTCATTGTTCTACTTTCTGAGTCACGCAGGTATGCTATATCACTGTAAAGAATCTCTTGGTCACAATTTTTATACAGTTGCATTAAAAAGAGACGTTAACTTCATCCTGGAGTTTTAAATTGTCAAAATAGAACCTACATGTTTGAGTTGCATTTTTGATAACTTTAAATTTTTATAACCTCGAATTCAGACCGTTTTAAGGTCGAAACACACTTATCAGCACAGCACCTGACAAGCATCGTCACAGCACCGTCGAGTGGCCTTCTCGAAGGTTGTGTATGGGCTCACTTAACTCATCGACACGGGATCAGCACCGCCGCGATACCCGGCTATAGGCTTCATTTTATATTGTCAGAGATATTGTATTGGCACGTCGTCCGCAAAATATTCTTGCGAGGTCACAATCATACAATTATTGACCATTTTTGACAATAATTGACCATTTTGACTGTTTTTCAAAATTAGTGACCATTTCTCCAAATTTTTGTTAATTTTTGACCATTTTTCAAAATGATGACAATTTTTAACCATTTTTGACAATAACTGTCCATTTTTAACAGTTTTTAAAAATAATTGACAATTTTTAACCATTTTTGATAGTTTTTGACAATTTTTGACAATTTTTCAAAATTTTAGACCATTTTTCAAAATTATTGACCATTTTTGATAATTATTGACCATTTTGGACCATATTTTCAAAATTTTTGACAATTTTTCAAAAACTTTAACAATATTTGACAATTATCAACTATTTTTCAAAATTTTGACAATTTTTAACAATAATTGACCATTTTTGACAGTTTTTGACAATTTTTGACCATTTTTGATAGTTTTTGACAATTATTGGCCATTTTTGACCGTTTTTCAAAAATTTTAACAATTTTTCAAAAAATTTTCCAAATTTTTGACCATTTTTCAAAATTATTGACCATTTTTGATAGTTTTTGACAATTATCGACCATTTTCAAAATTTTAACAATTTTTTACAATAATTGACCAATTTTGACAATAATTGTCCATTTTTGACAGTTTTTAATAATAATTGACAATTTTTAATCATTTTTGACCATTTTTGACAATTATTGACCATATTTCAAAAACTCCAACAATTTTTGACAATTATCAACTATTTTTCAAAAATTTTAACAATTTTTCAAAAATTTTGGACAGTTTTCCAAAAATTTTGACCATTTTTCAAAATTATTGACGATTTTTAATAGTTTTTGACAATTATCGACCATTTTTCAAAATTTTAACAATTTTTGACAGTTATTGACCAATTTTAAAAATAATTGTCAATTTTTGATATTTTTTGACAATTATTAACCATTTTTAACAATTTTTGACCATTTTTCAAATTTTTTTTAAAATTTTTGACAATTGACCATTTTTGAAAATGTTTGTCCATTTTCACCATTTTTGACAATTATAGACCATTTTTGACAGTTTTTGACAAAAATTGTCAATTTTTAACAGTTTTTGACAATAATTTACAATTTTCATATAATTTTATTTTATTTTTAATCTGCTAAATTGTTAATTATTCACCAGTTGAGTAAATTGGGAGAGCGTGGTTTGATTAAATAAGCGAGCGAAAAAGATACCTTTTTTGCGCTAGAGCGTAAAGTAACAATCCTCGGCATTTGTCGACTTTACGATTTCATTTGAATATGGTAATTAGTCATTTTACGCGCGACTGTAGGAAAATGGTTTTATAATAGGAACTTGGACAAAACGGTGTAAAGGTAAATGGCTGTAACCTTAAAGGGCACCAGCTCGACCCCAAGTTTATGTCTCACAAGTATAACAGGGAGGTTGTAAAAATTGAGGGCGCCACTACCTTTTTGACGTCGATAAAAAATACTTATTTGAAAAACTAAGGCGGAAAAGGTAGAAACGCCTTGTAGAATCTGAATGAAAGTTAATAATAAAAAAGTTACTTAAAATTACCCCAGGCGATATCTCCCTCAACTTTTATAGTTGAGGATTCAAAAAAATAGATTTAAAACAAATTTATATTTTATTCTGCCACAGGAAATGAACAGTGAGGAGAATTTGTACTTAGGTACTTAGCTTATGAATATGAAGTGGTTTCCTGAAGAAGGTTGGTAGGTCTAGCCTCTACGAAGTATTGAGAAGATCTCGAAGAAAATAGGTAGATAGTCTTGATTAGTACTGCTGTGTCCTCGTCTAGGGCGGTATCCTGGGGTTATATCCTTTCCTAGGGCTTATATCCTAGGGCTTGTATCCTAATCTAGGTCTTATATCCTAGGGTTGGGGTTATATCCTAGAGGCTGTGCTTACACCACAGCTAAATTAATTAGATACGAAAGGTATAAAACGATAAAAAAATGAGGTCTTTCCTCGGAGAGAGTCGGTAACGGAAAGGGGTGTTAGGTTAGGTTAGGGCGGTCGATTCTACTCAGTGTTGTACCTGCCATAGCAATTAAATTTTGTTTTATGATGATTATATTGGGTTAAGATCGCTTGATTATAATTGAGAATTGAGATATACAGAACATATCAATGAAAACTATCCACCCCACATAATTCTGAAAAAATGAAAAAACATGTCAAAAATAAATCATATAAAGTTGGACTTCTCTTTGCTCATATAAAGACGATATAACTTTAACCCCCTATTCATTGAGATATTTTAATCCAGACAAAAATAAAATATTCCAAGGAGAAGTCCTGGAGAGAATTCTGTGAGGACATGCAAGGTGTCCCTGAGAGCGTCAGAATCAACAGGATTCTCAAAAGGGATACTTCTAACAAACTTGGTTCTATTCAGTTGCCGAGCGGAAAGTTTTCAAATACTGAGGCAGAGGCTCTAGAGCACTTTCCAGGTTCGGTAAAGATAGAGTCAAGCTATGACAACGGGGACGGTTGCCAAAACAAAGGCAACCAAAGAGGACTGGGAACTCACAAAAGATTGCATAAGAGGGGAAATCTGGAACTAGCTAGATAGGGAGCACCAATTCAAATGGAGGGTGAGACAAGGGCACCTCCATACAAAGAGTTTACTGAACAAGGTAGAAAAGGAACTCTCAACCAGGCTATTAAAACTGGGTAAGAGACATTTGAAGACAGTTACCGACCTGGTGGCTGTCCACTGCACCTTGAGGAAACATCTGCACAAAATGGGCAAAGTTAGTGAACCACCTATGTGCAGAAAATGTGAACTTGATGACGAACTCTGCTTCTGCGAGAACTTACAAGTACTTAGACGGAAGCACTATGGAGAGGAATTAATACAACCATCACAACTACTGAAAATCCCTCCAGTCAAACTAGTGGCCTTTATAGAAGACACGAAGCTTCTGGAATGGAAGTAGATAATATGGGAAATGGTACAAAGATTGAGTTCAAGTGTCTGGGATGATGAGCACAACCCAAATATATGAATGAATGAATCCGGACCTAGGAATCTTTTAAGGGACACACACTTTTATGGCTTATCTATATTTCGAAGAATAGGTAATAATAAGGATCGATTTATGACCTTCTTAGATCTCTGGTCGTACTTTATACCTCTTATTCTAAGTAGTTTACAAGTGGTGCATAAAATGTACTGCGAAAGAAAGCCTGTATCGGCAGAAAAAATTCATGAGTGGTTCCGAGAAGAAATGCCTGTTTTACAATGTAGCAAATGAACCATTTTTAATTGCGCACCTTTATAAAAATGGTTTTAAGTTTAATCAAACTAATAATGGAAAATGTTCAATTGAGGTTCCTGCTGTACGATCCAAAAGGTTACAGAAAATATTACGAAGAAGAAGTCACCAACTTATTTAAACCAAAGGTTTTTTGATAAGACGTGGATTTTTAGCAAAGATCAGACGAGAAAAACATGGCAAGATAACGAGAAATTAAAAGATCTACATTCACAATTGGGGTATTGGTAACTCCAAAATATTTTAATCATCAAAAGTGGAAATGATATTTATTTTAAGGACATTCACCCTTTTTTATTTCGGTGCGCAATTCCAGTGGGCTAAAAGGACGACCGACCAGCGCGGTGATCATTGATGTGGCTTCGATGAAGAAGATGGTGGACCACACACGAATATATGAAGATGAGAAAAGCATAGATATGGACAAGAGATACGGAAGGGCGGTACACAAATTCATTGAACTTTATGGGAATTAATTTTTGGCCTATGTTATGTTTATTTTATATACGGTAATAATAAGCTATAATATATGATGGTAATAAACATAAATTATGTTGATGAAAACGTCTATTTTGATGTGGGTTTCATTTAAAAATGAATTTTACACCTCGTATACATTCTAGAAGCTTTTAAGGTAACAATACAAATTATATAAACGGCACACTAGTTGAATAGCTTACATTTATCTGAGTTAAGTGTATATGTACCAAGATGTCAGATAAAGTAGAACTAAATACTTGTTTTACTGAAACAATGCAGAATTGTTTGCCAAGCAGTAGCAGAAACTTGTTGAAGGTAGAAAATTAGCTGAAAATATGAATTATTTGTGTTATAAATTAACAAAAATATGTCTTAAATTAGCTCCAACATTCTTGGACTTAAATAAGTCGGTGAAAACCTTAGTAAAGGAATAGAACTAGTAGGATAACTCCTAGGAATTCTACTAGATCGCGCATAGGTAGCCATTTTGAAATATATTATCAGTTGTCAAACGACATTAGCTGAGTGTACGGATGTCCATATTATCTCAATGCTCTCGAGAACATGAAGGTTTGTTCCAACAACAATCAGAAACTGTCAAAGAATAGTCGACCATTGCAATCAGTGATAGAAATCACGCGAAAGTAAACTCGTTGTTGGCAAAGACCGGTTATTTTCTAATCGTTGTTGGAACAAACTTTTTACCGCATGATAGTCTTGTAAATTTAGTATGGGAATCGTATTTCAAATGAATCCAAGCAACGGAGTGTTCCAAAACAGTATCATGCATAGTGCACGTGATCTCTCCGACTTTGTACCAATGTACCAAAGACAATGAATTTTGCCGGCTGATTGCAGTTAAATCCGATTGGCCAGCGTAGGAAGGCATATTTATTTTAGCCAATAGAGGCAAAGGCGCATGGTGATCATACTTCGATCACGCAACTATCGTTGCTTGGGTCGCTCTGTTTATTCCATGGATTTACTTTAGCTTTTTAAGAACAAACATAAATAATTTCAGTTTGGATAGCGTCAAACGAACGTTTTGGCCTACCGGAGGCACGTCATACGCAGTCAAGGTCATCCGATCCGTCAAAGGATCCGTTCAAAGGATCCTACTGGTTCTATTTCTATACTATACTTGAAACCTTTCTTCCTGTCAAAAAGTTAACTTAAAACAAGCAACAAAATTGCCTTCATACATCTGAAATACTAGGTTCAAATTGAAAAAAACGCGAATAAATGATTGAAAAGAAGATATAAAATGGAAAAAGAAAACAGAAAGTGCAAAAATTCATAATAATCTATAGAGAAAAGCGAAAATTCTTAAATTTGATCACATTTTATGCAAACTATTACAACAATTTTATGCAACTATTGCTCATATCTCGACAAATAGGAAAGATAGAACGTTCTAGTCTTCACCAATCGATAGAGGGGACAATTTTACATATTTTAGTGAATTTTGAGTCCATATTTCCAAGGATTATGGGAGTTAGAAAAAATCAATTTGTATCGCAAAATATTTCCATAGCTACCCCCTTTGTTCTAAATTTTCGACAAAAAAATTATAAAAAATGCTAAAAATTCGTAAAGAGAGTTTTTTTGGCCAAAAAATTGACTGGCACAATCAGTTTTGTGATAAAATCATTATTTCGCCTTCAAATAGAGTCATGAAATTTTCGAAAATCCACTTTTCAAAACAAAAAATACTCATAACTCGACTAATAGGAAAGATAGAACGTTCTAGTCTTCACCAATCGATAGAGGGGACAATTTTACATATTTTAGTGAATTTTGAGTCGATATTGCCAAGGATTAAGGGAGTTAGAAAAAAGCAATTTGATTCGCAAAATATTTCCATACCTACCCCTTTGTTCTAAATTTTCGACAAAAAATTATAAAAAATGCTAAAAATTCGTAAAGAGGGGTTTTTGGGCCGGAAAATCGACCGGCATAATCAGTTTTTTGATAAAATCATTATTTCGCCTTCAAATAGAGTCATGAAATTTTCGAAAATCCACTTTTCAAAACAAAAATTACTCATAACTCGACTAATAGGAAAGATAGAACGTTCTAGTCTTCACCAATCGATAGAGGGGACAATTTTACATATTTTAGTGAATTTTGAGTCGATATTGCCAAGGATTAAGGGAGTTAGAAAAAAGCAATTTGATTCGCAAAATATTTCCATACCTACCCCCTTTGTTCTAAATTTTCGACAAAAAATTATAAAAAATGCTAAAAATTCGTAAAGAGGGGTTTTTTGGGCCGGAAAATCGACCGGCATAATCAGTTTTTTGATAAAATCATTATTTCGCCTTCAAATAGAGTCATGAAATTTTCGAAAATCCACTTTTCAAAACAAAAATTACTCATAACTCGACTAATAGGAAAGATAGAACGTTCTAGTCTTCACCAATCGATAGAGGGGACAATTTTACATATTTTAGTGAATTTTGAGAGTCGATATTGCCAAGGATTAAGGGAGTTAGAAAAAAGCAATTTGATTCGCAAAATATTTCCATACCTACCCCTTTGTTCTAAATTTTCGACAAAAAATTATAAAAAATGCTAAAAATTCGTAAAGAGGGGTTTTTTGGGCCGGAAAATCGACCGGCATAATCAGTTTTTTGATAAAATCATTATTTCGCCTTCAAATAGAGTCATGAAATTTTCGAAAATCCACTTTTCAAAACAAAAATTACTCATAACTCGACTAATAGGAAAGATAGAACGTTCTAGTCTTCACCAATCGATAGAGGGGACAATTTTACATATTTTAGTGAATTTTGAGTCGATATTGCCAAGGATTAAGGGAGTTAGAAAAAAGCAATTTGATTCGCAAAATATTTCCATACCTACCCCTTTGTTCTAAATTTTCGACAAAAAATTTTAAAAAATGCTAAAAATTCGTAAAGAGGGGTTTTTTGGGCCGGAAAATCGACTGGCAAATCTTGACAATTTTTTTAAGTCTTAGGGAAAAAATTAGTTAAATATAATAGTTCTTGATCACGATGTTTGTTGAAACTCTATTTTTAAAGTTTCGGTAGCGGTCCAGCTGCCGTTATCAAGAATAATGAAAAATAATAAATTTTCGAATAATCGAAAATTGATTATTTTAGATTAATCGATTATTTTCGATTAATCGATTATTTTCGATTAATCGATTATTTTCGATTATTTTCGATTAAACGATTATTTTCGATTAATCGATTATTTTCGATTAAACGATTCTTTTCGATTAATCGATTATTTTCGATTAATCGATTATTTTCGATTAATCGGAGTTGTCCCTCTGCCCTTGTCTATATGTAATAATAATAATAATAATAATTTTCCTTACAATACAGTCATCTACGATTTAAAAAAAATTGTGTTGTTCACAACCTTGTAGCTGATAATAATTATAATTATAGTATAGCTATAAATTATTTTATAGTGGCACCGAGCTTTGTAATGGTCATACACAGACTCGTCGAATGATGTTCCCACGTTTGAAAGCGTCCCTTTCATCAAGTGCATCTCCCAAAGTGCACTTAGAGCAAACGATCAGGGTCGGATTCAGTCAATTTTGAATTTCTATTAAACTGTAATTTTTAGACGAACTGTATACAGATACATTCAAACAAAAACGGAACATAGGGATTTTAAGCATTGTATCAGAACTGCTTATGAACTAGTCGACCAACATCCAGCTTCAATAGATTAAAAACACGATTATTACAATCCTTTATTTGGACACCTATAACATATCGTACAATTCCCACCACTCCGTATTCTCAACTGTGGGCGGTCCTTAATTAGCGTCAGACAGTTAGTCGATCGGTGAGAGTGTCCAAGCCCATGCCTTTGTTTCAATTTAAAGAATCCTATTTTGTTTTATTTACGAATTTATTTTTATTTTGCAAGCCGTTATGGCCAAAAGAAATCAAAACATATTATCTTAACTCGAAACATTAATTGTTAAAGAGAATTTAACAATTAATTTTCGATTTTAACAACTTAAAACGTAAGCGTATTGTTTCCATATGTAGCGTTTACTAACCCCATCAAATAATTATTCAATACTGAATCGCAGTTCGCACACATAACTAACAAATTTTGGAAGGAGAATGGGCGGGGTTTCATACATTGGTTCTGAATCCAGCTGTCCAGATCAATACTTGATATTCATTGAAGTGAACTTATAGAAATGTTTTATAGGTGGACTATTTAGATCGGCGAATACACTAAACCCCTATGTTCCGTTTTTATTTGAATGTATCTGTATGTTGGCCTACATTAAATAGAAAAAAACAGTTTTTAAACCTTCCTGAAATACCCGAAAATCCCGTAAAGCTGCATAAAACGGAAGCAGTTAGAAGTAGCGGCGGAAAAATAAATTATTTTGAAACATAAAGTTATGAAGTGCAGCTAGACTGAGATTTGAAAGTTTTCAGTTCCTGAACTCGTTAGTGCGGCTGGCAATTTATATGTAACATCTCATCCTCGGCACCAGCGACGTAGGACTTAAACACACTGAATTCACAAGATTATTTTATGTTTTATTTCTACTTGTAAAAACTTTATATTTGATTAATTCTTTAGTTAATTTAAGGAAAAGTGACTAGCGAAAAATTATGTTCTTTTTTCATATAATCAGTTAACATTCAAGCACTGAGCTCTTGTGTAATCAGTTCCAAAATGGTGTGGGAATGCCTAGGCAAACTCAATGAACTAGGCGAGAACAAAATAGTCACCTTATTGTGGATTGCAGGACACACTGGAATAGAAGGAAATGAATTAGCAAAAAGGGGAACTGAAACACTCTTTTGGGGGCCTAGAGGTGTCAGCTCCAATGTAATATTAGAAGAAATAGACAAAACCAAAAAAAAGAGAAGATCTGATCATTGGAAAGATCTTAGACAATCAAAGATTCTTCTGTTGAGATCTTCTTCTGTTGAGATCACATGAATGTATAAGTCAAAGTAAAACTGCACTAAGAGCTTTAACAGGGATCCTAACGGGACATTGTCGCTAGAATGGGCACCCGAAAAAGCTCAAAATAGTGAAGGAAGAAGAATGTAGATTTTGTGGCATGGAAGAAGAAACCAGCAATACAGAATCCACAACACCTAGGATAAAAGAGGGAGTTAAAGCTTGCAGATATCCTAAAATTCCCCAGGGAAATAGGACTAAAGGAGCTACTAGTCTCTGAGACTTTCCTCAGGAACTAAGTAGAAGTAAGGGGGCACAATAAATTTTTTATGTCTCAGTGAATATTACCCCAATATACATACATACATACATTCAGCACCTTATTTAATCTTAATTTCTGAATTTAATTTATAGCAACTGTCAACTCTTTCTGTCACATGTCAAAACGATTAAAACACGTTTTCGTTTAAACTGTCAAAGTTCTTTATAGAAACGTCAAATCATCCATTGATTACAATTAAACATTGAAAAAATTTTTTATTTTGCTCCTTTATTCCTTAAGCCTCGTACTTCTTCCTGCTCTGCTTTGCTATGAGAAGTACACCTCCTTAAAGTTCCAGGCTGCTTATCCTTATATATAACTCATAAGTAACAACAAGTGTACAATTTAATACAGAATAGCAATTTTTCGTTTTTGTTACGCCTCTGTACAGCCCAATTATCATTAAATTCATTTCAACATTCTTTAAAGTTTACATATTTCCCAAAAGTAGAAACAAAGTTGAAGAAATACTGTTAATCATTTTTTTTTCGTACCAAAATTTCAAGCACTCAGTTCATTTCACACATTTCAGATTTTTATAAATCAACTGGCCCTACAGACTTTCTTTTTTCCTACGAAAAAACACATAAAGTTTTAATTAGAGTCATTAAGGTATAATCAATCTACTTGTATATAAATTCTTATTTTAATTTCCTTAAGAAAATTGTTAAATTTTTTATTAAAACAAGTTGCTGTAAAATGTTAAGGTCAATACCACTCTGAATATTCAATAATATCTGTATGTGGTAATAATGTAGACAAAAAGATGAAGAATTTCAATTCCGCAAAATGACCGAGACACCTGGTTGATGATCTTCACCAGAAGCAAGAAATTATGTTACAAAAAAAAACATACCTAAGAATTATTATTAACAAGCAGCATAGAAAAATACCAAACTATTTCAGAACCCCATTCAGCTCAATCATTACAAAACTTTCCAGTTTCACCACCAGTCAGAGGCTTAGAGACCTCGGCACCTCAGTCTTTAGGCTTTTTACGCTCTTGGTTATACCGTTTATGTGAAGAGACCAGAAGCCCTTATCAGGCTCAACAGTTGGAGAAATCCTCTAGTCCTAGGAGTGTATATCTCCAATGAGACAGTGCTTCACACTCGAATATAATATTAGAGACTGTTTCCTCCTCTTCTATGCACAACTGACAGATAGGTTCCTCCCTATATATGCCAATTGTATGCATGTGCTTCCTTAGGGTACAGTGACCAAAGAGTAATCCCGTCACTTTCCTTATCTGGCCCCTGCTGAGGTTTAATATTTCGATAGTCAGCGACTCCGAGTTTGCTGTGTCCCTGTTTTGGCACGTGTCTCCAGTTCGTTTGATGTTTAGTTTGATTCCACCGAGAAGTACAGCCACGTGCAGCAGATTTTGATATTCCAAATACTGGATCAGGACCAGTGAATGCAATGTCAGATCTGAGAGACTATCTGAGAGTATGAGGATCTTTTGGCCTCTATACCCCCGTTCGATGTTCATTTGTAAATGGGCTCTGAAATGAAGCTACTCAAAGCGTGGATTCTCTATGGTGAAAACCAATGATATGATTACCCTTCATATATCAAATTTGGCGTTGACTTATGTCTAAAATTATAATTTGAGAAAAGTTTAGATGAATATGATTATAATATAATATATGATTTTATCAAAAATTACCCACAGTATGCATACCTAGGACTCACAGTATTTACGATTTACTTAGAATTTACTATATCGTATATACAAAGATTACTGAAGGTAAATATTAAAAAGGTAATCACTACTTAAGAATCATTTTCTATTTGTACATATATTTTTAGGGAATTGAAAGTCTGGAAGATGAACTTCTGAAGATGTAGTATATGTAAGATTTAAAAGAGGAGATGTAGGTCAATTACGAATGCTAAGTAAAAGTAGTATTATTAGAATACAAAATAAACACAAATATGAAGAGTAAGTCCTAATATTTATTTATTTTCACTATAATTTGTTGGTAAAATTTGGCATACTGAGTAACTTTTGACCTGTAACAAACTTTTCAAATCCCCCCCGTATTAACTAGAAGCCGTTTCGTTGATTACACGTACCTGTGACACCTGGTCGTAGCGTCGCTTTCGATAAACAAACAAAGTCGATCCATTAATGTTTGTTGTTTGATCTTTTCAAGGAATCTGGTTTGAGTCAATTTGGATCACTTTAACGCATTTCTAGTGTGGCTCGAGATAAAGATAGAGAACTAGATGAATACGACATTGCGTATACCATTTCTAATGAAATAAATTACCTTTTAGATTGACGTTCACCAAAAAAAGCGGCACGGGAGAAGAATATATCAGAGCCGTCATTTGGGAAAACCATGGATATTTTATAAAAAAACTTGTATAGGTAAAAGCATTCTCCCAACATCTCCGAATCTTACATTAATAGATTCCTTTTTATAAGGTTAATATACAGGGTGATTCATTTGGAAATGTGCATACAGTAGAAATAGATGGGGCAAAAAATGATTGTTTTCTAATAGATGTCGAAGAATAAAAATATATTATTCTAACGCTTTGACAAAGTTTTGAAAAATAATTTTTCCAAAAACAGTGACCGTTCAACGAAGAAGAAACAACTACTTCCCGGGCTACATGCCCCGACAGACATTGAATTACACTTCTAAGTCAAACGGGGTTGGTAAATCTACAAGATTTAAACCAACCATTCTGGTTTTCAACTAGAAGGGACAACATAACTTGTAGACCGGTTTCGGCGTATTGCGCCTCATCAGTACAAGGTATATGTTATCGTCCGAGAGTTAGTTCTGGACTGAAATGTGACTATAATCAACAACCATACATATAGTCCAGTTACGGAAATATTTTAGTTGCGAAAATAGCGACATCTCACCTCTAAGTCACAAACCAAAATTCGAATGAGACAACAAGCCACGTGGACTTGAAACGAATAATATATTTTTCTTCTTCGACATCTATTGTTAAAACGCTTTACTAAATACGACAATTTTACAGGAAACTGTAATAATTCGATTGTTTTCTAGTTGAACTTAATTTAGTTCTGACAGAATTATTACCCCTGCTCAAAAGTATACAGAAATATTAGTTCTATTACGTCATATAACGTTGTAAAAAATATTTCTCGAACCCCGAACGTAGAACGAGAGAAAGGAAAATTCGTTTAGAGAGTGTGAACAATTTTTGGTTCGAAATAGGGTTATTTATTAGCGCCTTTCTCATCTTTTGAATTTTTTTCTTGACACTCTTCTATTATCGCAAATAAATAAAATTTGCTGAGTAAACCGAATTCACATTTCAAGCGTCACTGAATTTTTATGAAACAAAATAAATTTTCAGATTTGATCCACATTATTGACTCGAAACTGATAAATGGTACGAAAAAATCCACAAAATTAGAAAGTTTATGTATTTAGCTTATATTTTTCTTGAGATACGGCGTTGGGAAGTTAAAAAATTGAAATTAATCACTTACAATTACAGTTCAGAGGTCCAAAAATGGATGCAACAACATCCAGGCAGGCCTATTACTATTTCTCAAATAGGCAAACTTTTCGGAAATGCTTTTATGAAAGCCGCTAGCGTCCAAACCGCAGTTAGCGGATTTGGAAAAACGGGGATACATCCACTAAATCCAGAGATCATCCCAGACTGGATGTTTGAACCGGCTGAGACTACAAATAGGATCACTCAAGGTAAAAGAAATGATACCAGATACCAGATACCAGATACCAGATACCAGATACCAGATACCAGATACCAGATACCAGATACCAGATACCAGATACCAGATACCAGATACCAGATACCAGATACCAGATACCAGATACCAGATACCAGATACCAGATACCAGATACCAGATACCAGATACCAGATACCAGATACCAGATACCAGATACCAGATACCAGATACCAGATACCAGATACCAGATACCAGATACCAGATACCAGATACCAGATACCAGATACCAGATACCAGATACCAGATACCAGATACCAGATACCAGATACCAGATACCAGATACCAGATACCAGATACCAGATACCAGATACCAGATACCAGATACCAGATACCAGATACCAGATACCAGATACCAGATACCAGATACCAGATACCAGATACCAGATACCAGATACCAGATACCAGATACCAGATACCAGATACCAGATACCAGATACCAGATACCAGATACCAGATACCAGATACCAGATACCAGATACCAGATACCAGATACCAGATACCAGATACCAGATACCAGATACCAGATACCAGATACCAGATACCAGATACCAGATACCAGATACCAGATACCAGATACCAGATACCAGATACCAGATACCAGATACCAGATACCAGATACCAGATACCAGATACCAGATACCAGATACCAGATACCAGATACCAGATACCAGATACCAGATACCAGATACCAGATACCAGATACCAGATACCAGATACCAGATACCAGATACCAGATACCAGATACCAGATACCAGATACCAGATACCAGAACCTAGAAACTCTCCACCAAGAACACTACCAAGGACACCACTGAGAACACCACCGAGGAAACCACTGAGAACACCACCGAGGACACCCCCAAGAAGTTTACCGAGATCACCACTGAGAAAGCCACCAAGTTTAACGATTCCTACAGAGCAGTTTTACGCAAATTCGACTCCTTCATGTTCCCATACCACCCAGAATTTCGTTATAACGCCACAGCAGGTTGTTCCAGTTCCTCATCCTGAACAAGAATTAAATCTAAATGACATAAGAAGGGGTAAAACTGCAGAGTTAACATCGACACCATATAAAGAGGAACTAGAGGAATCAATTTCTAAAAGACTTCCTACAAAGAAGCCAAAGTGAAACTTAGGAGATGCTGAAAAAACAGCCCATACAGCCAAACTGAATAAAAAAGGCAAAATAAATGACAAAGAGATGACGACTAGAAAAGACGTAAAAGCAAAGAACCCAAATAAGAAAAACAGTAGCAGTGCCGAAGAAACGAGCGTGAGAGACAAAAAGCAAAATTATACCAAGGGTCGAAAAAATATAAAAAGAAGGAAATCTAGAGAAAGTAATGATTCAAGTTCAGAAGATGAAAGTGAAGAAGGAGCCTGTATATTTTGTAGCGATCTTTATTCCAACTCTAAAGCAGAAGAAGGTTGGATAAGGTGCCAAAATTGCGAATGCTGGGCCCATGAAGTTGCGCGGGAGTGGGGGAAGACGAAGACGAAGACGAAGACGAAGACGAAGACGAAGACGAAGACGAAGACGAAGACGAAGACGAAGACGAAGACGAAGACGAAGACGAAGACGAAGACGAAGACGAAGACGAAGACGAAGACGAAGACGAAGACGAAGACGAAGACGAAGACGAAGACGAAGACGAAGACGAAGACGAAGACGAAGACGAAGACGAAGACGAAGACGAAGACGAAGACGAAGACGAAGACGAAGACGAAGACGAAGACGAAGACGAAGACGAAGACGAAGACGAAGACGAAGACGAAGACGAAGACGAAGACGAAGACGAAGACGAAGACGAAGACGAAGACGAAGACGAAGACGAAGACGAAGACGAAGACGAAGACGAAGACGAAGACGAAGACGAAGACGAAGACGAAGACGAAGACGAAGACGAAGACGAAGACGAAGACGAAGACGAAGACGAAGACGAAGACGAAGACGAAGACGAAGACGAAGACGAAGACGAAGACGAAGACGAAGACGAAGACGAAGACGAAGACGAAGACGAAGACGAAGACGAAGACGAAGACGAAGACGAAGACGAAGACGAAGACGAAGACGAAGACGAAGACGAAGACGAAGACGAAGACGAAGACGAAGACGAAGACGAAGACGAAGACGAAGACGAAGACGAAGACGAAGACGAAGACGAAGACGAAGACGAAGACGAAGACGAAGACGAAGACGAAGACGAAGACGAAGACGAAGACGAAGACGAAGACGAAGACGAAGACGAAGACGAAGACGAAGACGAAGACGAAGACGAAGACGAAGACGAAGACGAAGACGAAGACGAAGACGAAGACGAAGACGAAGACGAAGACGAAGACGAAGACGAAGACGAAGACGAAGACGAAGACGAAGACGAAGACGAAGACGAAGACGAAGACGAAGACGAAGACGAAGACGAAGACGAAGTTTTTACCTGTGACTTCTGTCAGTAACATATTTGAATAATTTGTCTTATTAACCTTTCCTTTTATATTGTTAATAATAATAATAATAATAATTTTTCTTTATATACCATGTTCTCGACTAGATCGATAAAACGGGATACTTGCTACTTTTTTATTATGCATATTTTTTTCTCATGTGGCTTCTGTTTTTTGCATAAAAAATGGTATCAATCAAAAGTCAATTAATAACTGAAACTGGAGCCAAAAAATAGTCCCCAGCATTGATTTCTCCTATGTTTTTTTCTTTCACTAAAATATCTGCGTTTTAAAGACTCACAAACTAATTTATTAACCGCTAACAACCAAATTACTTCAATAACAAATTCATCAACCCACCAGTGCACTTTTTTTTTTAAATTTATTTTCTTCTTCTCGACGCGTTCCACTGCTAAATGTCATGCATATCTGAAATCCTGTAGCGGCTAAGAAATAATACTTATTTTTAAACAAGAGGGTAAATCCAACTCGGAGGCACACACATATAAATCTGCCAGTTACTTTGTCGAGCACGTTCAAATTCCTTAAGCTTTTAAATTGGGAGTGGCTCCTGCTCCACTTCACGTAACCACCATATATATGTTCATGAGAAGAGAAAAATATGAAGAACCGCCTTCTTCACAAATTAGAAATATTGCTCTAGAATATTTTAAGAGTGACAAATTTATAAAACACTTCCTCAAACACATAAAGTATTAAGCCAGCGTTAGAGCCACCTTGTAGGCAATATCTCGACTCTTATTTCGATAATTGATTGATGAATAGAATCTCAATGGTTCACGATAAACAGCCTCTTGGTATATCTGTTATTAGGTCCGGAGTGTGATTGAATGACAAAGGAGTTCGAACAATACAAAACTCTCATTAATGACCTCCAAACTAAATAATAGAGTAAAGGTAATAATTAATAATAACTATATGGAGAAATTCAAATATTCAATTAGCTAAGATGAATACTCTGTGAATATCTACAATTCTTACATACCCTGGATCCTTAACAACGGAACATAATACTTAAACAAGGACTATTACTTTCTAACAACTCGAAGGACCATCTTATTAAAAGAACATTAATTTAAAGTAATAGTCCAGTTTGATAAGCAATGGCGTCCTAATAGGGAAGCATGGAAATGAAAACTTCATTATCTGCCTTTTTCACTTCATTTACTGCATATAAAATGTCTTGCGCTAGCGTTCTGCGCGCACATCTAGCCGTTAGAACTAAACTCATGCCGTGATTGGCGTAGATATTTTGAAAATACACAGGATCGGCTTGGCGTCATATGAAAATTAATCAAATTGATTGGCTTTCAGAGAGGATTTTATTGAAACCGAACAATACTCTATTCTGGAACGTCAGGCTCGAGCACAAGGTTATAAATTAGGATTTTGTTATCCAAAGATCCATCTGTACATCTGTGTTTTCTGAAGAGGTTGCCAGTGTTCCTTGTTCTTGTTCAGGTATGTCTTGTTGATATAAAAGGTGACGTACTGGTCCAAGAACGCTTCCTTGAGGTACTCCTGTTTGAATGTCTTGTTATTCCTTCCTGTTTAATTCTAAATAATTTATAATAATAATAGGATAATAAAATGGGCAGCAGGAAGCAGCAGGAATTGCTATTGTCAACTAAGGTTTTTCTAATATTCATGTCGAATTTTATACACTTCTTGATTAATCCTGTATGGTTGATAGCCTGTAGGTCTATAACTCGCTCGTTTTGTGGCGAATATACGAGAATAGAACTGAATAGATCTACCTCCGATGCGTGATGTCTGTGTTAGTTTCTCGGTATAAACTTGTAGTTTAGTTAGGAATTTCGGCGGTTGAAGTGGTCGAGGAAGAATTTGCACAGGTTAAGCAGTTCCAAACTTCGACCCTTAGTTAGAAAACTTGTGAAGGATCTCTTGCTATTTACATAGATCTATCATTTCAAAGGAGAATTCATCCATATTTGATTATGTATGAAGAACATTCTTTCCAGTTTCCAGTAAAGAAATTTTAAATATGAACAAAAAAAAACTTGGGACCAGAGTAGACGGTAAAAGATAACTCAAAGTTTAAACGCAAGGAATGAGAATTGTTACACTTCAATGGATAGCCAACTCGGCTGCCTTCTTTTTTGGTGTTTGTTCTCCCCCAATTTACGTTTCCAAATTTTTTCTTTTGCTTTCCAAGGTGATTTTAATGGAAATTCACTCTATATATCAACGACAGAAATATTCTTAGTACATTAGTTGGTTTTCACTCGATTTTGAAAGAAGACGGCCTGGACCCTAAAACTGAGCATCAATTGAAGAAACACTAAATCCAGAGCCAAAAAGTGACTTCTACGATCCAGGTCTTCGATAAAATCCCATATTAGGCTAGTCATGATTGTCATCTGACTCTCTGACATTATAAGGAATTGCTCGCCCTCGACAGACCTCTATTGTTTTCTCTCGTGTATTGCAAGATTATAAAGATCTTCCCCTGAAATCAGAGGAGTAATTTCTCGTGGGCAGCTAAAGCTGTCACCTGGTTTTTTGGAATGTATAAACTCTAGTGCCATTTTCAGTTTTAGACCCATCATCGGAGTACCATATCTGCCCCTGTCTAAAGCTACTGAGTTCTTTTTCAGTCCACACTTTTCTCTTTTTTAGCTTAAGCCAAAGATCGGATATGGAAACTCTCATGACTAGAAGGAGGAGATTTATGTTCACTCACCCCAGAACACTCTTCCTCCTTTGGAACTTTTTGTAAGGATGGAGGCTATGATGGCAATTCTTAGGCAGACAAGAAACTCTTAACCAGGCTATTGAAACTGAGTAAGAGAGTTATGAAGACAGTTACCATTAGACTCGAAGTTTCTGGAGTGAAAGTAGATAATATGGGAAATGGTACTGGGACTGTTAAGTCCAAAGGAATGAATGAATAAATGGATTATAGGAATACATATGAAGTGGAAACTTGTGGAATTCACTCATGCGTCTTGGTATATAAATTGTGACGTTCTAAATGAGCTGCCAATAGGTATTTTAGTAAATAATGGCGTAAAACGAATTGTATAGTATTTCTGCAATAAAATGTTTACAATTGGTCGTAAAATTAGTATGTTTATTGTTTGAAAATACCTTGAAAACAGATGGATATTTTACAAAATCTCATTAGACAAAAAAAACTCACCTGTTTAAGATCGATAGTAATAATGACGTATTCGTAGTGGGGGCCGTAATATACGGCGGGACTCTGCCACCATCTATTGCTCCCGTCGATGGCGAAATTAATAGAATGCCTTTTACCGGGATCGGGGCTGAAATTGTCGCAAATACCGCAACGGCCTTTGCCATTATCTGCCATCCGGCAGAATTCTTCTCTTCCTCTCTCCCCGCAAGTCGCGTTAGCTGTGATCGCGGCCTTTGTGGCCAAATTAAAAACTGAAGGCCATAGACCGGCCTGGGGAGTTGAGCGCCGCGGGGGGTGATTCCCGATGCCTCCACGATGGCTTTTTAGAAATTTCAGCCCTGAAAAATTCAATTAGCATTAGTACTTAAAATTGGGCTTTTGTGTGGGATTAGCGTGTAAAGCCAGATGGGGTTTTATGCAGTTACAAAATAGAAAGTAGAGTTGGGATTGGAAATAAAAAATTATTACAATACATCACTTTTTCGATTTTTGAAACAGATAAATATAATTTACGGTACGAGTAACAAATGGTTTTATTATCCAAAATAAAAATACCCATGTAAGATCTAAAGGATCGAAATACGGTACTTTTTTCCATTCACAAAATAAATTGGTAGATATTTTTAAACCCCGAGCTTATGTGCTGTAGCCGGACGTTTCGACTTATCGCATTTAATATCAACAAAGTCAATTTATTTCTTAACTTCTCCGTCTGTTTCTTTTGGTCTTCTAAAATTGAACGATTCGATTCGGTCCAATTTTGAGATAACTTTATTTGGTAACGTGATTAACTCTAATGATTTCTTCGTCCTGGGGCTAAATGTCATCTGCAGAAGGAATCTAGTTGTATTAATAATTATTATTATAACATTTATTTATTGACGTAACGAACAACGAGTGTAATTCAGCAAAAAAAATTATTGAATAAGAAACCTGAAAACATATCAAAAATTATGAAACAATAAAGTTTTTTCGTAACTCTCATTTTCGGATACCCTCGTATACAAAATATCGTAGATACGATGTCGTCGATTTTTTTTCCATATTCGTTAATTATTTATGAATATGTAACTTGAATTTCAGCTCAAAATTCCCATTATTATGGGCTCTACGATTTTTTGACTTAGTGCGTGTATATTTGACTACAATTTAACCTCACTTTTGTAATTTTCAAAATCGAAACTAAGTTTTATTAGACACTTTTATGTCTGGAAATCCACTAATTCGACCCCGTAGATTACGAAAATGCCCATAACAAGTTTCCAAAGTTTATGGTTGAAATTTTGTATTTTTTCGAATTTTCGTAACATTCATTTTCGGACACCCTCGTATACAAAATATCGTAGATACGATGTCATCGATTTTTTTCCATATTTCTTCATTATTTGTGAATAGGTAACTCGAATTTCAGCTCAAAATTCCCATTATTATGGGCTCTACGATTTTTTGACTTAGTGCGTGTATATTTGACTATAATTTAACCTCACTTTTGTAATTTTCAAAATCGAAACCAAGTTTTCTTAGACACTTCTATATATGGAAATCCACTAATTCGACCCCGTAGATAACGAAAATATCCATAACAAGTTTCTAAAGTTTATGGTTGAAATTTTGTATTTTTTCGAATTTTCGTATCTCTCATTTTCGAATACCCTCGTATACAAAATATCGTAGATACGATATCGTCGATTTTTTTCCATATTTGTTCATTATTTGTGAATGTATAACTTAAATTTCAGCTGAAAATTCCCATTATTATGGGCTCTACGATTTTTTGACTTAGTGCGTGTATATTTGGCTACAATTTAACCTCACTTTTGTAATTTTCAAAATCGAAACTAAGTTTTCTTAGACACTTTCATATATGGAAATCTACTAATTCGACACCGTAGATAACGAAAATGTCCATAACAAGTTTCCAAAATTTATGGTTGAAATTTTGTATTTTTTCGAATTTTCGTACCTCTTATTTTCGGATACCCTCGTGTACAAAATATCGTAGATACGATATCGTCGATTTTTTTCCATATTTGTTCATTATTTGTGAATGTATAACTTAAATTTCAGCTGAAAATTCCCATTATTATGGGCTCTACGATTTTTTGACTTAGTGCGTGTATATTTGGCTACAATTTAACCTCACTTTTGTAATTTTCAAAATCGAAACTAAGTTTTCTTAGACACTTTCATATATGGAAATCTACTAATTCGACACCGTAGATAACGAAAATGTCCATAACAAGTTTCCAAAATTTATGGTTGAAATTTTGTATTTTTTCGAATTTTCGTACCTCTTATTTTCGGATACCCTCGTATACAAAATATCGTAGATACGATGTCGCTGATTTTTTTCCATATTCGTTAATTATTTGTGAATGTGTAATTTAAATTTCAGCTGAAAATTCCCATTATTATGGGCTCTACGATTTTTTTGACTTAGTGCGTGTATATTTAACTACAATTTAACCTCACTTTTGTAATTTTCAAAATCGAAACTAAGTTTTCTTAGACACTTTCATATATGGAAATCCACTAATTCGACACCGTAGATAACGAAAATATCCATAACAAGTTTCTAAAGTTTATGGTTGAAATTTTGTATTTTTTCGAATTTTCGTAACTCTCATTTTCGGACACCCTCGTATACAAAATATCGTAGATACGATGTCGTCGATTTTTTTCCATATTACTTCATTATTTGTGAATATGTAACTTGAATTTCAGCTCAAAATTCTCATTATTATGGGCTCTACGATTTTTTGACTTAGTGCGTGTATATTTGACTATAATTTAACCTCACTTTTGTAATTTTCAAAATCGAAACCAAGTTTTCTTAGACACTTCTATATATGGAAATCCACTAATTCGACCCCGTAGATAACGAAAATATCCATAACAAGTTTCTAAAGTTTATGGTTGAAATTTTGTATTTTTTCGAATTTTCGTATCTCTCATTTTCGAATACCCTCGTATACAAAATATCGTAGATACGATATCGTCGATTTTTTTCCATATTTGTTCATTATTTGTGAATGTATAACTTAAATTTCAGCTGAAAATTCCCATTATTATGGGCTCTACGATTTTTTGACTTAGTGCGTGTATATTTGGCTACAATTTAACCTCACTTTTGTAATTTTCAAAATCGAAACTAAGTTTTCTTAGACACTTTCATATATGGAAATCTACTAATTCGACACCGTAGATAACGAAAATGTCCATAACAAGTTTCCAAAATTTATGGTTGAAATTTTGTATTTTTTCGAATTTTCGTACCTCTTATTTTCGGATACCCTCGTGTACAAAATATCGTAGATACGATGTCGTCGATTTTTTTCCGTATTAATCCATTATTTGTGAATATGTAACTTAAATTTCAGAAAAAAGTCTCATTATTATGGGCTCTACGATTTTTTTACTTAATATGTGTATATTTGACTACAATTTAACCTCACTTTTGTAATTTTCAAAATCGAAACTAAGTTTTCTTAGATATTTTTATATATGGAAATCCACTAATTTGACCCTGTAGATGACGAAAATGCCAATAACAAGTTTCCAAAGTTTATGGTTGAAATTTTGTATTTTTTCGAATTTTCGTACCTCTCATTTTCGGATACCCTCGTATACAAAATATCGTAGATACGATGTTGTCGATTTTTTTCCATATTTGTTCATTATTTGTGAATGTGTAATTTAAATTTCAGCTGAAAATTCCCATTATTATGGGCTCTACGATTTTTTTGACTTAGTGCGTGTATATTTAACTACAATTTAACCTCACTTTTGTAATTTTCAAAATCGAAACTAAGTTTTCTTAGACACTTTCATATATGGAAATCCACTAATTCGACACCGTAGATAACGAAAATATCCATAACAAGTTTCTAAAGTTTATGGTTGAAATTTTGTATTTTTTCGAATTTTCGTAACTCTCATTTTCGGACACCCTCGTATATAAAATATCGTAGATACGATGTTGTCGATTTTTTTCCATATTACTTCATTATTTGTGAATATGTAACTTGAATTTCAGCTCAAAATTCTCATTATTATGGGCTCTACGATTTTTTGACTTAGTGCGTGTATATTTGACTACAATTTAACCTCACTTTTGTAATTTTCAAAATCGAAACCAAGTTTTCTTAGACACTTCTATATATGGAAATCCACTAATTCGACCCCGTAGATAACGAAAATATCCATAACAAGTTTCTAAAGTTTATGGTTGAAATTTTGTATTTTTTCGAATTTTCGTATCTCTCATTTTCGAATACCCTCGTATACAAAATATCGTAGATACGATATCGTCGATTTTTTTCCATATTTGTTCATTATTTGTGAATGTATAACTTAAATTTCAGCTGAAAATTCCCATTATTATGGGCTCTACGATTTTTTGACTTAGTGCGTGTATATTTGACTATAATTTAACCTCACTTTTGTAATTTTCAAAATCGAAACTAAGTTTTCTTAGACACTTTTATATATGGAAATTCACTAATTCGATCTCGCAGATTACGAAAATGCCCATAACAAGTTTCCAAAGTTTATGGTTGAAATTTTGTATTTTTTCGAAATTTCGTAACTCTCATTTTCGGACACTATCGTATACAAAATATCGTAGATACGATGTCGTCGATTATTTTCCATTTTTGTTCATTATTTTTGAATATGTAACTCAAATTTCAGCTAAAAATCCCATTATTAGGGGCTCTACGATTTTTTGACTTAGTACGTGTATATTTGACTACAATTTAGCCTCACTTTTGTAATTTTCAAAATCGAAACTAAGTTTTCTCAGACACTTTCTCACTTTCATATATGGAAATCCAATAAGTCGACCCCGCAGATTACGAAAATGCCCATAGCAAGTTTCTAAAGTTTATGGTTGAGATTTTGTTTTTTTTTCCGAGTTTTTGTACCTCTCATTTTCGGACACCCTCGTATACAAAATATCGTAGATACGATTTCGTCGATTTTTTTCCATATTCGTTAATTATTTATGAATATGTTACTTGAATTTCAGCTAAAAATTTCCATTATTATGGGCTCTACGATTTTTTGACTTAGTGCGTGTATATTTGACTACAATTTAACCTCACTTTTGTAATTTTCAAAATCGAAACCAAGTTTTCTTAGACACTTCTATATATGGAAACTTACTAATTCGACCCCGTAGATTACGAAAATGCCCATAACAAGTTTCTAAAGTTTATGGTTGAGATTTTGTTTTTTTTTCGAATTTTTGTACCTCTCATTTTCGGATACCCTCGTATACAAAATATTGTAGATTACGAAGATTAGTGCGTGTATATTTGACTACAATTTAACCTCACTTTTGTAATTTTCAAAATCGAAACTAAGTTTCCTTAAACACCTTTATATATGGAAATCCACTAATTCGACCCCGTAGATAAGGAAAATGTCCATAACAAGTTTCTAAAGTTTATGGTTGAAATTTTGTATTTTTTCGAATTTTTGTACCTCTCATTTTCGGATACCCTCGTATACAAAATATTGTAGATACGATGTCGTCGATTTTTTCCCATCTTAGTTTATTATTTGTGAATATGTATCTTGAATTTCAGCTCAAAATTCCCATTATTATCGGCTCTACGATTTTTTGACTTAGTGCGTGTATATTTGAATACAATTTAACCTCACTTTTGTAATTTTCAAAATCGAAACTAAGTTTCCTTAAACACCTTTATATATGGAAATCCACTAATTCGACCCCGTAGATAAGGAAAATGTCCATAACAAGTTTCTAAAGTTTATGGTTGAAATTTTGTATTTTTTCGAATTTTCGTAACTCTCATTTTCGGACATCCTCGTACACAAAATATCGTAGATACGATGTCGTCGATTATTTTCCATTTTTGTTCATTATTTTTGAATATGTAACTCAAATTTCAGTTAAAAATTCCCATTATTATGAGCTCTACAATTTTTTGACTTAGTACGTGTACATTTGACTATATCTCAACCTCACTTTCGAATTTTCAAAATCGAAACTTTGGAGTTTTCTCGACTACATTTTCGCATATTAATTGCCCAATCCTGCAATATTATTTTCAATTTCTTTCTGGATAAAATATGTATCACTTTAAATATATGAAAGAAGCAGAGGTAATTTTGCAGCTATGATTTTTTATACATAAATTAAGCTGTCTGTGTCTCTAAATTTGCTTCCAAGGTATGCAAAATTTCTCGTTTTTTATCCTAATTTAAATCGATTCGGTATCTCTTTGGTCTACAATAAATACCTACTTTTTAGCTTATGAAACTTTGCCAGTTACGCCCTCCAACTTGTCTGCGCTTGACATAATTGAATGATTGTAAGTGGCGTCTGCAAAAACCAAAATTTTCTCCCCTTGTCAACTTCGTTATCTTTTGTCTCGCACAGAATTAGAAGGATCTTACATAAATAATGTAAGGTATATACCTACCTACTTTTTTTGTTATCTTTAAGCCACGTAGCTTAAATTTTAATGTTTCTAGAACTTTTTCTTAACAAGGATTTTACAGGACGATGTTATAAAAGGATTAACATTAAAAACGAGCTGGAAGTGTTAAAATAACACTTGAAATTTATTAAATCATAATTCCGTTGTCACTAATTGGACTTCACTTTTCCATAGAAAATGGTACCAGGAAGTGTATTTATAACCTCGAAATATTTTTTAACTACGCGTTTCAACGTCCGTTATCAAAATAAGAACGAATGAAACCGCAAACTTCTTGTGGTTTTACTTTGCCGACACTTGTCATTTGAACTCAATCCAATAAAAAGAAAAAGAAAAAGTCGGCGAGTATGAAATGAAAAAGCGGTCGTTGTGGTAATTATACAGAGTAAAGTTAAATCTCCTGGGGTACAAAAAACGCGAAAAAAAAACAATTACCGAGTTCTTCAGAAACTTTTATGACATAAGCTTATATACAGAGTGAGCAGATGAAGCTAAGACACATCCACAATCTTCAATCTCTAACTAAGTTCTAGTGATTACAATTTGCTTTGATTTCAAACTTTTATCTCTGTAGCGTTTCTTAAGATAGTTTGCTTCAACTGGAATATTTTTTGGCGGTTTTAAACTCGCAGTGTACAGGGTGTCTAATTATAGTATAGTACAGGTCGACCAGAACAGCTAGAGTGTTGAGAATTGTTTGCGCGTCAGCAAACGTTGAAGCGTATTCGCTGAATAAGTAGAATTTTTTAATCACCGCCACCTAGCGACCGTTAAATCCACTGGAATTAAACGATGATATAATATTTTATTTGGTATTGAATTCCCTTTCAAATGATACTAAGTTTGTCAAAATCCATAATTATAACAGTTTTATTGAGCTTTCCCAGTCACCCCTACCAGTTATTTTACAAGATAGAGGCAAAAGTACTGGAGCGAACTTACATAAAATGATCTAATGATTATGAATATTTAAATTTTGTGGTACTATAACGGTATATTTATTATAGAAAAATGATGTTTTTGTTATAGGACCTGACCTGAAAATACCAATAATACTTTCCTTCGTATTAAATACCAATAATTACATATTCATTGACTTCGAAATCTGAATTTCTACAACGATCTTTATCCTCTGAGAGAACATTTATTGAAAGTTCTAAGCTGTTTTCAAAATTTATGGTATAACTTCGAAATTCCAACCATCGTATTGCCGAAATAAATTCATAACCTACCCTAACGCAACCTTGCTTTTGAACTTGCACGACTTGATTCAGTTCAACGTCTTGATGCAAACAAATAAAAATAGTTAGCGAGCAAGTTTTATAAAAGTGCAATGCCTGTTGTAGTCAACAATGTTTCCAAACGGATGCGATAAAAATATAATTTATAAGCAAATATTCATTTAACGAAGAATAACTGACAGTTTTATGACAAGCTTTGTGAAAGGGGCTTAATTAACCTTAAAAAAAGTTCACTGCAGAAGTGGAAGACACGTTAAATAGAAAAACACATTAACATTGGTCTACTGGTTATCTTAAGGTCGATTCAGACGTATCAGTCCCGTTCCGTCACAGTTGCGGCGCCGAAGCGAATAGTTAGCGAGCAAGTTTTATAAAAGTGCAATGCCTGTTGTAGTCAACAATGTTTCCAAACGGATGCGATAAAAATAGAATTTATAAGCAAATATTTATTTAACGAAGAATAACTGACAGTTTTATGACAAGCTTTGTGAAAGGGGCTTAATTAACCATAAAAAAGTTCTCTGCAGACGTGGAAGACACGTTAAATAGAAAAAAACACATTAACATTGGTCTACTGGTTATCTTAAGGTCGATTCAGACGTATCAGTCCCGTTCCGTCACAGTTGCGGCGCCGAAGCGAATAGTTAGTGAGCAAGTTTTATAAAAGTGCAATGCCTGTTGTAGTCAACAATGTTTCCAAACGGATGCGATAAAAATAGAATTTATAAGCAAATATTTATTTAACGAAGAATAACTGACAGTTTTATGACAAGCTTTGTGAAAGGGGTTTAATTAACCATAAAAAAGTTCTCTGCAGACGTGGAAGACACGTTAAATAGAAAAAAACACATTAACATTGGTCTACTGGTTATCTTAAGGTCGATTCACACATATCAGTCCCGTTCCGTCACAGTTGCGGCGCCGAAGCGAATAGTTAGCGAGCAAGTTTTATAAAAGTGCAATGCCTGTTGTAGTCAACAATGTTTCCAAACGGATGCGATAAAAATAGAATTTATAAGCAAATATTTATTTAACGAAGAATAACTGACAGTTTTATGACAAGCTTTGTGAAAGGGGCTTAATTAACCTTAAAAAAAGTTCACTGCAGAAGTGGAAGACACGTTAAATAGAAAAACACATTAACATTGGTCTACTGGTTATCTTAAGGTCGATTCAGACGTATCAGTCCCGTTCCGTCACAGTTGCGGCGCCGAAGCGAATAGTTAGTGAGCAAGTTTTATAAAAGTGCAATGCCTGTTGTAGTCAACAATGTCTCCAAACGGATGCGATAAAAATAGAATTTATAAGCAAATATTTATTTAACGAAGAATAACTGACAGTTTTATGACAAGCTTTGTGAAAGGGGCTTAATTAACCATAAAAAAGTTCACTGCAGAAGTGGAAGACACGTTAAATAGAAAAACACATTAACATTGGTCTACTGGTTATCTTAAGGTCGATTCAGACGTATCAGTCCGGTTCCGTCACAGTTGCGGCGCCGAAGCGAATAGTTAGCGAGCAAGTTTTATAAAAGTGCAATGCCTGTTGTAGTCAACAATGTTTCCAAACGGATGCGATAAAAATAGAATTTATAAGCAAATATTTATTTAACGAAGAATAACTGACAGTTTTATGACAAGCTTTGTGAAAGGGGTTTAATTAACCATAAAAAAGTTCTCTGCAGACGTGGAAGACACGTTAAATAGAAAAAACCATTAACATTGGTCTACTGGTTATCTTAAGGTCGATTCAGACGTATCAGTCCCGTTCCGTCACAGTTGCGGCGCCGAAGCGAATAGTTAGCGAGCAAGTTTTATAAAAGTGCAATGCCTGTTGTAGTCAACAATGTTTCCAAACGGATGCGATAAAAATAGAATTTATAAGCAAATATTTATTTAACGAAGAATAACTGACAGTTTTATGACAAGCTTTGTGAAAGGAGCTTAATTAACCTTAAAAAAAGTTCACTGCAGAAGTGGAAGACACGTTAAATAGAAAAACACATTAACATTGGTCTACTGGTTATCTTAAGGTCGATTCAGACGTATCAGTCCCGTTCCGTCACAGTTGCGGCGCCGAAGCGAATAGTTAGCGAGCAAGTTTTATAAAAGTGCAATGCCTGTTGTAGTCAACAATGTTTCCAAACGGATGCGATAAAAATAGAATTTATAAGCAAATATTTATTTAACGAAGAATAACTGACAGTTTTATGACAAGCTTTGTGAAAGGGGCTTAATTAACCTTAAAAAAAGTTCACTGCAGAAGTGGAAGACACGTTAAATAGAAAAACACATTAACATTGGTCTACTGGTTATCTTAAGGTCGATTCAGACGTATCAGTCCGGTTCCGTCACAGTTGCGGCGCCGAAGCGAATAGTTAGCGAGCAAGTTTTATAAAAGTGCAATGCCTGTTGTAGTCAACAATGTTTCCAAACGGATGCGATAAAAATAGAATTTATAAGCAAATATTTATTTAACGAAGAATAACTGACAGTTTTATGACAAGCTTTGTGAAAGGGGTTTAATTAACCATAAAAAAGTTCTCTGCAGACGTGGAAGACACGTTAAATAGAAAAAAACACATTAACATTGGTCTACTGGTTATCTTAAGGTCGATTCACACATATCAGTCCCGTTCCGTGACAGTTGCGGCGCCGAAGCGAATAGTTAGCGAGCAAGTTTCATAAAAGTGCAATGCCTGTTGTAGTCAACAATGTTTCCAAACGGATGCGATAAAAATAGAATTTATAAGCAAATATTTATTTAACGAAGAATAACTGACAGTTTTATGACAAGCTTTGTGAAAGGGGTTTAATTAACCATAAAAAAGTTCACTGCAGAAGTGGAAGACACGTTAAATAGAAAAACACATTAACATTGGTCTACTGGTTATCTTAAGGTCGATTCAGACGTATCAGTCCGGTTCCGTCACAGTTGCGGCGCCGAAGCGAATAGTTAGCGAGCAAGTTTTATAAAAGTGCAATGCCTGTTGTAGTCAACAATGTTTCCAAACGGATGCGATAAAAATAGAATTTATAAGCAAATATTTATTTAACGAAGAATAACTGACAGTTTTATGACAAGCTTTGCGAAAGGGGTTTAATTAACCATAAAAAAGTTCTCTGCAGACGTGGAAGACACGTTAAATAGAAAAAACCATTAACATTGGTCTACTGGTTATCTTAAGGTCGATTCAGACGTATCAGTCCCGTTCCGTCACAGTTGCGGCGCCGAAGCGAATAGTTAGCGAGCAAGTTTTATAAAAGTGCAATGCCTGTTGTAGTCAACAATGTTTCCAAACGGATGCGATAAAAATAGAATTTATAAGCAAATATTTATTTAACGAAGAATAACTGACAGTTTTATGACAAGCTTTGTGAAAGGAGCTTAATTAACCTTAAAAAAAGTTCACTGCAGAAGTGGAAGACACGTTAAATAGAAAAACACATTAACATTGGTCTACTGGTTATCTTAAGGTCGATTCAGACGTATCAGTCCCGTTCCGTCACAGTTGCGGCGCCGAAGCGAATAGTTAGCGAGCAAGTTTTATAAAAGTGCAATGCCTGTTGTAGTCAACAATGTTTCCAAACGGATGCGATAAAAATAGAATTTATAAGCAAATATTTATTTAACGAAGAATAACTGACAGTTTTATGACAAGCTTTGTGAAAGGGGTTTAATTAACCATAAAAAAGTTCTCTGCAGACGTGGAAGACACGTTAAATAGAAAAAAACACATTAACATTGGTCTACTGGTTATCTTAAGGTCGATTCACACATATCAGTCCCGTTCCGTCACAGTTGCGGCGCCGAAGCGAATAGTTAGCGAGCAAGTTTTATAAAAGTGCAATGCCTGTTGTAGTCAACAATGTTTCCAAACGGATGCGATAAAAATAGAATTTATAAGCAAATATTTATTTAACGAAGAATAACTGACAGTTTTATGACAAGCTTTGTGAAAGGAGCTTAATTAACCTTAAAAAAAGTTCACTGCAGAAGTGGAAGACACGTTAAATAGAAAAACACATTAACATTGGTCTACTGGTTATCTTAAGGTCGATTCAGACATATCAGTCCCGTTCCGTCACAGTTGCGGCGCCGAAGCGAATAGTTAGTGAGCAAGTTTTATAAAAGTGCAATGCCTGTTGTAGTCAACAATGTTTCCAAACGGATGCGATAAAAATAGAATTTATAAGCAAATATTTATTTAACGAAGAATAACTGACAGTTTTATGACAAGCTTTGTGAAAGGGGTTTAATTAACCATAAAAAAGTTCTCTGCAGACGTGGAAGACACGTTAAATAGAAAAAAACACATTAACATTGGTCTACTGGTTATCTTAAGGTCGATTCACACATATCAGTCCCGTTCCGTCACAGTTGCGGCGCCGAAGCGAATAGTTAGCGAGCAAGTTTTATAAAAGTGCAATGTCTGTTGTAGTCAACAATGTTTCCAAACGGATGCGATAAAAATAGAATTTATAAGCAAATATTATTTAAACGAAGAATAACTGACAGTTTTATGACAAGCTTTGTGAAAGGGGCTTAATTAACCTTGAAAAAGTTCTCTGCAGACGTGGAAGACACGTTAAATAGAAAAAACCATTAACATTGGTCTACAGGCTCTCTTAAGGTCAATACGGACGTATCAGTCCCGTTCCGTCACAGTTGCGGCGCCGAAGCGAATAGTTAGCGAGCAAGTTTTATAAAAGTGCAATGTCTGTTGTAGTCAACAATGTTTCCAAACGGATGCGATAAAAATAGAATTTATAAGCAAATATTTATTTAACGAAGAATAACTGACAGTTTTGTGACAAGGTTTGTGAAAGGGGCTTAATTAACCTTAAAAAAAGTTCACTGCAGAAGTGGAAGACACGTTAAATAGAAAAACACATTAACATTGGTCTACTGGTTATCTTAAGGTCGATTCAGACGTATCAGTCCCGTTCCGTCACAGTTGCGGCGCCGAGGCGAATAGTTAGCGAGCAAGTTTTATAAAAGTGCAATGCCTGTTGTAGTCAACAATGTTTCCAAACGGATGCGATAAAAATATAATTTATAAGCAAATATTCATTTAACGAAGAATAACTGACAGTTTTATGACAAGCTTTGTGAAAGGGGCTTAATTAACCTTAAAAAAAGTTCACTGCAGAAGTGGAAGACACGTTAAATAGAAAAACACATTAACATTGGTCTACTGGTTATCTTAAGGTCGATTCAGACGTATCAGTCCCGTTCCGTCACAGTTGCGGCGCCGAAGCGAATAGTTAGCGAGCAAGTTTTATAAAAGTGCAATGCCTGTTGTAATCAACAATGTTTCCAAACGGATGCGATGAAAATAGAATTTATGAGCAAATATTTATTTAAACGAGGAATAACTGACAGTTTTATGACAAGCTTTGTGAAAGGGGCTTAATTAACCATAAAAAAGTTCACTGCAGAAGTGGAAGACACGTTAAATAAAAAAACACATTAACATTGGTCTACTGGTTATCTTAAGGTCGATTCAGACGTATCAGTCCCGTTCCGTCACAGTTGCGGCGCCGAAGCGAATAGTTAGCGAGCAAGTTTTATAAAAGTGCAATGTCTGTTGTAGTCAACAATGTTTCCAAACGGATGCGATAAAAATAGAATTTATAAGCAAATATTTATTTTAATGAAGAATAACTGACAGTTTTATGACAAGCTTTGTGAAAGGGGCTTAATTAACCTTAAAAAAAGTTCACTGCAGAAGTGGAAGACACGTTAAATAGAAAAACACATTAACATTGGTCTACTGGTTATCTTAAGGTCGATTCCGACGTATCAGTCCCGTTCCGTCACAGTTGCGGCGCCGAAGCGAATAGTTAGCGAGCAAGTTTTATAAAAGTGCAATGCCTGTTGTAATCAACAATGTTTCCAAACGGATGCGATGAAAATAGAATTTATGAGCAAATATTTATTTAAACGAGGAATAACTGACAGTTTTATGACAAGCTTTGTGAAATGGGCTTAATTAACCATAAAAAAGTTCTCTGCAGACGTGGAAGACACGTTAAATAGAAAAAACCATTAAAATTTGTCTACAGGCTCTCTTAAGGTCGATTCAGACGTATCAGTCCCGTTCCGTCACAGTTGCGGCGCCGAAGCGAATAGTTAGCGAGCAAGTTTTATAAAAGTGCAATGCCTGTTGTAGTCAACAATGTTTCCAAACGGATGCGATAAAAATAGAATTTATAAGCAAATATTATTTAAACGAAGAATAACTGACAGTTTTATGACAAGCTTTGTGAAAGGGGCTTAATTAACCTTAAAAAAAGTTCACTGCAGACGTGGAAGGCACGTTAAATAGAAAAACACATTAACATTGGTCTACAGGCTCTCTTAAGGTCGATTCAGACATATCAGTCCCGTTCCGTCACAGTTGCGGCGCCGAAGCGAATAGTTAGCGAGCAAGTTTTATAAAAGTGCAATGTCTGTTGTAGTCAACAATGTTTCCAAACGGATGCGATAAAAATAGAATTTATAAGCAAATATTTATTTTAATGAAGAATAACTGACAGTTTTATGACAAGCTTTGTGAAAGGGGCTTAATTAACCTTAAAAAAAGTTCACTGCAGACGTGGAAGGCACGTTAAATAGAAAAACACATTAACATTGGTCTACAGGCTCTCTTAAGGTCGATTCAGACATATCAGTCCCGTTCCGTCACAGTTGCGGCGCCGAAGCGGACAATCCGTCGAGTAAAACACGGCGTCGGACAGTTTCAGCACGGTAGGCCGATTTTAATCTTCGTTACGATATTTTTCAGTTTTGCTGATAAGTTTGACAAAATAACAGTAAACCGCCGTGCGCCTGTACTGTAAAAACCGAAAAAAAAATGTCAGAGGTGTATCTATGCACACACGTATATATTTACATAAGATTATAAATACACCAGACCGACTGGCAGATGTGGTCGAACGAATTAAAATGAAATCTTGGTAGGTGCTATTTTTGCAGTACGCGGTGGGCCCTCCGATCTGGTTGTTCAGCCACTGAATTACTTCTCGGAAGTTCTGGGTGTAATCTTATGGAAAGCTGTGGAGAATAAATGGCTCGTAAAATATTAAAAGTTTTACAATTCACTTCCACGTTTGTACTAATAAATGCAGGTTTTCAGGAAAGCCTATTAACATAATTCGGTTTTGCTTCAGCGTTTTGGATTTATGCCCAAATGAAATTGCGTTTAATATACAGGGTTTCTTAATAAAGTTCATCTACAACAGCCTCTTGTGCTTTTTGTATCTTCCAGATTTAGTCCCATAATACCTTATCCTGTAACCATAGTGGTGCTGGTGCTGAGCTAATCAATCAATCCCCTTACCAGTCTGTACAGGTTCTTCACCAGAATTAGCATAAGCAGAATATGTTTAGCCTTTTTTGTCAGTGTAGCACATTAACTGAAGGAAATGTTATACAGCCCCATTTTGTGCAGGTGTTCTCTTATAGGACTGTGACTGGCTAGAAGTTCCGTTATTGCTCTGATTTCTTAGAAGCTTTCTTTTGCTCGGATGCTGCACCAGATACATCTCAACCTCTTGTGCTTTTTGTATCTTCCAGATTTAGTCCCACAATACCCTCTCCGTAACCATAGTTCCCTTGCATCAGTAATCTACACTATCTACACGCAAATGAACATAAATGGGTGTATATAGGCCAAAAAAATTCTTATACTCCCACGCGCCAAAGCAGGAACACAGCAAACTCCTGGTCAAAACATTATCTTCGAATATGATGCACTGTCTCATTTGGGAAATAGAGCGCCAAAGGGAAGATACTTCCAAGAAAGACCTAGTGAAAAGACAGTTGATCCTGATAAGGACTATTGGATAAGGTGCCTAGTATTCGAAGCCTCTGACTGGTAGTGCTGAGCTCATCAATCAATTCATCTACAGGTTCTTCACCAGAATTAGCATAGGCAGAATATGTTTAGCCTTTTGAAGCTTGCTCCTTATTGCACGACATAGGACTTGTCAAAAATTGTCAAAATTTTGATAAAAGGGTCAATAATTATAAAAGACAGTCAAAAATGGTCAATAATTGTTAAAATTTGTCAAAATTTTTGAAAAATGGTCAAAATATTTGAAAAATTGTCAAAAATGGTCAATAATTGTCAGAATCTGTCAAAAATTGTCAAAGATTGTCAAAAATGGTCAAAAATGGTCAAAAATTGCCAAAAATTGTCAAAGATTGTTAAATATTAAAAAAATGGTCAAAAATAGTCCATAATTGTCAAAATTTTTGAAAGTTGTCAAAAATGGTCAATAATTGTCAGAAACTGTCAAAGATGGTCAATAATTGTTAAAATTTAGAAAAATGTTCAAAAATTGTTAAAATTGTGTAAAAATGGTGAATAATTATAAAAAACTGTCAAAAATGGTCAATAATTGTTGAAGAATTGTCAAAATTTTTAAAAAATTGTCAAAAATGGTCAATAATTGTCAGAAACTGTCAAAATGGTCAATAATTGTTAAAATTTTCTTAACATTGTCAAAAATTGTCAAAATTTTGAAGAAATGGCCAATAATTATAAAAAACTGTCAATCATTGTTAAAAATTGTTAAAATTTTTGAAAAATTGTCAAAAATGGTCAATAATCGTCAGAACCTTTCAAAAATGCTCAAAAATTGTCAAAAATGGTCAATAATTGTTAAAATTTGGAAAAACGGTCAAAATTTTTGAAAATAGGAAATAGGGCGCCCAAGGGAAGATACTTCCAAGAAAGACCTAGTGAAACGACTGTTGATCCTGATTAGGACTATTCAATTCATCTACCAGTCTGTACAGGTTCTTCACCAGAATTATGTTGTCAAAAATTGTCAAAATGTTGATAAAAAGGTCAATAATTATAAAAGACTGTCGAAAATGGTCAATAATTGTTAAAACTTGTCAAATTTTTTGAAAAATTGTCAAAGACTGTCAAAAATGCTCAAAAATGGTCAAAAATGGTCAAAAATGGTCAAAAATTGTCAAAAATTGTCAAAAATTGCCAAAAATTACCAAACATTGCCAAAAATTGTCAAAAATTGTTAAATATTTTAAAAAATGGTCAAAAATAGTCAATAGTTGTCAAAATTTTTGAAAGTTGTCAAAAATGGTCAATAATTGTCAGAAACTGTCAAAAATAGTCAATAATTGTTAAAATTTAGAAAAATGATCAAAAATTGTTAAAATTTTGTAAAAATGGTCAATAATTATAAAAAACTGTCAATAATTGTTGAAGAATTGTCAACATTTTTGAAAAATTGTCAAAAATGGTCAATAATTGTCAGAAACTGTCAAAATGGTCAATAATTGTTAAAATTTTCGAAACATTGTCAAAAATGGTCAAAATTTTGAAGAAATGGCCAATAATTATAAAAAACTGTCAATCATTGTTAAAAATTGTTAAAATTTTTGAAAAATTGTCAAAAATGGTCAATAATCGTCAGAACCTTTCAAAAATGCTCAAAAATTGTCAAAAATGGTCAATAATTGTTAAAATTTGGAAAAACGGTCAAAATTTTTGAAAATAGGAAATAGGGCGCCCAAGGGAAGATACTTCCAAGAAAGACCTAGTGAAACGACTGTTGATCCTGATAAGGACTATTCAATTCATCTACCAGTCTGTACAGGTTCTTCACCAGAATTATGTTGTCAAAAATTGTCAAAATGTTGATAAAAAGGTCAATAATTATAAAAGACTGTCGAAAATGGTCAATAATTGTTAAAACTTGTCAAATTTTTTGAAAAATTGTCAAAGACTGTCAAAAATGATCAAAAATGGTCAAAAATTGTCAAAAATTGCCAAAAATTACCAAACATTGCCAAAAATTGTCAAAAATTGTCAAAAATTGTCAAAAATTGTCAAAAATTGTCAAAAATTGTTAAATATTTAAAAAAATGGTCAAAAATAGTCAATAGTTGTCAAAAATTTTGAAAGTTGTTAAAAATGGTCAATAATTGTCAGAAACTGTCAAAAATGGTCAATAATTGTTAAAATTTAGAAAAATGGTCAAAAAATGTTAAAATTTTGTAAAAATGGTCAATAATTATAAAAAACTGTCAATAATTGTTGAAGAATTGTCAAAATTTTTAAAAAATTGTCAAAAATGGTCAATAATTGTCAGAAACTGTCAATAATTGTTAAAATTTTCGAAAAATTGTCAAAAATTGTCAAAATTTTGAAGAAATGGTCAATAATTATAAAAAACTGTCAATAATTGTTGAAAATTGTAAAAAATGGCCAATAATTGTCAGAACCTTTCAAAAATGCTCAAAAATTGTCAAAATATTTTTAAAATGGTCAAAATTTTCGAAAAATGATCAAAAATGATCAATAGAATGATGGCTTCTGTCGGCGATCCGACGACTAAAGGAAATTTCTTTGTTACTTTTCAACCTCATGTGCTTTTTGTATCTTCCAGATTTAGTCCCACAATACCCACTCCGTAACCAAAGTTCCCCTGCATCCGTATTCTAGGCGGAAATCTACGCTATAGACACGCAAATGAACATGTAAGGGTAGAGGCCAAAATATTCCTATACTCTCATGTACCAAAGCAGGAACACAGCAAACTCGTGGTCAAAACATTATCTTCGAATGTGAAGCTCTGTCTCATTTGGGAAATAGAGCGCCGAAGGGAAGATATCTCTAAGAAAGATCTAGTGAAAAGACAGTTGAGCCTGATAAGGATTATTGGATGAGGTGCCGAGTATTTTAAGCCTCTGACTGGTGGTGCTGAGCTAATCAATCAATCCCTCTACAAATCTGTACAGGTTCTTCACCAGAATTAGCATAGGCAGAATATGGTTAGCCCTTTTTGTCCTTGTACTACATTGACTGGAGGAAACGTGTTCGTTATACAGCCCCATTTTGTGCAGGTGTTCTCTTATAGGACTGCGACTGACTAAAAGGTCCGTTATTGTTCTGATTTCTTAGAAGCTTGCTTCTGGTGGTTATAATTTGAAGACATGCAACAAGCAGGACCAAATTTTTATTCTTACAGTCTCTTGGTCACGCTTTAATTATCTACTAAGCAGGGATGCATGAAAAAAGGTATGTAAGAGACAAATATTATTGTTAGATAATTCTGAGATGAATTTATGGTTCCAATTTCCTTCTCCAATCAAACTGTGGATGTTACATGTCCCCATACTTATTATTTTACCTTTTTTATACTAATTTATAGAGTTTTATAAATAACCAAATGGTTTTCTTAATAAAATAGTATTATTTCTTCCACCCTTGCCGTTTAAAAATCAGTGGAAATGTAAAAAGAAAGCGGTAGCTTTAAACGATGGTGTTCCCAACTTGTTATCCAATTTCGTTAAAGATCCAAACCGCAATACATCTCTTGAAAAGTCTTTCAGTAATTTACGGTCTGTCGAAAAATAGGTCCTTCCTTTTAATTGGACATTGAAACCCATGTTCAACTTTCGACAGATTTCAGTGGCGTTACCGATATTCTTTTATCGATTGCAAGACTGATAAATACCAACCCAGAGTGATGAAAGAAAGAATTTGGAATATTTGTTGTAATAATATGGTAAGTCGTTTTATACAGGGTGTCCAAAACATTCCCAAGTCAAACTACTGATATACTGAAAGAAAAAAGAAGAGCAAAGCCATCAGTGTGATGGGTTTTGTAAACTTGTTAAAAGAAAATTGGTTTATAATATTCCGCTCTGTATATGAAATGCATTAGCCTGAATATAACAATAGCGTAAAATATTGAAAGTAAAATAAATAATTCATCTTTAATCCCGGAAGTTTCTATAACGAGCCGACGTCGATTTTCTTGGTTTATATACCCTTATACTTCGTCATAAATTCTTTCGAGTGTCATAGCCCGATTTTCATTCGAAAATTTCCAAACCGTCAACTGATTTAATGGTACGAGACATGAAAACCGTAATGAACTTCAATTATACACGAAAAAATAATTATGTATGTTAATTGGAGTATTGATTTTAATTTACGACTCGAAAACATGAACCGAATTACTTAAATATCAGAGTTTTGTTTACTTTTACGGCAAATGATGATTTATTGGTCCTTACACGAAATCTCAACAGAGAAACTTCCTTCACGAACTGAGTAGAGTAGATCTTTTCTGTATAGTCCATTCCAAGATATTTCGTTTTGACTTGATGATTCAAAATCAAAATAGTATGTAAGATAACAATAGCACAGTATCGAAAAGATAATGTCTAATACTATGATTATTTTACAACTGAAATGTTTGGATGATGAGACTAAGGCAAGATATATTCCCGAATTTTTATTTTTTAAGTTAAAAGTATTTTTCACGTTAAATGGTTGACCACCTTATCAAGTCAGGAGTCAACGTAATATTGTGAAATATTCTTTACCAGTGAATTTTTCAACAAAATATACATACTTGTAAGACTCAGTTGCGGTTAATTGTATCTTAAAATACCGAACAAAACATTGATGGGAAGGAACCGCAGATGGTTTCGCTTTTTCAACGTTCAGTTTATACACAACGGTTCTTTAAAAGTCTGTCTCTCATTTATTTTTCCTATTAGACTGTTTTATTTTCATCCGACCTAAATATATCGGATATAATAGAAAAGTAAACACATTTGTACCTATTAGTATACATTACAGACGTGTCCAAAACGTCTCTTTGTTAACAGACATATAAAATCGACGAATCTCCCTATGGCTATGGCTAAAAATATATATCGACTTTAAAATAAATTTACGGTAACAATTTCGAAACGTATCGAATTCTTGTCACTTGTACAATCCTCGGAGAAATACCTACTGAAAAAATTCAGTGATGTTCTCCTTAAATTTATTTTAAAATCGATATTTCATTGTTTACAAACAGTGTCGTTTCTGTGGGGGGTACACGAAAAATAATCCACTAGAATACACTGCTTCACAAAAATTCGGAGATTTTTGGGTCATAAAGTGTTTATGTGTTATAGATTGCAACATGTCTATCGACCTGTTTCGATTTTACAGAATAAATCCTTTTAATTAGAGCTCGTCGTCACTAGCCACATCCAATCATAGTTCTGTGATCCCAAACTCTTCAACCCCGACAATAAGACAATCTGACGACAATCTGACAATCTGACAATCTGACGTAAGACGTCTGCCAACGGACGCTTCCATTTTTTTGCACAACCCCACGTGAAACATCCCTTCCTGTTATCGACCGCCTAAGGGGACAGATCATCTTTCGCTATCTTTCATATCTTAAGTACCTATCTTATGAATTTTGCTGTGGTAAGTTCAAAATCATAATTTATAATTAATAAGCTTCTTCTAAAGTAGTGTCTGATATAATTTTCGTATGCATTCTTTATTTTTTTACAGAGATAGACGAAATTAAATTCAACACGTGGTCATAAACTGTTCTTTTATACTAATATGGTAGTTTTAAACCAAATATTCTTTTATAATTCACTGTTTTACTTTTATACAAACATTTTCAAGCTTTTTCAGTTGCGAAATAACCCTTTTAATTATAAAATAACATTTTTATAAATTACTGTTAACCTATGAAATATTCTTTCGTAACGCCAGTGCCGGTTTCATATATTTCCTAAGCACGATATTTTTTCATATAACTAAATAGATAACTTTTGGCTATGATTAGTTTCTTTCGGATCATTAGTATATTTTTTTAATTTAGCCGATAATTGCTATTTTTACTGTTTTAACATGAGATTAAAAAGACAATCAAAAATCTGTTGTCTAGTGTGGAAAGCTCCTTGATGAAGCAAAAGTCTTCGTCCCATCGAATCCCAAAGATTTGGGGTTTGAGATCGGGAGACTGCGAAGGCCATGGTAAAACATTGATTTGCGCATTTTCCAGATATTCGTTTACTAGGTGTGCTATCATATTTTTGTCAACAGTACAAAAAACAATGACCGTTCAACGAAGAAGGAACAACTACTTCTCGGGCTATATGTCCCGACACACATTAAATTACACTTCAAAGCTAAGCGGGGCTGGTATATCTGCAAGATATAATCAACCATTCTGGTTTGTAAATAGAAGGATTTCGGCGTATTTGCACCTCATCAGTACAAGGTAGATATCCAGTTTCCAGCTCTGACTTGGAAACAACAAAATTATGAAACCCTGTATGAAATACTGTCGAAATCTGAATTTCATTTGGAAACACACTATATAGATTACTTAATAAAAAGTCTAACCTATATCAGCGTTGCCAAGTTTTAAAGTTTTTTTGACGACTAATAAATCGTCTCCAAAAGATTTTTTTTTTATTTCTAGTCGGTATTTTCGAGGAAATGTTCGTTATTGACCATTAAATATGTTCACTATAAAACGGCGTTGTAAAATTCGAAGTTAATTTCAAATTATCAAAGAAAAATGAAAAAGAAAACGCAAGAAATAAATGTAACGTCGTTTCTCCGCTTTCAGAAAATGCTATACATTTCTTTAATTGCATTCACACTGGCAGTGAAATAAAAATTCGAGACGATTTCTGTGGCTCGCATTGGATTATTCCAGTTAATTGCTCGATTTTCTACAGCTAATTAATTCATAAATCTTTGCTTTTATTTTAAAGCAAAACTTAAAACACCAGATTATTATAAACCTGAAAGTAGTTTGCAGATTTAATTTAATTTTTTGTACGACCCCCGTATTTTCATATAATCATACGATCATTAAAGTTCCATATTATGTTCATGTTCCATTTGTACGTCTATTTCATATAATGACTGTAAGATTAAGGCTCATTTCGAACACGGTTAGACCCTTGAAGGTATTCAATATAGAAGAAAAAGCTCGTCAACAACTTTTATATTATTATTTGAACCTTCAAATTGAATACTATTCGTACGAAAGGAAATGAAGTATAATAAGACAACATAATGATGGTCGAAATGAAGTAGACAAAGGAAAGAACATTTAGGGTTATTTATAGAATAAAAGACTGAGAAAATAAAAGCATTTTAAGGACACGTCCAGCTAATATTATTAATGAATTGGAACAAATTTATTCATCACCAAAAAAAATATTTGTCATCAAATTATTAGTTTTAATCCCAGAAATTATTTTTTCTCTCAGATTTATAAACACATTAAAATAAACTAGGGAACAAGATTTAAATTTGTTAGAACTTTTGTAAGAGCCCCGGTATTAAATTGAAATTTTTTAGGGTACCCATTACAATAACATGTTATTTATCTAATTGAAGATTATAAAGTTAGGATCTTATATTTCCGGACGGACTATAATTAAAATTTGTTAGAAACTGAATAATTTCTTCCAGGTAGTAATGAGAATAAAAGAAACACAAGATAATGGGAAATTATTCAAGCTAGGTATATTTCTGAGAATAGGTATAAACAGTTTTTATCTTTACGAATAATCTGACTCACTGCCGCTGCTGGAATCACTTTCATCTAGAGTAATCACGTTTTTTTTACATTTTGTTCATTTTTTCACAATTTGGGGGGGTTGCGGGGGGAATTTTTGTTGGGAAGTATATACCTATATTAAAATGATTAAATCGTACTCTTAATGAAATTTATGTGTGCAATAAGAAGGTTAGTTATTGTCCGTAAAAGTTGAGAAAGTTCTTATAGTGTCTTAACAATAAATATCCCACGTTCTTTTTGGTTGATAAATATTAATACGTCTTTTAAAAGTTGACTTAAAAACAAAACATGAGCTGTTTAAAAACCTGACACGCCCGCTGCGATCTGTAAAAGTCTGAAGAAGTCAAGCCCTTTTCATCGAATAGGTGAATGCATCTTCTAGTGGAGTCAAGACGAAGGCATTGTTTGAAAAAAAAATAGGGGGCGAAAACAGTGGCGTATATGAACGAAAAATGTATTGAATTTTTAGAAAACTTTATATAAAGCCAAGATACTAGGACGGAAATATGAACCATCTGAAAATGTGACGGATATTTAATATTATTATTAGACCAAAGAAAATTGTAAGAATATCATTGCCAACAGTGTTTCATGTAAATAGAGTAAATATTTTTTTGATACGCCTCTGGACCGTTTTAAATCGAATTCTGCGTAGTATGTAATACAAATATATGTACTTAAAGAAAAAACCCACTAGCTTATAATTATTAAACTATTCACGAAATCTCCAATTTCGCCCTCGAAAAACCCTTATCCTCGGCTACTGCCCTTTCTCGAGTAGATATCAGGGCTTATTGTTCTCAATAATGGGCGCCAGACTCTTCAGGACCCCTACAGTCAGTTCAGCCAGCCACTCTTCGAAACATTTTCTTCTTTGATGTTTATGAAGCTCGTAAATCCTCGTAAGGATTTTTTTTCTGGTCGAGCGTTAATTTGTATCGTTTTGAATAATATTGGTCCGACATGCCATCGTCGGTGAAAATTCGTTTATTGGGTGTGGACGTTTAAACGGAAAGATTGTTTATGTCGGCATGAACATATTCAACAAGTCACTTTTGGTGCTAAAATAGATACGTTATGGGTTTAACAAACACACTGTACAGCGTGAGCTTTATGACAGCTTAAATCTGCTTTTGGCACATTCTTTACTCTTTATATTTGCTTGTTGAATTTAAATAAATAAGAACAAACAAAATTTTATTTATATCTTCTTGTAACCAATAAAGAAGACTAAGGAATGTATCGTTATACGGAGCATTTCAATGAAAACTATCCACCCCACTGAATTCTGAAAAAATTAAAAAATAGGTCAAAAATCATATAAAGGGGGACGTCTTTTTGCTCATATGTAGAGGTTATAACTTTAACCCCCTCCCCCCTATGGTTACCACTCCCAATTTTTTAAATGGAACTCCCTATACATTATTGCATTGTTGGATAGCGCTGCTACATCAATATCATATTTTTCCAATTCCCATGCAATTTCCTCCATCTTTCCTGGTTCAAGCATTGTCTTCACGTTCCAAGTACTAATTTTAATTTCTTTATTCCTACGTACTTTTTTCTTCTTTCCTCTTTTTGATTGATATTTACTTTTTTTATCTCCTGATTCACCATTAGTGTTTTCTTTACCTTTGTCTTGTACCTTTTTTTCAAACATATAATTACAATTATTATTAGAGATCTCCCTACTTTTTTGAAGCTTGCTTCTTCTTGCACGATATAGGATAAAAATAGTCAAAAACGATCAATAACTGTCAAAACTGTCAAAATTGGTCAATAATTGTCAAAAATGGTGAATAATTGTTATAATTTGAAAAAATAGTCAAAAATTGTTAACAATTTTGAAAAAATGGTCTAAAATGGTCAAAATTTTTGAAAAATTGTCAAAAATGATCAATAATTGTCAAAACTGTCAAAATTGGTCAATAATTGTCAAAAATGGTCAATAATTGTCAAAAATGGTCAATAATTGTTAAAATTTGAAAAATGGTCAATAATTATAAAAAACTGTCAAAAATGGTCAATAATTGTTAAAAATTGTCAAAAATGGTCAATAATTGTTAAAAATTGTCAAAAATGATCAATAATTGTCAAAACTGTCAAAATTGGTCAATAATTGTCAAAAATGGTCAATAATTGTTAAAATTTGAAAAATGGTCAATAATTATAAAAAATGGTCAATAATTGTTAAAAATTGTCAAAAATGATCAATAATTGTCAAAACTGTCAAAATTGGTCAATAATTGTCAAAAATGGTCAATAATTGTTAAAATTTGAAAAATTAGTCAAAAATTTTGAAAAAATGGTCAATAATTGTCAAAAATTGTCAAAATTTTCGAAAAATTGTCAAAATTTTCGAAAAATGCTCAAAAATGGTCATTCTATTGTGCATAAGAAGCAAGGTTCTGTCGGCGGTCCGGCGACCGCTCACCTTTTTTTTATTTGTATTTATATTACCTTCTTTTTTGTTATTTCCTTTATCTATTCTAATCCTATTATCTACATTTGCCCCTTTACTACATTTTGTTTTCATTAATTTTCTATTACTAATCTTAAAATTATTTCTAATTCTAAATCTAATCCTATCTTCCTCCTGTTCTTTATTTGTGAAGCTTGCTTCTTATTGCACGACATAGGACTTTTGGGAAGGCTTGGTCAAAAATTTAAAAAAATGGTCAATGATTTTAAAATTTTTTGAAAAATTGTCAAAAATGGTCAAAAATTTTTAAATATTTTAAAAAATGGTCAATAATTGTTGAAAATTTTCAAATTTTTTAAAAAATGATCAAAATTTTTGAAAAATTGTCAAAAATGGTCAATAATTGTCAGAAACTGTCAAAAATTGTCAAAATTTTGAAAAAATGGTCAATAATTATAAAAAACTGTCAAAAATGGTCAATAATTGTTAAAAATTGTCAAAATTTTCGAAAAATTGTCTAAAATGGTCAATAATTGTCAGAACCTGTCAAAAATGCTCAAAAATTGTCAAAAATGCTCAATACCTGTTAAAATTTGGAATAAAGGTCTAAAATGGTCAACATTTTTGAGAAATTGTCAAAAATGATCAATAATTGTCAAAATTGGTAAATAATTGTCAAAAATGGTCAATAATTGTTAAAATTTGAAAAAATGGTCAATAATTGTTAAAATTTGAAAAACTGGTCAATAATTGTCAAAAATTGCCAAAATTTTTGAAAAATGGTCAAAATTTACGAAAAATTGTAAAAAAATTTCAAAATTTTGAAAAAATGGTCAATAATTAAAAAACTGTCAAAAATGGTCAATAATTGTTAAAAATTGTCAAAAATGGTCAATAATTGTTAAAAATTGTCAAAAATGGTCAATAATAGTCAGAACCTGTCAAAAATGGTCAATAATTTTTAAAATTTGGAAAAATGGTCAAAAATGATCAATAATTGTCAAAACTGTCAAAACCGGTCAATAATGGTCCAAAATTGTTAAAATTTGAAAAAATGGTCAAAAATTGTCAAAAATTTTGAAAAAATGGTCAATAATTATCAAAAATTGTCAAAATTTTGAAAAAATGGTCAATGATTATAAAAAACTGTCATAAATGGTCAATAATTGTTAAAAATTGTCAAAAAGGGTCAATAATGGTCATTCTATTGTGCATAAGAAGCAAGCTTCTGTCAGCGGTCCGGCGACCGTTCACTTTTTTTTTATTTGTACTTATATTACCTTCTTTTTTGTTATTTCCTTTATCTATCTTAATCCTACTATCTACATTTATCCCTTTACTACATTTTGTTTTCATTAATTTTCTATTACTAATCTTAAAATTATTTCTAATTCTAAATCTATTCCTATCTTCCTCCTGTTATTCATTTTTTTGTTCCTCTTCATTGCCTCTTTCGTCTCCACATTCCTTTTCTTCTAGTTTTTTTCTTCTCTTCTAAGCAATTTGGTAATTTTCTCCTCGCTTTCTCTTACCTCTGGTGACCTCACATTTACTTTCCTTTCAAGCTCATTTGTCTCTGCCTTTTCTATCTTTTTCTCTTCTTCCTGAAAACCATAATTGTCATGTACATTCCCATCTATTATCAATTTATCATATTTAAAATAAGCTCTACTTCCATTTTTCCTTGCTCTTTTCATAAACTGCATCATGTATTTCCGGTCTTCCTGTACTCTTTTTGTCAAATCATCATTTATCCAAATGTTTGTACCTTTTAAGTTTTTCTTTTTTTTCATTATATTCATTGCTTCTTTTCCCATTGGTTGAGCTTCATGATTATTGGTCTCTTTATTGTTACCTTTAGCTTGGGACTTGATCCTTGATGCTTAAATTTTCTTTCTGAATTTTTTTTCGTATTCCACTGAAGTAGTTGATTCTTTAGTGGATCTTGGATGGTTCTCATTACTGTCATCATCTCTAAAGATTCGGTTATATTATGGTTAATAGGGTCTCTATTTGATGGGACATTTGACTGGAGAGCTCTTAAAACCATTAATTTTCCCCTTGAGAACGACATAGACTAATCATAACTAGCACATCACTTTTTATGACGCAGACTTAAGAAAGCACAGCACACGCGAGTAGGTTATCTTTTGTTTTGAAATGAATAAAGGCGTTATGTGCACTTGGCGCAGTGTGCTGGAGGAAGTTTACTTTCGCTTTGTAATGGATGAAGGTGTACGTTGGGTGAGTATTCATAACACCTTCATTAACCAGTATCTCTAAAAATATAGCTAATTGAATAATGAATGATGGGGGTATAATAGAAAAGGCTCATACCACCTTCTTCCATTTCAAAAAATGTTACTTAACACCTTCATCCACTTGCCCCATCAGTTTTGTACCTATTTGATTTTGAACGTTTATCGATAGAATCAATTATATTTTTATGCTTATTTTCTGATTAAGAGAGGTAACTCGTTGTGTCTCAGAAACTATTTATCGTACAGCTTAAAGGAAAAAAGCCGGCTGGTGTATATTCCTAACTATGACAAATTATACCTATATAACAGAATCACTCATAGTGGGTTATTCTGTGGCACAGCGTTGATGTACGGTAGCTCATGAAAAAAATATACCAGCTCTATGCATTTAGTCAAAATACGAAATAATTTCAATTATACAGGGTGTACGTTAAATTAAACAGTTTCAGGGGTCAAAAATGAGTCGATTTAAGGTGTTAAAGTAGAAAGTTTCTTATGAAAATATACATGTACATTTATACTTTGACCAATAAAAAGGGGTTGGTAGCGTTGGAAATTGTTTAGAGGAGATTGGACTCTTTTGATTCCTCAGTACAGCCCTGTTATTCAATATTTATCTATCTTCACTCATCATTTTTCTTCTTTCGAACAATCTCTACTTTCTCCTTCAAAAAATATATCAAAAGAATAAATAATGTATCAAAGTAATCTTTAATCCATATATATATATATATTTTTTAACTGACAGCATGCTCAGTTAACAATAGATATCCTAAAATAATTTTCTTGCATCTCAAAAATACTAACTGTAAATGTGAAGTAGCATCATTTTTTACATTAGTCCATTTAAATAAACGAATAAATACAGGCTGTGATTTATTTCAGTTTGTAGAAAGCAGGTGTTAAATAAAAATGTCCAATTCATTAAAAAAAAATAGCTGTGTAAATCGTTTCGTAATAATAATAATAATTTTAGAATAATCTATTCACTGTATTAATAATTGACTTATCAAAACCAATTAAATTTATTAAAATTAACAACAAATCATTCAGGAGAGAGTCACTCACTGAATATTTAATAAAAAATATTCCACTCTAAAATATACAGAGTAATTCATTAATAATTGGGAATAATTTAAATTTTTTAATTTTTCAAATTCCATCCTCTTTCTAGTGAATGGTTAAAAAATATAGCATCGCATTTAAAGATTCCCAGAAAAAGTTGAAAACAAAACAATTGTTAATATGCAATTTTATTAGGCATTGAATTCCCTTTCAAATGATACTAAGTTTGTCAAAATCCATAAAGTGGAACAAAAGTTATAAAACTTTTATTGAGTCAGCTTTCCCACTCACCCCTACCAGTTATTTTACAAGATAGAGGAAAAAGTACTGGAGCAAACTTACGTAAAATGATCTAATGATTACGAATATTTAATTTTTGTGGTACGTTTATTATAGAAAAATGATGTTTTTGTGATATTATTGAAAACTACGCCCTCTAACGGTGGAGTAGGAAACTTGAAAATAATTTCTCGTATACGAGTTTGTAATACAGATTTTTTTCTCTGCGCTGTACGATAAATAGTTTCTGAGAGATCAGACACCCTGTAGATACAGTTAACAAGTTACATTCCATTCTAAGCGACCGTAATTCTTATTTCAACAGTAAAATTTAAAATAAACCCACGAAAAGTGGCAAAACAACCGCAAATTTACGAGAAAAAAAATTATTTCTCAATTTGGACATAATCACACACGTTCGGCGCGTCTTACCGAAATGATTGCGGTGTTACGTGAAAGAGATAATTTTCCAATTCGCAGGTAAAAGAAGAAGATATAATATAAACGCCATTCCATATCCATTGTTCTCATCTTTACTTCCATACTGTGCGGCGTCAATTCACCCGAGAAATTATACACGATGTTTTCGATCTGGTGAACAATTTCAGAAAATTGGAGAGCTTCCAAAAACCACATAGGGACTGATCGTGTTACTGAATGCAGATTTTTTATTAAAAAGGGATCCGTCCCAAATATTATATTACTGACGTTGTAATTTTAGAGGCAGAAACTTCGTATTTCATTATACAGTGCCAAATCATAGGAATAACCGACGGTTTTATCATTAAAATAAACTACAACGCCGCTTGTGTGATTTAAATGATGTTACTTGATTTAATACAGGGTGTCTAATTATATTCTGAAATGGTAAGTATATCCTTCAACCACCTCTTCGACGTCTTATTAGTCACTTCCAGCCCAACACTCACCGAAAGACAATTGGCGAAATAATGATTTTATCAAAAAACAGACTAGTCCAGTCGATTAGTCGATTTCTCGTCCCAAAAAACTCCTTAATACGAATTTTTAGCATTTTTCATTTTTTTTGTCGAAAATTTATAACCAAGGGGTAGGTATGGAAATTTTTCGCGATAAAAATTGCTTTTTCCTATCTCCCTTATTGCTTGGAAATATCCTCTCAAAATACAGTCATATACGTAAAATTTTCCCCTGAATCGATTGGCGAAGACTAGAACGTTCTATATCTTCGATTAGTCGAGTTATGAGTATTTTTTGTTTTGAAAAGTGGATTTTCGAAAATTTCCTGACTCTATTGAAAGCGAAATAATGATTTTATCAAAAAACAGACTAGGCCAGTCGATTTCTCGTCCCAAAAAACTCCTTAATACGAATTTTTAGGATTTTTCATTTTTTCTGGTCGATTATTTAGAGCAAAGGATTGAAATCTTTCGCGATAAAAATTGCTTTTTCCTAACTCCCTTATTGCTTGGAAATATCCGCTCAAAGACAGTCATATACGTAAAATTTTCCCCTGAATCGATTAGCGAAGACTAGAACATTCTATATCTTCGATTAGTCGAGTTATGAGTATTTTTTGTTTTGAAAAGTGGATTTTCGAAAATCTCCTGACTCTAATTGAAGGCGAAATAATGATTTTATCAAAAAACAGACCAGTCCAGTCGATTTCTCGTCCCAAAAAACTCCTTAATACGAATTTTTAGCATTTTTCATTTTTTCTGGTCGACAGTTTAGAACAAAGGGGTAGGTATGGAAATCTTTCGCGATAAAAATTGCTTTTTCCTAACTCCCTTATTGCTTGGAAATATCCGTTCAAAATACAGTCATATACGTAAAATTTTCCCCTGAATCGATTGGCGAAGACTAGAACATTCTATATCTTCGATTAGTCGAGTTATGAGTATTTTTTGTTTTGAAAAGCGGATTTTCGAAAATTTCCTGACTCTATTGAAAGCGAAATAATGATTTTATCAAAAAACAGACTAGTCCAGTCGATTTCTCGTCCCAAAAAACTCTTTAATACGAATTTTTAGCATTTTTCATTTTCTCTGGTCGATAATTTAGAACAAAGGGGTAGGTATGGAAATCTTTCGCGATAAAAATTGCTTTTTCCTAACTCCCTTATTGCTTGGAAATATCCGCTCAAAATACAGTCATATACGTAAAATTTTCCCCTGAATCGATTGGCGAAGACTAGAACGTTCTATCTCTCCAATTAGTCGAATTATGACTATTTTTGGTTTTGAGAAGTGGATTTTCGAAAATTTCCTGACTCTAATTGAAGGCGAAATAATGATTTTATCAAAAAACAGACTAGTCCAGTCGATTTCTCGTCCCAAAAAACTCTTTAATACGAATTTTTAGCATTTTTCATTTTTTCTGGTCGATAATTTAGAACAAAGGGGTAGGTATGGAAATCTTTCGCGATAAAAATTGCTTTTTCCTAACTCCCTTATTGCTTGGAAATATCCGCTCAAAATACAGTCATATACGTAAAATTTTCCCCTGAATCGATTGGCGAAGACTAGAACGTTCTATCTCTCCAATTAGTCGAATTATGACTATTTTTGGTTTTGAGAAGTGGATTTTCGAAAATTTCCTGACTCTAATTGAAGGCGAAATAATGATTTTATCAAAAACAGACTAATCCAGTCGATTTCTGGTCCCAAAAAACTCCTTAATACGAATTTTTAGCATTTTTCATTTTTTCTGGTCGATAATTTAGAACAAAGGGGTAGTAGGTATGGAAATCTTTCGCGATAAAAATTGCTTTTTCCTATCTCCCTTATTGCTTGGAAATATCCTCTCAAAATACAGTCATATATGTAAAATTTTCCCCTGAATCGATTGGCGAAGACTAGAACGTTCTATCTTTGCTATAAGTCGAGTTATAAGTATTTTTTGTTTTGAAAAGTGGATTTTCGAAAATTTCCTGACTCTATTGAAAGCGAAATAATGATTTTATCAAAAAACAGACTAGGCCAGTCGATTTCTCGTCCCAAAAAACTCGTTAATACGAATTTTTAGGATTTTTCATTTTTTCTGGTCGATTATTTAGAGCAAAAGATGGAAATCTTTCGCGATAAAAATTGCTTTTTCCTAACTCCCTTATTGCTTGGAAATATCCGCTCAAAATACAGTCATATACGTAAAATTTTCCCCTGAATCGATTGGCGAAGACTAGAACATTCTATATCTCCAATTAGTCGAGTTATGAGTATTTTTTGTTTTGAAAAGTGGATTTTCGAAAATTTCCTGACTCTAATTGAAGGCGAAATAATGATTTTATCAAAAAACAGACCAGTCCAGTCGATTTCTCGTCCCAAAAAACTCCTTAATACGAATTTTTAGCATTTTTCATTTTTTCTGGTCGACAGTTTAGAACAAAGGGGTAGGTATGGAAATCTTTCGCGATAAAAATTGCTTTTTCCTAACTCCCTTATTGCTTGGAAATATCCGCTCAAAATACAGTCATATACGTAAAATTTTCCCCTGAATCGATTGGCGAAGACTAGAACATTCTATATCTTCGATTAGTCGAGTTATGAGTATTTTTTGTTTTGAAAAGTGGATTTTCGAAAATCTCCTGATTCTAATTGAAGGCGAAATAATGATTTTATCAAAAAACAGACCAGTCCAGTCGATTTCTCGTCCCAAAAAACTCCTTAATACGAATTTTTAGCATTTTTCATTTTTTCTGGTCGACAGTTTAGAACAAAGGGGTAGGTATGGAAATCTTTCGCGATAAAAATTGCTTTTTCCTAACTCCCTTATTGCTTGGAAATATCCGCTCAAAATACAGTCATATACGTAAAATTTTCCCCCGAATCGATTGGCGAAGACTAGAACATTCTATATCTTCGATTAGTCGAGTTATGAGTATTTTTTGTTTTGAAAAGTGGATTTTCGAAAATTTCCTGACTCTATTGGAAGCGAAATAATGATTTTATCAAAAAACAGACTAGTCCAGTCGATTTCTCGTCCCAAAAAACTCTTTAATACGAATTTTTAGCATTTTTCATTTTTTCTGGTCGATAATTTAGAACAAAGGGGTAGGTATGGAAATCTTTCGCGATAAAAATTGCTTTTTCCTAACTCCCTTATTGCTTGGAAATATCCGCTCAAAATACAGTCATATACGTAAAATTTTCCCCCGAATCGATTGGCGAAGACTAGAACATTCTATATCTTCGATTAGTCGAGTTATGAGTATTTTTTGTTTTGAAAAGTGGATTTTCGAAAATTTCCTGACTCTATTGGAAGCGAAATAATGATTTTATCAAAAAACAGACTAGTCCAGTCGATTTCTCGTCCCAAAAAACTCTTTAATACGAATTTTTAGCATTTTTCATTTTTTCTGGTCGATAATTTAGAACAAAGGGGTAGGTATGGAAATCTTTCGCGATAAAAATTGCTTTTTCCTAACTCCCTTATTGCTTGGAAATATCCGCTCAAAATACAGTCATATACGTAAAATTTTCCCCTGAATCGATTGGCGAAGACTAGAACATTCTATATCTTCGATTAGTCGAGTTATGAGTATTTTTTGTTTTGAAAAGTGGATTTTCGAAAATTTCCTGACTCTATTGAAAGCGAAATAATGATTTTATCAAAAAACAGACTAGTCCAGTCGATTTCTCGTCCCAAAAAACTCTTTAATACGAATTTTTAGCATTTTTCATTTTTTCTGGTCGACAGTTTAGAACAAAGGGGTAGGTATGGAAATCTTTCGCGATAAAAATTGCTTTTTCCTAACTCCCTTATTGCTTGGAAATATCCGCTCAAAATATAGTCATATACGTAAAATTTTCCCCTGAATCGATTGGCGAAGACTAGAACATTCTATATCTCCAATTAGTCGAGTTATGAGTATTTTTTGTTTTGAAAAGTGGATTTTCGAAAATCTCCTGACTCTAATTGAAGGCGATATAATGATTTTATCAAAAAACAGACCAGTCCAGTCGATTTCTCGTCCCAAAAAACTCCTTAATACGAATTTTTAGCATTTTTCATTTTTTCTGGTCGATAATTTAGAACAAAGGGGTAGTAGGTATGGAAATCTTTCGCGATAAAAATTGCTTTTTCCTAACTCCCTTATTGCTTGGAAATATCCGCTCAAAATACAGTCATATACGTAAAATTTTCCCCTGAATCGATTGGCGAAGCCTAGAACGTTCTATCTCTCCAATTAGTCGAATTATGACTATTTTTGGTTTTGAGAAGTGGATTTTCGAAAATTTCCTGACTCTAATTGAAGGCGAAATAATGATTTTATCAAAAAACAGACTAATCCAGTCGATTTCTGGTCCCAAAAAACTCCTTAATACGAATTTTTAGCATTTTTCATTTTTTCTGGTCGATAATTTAGAACAAAGGGGTAGTAGGTATGGAAATCTTTCGCGATAAAAATTGCTTTTTCCTAACTCCCTTATTGCATGGAAATATCGACTCAAAATAGAGTCATATACGTAAAATTTTCCCCTGAATCGATTGGCGAAGCCTAGAACGTTCTATCTCTCCAATTAGTCGAATTATGACTATTTTTGGTTTTGAGAAGTGGATTTTCGAAAATTTCCTGACTCTAATTGAAGGCGAAATAATGATTTTATCAAAAAACAGACTAATCCAGTCGATTTCTGGTCCCAAAAAACTCCTTAATACGAATTTTTAGCATTTTTCATTTTTTCTGGTCGATAATTTAGAACAAAGGGGTAGTAGGTATGGAAATCTTTCGCGATAAAAATTGCTTTTTCCTAACTCCCTTATTGCTTGGAAATATCCGCTCAAAATACAGTCATATACGTAAAATTTTCCCCTGAATCGATTGGCGAAGCCTAGAACGTTCTATCTCTCCAATTAGTCGAATTATGACTATTTTTGGTTTTGAGAAGTGGATTTTCGAAAATTTCCTGACTCTAATTGAAGGCGAAATAATGATTTTATCAAAAAACAGACTAATCCAGTCGATTTCTGGTCCCAAAAAACTCCTTAATACGAATTTTTAGCATTTTTCATTTTTTCTGGTCGATAATTTAGAACAAAGGGGTAGTAGGTATGGAAATCTTTCGCGATAAAAATTGCTTTTTCCTAACTCCCTTATTGCATGGAAATATCGACTCAAAATAGAGTCATATACGTAAAATTTTCCCCTGAATCGATTGGCGAAGCCTAGAACGTTCTATCTCTCCAATTAGTCGAATTATGACTATTTTTGGTTTTGAGAAGTGGATTTTCGAAAATTTCCTGACTCTAATTGAAGGCGAAATAATGATTTTATCAAAAAACAGACTAATCCAGTCGATTTCTGGTCCCAAAAAACTCCTTAATACGAATTTTTAGCATTTTTCATTTTTTCTGGTCGATAATTTAGAACAAAGGGGTAGTAGGTATGGAAATCTTTCGCGATAAAAATTGCTTTTTCCTAACTCCCTTATTGCATGGAAATATCGACTCAAAATAGAGTCATATACGTAAAATTTTCCCCTGAATCGATTGGCGAAGCCTAGAACGTTCTATCTCTCCAATTAGTCGAATTATGACTATTTTTGGTTTTGAGAAGTGGATTTTCGAAAATTTCCTGACTCTAATTGAAGGCGAAATAATGATTTTATCAAAAAACAGACTAATCCAGTCGATTTCTGGTCCCAAAAAACTCCTTAATACGAATTTTTAGCATTTTTCATTTTTTCTGGTCGATAATTTAGAACAAAGGGGTAGTAGGTATGGAAATCTTTCGCGATAAAAATTGCTTTTTCCTATCTCCCTTATTGCTTGGAAATATCCTCTCAAAATACAGTCATATATGTAAAATTTTCCCCTGAATCGATTGGCGAAGACTAGAACGTTCTATCTTTGCTATAAGTCGAGTTATAAGTATTTTTTGTTTTGAAAAGTGGATTTTCGAAAATTTCCTGACTCTATTGAAAGCGAAATAATGATTTTATCAAAAAACAGACTAGGCCAGTCGATTTCTCGTCCCAAAAAACTCGTTAATACGAATTTTTAGGATTTTTCATTTTTTCTGGTCGATTATTTAGAGCAAAAGATGGAAATCTTTCGCGATAAAAATTGCTTTTTCCTAACTCCCTTATTGCTTGGAAATATCCGCTCAAAATACAGTCATATACGTAAAATTTTCCCCTGAATCGATTGGCGAAGACTAGAACATTCTATATCTCCAATTAGTCGAGTTATGAGTATTTTTTGTTTTGAAAAGTGGATTTTCGAAAATTTCCTGACTCTAATTGAAGGCGAAATAATGATTTTATCAAAAAACAGACCAGTCCAGTCGATTTCTCGTCCCAAAAAACTCCTTAATACGAATTTTTAGCATTTTTCATTTTTTCTGGTCGACAGTTTAGAACAAAGGGGTAGGTATGGAAATCTTTCGCGATAAAAATTGCTTTTTCCTAACTCCCTTATTGCTTGGAAATATCCGCTCAAAATACAGTCATATACGTAAAATTTTCCCCTGAATCGATTGGCGAAGACTAGAACATTCTATATCTTCGATTAGTCGAGTTATGAGTATTTTTTGTTTTGAAAAGTGGATTTTCGAAAATCTCCTGATTCTAATTGAAGGCGAAATAATGATTTTATCAAAAAACAGACCAGTCCAGTCGATTTCTCGTCCCAAAAAACTCCTTAATACGAATTTTTAGCATTTTTCATTTTTTCTGGTCGACAGTTTAGAACAAAGGGGTAGGTATGGAAATCTTTCGCGATAAAAATTGCTTTTTCCTAACTCCCTTATTGCTTGGAAATATCCGCTCAAAATACAGTCATATACGTAAAATTTTCCCCCGAATCGATTGGCGAAGACTAGAACATTCTATATCTTCGATTAGTCGAGTTATGAGTATTTTTTGTTTTGAAAAGTGGATTTTCGAAAATTTCCTGACTCTATTGGAAGCGAAATAATGATTTTATCAAAAAACAGACTAGTCCAGTCGATTTCTCGTCCCAAAAAACTCTTTAATACGAATTTTTAGCATTTTTCATTTTTTCTGGTCGATAATTTAGAACAAAGGGGTAGGTATGGAAATCTTTCGCGATAAAAATTGCTTTTTCCTAACTCCCTTATTGCTTGGAAATATCCGCTCAAAATACAGTCATATACGTAAAATTTTCCCCCGAATCGATTGGCGAAGACTAGAACATTCTATATCTTCGATTAGTCGAGTTATGAGTATTTTTTGTTTTGAAAAGTGGATTTTCGAAAATTTCCTGACTCTATTGGAAGCGAAATAATGATTTTATCAAAAAACAGACTAGTCCAGTCGATTTCTCGTCCCAAAAAACTCTTTAATACGAATTTTTAGCATTTTTCATTTTTTCTGGTCGATAATTTAGAACAAAGGGGTAGGTATGGAAATCTTTCGCGATAAAAATTGCTTTTTCCTAACTCCCTTATTGCTTGGAAATATCCGCTCAAAATACAGTCATATACGTAAAATTTTCCCCTGAATCGATTGGCGAAGACTAGAACATTCTATATCTTCGATTAGTCGAGTTATGAGTATTTTTTGTTTTGAAAAGTGGATTTTCGAAAATTTCCTGACTCTATTGAAAGCGAAATAATGATTTTATCAAAAAACAGACTAGTCCAGTCGATTTCTCGTCCCAAAAAACTCTTTAATACGAATTTTTAGCATTTTTCATTTTTTCTGGTCGACAGTTTAGAACAAAGGGGTAGGTATGGAAATCTTTCGCGATAAAAATTGCTTTTTCCTAACTCCCTTATTGCTTGGAAATATCCGCTCAAAATATAGTCATATACGTAAAATTTTCCCCTGAATCGATTGGCGAAGACTAGAACATTCTATATCTCCAATTAGTCGAGTTATGAGTATTTTTTGTTTTGAAAAGTGGATTTTCGAAAATCTCCTGACTCTAATTGAAGGCGATATAATGATTTTATCAAAAAACAGACCAGTCCAGTCGATTTCTCGTCCCAAAAAACTCCTTAATACGAATTTTTAGCATTTTTCATTTTTTCTGGTCGATAATTTAGAACAAAGGGGTAGTAGGTATGGAAATCTTTCGCGATAAAAATTGCTTTTTCCTAACTCCCTTATTGCTTGGAAATATCCGCTCAAAATACAGTCATATACGTAAAATTTTCCCCTGAATCGATTGGCGAAGCCTAGAACGTTCTATCTCTCCAATTAGTCGAATTATGACTATTTTTGGTTTTGAGAAGTGGATTTTCGAAAATTTCCTGACTCTAATTGAAGGCGAAATAATGATTTTATCAAAAAACAGACTAATCCAGTCGATTTCTGGTCCCAAAAAACTCCTTAATACGAATTTTTAGCATTTTTCATTTTTTCTGGTCGATAATTTAGAACAAAGGGGTAGTAGGTATGGAAATCTTTCGCGATAAAAATTGCTTTTTCCTAACTCCCTTATTGCATGGAAATATCGACTCAAAATAGAGTCATATACGTAAAATTTTCCCCTGAATCGATTGGCGAAGCCTAGAACGTTCTATCTCTCCAATTAGTCGAATTATGACTATTTTTGGTTTTGAGAAGTGGATTTTCGAAAATTTCCTGACTCTAATTGAAGGCGAAATAATGATTTTATCAAAAAACAGACTAATCCAGTCGATTTCTGGTCCCAAAAAACTCCTTAATACGAATTTTTAGCATTTTTCATTTTTTCTGGTCGATAATTTAGAACAAAGGGGTAGTAGGTATGGAAATCTTTCGCGATAAAAATTGCTTTTTCCTAACTCCCTTATTGCATGGAAATATCGACTCAAAATAGAGTCATATACGTAAAATTTTCCCCTGAATCGATTGGCGAAGCCTAGAACGTTCTATCTCTCCAATTAGTCGAGTTATGAGTATTTTTTGTTTTGAAAAGTGGATTTTCGAAAATCTCCTGACTCTAATTGAAGGCGATATAATGATTTTATCAAAAAACAGACCAGTCCAGTCGATTTCTCGTCCCAAAAAACTCTTTAATACGAATTTTTAGCATTTTTCATTTTTTCTGGTCGATAATTTAGAACAAAGGGGTAGGTATGGAAATCTTTCGCGATAAAAATTGCTTTTTCCTAACTCCCTTATTGCTTGGAAATATCCGCTCAAAATACAGTCATATACGTAAAATTTTCCCCTGAATCGATTGGCGAAGCCTAGAACGTTCTATCTCTCCAATTAGTCGAATTATGACTATTTTTGGTTTTGAGAAGTGGATTTTCGAAAATTTCCTGACTCTAATTGAAGGCGAAATAATGATTTTATCAAAAAACAGACTAATCCAGTCGATTTCTGGTCCCAAAAAACTCCTTAATACGAATTTTTAGCATTTTTCATTTTTTCTGGTCGATAATTTAGAACAAAGGGGTAGTAGGTATGGAAATCTTTCGCGATAAAAAATGCTTTTTCCTAACTCCCTTATTGCATGGAAATATCGACTCAAAATAGAGTCATATACGTAAAATTTTCCCCTGAATCGATTGGCGAAGCCTAGAACATTCTATATCTCCAATTAGTCGAGTTATGAGTATTTTTTGTTTTGAAAAGTGGATTTTCGAAAATCTCCTGACTCTAATTGAAGGCGATATAATGATTTTATCAAAAAACAGACCAGTCCAGTCGATTTCTCGTCCCAAAAAACTCCTTAATACGAATTTTTAGCATTTTTCATTTTTTCTGGTCGATAATTTAGAACAAAGGGGTAGTAGGTATGGAAATCTTTCGCGATAAAAATTGCTTTTTCCTAACTCCCTTATTGCTTGGAAATATCCGCTCAAAATACAGTCATATACGTAAAATTTTCCCCTGAATCGATTGGCGAAGCCTAGAACGTTCTATCTCTCCAATTAGTCGAATTATGACTATTTTTGGTTTTGAGAAGTGGATTTTCGAAAATTTCCTGACTCTAATTGAAGGCGAAATAATGATTTTATCAAAAAACAGACTAATCCAGTCGATTTCTGGTCCCAAAAAACTCCTTAATACGAATTTTTAGCATTTTTCATTTTTTCTGGTCGATAATTTAGAACAAAGGGGTAGTAGGTATGGAAATCTTTCGCGATAAAAATTGCTTTTTCCTAACTCCCTTATTGCATGGAAATATCGACTCAAAATAGAGTCATATACGTAAAATTTTCCCCTGAATCGATTGGCGAAGCCTAGAACGTTCTATCTCTTCAATTAGTCGAATTATGACTATTTTTGGTTTTGAGAAGTGGATTTTCGAAAATTTCCTGACTCTAATTGAAGGCGAAATAATGATTTTATCAAAAAACAGACTAATCCAGTCGATTTCTGGTCCCAAAAAACTCCTTAATACGAATTTTTAGCATTTTTCATTTTTTCTGGTCGATAATTTAGAACAAAGGGGTAGTAGGTATGGAAATCTTTCGCGATAAAAATTGCTTTTTCCTAACTCCCTTATTGCATGGAAATATCGACTCAAAATAGAGTCATATACGTAAAATTTTCCCCTGAATCGATTGGCGAAGCCTAGAACATTCTATATCTCCAATTAGTCGAGTTATGAGTATTTTTTGTTTTGAAAAGTGGATTTTCGAAAATCTCCTGACTCTAATTGAAGGCGATATAATGATTTTATCAAAAAACAGACCAGTCCAGTCGATTTCTCGTCCCAAAAAACTCCTTAATACGAATTTTTAGCATTTTTCATTTTTTCTGGTCGATAATTTAGAACAAAGGGGTAGTAGGTATGGAAATCTTTCGCGATAAAAATTGCTTTTTCCTAACTCCCTTATTGCTTGGAAATATCCGCTCAAAATACATTCATATACGTAAAATTTTCCCCTGAATCGATTGGCGAAGACTAGAACATTCTATATCTCCAATTAGTCGAGTTATGAGTATTTTTATTTTGAAAAGTGGATTTTCGAAAATCTCCTGATTCTAATTGAAGGCGAAATAATGGTTTTTATCAAAAAACAGACTAGTCCAGTCGATTTCTCGTCCCAAGAAACCCGTCAGGATAAATACTCCATGAACACTCTTGAAGTCCATTCCTAAGAACTCTAAGAAGCTCTATAACTCACTCTAGGGCACCGATAAAGCCCAACTCCATACATAGCCAAAACCTTCCCTAATACAATCTCTAGTAATTCTAAAATGTTTTATATTTTTGTGGCAATGAGCCGCCATTCACTGCTATTGATTATATTTGGGGAACATTTACAGATCCTGTGGAAACTAATGTTATTTCAACAGAAAAAGAAAGTGGTGTGTGAGAGATTAGGTTGTAGTATTATTTAAACTCGTTAACTCTATCACATCATATATATTATATTTTAGTAAAAAATTTTATTGAACTTTGCTCAGCACCAGCTGGCCTTGTTAGAGTATATATTATGACTAGCCCTAATATTAATTGTCATATCTTCTTTATCAAAACATCATTTTGACCTATTCCAGTAGTTCTAAAATTATTTCAGGGGATATATAAATGTTTAAATACAGTATATACATATATATTTAATCAGTTTTTTCAGTGTAATATATCTAAAAATAAATTTTAAAACAAACGTGAGTAGAAAAAAAAACACTTTAAAGTATATCCAAGAATCCACTTGAACAACTTCCGTGTGATATTTTTCAATAATTCTTCTTTCTTAGGAATGCATTTAATGCTTTATATAATGACTCCCAAATCCTGACTAATACTTTATTTTGATTAATAGAGTCTTCATGTTCCAATTAGTGTTTCTACTATTAACACCCGACTGCCAAGACTCCAACATAGATAAGGCAATGATCCCTTAAAAGCCACGATGACTGATTTCTCACAGATAAAAAATATATTTTTAAAAATACAGTACCGTATTCACCAAAAATTAAGGAAAAAATAAAAGTTATGCATTTATTGTCAGAGTTTGCGTTTTTCCATTGCCATGATAGTCGGGGAGCTGGCAACGACACAAAAAAGTATAGTACTGTTGTGAGGTCACCAACTCAAAGCCGGCCCTGTTTCTCGATTATAAATTTTGGTGAATGCGCTTTCGAGAACATTCTCGAGCAGACGCTTTGTTTGTGCATAGGACGAACGTGGAAGTTCAAGAACTTTCCAGAATTGATAAAGACTGTATATACTCGGGTGTTTGAGTGAGTTGACAATTAGTTCACAGACGGTTTACAGAAGTTCTTAGTAATCGGACAGGGAATGAAATAGTGTAATATTCAAGTGGTAAAAATCATTTTCTACACCTTTCCCCGAATAAAACTGCTTGGTTTCCAGACTGTTTTGTTATAGTTAGCATCGTGTCAGACGCCATTTTAACTAGGGATGCGCGATACTATCCGATATTCTAGTGTATCGATACTTTTACTTCCGAATCTCGATATTTTGTATCGATACTATGCTTTTCGATGCATTCCAAGTATCGATAAATTTGTAGTGTATCGATACCTTGCGATACGGGATTTTTAGTGGTAGCGGCAAGTTGCGTTATCTATAGTGATGAGCGATATCGTGATGTTTTAATCACATTGTGAAATGATGTCGTGCTTTTTTTAACGAAACTAAAAATAAAAAACGAAAAATGTGCAGTTTTTTGCGTTTTTCGAGCTAATTTTGAGGTTATGTGAAAAAGTCGTTAACGAAAAAGTTGTAGATTTTCTCAAGATTTACAACTTTTATAATCAACTTTTTATTCTATGAACTTGACTTTGGACAGAAATCGCAATAATGTCTTTTTCCACCCCCCCCCCAAAAAAAGCAAAATGCAGTTTTTTGCGTTTTTCGAGCTAATTTTGAGGTTATGTGAAAAAGTCACTGAAGAAAAAGTTGTAAATTTTCTCAAGATCTACAACTTTTATAATCATTTTTTTATTCTAGGAATTTAACTTTGGCCGGAAATCGCAATAATGTCTTTTTCCACCCCCCAAAAAAGTGTGTTTTACCGAAAAAACGTTATAACTCGAAAAATGTCCAATATTTCAATTTGAAATTTTTTCTCATGGTTTGTGACTATCAAAGCTACCTTCTACTAAATTTTCATCAAAATCGAACATTCTTTAACGAAACCAAAAATAAAAAACGAAAAATGCAGTTTTTTGCGTTTTTCGAGCTAATTTTGAGCTTATGTGAAAAAGTCACTGATAAAAAAGTTGTATATTTTCTCAAGGTCTACAGCTTTTATAATCAACTTTTTATTCTAGCAACTCAACTTTGGCCGGAAATCGCAATAATGTCTTTTTCCACTCCCCCAAAAAAGTGTTTTTTACCGAAAAAACGTTATAACTCGGAAAATTTCCAATATTTCAATTTGAACTTTTTTTTCATGGTTTGTGACTATCAAAGCTACCTCTTACTAAATTTTCATCAAAATCGAACATTTTTTAACGAAACTAAAAATAAAAAACCAAAAATGCAGTTTTTTGGGTTTTTCGAGCTAATTTTGAGGTTATGTGGAAAAGTCACTGATGGAAAAGTTGTAGATTTTCTCAAGATCTACAACTTTTTATTCTAGGAACTCAACTTTAGCCGGAAATCGCAATAATGTCTTTTTCCACTCCCCCAAAAAGTGTGTTTTACCGAAAAAACGTCATATCTCGAAAAATCTCCAATATTTGAACTTGAATTTTTTTTTGATGGTTTGTGACTATCAAAGCTACCTTCTACTAAATTTTCATCAAAATCGAACATTTTTTACCGAAACCAAAAATAAAAAACGAAAAATGCAGTTTTTTGCGTTTTTCGAGCTAATTTTAAGGTTATGTGGAAAAGTCAATGATGTAAAAGTTGTAGATTTTCCCAAGATCTACAACTTTTATAATCAACTTTTTATTCTAGGAACTCAACTTTGGACGGAAATCGCAATAATGTCTTTTTCAACCCCCCAAAAAGGTGTTTTTTACCGAAAAAACGTCAAAATTAGCAAACTCTCGGATCGTTAACGTATTGATACTTTGAGTATCGATAAATTAATATTCGATATTCTACTGTATCGGTACTTTACGTTCCGATCCTTATCGATACTTTCTAGTGTATCGCGCAACCCTAATTTTAACAGCACTTTTGTCTGTGCAAGAAACACGCTTCTTCTTTTCATCGCCCAGCACTGAAAAAATTAACTGTTATGTTATAAGACATGACAGACAAACAACAAGTGACATGAATGACACCGTACTATAAATAGCTAGCTGTCACTGCTTCTTCCTTAAAGTTTCACTCATCCCACTATATTATTCTCCAATTCGTCTAAATCCCAATGGAATTCCTAAAGGTTTGCAACTTTCACTACAGATACGTCACATACTTAAAGATGAAGTCAGCCACTTTCTGATTTAGATGTTTTATGAATAACCAGTTACAAAAAGGCCGTACTGCACGAACACAGCAGTTACAACGCCTGGTTTGAGGCTGCTGGAAGAAAATATAAAGAGACCAACTGGTTACTATAGCTGAGAAGATCATTTTGATGTAAGTAATATGTGTGTGTAGAAACTATCGATATATTTAAATGTTTGATTTTTAGTTTGAAAGTGACATGGAAAATTATGGGAGGGAAAATTATTTTGAAACCATCACTTGTGCCTCACGTTTTCAGTTGGCCAGAATCTTCTTCAATCAAAAAGCTAAAATTAGATGAGTTGGTAGTCCCAAATGAACCTGTTTTAACAGAAGATTATCTTGATTATGATGCTGGTACTCAAACCTCCTGGGGAATGATCAATCAATACCAACCCTTAGAGGTAAAAAGTGTTGCTTTTAGTTGTCGGTTAGCATCTCAGAATACTGTTAAATTGGATAATTTAGATCTGAATATTGCAAAAGAAGCAAGTACCTCACCAATGAAAAATTTTTAAAGGTAGAAATCTTCAATTTTAATAGGTACTAACCGGATGCGAACAAGTAAAGGCAGCGCACGGTGTCTTTATCTAACTGGGGTAAAAAACAGCACAAAAAAAAACTAGCTGTATACTAAAATCGATTGTTGAAAGCTCGGACTACCTCTTCAACTGCACGGTTGTTAATTTCAAGTAGACTTTTTATACTGGATCAAATGCAACCAATTTTGCAACTAACAACTTTGTACTGATACCCAACAAGGTACTCGTTTTTCATTCTCAGTTATGTTACCTAACAAATTATTAAGTATCACATATTTCACAAATCTTTCATATATTATTTATATTTTCTAAAAAGTACGATACGCACCGCTAATCTCACGGTACTACCTCCTATTAAAAGGATTACTTTAACCTTTTGAGATACTTTAAGATAAATAGTTCTACTAATACCGACTGCGTTCATCTGGTTGACTGCGACTATTTAAATTGAATGTTTTCTACGGGAGACCATTTGAAAATAAATGTTCTTTATTACCAGAGACGGATTTAGTATAAATAACACCAGGATATAAAATAAACAGATTTAGGAAAGCAGTTTTTATTAATAGTGGGATTTTCTGACTACATTAAGGTTTTTTAATTGATCTAGTTGATGTAGTTACCATTATCTGGTATGAGGAACTCAGAACCATTCGATTCCCTCTCTAATTCCCACTACCATAGATCCTAACTTCTTAGCTGACATGCTGGTCCTATCGTCAGCAATAGGGATGGCTAACCTGTACTGGAACTGATCCATTGGATAAGATCCTGCGGGCTGGACTAATGGAACTGATCCGAACTGACAATTCAGGTACGAGTATTAGTCCATCACAGATCTTAAGCGGACTAAGATGAAAGTTGGTTCAAGATCAGTAGGCTGTAAAAGCCTACCTACCCCTCTCAAAAAGACCGGCTGGACTGGTAATTGGAAACGATCTTTGGACTAGTTATCACTCTGGACTGGATCAGGTTGGAACTGATCCATAAAAATGTTTGGATCGGCCATCCCTAGTTAGCAACACTTCAACACTTCAGACACTTTTTGTGTCTCCTCAACCAGTCTGTACAGGTTCTTCACCAGTTTATTGTTGTATTCTTTGGGAGTCAGCCAATGCTACCTGAATATTCTCAGCTTCGCATTCTGTATGATTTATTCTCGGCATTTCCATACCAGTCTTGATGTCTCCTTATACAAGTTGGCTCTAATCTGGTTTAAAGTGTAATATGGACAAGACTTCAGATTTGCAGCCAATCAGGCAGTTCAAGGATGTAATTTAAAACACAAACTGTCAAAAAATGACTCTACACAATAGAGAAACTGGATAAGCTGACTGGTCTGGACATTTAACACCTAGACAGGATAAGTACCAGACTTTTGGGAGAATAATAAGGATTGGTCCAATACAAAGCTTTAATACTAATGCTTGATTGCAGCTCACTGATAATTCAAAACTTTCATTGGACCATGTTTTGCTTAGTAAAGCCACGCTTACTTACTATACCGTATGTCTTCACTTGAATGGACAAGCTGTGCTAAAAATTTCGAGTATATAAGCTTCGGTTAATTTTTTAAGCCTGGTTTACTTGTTAATCCAAGGTGGTGCAATCGGACATGAATGTCTACGGTAATTACTTCAGTTAACCTGGTTTTTCCCTGTGGATTTAGATTAGAAACTCGCGGGTCACACGTCGACAAATAATCTTTGATTACCAATCAATTAAATGAGTTTATTGAGGCCTCTCGAAGAAAATTATTGCTATGTCACTGTTTAAATAAAAATTAAAATGTACCTACTATTTAACGGTAAAATCTATTTTCTCGACAAATTTATTGTCTACTGACAATATTAGTTGAAATGAATCGTGAAACCAGACAATTATTCAACCATATCATAGACAGCATTATTGAATTTGATCATATTAATTCTCAACTTACATTATTAGATATTTAATAATTGTGAGGAATCCAACCATAAAATGAATTTCTAAGTAAATAATGTTGACATTTTCATTATAAACACACCTAGATTAGACAAAGTAAGTAAATTTTTTGTTAATTGAATTTTTGAATTACAATCTTGTTGTTGTGGGTGTAATATATAACGCCCTGTATGAAATTTCACAGATATAAATGCTGACTAGTGTAATTTAAAATATATCTTACGTTTTTAGAAAAACGAGTACTTATGTAATATAATAGTATATCTAGGAGTGACATTAGACCTTTCCGGAACGTGGTTTTTTCTGTTATATGCAAAAAATGATCGGCCTCCAAATGATAATTGACAATTGCGTATAATGATATGACTCAACAAGGCCTTAAAGGGGATAAGAAAATGAAAATAAAAAAAAAACTCAGTCGGTTAGACTTCAACTCACGATCACTCGAAGTCTTTCCATATATGTGGGAGGAACGCGAAAAACCAGACGACACACATCAGTGTCGTTACAAAAAATATTTATTTATATGATCGCTTGACTATGTAGGTACTTTTTGACTTACGGGTGAAAAGGAAAAATACAAGCTGCGATTGAACTATGTGCCCATAAATACCTATGAAGGTATTTAAATGGCAAGCCAAGAAAGGATAAACGACGAGAAATGTATACAATCTCTCAAGAAAGAGAACGAGAACGAGAACGAGAACGAGAACGAGAACGAGAACGAGAACGAGAACGAGAACGAGAACGAGAACGAGAACGAGAACGAGAACGAGAACGAGAACGAGAACGAGAACGAGAACGAGAACGAGAACGAGAACGAGAACGAGAACGAGAACGAGAACGAGAACGAGAACGAGAACGAGAACGAGAACGAGAACGAGAACGAGAACGAGAACGAGAACGAGAACGAGAACGAGAACGAGAACGAGAACGAGAACGAGAACGAGAACGAGAACGAGAACGAGAACGAGAACGAGAACGAGAACGAGAACGAGAACGAGAACGAGAACGAGAACGAGAACGAGAACGAGAACGAGAACGAGAACGAGAACGAGAACGAGAACGAGAACGAGAACGAGAACGAGAACGAGAACGAGAACGAGAACGAGAACGAGAACGAGAACGAGAACGAGAACGAGAACGAGAACGAGAACGAGAACGAGAACGAGAACGAGAACGAGAACGAGAACGAGAACGAGAACGAGAACGAGAACGAGAACGAGAACGAGAACGAGAACGAGAACGAGAACGAGAACGAGAACGAGAACGAGAACGAGAACGAGAACGAGAACGAGAACGAGAACGAGAACGAGAACGAGAACGAGAACGAGAACGAGAACGAGAACGAGAACGAGAACGAGAACGAGAACGAGAACAAGAAACCACCCTGAGTGAGTGGTTTAAATATGCAAATATTAATGGCGATCTCAGTTCTGAAGGGTTCTCGTAGCCAATCGACTTCTATTAAGTACAATATTCAACAGGACAAATTATTTACATATTCAACCCTATTGTCGGTCAAACGTTTTGGATGATACGAATCAATATTTTCTCATTTCTCTTTTCAATTATCAAATGTTACGGCTATGACTGGCCGACGGCCTTAAAAACATGGTTTTTTATGTTCGTTGGTATTGTGGAGTACACGTTATGAATTGGCAACAGAAAATTATTCATAAATATAGCACTAAATCATATTATAGAGATACTTGTATGCGAATAAAAACATTTCAACAACAAAAGCGTATGGAACTGACAAAAAAAATAAGTCAAAACTACCCGAGGATATACATAAAGATAGGGTTAGGTTAGGTACACGAGGAAGGGGTCTTTCTGTCTTTCTGTCTTTCTGTCTTTCTGTCTTTCTGTCTTTCTGTCTTTCTGTCTTTCTGTCTTTCTGTCTTTCTGTCTTTCTGTCTTTCTGTCTTTCTGTCTTTCTGTCTTTCTGTCTTTCTGTCTTTCTGTCTTTCTGTCTTTCTGTCTTTCTGTCTTTCTGTCTTTCTGTCTTTCTGTCTTTCTGTCTTTCTGTCTTTCTGTCTTTCTGTCTTTCTGTCTTTCTGTCTTTCTGTCTTTCTGTCTTTCTGTCTTTCTGTCTTTCTGTCTTTCTGTCTTTCTGTCTTTCTGTCTTTCTGTCTTTCTGTCTTTCTGTCTTTCTGTCTTTCTGTCTTTCTGTCTTTCTGTCTTTCTGTCTTTCTGTCTTTCTGTCTTTCTGTTTTTCACCAATTCAGTTATTAATTAAAACTTATTTACTACTGTTGAAAATAAATTGTTTGTTGATGAGTGGTAGATTGTGAAAATCGTAAACGTTTTATTGGATATTATACCAACTAAAATGGTAGGTATACAGTTTGTTATTTGACAATAAGGAAACTGATTTTATTACACTTAAAAAACCGACAGTCATCTCGTAAAATAAAAGTGACATTTGCGTTTTTAGAGGTATGTTCTATTTCGTTTTTAACTGTCCACAACAAAAAGAAATAAAATCTGTAACGGTCGGTTGTTCGATGAAAGCTTAATTCGCTGAAATATAACCTCAACTTTTCATTTCTTAAAACAACCGAAACTTTTGTTCTAGTTAACCATTACCCTCAAAATGAACGGCGGCGGTACTAAATATCATCTACTTCTTCATTTTTAGGTCGAATTCACTCTCTTCCGTGATACATAAATCTTATTAACCTGCTCCAAATTCCATTGCAATGAAATTTACGATAAAAAAAAGATCTCGCCCACAATCAAGCGAAGCGCATTCCAGTGAAGATAACCGATCTATTAGATAAAATTTTTAGTGGCCTGTGTGTGTGTATAATCTTAGCAGATCATCTCCACGCGCTGCTTCCAGTGCATCCATCCCTTTGAACTTTTTGCACTCGCATTACTGGTACTCGTTCTGGGTCGATGACTTTGTACTTGTTGCGTTTAATGTTGTCCCGTTGGTACCAAAAGGGGAATCATACCGTACGAGGAGCGATCATGTTTATGATATCATGGGAATTGTTGTGTTCTTACCTTCAACATCTCAAGAATTCGCACGACTGATTTCTTCTTTTACTTCGCTTTCTTTCGGATTTCGCTCAAGATGGTGATGCAGTCGACGAAACGATCAAAAACAGACTTTCAGGAATTCTAGCCAATAGAAAAGAAAAAAGAAAAAAGAAGCCAAACACTTTACGTACAGGGGGATATTTATTTAATTGTAAAAATGGTACCTTATCATTTTTTTCTTGGTTACACATTAAAAAGAAATAATAAAGTAGAAATAAAAGGTCGGTTTACACTCGGTATAATAGTTCTTATTTATTTTTACAACTTGAATATTACACTATTTATCTTAAATAATTCACTAAATACTTTCTGTGAACTAACTGTGTACAAACTTTGAACTAGCTGTCTGACTAACTCAAAAACTAGTCTTTCTCAATTCTCGAAGGTTCTCGAATTTACCACGCTCCTCGCATCCGTAAACACTGGCTTACCAAAAGACTCTAGAAAACGGACGCTTCGCATTTGCCAAAATTTATAGTTGAGTGACAGGGCCGCCTTTGAGTTGGTGACTTCGTAACATTATTTTCATGATTAAAATTACATTTTCGCCGGATCGCACAGTATTTATTTGACATATTTTTCCGGTATTTTTGGCTACTTTCACCCCCAGCGGGGGTAGGCATCACCTACACTTTTTAATGTTTCAATTATGTTTATTAGTTTACTTACTTCTTAGTTAAATTAAATGTTCAAATTGATGACCATCCACGTCCATACAATAATAAATATTTTGCTCGAAACCTTCTCGCACATTGCGAAGAATTTCCGGAGTGATTCGATGGCACTCCTCGATAATTCTTTGGCGCAAATCTTCTGAAGAGACTGGTTGTGTTTTGTAGATTTTACTTTTAAGGTATCCCCACAAAAAAAATCAAGGGGCGACAAATCTGGTGACCGTGGAGGCCATTCAATGCTACCTCTTATCCGAATCCAGTGCCGTGGAAAATGTTGGTCTAAATACTGACGAACAATCAAAGCGTAATGCGGAGGAGCAGATTAAATGATCTTCACTGTACTGTTGGTCATATTCAATAATATCGGTCAAGGTAGGGCCAAGGAAAAAAATATGGACCCACTACTAACACAGTTCCTGATAATGGCTATGTTTCGTTTTCGACCGGCCACCCTGTATAATTCAATGTTGATTCTTCGCCAGATGTTGTTTTTCGATACACTTTTGTTAAATATACAATTTATTTCATTTTATCCATTGATTTGAAAAAAATTGTGATGGAAATTAAATGAAAATTGGATAACAGTTTAAACGTTCCTGACATGTATTGGATATATTTAAACGCCTCCTACTGTTTTTTAAATAAATCGGAACAATTACTTTCCCTCGCTTGGAAACGCTTTTCGTGTGACTATTTCACTAGAGTGTTTTTCACTGGCAAAATACCATAGCAACGGCATCTATTCTACCGACAAAAAAGTTACCTGCAATTACCTTGACAAAATTCACATGCATTGTAATTTTTTTATGATGCGTTGATCAAAGAAAATTTTTGTTAGAAAACGTCCAGTTAGTTCAGTTTAAAAATGAGCAGATGAGCAGATTTGGAACATTGCAAGAACATGAGAACAAGAGAACAAGAGAACAAGAGAACAAGAGAACAAGAGAACAAGAGAACAAGAGAACAAGAGAACAAGAGAACAAGAGAACAAGAGAACAAGAGAACAAGAGAACAAGAGAACAAGAGAACAAGAGAACAAGAGAACAAGAGAACAAGAGAACAAGAGAACAAGAGAACAAGAGAACAAGAGAACAAGAGAACAAGAGAACAAGAGAACAAGAGAACAAGAGAACAAGAGAACAAGAGAACAAGAGAACAAGAGAACAAGAGAACAAGAGAACAAGAGAACAAGAGAACAAGAGAACAAGAGAACAAGAGAACAAGAGAACAAGAGAACAAGAGAACAAGAGAACAAGAGAACAAGAGAACAAGAGAACAAGAGAACAAGAGAACAAGAGAACAAGAGAACAAGAGAACAAGAGAACAAGAGAACAAGAGAACAAGAGAACAAGAGAACAAGAGAACAAGAGAACAAGAGAACAAGAGAACAAGAGAACAAGAGAACAAGAGAACAAGAGAACAAGAGAACAAGAGAACAAGAGAACAAGAGAACAAGAGAACAAGAGAACAAGAGAACAAGAGAACAAGAGAACAAGAGAACAAGAGAACAAGAGAACAAGAGAACAAGAGAACAAGAGAACAAGAGAACAAGAGAACAAGAGAACAAGAGAACAAGAGAACAAGAGAACAAGAGAACAAGAGAACAAGAGAACAAGAGAACAAGAGAACAAGAGAACAAGAGAACAAGAGAACAAGAGAACAAGAGAACAAGAGAACAAGAGAACAAGAGAACAAGAGAACAAGAGAACAAGAGAACAAGAGAACAAGAGAACAAGAGAACAAGAGAACAAGAGAACAAGAGAACAAGAGAACAAGCGAACAAGAGAACAAGAGAACAAGAGAACAAGAGAACAAGCGAACAAGAGAACAAGTAATTAAAAAGGCAGTGTCGGAGAATCATGAAATTTTTGATAAAATCACTCGCCTCACGGCTCGTGATCTTGTCAAAAACGTCATTCGCGAAATTGCCAAGCTACAAACTTTCAAACCTTTCGAAAATTTTGCTGACAAAAGTAATATTACATATGAAAATATTCACCAAAAGAATATGTGTCAACGCTAAGAATGAACATTATTTTCCATCTAGAAATACCAGATTTCCAATCCCCCTCGTATTTTCTATTATATTGTATGGCTATCGATTTATTTTCTATGATTCTTTCATAACTAGAATAGTACAAAACATATTCTTCTAACTCTTTGCATACCTAGGCGAATGAACTGAGAGTTATTTAAGGATATTTTCCCAGAAAATAAGAAAAGTCCAACAACGGCTAACAGCATAACAGGATGTACATAATTTCATTTTACAAATCAAGAGCGTTGCCAAGTATTAAGTTTATGGATAAACAAGAATATTTATTGCTGCACTTATCGATGTTTTGATTGGACCCTGTTTAAACGGATTTGCATCAAAGATATGGTATTTTCCCCTTAAAAAGACGCAAATATATTTATGCGAAAAGTAGACACATAACCTCAATTGATTTGGTTTTGAAGACCCTTAAAATGTAAATATCTGTTAAGAATAAATTTTATTAACGGTTATAAATTTATAATTATTCTGTTATCGATACTTTTATAGACTTTAGAGAAACAGGCAACAGCGTCAATCCACCGAGCTGTCAAAAAAGACAGCACAGTACAAAAATTTTTCGCAAGAGAGTTGACCGTTCCCTTTTACATACGAAGTGAAGAGTTCACATCAGATACTTATGACCTTGCATGTTTCTACTGAACTCTTAATTTCTAAAATTGACTATGAAAGTAACTAAAAAGGAAGCCATTGTATTTCTCTTTCTCACCCTACATAGGGTAGTTGGGGGCAAAAGCACGCACGAGGCAAAAGAACGCGTCTCAATTAAATTTGCCGCTAATGTCCAGTTTGAAACGATTTTAGTGGCAACAGTGTGCCATATGTGTTGTTCCACCCCTGTTCCACGGAGTTGTTTACAAAATATGAGGTAAATATTATTTTTTACTATTACACCATGGAAGCCTCCATGTATTACACTGTAATATTGGCATAACAAAATTAATTTGTGATAAAATCAAATTGGCATTTTTCGTTGAATTAGTTTATTCGGGTGTTTTCTTGACTTGATTGTGGGTTATTATGTTGAAGAGTTTTCGATTGAGGTTAGGTCCCTAAAATCTCAACAGATGGTTTTGACAGTGTTGCCGAATGGGGCAAAAATAAGCGAGAGTTAAATTAATTTTGTTTCTAAAAATTTCGGAATTACATATTCAATTGATCTAAATCTTGGTTTCTGTTTTCCAGAAATTACAAAAGAAAATCAGAGCACAAGCATTTGTCAGGAGTTATTTTGTGCGAAGCTCGTGAACTTATCAATAATGGCGTTTCTATACGTCAGGCAGAAAAATCTGTGGGATTTCGTGAAGCGGCACTACGGCAACGGTTGAGAAGAGGAAATGGTGTCCAGCATAGTGCCCAGCATCTTTCGCCTTCAAATAGAGTCATGAAATTTTCGAAAATCCACTTTTCAAAACAAAAAATACTCATAACTCGACAAATAGGAAAGATAGAACGTTCTAGTCTTCACCAATCGATAGAGGGGACAATTTTACATATTTTAGTGAATTTTGAGTCGATATTGCTAAGGGTTAAGGGAGTTAGAAAAAAGCCATTTGTTTCTCAAAATATTTCCATACCTACCCCTTTGTTCTAAATTTTCGACAAAAAAAAATAAAAAATGCTTAAAATTCGTAAAGAGGGGTTTTTTGGGCCGGAAGATCGACTGGCACAATCAGTTTTTTAATAAAATCATTATTTCGCCTTCAAATAGAGTCATGAAATTTTCGAAAATCCACTTTTCAAAACAAAAAATACTCATAACTCGACTAATAGGAAAGATAGAACGTTCTAGTCTTCACCAATCGATAGAGGGGACAATTTTACATATTTTAGTGAATTTTGAGTCCATATTTCCAGGGATTATGGGAGTTAGAAAAAATCAATTTGTATCGCAAAATATTTCCATAGCTACCCCCTTTGTTCTAAATTTTCGACAAAAAAATTATAAAAAATGCTTAAAATTCGTAAAGAGGGGTTTTTTGGGCCGGAAAATCGACTGGCACAATCAGTTTTTTGATAAAATCATTATTTCGCCTTCAAATAGAGTCATGAAATTTTCGAAAATCCACTTTTCAAAACAAAAAATACTCATAACTCGACTAATAGGAAAGATAGAACGTTCTAGTCTTCACCAATCGATAGAGGGGACAATTTTACATATTTTAGTGAATTTTGAGTCGATATTGCTAAGGATTAAGGGAGTTAGAAAAAAGCCATTTGTTTCTCAAAATATTTCCATACCTACCCCTTTGTTCTAAATTTTCGACAAAAAAAAATAAAAAATGCTTAAAATTGGTAAAGAGTGGTTTTTTGGGCCGGAAAATCGACTGGCACAATCAGTTTTTTGATAAAATCATTATTTCGCCTTCAAATAGAGTCATGAAATTATCTAAAATCCACTTTTCAAAACAAAAATTACTCATAACTCGACAAATAGGAAAGAGAGAACGTTCTAGTCTTCACCAATCGATAGAGGGGACAATTTTACATATTTAAGTGAATTTTGAGTCGATATTGCTAAGGATTAAGGGAGTTAGAAAAAAGCCATTTGTTTCTCAAAATATTTCCATACCTACCCCTTTGTTCTAAATTTTCGACAAAAAAAAATAAAAAATGCTTAAAATTGGTAAAGAGTGGTTTTTTGGGCCGGAAAATCGACTGGCACAATCAGTTTTTTGATAAAATCATTATTTCGCCTTCAAATAGAGTCATGAAATTTTCGAAAATCCACTTTTCAAAACAAAAATTACTCATAACTCGACAAATAGGAAAGAGAGAACGTTCTAGTCTTCACCAATCGATAGAGGGGACAATTTTACATATTTTAGTGAATTTTGAGTCGATATTGCTAAGGGTTAAGGGAGTTAGAAAAAAGCCATTTGTTTCTCAAAATATTTCCATACCTACCCCTTTGTTCTAAATTTTCGACAAAAAAAAATAAAAAATGCTTAAAATTGGTAAAGAGTGGTTTTTTGGGCCGGAAAATCGACTGGCACAATCAGTTTTTTGATAAAATCATTATTTCGCCTTCAAATAGAGTCATGAAATTTTCGAAAATCCACTTTTCAAAACAAAAATTACTCATAACTCGACAAATAGGAAAGAGAGAACGTTCTAGTCTTCACCAATCGATAGAGGGGACAATTTTACATATTTAAGTGAATTTTGAGTCGATATTGCTAAGGATTAAGGGAGTTAGAAAAAAGCCATTTGTTTCTCAAAATATTTCCATACCTACCCCTTTGTTCTAAATTTTCGACAAAAAAAAATAAAAAATGCTTAAAATTGGTAAAGAGTGGTTTTTTGGGCCGGAAAATCGACTGGCACAATCAGTTTTTTGATAAAATCATTATTTCGCCTTCAAATAGAGTCATGAAATTTTCGAAAATCCACTTTTCAAAACAAAAATTACTCATAACTCGACAAATAGGAAAGAGAGAACGTTCTAGTCTTCACCAATCGATAGAGGGGACAATTTTACATATTTAAGTGAATTTTGAGTCGATATTGCTAAGGATTAAGGGAGTTAGAAAAAAGCCATTTGTTTCTCAAAATATTTCCATACCTACCCCTTTGTTCTAAATTTTCGACAAAAAAAAATAAAAAATGCTTAAAATTGGTAAAGAGTGGTTTTTTGGGCCGGAAAATCGACTGGCACAATCAGTTTTTTGATAAAATCATTATTTCGCCTTCAAATAGAGTCATGAAATTTTCGAAAATCCACTTTTCAAAACAAAAATTACTCATAACTCGACAAATAGGAAAGAGAGAACGTTCTAGTCTTCACCAATCGATAGAGGGGACAATTTTACATATTTTAGTGAATTTTGAGTCGATATTGCTAAGGGTTAAGGGAGTTAGAAAAAAGCCATTTGTTTCTCAAAATATTTCCATACCTACCCCTTTGTTCTAAATTTTCGACAAAAAAAAATAAAAAATGCTTAAAATTCGTAAAGAGGGGTTTTTTGGGCCGGAAAATCGACTGGCACAATCAGTTTTTTGATAAAATCATTATTTCGCCTTCAAATAGAGTCATGAAATTTTCGAAAATCCACTTTTCAAAACAAAAATTACTCATAACTCGACAAATAGGAAAGAGAGAACGTTCTAGTCTTCACCAATCGATAGAGGGGACAATTTTACATATTTAAGTGAATTTTGAGTCGATATTGCTAAGGATTAAGGGAGTTAGAAAAAAGCCATTTGTTTCTCAAAATATTTCCATACCTACCCCTTTGTTCTAAATTTTCGACAAAAAAAAATAAAAAATGCTTAAAATTGGTAAAGAGTGGTTTTTTGGGCCGGAAAATCGACTGGCACAATCAGTTTTTTGATAAAATCATTATTTCGCCTTCAAATAGAGTCATGAAATTTTCGAAAATCCACTTTTCAAAACAAAAATTACTCATAACTCGACAAATAGGAAAGAGAGAACGTTCTAGTCTTCACCAATCGATAGAGGGGACAATTTTACGTATTTTAGTGAATTTTGAGTCGATATTGCTAAGGGTTAAGGGAGTTAGAAAAAAGCCATTTGTTTCTCAAAATATTTCCATACCTACCCCTTTGTTCTAAATTTTCGACAAAAAAAAATAAAAAATGCTTAAAATTCGTAAAGAGGGGTTTTTTGGGCCGGAAGATCGACTGGCACAATCAGTTTTTTAATAAAATCATTATTTCGCCTTCAAATAGAGTCATGAAATTTTCGAAAATCCACTTTTCAAAACAAAAAATACTCATAACTCGACTAATAGGAAAGATAGAACGTTCTAGTCTTCACCAATCGATAGAGGGGACAATTTTACATATTTTAGTAAATTTTGAGTCCATATTTCCAGGGATTATGGGAGTTAGAAAAAATCAATTTGTATCGCAAAATATTTCCATAGCTACCCCCTTTGTTCTAAATTTTCGACAAAAAAATTATAAAAAATGCTTAAAATTCGTAAAGAGGGGTTTTTTGGGCCGGAAAATCGACTGGCACAATCAGTTTTTTGATAAAATCATTATTTCGCCTTCAAATAGAGTCATGAAATTTTCGAAAATCCACTTTTCAAAACAAAAAATACTCATAACTCGACTAATAGGAAAGATAGAACGTTCTAGTCTTCACCAATCGATAGAGGGGACAATTTTACATATTTTAGTGAATTTTGAGTCCATATTTCCAAGGATTATGGGAGTTAGAAAAAATCAATTTGTATCGCAAAATATTTCCATAGCTACCCCCTTTGTTCTAAATTTTCGACAAAAAAATTATAAAAAATGCTTAAAATTTGTAAGGAGGGGTTTTTTGGGCCGGAAAATCGACTGGCACAATCAGTTTTGTGATAAAATCATTATTTCGCCTTCAAATAGAGTCATGAAATTTTCGAAAATCTACTTTTCAAAACAATAAATACTCATAACTCGACAAATAGGAAAGATAGAACGTTCTAGTCTTCACCAATCGATAGAGGGGACAATTTTACATATTTAAGTGAATTTTGAGTCGATATTGCTAAGGATTAAGGGAGTTAGAAAAAAGCCATTTGTTTCTCAAAATATTTCCATACCTACCCCTTTGTTCTAAATTTTCGACAAAAAAAAATAAAAAATGCTTAAAATTGGTAAAGAGTGGTTTTTTGGGCCGGAAAATCGACTGGCACAATCAGTTTTTTGATAAAATCATTATTTCGCCTTCAAATAGGGTCATGAAATTTTCGAAAATCCACTTTTCAAAACAAAAAATACTCATAACTCGACAAATAGGAAAGATAGAACGTTCTAGTCTTCACCAATCGATAGAGGGGACAATTTTACATATTTTAGTGAATTTTGAGTCGATATTGCCAAGGATTAAGGGAGTTAGAAAAAAGCAATTTGATTCGCAAAATATTTCCATACCTACCCCTTTGTTCTAAATTTTCGACAAAAAGTTTTAAAAAATGCTAAAAATTCGTAAAGAGGGGTTTTTTGGACCGGAAAATCGACTGGCAAATCTTGGCAATTTTTTTAAGTCTTAAACTTCAAAATATCTTCGTAAGTTCCAAATTGTCAATCTTTTTAAAGGCGGGAGTTAGGGAAAAAATTAGTTAAATATAATAGTTCTTGATCACGATGTTTGTTGAAACTCTATTTTTAAAGTTTTGGTAGCGGTCCAGCTGCCGTTATCAAGAATAATGAAAAATAATAAATTTTCGAATCATCGAAAATTGATTATTTTCGATTAATCGATTATTTTCGATTAATCGATTATTTTCGATTAATCGATTTTTTTCGATTAATCGATTTTTTTCGATTAATCGATTTTTTCGATTAATCGATTTTTTCGATTAATCGATTAATCGATTTTTTTCGATTTATCAATTTTTTTCCGATTAATCGATTATTTTCGATTAATCGATTATTTTAGAATAATCGATTTTTCTCGATTGATCGATTTTTTTCGATTAATCAATTAATCGATTGACATCGATTAATCGATTAATCGAAAATAATCGATTATGTTTTTTGATAATCGCCCAGCCCTAATTTTGAGTCGTTATTGCCAAGGATTAAGGGAGTTAGAAAAAAGCAATTTGATTCGCAAAATATTTCCATACCTACCCCTTTGTTCAAAATTTTTGACAAAAAAAAATAAAAAATGCTAAAAATTCGTAAAGAGGGATTTTTTGCGCCGGAAAATCGACTGGCACAATCAGTTTTTTGATAAAATCAATCTTTCGCCTTCAAATAGAGTCAAGAAATTTTCGAAATTCCACTTTTCAAAACAAAAAATACTCATAACTGGACTAATAGGAAAGATAGAACGTTCTAGTCTTCACCAATCGATAGAGGGGACAATTTTACATATTCTAGTGAATTTTGAGTCGATATTTCCAAGGATTAAGGGAGTTAGAAAAAAGCAATTTGTTTCGCAAAATATTTCCATACCTACCCCTTTGTACTAAATTTTCGACAAAAAAAGATAAAAAATGCTAAAAATTTGTAAAGAGAGGTTTTTCGGGCCGAAAAATCGACTAGGACAATCAGTTTTTTGATAAAATCAATCTTTCGCCTTCAAATAGAGTTCAGCATTGCAAAGAACTCGACAAACGATTTTATGGAATTACGCTCAAGTCATTGCGTTTTTAAATTTACCCTTATTGTGTAAGAAACCGTATTGAGCATCAATTTTCACCTGTGAATCAGTTTGCTGGTCGGGACTTCACTAGATCTTTCATAAAAAAGAACCGACTATCTTCACGAGTTCCACGAAAAACAAGTACCTATTGCTATAGAACCATGGGCTTCAATAGAGTCTATCTGCCCAAACATATTGCCCCAGTTGGAAAGAGAGATGTAGCAAAAGCAGTAGCTGCAGAGCAAGTACAAACAGTTACGGTTGTTTCCTGTATGAGTGGAGCTGGTCACCATGTCCCTCCATTTTTGTTATTTGCTCGAAACCGGATGAATCTTCTTCTAATCAAGGACGGGCCCACTGCCTGCGACATGGCTGTTACTGATAGTGGTTACATGAACACTCCCATTTTCATCAAGTACCTGGGGAGCATTTTAAAAAACATACAAGTCCAACAGAGGAGAACCCCGTTCTCCTGATTCTAAATTATCATGTATCACACACAAGTCTTCAAGCAGTAACATTTATTAAGTCTGCCACCATAAGACCCAGCCACTCGATAGATCATTTTTCAAACCATTAAAAGTTTATTATGAGAGCGTCACTGTCAGCTGGACCAGATCCCATCCAGGACAGGTTCTCTCCATTTACCATGTGGCTGGTCTCTTTTCCACAACATGTGCAAAAACTGCTACTGTAGATATAGCAAGAGAGGGCCTTAGGTCTACAGGAATCTACCCACTTGATAAAAATATTTTTTCGGACGTAGATTTTATGCCAGCGGAAGTAACAGTGCAAGATTTAGGTAAAGATTTAGACGATGAAGGTTATGTTTTCATCCAGTTTCAGGAAGAAGAAGAGCCTGTTACTGATGCAATAGAGCCCCAGCTGTCATCAAAAGCGGAACAGTCAGTAATTTCTGTACTTGGTCCTTCAAATATTGAAAAAGAAACTGTTACTGTCACTTGATAGAGCCCCAGCCGTCATCAATATCAATACAGTCAGTAATTTCACCTTCAGACATTATTCCCTTTCCAAAAATTAAGATGAAAAGGAAACGAACCTGGAAAAGTTTAAAGTCAACCCTACTAACATCGACTCCTAATAGGGAGCGAGTTTTACAAGAACAAGGAGAAAAAAAGGAGAGGATTTTAAAAAACATGTTTTTCATTTATTAGTGGAAAAATGGAAAAGCAATATGTAAGTAACATTGGAAAAGTTCTAAACTATCATAATTTCTGAAGACGACAGGAGATAACGAAACTGCGTGTTTTTGCCCCCAACTGCCCTACGTTTAAAAAATATTCAGCACAACAGTGAAATTCCAAAATGATTTTGCCGCTTCGCTTTTAATATTCATTTTATCCAACAACACCAACACCCTCGAACTAGTTTATTTTTACTTATTGCTTTTGTATAAGGAACCTTTATCGTGCTGCTATAACGTTTTTTGTTTTTTCGTCTTTGCAACCTAAATTGCCAAGTCAGGCTTGCAAATGAAAATTCTCCATTGTTCTTCGCTTTATTGGTAATTATAAGTCATCTCCATCGAATGCACCTCTTTTGACTTTCGATAATTATAGCCTTTGCAATTGCCTATTATTTTGTGCACCGATCTCGAAAATGTAGACATCAAATGATTATAAATATAAAGAATGGTTTCTCTGATATTGTTCCTTGTAAGGAAGTCCTACAAATCAGTGGCGTATTCAAACTTCACCGGTTACGTTATTTCTTTTAAAAACTGATTTTATAAAGAAACCAATTCAAACAGAATTTAATATAAAATTCGTCAAAAAATTTAACTAATTTTACCCGTTGCCCCTCCCACGTTGACTGTTATGACGTCAATAGAAATGCGGGTTTGTAGTAAACAATTTATCACGGCAGGGTTAAAAAAAAGTGCCAAGTTTGAAGTTTGTAGGAGGACATGCTTAAAAAACTGACATATCAGCGTCATCTTCAAAAGGCGTTAGCTCCCTATGGAGGAATTTAGGGCAATGAAGATTCACTAAATTCACAGATTACCTACTGAGCCAAAAAAGGAGAATACTCAGGATCCTGTTTGAGCTCTTTTTTTTTTCGAAATGGTCGAAATGGGTCGAAATGGAAAACTCATGTTCGAATAGGTCCAGGACCCAAACAGTGTTGTACTCATCCCCAGGGGGACAAAGAAGGGGTTGAGGTGAGGGGAATTCTAGGGGAGGTGGAAAGGGTGACAGGAGCTAGGGTTGGTGGAAGCGAGGAGGGGAACGAAGACCATAAAGATAGTAGGGATAGACCCGTGGATGGATGATGAAGGGTTGAGGGGGAAAATAAAGAAATTAGTTGGGAAAGGGACAAAGGTGATTAAAGTGGTAAGGGAGAGGAACGGGATGAAAATGGCGGTGGTGAGGGCGGAATAGGAAAAAGCGGAAGCCTTATTGGGAAAAAAAGGGAGTATAAGATTGGGGTGGAACAGGGTAAGTATTATAGAGGGCAGAGAGGATGGCAGATGCTTTGGATGTGTGATAAAGGGGCATAAAATAGCAGGGTGTAAGGTGAAGGGAGTCAAGGAGAGGAGTAAGTGCTGGCTATATAAGAACGAGGATCACATGGCCAGATACTGTCGGCAGGCCTTTCTTTGTAGGGTATGTGGTAAAGGAGACACAAGCCAGGGGAGGTGGAATGTAGTAGGGGCAGGAAGGAAGTAGATGAAGACGATGGAAAACAGGAAGGAAAAAATGGGAGGGTCAAATAGGAGGAAGGGGAGAGCAGTGCGCGGGAAGAAGGAATGTAGGGTGTTGCAGATAAATTTAGGGAAATGCAGGATAGCGGATGATATATTGGATGAAATGATTTTTAGGAGGGAAGTGGATGTGGTGAGTGGATCTGAGGTAAATGCTAGATATATGGGAAAGCAGGGATGGATTATGGATGATGCAGGAGAGGCAGGAATAAGAGTGGTGGGAGATGAACTGAGGGCGGATGAAGTGAGGAAAGGAAACGGATGGGTGGTAGTGCGAATGGGAGACATGATGGTGTACAGTGTGTATATAAACCCAAATGTCAGCTTGGAAGAATATGAGAGGAGCATTAAAGGATTGGAGGACGATCTGAGGGTGTCAAAAGGGAAAAGGAGGATCATTAGGAGAATGGTGAAAGGGGAATTCAATGCTAACAATACTGTATGGGGGGGGGGGGGAAGAAAACGGACAGGAGAGGGGTGATACTGGAGGAAGAGTTGACATCCAAGAGGGCTGGCGGTGCTGAGTGATGGACTACTGCCCACCTTCGTGAGGGTTGACGGGGGTTCGTCATTCATTGATATAACAGCATGTGATGAATGACTGGGGAAGGAGTGAGTAGTTGGAGGGTGCTAGAGGATGTGGAAAGTTTGAGCTTACATAGGTATGTGGAGACGGATATAAGGAAAGGGAGAAAGGAATTATTGGGAGAGTGGGGATGGAGGTGGACGAAGGCCGAGGCAGAGAGTATGAGGAAGAAAGTAAGAGAGGAGATAGAAAGGGGACTTGGACATGATGTAGATGAATTGTACAATGTGATACAAGGCTGTAAAAGAGAGGAAAAGAGGGGCAATAGGCGTGAGCTGGAATGAGGAAATAGAGGAGTTGTGGAGGGAGTGTAAGAAAGAACGAAGACGGATGCTGAGGGGAAGATGAAGGATAGAAGGAAAAGGGGGATACAAAGAGAAGAAGTAGGAAATGGAGCGTAGGATGGAGAGGGAAAAAAGAGGGAAGTGGGAAGAGTTACTGGGGGAATTGGGAAACAATCCATGGGGAAAGGCGTATTTGATAGCGGTGAAGAGGATGGGTGTAAATAGGAACGAGGTGTTAGAGGAAGATTGGGATAATAAGATTATAGGGAAATTTTTCACAGGTGGAGAAGGAGGAGTGGGGGGCAGGATTCGAGAAATCCAGGATACTCGGGGGTAGGGAAAATGAGGGCGATAAGGCCGGTAAAGAAGTGGGAAGTAGAGGATGAGGGGAGAAACATTAAAGTAAGGAAAGCCACAGGGATAGATGGTCTGAGGGGTGATATGATAAAGATGCTGTTGGATGTCAATGGGGAGTACTTCTGGGAGCTATTCAACAGGGTGCTATGTGAGTAAGTGTTTCCGGAATGGTGGAAGGTGGCCAGGGTGGTACTGCTGAAGAAGGTGGGTAGAGAGGGGAAACGGTCGAGGGACTACAGGCCCATCAGTCTGCTGTGTGGTATGGGTAAATTGATGGAGGGGATAATAAAGTATAATAATAAAGGATAGGATTGAGGAGGAAGATAAGAGGAATGGGGGTTTTAGGGTAAACCAGCACGGCTTTGCGATGGCGGATTGCCAAGAGATGAGGATATAATAATAAAAATGTATTTTCCCAATTTAATGAAAGGAAAGGAAAGCGGGGCGTAATGACAATAAATGAGGAAGCCCCTCTATCGTATTTCTTAAATTTGAAGAAGAATTTCATTTATGTGGTATAGTACTCGATGCTGAAGGCCATTATAAAGGTCCATAAAAACATAGACATTGGAAAATATAGTAAGCTCACTGCCTATCTGAAGAGAGAGTCAAAAGGAAACAAGGCAAAGAAAGCTGCGGTACTGGAAATAGCACAAGTGGAAGAATTATTGATAAGGACTTGCGATAAAGAATATTTGATGATTAAGGTAACATCTTTCAACCTTTTAGGTATTGTAGATAATAAATTTTGAAATATTTTAGGTTTCATTAATAATGGGGGTGTCTCGTGCCTGTCGTGGTTGTGAATTGACGAATTTGAAAGTCAGTGATGTGGAAGACATGGGCGCATATTTGCTTGTTTCGATACAAGACCGGTACGAAAATTCACAATTATGGAAGAAGGATTCTCTATCAATACTGTGGAGACGTGTAGAAAATACATGTCCTCACGTCCGAATAAGTTATCCAACGATTCTTTTTACGATACAGTAATTAAAAATGTACTTCACAACCTGTTGGAATCAACACTTTGTCGAAAGTGGCTACTAAAGGTGCTGACCCTACAAGAGTTAAACAACATGGTGAATGGAGAAGCTTCGCTATAGCAGAAAGTTATATCGAAGATTCTATATCCAATAAGCTTGATATCGCAAGGAAGATCCAAGGTACTCCTGGAATTAGTCGTTCCTTACAAGAGGAGCCATCCACAGTTTCTACAGATTTATCAAAAACTTCGACAAGCACTATGCGTTCTGCAACCGATGACAACTACAAGCATGTTATTAATGGAAACGAAGTGAAATTTGATAAAATGCTTAATAAATAAAAATGTTAATGTTAATATTAATAATAAATAACTAAAATGTAATTGATTTAAGATTGTATTTTTTCATATTTCACTAGTGGATAAACTGGTGCTTTATATGCTTCATAAGTGTGGATAAAACTCCAATTACAATGTGATTGTGGATACAAAAATTTTAAATCAATAATTTGGGTATTTAGACGAAGATAGATTAGGTTATTCTGCAAATATTTGTCTGTATTAAAGAAAATAATTATTCGAAGATCTATCCTCGTGAAATTGGATGTCAAATGTAAAAGAAAATATTCATCCTTTCATGGTAATATTTCCATTTTTTTTTTCTTAATGGATTATGGTATTTTACGAAGCCAAATGAGTTTTTAATGTTTCAGCTGATAGTCGTTAAATGACGGTAAACATAAAAAAAATTACAAGAACCATTTATATTCATATTTTATTTTTTGTGCGTTTCATATGGAAAAAAAACGTTCTTTTAATAGAGAAAAAATTGTGTATAATATGTATGGATTTGTAGTTGTAAAACCATTAGAGCCAATTTGATGGTTGCATATCTTTATTTAAAAATAGAAACAACCTCAGAGAACATTGAAATCTGAACTGAGGTGATTTAAATCTTTAAGTCTAATCGACAAGTTGAAAATGGTTAAAAATAGAGATACCACTCCTAAAAATATTCGGAATTATGACTAGAAAAATGTATCGAGAGCGTTTATCAGTACATAAAAAATTTCAAAAGTTATAAACAAATAAAGATGAAAAAAAGGTATTTCCTTTTTTTGCCAATATATCGAAAAGTATTAACATTTATTTAAGAATAAAAAAAAAGATTCTTAAAGAGGAGGAAATTTCGAATACAAAATTTCAAATCCCGGAACTCTATCTTTCTTATCTATAATTTTAACTCAATGCTGAAAATAGGTCTACGCCAATCATTTTGGGTATGCGCCTCGTCAAAAGCATACAGGTCACATTAAAAAAATTGTTTAAGGTATTAATTGTTAATTTAAAAATTTGAAAAAATCAAATCAAAGTTAGGCAATTGTTAATTTACAAAATGTTCTTGTACCTCCTTCTTTATTGTTAACTTTGTGGAGTCCTTTCCATGGCTTGGTTGACGATTTGCCTCCATCTCACCTTGTCCTTTTTTTCTTACCTTTCCAATTTCTAATATTAAGTCTTCGTAGATCCTCTTCAACCTCCGTTTTCCATCTTGTTCTGTGTCTACCTCTTATCGATACTTTCGGTAGCCTTCCTGTTCCCATTCTTTCTATATGTCCTAACCATCTTAGCCTTTGAGATTTTATCATTCCAATCTTTATATAATTCTTCGAGCTCTTTGTTTCTACTTCTTATCCAAATTCCATTTTGCAACTTTCCTCCAAATATTTTCCTCGGTACTTTTCTTTCCCATATTTGTAGCATTTTTTGTTATTTTTGGTTTTATGTCTAGGTTTCTGAGGCTTATGTAACTATAGGCCCAATCACAGTTTTGTAAATCTTGATTTTCGCACTCCTTGCTTTTTAATAATCTACATAAGGCATAAATGCAATTACCGCCACGCATTATTATTTTCTGGATTTCTTCCCCCATATTTGGTGTTTTTTGTAATTATTGTTCCAGGTACTCTCTATTTCTTCAAATTTATATATCTTTCCTTCGGCTGTTTCTACTATTGGGTAATTCCCTTTTATAAAGCCTTGTCTTACGCCTTCAGTTTCGATGAATTCCTCTGACATACAGTTATTTATTCTTACTCGATTTTTTTGTATTTTGTAGCGTTAATCGAATCATTCTGTTCAGTTTTCTACTTATTCCTAGGTCTTCTAGAGCTTTGTACAGTTCGGTTCTTTTTACCTTATCAAAAGCTTGTTTGAAGTCGACTTTTCAAATTGATAAATTTCAGCCTGTATTTCTCGTAGGATAAAGATTTGCTCCACTGAGCTCCATCCTCGACTGAATCCACATTGGTATTCTCCGATTATCTTTTCCTTTAGAATAATATCCTTGATATAGCTGGCTATTCCTCTGGCTATTCTTATTGTATAGGAAATATTATAGCTTTGGTCCTCTCTGTCGGCATTCGTTCTTCCTTCCATATCGTTTGCAGTAATTTTTGCATTTTATCAACTAGTCGCGTTCCTACATCTTCGAACATTTTTGCTGTTATTTGCTCGCCCCCTGGACTTTTATTGTTTTTTATATAATCTATAACATATTTTATTTTATCCATACTCGGAGGAGGTTCTTAGCTCTAAATTTGTTCCTACATTCTCTTCACTATCCATTTCTTCATCCTATACACAACACATACTTAACAAAAATAATGTAGCGCTGGATAATATTTTATAATATCGCTGCGAACTTTATTTTACCCGAAAAAATTCTCTTTTCTCCATTTTTCAACGTATTTAAATAGTACTTAATTCTTCACGTAATAACGGTTTCTACCAGAGACCACCCAGTTTAAATTTTTATTTCCCATATATTTTCCTACTGACATTATTCAAAAAATATATAAATTTATTGTTAAATTAAACAGTAATTGATGAATTATAAAGTAATTTGCTGGGCAAACTGCTCAATCATCTCAATACAAATTAAAGTACAGAGGCGTTACCATCCATTTTTTTTTTCAAACACGTGCAAATATATAATGTCTTTCTCACACTCACAGTGGGTAAATTGACATCTTTCTTGTGATTTTAAGCTAGCTTTGATTTATAGCTAGAGGACCTTTTCTACGTTCATGCAAAAAACAAAACTTTATTGAACTCTATTTAGTGGAAAAAAAATAGTTCTAACTTTATTGCACTCATCTGTCATTTTACTCGGCGTTTTGTCATCATGACAAACATAAACATTCAAATCGACGTCATTTTTAGTCCATTTAGAGCAACCTAAATAACACATTTTTTGGTTTTTGCTTGTTTGTAGAAAAAATAGTGTAACCAACATATGCATACACATTTTTCACTCATAGTATTGTCAATTTTTCCATTCGTGAAAAAAAGCACCACTTTATGCACTTGTTGCATAAATAACTATTTAAGCTACCCAAAGGTCATTACCTTAATCTAGAGATTCAAAATGAACTTATATCTTTCGACTTAGATACAAGAAAACTTCTAACGGTGTTTCGTTAATTTTAAGGTTCTATATTCTGTCAGGTTCTACGCCACTGTTTATAAGGCATGCATATAAACCGTCATTATTATCACGATAGTTATTTGCGTTGCTGTTCCGACAGGAAATAATATCCCTATTTAAAGATTGCAACATTCTCAGGTGCTCCTTTAAATGCATTTATAATAAATGTTCAATAATTTAAAACTTTCACGAGTTTAGCATTTTTTTTTTGGTTGAAATTTTCTTTTCAGTTCTCACCGTTTACAGAAAAGTCACAGGATTATTTGATACGTTGATAAAAATTAAATGAAGTCTCGGTTAGAAGATGTGTTCGTGTTTCTTCTAAAGGAGGTTACCCACGACAAAGATGAAAAATCATACCACTACATTATTGTGTTTTTATACCTTATAATGTATCTAATACAGTATCTATTCCAGCTAACTTGATGTCCTAAATGCTTTCTAGGGAGCTATTGACGCCGCCCATACGATAACTGTAAACAGTGCCGTGCAAGTTCAGAGGATACGCTTTCTGTTACAAATTAACACAACTTGTACAATTAATAAAGTAATAAATAATATTAATTTAATTCTTTGTTATAATTATTGGTATATTGATTTTAATAGAAACGGATCTGCTTTATACCTGAATTCTGAGTACATAAATAATATTTTAACAATAAGGTACCCATTACAATAACATGTTATTTATCTAATTGAAGATGTTATATTTCCGGACGGACTATAATTAAAATTTGTTAGAAACTAAATAATTTCTTCCAGGTAGTAATGAGAATAAAAGAAACACAAGATAATGGGAAATTATTTAAGCTAGGTATATTTCTAAGAATAGGTATAAACAGGTTTTATCTTTACGAAGAATCTGACTCACTGCCGCTACTGGAATCACTTTCATCTAGAGTAATCACAAGAGGGTTGACGTCATAAAACATATCTGTTTGTTTTACAAACACTTTATTGTACAAAGAAGAAATAATAACTGTATAACGCTGTGATGACTGTATGACCTGATAAGGTTCGATGCAATTGGCGTTTGTCAAAATTTTACCACCAATAGCAGCCGAGTAGGCAGGGCATTATTACTCTGTCTCTCTCAGTTGGTAATTTCTGGGACATCAAGTTAGCTGGCGAATATTGTAGAGGGGAAGCGTTGTAGTAAGAGAAGAAGGGGAAGACCCAGGATAAATTGGATGCAGGAGGTAGTAGGTGATCTCAAGACAATGGGAATTAAACACTGCAAGTTAGCTGGCGAATACTGTAGATATATACCCTCGGCTTTGTAAGTCTGTCGCCCTCAGGGCATAATAATCTACTTAGTGCCCTTGATACATAAATAACTATTACAAACCTTGGTTCGTAAAGAATAAAAACTTTCTTCAAACACTACATCATGAAAAGTTGTGGACACTATAGAGAAGAATTATCTAGTTGTTTAACTGTAGGGGGAGATACTGTAGGTAATAACGAAGCAGCTGGACTACATCCAGAACTGAAGAAATGAATAAAGGTAAAAAGAAGGATTACAGGGGAATGAAAGAATGTTAAATTCAATATTGGTCTGTAGGTAAAGAGTTAGAAGAAGAGCTGTCTCAGAGAATCCAATCTGTGTGAACCAGCCATCTACGGAGGTCTTGGTAGAGAATATTGGAAAGGAAAACTGCTGATACAGAATATAAATCTTATCAGCAGGAGGATAACTACTAACTTCTCAAGAAGAGAAGACTGGGATGAATATTCAATATTGAAACAAGACAATAATATGTAATTTACCAAATTATCAATGACCTTTTTGGGGCTGAGAACCAAATTACATATTCTTGACAGGCATCTTAAATTGATATCTAATCTACTACCTGGCGGGAACCAAATTACCAACACCTCGTTTGAGTTGTGCTCAACTAAATCTTTGTATTATTTCCTCTCCATCAGCCCCAAAAAGGTGACGTTCGGTTGTGTTTTGAATTGTGCTTGCTCATTCACTTTTCTTCAAAGTTGTGTTAAATTCTCCCCAAAAATGCCGAAATAATTCTTTGAGCGAATGTGATGAAAGTTTAACAGTTACACAACACACACTAAGAAAGAGGATCTGAAAGTGGGGGTTGAAGAGGCTCTAGAAACAGAATCCAGGGCTGAAGGTTGATCGCTGGATGATACTCTGTTCCAAGTCATCTGATAGGGGACTGCATGTGAGTCTCCGGATTGACGAGGAGTCCATGAAAGGTCTGGTGCGGGCTCAGTAGTAGAGGAAGAAGAGAGGAGAAGGTTTGAAGAGGAACTACTGGCTGGGCACAAACGTGCCAACAGGTCCACAGATAAGATGAGGAAGCAGTCAACTCTCACCGGCGAGTCAGAGTCGGAGGAAGAGGATATACCGGTAGTGGTGAAGAGCTTCGAAGAAGTATGCGAGGAGGAAGAAGCGTTCAACTGCGTACTGAGGACGATTTTGTTCAGTGAAGAGGAGGAAAAGGAGGGAACGAAGAAGAAAAAGAAAAGAAAGAAGAAAGGCAAAATGAGAGTAATGAGTATAAAGGAGAGAGTGTACTGGAAACAGTAAAGAGGAAGATGGAGGAACTAAAGGAGAAGGTTAGAACTCGGATGGAGAATTTAAGAGGGTTATCGGGGAAATAACATCGGTTGTAAAAAAAAGGGTTGGAAAGGAAGAGCGAAAATAGTAAGACCGAGAAGCCTAAATATGCGGAGTGTAAAGCGGAGAGGGAAAGGGAATTAAAGAGGGAACGCAGAGAAAGAATAAAAAAGAAAATAACAGAAGGGAGAAACTAAAAGATTAAAGTGATTTCTGGGGATGATTGGGAAGAGGAAATATTCGCTTGTACCAAAGTACAAGCGGATGGAGTATTGGGAGGTAATCATGGACACAGGGAGAGTCCCATCTAAATTAGTGCAAAACCTTAAGCAGAGAAGGGGGGAGTTGGTGGAGATGGCAGAGGGATGTATAGGGGGGGAGATTGATTCTGTGGTAAACGTGATAGAAGCGGATTCAGGAAAGAGAGGCGTCACTTCGTGGCTAGGCGGACAGAGGAGTTGGAAAATGAGGGTGTGTTTAATATGATTAAAAATATGCACACAATGATCGAGAAAGTTTGGGAGTCTCCAAGGGAGGTCGATGTCCTTTTAACGGAGAGAGTGGAACCCTCTTTTATTAGAATGGCTCTAGAATTTGTAGAAAGGGGGGGGGGGAGGTAGCGTACAGAATCGTGTCCGGAAACGAACAAGGGCGGTAAAGGAGAGGATAGATAGGGAATCGGTGTTGGTGAGGACGGGAGGCAGGCCATATGCCGACGTTCTCAGGGATATGAGGACACAGGTGGATGTGAGGGCCTTGGAGATCAAGGTCAGAGCGGGGATATAATCGTGAGGCTAAAAGAAAAGGGAAAATCAGAAGAGCTGAGGGAGGAAATGAAGGGGCGTGTAAAAGAGGTGTCGGTAACGGTGAAGAAGACAGAGGCAAATTTCGATCTCTTGGACCTAGATCCAGTGATCTCTCCGGGATAAATCAAAACGGTTCTAGAAAACCGAACAGGTTTGAAAGAAGTGAAGGGGTGAGGGAGACGGAGGGCAGATTTGCACTTTTGCGGTGCCAATCGAGGTAGCGGAAGTGGTGAGAAGAGTGAGATCTGTATTCGTGGGGTGGTCCTCATGTAGGGTTAGGGAGAGGGTAACACCATACAGATGCTTCAAATGCCTGGACTATGGGCACAATAAGCAACGGTGCAAAGGGCCAGATAGGACCAAGCAGTGTTTGAACTGTGGCAGGGATGGGCGGAGTGTAAGGAGGAGCCGGAATGCCGATCGTGTGGGACTTCGGGTCCGCAGTACGTCTGTCTAGGTACCCCTCAAACGAATGCATGAACCTAACCTCATGCAACAGTCTAAGTAGATTTTCCTGCACAACCTTTAATCGGATGAAAAAGCAAATTTTTGTGAGACCCAAGCAGAGTTTGAAGTATTTTCTCTCTTTTTCATTGGTTTTAACGTCTAGCAGTGGATGCGTGAAAAAACGAGGATCATGTATCATAAAAAAAGTATTTATTTTGTAAAAACATTCCTTTTTTACCGTGAAATGCGGAAACAAAGAACTGAAACCGCATTACGTATAACGGAAACACAAGGAGTACGGCTATAAAAGTATATTTTATGTATTTTTTATTAAGCCCCGGAGGCGTAATGAAATTTTCAAAAGAAAACTGTTTTTCTTTAGATACGCATATTTTTTACTTCCCATGAAAACTGCGATACTATTTCCAAACCAAATGGAACAAATTAAAAATTTTCGTAGGGTGTACTCAATAATATTTATATCGCCAATCGCTTCTTAATTCCTCTGTTCTTAACGTCTTTGTAAGGTACAAATTATTATTAAAATCGCGATAAGTGACTGTCAATGTCCACTTATCTATCTGACACTAGTACGTAGACAGAACGTTGTCAGTGTAATGATAATGGATTCGAAATGCACGCCGTCTTCTTCAGTAACATAACGAAAGTGTAATTTTATATGAAAATAAAAAACAGATAAACCTACAGTCGCTTAACTTCAGTAGACAAATAATTAAATACAGAGTGACACACATTTGAAAACAAAAGAATGAGATACAATCTTACAAAGTGCAAAATAAATAATTTAGGGGAATGAGGGGTAGAATAAAGTTAAACAACATTTATTAACGTAGTCATTAGTGGATTGTAGAAAGAAATATGGAAAATAGCATCACATACCTGGTTTAATAATTGAGGAACGTGTCGATGTAGATGCCAACTAGTGGAAGTGGTACTACTATTTTATATCAATGGAACCACCGTTTATGGAATTAAACTCCGTACCCGGTTCTACCTCACTTCACGGTTTTGCCCCCTGTTCCCCTACAATTGTCAAGTGAATGAAGAGATTGGTAGAGGAGAGAGTGTATCGAGGAGCTTAAGTTTTTTTTCTTCACTGATAACTTCCAGCAATCCCGTAAAGAGAGCTTTAAAAGAAAGAGGGTTGAAACAAGTGGACCAAAACGAAACAAATCAAGATAAAGGTAAAGCTTGACTTATCCCATGATACAGATCTTTCGAAAAAATTTCCTACAGGGTGTCAATTTTAAAACTTACAATGGGCTGTACCCCGTGAACGAAAAGAGTTTTTAAAATTCAAAATTTCAAAACCGTTTCTAGGGTAGAGAGGGGGAACTAAAATAAAATTTTCTGCTTTATTGTTACACCCTGTATAGTTATAGAGCGTTGGAAAGCATTTTCCAACGTATCACAAGTAGGGGTTTGTCCATAGGGGCTTGATGGGGGTGCGTTCTGTCTCATGTCATTTTAGTTCCCCCTCTCTGCCCTAGAAACGGTTTTGAAATTTTGAATTTTGAAATCTTTTTTCGTTCACGGGGTACATCCCATTGTAAGTTTTAAAATCGTCACTCTGTATGTACATTTTTGCATGCTTATCAAACTTAACCACTTTGACACATTCATTATTTATTCTCAAGATAATAAGAAATATTTTCAGTGACACCCTGTATATGTAACAAATTGATAGCTTCCTCGCATCGATCGTTTGCATGTACGATTTGTTACGGCCTTATTACTATCTTTTTCTTCGTCGAAATAGGTGAAAAGAAAATTATCATACGTGATTCCGAAGTGTATAAAATTATATATGTGTCAGAGATTGCGTGGTTGGGAATTTTGAACGAAAATACCGTCATTATTGGGATTTTTGTGTTGTTTTTGAAATGCCACGTCGGCTAAAAATCTAATCCAATATGAGATGACAGAAAGCTTCAATTCACTCTTTCAATGGTTCTTATCGAAATACCTAATACAAAATAAAGATTTGTGTTGAAATAGTTATTTTTGAAATTTATTTAATGTTACGTGTAGCGAGAGATGTTTTATTTTTCACATTTGATAACGTATCCGACTCACATTTGACACTTTTGAAATAATTGAACACTTGAAAAATTATTTCACGTGCCTGACTCTTGATAACTGGTTTTTTGTTAGGCGATGACATTTTTTCAGAAACAACACAAAAATTATTCATACAATGCCAAACGCCAACAGAATTGGAGGACAACTAATGATACGCCTCTGTACAGAGCATTTATATGTCTTGCAAGAGCTGTACTGGGAGGTAACATTGAAAATGAGTTTGTGCGCATGGGGGGCGGGCTCGCCATCACGTTTGGCGCTTGCTGTAGGTAGGAACCGTCCGAAGCGCAGAGTGTTATCAGATAGATTTGACATTACGAAATCATCTCTTGAAAGAATTATTGTAAGAGTGTCAATTTTTTTGAGCAATCTCAGCCCTCAAGTAATAGTATGGCCAGATGATGAGGAAAAGTTGCATATAGCAGAGCAGTTTCAGGCCAAAGGTTTTCCCAATATTATTGGAGCTATTGATGGCTCCCATATTCAAATTGATAAGCCGCAGAATGATCCTGACTCTTACATCAATAGGAAGGGTTATTATTCCATTCAAGTAGGTGTATAAAAAGTTATATTGTTAGATTATTAATAAAAAAAAGGTGAGCGGTCGTCGGACCGCCGAGAGAAGCTTGCTTCTTATGCACAATAAAATGACCGTTTCTGACCATTTTTCGAAAATTTTGACCATTTTTCAAAAATTTTGACAATTTTTGACAATTATTGACCATTTTTTCAAAATTTTTGACCATTTTGACTATTTTTTCAAATTTTAACAATTATTGACCAATTTTGACAGCTTTGACAATTATTGATCATTTTTGACAATTTTTCAAAAATTTTGACCATTTTAGAACATTTTTCAAAAATTTTGACCATTTTAGAACATTTTTCCAAATTTTAAAAATTATTGACAATTTTTGAGCATTTTTGACAGGTTCTGACAATTATTGACCATTTTTGACAATTTTTTACAATAATTAACCATTTTTGACAGTTTTTTTATAATTATTGACCATTTTTGCAAAATTTTGACAGTTTTTGGCAATTTTTCGAAAATTTTGTCCATTTTTCGAAAATTTTGACAATTTTTGAACATTTTTGACAGGTTCTGACAATTATTGACCATTTTTGACAATTTTTCAAAAGTTTTAACCATTTTTTAAAAATTTTGACCATTTTTCAAAAATTTTTAATAATTATTGACCATTTTTGTCAGTTTTTTATAAATATTGACCATTTTTCCAAATTTTTGACAATTTTTGAAAATATTTGGCAATTATTAACCATTTTTCAAAAATTTTAACAATTATTGACAATTTTTGACAGTTCTTGACGAATTTTGACAATTATTGACCGCCTTTGACAATCATTGACCATTTTTGACAATTTTTCAAAAATTTTAACATATTTGGCAATTATTGACCATTTTTTCAAAATTTTTATCATGTTTCAAAATATTAACAATTATTGATTATTTTTGACCATTTTTGACGAATTTTGATTGGTTTTGACAATTATTGACAATTTTTCAAAAATTTTAACCATTTTTCAAAAATTTTCACCATTTTTAACAGTTTTTGACGAATTTTGACAATTATTGACCGACTTTGACAATTATTGACCATTTTTTCAAAATTTTGATAATTTTTGACAATTTTTTCAAATTTTAATAATTATTGACCATTTTTGACAATTATTGACCAATTTTGACAGTTTTGACAATTATTGATCATTTTTGACAATTTTTCAAAATTTTTGACCATATTAGACCATTTTTCCAAATTTTAACAATTATTTACCATTTTTGAGCATTTTTGACAGGTTCTGACAATTATTGACCGTTTTTGACAATTTTTCAAAAATTTTGACCATATTAGACCATTTTTCCAAATTTTAACAATTATTGACCATTTTTGACAATTTTTGAGCATTTTTGACAGGTTCTGACAATTATTGACCGTTTTTGACAATTTTTCAAAAATTTTGACCATTTTTCAAGAATTTTGACAAATTTTAATAATTATTGACCATTTTTGACAGTTTTTGACGAATTTTGAGAATAATTGACCGTCTTTGACAATTAATGACCATTTTTGACAATTTTTAAAAAAATTTAACATATTTGGCAGTTATTGACCATTTTTTCAAAATTTTAACAATTATTGATCCTTTTGGACCATTTTTGACGAATTTTGATTGGTTTTGACAATTATATTGACCGTCTTTGACAATTATTGACAATTTTTCAAAAATTTTAAACATTTTTTAAAATTTTTGACAATTATTGACCATTTTTGACAATTTTTCAAAAATTTTAAACATTTTTCAAAATGTTTGACAATTATTGACCATTTTTGAAAATATCTGGCAATTATTAGCCATTTTTTCAAAATTTTGACAGTTTTTGACAATTTTTCGAAAATTTTGTCCATTTTTCGAAAATTTTGACAATTTTTGAACATTTTTGACGGGTTCTGACAATTATTGACCATTTTTGACAATTTTTCAAAAGTTTTAACCATTTTTTAAAAATTTTGACCATTTTTCAAAAATTTTTAATAATTATTGACCATTTTTGTCAGTTTTTTATAAATATTGACCATTTTTGACAATTTTTCGAAAAATTTCACCATTTTTCAAAAGTTTTGACAATTTTTGACAGTTATTGACCATTTTTCCAAATTTTTGACAATTTTTGAAAATATTTAGCAATTATTAACCATTTTTCAAAAATTTTAACAATTATTGACCATTTTTGACAGTTCTTGACGAATTTTGACAATTATTGACCGCCTTTGACAATCATTGACCATTTTTGACAATTTTTCAAAAATTTCAACATATTTGGCAATTATTGTCCATTTTTTCAAAATTTTGACCATTTTTCAAAATTTTAACAATTATTGATTATTTTTGACCATTTTTGACGAATTTTTATTGGTTTTGACAATTATTGACCGTCTTTGACAATTATTGACCATTTTTGACAGTTTTTGACAATTTTTGAAAATATTTGGCAATTATTAACCATTTTTTCAAAATTCAAAATCCAGCAAGAATCGTTTGAACGGTAATTTTACTAGTCCGCAAACGACTGATAATAATCGAGAGTTCTGAACCAGTAATTTCAGGTGGTTGGAACAAATTTTTTTTAACTGCGCATGTGTATTAGTAATATTACTGTAAATTACTGGTGGTTGGAACGAACCTAAAAATTAGGTGTGTGAAATTTCTGGATGTTCAATTACTAGTCAAACCCCACCCTTCACGGAAACTTCTGTTACCCTTTATTTACTGGACTATATTTTTAAGTTTTGAAATAAAATAAATTTTGCTAGAACGTGACAAAATAATAAACTTTTTGTTAAATGGTATCTTTGAAATTTTTATGACTTTACAAGCTTAACTCTAGGAGGTCCATACTCTTCTAAGAAGATATGGCACCACAATGAGTTGAAATGTTAACAAGCACCGTGATATTTGACACTTTTCAAAGTATAAAGATATAAACACCTCTTTCTCTCGTTATAACGAGAATTTAATTCTTCTACAAAATACAGGGGTGGTTTTTAATTGAGGAAATTCACTTACAAAATAAAAGACATCTTTATAATCTTATAGAGGAAATTGTGTCATTTTGAATAAAAATTTCGCTTGTAAATTTCAAAATCAAAAGAAATCACTGAAAAAACGGTTTTATCTACATTTTATTTACTTTGTTTCTTCCTGTTTCTCTTGGATAAACAATACAGACTAAATAAAAAATTAGGATTTCATTTTCCTGTAGCTGACATCCCGTTTGTGCAATATAGCAGGTGGATTTGATGAGTTTACGAGTCGGTAGTAATTCACGACCATAATTATTATAACGTTGTACAGAGTTAAATTGTGAAATTTTAATTGTTGTTGTTTAAACCTGAGTAGTGTTTGGGCAGAGATGAAGGCAAATTTTACATTAATCAGAATTTTTAATAGTGTTAGGGATACCTAACCAAATAACCAACGTAGACAAATTACACAAAATTAAAAATTTATTTACACATTTGTCTCAAGATGGTAAACAAACTCAAAAGAGGAATTTGTTTCTTAAATATTTACACCAAGAAGTCGTTCTTGGTGTAAATCACCCTATACAAATAATATACACCTTTTATCAGAAGAATCTCCGTTCGGTCAAAAGAGAAAAAGGAACCAGGTAGATGAAGAGAACAATGCGCTATCTAAAACAATTACACAAAAATAAAATGGTTTTCACCTGTACCTGTATTCAGTTACCCTATTTATGACGTGTCATTAAGATAAGAAGAGCTTTAAGGTAACTAAAATCAACCGGTGGGTGAGATTTTTTATAATACACAAGGTGTATTTAAAAAAAAATAGGAAATATATAATTTTAAAGGTACCGTATATATTTTTCGGCAGGCATATGATACAGTTAACAGAGACAAGGAATACCAGACAAATTAATAAGGTTAACTTCTGGATACAGGAAACAAAATAAAAAAAGGTGACCGCCGACAGAAGCTTGCTTCTTATGCACAATAGAATGACCATTTTTCGTGAATTTTTCACCATTTTTGACAGTTTTTTATGAATTTTGACAATTATTGACCGACTTTGACAATAATTGACCATTTTTCAAAAATTTTAACATATTTGGCAATTATTGACCATTTTTTCAAAATTTTGACAATTTTTCCAAATTTTAATAATTATTGACCATTTTTGACAATTATTGACCAATTTTGACAGTTTTGACAATTATTGATCATTTTTGACAATTTTTCAAAATTTTTGACCATTTTTCAAGAATTTTGACAAATTTTAATAATTATTGACCATTTTTGACAGTTTTTGACGAATTTTGAGAATTATTGACCGTCTTTGACAACTAATGACCATTTTTGACAATTTTTCAAAAATTTTAACATATTTGGCAATTATTGACCATTTTTTCAAAATTTTAACAATTATTGATCCTTTTGGACCATTTTTGACAATTTTTGACGAATTTTGATTGGCTTTGACAATTATATTGACCGTCTTTGACAATTATTGACAATTTTTCAAAAATTTTAAAAAATTTTTAAAATTTTTGACAATTTTTCAAAAATTTTTAAACATTTTTCAAAACTTTTGACAATTATTGACCATTTTTGACAATTTTTGAAAATATCTGGCAATTATTAACCATTTTTTCAAAATTTTGACAGTTTTGGACAATTTTTTATCATTTTTCCAAATTTTTGATAATTTTTGACCATATTTAAAAATGTTAACAGAGACAAGAAATACCAGACAAATTAATAAGGTTAACAAGAATGACTCTTCTGGATACAGGAAACAAAATAACCTGGAACGAACACAAGTCAATTCTCTTCAGGGACTCAATTCTTGAATTTACACGGATGTCAGTAGCATACGAATTAAATTCGAACGAAAGATTCGAATACGAACGTCAATCAGACTTAATATATGTTTAACCATGGATCGTGCACTTAAGAAAACTATGAGCAAGGACCAGAAAAAAATGTTAGTGCAATTTAAACTTCCCTATGCTGAAATACTATATGACGATTATTGCCATTAATTTCGACTTCTTTCAATGCTCCAATCGCCCCCAAAACAGACAAATCCTCCAACTTAACCATTAACACACCTTAATACCTACCAATTAATCACAAGTAGAAAATATGTACATAGTAAGTTTTATTTCGTTACCAAAAGAAAGTATTCATTCACTGCTCACTGATATTGTTCCCAAAACCATTTTTCCACATAAACCTAGATATTTCTACATTTTTCACAAATATGTACCTATGACTACCAGAATTCAAAAGTATACAAAATAAAGAGATTAAAAATAAAAAAAGGTGACCGCCGACAGAAGCTTGCTTCTTATGCACAATAGAATGATCATTTTTCGTGAATTTTTCACCATTTTTGACAGTTTTTGACGAAATTTGACAATTATTTGACCGACTTTGACCATTATTGACCATTTTTCAAAAATTTAAACATATTTGGCAATTATTGACCATTTTTTCGAAATTTTGACAATTTTTGACAATTTTTTCAAATTTTAATAATTATTGACCATTTTTGACAATTACTGACCAATTTGGACAGTTTTGCCAATTATTGATCATTTTTGACAATTTTTCAAAATTTTTGACCATATTATACCATTTTTGACAATTTTTAACAATTATTGACTATTTTTGACAGTATTTGACGAACTTTGACAATTATTGACCATTTTTTCAAAATTTTGACAATTTTTTAAAATTTAAACAATAATTATTGATCCTTTTGGACCATTTTTGACAATTTTTGACGAATTTTGATTAGTTTTGACAATCATATTGACCGTCTTTGACAATTATTGACAATTTTTCAAAATTTTGACAATTTTTGACAATTTTTCGAAAAAATTGACCATTTTTCAAAAATTATGACAATTTTTAACAATTATTGACCATTTTTGACTGTTTTTGACGAACTTTGACAATTATTGACCGTCTTTAACAATTATTGACCATTTTTGACAATTTTTCAAAAATTTTAACATATTTGGTAATTATTGACCATTTTTTCAAAATTTTGACAATTTTTCAAAATTTTAACAATAATTATTGATCCTTCTGGACCATTTTTGACAATTTGTGACGAATTTTGATTGGTTTTGACAATCATATTGACCGTCTTTGACAATTATTGACAATTTTTCAGAATTTTTGACAATTTTTAATAATTATTGACCATTTTTGACAGTTTTTTATAATTATTGACCATTTTTTCAAAATTTTGACAATTTTTGGCCATTTTTGACAATTTTTCGAAAAATTTGACAATTTTTAACAATTATTGACCATTTTTGACAATTTTTCAAAAATTTTAACATATTTGGCAATTATTTACCATTTTTTCAAAATTTTGAGAATTTTTCAAAATTTGAACAATAATTATTGATCCTTTTGAACCATTTTTGACAATTTTTGACGAATTTTGATTGGTTTTGACAATCATATTGACCGTCTTTGACAATTATTGACAATTTTTCAAAAATTTTGACAATTTTTAATAATTATTGACCATTTTTTCAAAATTTTGACAATTTTTCGAAAAATTTGACCATTTTTCAAAAACGAACTTTGACAATTATTGACAATTTTCCAAAAATTTTAACATATTTGGCAATTATTGACCATTTTTTCAAAATTTTGACAATTTTTCAAAATTTTAACAATAATTATCCTTTTGGACCATTTTTGACAATTTTTGACAATTTTCGACGAATTTTGATTGGTTTTGACAATCATATTGACCGTCTTTGACAATTATTGACAATTTTTCAAAAAAATTTCAAAATTTTTGACAATTGTTGACCATTTTTGACATTTTTTGACAATTTTTGAAAATATTTGGCAATTATTAACCATTTTTTCAAAATTTTGACAGTTTTGGACAATTTTTTATCATTTTTCCAAATTTTTGATAATTTTTGACCATATTTAAAAATGTTAACAGAGACAAGAAATACCAGACAAATTAATAAGGTTAACAAGAATGACTCTTCTGGATACAGGAAACAAAATAACCTGGAACGAACACAATTCAATTCTCTTCAGGGACTCAATTCTTGAATTTACACGGATGTCAGTAGCATACGAATTAAATTCGAACGAAAGATTCGAATACGAACGTCAATCAGACTTAATATATGTTTAACCATGGATCGTGCACTTAAGAAAACTATGAGCAAGGACCAGAAAAAAATGTTAGTGCAATTTAAACTTCCCTATGCTGAAATACTATATGACGATTATTGCCATTAATTTCGACTTCTTTCAATGCTCCAATCGCCCCCAAAACAGACAAATCCTCCAACTTAACCATTAACACACCTTAATACCTACCAATTAATCACAAGTAGAAAATATGTACATAGTAAGTTTTATTTCGTTACCAAAAGAAAGTATTCATTCACTGCTCACTGATATTGTTCCCAAAACCATTTTTCCACATAAACCTAGATATTTCTACATTTTTCACAAATATGTACCTATGACTACCAGAATTCAAAAGTATACAAAATAAAGAGATTAAAAATAAAAAAAGGTGACCGCCGACAGAAGCTTGCTTCTTATGCACAATAGAATGATCATTTTTCGTGAATTTTTCACCATTTTTGACAGTTTTTGACGAAATTTGACAATTATTGACCGACTTTGACAATTATTGACCATTTTTCAAAAATTTAAACATATTTGGCAATTATTGACCATTTTTTCGAAATTTTGACAATTTTTGACAATTTTTTCAAATTTTAATAATTATTGACCATTTTTGACAATTATTGACCAATTTGGACAGTTTTGCCAATTATTGATCATTTTTGACAATTTTTCAAAATTTTTGACCATATTATACCATTTTTGACAATTTTTAACAATTATTGACTATTTTTGACAGTATTTGACGAACTTTGACAATTATTGACCGTCTTTGGCAATTATTGACCATTTTTTCAAAATTTTGACAATTTTTTAAAATTTAAACAATAATTATTGATCCTTTTGGACCATTTTTGACAATTTTTGACGAATTTTGATTAGTTTTGACAATCATATTGACCGTCTTTGACAATTATTGACAATTTTTAATAATTATTGACCATTTTTTCAAAATTTTGACAATTTTTGACCATTTTTGACAATTTTTCGAAAAAATTGACCATTTTTCAAAAATTATGACAATTTTTAACAATTATTGACCATTTTTGACAGTTTTTGACGAACTTTGACAATTATTGACCGTCTTTAACAATTATTGACCATTTTTGACAATTTTTCAAAAATTTTAACATATTTGGTAATTATTGACCATTTTTTCAAAATTTTGACAATTTTTCAAAATTTTAACAATAATTATTGATCCTTCTGGACCATTTTTGACAATTTGTGACGAATTTTGATTGGTTTTGATAATCATATTGACCGTCTTTGACAATTATTGACAATTTTTCAGAATTTTTGACAATTTTTAATAATTATTGACCATTTTTGACAGTTTTTTATAATTATTGACCATTTTTTCAAAATTTTGACAATTTTTGGCCATTTTTGACAATTTTTCGAAAAATTTGACAATTTTTAACAATTATTGACCATTTTTGACTGTTTTTGACGAACTTTGACAATTATTGACCGTCTTTAACAATTATTGACCATTTTTGACAATTTTTCAAAAATTTTAACATATTTGGTAATTATTGACCATTTTTTCAAAATTTTGACAATTTTTCAAAATTTTAACAATAATTATTGATCCTTCTGGACCATTTTTGACAATTTGTGACGAATTTTGATTGGTTTTGACAATCATATTGACCGTCTTTGACAATTATTGACAATTTTTCAGAATTTTTGACAATTTTTAATAATTATTGACCATTTTTGACAGTTTTTTATAATTATTGACCATTTTTTCAAAATTTTGACAATTTTTGGCCATTTTTGACAATTTTTCGAAAAATTTGACAATTTTTAACAATTATTGACTATTTTTGACAATTTTTCAAAAATTTTAACATATTTGGCAATTATTTACCATTTTTTCAAAATTTTGAGAATTTTTCAAAATTTGAACAATAATTATTGATCCTTTTGAACCATTTTTGACAATTTTTGACGAATTTTGATTCGTTTTGACAATCATATTGACCGTCTTTGACAATTATTGACAATTTTTCAAAAATTTTGACAATTTTTAATAATTATTGACCATTTTTTCAAAATTTTGACAATTTTTCGAAAAATTTGACCATTTTTCAAAAACGAACTTTGACAATTATTGACAATTTTCCAAAAATTTTAACATATTTGGCAATTATTGACCATTTTTTCAAAATTTTGACAATTTTTCAAAATTTTAACAATAATTATTGATCCTTTTGGACCATTTTTGACAATTTTTGACAATTTTCGACGAATTTTGATTGGTTTTGACAATCATATTGACCGTCTTTGACAATTATTGACAATTTTTCAAAAAAATTTCAAAATTTTTGACAATTGTTGACCATTTTTGACATTTTTTGACAATTTTTGAAAATATTTGGCAATTATTAACCATTTTTTCAAAAATTTTGACAGTTTTTGACAATTTTTGATCATTTTTCCAAATGTTTGACAATTTTTGACCATATTTAAAAATTTTTGACAATATTTCCCTAATTGGGAAAAGAAGAAGATGACGGTTCGAAAGTGTGGTGTCTGATATAAATAAACTGAAAATACGAAATTGTAAAGAGAAAGTTAAAAATAGAGAATAATGGCCTGTAGATCATATAAATATATTTTTAAGCGCTGTCAATGGTGATAAATCCTTAAAATGTTATTCGTGCAAACAGCGCGTCACATAATAATATAATAATGACCCTATTACGTATACCAGAAACAAGAAAAATAACGGTACATCAGCCATTACTCACATGTCTATTGTACTCAGAAAATGATAACCGTGCTGATTTGTAGAGAGTGTCGTACATCCGCTACTGCGTATAAATAAATTTCGTTCCGTTGACAGCAATCATTTTGTTTTGTTGTTAATAAAATTGGTGAAGAGTGGACAACAATAAAATTTGGTTGTTCGGGAAAAAGGTCGTAACCAGTACAAACGGTCGTAATTGATATCAAGTTACGCGAAATAACAATGAAAATAGGCCGAGAAATTGTTTTTCAGAATATTTTTATGTCAAAAAATAAACGTCTTTCCTTGTAAGAAACTCAATTGTTTTTTAGCTGTGTGGGAAATTCATAGAGATACTACAGATAGAGGCAACAATCCAGCTCGGAATCCGTCAGCATAAAAGAAAGAGATAGAGAATCAGAGGTCCAGGCTGCCTTTCTCTAATTTCTTTCCTTTTTTAATTTTGTATTTTACTCTAAAAATTCATGGCGCTGTTTTTAAAATCTTTCCACTTGCTACTATGGCGCCACCTTAATTTGCTCCCTTTCGAAGGACACTTTTTAATACGTTCAGATGGTGCTTTTTCCTTCTACCCTCTATAACTCAAAAGACATCCCTCGTTTATGCGTAATTTAATATGAATTTCTTGGTACTGGCCTAAAATTGTCGGAACCGGAGCATCGTTCGCCAAAAAAAAACCTGCAAAATCACGATCAGATTACCGAAAATAACACAGAAGAGTAATTTATGTGCCTACCTGGGTGATTATACGTTCGTCATGTTAATCCGCTAATACGATAATACGCGTGGGCTAACCACACTAAATGTCGGATAATGTAGGCCTGGAAACCAAACCCCTCCTACGTTCTTCCTACTCATACACTGAGATAAATAAGAATCTTGAGGATATTAACAACAAACTATCACAAATAATGTCATGAAATTTTCAAAAAAAAACGCATTTTCCATATAAAAAGTCTTGTAAATACCACAAAACTAGGAATATTTACAAGATCATAACTTGCTTTATGAATCATCAATGTTAAAGTAGTGAAAATTCACATTCTAACACCAAAAGGTACTCATAACTCGACTAATTGAACAGTTGATTGATTGGTTCGGCACCACCAGTCAGAGGCTTAGAGACCTCGGTACCTCAACCTTTAGGCTTTTTGTGCTCTTGGTTATATCGTTTATGCGAAGAAACCAGTAGCCCTTATCAGGCTCAACAGTCTTTTCACTAGGTCCTTCTTAGAGAAATCTTCCCTTGGATACTCTAGTCCTTGGAGTCCAATGGGACAGTGCTTCACATTTGAAGATAATGTGACAGGCTGTTTCCTCCTCTTCCATGCACGACCGATAGATATATTCCTCCCTATATATGCCAATTGTATGCATGTGCTTCCTTAGGGTACAGTGACCGGTGAGTAATCCCGTCACTTTCCTTATCTGGCCCCTGCTGAGGGTTAAAGTTTTTGTAGATTTCTGCCTGGAATACAAATGCAAACTTCCCCAACGATGCGAGGACATTGCACCTGGGTCTGGAACAGTAGACTCCAGCTCCTGTTCCTATGTCAGTTTAGATCCGTCTGTGTACCACACCAACGTTCCTTCCAACCCATCCCAGTTTAGCAGGATATAGTGTGGTTGGTTGTCGTTAATTGTGACCAGCTTGTTATCACTTCTCATTTCAAGAAGCGAGTTTGTGATAACAACTGTGATTCTGGAATGACTATGGGTGTTGGTTCCTTCGTGCCAATTCCCATTGCATTCCAGCCTGTATGCAGAGCAAGAGCCGGAAGATTGAAAATGGCTTCCATTGCCTTCTCATCGTACCCGTTATACACAGACAGGCAGCCCTCTAAAGTTTTGATAGATCCAGCTGGGCTTTCCTCTGATCTGTTTTTGGCCACCAAACTAAGGTTCCATAGCTAACCATGGTTCTCACCACAGTTAGTGAACATTCAATGATTTCATTCACCATCAATCTAAATAATTTTGAATATATGTAGATCCTTCAGGCTTGAGGTACTGAATAATCTACACATCAACGTCCCAACTAGTACCACATAGTTTTTCACCTATTGATACTGATCTTTCCTATTTTGAACATCTTTTCCTTTTCTCTTAGCTCTGGTTCTTTAGATACAACGTTAAGCTTCCTAGAAGTGAAATTAAGGCTCGAGAAGAACTATATGTATGACCTACTTAAGGTCAGTAAAGGTGGAAATTCTGCTGTAGTAATAAATGTCATCAAAAGCTCAAAATAAACTGCTAGCCTCTTGAGACTTGAGGCTAGAACTGCTCACAGAACATTACTGTCTAAGAAAGCGTACGAGAAGAATAAATTTAGGAAAAGAAGCAGTGGATAAGTGAAGATTTTAATTTTTAGAACCTGAATTTCAGTGTATTTTTTGTTAAACTCAAAGACTCCCACGTTCTTCCTCTGTTATAATAACATGCAAATCGCAAAGTGAAGTTACCGTACAACTTTAAAACGATTTTGATGCACCAAGTCTATTCTTCTTTCCCGTTAAATATTCGCTATTTCAATGGACCAGATGTTCATGCAAACGCTAATTCATGAATGAAATAACTATTTTAATGGTATAGGTATCTATACGCGAATTTATTAATAAATTTTTTACGTTCAACTCATTGTATAATTTTCATATTGCCTGTCGTTTAATATCAAGGTTCATTATTACTTTTCTTTAGATAATATTTTAAAGTATCTAATAATGAGCCAGACAACCTAATGGGTTTTGAAAACGAGCCAAATCCTTGTTGTGTCTGTATCCGTACACATAAAATAAACAAATAAGATTGTGTGAGTTTTTCTCTACTAAACGTTATTCAGGAACGGTATTTTATATATTAATATTTATTATTATTTTCAAAATTGCGTTGTTGTCTGCCACTGTGACTTTTTCTGGCAAAGGTAGCAGTAGCAGTCAACATTCATATTTCATTTTTGGTCCATTTCCTTAATCTTGTAGAGGCTTTTCCAGCTTTTCTTCGGTTTTCAAACAGAATTGTCTGTTCCTACATGCAATTGTCAAACTCCTTGACCTGAGGACTCGTTTCTCTCTGACAACCCTCTATTCACCTAATTCTGTTGAGACCCCTCTGAGCAAAACCCTCTACGAGATATTCTCAAATTCCCTCATAAAGCCAACTTTAAATCTAGCCTCTCTAACCCCAAGACGTCCAGCATATTCTGAGGAGCTACCTCCGACAGTGGCGGCTCGTGAACTTTTTAAAAGAGGAGGCTGGAGATAAAAATTGTTGAAAATTGTCAAAATTTTTGAAAAATGGTTAAAAATTGTCAAAATTTTGAGAAAATGGTCTATAATTAAAAAAAAACTGTCAAAAATGGTCAATAATTGTTGAAAATTTTTGAAAAATGGTCAAAATTTTTGAAAAATTGTCAAATATGGTAAATAATTGTCGAAAATTTTGGTAAAAAATGGTTAATAATTGTCAAAAATGGTCAATAATTGTCAAAACTTTTAGAAAAATGTCAAAAATTATTAAAAATTAGTCAATGATTGTCAAAAATGGTCAATAATTGTTGAAAATTATTAAAAATTTTGAAATATGGTCAATAATTGTTGAAAACTGTCAAAATTTTGAAAAAATGGTTAATAATTGTTAAATATTTTCAAAAACGGTCAAAATATTTGAAAAATTTTCAAAATTTTGAAAAATGGTCAAAAATTGTCAAAATTTTTGTAAAAATGTTCAATTGTCAAAATATTGAAAAAATGGTCAAAAATTTTTGAAAAATTGTCAAAAATGATTAAAAACGGCCTAAAATGGTCAAAATTTTTGAAAAATTGTCAAAAACTGGACAATTATTGTCAAAATTCTGAAAAATAGTTGATAATTGTTAAAGATTATTAAGTTTTTTGAAAAATCGTCAAAAATTTTGAAAAAATCGTCTAAATTTTTGAATAAATGGTCAAAAATAGCCCAAAATTTGGAAAAATGGTCTATAATTGTCAATAATTGTCAAAAATTGTCAAAAATTGTCAATGATTGTCAAAAATTTTGAAAAAATGGTCAAAGATTATCAAAAATTGTTAGAAATTGTCAATTATTGTTAAAAACTGTCAAAAATAGACATTTATTGTCAAAAACTGTCCATAAAGGGTTAAAAATTGTCACTAATTTTGAAAAATGGTCAAAAATGGTCAGTATTTTTTAAAAACTGTCAAAATATTTGAAAACTTATCAAAAATGGTCAAAAATTCTCAAAATTGATCAAAAATGCTCAATAATTGTCAAAAAATGGTCAATAATTGTCAAAAAATGGTCAATGATTGTCAAAACTTTTCGAAAAATTGTCAAAAATTTCCAAAAAAATGGTCAATAATTGTCAAAAATTCTCAAAATTGATCAATAATTGTCAAAAGTGGTCATTAATTGTCAAAAATGGTCAATAATTCTCAAAATTTTTAAATAATTGTCAAAAATGGTCGATAATTGTCAAAAATCGTTAAAAACTGTCAAAATATTCTAAAAATTGTCAAAAATTCTCAAAATTGATCAATAATTGTCAAAAATGGTCAATAATTGTCAAAACTTTTAGAAAAATTTAGAAAAATGGTCAATAATTGTCAAAAATCATTAAAAACTGACAAATTATTTGAAAAAATGGTAAATAATTGTTAAAAACTGCCAAAATTTGGAAAAAAATGGTTAATAATTGCCAAATATTTTCAAAAATTGTCTAATTATTTGAAAAATTGTCAAAAATGTTCAAAAATTCTCATAATTTTGAAAAAATGGTCAATAATTGCCAAATATTTTTAAAAATTGTCTAAATATTTGAAAATTCTCAAAATTGATCAATAATTGTTAAAAATGGTCAATAATTGTCAAAAATGGTCAATAATTGTCAAAAATCGTTAAAAACTGTCAAAATATTTGAAAAATTGTTAAAAATGTTCAAAAATTCTCAAAATTGATCAATAATTGTCAAAAATGGTCAATAATTGTCGAAAAATGGTCAATAATTGACTAAAATCGGTAAAAACTGTCAAAATATTTGAAAAATTGTCAAAAATGTTCAAAAATGTTCAAGTGACGTACTCGCTTTCGAGGCCGTGCGCGCAACCTTAAAATGGCGCGCGGAGGGCTATTTTCAGCGTTAAATTAAAATTTTAAATAATGGAGGTACAGTTCCGGGAGTTGGAACTTTTTTTACTAAATTTCCTCCTCTTTAAGGATCTTTTTTTCAAATTTCGAAAATATTTATAATTTACGAACAATAAGCTACAAACCAAACAATATTTTTTTTTTGGTGTTTAATTGTTTATAACTTTTGGAATTTTTTATGGGCTAATTTAATTATTTGACACAATGATCTAGTCATTATTCCGGATCGAATGAGCTAAACCACAAAAAACTTTATATAAAAATAAATTGTTCATCAAAAACCGCACCTCCCTATCGTCTCTGAGTTCCGAGATTTTTTAAGTGAAAATGGGTCAGAAACTTCTGGGACACCCAGTATTGCGGCACTACGTGGAAATGTCCAGTGACTACTCTTTGTAAATATGTTTGATAATCTGCACAATTGCTATAATATATTTTTATCATATTGATAACACGATTTCAGGTAAGGGACCCTAAAACCGCAATAAACCATAGGCGGAATTTAGTATGAAATAAATCAATTGTATATCAATTCTCAAAAAGCCAATAAATATGTATGTCACAATTTTGAACACATTTTGAATTGTATTTACTCTGAAAAATATGTACTCGAATAGATTTTCATTTTTCTCTGATTTGACAAAATAATTTTGAAACAATATCGAGCCCAGCGAATTGCAGGAAATTATTTCGCATTTCTCGGAACAATGAAATTAATTTCTAATTTATAAATTCAGCCAATGTGGTCCCTCGGCGAGTCATTATTGTTATTGGAAATTGCAAATTCAAACGACGTTCTATTTTATTGGCATTACGAGAATCACACTCGCCTTGCATACAATATTTACTTTTTTAAACGGTTTGAAATTATATTATTTAAATTTTGAACGAAATCTTCAAAAAATCGTCCTTTTTATAATTTTAAAAACAAGTTACGGTATATAAAGTCGCCGGTATTTATAAATAACTAAATATTCCCACCGCGACAGAGCATTGACTTTATAAGTTCCCACCCCCACGCAAATATAAAGGAACCGCACCTGTGTTTTCAGAAGCGGATTTACATTTATTAGATAAATAAACGGCATTTTCCTAGATTTTCCATGGTGTTAATGGCCTAATAACCAGTGATTTCATTACAACGTAGGTACCTACAGTAGACGGTTACAAGATTAGCCAAGCAGAATATTTTCGGTTGAAAGCAGATTTAAATTCATTTTTAGACCCAAAAGGATTTCAAGGTTTATACAGGGGTTGTTAAGTTACATTAAGTAGAGCATAGTCGAGGGTGTTCGATAGTGAGAGCTTAATAAAAATTGTTTCATTGTTTTTGGTTGGTTTTAGTTCATTGTATCTTCCAAACTAGAAGAAATATAGAGAGGCAAAAAAGTTTGAGAATAGACGTTTTATTCCAGTGGCGTTCCATATTTTGTTAAATGTTACCCTCAAAAAAAGTTGGGAGGTCAAAAAGTTGATGACCCCCTCTGAAAATCCATAATAAGTAAAAGTAAATGAACCCTACTACTTCTAGTTTATGGGTTATCTTATAGTAGTGTCCCATAAAAAAGGAATTTTTTATTTACATTTTTGCGCTATAATTTCTATAGTTTTACCTTGTTTTCCATTTTTGTTTTTAATTTTCCCAGCAACTTCTACAAACAAAATGAACACGAGAATGGCGCCAACATTTTTCAATTTCATTTTGCACAAAACAATCACTTAACAATAAAAAAAACCACATACACATTAATTTAAATTCGTTCAATGCATTTTTTTCCTCTTCGTTTTCGAGTGTTTCGTTTTATTTTTATTTTTTTTTCAAAATAAATAAAGCACGTGGTCGAAGTTTCAATCGTATCGAAGTCACAGACCCCGCGCCAAGAAGATGTGAACTGAGTTGAAATGACTTTAGTCAAGTCTTTAGCCAGTTTGTTTGAGATGAAGTCGCGAGGTTGCCGATCATAGTCGAGGAATGTCTTGGAAGCTGCAGATTAAAAAAAAATATTTATTTCTCAAATTATTTTGGGCTTTACTAATTTTTTAAGAAACTTTGTCAATGTCTAGGCTAAGCTGGGCCAGCAAATGGAATTTGCCGATGTTTGATGTTTGCAAAAATGCAGCACAAAGTAGAAAAAAAGTTAATTCAGAGAAAACAAAATAAGAACAAAATGAATAAATAATTTGTTTTCTGTTAACTCTGGCTGAGTAAAGATTTTTGGAATAGAGGCACGAATATTCGGGTTGAAGATTAACGAAAAAAAATCAAACAATAATAAGATAGAAGCAGAGGAACAGAGGCTTCGATAGGAAGGACCAGAAATATAACAGACTGGATCCTAATATGGACTAGAAAGAGAGGAAGACTGAGAAAACGATGGGATTTTATAGAGGAAAGAATGGAAATAAAGGATAGGATGGCTAACAAGAAAATTTGATCCTGATGGTCTTTGTCATGACTTTAAGTTAAAATTAAATGATACTGAAAATGTGACAAAATAATAATGTTGCGAGCTCACCAACTCAAAGCCGGCCCTGTCTCTCGACTATAAATTTTGGCGAATGCGGCCCTTTCTATTTTCGAGAATGTTCTCGGAAAGACGCTTTGTTTACGCATAGGACGGGGGTGAAAGTTCCAGAATTTTCCAGAACTCATAAAGACTACGCGGGTTTTTGAGTGCGTTGACAATTAGTGAAACGGACAGTAAAGAGTTAGTTCACAGAAGTTCTTAGTAATCGGACATTGAATGAAATAGTGAAGATAAATAGTGTAATATTCAAGTGGTTAAAATAAATTAGAACTATTATGCCGAGTGTAAATAAATTAGAAGACATTAAGTAGAGTGTGCATATAAATTAAGTTTAATACAGTGTGTGTTTCTTTAAATAAATCAATAGTGATAAGACATAGTAGTGTGTATAATTTTATCCCACAAGTAAAAAACTATTTAAATAAATTACAATAACAGTAGGAAAATTATGGAGAAGTGTTTTTCTAGTAATTGCTTAAAAGCATAACACAAACTATGGGGAATGCAAGTAGGAGTCCCTCAAGGTTCAATGTGAACCTGGTAATAATTGAAATAAATATTTTGTGGGTAAAAACTGTAACAAAATCACAATATGATTGATAAAGTCCAAGTTTTCTTGATATTTTTAAGATACGGCAACGTTTAATAGCACACTATACTAAAATAACCCAAGAAACACCACCACTTTTTCTTTGATTCAAAGAACACGCCGACACTTTTAAATCTTCTGTTTTATCTTTCTATACTTGCTTTTATTGTAATTAACCTTACCTGGAAGTTACTAAAAAATAGTTTTAACGATTCGACGAAGTTTTCCGTTGGATATTAGATCAAATGATATCGTAAGTTTAGATGATTTCCGAAAACAAATATACTACTTTGATTAATTTTTCAAAAACATTTAAAATTGTACTGTACCAGGTGTCCCAATAATAATAATGGCCATATATCGGAAATATACACTGAAAATAATTTTGTTCATAATATCAATAGACACAATTAATCGAAATTTGTTTATTGGCACAATGCTGAAAGTACCAAAAACCCACAAAGAAAAGACAACAAAATGATTAATGGACAGCACAGGGAATGAAAATTATTCTGAAAGTAAGTAGAGGAGAACGTGGTAATGTGGCCTTATAACGCCAAAAAAAAATTTGAGATGGCGTTACGTTCGTTTGTTATTCGACACATTGAAAACACTTAGCTGACAATCTTCTGGAACCGCTCTGCATTTTATTCATTTTTGGAGTGAAAACTTCTTTAGGCGCGTTTTTATGCAACACTCAATACTTTGGTCATTCGTCACGCTTTTATGCAACACACAATACTTTTGGTTATGCAACACAACTAACAATGAAGCGTATATAGTGTTGCATAAATCATCGTCACGCTTTCCATGAGCTATATATGTATACTGAGTATATATGTGTATTTTTTTTAGTAAAAAATTCCATTTGCCTGTTTTTACTTCTGTCGGCAGTCCCATGACTGGATTTAGTGATTTGAACATTGTGTTTGAAAAACGTTTGGAGTTTGAAGGTAATTATGCAATAACATTAGATAATTATGTGTATTTTGACTTGATTATTAATTTGCTAATACTTGTTATTTAATCCCCTCACGTTGTTCCTATTATGGACTACTAGGGCCATATAAAATGTATGTCCGATGTATGATTTCTGTATTTTTTCAACTTCGTTTTTAGATGCCTCGCCTGAGTCTACTATCCCCATCTTCGAAGACGTAGGATCCACGACTGAGAGTCGATACATCTAGCAGTAGCTCTGAAAGTGGCGCAGTCATAGAAACAGACTAGTAGTATAGTTTGTTAAGTCTATCTGAAGCTCCGGGGAATCGGTAAGGGGGGAGGAGACATCGCCGATATCTGTCATAAACGTACCAATAGCGTACGGTACCTATTTTATAAAAGTATTAAAAACAATTACTTATTATTATTATATAATAATTATATATAGAAACTGATTTATGCTTTGCTTTAAAGGTGAGGTATTTTTCAAAACACGGTACCTATTTGTGAAAAATCGTACTTGAATTCAATATGGATACGAAATAATAAGATACCAAGTAAAACTGAAAATACGAAGGAAAATATTGACATTATAAACGCCACTGGATAATCAATGTCAATCAATTGTCGAAGTGAGAGGGAACTACACACGCACGCGCTTGCCAATAGGAAGTCAGGTAGTTACCTAGCAACGGAGGTTCGATAAATATTCACCAATTGAGTTAGTAGGGGGGCGTGGTAATAATGATTTTCGCACGACGTTGCCGGCTTGAAGGAAACCCATAACATATTTGGATAAGTGTTCATCTTTTCATATTCAGAAATTGAAAAAATAATGTTAATAAAATCCAATGAAACAAGCACATTAAAGAACTAACGTTTAATCATTATTGACATATTGTTAATAATAAAAAGTCCATTTTATAATTATTATCACTACATACTTAGCACTTTAGCTTTTTCATAGTTAAACGTGGCAATATCGAATGTTTTCGACCGCATTCCTTTCACAGCTTCAGTTATGTTTGCCAAACTATACTTCTTGTTGTAAAATATTATAATCTATGAACAATAAATAAATAAATAATCACTATTAAATAGAAAGCATCATGATGGATTGTCTGTTAGTTGCAAAATATAAAAGACAATCCTCGTATAGTGAATTAATAAAATGCATTTTATTAAATAAACATTTTATGTGTTTTTTTAAACATTCTTGAACGTTATCTATTTTTATTTTGACCTTTTTACTAAATAAAGACGCATCATGATATTATTATTTTTTCAACTGGGGTTTTAGTAAAAATAAAAAGCAGTAATCTCAGTATTTCTTTTTTATTAAATAAACATTTTCTGTACTCCATTTAAAACACACACGGACATTTCAATAAATAATTTTGCTAAGAAGGACCAAAAAATTTTTTTCTTCTAATATTTGGTCAACAGTTTTGAACTCTCCTGTATAATATTAACTATCATTTCCATACTGAATACGGTTTCGTTAAAAAAGTTTTATAAATATAAGTAATAGATATATTATTCAACTAATATTTCGGTTAATTTATTGAGTATAAAAATGATTTTTCTTAAAATGATTTAATTTGTTTTTTTGTTTGTATATGATTTTTTTTCTAACATCCTAGCAATATTAGTTACGTATTAAACTTAACTGATGATGGTGGAATGAAATGTAAAAAATACTAGCTCTTGGACGATCGGTAACATCAAGCTAAGTATACGAAATTCAATTCATCTCAACTTTCCGACGTTGCCACTCTTCATTTTTTGGATTACAATTCAAGTAAAAATGTTTTTAAGGAAAAGATGAGACGAATTGAATATTTTATTCATATTTGTGATAAATATGTAAGCCCATAAAATGATTAACTCTAACAATTTGCTAAAAACATTCCCAGTTTACTCCCAGTAGTTTGTTCGCGAGCAAATCTCAGTACAGTAAAAGATATGATTTTAATTACTACAAATATATTAATTCGGGTATATTTTACAAAATTTAAACATCTTCAGAAGCAACGATCAATATTTTTAATGGAATTTATACTTCCTAACCTTAAAAACTCAGTTACTTTCATCTTTAAATGCTCATCTTCCTGTTTTCCTTCTTTTTTTGCAAATTCCCTTGATAGGGATTCATACTGAATGAACAAAAAAAAAGGGATTAACAGCACAAGACCACATGCAAATAGATAGGATTCATGCTCGAGCATAGGAGAATAACAGCACATTATGTGGAGGAATGGTGCTTTAAAGAGGACCTTTCAGTTAATCCAAAAAACCAAACTAGTTGCTTTTACGAATAGAAGAGTTCTCCTGCAGAGTAGATTACTGATGAGAAGGAGAAGAAAGTTAGAGTTAAATATCTGGGAGTGACCCTTGATTCCAAACTGAATTGGAAGGCACACCTGGAAAAATTACTTCCAGGGCGACTAGGCTTTTCTGGCAATGTAGAAGAGTTACGGGCAAAACCTGGAAAATACGACCCAAGGCAAACGATCACCTATGGAACGATCGTCTGGTGGAGAAGAACAGAAGTGCAATCCAAAGACATGCCCTTCTTGGTATTAATGGAAGCCCTTATTGGATTTCCTCCTTTGGAACCTTGTATAAGGGCGGAGGCAATGATGGCAATTATTAGGCTGAAATCGGGAGACTTATGGTTCCCGAACAATGTTCGAGAAGGACACACTGATACAACTGGGATAATACTAGATGAAAATGTGAACTTGATGATGAAACACCTTCTCACATACTCTGCTTCTGCGAGAACTTACAAGTACTTAGACGGAAGTAGGTACTTTGGAGAGGAATTAATACAACCATTACTACTACTGAAAATCCCTCCAGTCAAACTAGTGGCCTTTATAGAAGACTCGAAGGTTCTGTAATGGAAGTAGATAACATAGGAAATGGTACAAAGATTCACTTCAAGTGCTTGAGCTGTTGAGCACAACCAAAATAAATGAATGCAATTATTTTATTCAATCTTTCCGTCACACCAAAAATATTGTTCTCTATTTCTTAAACTGTATATAAAATATATTGATATGTTTCTTATTGCTTTCGAAACGATACGATATGGATGAAACTTCAAATATAGATTTGCTCGCAAACTGCGTGATAAAAAAGCAACAATCGATTACCAAAATAAGCATTATTTTTTCTATGTTCAATAATTATTTTAATAAGCGCTCTAGATTTAACTAGAAATTCTTATAGATACACAAGTACGAAACGTACCCAAGAATAACTACAGTAAAAAATTGTACGAAAAATTTATACTTAAGATTTGTTTTTTTCTTCTTCTTCCAAGGTAAATTATATTATATAAACAAATTTCAGTGAATACTGGTAATAATTAGAACCATCTAGAGACAGTTTAATACAGCTTACAATATTTGGCAAAGTTTAATGCATACCTTGTAACCCCAACAATTTCATTTGAAAGAATTCCTATCCTAATATTGCTTCTAGTTCAGTGTGTAAATTTCTGGACAAAATTTACGCACCACTCATAATTTTTCTCGATATTTATTATTTTTGGGTAGATTAGATTAGATTACAACTGGACGATTACCCAGCAATTGCAAATAATATGTTTCGCTGTCTCATCTCAGCCAAACAACCCTTGAACTTACCACAGAACGCAAGATTTAGAGATTGAATTTTGCAAGACTACATCAGCATTGGAAACAAGATATGTTCCTCGAACACTAGAGAAAATAGAGTTAGCCTTAAAGCTACAGATGGACGAGACGTGACAAGAAGAAAGGTTCGCCAGCTACAATATATCTCCTAAAGAACCTTCTGGTGGAAGAAGGAGCAGCTTTCCCAGAAGAAGGAGCAGCTGCAAACCATACAGTCATTTCGGTGTCCTCGATCCAGGAGATGCTTTCCTATCTCCTGAAGATTTTCGTGGTGATCCTAAAGCAGGAGAACGAAAAACTGATCGAAAGCAGAGGAAAAAAGGGGAGAGTATGATATCCACGAGCACTCCAGAAATGAAAGCCATTGCAGAGAAGAAGAAGCCGATTCAAACTTCCAGAATATTTTCAGTCAAAAGGAAGGTGTTGTAAATCAACCGAAACCGAAGAAGAAAAAATCTAGTGCTCCAATTCATTCATCATCAGAGGACGACGAAGAAGAAGATGGAGAAGTTGAATATGCAGATACGGACGACGACATGGATAAAGATGAGGAGATTTTTGCTGTTGAGCCCGACCATTTCGCAGAATTGAACCGTCTTCCTGTTTTAGGAGACTATGTTTTGATCGAGTTCAAGCTTAGAAGCCAATCAAAATTCTATGTTGGTCAAATCACCAAGATGAAAGACGATCAGGGGGACTATAAGGTTAAATTCCTACGATACCGAAAATGCAACACCTTTGTCGAACCTCTTGTGGATGACAAAGCTACGGTTGATGACAAAGACATAAAGATGTTACTGGAAAATACTTCTGTGGTTTAGGGTACTAAAATACAAAAGGGATTAATCTCATTCAAGGTTGATTTTGACAGTTTGAACATTGGCTAAACGTAAAAGGATTTCGTGTTTGTGCCTTCTTAAAATCAATATTGAACTTATTTCACATTCCAGATACCTATTTTTTTTAAATGCCTTTCCTTACCATTTTTGCTATAGTCAAAACCAACTTTAGCGTTCCATTGTGCCCCACCCTCCCCTAATGTATTTTACTCCGTTTGTTAGAATAATCAATTAGTGGTGTGTTAATTTTGTCCATCAGTTTACATAATAAATACTTGAGAAGGCTTGTGAAGATGAAAAAAAATCCATAAAATACTCTGGAGAAGACGTAAGAAATGGTGAAAGAAAAAATTTGAGGAAAACACTTTGTTATTTTATAGAAATTGCTCTGTCGATTGTATGGTATGCATTATTTGTTGTTTAAACATATATATCTACAATTTTTAATGATTCAAGTTCTCTATTCGGGCTAAAACTTATTGTATAATCTATGTACAACATATAAAAACTTATTTATGATTATGTGAAATCAATATTTTTAATGTCTAGAGTGATCTATGAAAAAAATTCTAATCAACCCTACCTTAATACAACTTCTGGATAGAGAAGATCCGTTCAGGGTCCGTCTAGAAGCGCAAGATGTTGGAATATATTACACTTAAAACCAGGTTGACATTTCCGTTCTATCTATCTCAATATACATCTGTCAACTGCAGTTGTCAAAGAAGAGTGGTTTGTTAATTTTTAGTAGACTCCGTTTCACATAAGAAGAAGCCACGTTTCTGCGCAAGACAGTTTGCCAACTGTCTTGCGCAGAAACCAAAATCGGTCTTGTTTATCTATGTCGCCTCGTAACGACCGTTTCATGCCATTGGCGTTACAAACGATGTTTCATACCGACAGCCATGTTATTATTGACATTTGAGGTTGTGTTTGAAGCGATCATTTTTTAAAGATAACAAGTATTTTCATATATTTACCAGTGTCTATTGAAAAGCTTCAAATAATTTCAAAATATGTTTTATTTAAACAATACACATGATAAATACATTTTTAATATTATAATTTTGTGTTAACCTACAAAATGTGAAAACGTTACGCTTCTGATTTGAAGTCGAATGTCTGTTTTACAATATGGCGATGGTTTTTTCAATAAGTTCGCGCATTCGACTGCAACTTCACGTGGGTTCTTCTTAGGTGAAACGGAGTCTACAACTCGGCCATAACCTTAGTTTTTCGATACGTTACGTATACTTTTACGGATACGGCTGTAAATTTACAATTGGTTTTAAGTTATATGACTGGAAGTGTATATATTAATGTAGAACTAATCTTCTTTCACTGAAACTTGTTACACAAAAACTTACAAGTATAACAAAATTTATATTTTTCTATACACTTATTTTACGTAAATCGCGTATCAAGAAATTAGTCGAAAATTAATATTTTTCCTGTGGTCATAACCAAACTTTTTAGTCTTCACTGAGTGTAAGTCATTTACAATGGGATGTGACAAAAGTATTGATAATAAATTAAACACTTATGTTGAACTAAGAAAAATTATCATAAAGCTTACATTGAGGGATTTGACAAACTCAATCTTGTTAAAAATACGACTACGGTCGATAGAGGGCGTTTTATGAAGTGATATTTATTTTCGACCATTTTCGTAAAACCGCGTGGAATTTTTTTATTAACCTACATACATTATAGTCCGTTTGAGACTTCGTAGTGCTATACAAGTAGAAGTGTTCCTTTTTTTTCTATCTTATTACATTACATCGTGTCATCGTATTTGTCTATGGGCTGTGTGCGTATTAGAAAATTTTTTACTTTCCGAAGCAATCTTCAAATAGCAATACGCATCGTCTTTATAGAATATGTTTCATTTAAAGCAAATACTCGTAAAAACACATTTTGTCAAATAAAATTGTAACCTAAAGACGGTCACAAACCAGCTGCAGAAACGTATTTTAAAAGCTAACCAGAGACCTTAATAGTCGTCAGCTGTCAAACATCATTTAATGTTCTTAAAAAGTGAATAATTCTCCCAAGACTCCCTTTACTCCGCTACTGTTCGTCTACTAAAAAAGCTCTTCTTCGACCATCGTCTCATGTCCTAGTTGATCCTTAAAACTAAGCTAACCAAATTGTCGACAATACAGCCACATCTGAACCTACCACTGAACCTCTACGATTTACTGTTTAACCTTATCCGTGAATCTTCCAGCAGCTCCCCTCTTTCAACCCTTCTTCTCTACCAAGTACATCCTTCTACTTCCCTTAAAACCATCTTCGCTGAAAAAAATAATCGCCCTGTCGAAATCCTGTTTTGGTAAATCCCTGTGAATAGGAAGGACTGGATAGAGATTACTGGGTCTTCAAAAGGTGTGATCCCAACTAGACTTTTGCAAGTCGCAGTCGAGGTTCTAAGACCCACTCATTACAAACCTATCCTAACCTAAGTAGGAAAGCCAAGGATTCCAAAGCTTAGGAAATAAAATACAAAGTTTTTATTCACCTCAGAGTCAAGCTAAAAAGAGACAGTTTTGAGGTTATGGCTTTTTGAGCGGCACGATCGATAGAAATGTTTATTTACTGCAGAGTCAAGCTAGAAAAAGAAAGTTTTGAGGTTATGGCTTTTTGAGCGGCGCCCAAAAGATTCCAAGCTCTAAAAAAATGTTTATTTACTATAGAGACGAGCTAAAAAGAGAAAGTTTTGAGGTTATGGCTTTTTGAGCGGCGCCCATAAGATTCCAAGCTCTAAAAAAATGTTTATTTACTGTAGAGACGAGCTATAAAGAGAAAGTTTTGAGGTTATGGCTTTTTGAGCGGCACGCTCGAAAGAAATGTTTATTTACTGCAGTCAAGCTAAAAAAAGAAAGTTTTGAGGTTATGGCTTTTTGAGCGGCGCCCAAAAGATTCCAAGCTCTAAAAAAATGTTTATTTACTGCAGAGACGAGCTAAAAAAGAGAAAGTTTTGAGTTTATGGCTTTTTGAGCGGCACGCTCGAAAGAAATGTTTATTTACTGCAGTCAAGCTAAAAAAGGAAAGTATTGAGGTTATGGCTTTTTGAGCGGCGGCCAAAAGATTCCAAGCTCTAAAGAAATATTTATTTACTACAGAGACGAGCTAAAAAGAGAAAGTTTTGAGGTTATGGCTTTTTGAGCGGCGCCCAAAAGATTCCAAGCTCTAAAAAAATGTTTATTTACTACAGAGACGAGCTAAAAAGAGAAAGTTTTGAGGTTATGGGTTTTTGAGCGACACGCTCGAAAGAAATGTTTATTTACTGCAGTCAAGCTAAAAAAGAAAGTATTGAGGTTATGGCTTTTGGAGCGGCGCCCATAAGATTCCAAGCTCTAAAAAAATGTTTATTTACTATAGAGACGAGCTATAAAGAGAAAGTTTTGAGGTTATGGCTTTTTGAGCGGCGCCCAAAAGATTCCAAGCTCTAAAGAAATGTTTATTTACTACAGAGACGAGCTAAAAAGAGAAAGTTTAGAGGTTATGGCTTTTTGAGCAGCACGCTCGAAAGAAATGTTTATTTACTGCAGTCAAGCTAAAAAAGGAAAGTATTGAGGTTATGGCTTTTTGAGCGGCGGCCAAAAGATTCCAAGCTCTAAAAAAATGTTTATTTACTACAGAGACGAGCTAAAAAGAGAAAGTTTTGAGGTTATGGGTTTTTGAGCGACACGCTCGAAAGAAATGTTTATTTACTGCAGAGTCAAGCTAAAAAAAGAAAGTTTGAGGTTATGGCTTTTTGAGCGGCGCCCAAAAGATTCCAAGCTCTAAAAAAATGTTTATTCACTGCAGGGACGAGCTAAAAAGAGAAAGTTTTGAGGTTATGGCTTTTTGAGCGACACGCTCGAAAGAAATGTTTATTTACTGCAGAGTCAAGCTAAAAAAAGAAAGTTTAGAGGTTATGGCTTTTTGAGCGGCGCCCAAAAGATTCCAAGCTCTAAAAAAATGTTTATTTTCTTCAGAGACGAGCTAAAAAGAGAAAGTTTTGAGGTTATGGCTTTTTGAGCGGCGCCCAAAAGATTCCAAGCTCTAAAGAAATATTTATTTACTACAGAGACGAGCTAAAAAGAGAAAGTTTTGAGGTTATGGCTTTTTGAGCGGCGCCCAAAAGATTCCAAGCTCTAAAAAAATGTTTATTTACTACAGAGACGAGCTAAAAAGAGAAAGTTTTGAGGTTATGGCTTTTTGAGCAGCACGCTCGAAAGAAATGTTTATTTACTGCAGTCAAGCTAAAAAAAGAAAGTATTGAGGTTATGGCTTTTGGAGCGGCGCCCAAAAGATTCCAAGCTCTAAAGAAATGTTTATTTACTACAGAGACGAGCTAAAAAGAGAAAGTTTAGAGGTTATGGCTTTTTGAGCAGCACGCTCGAAAGAAATGTTTATTTACTGCAGTCAAGCTAAAAAAGGAAAGTATTGAGGTTATGGCTTTTTGAGCGGCGGCCAAAAGATTCCAAGCTCTAAAAAAATGTTTATTTACTACAGAGACGAGCTAAAAAGAGAAAGTTTTGAGGTTATGGGTTTTTGAGCGACACGCTCGAAAGAAATGTTTATTTACTGCAGAGTCAAGCTAAAAAAAGAAAGTTTAGAGGTTATGGCTTTTTGAGCGGCGGCCAAAAGATTCCAAGCTCTAAAAAAATGTTTATTCACTGCAGAGACGAGCTAAAAAGAGAAAGTTTTGAGGTTATGGCTTTTTGAGCGACACGCTCGAAAGAAATGTTTATTTACTGCAGAGTCAAGCTAAAAAAAGAAAGTTTAGAGGTTATGGCATTTTGAGCGGCGCCCAAAAGATTCCAAGCTCTAAAAAAATGTTTATTTTCTTCAGAGACGAGCTAAAAAGAGAAAGTTTTGAGGTTATGGCTTTTTGAGCGGCGCCCAAAAGATTCCAAGCTCTAAAGAAATATTTATTTACTACAGAGACGAGCTAAAAAGAGAAAGTTTTGAGGTTATGGCTTTTTGAGCGGCGCCCAAAAGATTCCAAGCTCTAAAAAAATGTTTATTTACTACAGAGACGAGCTAAAAAGAGAAAGTTTTGAGGTTATGGCTTTTTGAGCAGCACGCTCGAAAGAAATGTTTATTTACTGCAGTCAAGCTAAAAAAGAAAGTATTGAGGTTATGGCTTTTTGAGCGGCGGCCAAAAGATTCCAAGCTCTAAAAAAATGTTTATTTACTACAGAGACGAGCTAAAAAGAGAAAGTTTTGAGGTTATGGGTTTTTGAGCGACACGCTCGAAAGAAATGTTTATTTACTGCAGAGTCAAGCTAAAAAAAGAAAGTTTAGAGGTTATGGCTTTTTGAGCGGCGGCCAAAAGATTCCAAGCTCTAAAAAAATGTTTATTCACTGCAGAGACGAGCTAAAAAGAGAAAGTTTTGAGGTTATGGCTTTTTGAGCGACACGCTCGAAAGAAATGTTTATTTACTGCAGAGTCAAGCTAAAAAAAGAAAGTTTAGAGGTTATGGCATTTTGAGCGGCGCCCAAAAGATTCCAAGCTCTAAAAAAATGTTTATTTTCTTCAGAGACGAGCTAAAAAGAGAAAGTTTTGAGGTTATGGCTTTTTGAGCGGCGCCCAAAAGATTCCAAGCTCTAAAGAAATATTTATTTACTACAGAGACGAGCTAAAAAGAGAAAGTTTTGAGGTTATGGCTTTTTGAGCGGCGCCCAAAAGATTCCAAGCTCTAAAAAAATGTTTATTTACTACAGAGACGAGCTAAAAAGAGAAAGTTTTGAGGTTATGGGTTTTTGAGCGACACGCTCGAAAGAAATGTTTATTTACTGCAGTCAAGCTAAAAAAGAAAGTATTGAGGTTATGGCTTTTTGAGCGGCGCCCAAAAGATTCCAAGCTCTAAAAAAATGTTTATTTACTACAGAGACGAGCTAAAAAGAGAAAGTTTTGAGGTTATGGCTTTTTGAGCGGCACGCTCGATAGAAATGTTGATTTACTGCAGAGTCAAGCTGAAAAAAGAAAGTTTTGAGGTTATGGCTTTTTGAGCGGCGCCCAAAAGATTCCAAGCTCTAAAAAAATGTTTATTCACTGCAGAGACGAGCTAAAAAGAGAAAGTTTTGAGGTTATGGCTTTTTGAGCGGCATGCTCGAAAGAAATGTTTATTTACTGCAGTCAAGCTAAAAAAGAAAGTATTGAGGTTATGGCTTTTTGAGCGGCGCCCAAAAGATTCCAAGCTCTAAAAAAATGTTTATTTACTACAGAGACGGGCTAAAAAGAGAAAGTATTGAGGTTATGGCTTTTTGAGCGGCACGTTCGATAGACATGTTTATTTACTGCAGAGTCAAGCTAAAAAAAGAAAGTTTTGAGGTTATGGATTTTAGAGCGGCGCCCAAAAGATTCTAAGCTCTAAAAAAAATGTTTATTTACTACAGAGACGAGCTAAAAAGAGAAAGTTTTGAGGTTATGGCTTTTTGAGCGGCACGCTCGTTAGAAATGTTTATTTACTGCAGAGTCAAGCTAGAAAGAGAAAGTTTTGAGGTTATGGCTTTTTTAGCGGCGCCCAAAAGAATCCAAGCTCGGAAGAAATGTTAATTTACTTCAAAGTCAAGCTAAAAAGAGAAAGTTTTGAGGTTATGACTTTTTTAGCGGCGCCCAAAATATTCCAAGCTCGAAAAATCGCATTCTTAATTTCGGGTTTTCATTTAGAAGAAGAATTTTGACATTTTTTAAACAAAAAACTACATTTATTAGACGAACAATTTAAAAACCAAATAGCTCATTTTTATCGTTCCTGTATAATTTGATAACGTTGAAAATGCTTCTTTTTATTTTTATTTGCTTTAAAAGAACATCAACTATAAATCCTTTTTACATTATCGGCAGTACAGAGCTGTGTTACTTTACAAACGCAATCCTATTTCTCAAAAATGTTTCAAACATAATAGAAAATATCAAATTAGCAGCCCGCGCCCATCCATCGTCTTTATTACAAAAATTACAACTAAAAATATAAAACATTTTTGTCGAAATATGTAAGAAAAACGATGTATAGTAGTAGTTCTAATTGATCTCGCCAAAAGAATTACCTAGTTGTATTATCTACTTTAGGCTACGTCTTCACATCGATAAGGGTAATTTCAGATATACTAGATAGTAGTGATAAAAGTACATATTGTCTCTCACAAAATGTCTCCATTTATTCTAAGACCTAATTTTTTTTGGTTGAGATTTTTCCAAAATGAAAATCGAAAATCAGTCTAAAACATACAATGAGGTCGGTAGGAAGTATTAAAGTTATTTATTATCGATGTTTGGCTCATTACAAATGATCGTTTCCTTGTTTTATTTGAAAAAAAAAATCACCGACGGTTAAAACAATAAAAATGTCTTTTATTACAATAATGAACCGAACACCATCTTTGGTTATGTTGTTGTGTAGAGAAGGAAGATACTGAAAATTGCACTATCTGTGTTATAGATAATTATGTAATAATTAATATTGTCCTTACGTTTAAATTAATATCCAAGCAATCGCACGGCAATGAGAAAAAATTTGTTCCGTGGATTGTCGATGTAATAGGAAAGAATTTTTTTTGTGTGCTAATGGCCGAACGATGGGTTCTACGTTCGACTCACCCTGCAGGCTTCGACCCAGTCGACTCTGAAACAAGAGAAACCATCACATAGATATAAAAGTCATCTGTAGTATATATATATATATATATATATATATATATATATATATATACATTACATCCTACAAATAGTAATAACAGCTCACAAGGTATTATCGTTGATAACAATAAAACGAATATTACTCCAGTTCAAATTTTATTCACTTCTTTACCTTATATAAAAGAGGTTACTCCAAAATTATCTAGACTATTCAATAAATTTGACAGTAAAGTCAAAGACAAAATTCCTTTAACTTCCCAGACGAATGTTGTTTATGGTATTCCTTGTTTAGATTGTGATAAGTATTATGTTGGTCAAACTTCAAGATCGTTAGGAGTGAGAATCACCCCTCATAAAAGTGATTGCAGGTTGCATCCTGAAAGATGCGCTTTAGCATCACATGTTTATAATTGTGACTACCATATGAATTATGACGATATGAAAATACTTTCAGTTGAGTCAAATTATAAGAAGAGAAGTTTTCTCGAAATGGCTCATATTTTTGAACATAGTAATTGTATTATTAATAAAATAGACATAGATCATCTGAGTGAAATTTATTCATATTTATTAACATTAGATCAAATTTTTCATAGACATAACATTTCGATCTCTCAATTACTAAGTGTAATCAACACTTTTGGGTTCCATATATTTAAATCATTGACTAACTGTCAAGTGTCACATAGTGTCAGTTGAATTCTAACCTGTAAATGACTTTGCCACACGTGGTAGAAAATTAATTTTAATTTAATAATTTTAATTATGTGTAACAATAATTTTTATATATTTTTAACAAGTTTTAATTCATTCAAACATTAACTATGTGTCATTCAATTTATTTTATGTACATGTTAGTAACCATTCTCGCCAAAGTTGAAGGTAGAATTTACGAATTGTTAATCATACCATACAATTTTTGTAGTTTCCCTGATGATGGAAATAAAGATTTCCGAAAGCTAGGAACACCTTTGAAGAGTTCTCTTTTACTTTGCTGCATTCCCCACTATTTACTAGTTCGTAATGTCAATTTTTAAAGTTTTATTTTTTATTTAATTTCTTTGGAAAAGAAAATTATATAACATGTTTTTTCTCTCAACTATTTGTATAAAAGGAATTTTTGTGGGGATGTGGCAAAAATACCAGAATTTATTTCCGAGCTTTCGAATATCTATCATAGTATTCATTCTCAAGGACTAAAAAATGTATAAGGTCAAAAAAATTATATAGCAGATAAAATTAAATAATACTTACATATCTAAGTGAGATTTCAGGTAAAATATTTTGGAAAATGTAATAAATTTGAACATTGGTATATAAAAAAACTCAAAAAACAATGTAAAAATTGAAATATATTTGATTGATGTAAAAATTTAATTCCTTTTATACAAATAGTTGGCAAATATTTCTTCTCAAATTGTCATGATATGTATTATTCTATGAAATTAGAATTGATTTTTATCAATTAACATTTTTGATAAACTCTATATTGTTTGTTGAATGGTAGAGAGTGTGAAAAAATTGTATTTGAATATTGTTATTACTGTTTGAAATAGTTTATATAATTTTCCCATAATATACCATGCATTGAAGTTTTTAAATAGCATCTAATAATACTTTGAATAATTTAGAGAATTTATATTTTTTATAGTTAATATCAACGAAAAATGAATTTAAAAGTTATTTTGAAATAGTCAATGTGACATAATTAATATTAATAAACTTTTACTTCAAAGTATTTTTATAATTAGAAAAATTTCAATCAAAGAATATGAAGGTTATAAAAATTATTTATTTGTCATAAATGACAGAATCACAAAAATTTATATTTTGACATAAATTAAAGAGCTGGTCACTTGTAAATTTAATCAACCAATGAGAAGATGAGGAAAGAAATACGATTCTATTGGTTTCAATAAGAAAAACATTGAGAGAAAGGATACTTATTTAAAAAAGGAGATTGATTAAAAATTGGGCGCTGCTACTCGACCGCTAATCGAGCGAATAATTTTTTTTTATTCGACCCCTAATCGGACGACTTATTTATTTCATTCGTCCAGTAATCGTACGACTTATTTATGCTTCCAAATTACTTTTTTCTTCCCCGTCGTAATTTAAATTATGTATATCTTTAAGTAATACTATTTTTCCCGTTTCTTTTTCAATTAAATTTTTAATTTAATTTTTATTTGCTTTTAATTTCAATAGTTCTTTTACTTGATTTTTTACTTCCGGTGTCATTCTTCTTACTTGAGGAAGATGCTCGTAGAGTTCTTTACTTGTTTGGTGATTGTGTATTAAATTAATTGTTGAAATAAATAAACTGAACCATCTTCTGTAACGTTAATTTTAAAGGAGGTCTCGCATTGTTTTTGGAATGTGCTTGACGATCTTGCTCCAGCTCTTTTGGTTTTAAATTTTTTTCGACATTGTTTTTTTCGCGTTTTCTCGGCGGATTTTCATTTTTTGGGTGTTTTCAACGATCTCGATTCCCTTGGATATTTTTTGGATTTTTCAATCTTTAAACCTCTATATCTCGACAAATACGTTGTCTTCATCATTTCTTTCAAGATATCTTTACGAATTATTCAAATGCACATCTTTTCAACTTTTTCCATTTTTTTCGATTTTCTTCGATTTTTTCAATTTTTTAACCTAACCTTAACCTAAACCTAATTTTTTTCGATTTTTTCTATTTTTTAACCTAACCTAACCTAAAAAACCAATAATCACTGATATGTATGTAATAAAAAATATACAATCAATCAATAAATTGTTTCAAATAATTTATCTAATAAGTAATTATTATTATTATTATTAAATATAAATCATAAATCTTACCTTGCAATAATTCTAAATATTAAATTTTAATCCCCACCATTTTCGGACGAATAAAGAAAAATTATTCGTCCGATTAGCGGTTGACTAGACACACCGTTAAAAATTTTGGAAGAAGTCAGATATTTTTGAAAAATCGAAAAATAAAATTTAAAATTTGAAGAAAATAAAAATTAAAAAGCGAAGGAGCATTTTATGCCATATAATCAATAAAACCTAATATTTTAGCATAAAGAAATCCAGAATCGAGAATAAAAATCCACTTAATCATAGAAGAAATTCTAGAAGAAATTTATGGACATAGTTATTTAGTTAAATAGTGAATTATAGAGGGACATTTTCCAAATTAAACATTTTTTCAAAAGTGAATTTCGGACTAGTTAGAATTTAATTTTTTTTTAATTTTTGATAGTGACAGAAGTAAAACGTCAAAAAGTGCTTTAAATGTTATAAATACAAAATTAATATAGTTCACTCTAAAATCTATTAAATTTAAAAATGTAAATATTAGTATTCCGAAATAAAAATCATAATTGATTATCGTATAAGTTCCATTTTTTTTAATTATTCATAAATAAAAACTATCCATATTAAATTAAATTACATTCAGGGTTTATCATTATTAATAATTTTAAATAAATTACATATAGGGTTTTTTATAATGAATACAAATTAAAATAAATTACATACATGAAATTTCATTTATAAAAATACAAAATACAAAAATTTATATTTTCAAATTTAAAATTTCAAAATTGCTTAATAATAATATAAACACATAAAAATATATATCTGTAATCTTTTTGTCTATGAACCTGCTCCTGTTAAATAAAAATTTTGTAATAAAATATTTATTTATATTTCATTTATGTGTAATTGTGTAATATTAATAAAATTTTTAAATCATTACATAAAATATAGCGATAAAAAGTATAATAACAAGATTCGAACTTCATAATAACAAGCCTCTTTAGCTCAGTGGCAGAGCACTGGTCTTGTAAACCAGGGGTCGTGAGTTCAATCCTCACAGGAGGCAGCGTGTAGAAAATTTTTTTTTATTTTTTTTTTTATAAAAAAATCCAGTTCTAGGAATAATTATTTCAATTATCAATTTGATAAATGGAAAAAATAATCTTTAATTGATTCTGATAAATTGGTTAACGTCACTTTATGATAATAATTATTAATATTGGTTTATTGAACTAATTATATTGATATATAAACAGTAATAATTAATTAATTATTTTAATGAAAAATAAAAAAAAATGATAAAAGAACAAAAGGATGTAGGTGACATTGAATTAATTAATTTGTTTAAAGAAAACAGAAGAAACGTAAATAAATTGTTTTATTGTTTATTGATTTATTGTTATCATTTACCATGACAGAAAATTACATTCTCAGATGACAGTCCATTTTATAGACCATTCCAGAACACTTAACTAACTGAAAGTGTATGCAAGGCTTATGATTGGTTGTTATTGTTCAGCAGTCAGATGTTTTTGGTATTGGATTTAAACTGGCGCCCTCTACCTAGATCAGAAATTGGAATACATGGAGTCCTATCTCCTTATATAGTCTCCATGTTTTAAAGTTTAAAAATATCTGCTTCAACAACATGGGAAGAGCTCCGATTGGCACTAATTGAAGAATGGGCCAATTTTCTTCTAGAAAACATTCAGATCGTGCTGCTTTACATGCCAAATCGAATGATTTGTGTCCTTTGGAATCAAGGGGGGAATATGTCATAATAATCATATGTGATCCTCTTTCGAATCAATACAAAATGGATCGATCTATTGCACGAAAAACTATATATTTAATAATGTTGGAAAATTACGTAAATTTCTCAGGTGGCCCTTTTTCTTTGACGCGCAGTGTACCTAAAAGGCGTATGCTAATATTCGTTTTATATGATTTGTGTAGGATTACATTGAAGTTGGTAATTTTAAAGATGACTATAAACTTTAATGTCCCCGGAAATGGAATACAAATTAATTTCTTTAACTATTAGTCATAGTTTATACAGGGTGTTCTAAAATTAAGCGTACAAGTATACCTTTTCCAAGGAAAATTGAATGCTTCTTTAAAATAATTAATAATTTTTTAAAAACGTCCAAACAAACTTACTTCTACACATTTTTTATTTATTTATAGTAGATATATTAAGGGGGTACTGGCCCAGCGGAAATGCGCATGCTCACGCCTTAAAAAACGTATCACGTCAAACGTCAAGTGCTACGTCAAACGACAAATGCTTCGTCAAACGTCATGTGCTACGACAAACGTCACGTGCTATGTCAAATGTCATATGCCACGTCAAACGTCAAGTGCTACGTCAAACGACAAGTGCTATGTCAAACGTCACGTGCTACGTCAAGTATATCTACTATTTATTAAAAATCTAATTGATTTATAGTGATAATATTGAAATCAAAAATTATTTTCTCCACCCTGTAACTTCTTATGCAAACAAAATTGTACTGAGGTAAATTTACTTCAATAACATTATTTTTATCCATAAAATTTTGCCTCATTCTTCGCTCAGCATCCAATTATGCAAATTGAATATTTGGCATAAGAAAATAATATACAGGGGCATATTTTTTACGGCAGATGACTTCTCAATTTACCATTTTGTTTTCTCAGATAGATAATATACAGGGAGAATTTAAAAAAGAAGTTGACTTACCTACTGCTAGACGAACCACTCCTCTTTCTGGCTGGAAGAGACGTGTTCTGTGTCAGCTCCTCCGCCATTGACGGGAGGTGCTAATCTCACTTTGCCTGGCAGTAAAGGCGGACCCGGACCGGCGTGCTGAGGCGGAACCCTAGTGGGCCCGCAGGGTGGCACCAGTTTCCCGGCTGTTGGTGCTGGTGGATGCCGCCGCCTCCACCCGGACCACCGCCCGTCGATGTTACCGTTAACGTCGTCATGCTACCGGTACTGGACTTCATGGCGCCGTTCGAGCCGTACATTTGTTGAACTGAAACAATTTTAAAACGAAAAAAGTGAATGAAAAATAATCTCCAAGTATACAATTTGGGTAGATCAGGAATATAGTCGGAGAAGTTACTAGATTTGGGCACGTCGTAAATTATTATTAACCGACATAAAAACTTGAATTGTCAGAATAATTTTGAAAGGGTCAACCATCTTGGGTCTCTGACATATTTTAAACCTTGATCCACTATTTTCACATGTTTTGTATGTGCACCATTATTTAGCAGCTGGGAACTATGGGAGATTTGCGAACTATTGTTTATTCTCACATCCACTTCTAAGCTATATCTAAGCATTGGTGAACCAAATGGTGAACGCTACTAATGGCTATAGTCAAAAGACTATTCGAGAATGACGTCACTTCCAGGTCGGCCATATTGTGCTGGAGGGCACACATTCTATTTAGTTTCCATTGTTTACTGGTAAACAACGGATAATAGTTAGACTTTAATTAACAATTTAGTTCTTAAAGGTGTCTAAAATGCCATTGTTTAGTAGTGCTGATAAGTGTTGAATGCGGGGATCTATTTTTCGATTTCCGAAGCGAGGTTTTACAAAGTATGTCTGACAACCAACTGAATTCACTACAAGCTAGATTTTCCTAAAATACTTTACAGCACATGCAACTCCAACTAATCGATTCGTTTGCACTCCAGCACAATATGGCCGACCTGTCAATGTCACGTGTTCTGGAATGGTCTATTGTTGAGTATTTTATCCTTCAAAGTAATAAATTTGAAAACTAATGTCAATTTAAAACGAAAATAATAAAATAGATACGTTTTGAAATCATACTTGGAGAATGACCAGAAAAAAGAACTAGCCCTATTTTCCCGACCTGACATAGTAATTGGCTCGTTCCAACAAGGTCTAGAATCAGTTCAGAACTTGGCGGAGCACGCGCAAATGAAAATGTTCGTTCCAACATAACGGAACCGGTTCTGAACTAAATTGGTTCATTGTTCCAACGTAACGTGAACTGTTCTGGAACTAGTTCAAGGATGGTGATTTGGTTTTTCAGAAGTAGGAACCTTTCCTATAACGCGCTTTACTTATGCGCACAAATTAATTCGTAACTGTCCTCGAAATAGTTGTTGGAACGAACCTAATATGAACAATTTCTCGCTTTTTACCCTTGAAAGGGTTTGTTTTCGTTTCTATCTGCACACTCTGTATAAATTAATCAAATTAAAAACTTGTATTTTCAAGTAAATTAATTCAATTAAATGCCAAAAATTACCCGTTAATTATATAATTAAATTAAATTAATTAGGTGCTTCCACAAGAAACGCGAATATAAATGCTTGTCTGTCATCCTACAGTTTCTATTAGCAATTCAAACTAATTTTTCCTGTTTCCGCGTCCGTTTTCCCAGGGAGAATGAAGCGTCACCGCCGTTGTGATGTAACGCCTATTCGGAAAATGGAAAACTCTTTTCGTGTTGCCATTCAGGACCGGATTGATTCCCACATTGAAAAAATGTTTCATTCACAGAATTTACTTTTTTCGATTAAATTCAAAACATAAAAAACTGAATTTTGCACCTAAATAAGATAAAACGTCAAAAAACTTGCAACAACCCAATATACTTGCAAATAATCTATTTCTATACTACGAAATCTTCGAAAAAAACATTTTATTGGTACATTCGTTGTATAACAATTAATGACAAAAATCCTGAATTTATCTAGTTGTTTTTCCCCGGTTTTAAATTCCCAGAGTTATTGCAGCTCTGTCATTTCGTTCAGGAAATGGAAAACTGTTTCAGCACTCCTCTTTTATGTTTTGTTTCTAGCTGTCAACAGAGATTCTCCGAATGAGCCGGAACACGGGTCGATTTTAGATTTTTAATGGAAAATATTCATCCGAATTTCGTTCACGTTATTTCGTCGTGACTTTTCGATTCGATTAATAAATTTTTAATTTTGGTAAACTTACGAGAATAAGAAGCGTTTTGTTGTTGCACGGTTCCATTACCAGAAGCGGAATGAGGCCATCCCATCCTGCAGATGCACACAGAGACGGCTACAATAAGGACCAAAAGGACTAGCAAAGCGCTAACAACTACAACGACAAACCACGTCACTTCCAATCCCAAAATCGTGCCGCTTTCGCTATCTGGAAACAAAGACAACAGTTTTAATAACAACACAATAGGCTTTAATAAATTACGAGATAAAGATATATTTTAGTCAAAAAAATCTATGCTTCTGAGAAGACCCCATCAGTTTTGGAGCTGAGTCTGTAGCCTGATCAGGTTCTAAATAAACCTGTTTCAGGCATCAAAGGGTGTTTCAGTCCCCCTCTTTGCTATTTCAATTCCTTCTATTTCAGTGTGTCCTGGAATCCACAGTAAGGTGACTATATTGTTTTCGCCTAGTTCATTGAGTTCCACACCATTTTGGAACTGATTACACAAGAGCTCAGAGCTTTAATGGCTGCTTGTCTATCCGATATAATGATAATCCTTTGCCTTTGCAGTTTCAGACTACTTAAGACTCATGAGTTAAAAAAAACTTACTTTGACATAGATTTGTGGAAGTTTCGTCAGATCCATCGGCGCAATGGTTAATTCCATCACACACTAGTTCGGTAGCTATACAAAATTCCCGTAAATTGCAGCGATATTCCGTGCAGGCGTGCTCTGCAAAAAAAAAAGAGGGAGTTAATTGTAGTACGAATAACCTAAAAACTAAAATTCGTTCGTTGGTGACAATACTATACTATACTTTTGCCTCACCCTATATGCACTATTCACCTATTTTAGTCGTGTAACGGAACAAATTGATCTATAAATTCCGGAAAACTTCCCAAAAAGTTGAACACAAAAGACCACAAGTATTTCAAGCGCATTCGGAAAAATTTTCCGCAATTGGAGGCGATTACGTGAAATTTGTATTGCCCTAATTTCCTCTTTCTCCATTGAATTGAAACGCTCGACAATTAATATTCCAATTAACAGGTTGAAGTAAAACAAAACCAACTCCCGCGGAACTAACAAAAAAAACAACAACAATGATCGAAATTATTAAAACCAAAAGCTTTCACTTCAAAGAGACGATGTCTACTCGACTCTTTTCGTAAATATTATTGTTTGTCGTTCGAAATGCCTCTATTCTGCTTCGAATAACCGGGATTGTTTTGCTTGTTTGGTTGAAAACAGGAAAAAAATCCTTTAAAAAGTATTACGAAAACATTTCCTATTATTTAGTCAAACGAAGCTGTTTGAAAATAATGAGAGAGAATCCCATAAAAATAAAAGAGAGTGACATCTTTCTTTAACAAATCCTTGAAAAGTTACTTGTTTTGTAAGAAAATTACGAGTATAAAAATGGTTCTGGGACAAAGAAACTAGTCAAGCCTCAAAATTTGCCGGCTAACCTAGTATGATTTCCCTAGCTATGATTAGGCTTGCTACCAATAGTATTTGCAGCTTCTAGAGACCTGTGTGAACTACGTGGTGCTCAAAGGACATCGAAACTCTCGGATTTTGACTTCTAAAAGTTATATTAAGTAGGGCTAACAGAATCAAAGATTAAAACTACAAATAAGGATTGAAAAGGAAGACTAGCCTCAACTGAAGACCACAGATATCCTTAATATCTTTTTTCGTCGACCTCCACAAAAAATGACATTTTAGTTACTAATTTCCGAATGAGAAATCGTCTATTTTTGACGTCAAGAATTTTTCGTCCGCAATCACTTTTCGTCCTCTAAAACAAGAGGTGAGAGTTAGAAGTTAGGACTTGAGAGAATTGAGAGAGTTGAGAGAGTTGAGAGAGTTGAGAGAGTTGAGAGAGTTGAGAGAGTTGAGAGAGTTGAGAGAGTTGAGAGAGTTGAGAGAGTCGAGAGAGTTGAGAGAGTCGTGAGAGTCGAGAAAGTTGAGAGTGTTGAGAGTGTTGAGAGTGTTGAGAGTGTTGAGAGTGTTGAGAGTGTTGAGAGTGTTGAGAGTGTTGAGAGTGTTGAGAGTGTTGAGAGTGTTGAGAGTGTTGAGAGTGTTGAGAGTGTTGAGAGTGTTGAGAGTGTTGAGAGTGTTGAGAGTGTTGAGAGTGTTGAGAGTGTTGAGAGTGTTGAGAGTGTTGAGAGTGTTGAGAGTGTTGAGAGTGTTGAGAGTGTTGAGAGTGTTGAGAGTGTTGAGAGTGTTGAGAGTGTTGAGAGTGTTGAGAGTGTTGAGAGTGTTGAGAGTGTTGAGAGTGTTGAGAGTGCTGAGAGTGTTGAGAGTGTTGAGAGTGTTGAGAGTGTTGAGAGTGTTGAGAGAGTTCTTCAGAGTGTTGAGAGTAATGAGAGCTGACAGTGTTGAGAGAGTTGCGAGAGTTGAGAATGTTGAGAGGAGTTTAGAGTATTTAGAGTGTTACGAAAAAATGTAATATGCACCTCGGCGAAGAACTGTCTATTGTTTCGCCTGCTTGCAGTCTCGACTCGACTATAATAGACATTTTTCGTCCTTGGTACATAAATAACTATTAAATTAAAAATTGAACTTTATCCAGAGATGCGAGGAGGTGTAAAAAGTAACAAAATTTGCCAATCGGGGAAATGTAGCCACCCTTGATATTTTGTACACCTTTTCGAGTTTATGCTCTCCTGATACAAAGTCGACTACCAAAACTTCGTTTTCAAAAGAGGATACTGAATTTTCAAGAAATTTTGTTCAATTTGGTGATATTTCTCTTGTATCAGGATAGCAGAAATGCGAGCAGGTGTAAAAAGTAACGAAATTAGCCAATCGAGAAAATGTAGCCACTCTTGATATTTTGTACACATATTCGAGTTTATGCTCTCCTGATACAAAGTCGACTATCAAAAGTTCGTTTTTAAAAGAGGATACTAAATTTCCAAGAAATTTTGTTCAATTTGGTGATTGTTCACTTGTATCAGGATAGCAGAAATGCGAGGAGGTGTAAAAAGTGAAAAAATTTGCCAACCGAGAAAATGATATTTTGTACACCTCTTCGAGTTTTTGCTCTCCTGATACAAAGTCGACTATCAAAAATTCATTTTCAAAAGAGGATACTGAATTTTCGAGAAATTTTGTTCAATTTGGTGATTGTTCACTTGTATTAATAAGATAGCAGAAATGCGAGGAGGTGTAAAAAGTAACAAAATTTGCCAATCGAGAAAATGTAGCCACTCTTGATATTTTGTACACCTATTCGAGTTTATGCTCTCCTGATACAAAGTCGACTATCAAAAGTTCGTTTTCAAAAGAGGATACTAAATTTCCAAGAAATTTTGTCTCTCTCTCCTGATACAAAGTCGACTATCAAAAGTTAGTTTTCAAAAGAGGATACTAAATTTCCAAGAAATTTTGTTCAATTTGGTGATTGTTCACTTGTATCAGGATAGCAGAAATGCGAGGAGGTGTAAAAAGTAACAAAATTTTCCAACCGAGAAAATTTAGCCTCTCTTGATATTTGTACACCTCTTCGAGTTTATGCTCTCCTGATACAAAGTCGACTATCCAAAATTCATTTTCAAAAGAGGATACTGAATTTTCAAGAAATTTTGTTCAATTTGGTGATTATTCACTTTTATCAAGATAGCAGAAATGCGAGGAGGTGTAAAAAGTAACAAAATTTGCCAATCAAGAAAATGTAGCCACTCTGGATATTTTGTACACCTATTCGAGTTTATGCTCTCCTGATACAAAGTCGACTACCAAAAGTTCGTTTTCAAAAGAGGTTACTGGATTTTCAAGAAATTTTGTTCAATTTAGTGATTGTTCACTTGTATCAGGATAGCAGAAATGCGAGTAGGTGTAAAAAGTAACAAAACTTGCCAATCGAGGAAATGTAGCCACTCTTGATATTTTTACACATCTTCGAGTTTATGCTCTCCTGATACAAAGTCGACTATCAAAAGTTCGTTTTCAAAAGAGGATACTGAATTTTCAAGAAATTTTGTTCAATTTGGTGATTGTTCACTTGTATCAAGATATCAGAAATGCGAGGAGGTGTAAAAAGTAACAAAATTTGCCAATCGAGAAAATGTAGCCACTCTTGATATTTTGTACACCTCTTCGAGTTTATGCTCTCCTGATACAAAGTCGACTATCAAAAGTTCGTTTTCAAAAGAGGATACTAAATTTCCAAGAAATTTTGTTCAATTTGGTGATTGTTCACTTGTATCAGGATAGCAGAAATGCGAGGAGGTGTAAAAAGTGAAAAAATTTGCCAACCGAGAAAATGATATTTTGTACACGTCTTCGAGTTTTTGCTCTCCTGATACAAAGTCGACTATCAAAAATTCATTTTCAAAAGAGGATACTGAATTTTCGAAAAATTTTGTTCAATTTGGTGATTGTTCACTTGTATTAATAAGATAGCAGAAATGCGAGGAGGTGTAAAAAGTAACAAAATTTGCCAATCGAGAAAATGTAGCCACTCTTGATATTTTGTACACCTATTCGAGTTTATGCTCTCCTGATACAAAGTCGACTATCAAAAGTTCGTTTTCAAAAGAGGATACTAAATTTCCAAGAAATTTTGTCTCTCTCTCCTGATACAAAGTCGACTATCAAAAGTTAGTTTTCAAAAGAGGATACTAAATTTCCAAGAAATTTTGTTCAATTTGGTGATTGTTCACTTGTATCAGGATATCAGAAATGCGAGGAGGTGTAAAAAGTAACAAAATTTGCCAATCGAGAAAATGTAGCCACTCTTGATATTTTGTACACCTCTTCGAGTTTATGCTCTCCTGATACAAAGTCGACTACCAAAAGTTCGTTTTCAAAAGAGGATACTGAATTTTCAAGAAATTTTGTTCAATTTGGTGATATTTCTCTTGTATCAGGATAGCAGAAATGCGAGCAGGTGTAAAAAGTAACGAAATTAGCCAATCGAGAAAATGTAGCCACTCTTGATATTTTGTACACATATTCGAGTTTATGCCCTCCTGATACAAAGTCGACTATCAAAAGTTCGTTTTCAAAAGAGGATACTAAATTTCCAAGAAATTTTGTTCAATTTGGTGATTGTTCACTTGTATCAGGATAGCAGAAATGCGAGGAGGAGTAAAAAGTGAAAAAATTTGCCAACCGAGTAAATGATATTTTGTACACCTCTTGGAGTTTTTGCTCTCCTGATACAAAGTCGACTATCAAAAATTCATTTTAAAAGAGGATACTGAATTTTCAAGAAATTTTGTTCAATTTGGTGATTGTTCACTTGTATCAAGATATCAGAAATGCGAGGAGGTGTAAAAAGTAACAAAATTTTCCAATCGAGAAAATGTAGCCACTCTGGATATTTTGTACACCTATTCGAGTTTATGCTCTCCTGATACAAAGTCGACTATCAAAAGTTCGTTTTCAAAAGAGGATACTAAATTTCCAAGAAATTTTGTTCAATTTGGTGATTGTTCACTTGTATCAGGATAGCAGAAATGCGAGGAGGTGTAAAAAGTGAAAAAATTTGCCAATCGAGGAAATGTAGCCACTCTTGATATTTTGTACACCTCTTCGAGTTTATGCTCTCCTGATACAAAGTCGACTACCAAAAGTTCGTTTTCAAAAGAGGATACTAAATTTCCAAGAAATTTTGATCAATTTATTGATTGTTCACTTGTATCAGGATAGCAGAAATGCGAGGAGGTGTAAAAAGTAACAAAATTTTCCAACCGAGAAAATTTAGCCTCTCTTGATATTTATACACCTCTTCGAGTTTCTGCTCCCCTGATACAAAGTCGACTACCAAAAGTTCGTTTTCAAAAGCAGGGATTTCCAAACTGGTCCATGTCGACCCCTTGGGACCCAAGGATTTCACTAAGAGGATTGAGGATCTCTTAAATTTACAAATTCCTCAATGGATAATAAAACCGTACAATATCACAGCCATGGAGGAAGCCAAAGTAATAATGCAAGAAGAGTTGATCACCATCAACACAGACGAGGAGCTTAAGCAGAAGTTTAACCAAGACTATCAGAAGTTTTGGTTACAGCGCAACATTAAACCATTGTGGAAGATTGCTGAAAAATACCTTATTGCTTTTTCATCATCATACCTAGTCGAAAAGGGCTTTAGATAGTTACAAAAAATTTGACAAAACAAAAAAAACCCTTTGAAAATCAACGAACGGGGAGATTTAAGGCTGCAATTCACCAATATTCAACTAGATTTATCTAGATTGGTAGGATGTTCATCCATCATATTAAACTTTTTATTTCTTTTATCTTTACTTTGCGATTTTGTTCATTTTAGAAAGGGGTCTCTGGCCCAAAATAGGCTTTACGACATAAGAATATTCCAAGAGATAAATTCATTTCACCTAGTGAATAATAAAAGATTTGCTCTCTCTATCGATTTATTGACATTTTAACCCACGTCGTATTCGAACGAAAAATAATTCAACTTTTATTTCACTAGCTACTGAATATTATTAAAATTTTGCAATTTAAATTGCTCCTACTTTAATAAAGGAAGAATATTGTGGAGAAATTAATTTTGGAATCGCCTTAAGATAGATCTTATTTTCTCTTCTTTTTTTTTAATGGAAATTACAACGCTTTACGTAAAAAGGATTATTCCTTGCTAGAGAAGAGGTTTTATTCAAACGGAATCGTCGTTATAACGAAATCTGTTTAGAATATCCGATAATTAAAGTTAAAACAATGTGAAAAAGAAAAGAATAAATAAACCCTTATTCTATAGACGTCAAAAAATAATAGTTCAATACTATTAAACGCTTTACAAAATTAGAAAAATTAATTTCCAAAGAGCAGACCGTCCACTAAGAAGCAACAACTACTTCTCGGGCTATATGCCCCGACATACATTGAATTACACTTCTAAAGTAAACGGGGTTGGTATATCTGTTAAGATAGAACCAACCATTCTGGTTTGCGATTAGAAGGAATAACATCACTTGTGGACCGGTTTCGGCGTTTTTGCGCCTCATCAGCACAAGGTAGATGCTATTCTATACTTATTTTAACATTTAACTGAGTATGCTAGAACAATATATATACTCACTAGGATCCTTAACAGCTGTGATAACCAATTTAAATCCATTCGAATCTGTCCCCCAAGCATCTGTAACGTACTTAAGCGTAACATAGTTGGTACGCGTAAACATGGCCCCCAAGTTTTGCTTCGTATTTTTGCAAGATAGATCAAACTGTAAGAAAAAAGATAAATTATATTAAAAGTATCGTTTATTGTATACTACGCGTCATATAAAACTGGTACACTTTTTTTCCCAATGTAAACCTAACTTAAACGTTTAATAGAGGCAAAACCACGATTTAAAAGATTTTAAAAAAAACTGTTATCAGAAAAAAAGGAACCAAAGCGGAGAAAAACGCGTTAAATAAAACGCTTCTCTATAGAACATGATTTTTTACTTACTTTGTATGTGCCTACTGCATGAGCTCCATCGTAAATATATAAATGGTCGTTACAATCCAACTGAAGAAAGTCAAATCGAAGCATGAATCTTTGAAGAATCGAATGTGTTTGAAAAGTTATTATGCAGTCCAAATTTCTCTCGTTTTGTGACCATAGTAGAGCGCCATCTATTTTCCGGTAAAGATTTTGAAGGAAGTGGTTCTTGCACAAAGATTGCATCGAGTCTGAAACAAAAAGTTAAATATTAAACGTTTTTCTAAAGATTTTTATTTGTGTAGCAGCAAAGTAACTGTAAATTTTCATACATAAAAGTTTTGTCTGAGCATACGACAGGATCTCCCTCGGTAATGTATATTTCCTCATTTGATATGCTAAAATATGTTTCTTTTCTGACTTTCAAATCACAAAAAGGAATAATACTGAAAAAAGAAAGATCGAGAAACACGGGGCGAAAATTGTGGAAAATATGCACAACGTGCACTTCAAAACTTTTCGACAAATAGACGAAAATTTCCTGGATGCAAAGATTCGAATCACGGTATTGAACTTCGAACTTTCGATAGAAAATAGTAAGAGATGTCAAGATTAAAAAAAAAACATAATTTCATGGAATATTAAAAGAGTTTGCGCAGTTAGAGGGTGGATTTAAATACGAATTGAGATGAGGGCGATATTTTGTAGCACTGGTATTGATATTTACTGGATTTCCACCGTTTCTTAATGTAGTGTTTAGTTCTTTATTTCGATAAAAGTATAAACGTGTCTAATTTTTAAATTTTGGTGAGAGCGCACGGTATAATAGTTTTTATTTTCTGTCGGTACCACTGATAAATAAAGCATGTCCTTTAAAATTAACAGAAAGCAGGAAAACTCTAAAACGTTATAATAAATGATATTTAAAATTTTGGTGGAAGCACCTGGTACTCATTTTTGAGTTTTTAATTAATTTTATGCGATATTGAACTGTGAAAATGGTAAGAGCGATTTAGAAATGTTCCAATGTATACCTTTGAATTGATTTGGGGATAAAACTAGTTTTATTTTAGTGAGAATTAGTGAAAATCCTATTATTAAATTTTTTTCAAACTTTGGTGAGAGCGCACGGGAAACTGATTTTTATTAGTTTTTCCATAGTTTTAGTTAATTTTCAGCTGTTAACATAATGGATACGTCTTGAGAATGTATTGATGTATATTTTAAGGAGAATGAGCCCATGAATTTTCTTTTACTTCGATTCAAACTAGTTAAAATGTCAAAAATAATGAAAATTGGATTTGAAATTTTGGTGAGAGCGCATGGGATACTGATTTATATGAGGTTTTCCATAGTTTCAGTTAATTTTCATCTGTTAACAGAGTGGATACGTCTTCAGAATGTATTGATATATATTTTTAAGTGAATGAACCCATGAATTTTCTTTTACTTTGATTCAAACTAGTTAAAATGTCAAAAATAATGAAAATTGGATTTGAAATTTTGGTGAGAGCGCATGGGATACTGATTTATATGAGGTTTTCCATAGTTTCAGTTAATTTTCATCTGTTAACAGAGTGGATACGTCTTCAGAATGTATTGATATATATTTTTAAGTGAATGAACCCATGAATTTTCTTTTACTTTGATTCAAACTAGTTAAAATGTCAAAAATAATGAAAATTGGATTTGAAATTTTGGTGAGAGCGCATGGGATACTGATTTATATGGGGTTTTCCATAGTTTCAGTTAATTTTCATCTGTTAACAGAGTGGATACGTCTTCAGAATGTATTGATATATATTTTTAAGTGAATGAACCCATGAATTTTCTTTTACTTTGATTCAAACTAGTTAAAATGTCAAAAATAATGAAAATTGGATTTGAAATTTTGGTGAGAGCGCATGGGATACTGATTTATATGAGGTTTTCCATAGTTTCAGTTAATTTTCATCTGTTAACAGAGTGGATACGTCTTCAGAATGTATTGATATATATTTTTAAGTGAATGAACCCATGAATTTTCTTTTACTTTGATTCAAACTAGTTAAAATGTCAAAAATAATGAAAATTGGATTTGAAATTTTGGTGAGAGCGCATGGGATACTGATTTATATGAGTTTTTCCATAGTTTCAGTTAATTTTCATCTGTTAACAGAGTGGATACGTCTTCAGAATGTGTTGATATATATTTTTAAGTGAATGAACCCATGAATTTTCTTTTACTTTGATTCAAACTAGTTAAAATGTCAAAAATAATGAAAATTGTATTTGAAAGTTTGGTGAGAGCGCATGGGATACTGATTTATATGAGTTTTTCCATAGTTTTAGTTGATTTTCATCTGTTAACAGAGTGGATACGTCTTGAGAATGTATTGATATATAATTTTAGGTGAATGAATCCAAGAATTTCCCTTAATTCTTACTGAAACTAGTTAAAATATCGAAGATAATGAAAATTGGATTTTGAAATTTTGGTGAGAACGCACGGGATACTGATTTATATGAGTTTTTCCATAGTTTTAGTTAATTTTCATCTGTTAACAGAGTGGATACGTCTTCAGAATGTGTTGATGTATATTTTTAAGTGAATGAACCCATGAATTTTCCTTTATTTTGATTGAAACTAGTTAAAATGTCAAAAATAATGAAAATTGGATTTGAAATTTTGGTGAGAGCGCCTGGGATACTGATTTATATGAGTTTTTCCATAATTTTAGTTAATTTTCATCAGTTAACAGAGTGGATACGTCTTCAGAATGTATTGATATATATTTTTAAGTGAATGAATCCAAGAATTTTGATTTATACCTACTGAAACTAGTTAAAATATCGATGATAATGAAAATTGGATTTTGAAATTTTGGTGAGAGCGCACGGGATACGGATTTATATGAGTTTTTCCATAGTTTCAGTTAATTTTCATCTGTTAACAGAGTGGATACGTCTTCAGAATGTGTTGATGTATATTTTTAAGTGAATGAACCCATGAATTTTCCTTTATTTTGATTCAAACTAGCTAAAATGTCAAAAATAATGAAAATTGGATTTGAAATTTTGGTGAGAGCGCCTGGGATACTGATTTATATGAGTTTTCCATAGTTTCAGTTAAATTTCATCTGTTAACAGAGTGGATACGTCTTCAGAATGTGTTGATGTATATTTTAAGGAGAATGAACCCATGAATTTTCTCTTACTTCGATTCAAACTAGTTAAAATGTCAAAAATAATGAAAATTGGATTTGAAATTTTGGTGGGAGCGCACGGGATACTGATTTATATGAATTTTTCCATAGTTTTAGTTAATTTTCATCTGTTAACAGAGTGGATACGTCTTGAGAATGTATTGCTATATATTTTTAAGTGAATGAATCCAAGAATTTTCCTTTATTCTTACTGAAACTAGTTAAAATATCGAAGATAATGAAAATTGGATTTTGAAATTTTTGTGAGAACGCACGGGATACTGATTTATATGAGTTTTTCCATAGTTTCAGTTGATTTTCATCTGTTAACAGAGTGGATACGTCTTTAGAATGTTATTAGGTTTAGTATCCGATAAATAAATTATTGAATTTATTTTGATTGAACTTAGTTAAAATACCGAAAATAATGAGAATTGGATATTTATTTTTATCGTTTTTCAAAGGTTTTATCTAATTTCCAATTATTTGTATAAAACAATAACAATTCTTACAAATAACGTATTTTACATCATTGGAGGACCCAAAAAAAATTGAAAAACTGATTATTAAATTACAAAAAATCACGTAAGAAATCTATGGCGAAATTTTTGCCTCATACATACCCAGGAAGTTACGTTTATCCTTCGAAACGTATTAGAAAGAAAAATCCTTTTTTAACAATGAAATAGAAATTCCTCGTCCATGGACGAGACGAATCCCGTCTAGGCAAACAATCGAGACGACATCGCAGAATGGCCAATTCCCTGATCAAGTTGACCTCGGATATCCTTGAGTGCCCCCTAGAGGACGCAGCTTTCACTACACAAACAGATAAATTGACCCCAGTTTATCACAAACTCCAAATCGAGTTTTCCTCCAATCTTTTCCATTTAGGAAACGTTAAGGAAAATAAGGAGAGAATATCGACTCGACTCGTATTCATGTAATTGATTGTTTTCTTAGGATGGATGGGAAAGTCCTCCTTGTTACAAACTTCTCGAAACTTAGCAGTAACAAATAACGAAGTCCTTGAACGTTGAATGTCGTGATTTATTTCTTCTATTCAGTTAAAATAAATTCTAATTTCGTTATTAGCTATCCACCCTGTAAGCGGTTCCGTTGTTCAAGACGGTTTGCTTCTCCCTAAGCCCTTCACCCTTCGAATGATTATCGATTCCATTATGAAAGGTCCTACAATAGGTGAAATATGATTAGAAGCTACCAAGAATAGATAGGAGAAGGTCGGAGTCAAATGTATTTGTAATAAGGGTGAATACCCTTTGAATGGCCGTTTGTTTGACTTTGATTTAAAAAGTTTTTAGATATTCATAATTATTAGAAGCTTATTGAACTATTAAGAATTGGGAAGTAATTTTGACAACAAAATGGAGGCTGTAACAGTAACAATGTTCCAATGTATACCCTCGAGTGATTTTGTAGATAAAATTAATTTTATTTTAGTGAGAATTAGGGAAAATCCATAAAGTAACAATTCTTTTTTTTTAATTTGGCGGGTACGCACAGGGTTTTTCAATGGTTTTATCTGAATATCCTCCGCGACTTTCCGCGTTTTTTCAAAATTTCTCCTGTGATTAACTTTGAATTTACATGGATACCTTTCACCAAGGATAAACTGAGATTTCTGCTTAACGAAATAAATTTTAATATGTTACGTCAGCTACAATAAGGGCGTAAGTATTTTTAGGTCTAAAGTTTTGCCAAAGTAACTCAAGGATCATTACAATTTGCAAACATAAGTAAATAAACTAATGTGTAAAGTGTACAGAAATTCAAACTAGCGGCTGCATTGTGTGCATCTGTAGTGAATTATTCAGAAGATCAACACATCAAGTCGAGAAACTAATTGTGGGGAAATTTCTAAAAGCAAATAGCGCTGGAAAGCAAAGGGAAACTACTATTAATAGAAGGATGAATAATATCTTCGGTTTGGTCTTGGTGACCAAAAGTTTTTCATAAAGTTGACCGTTTGTTAGATGGTCCCAGCTGGGGTACAGTTAAACATCTAAGGATAATCAGTTATCAATTATTTTAAAAGGAACAACACTTTTTGAAAAAATTATAGAAGTTTTCACAATTGAAAATGAACTAAAACTATGGAAAAACTCTTATAAATCAGTATCCCGTGCGCTCTCACCAAAATTTCAAATCCAATTTTCATTAATTTTGACATTTTAACTAGTTTCAATCAAAGTAAAGGGAAGTTCATTGTTTCATTCACCTAAAAATATAAATCAATACATTCTCAAGACGTATCCATTATGTTAACAGTTGAAACTTAACTAAAACAATGGAAAAACTCATATAAAACAGTATCCCGTGCGCTCTCACTAAATTTTAAAAAAATCTAATTGCTTATTTGGGGATTCTGACTAATTCTCACTAAAATAAAACTAATTTTACCCAAATTTATTCAAGGGTATACATTGGAACATTTCTAATCCGCTCTTATCATTTTCACAGTTGAATATCGGATCAAATTGGTGGAAAACTCAAAAAATAGTATCCCGGCGCATTCACCAAAATTTTAAATAACAATAAATATTGCTTTTTGGAGTTTTCCTGTTTTCTGTTAATTTTAAGGGATAATAATCCATTTATTCATATATATATATATATTTTTTTTGAAATTTTCTAAAATTTTATTTTCGCGAATTACACATCATAAGTTGTTTTTATATTTATGTTTTCTATTATTCATATTGTCTTCTTGTCAACTCCTCTATTTTTTTAAATGTCCCATAACGCTTCCCGTGGTACCTTATCAAAAGCCTTTTCCAAATCAATGAAACCAACGTAAGCTTCTTTATCTTGCTGTAGTAATTTTTCTGCTAATAATTTAACTGTAAAAATGTGATCTTGTATGCTTCTTCCTTTTCTAAAACCACTTTGCGATTCTTCTAATGTACTTTCTATATGTGGACTCAGTTTTTTGTCTATTACTTTCTCATATATTTTCAAAGCCGTGCTAAGTAGGGTTATTCCTCTGTAATTGCTGCAATTCTGCTTGTCTCCCGTTTTCTAAATTGGTACGTTCAGTGAAAATGATCAAAAATTGTCAAAAACTGTCAAAATTTTGAATCACCGGTTGATAATTGCCAAATATTTTCAAAAATTGTCAAAAATTGTCAAAAATTGTCAAAAATGGTAAATAATTGTCATAAATTTTGAAAAATGTTTAAAATTTTTGAAAAATTGTCAAAAATGGTTAAAAATTGTCAAAAATGGTCCAAAAGGATCAATAATTGTTAAAATTTTGAAAAATGGTCAAAAATTGCCAAAATTTTGAAAAAATGGTCAATAATTGCCAAATATGTTAAAATTTTTGAAAAATTGTCAATAATTGTCAAAGACGGTCAATAATTGTCAAAATTCGTCAAAAACTGTCAAAAATGGTCAATAATTGTTAAAATTTTTGAAAAATTGTCAAAAATTTTTAAATACGGTCAAAAATTGTCAAGAATTTGGAAAAATCGTCAAAAATTGTCAAAAACTGTCAAAATTTTGAAAAAATGGTTAATAATTGCCAAATATTTTCAAAAATTGTCAAAAATTTGGAAAAATGGTCAATTGTCAAAAATTGTCAAAATTTTTGAAAAATGGTCAAAAATTTCCAAAATTTTGAAAAAAAGGTCAGTAATTGCCAAATATGTTAAAATTTTTGAAAAATTTTAAAAAATTGTCAATAATTGTCAAAGACAGTCAATAATTATCAAAATTCGTCAAAAACTGTCAAAAATGGTCAATAATTGTTAAATTTTTTGAAAAATTGTCAAGAATTTGGAAAAATCGTCAGAAATTGTCAAAAACTGTCAAAATTTTGAAAAAATGGTTAATAATTGCCAAATATTTTCTAAAATTGTCAAAAATTTGGAAAAATGGTCAATTGTCAAAAATTGTCGAAATTATTGAAAAATGGTTAAATTTTTCGAAAAATGGTTAAATGTTTCGAAAAATTGTCAAAAATTGTCAAAATTTTGAAAAAATGGTCAATAATTATGAAAAACTGTCGAAAATGGTCAATAATTATTAAAAATTGTCAAAATTTTTGAAAAATTGTCAAAAATGGTCACTAATTGTCGGAAGCTGTCAAAAATGCTCAAAAATTGTCAAAAATGGTCAATAATTGTTATAATTTGGAAAAATGGTCTAAAATGGTCAAATTTTTTGAAAAATCGTCAAAAATGATTAATAATTGTCAAAACTGTCAAAATTGGTCAATAATTGTCAAAAATGATCAATAATTAATAGAATTTGAAAAAATTGTCAATATTTGGAGAAAATGGTCAATAATTGCCAAATATGTTTAAATTTTTGAAAAATTGTCAAAAATGGTAAATAATTGTCAAAGACGGTCAATAATTGTCAACATTCGTCAAAAATGGTCAAAAATGATCAAAATTTTTGAAAAATTTACGAAAAATGGTCATTCTATTGTGCATAAGAAGCAAGCTTCTGTCGGCGGTCCGACGACCACTCCTCACCTTTTTTTTTGTCTATTTTCACCACTTTCTTGTCCTTTTCCGTCGCTCTTGTCGTTATCTTTGGGGTTTTCTTGCTTAGTTTTTTGAATGAGTTAATTCTACCCTTTCATTATTATAATTCCATTTCCACTCTTGATTGTTGATAATTATTTTGTTGTATCCTATTTTAACAGAATTTCCCTTCTCTCTTTCTTCCTGTCCACCTTTTCTGATTAACCTCTACTTTTCCATTTCCTTTACTGTCTTATCTTCGTTGATGTATATTCTGCCTGTTGCGTTTTTCAACCTATGCTTGCTTTTCATAACATTTTCTTTATCTGCATAATTCTCAAATTCTGCTAAAAACGTTTTTCCCCAGTTTTCGTGCTCTTTTTATTTGCGTTTGGATGCCAATTTCATTGCACAACACATTTCCCATTTCTTTCTTGATTTCGTCTGATTCATTGGTGTCTATTTTTATTCCTGTAACTATTATATTATTCCATTTTTTTTCTTTCTCCAGCCATTCTATTTTTTTCCACTGTTTCAACTTTTTCTTTCATTTCTTTATTTTCTTTTACTAATTTCGCATTCTCCTGGTTTAACATTTTATTTTCTTCACTAATTTTTTTATTTCCTCTTTGATCTCAGTTTGTTTCTGATTACTTTTCTGCTGTTCATTTATTCATATAAATTATAAATATCAAGTTATTCTTAATATGAATATTCCATTTCAACTGCTCTTTTATCAGTGGTAGCGGCAGAAAGTAAAAACTATTATATCATGCGCTCTCACCAAAATTTATTAAAATTTATTATTTTTGATATTTTAAACAGTTTCAATTGAAGTAAAAAAAATTATCGATTTATTCATTTGAAAATATACATCAAGACGTATCCAATATTTATAAACTTCCTCAACTTTTGTCGAGCATTTTATTCAATAATATATCCGAAAAGGCAACTGTTTATAAGCATATTCAAGATAAGAATATAGAGGCAATAAATTTTTTATTGAAACATATTGAACCAGTAGTTCACATTAAAACTAATCTCTGCCAAAGGAAGTACAGCTGAGCGCGATGCATTCGAATTTTCTGTGGGTTTTCTGCACTAAAGCGTATATCATATCCCGAATATTTTCCGTACAAAAGATTAAATTTTCTCATAAAAGAATGGAAAGATATATATTTCCTTTATTGGCCAGACCAAAATACTTTTTCTACAGACAACAATCATACAGTCGAATACCTACAGGGTGAGTTACGAAGAACTGTACATACTACATTAAAAAATGTCTTCTTGTTTTGATTATTAATATACAGGGTGAATTATGGATCTTCACCAAAACAATGTTTCGTCAAATATTTTCAACAATTACGTCAATTGATAATCCCCTAACGTGCCTCTACTTATGGTAGAAGTATGTACAGTTTCTCGTAACTCACCCGTATAAAATTTTCTCAATTACTGTCAAATGTACATTCACAAACTTTGGAAGTCAAAAGAAAACTTCATTACACCATTTTGCTTCCTGTAGACATGTGTCGAGATTTGGTATTACGTAAATTGAACAATCTAATTTCGGATGGATTCTAATTTTCGAAATAGGCTCACGATTAAATCGTCATCGTATTACTCGATTCATTTACCGAAAATCCTATTTACAAAATTTCGAATGGATATCCGATGCTGTTTCACCAAATTGGATAATACTCCACACCAAAATTTCTTCCTTCCTGCTACATTGTAATTTTAAACAATAAGAGACTGGAACTGCGGGAATTGTGGATAAAATGAAACGAAAACTAATTTTTAAACTCAACGAAATACGCTCATTTTATTTGAAAAATATAATACAATTTTAAATATTTTATAATAACCTTCCTTATACGGGATGATGTGTAAGGAATAGACCAAACTGAAATTAAATATGCTTCAATAAAATATTGATAATCAAAAAGATAGAGGGTGGTAAAGTTGGAATGTTAAACATTTTTTTTCGCAGTTAATTGAATTGGTGATTATTTTGTAAAAGAATATCACTTTTTCATAAAAAAAGTGTACCTATAACCAGCCCCAAACCTTTGAATTAATATAAATATTTAAAAAAAAATTTCAGCTACTTTATCTTAAATCACTAGTGTCAATGCTTCACCCTGTATATTTTTTGTAATATAATCTCTTCTTATTAAAATGGATCTAAATATACAAATTCCTTAAAATCTACCCTCGTAATTTTTCCTCTTTTTACTGGAATTTTTATTATAAAAAAAACCCTTTTTATACGATGTACCCCAATTAAGGAACATTCCTATATATAAGGAATGCATTAAAAATTCCAATATTTTGTTAGTTATGATGCGGATAAGCAGAAAATGTGTTAATAAAACTTCATTAGCCACAAAATCCCGGGTATTACGATTCCTCTTCGTTGTGGTAGGTCATCGTTCGATATCTCCAGAATACACCAGAAAATCCCTTTTTATGTAAAGGGGCATTTGGAAAGATGAGAAGTGTTGGTAATATTTTCACGTCCACAGCATCAATCTGGATGATGCGGATGCGTTGTAACTTGTTAACACAAAATGAAGTCCTCCGCTTCTTTCACACTTTACTTCTCATCTTTGGAATTGTGAAAAACTTTACAATTATTAGCTTGAATTTGAAAATGAGTAACTACCCTTATTTTTGATTTTTGGTCGTAGATTTGAATAAATTTTTTTAGATATTTGACATTTGTCAAGCTGGACTTTTCATCACTTTCTTACGAACCCTGTATTCAATAAAGCATTTTTGACATGCCACCAATCACCTTAACCTTCCTTCTAATTAACTTTGTTTTGCATTGGGGTTTTTTTAATAAGAAGGTCTGTACCTACCTGTCAATTTATTATTAAAAAAATCCTCGAAAGGTTTAGGGTATTTTACAAAGTGGCGTTAAAATTCAACGTAAAATCCAAAAAGTTGATAATACACATTTAAAATAACAAACCTACTGCTCATTTCCGGTATAATCGGAAGTGTCATGTCTGTCGAAATATTTTCTATAAATTCGCCATAACTTGTGACTCATATATACAAATCGTGTAGGTAATTTTCAATATATAGATAGTGTGAGCTCATAATGCATTTTAAACAGTTAATCTGAATACGGCCCTGTTCTTATTAACTCCATATATCACATACAGAAGACTCCATTTTATCCCGTTTCGGCATTGACATTCATACCTTTACTTCCGGTCAGATAACCTCGAAAACAGCGCTGACCAAAATCACAGCACATTTTCACGATATATATGCGCCATGTCTACAAACTATAAATTATTTCGTAAATTACATTTTGGCCATGGATATTATTTTGGATAGCCTATGAAATATCGGAGCTCCTATCTTCCTAATATCGCAACGCAAAATTTTAATTAAAAAAAAATACGATTAAAACCTTTCGTTTTAGAATAGCGAAATGGCGAGACGTTGCGTAGTATGCAAAAAAAATGTATAAGTAGTATTTACAATACATCGTTTCACTGATAAGTAACAATTTCAAGTGATATAAGGTTAGGGCCAGGTGAAAAAAATGTCTCAGAGCAAAAACAGAGCCTGTAACCAATTAGTAAATAAATCTAAGACAAGTATTTCTATTATTACTCGAAAATTGCAATATGATTATTCGGTCAATTTAAACCCTTTCTCATGCAGCACGGCACTGTCGTTGGAAGCTGCGACCTTTGCTGTGTGTATTTCTATCCTTGTTTTGGAATAAAAGAATCGATTTACAGTATAGCTGGTTATTCATTTAGTCTGATGAATTCAGCCGCTATTTATTGCAGATCTCACCACAGTTGTATATAGCTTGTCCAAGTTCCATAAGCTTAGTCCCCCTGTGCCTTTAAGGCCACTTGCTTTTTGTGTATTTTGTTGAGAAGATGTGAATTCCTGGTTAATTTTGATACTTCACCTCCTGAGCTAGACCCAGCTGCTTGTTGAAAAGGCTTGGAAGTTTCAGTCTCTCAAACTTCCTTTTCCCAGTTAAGGAATTGAACCCAGTATTTACAGGATTCAAATATAATTAAGAATATTTTGATTTTTTTATTGATCTATGAGTAAATCTGGAAACACTAACATATAAATTAAATATTTGGTTAATGAAATGTAATTTGATAGTGGCAAAATCTGCTAATGGATAATCTGGTAGAGCTCAACAATGCTTCAATTAATCATCATATATATTTCTATTGTTAGTTATCGATTTCAAAATTTCAACCTAAATATATATTTGAGCTTCCACCGAAATTTCCGTTATTTAATTTATTTTTCACTGAATTAAAGCCATTCCAATATCGGGTTATAGGTAACTCAAAACATGAATATGCAGGAGATATTAAAATTCCCACTTTATCTACCATTTAATTAAAGCAGATCGGAAGGCGTGAAGATCTCAGAAGCGGACCAGCAATAAACAGTAGGAGATTAAAAGTAGACTTAGGACCTCAATTTATTTTCCTCATCGATGGGAATTTGTTGATAAATCAACTGTATGGTCTGTTCTGGTCTCCTTCACCTATAAAGATGGCAGTCCACGTTACTGCTTGGAAAAATTCACTGACTTACCCAACTTACACAATAATTGTATTAAAATTTTGTAGGATTGATATTTAATATTTCTTTTCTCTTTGTATATGTAGCGATTATGAAATTGTTCTTTATCGTAATCCGACCCTGGTATTGTTCCATCTCTATATTTTTCAGAAGATCCTCCGAATGATAAAACTGGTCCTTAGAAATTCAATTATCCTACCTCGAAAGAATTTTCTCATCAGGCTTCTACTTTATTAAAGGTTTAATCATATTTTTTTAATTTTCCAGTACTTGTGAAGTCGTAAAAATTCCAACAAATTAAAATATAAAAAAAATTAAATACATTTAAAAACAGTAGAGTAACTTCATATTTGAATATATATTATTATATTTTTTTGCTTTTAATTTTATTATTATAATTTTGTATTAATTTTAATTATCTGTTTTTTGTGTGTTTTTATTATTTGAATAATAATTTTTGATTTGTGTGGTGTGGTTCGTTTTAACTAATAACAATATTATATTTATGCCACGGCTTCTCAGACAGAGACTCGACTGCTCACCTCAAGGACGTGTTTCAGGGTCAGTAGAGATAACGGCACATAGATGGAGTTCCAATCCTTTTTTTTAAATATTAAGCTCTTACATATGTGAATAAAGACATAGATATGCACTCTGATTTTCTTTAATAAAATAATAGTAATCAACAATAAAAATGGCAATTAATATGCCGAGCGATTACAACAAACATCGATATACAAAAAAATTGTCTTTTCGACAATAACTCAACTCCGAAATACTTTACTACCAATATTCGCAACGCACCGAATAGAAATACGGAACGCGGCTTCCGTTACAAATGAAAGATCAGCTGTTCTCCTCTCTGGAATCCGCTGTAGAAATCTAAATAAAGAAAAAATTGATTTGCGATCGCTATATTGCGAATATTCGTAAGGATTTGATATCAAATTCTTCTGTAAGTATGAAAATTTCTATCCTAAATAATACAACCTATAAATTAATCTTATCACTTAGATTATTAGGTGAAAATTTTAACCTCAATACACAACTCACATGAACGATTCGTAAATGATATTTTTGATTTTCTTTCATTTTCTGGATACTGGAACCTCGTTCAGATTAATCAACAAGATTAATCTATCTCGTACAAATACTTGGAGTACAAATGAAAAATTTATGGAGTGGATATCTCACCAATTAAGTAGATTCTACGTTCTGATTTTATGTGGGAAATTCTCCACAACTTGTCTGCAAACTCTCGACTCTCGTAGTCTGCTCGTTAGCACCTCGCTAACCACTAACCATTTTTAAATATGGTCAAGAATTTGGAAAAATCGTCAAAAATTGTCAAATACTGTCAAAATTTTGAAAAAATGGTTAATAATTGCCAAATATTTCCAAAAATCGTAAAAAATTTGGAAAAAAAAATATGTGAAAAGTTTTGAAAAATTGTCAATAATTGTCAAAGACGGTCAATAATTGTCAAAATTCGTCAAAAATGGTGAAAAATGGACAATAATTGTTAAAATTTTTGAAAAATTGTCAAAAATTTTTAAATATGGCCAAATTTGTCAAGAATTTGGAAAAATCGTCAAAAATTGTCAAAAACTGTCAAAATTTTGAAAAAATGGTTAATAATTGCCAAATATTTTCAAAAATTGTCAAAAATTTGGAAAAATGGCCAATAATTGTCAAAATTTTTGAAAAATGGTCAAATTTTTCGAAAAATTGTCAAAAATGGTCAAAAATTGTCAAAATTTTGAAGAAATGGCCAATAATTATAAAAAACTGTCAAAAATGGTCAATAATTATTAAAAATTATCAAATTTTTTGAAAAATGATCATAATTTTTGAAAAATTGTCAAAAATGGTCAATAATTGTCAGAACCTGTCAAAAATGCTCAAAAATTGTCAAAAATGGTCAATAATTGTTAAAATTTGGAAAAATGGTTTAAAATTGTCAAAAATGATCAATAATTGTCAAATCAGTCAAACTTGGTCAATAATTGTCAAAAATGATCAATAATTGTCAAATCAGTCAAAATTGGTCAATAATTGTCAAAAATGGTCAATAATTATAAAAATTTGAAAAAATTGTCAAAAATTGTCAAAATTTTGAAAAAATGGTCAATAATTATAAAAAACTGTCAAAAATGGTCAATAATTATTAAAAATAATCCAAATTTTTGAAAAATGATCCAAATTTTTGAAAAATTGTCAAAAATGGTCAATAATTGTCAGAACCAATCAAAATTCGTCAAAAATGGTCCTAAGGATCAATAATTGTTAAAATTTTTAAAAAATGTCAAAAATTGTCAAAATTTTGAAAAAATGGTCAATAATTGCCAAATATGTTAAAATTTTTGAGAAATAGTCAAAAATGGTCGATAATTGTCAAAGACGGTCAATAATTGTCAAAATTCGTCAAAAACTGTCAAAAATGGTTGATAACTTTTTAAATTTTTGAAAAATTGTCAAAAGTTTTTAAATATGGTCAAAAATTGTCAAGAATTTGGAAAAATCGTCAAAAATTGTCAAATACTGTCAAAATTTTGAAAAAATGGTTAATAATTGCCAAATATTTCCAAAAATCGTAAAAAATTTGGAGAAAAAAATATGTGAAAAGTTTTGAAAAATTGTCAATAATTGTCAAAGACGGTCAATAATTGTCAAAATTCGTCAAAAACTGTCAAAAATGGTCAATAATTGTTAAAATTTTTGAAAAATTGTCAAAAATTTTTAAATATGGTCAAAATTTGTCAAGAATTTGGAAAAATCATCAAAAGTTGTCAATAACTGTCAAAATTTTGAAAAAATGGTTAATTATTACCAATTATTTTCAAAAATTTGGAAAAATGGTCAATAATTGTCAAAATTTTTGAAAAATGGTAAAATTTTTCGAAAAATTGTCAAAAATGGTCAAAAATTGTCAAAATTTTGAAAAAATGGTCAATAATTATAAAAAACTGTCAAAATGGTCAATAATTATTAAAAATAATCAAAATTTCTGAAAAATGATCCAAATTTTTGAAAAATTGTCGAAAATGGTCAATAATTAATAAAAAATAATCAAACTTTTTGAAAAATGATCCAAATTTTTGAAAAATTGTCAAAAATAGTCCATAATTGTCAGAACCTGTCAAAAATGCTCAAAAATTGTCAAAAATGGTCTAAAATTGTCAAAAATGATCAATAATTGTCAAATCAGTCAAAATTGGTCCATAATTATCAAAAATGATCAATAATTGTCAAAATTGGTCAATCATTGTCAAAATTGGTCAATAATTGTCAAAAATGGTCAATAATTATTGTCAAAGACGGTCAATAATTGTCAAAATTCGTCAAAAATTGTCAAATTTTTTGAAAAATGGTGAAAAATTCACGAAAAATGGTCATTCTATTGTGCATAAGAATCAAGCTTCTGTCGGCGGTCCGACGACCGCTCACTTTTTTTTTCATAAAATATTTGTGGCCGGATTTACTTCAATCATATTTTCCTGGTATATTTGTAAATAATTAATTCTCACAACAAACTCCAAAAATTTGGATAAATTGTTGGCGGAAAATCAATTTATTTATTTTCACACCAATTTGAATAACACTCCGTATATAACTTTCCCAATCCAATTTTTTACCTTTTTGGCGTACAATCGTAACTTTGTGTACTTTGCTTGATTGTTCTCAAACTTATAACAAAAATAAAAACCTCACGGGAGAAAAAGGCACAAGTTAATCAATTTTGTATTGAAATCGATTCTTCAAGAATTTCATTTATAATTAACTTTCCAGACCCTTCTTGTAAAAAAGAGATTCAACAATTTCTTGGTATGGTAAATTTTGCAGCTCGATTCATAGAAAATAAGTCAAAAATATTGGAACCAATTACTCAGTTATTAAAAAATGATGTAGTATTCATTTGGGACCAAATTAAATATTTACTTGATCAAGCTCCTTCTTTAGCTTACTTTGTTGCTTCAAAGCAAATTATAATTAATGCAGACGCTTCTTCTTTCGGTTGGGGTCTGTTCTCATGCAGTTAGGCGACAATGATGAAAAGGAAATAGAATAGAATTTATATACCTAGGCCTAGATCTAAACTTAGACCAAAATCCTGCTAAAACCCATCAAAAAGAAAACCATGAAATTGCTTCTACGTCAGCCTCAAGTTTAAACAGTATTGGATTAGAACCTCAACTAGAATTGTTGAATTCTGCCTATCAAAACACTCCCGGGACAAATTTTCTCCTGTACCAGGCACATCGAAAAAAAAATCTGCTATGGCACGTAAGAAAGAAGAAGAACAGAAAAAAGGAATAAAACGAAAGTCCTTAATGATTAAAAAAAAGGAAAAAAACAAAGAATGAAAAAAGAAGAGTCATCAACGGATAATGATGATGATGATGATGATGATGATGATGATGATGATGATGATGATGATGATGATGATGATGATGATGATAATGATATATCAGATGAGTTGGTAACTTATTCTGACGATAGTCTAGAGGAAGAGGATTCAACGGAATGTCTTGGTTGTGGTGAAAATTTTAATGTTACCAAAAAAATGAAGATTGGATCCAATGCTTACACTGCCAGAAGTGGTTCCATGAAAGTTGAACCTCTGTGACTTTTGTGGCAAAATATTATCAAAAAAGAGGTTATAGATTATAAAATTTGTCTTGGGCCATCTCACCCTATATGAGTGGTCCAATTAGCCCACTTTAACAAAAAAAATATCCTCTGTGTTTGTATGTAAACATCGAATATCGATCATAAATTATTTCATTGTAAAATAATTTTTATAAACTTAAACTGAGAAGATTTTATAATAAAAGCAATCGATTATTCAAAGGTAGCGGTAATTTTTGGAACAAAGGTATAAAAAGCAATTGTTTTTCTATTCATTTCATCGGCGAATGATATTTCGATCTCAATAACGTAAGGAGAATTCACTTTAAGTTTGAAAAAGCCCATAGAATGCTAAGAAAAGTGCGCTAACCACGGGAGTTCCTATTTTGTTCTTTTCCCTCTCGAGACTGTCGAGACTCCTCTTCTGATTGGGTAGCTATTGATCGAGATAGGGTGCGAACAAATTTCATTCAGCTAAATTTCATATTCATTGAAAATAAAACTCTCGATATCGAATGATGGAGCTGCTCTCTCTCTAGAGCCTTTTCTCCGTAATGGGGTATATTTTTTAAGAAAATGCTTCGGGCGTGGTCTAACGAGGGTGTGGAATGGTTCGTTATCAGCAAATTAACATTTTAACTAGGGCATGAATCATCAATTTTTGTTTGTTCAAGAAAAGTGCTTCATTATACTATGTATTCACTTTCCAGAATCCGTTCCTTTATAAATAATCGTCAATGAACATAAAATTTGGTTAAAACTAAGCTGGGTAGATGATTAAAGCCAGAAACTTTGCTTGAAATCAGCAGGTGAATCGTTTATTTCATTCCAAAACAAATACCTACCACCAGAAGCAGTGTCCAGTTGTTTTTCCGCTATTTTACGAATAAAAAACTGTCGAAGCCGAAGTAGATTGGTTCTGTCACTTGGAGGAGGAACCTGCATAGCACAACCTAAGCCGGTGTGATTCCCTGGTGAATGTGTGGTGTAAGTGATGAGAATATGATAAAGATGGTAGGGATAGACCCGTGGATGGAAGATGAAGGGGTTGATTGGGAGAGAGACAAAGGTGACTAAAGTGGTAAGGGAGAGAAACGGGTTGAAAATGGAGGTGGTGAAGGCTGAATGGGAAAAAGCGGAAGCCTAACTGGGAAAGAGGGAGATTAAATTGGGGTGGAACAAGGTAACTATTGTAGAGGGTAGAGAGGAGGATAGATGCTTTGGATGTGGGGTTAAGGGGCACAAATTAGCAGGGTGTAAGGTGAAGGGAGTCAAGGAGAGGAGTACGTGCTGGCTATGTAAGAACGAGGATCACATGGCCAGAGACTGTCGGCAGGCCTTTCTTTGTAGGGTATGTAGGAAAAAGGACACAAGCCAGGGGAGATAGAATGTAGTAGGGGAAGGAAGGGAGTAGATGATGACGATGGAAAACAGGAAGGAAAAAATGGGAGGGACCCTCTGGTCCCCTCAGAGGGGACGAGTCTGGTCAAATAGGAGGAAGGGGGCAGCATGTAGGGGATGGAAGGAGGGTGTTGCAGATCAATTTAGCGAAATGCAGGATAGCGCATGATATATTGGATGAAGTGATTTTTAGGAGGGAAGTGGATGTGGTGTGTGGATCTGAAGTAAATGCTAGATTTGTGGGAAAGCAGGGATGGATTATGGACGATACGGGAGAGGCAGGAATAAGAGTGGTGGGGGATGGACTGAGGGCGGATGAAGTGAGGAAGGGAAACGGATGAGTGGTAGTGCGAATGAGAAACATGGTGGTGTACAGTGTGTATATGTATATAAGCCCGAATGTCAGCCTGGAAGAATATGAGAGGAGCATGACAGGATTGGAGAACGATGTGAGGGTGTCAAAAGTAAAAAGGAGGATCATAAGGAGATTGGTGACAGTGGACTTCAATGCTAAGAATACTGTATGGGGGGGAAGAAAACGGACAGGTGAGGGAAGATCCTGGAGGTTGGTTGATATAACAGCATGTGATGAATAGCTGGGGGAAAAAAGAGTGAGTAGTAGGTGGGTGCTGGAGGATGAGGAAAACTTGAGCTTACATAGGTATGTGGAGACGGATATAAGGAAGGAGAGAGAGGAATTATTGGAAGAGTGGGGATGGAAGTGGACGAAGGCCGAGGCAGAGAGTATGAGGAAAAAAGAAAGAGAGGAGGGGACTTGGACATGATTCAAATGAATTTGTATAATGAGATACAGGGCTGTAAAAGAGAGGGAAAGAGAGGCAATAGGCGTGAGCGGATGGCCAATTACTGGTTGAATGAGGAAATAGAGGAGCTCTGGAGGGAGTATAAGAAATAACGAAGACTGATGCTGAAGGGAAGAGGAAGGATAGAGGTAAAAAGGGGATACAAAGAGAAGAAGAAGGAACTGGAGCCTAGGGTGGAGAGGCAAAAAAGAGGGAAGTGGGAAGAGTTACACTGGAGGAATTGGAAAACAATCCATGGGGAAAGTCATATGAAATAGCGGTGAAAAGGATGGGAGGAAATAGCAACGAGATGCTAGAGGAAGATTGGGAGAAGTAGATTATAGGGAACTTGTTCACAGGGGGAGAAGCAGGAGTGGGGGGCAGGATTCGGAAAGTCCAGGATACTAGGGGGGTAAGGAAAATGAGGAGGATAAGGCCAGAAGAGAAGTGGGAAATAGAGGAGGGGTGGAGAAACATTAAAGTAAGGAAAGCCCCAAGGATAAATGGCCTGCGAGATGATATGATGAAGAGGCTGTTGGATGACAATGGTGCTCGCTGAACATGGGTCGTGAGTAGGGTAATTCCACAAGATTGGGAAAAGAGAGACTGGAGAGTGCGAGAGGTGTGAAGTGGAGGATGATGTGGGGCATGTGTTTAGATGCTGGAAGAACGAAGAAGTGCTGAAGAAGTTGGAGAGGAAACTAGGGGAGACGGTGTATTGGGAGAACATGGTGGAGATAATGTTGAGGGGGGAGGAGGAATGGATGGAGGTAAGTGGCGTAGTGGAGAGCATGATTAGAAGTACTCGATATGGCATGAGAGGTAGGAGTGATAGATAGGGAGAAGACGATGGTATGAGCGGAGAGTGTGCGAGGGACCGCCGCCCATCTCGAAGTATGCTAAGGTAGTGATTCCGAGGCGAGTTTGAGGTGAGTTTGGTTGGAAGGGATGAGTCCAACACTGTTTGTGTCCTGGATAGGATCCATTCGAACATGAGTTTCCCATCTTAACCCGAAAAAAAAAGAAAAAAAAGGTGAGGAGAAGCACCACCAGCAAGAAACTAAATGAATGGTTCATTTTCGAGACTTGGATCGGATTGGAGGTTAGGAAGACCTGAACCGTAAGTAAGATAATGGAGCCTTGGTTTAGATTCGTGCCGTGAAGGAGATCCAGCAGTAGATCCAACATAAAAAGAGTCTGGTAAAGCAATGTGCAATGATAATGACTTCGTAAATGTATTTTGCTAATTTTATAGTGTCTCATCACTAAAACTAAAACCAAAGATCCAATTAAACGAGTGAAATCGAACAACTCTCGAGTAGAAACTGCCACAACCTTTATTGATGTTAAAACACCATCAATTAAGCGCAAAACAAGTAAATCGACATAAATACAATATGTGACCAAGCCAACCACGATCCTCTACAAAATTGCTGTTAATTTATCTACCCAGCGATCGAGAGCTGATTTCTAGTATCTCCGTCTCACTTTATCCCTATCCCCTTTGCCACTCTCTCACGCACGCTTTATTCGATTTGAGGTGGTTAGTTGGGTTGTAAACAGAGACATGACTGAGGGTGCAACGGCCCCTATTGCTTATACAAGGGACAAGCTGCATTTAAAGATAAAATAATTCACGTACGGTTATTTTTATTTCTGTAATTTGATCACTGATAGACGCTAATATTACTGGAATTGAAGATAATTTTTTGTTTTTAACAAATTTGTCCTAATTTTAAGTATTGATCCTGATCAATTCCAAGAGTTCCTTGTCTAGACCCTTCCTTATTACTAGTCTTAGAATGCCAAACCTCAGGTCCTCTATATATTGGGAGGGGTCTGGTTTTTCCTCCCCTATTGTCAAAAACTATAGTCAGGCCTTCGCAGGCGAATCCGATGTTATTCATGTGTCTGTTAAGACAAGTCAGAAGCCCAAACAGGATTCTGATTGTTCTCCTATTCTGGCTCAGAAGGTACTCCGAGAATTTTGGCGAGGGTTCTTTGATGCTTCTCTCTCGCGTTTGGGGAAAATACCAGTCATTGTTGGCTGGTATTGCTCACCAACGGAACCACCTATCTCGAAAAGTGAATGGTGACAGATGACAGGGCTAGGTTAGAACAATAATAGACGCTAAGCAGTACAGTACTTTTCATTTTTACTAAGTACCACCCCTTATTATCTTACCCCTTCAGAACCCGCAATAATGGCGCCCAACGTGGGGCCTTAAAGTAAAAGTAAAAGATAGTTAGTAGGTTGAAAATCATACACGTGGTGGACACTGGATTACCTCAGTTCCTCGACGGTGAATTACATTGGAAGTTACTGGCATGTTTCTGCGCTCTGGAAGAATCACTTCAGTACCTGTTAGTGCCAATACATCCATAATAATGCCAGACACAGATCCAGAGGGTTCTTTGATGCTTTCTCTCTCGCGTTTAGGGAAAATTAGAAAAATATTGATAGATCTTTAAAGTAAGTTTAAAATAAATAAAATAAAAAATGTGAATGTTTACGATTCTACTCCACTGGAATATAATTTCGATTGGTCCCTCCCAACGAATTTCTGGCGTAACTTATGAGACTTTTTGGTTGAAAATCTATGGGGATAGTTTGCCTCGGATACCAGAAACAGTTAGAAAAATAGTTCCAGGATATTTATCGTTTTAGCTTTATACAGGGAAGGATAATGTTCACCAATAAAAACCTCAATTAAAGGAAACCGTACGCTACTTCACACACATTTTTCATTTGTAAATGGTAGTTGTTCGTATACAACCCCGTATAAAATAGCAGATAACTAAGATCTACAATGAATATAAATTCGTGCTTCTTTGCAGCGTCGTCGACAGTCTCTGGAACAGCGTGTCGCTGCATTTGAAACGTGTCGCTGCTTCTGAAGCGTCGTTATCATAGCGAAACCACATTTCCAACGGAAGCTTATAACGTTAAATTGTTTATGGAATGTTTCGCATTTTTATGTAAATTCTGTTTACATTTGACACAAAAGCAATAGGAACTCTGGAACGTACTATCTAACGGTAGATATAAATGAAATATATAGTCTTTTAATAAAAAGAATTCTTAAGAAGTTTTTGTTTTAAATTTGGTCGGTGATATCTAACATTGGGCGTGGCTGTTCAGTTTCATATTTTATAAGATCTAGTAGGGCTAACAAGAGTCCTAAGAGGAAGTGACGAATAACTGGACATCAAGCAGCTTAAAATAGTGGAGCACATCTTCCATCCTTTTTCTCAGGTGGATCACGTAATCTTCTCCCGCTAGATCTTCTCCAGGTCGACAACCAAATTCCAGGTCACAAGGGAGGCTCATTTCGCGTCCAAATAGGATTTTCGCAGGTGTTTGACCTGTGTACTCATTGATGGCAGATCGATAATCCAATACAAATAGGGAAAGATACTGGTTCCAATCTCTCTGGTGGCTGGAAACTACTTTGGACAGGTATTTTCCAATGGTCCTGGTCATTCCATAGATGCAACGCCGTTTTCCTGGTCTTCTTTATTCCCACCTTGTCACAAATTTCCTGGGATACATGGCTTCCGAAATTTATTTCTTGACCAATGTGAACTTCCAAAGGCACTCCATATCGGCAGATGAATTCCTTCACCAATACATCCGCGACAGTTGTGGCCTCTTGATTCGGGATCGCATAAACTTCTACCCACTTTATGAAATAATCCATCACAACCAGGATGTGTTCACCACCATTTTCTGTCGTCGGAAATGGTCCAGCGATGTCTAAAGCATTTTTTTAGAATGAGCTTCCAACATTATACTGTTTCATGGGTGCCTTTCTCTTGCGATATGGTCCATTACTCGTAGCACAAGTCGTACACTTCTGACACCAGTTCTTAACATCGTCGGAGCTGTTCGTCCAATAACACCTTTCACGGACTTGCTGAAGGGTTTTATTCACTCCCAAATGACCTCCTGATGGACTGTCGTGTAACTTCCTCAGTACCTCAGCTACTCACGTTCTCGGGATATCTAACTGTCTTCTATTTTCGGAACCATCATCGTTTTCAAGGATTCGTTTCAACAGACCTTCTTCCAGGACAAGGGAGTCCCACTGAGCCCAATATGCATTGAGTGTCGGTGAAAATCTTGACACGTCTTGTCAAATAGGTCGCCGATTTTCTTCCTTCCATTGTCGGATCATCTTCAGGTGAGGATCATTCTCCTGATCTTCTCTGATCCTGGTGGATGACCATTCGTGGTTGACTACTGTAGTTCTTGAAACTGCAGCTTCCTTAGATTCTGCCTTGTTGCAATGGGAACAGTTTGCTGGGCCAGCCCGATGTTGAAATCGTACTCTTGAAGTCGTTCAATCCATCTAGCGGGATTCTTGAACTGCATCAACCACTTGAGTGTTGCATGATCAGTCCGTATTAAGAAATGCCTTCCTTAGAGATACTGTTCCACAGACTTCACTACCGCCAAAAGTTCTCTTCTCGTGACGCAGTAGTTTCGTTCTGGTTTGGAGAGGATTCTACTGATATATCCTGTCCTCCTTGGATCTGTGAGAGCGCTCCTCCAATTGCTTGCATCAGTATCAAGAATGAAGTCTCCTTCAGGTAACGGATATCCTAGTATCAGCGCCATGATTAAACGTCAAAAAGCAGACATGCGCATAACAGTGGCGCGAAATTCAGAATTATATATTATGGCGCATACCGTATGTAATTTGATTGAAAAATCTAGAAAGTTAAGTTTGAGAGTGTTTTTAATTAAGATAATTTTGTAGAACTTTCGAATAGTAACTCTGCATACTTTTTTAGAAGATATAAATTACTAATTCTTGTTCTATTTGTTTCTAAGAAAGCAATTTATGCGAGTTTGTTTACTCAAGACAGTTTTAAATAAGAAAACTTGGATAATTCCGAATCAAACAATCAAAACAAGTTCTTGAATCTTTAATAATTTTTACGTTGCATACAGGGTCAGGCAGTGAAACGGGAAGATTAAGATATTGTGTGACAGTCGCCAAACGGCTCGAGAGGAGTGGGGGACTCGACCTTCAGTCGCCATGTTGCGTTGGACGAATGAGCAGCGTGCTTTCGCAGTAAAGGCATTTTACAAAAATGCTGATAATGCTGTTGGTGCTCAACGTGCTTTCCGTCGGAAGTTCAATTTGTTACCGCGTGATCCTGTACCTTCAGCGAACGCCATCTATGGGTAGGTTTTTGAATCAAACCCACCCAGAACTAGGGAGGAACTGAAGGAGCGAATCCAACAGGAGATCAACAACATTCCATTGGATAAGCTACGCAGAGTCATGGGATCATTCACCAAAAGACTTCACGAATGTGTTCGAAACGAAGGACGCCATCTTACAGATATAGTTTTCAAAAAAATAAATATTTTCATATATCCTCATGAATTTCCACTAATTTAGATTACATTTGTGTAGAAAAGTTTCTATAAATATTAATAATTAAGACTTTTATTGCCGGACCCTGTATTTAAAAATTCTTAACTTAATCTGTCTGCCTTGAGTAGACGTAAAATCAATAGTTATATTGTTCTCAATCATTCCTTGACTACGCTTTTCCGCATTTGGACAGAGCAATGACTGATTATATCTTAAATGAACTACAAAAATGCATTTTCCTTAAGAAATTTATTTTAAAAAAAACTCACAAAATCAGTTCTAACTTTAAACTTTATTTGTTTCGACGTAATCTCGACTTGAAAATCGAATAAAAGAAAGAAGTCCATTCTAAGTTGGAATTCACGAAGTAACTTTTCCCATTCTAATTTGCTATCTTGGGATTGACTTCTGACCTGACTAGTAACAGTTTATTTTCTAATCAATGAGTTTGTCTCCAGTGCTGCACTCAAGGAGATATTTAATTGAAATCGGAACTTCCTACTTCATTTGTTGTTACACGAAAGGCGTGAAAACATTCCGATGAAGTTAATTAGATGTACAGAAACGTCAGAATATACATCTAAAGAAAACAATTAGATTTTTCTTTCGGAAAATTCAAACTTTTGAGGCGAGTTACGGCGAAGAAATTATTAGAAATATTCAGAAAAATCAGAAGAAAAAAAATTGAAAATCTTTTTATGAAAACTACCAATTTCGTCCTTTTTTTTTTAAGAAAATCATCCAGTTCTGGGAAGTTGTAAGGACGTAATAGGGATGAATCATGAACTTAGTCACCTTACTAAAGGGGTTGTTATCGTTAAAAGCGAGAAGGGACCAAGGGTAAAACGTGTACCAAGTAAAAAAATCTTTATTACACGCAGAAAAGTTATAGGACTTAAAAAGTTGCAATACTTTTCAGTTCTAGAGCAGCTGGAATGTAATAGAAGCAAACTATACAGAGTGTCAATTTTAAAACTTACAATAGACTGTACCTTGTGATCGAAAAGAAAATTTCAAAACCGTTTCTAGGGTAGAGAGGGGGAACTAATATGACATAAGAGAGAATGCCCCATGAATCCCCTATACCCCACCTACCCCACCTACAAAAATTTAAATGGCAACCCCCTACTTGTGATGCGTCGTTAGAAAACCCGTAGAAAATGCTTTCCAACGGTCTAAGTCTCTCTTATGTCATTTTAGTTCCCCCTCTCTACCCTAGAAACGGTTTTGAATTTTTTTTTGAAATCTCTTTTCGTTCACGAGGTAAGTAAGTTTTAAAATTGACACCCTGTATATTTTTAACCATAAATATCAATTAATATCTTGGTATTTATCAGCTCGTTTTTTCTTTCGTAAAATGTTCTGCAAACTTTTCGTTTTAATTATAAAAATACTTCCTCCAACACCTCCTGAAAAGTTATTATAGTAGTTTAGCGACAAAAGATTAATTTCAAAAGAAGTGTAATCTTGTTTACGTGAAAAGAATCGGCAAATAATATAATAGCTTCCTACTTAGAAAACTTTCTTCTCCCTCCCTTCTTTATGGGGGTTGTAAAAATGGAAGAAACCATCTCGGAAATTTTGTTCGAACAACTTTTAATGCAATTTCTGAAAGTTTTGCAATCTCCACGTTTTGTTTGACGTTTTATAATTGTTCTCAACTGAAGGGGATTAGTTTTTTTTATTTCTAACCCATTTACCTGGAAAGTTAACTTTAATCGGTGCTTTTATTAAATTTAAAGATCAATTTGAAATTTCGACATTCGTTTATGAATCTTATTTCTTAAAAGTGTTTTAACAAGATTAATATCGGGATTTTACAACTATTAACCAGTAATCAATGATGCCGTATCGAATTTTGATAATTTTCAAAACGGCTATCATTCCGGTATCTAAAACACCGCAACACGTAGCGAAAAAAGAGAAGAACAACGAACAGTACAAGAAAAGGAACAGCAAAACGTTTTTTCTGATGTACCTTCCACAATAATCTATAGCGAGTCATTATCATAGTGATCAAACTTGGCAGAAATGTTATTTATGTTTTCCAAATCTTAAGTCCTAGGTTTTTAGCTTCATTTAGCCCTGCACGATGCCAGTTTCTTCTTCAAGCTATCAGTAATCCAACAACTAGGTCTACAATGGTGAAAAACTGCAAATAATCCCTTAACAGGCTGTCAAGAGATAACTAAGTGTCTTCAATATGGATGCCGGCACATAAGGGGATTGCAGGTAATGAAATGACGGACCAATTAGCTAAAGAAGGCTATAAAGAAGACTTCAGAGGTCCGGAACCGTTTTGTGGAAGAAGGGAAATCGGGAACTGGCTAGATAGGAAACACCAACTCAAATGGAAGGGCACCTCCATACAAACAGTTTACTGAACAAGGTAGACAAGGAACTATCAACCAGGCTATTGAAGCTGGGTAAGAAATATTTGAAGGCAGTTACCGACCTGGTGATGGGCAAAGTTAGTGAACCTATGTGCAGAAAATGTAAATTTGATGATGCTTCTGCGAAAACTTACCAGTACTTAGAAGGAAGCACTTTGGAGAGGAATCGATACAAACATTACAACTACTGAAAATCCCTTCAGTCAAACTAGTCGCCTTTATAGAAGACACGAAGCTTCTGGAATGAATGTAGATAACATGAAAATGTTCAAGTGCCTGCACAATCCAAATGAATGAATGAGCCCTGCACGATTCGATCGGAACTTTGACTTTCCCTTGTACAGAAAGCTTTCAGTACACTTTTTTGGGGAGTTTTTGGTGGACGAATCTGATTTGGACAATATTGAAGATTGGTCTGACGGCCAAAGACTTGGTTGTATGCTTTTTGTTTCAAACAAAATCATTGGAAAAGCAAATAATGGTGAATGTCGAAGTTGTATAGTACAACCTAATAGGCATTTCGTATAAGTTACACAGAATTTATGTGGAGTCCCAGAATAACCTAAATAACATTTTTATATCACTGGTGTGAATTTTCGACGCTGTGTGATGCCTTTTAGCCTAGTATAATAAGATAAGAATAATATTTGAATAAGAAATAGATTCCCTTGAAACTAATTTCAATAAATCATTAGAACGTTGAAATATTACATAAATATATGAGTAAGAAGGTCGACAGGTACGAAGTCAAGTTCAGAGCGTGAAATAAGCATGTATTATTTAATATTTACTTACGGTGAACTTGTCTCGAAGTATAAATATACAAGCAAGAACGCATTCAAAAGGAATAATAGATCGATCAGTGATCAGTCAATAATAAATCAATCATCAATAATCCTTAATTATATGTACATATAGTTATTAATCTTAAGTAGTGTAATGTATAGTAGTACAGTAGTTTAATAAATAGAACTTATCCCAGTGCCGGAATTAGTTGTTTTATTCCATTAAGATGACCCTCCGAGTGACCAGCAACACCACCAATTAAGAGGCCTATCCACACCTTTAAACCCCAAAATTAAAGCTGGATGTGACTTGGACATAATATTTGTTCGAAGAGGGTAAACCAACCAACAAAAATCATCGCAAAACTCACATCAACAAAAAATCTTATCCAACAAAAGCTCCAGTTGGTGGATTCCATTCTCAAATTTGTGTCCTTTGATCTATATCAAGAAGATTCTGGATTAAAGGAGGTATTTTAGGATATCAAAAGCGGATGCTGCTTATTAATGTAATATTCCAGGAATTTACGAAAATGACATTGTTTTAACAAGGATTATTAATTATTTCTATGCAGACCCACCTTGTGACACTACCCTAAATTTAGAAATTTAATGTGCTCGAAAATTCCTGGAATAAAACAAGAATTTGGTTATTAGCTAAGTTAAATATATTTTCACTATTATTAAACTAAAGCAGTTACTATTGCCTTTCTTACCCTCTAAATTAGCTTTTACAACGACATCTGAGTTGATCTAATTAAGTTCTAGCTTACAAAATGGATACTGGGAAAATACTCAGCAATGTACGAACTGGACATATTCCGATAAAGGAAAAAGGTGGCAAGGGCAACTAAAACGTGCTATTTATTACTTGCCTGCTACTCAGTCCCAACCAGCTCCATTTCAGTTCACTTTTAAGGTTAATTTGAAACAACTTCGGTTCGTTTCAACTTTTCTAATTGCATTTTCAACAAAACTTTGAAATTGTCAAAGTAAATTGTTGGTTTCTCGTTGCATCTATACTGTAGGTCTTCTGGAAGCATAGCAATTACTCGAGTAATATTATCCTCAAGGAACTTTTCAATTATTATGAAATATAACGGAAGCCTGTCAGTTAGAAAGCTGCAGTTTAAACCGAACCCGAAGTACACTCACTTGTCTAATTAATATTATTACAACATAAAAGAAAACTTCTGGATATTTGGGAATTTCCGTTGTAGACTGGAATCATTATGGATCAGAGTTAAACAACTTACAAAGTTGGTAAGTTTACAATGACAAGTTTAAGTGGTGCTGTTTAATCTTCTAACAGTTAAGTGAATTTTTGAACGGCGGCTGTCTGGAAATTTGAGTGGAAAAACAAACTGAAAAAAACGAAAGAACTAGGAGACTAGGAGACATTGATAAATGAAGTTGGAAAATATATCAAAGAAACTGGAGTGAATAACTGGAAGAAGAAGGCAAAAGAGTGAAGGAAGGGAGACAGAAAGGACTTTTTAAACTGAGTACTGGCGTACAGTAGTAGAGCTACGCCAGGAAAAAGTCTAAATAGTGACAGATAGTTGAAGTTGACACAGAAACAGAAACTGAAAGGAATGAAAGAACTGGAAGACTAGGAGCTTGAGGATTGATAGATGAAGTTGAAGGAAATCTCAAGGAAACTGGAGTGAGAAGGTAATAGAGTGAAGGAAGGGAAACAGAAAGGAGTTTTTGAAATGAGTAATGGCGTACAGTAGTAGAGCTACGCCAGGAGAAAGCCTAAATAGTGACAGATAGTTGAAGTTGACACAGAAACAGAAACTGGAAGGAATGAAAGAACTGGAAGACTAGGAACTATGTGGATTGATAGATGAAGTTGAAGGAAACTGGAGTGAATAACTGGAATAAGAAGGCAAAAGAGTGAAGGAAGGGAGACAGAAAGGACTTTTCAAAATGAGTAATGGCGGACAGTAGTAGAGCTACGCCAGGAGAAAGTCTAAATAGTGACAGATATCTGAAGTTAACACAGAAACTGAAAGGAATAAAAGAGCTGGAAGACTATGAGTTATGTGGATTGATAGATGAAGTTGAAGGAAATCTCAAGGAAACTGGAGTGAGAAGGCAAAAGAGTGAAGGAAGGGAAACAGAAAGGACTTTTTAAAATGAGTAATGGTGTACGGTAGTAGAGCTACGCCAGGAGAAAGTCTAAATAGTGACAGATATTTGAAGTTAACACAGAAACAGAAACTGGAAGGAATGAAAGAACTGGAAGACTAGGAACTATGTGTATTGATAGATGAAGTTGAAGGAAACTGGAGTGAATAACTGGAATAAGAAGGCAAAAGAGTGAAGGAAGGGAAACAGAAAGGACTTTTCAAAATGAGTAATGGCGTACAGTAGTAGAGCTACGCCAGGAGAAAGTCTAAATAGTGACAGATATTTGAAGTTAACACAGAAACAGAAGCTGGAAGGAATGAAAGAACTGGAAGACTAGGAACTATGTGTATTGATAGATGAAGTTGAAGGAAACTGGAGTGAATAACTGGAATAAGAAGGCAAAAGAGTGAAGAAAGGGAGACAGAAAGGACTTTTTAAACTGAGTATTGGCATACAGTAGTAGAGCTACGTCAGAAGAAAGTCTAAATAGTGACAGATAGTTGAAGTTAACACAGAAACTGAGAGGAATGAAAAAACTGGAAGACTATGAGTTATGTGGATTGATAGATGAAGTTGAAGGAAATCACAAGGAAACTGGAGTGAATAACTGGAGTGAGAAGGCAAAAAAGCGAAGGAATAAGGGAAACAAAAAGGACTTTTTAAAATGAATAATGGCGTACAGTAGTAGAGCTACGCCAGGAGAAAGACTAAATAGTGACAGATAGTTGAAGTTAACACAGAAACTGAGAGGAATGAAAGAGCTGGAAGACTAGGAGCTATGTGGATTGATAGATAAAGTTGAAGGAGATCTCAAGGAAACCGGAGTGAACAACTGGAATCAGAAGGCAAAAAATAGAAAGAACACAATAAAAGAAAAAGTGGAGGAAAGGATTTTTTAAACTGACTGCTTGCGTATAGTAAGTAGAGCTCCGCAGGAAAAGTAAGACCAAGCTATGGACCTTATGGTTGAAAAATGATATTTTTATCAATGTTTATTTTAATTTAAGCATCAATGCTACATCGGAAAGAAGATCAATCCCCCGAATGTTATTATCAACACATAAAAAGGTCGACGACTTAAAATAGCTGCAAAAAAACATTTAAATTAAGGAACGCGTTAAATTATCACTGTTATTCAAAGTTTTCAAAAACATAATAAAAAGTTTATGTTTATTGCCTTATTTATTATTTGTTAAATTTATGCATTTTCGTTTTATTGTCAGAATCTGTAAAACAGCCAAGGACAAACATCCAAAGCAGTTGTAAGCGTAGAAATAGTATAGTAGTCGTAGCGTACACACTTTTTTTAAATAAAAATATAAACCATTGGGTATGTATAAACTGAGGAGTATTTATAATATATGGAATTTTTTCTTGAGTTGGCACTATTAGGTGGATATAACTACTTTAGATATGATTATAAATTTTTAGAAAAATATTGGAAAATCTGTTGATTTGAAAGAGACTCACATTTCTTGGTTTTTTCCGCATCGACATCTGACGGCACAATAGCAAAAATAACACAAAAAACAACTAAAATCGCCCACGGGGGTCCAGGTCCTCTATTCACCATGTTCAAATAATTTCACTATAAAAACCCACAAAGTCACTAAGTCACAGAAAACGCGAAAAACCGAAACATATCTGACTGCAACCGCAACTTTCGCTGCCTTTTTCAAAGAAAAAAATTACATTTTCCTAAAGTTGTTTGTTATTTTTTTGGTCGGAAAGGATTTTTGATATGTGTAAGAGGCTAGTCTGTGGATATGTGTTGGTTGTCGGTAAAGACGGACGAGGAGAATCTGTAGTTCGTGATTTGACACGCGTAGCATGCGCATGACACCCACAAAATCGATGTTGGCGTCGGCACAAGAGAGGACATCGCGACGCTGACGCCATTTTTTAACACGCCAGCGATATCTGAGACTTAAGAGATGAACTGAACGACAAGAAGACTCCTGTTATTTCCCCATAACGATATGGGAGCCACATATAACACAAAAAATTTATAGTAGTAGTAGATACAGAAATAGCAAATTAAAAAGTAATTTTAAAATATGTTCAATTAAAATCTCACATTTAAATTAATTGTGAATAAATAGCACCTGTTATCCGAAGAAAGAGCCGTCTTCAGTTAAATTTTTAAATAAAACTGGTAATTGTTTGATATTATCGTAAATTTATGTAAGAGGATTTTTTTTTCAATTTAGCAAATACTTTTTTCAAAATTGTTGCTTCCTCTACAGCAATTATACTAGGGCTGTTTTTATATTTTGAATATAGACATATAAAAACACAGTAGATAACTTTTAAATACTCTGTATTCTCCACGAAGAAAAATGCCTTTTTGGCTTCCTTTGGAACCAACTCTTCCTAAACTTGACGGTTGTGTATGGGTTCAATTAACCAATCGACACGGGATCAGCACCGCCGCGATACCCGACTATCATGTGTATACATGTGAGGATAACTGTACCGTTTTGTCACATACACGCTAGGGTTTGCATGTCTGCTATGCAAGTAAGGTTATAACCATCATACAAACCCTAACATGTATGGCTGTATTTATTCACTACGGTTATTGTTTACAGGAAATTGTTAGTGAAGTATCTTTGATTTAATGTACCTTTTCCGAATATTAAATATTAAAAAATTTGTTTTCAAATAAAAATATCAATAAAATGCATCAACTGTTCGAGAACATCTTATTCGATCCTCATCAAATTCTCTGACGTATCCATGTGATAAAAAGTATGCACATACATTTATTAACAATGAATTGATCTATTATTTGACAAAAATCAATGAGATAAAAGAAATTTCTAAACTAGTTTTTAAAAAAAAATTACCGGCCATTTTTGATAACGTCAAAAAAACGTTTAACTAGTTGAGGTCTCGAATTCCATACGAAAAACCTTAATGTTTTGAAAAACTGATACTTGGATTTCGAGACCGTTAACCAGTAATTGTAATTGTTTCTAGAAAGCCTAAAAAATCGATATCTTTTTTATCAATATTATCAATAAACAAAAAGATTAATGATACTACTTGAGATAGTTTAGTGTGTCTGAAACATCTTATTGTTCGGTACACTTATTTATTTGCCAAAACAACAAAGTTATCAAGGAAAATTATTAAAAAAACACTTGTGAGTACTTATTATTTATTTTTGTTAGCTGTTGAAAATGACCTCTTCTAAAAGCAGAATCTCTTCCTTTATGCTAATTTATTTTCATCTCACCTATCCTGATTAATTCCAAGTCAAAACCCTTTCCAAAAGATCCTACCCATTTTTTTAATCCTTCCCTAATCCTGTCAGGAATAACTTTTCAGTTTCCACAAAAATATCCTGCGCTTTTCCTGAAAAACATGCGAAAAACAGGTAAAAATTTTGCTTAAAACCATCAAGGTACAGATTGGAAAGTTAAAAATAAAATAATTAGTCTTCAAATTCATCAACAATTGCAATAGATAAATAATCTACAACAATTTGATCGTTTTTTCGATAATATTTCGACCTTGGTATTTTCACGATTTTTTCTCTAAGCAGTAGGTAAACAATCGATTAAAATTAAAATCTTGAAATACATCGATAAGGCGTTCGACAGATAATAATAAACATATCGGACATTTACCTTAATAGGATTTAGTTCATATATACACCAGTACATTCACCGTGAAGCCCGCTAAAAGGTTCCCTAGAGGCAGCCCTAAAATATCCCTTCCATTAACGGCGCATCGTAATATTTTATGATTCCTAATAATGCCATGATAAACATATCTCTATTATTGTTCAATGCTAAAAAAACACATTTACCATCAAACAATCATCAGTCGTTTACATATTTTTTATCCAATCAAACAACAACTGAATCTTTCTGGTAACTTTCAGCAAAAATTTAGAGCTACTCTGTGGCTCTATACGAAATTTTTATACGCATCCGTGGTTTTTTGTGAAACTATCATTAAAAGAACATGGAGCACTTTTCTAGATGAGGTATTAAGTAAGCTTGTCCTGGGGCTCCTATTAGAATTATCCAGCTGTAGTCGTCAAAGCTGACCAACCAACCAACTCCCATAGTCATTCCAGAATCACAGATGTTATCACAAACTCGTTTCTTGAAATGAGAAGTGATAACATGCTGGCCACAATTAACGACATTCAACCATACCATATTCAGCTAAACTGGGATGGAACATGGAGGCATGCAGTCAGGAAGAAACGTTCGTGTGGTACACAGACATAGGAACAGGAATCCATGGTGCCAGATCCAGGTGCAATGTCCACGCATCGTTCGGGAAGTTTGCATCTGTATTCCAGGCAGAAATCTACGTTATCGACACGTGTTTGCAAATGAACATCGAAAGGGGGTTAAGAGGCCAAAAGATACTCTCAGATAGTCCCAGATCAGATCTAGACTGGTCTGGGACTGCCTATAAAAATTTTTAACCCTGGCAAACCACAATAGTGTAACTCTTAAGTGGGTCCCGGGGCACAAGGGTATTGTAGGCAATGAAAAGACAGCAAACCTAGGGTCTGAAACTGGTCCTGAACCAGTATTTGGAATATCAAAATCTGCTGCACGTGGTGGATTCAAACTAAACATCAGACGTACTCGAGACACGTGCCAAAACAGAAGCACAGCAAACTCTTGGTCAAAAAACCCTCGGATTCGCTGACTAACAAAATATTAAACCTCACCAGGGGCCAGATAAAGAAAATGGGAGGAGGAAACAGCCTCTCACATTATCTTCGAATGTAAAGAACTCTTATTGGAGATAAAGACTAGAGTATCCAAGGGAGGACTTCTCCAAGAAGGACCTAGTGTAAAGACTGTTGAGCTGGATAAGGGCTACTGGTCTCTTCGCCTAAACGGTATAACCAAGAGCACAGAAAGCCTGAGGTGCCTAGGTCTCTAAGCCTCAGACTTGAGGTGCCGAACCAATCAATCACAGCTGGCGGTTCGGTAGTATATATATTTGTGATTTTAAAGAGTTACCACAGAGGAAATACTGACAGACATGATCTAAAGCTCTATAAATAAACCTTGAAGACTCTATTAGTGCTACAGTCTCCTCATTCAACTATCGTAGCGTAGGTCAAGGTTTCAGGTCTTTTGGCTTAGTGTCCCCACAACTGTATTTTTTTGTTCGCCACTGGTTAATTACTACACCCTTCTTTTCAGACCAACCACCACTATGGACATTTAATGCTAGTTAAAGGCATTATAGTGGTCGTACGTTTGTGAACATCAAATATGAGAGTGTATAAAATTGATGGTAGTTATGTGGAAGACAATGACACTGAATTCGGTTGGTATTTTTATGAAATTATTGTCGACGAAGGTATCGATCGTTTCGAAGAAATTAATAAAGAAACTAGGTAAGTTTGAAAATTATAAAAGTGAGAGGAAATCAAAAATAATTAATAATTATTGTAGATTGATTTCCAAGTTAAATAAATCGTTTCCCAAAACTATGGAATCAATCGATTTCCCCAGTGTCGAAGACACCACTCCTCAACGAATAGAGAAGATCAATCCTGACATAGAAATAGAAGATATTTTTGAAGTAGAATCTTGTGGTAACACCGAAGAAGATGATTCTGCCGAAGAAGTTGATCTTGAATTCCCTCCCAAAGAAAAGTTAGCAGAAATGATTAATCCTTGTAACTCTGAAACCAAAATGTTGTTATCCGTTGTAAACTTTCCAAGGTAAGAACAACTATAATCACAAAGTAACAACTCAGTCTTTATATATATATATATATTGCAGATATCGTTCACTAATGAAAGAAGAAACAACAAACAAACTAATGCAAAACGTCAACAGAAAAAGCACCAATTTTAAAACTCTCATAAAAGACAAACGCACAAGTATAACTGAAGATATGGTAGATGAAATTGTGAATTACCACGCTACAAAAGAAGATGCCATGATGTCTCTAATGATGGAACTAATTTTAACTGACGTCGACTGTAAATTTGAAGATATAGTAGAAGAAGGTGAAAAAGAACCGAAAACATTACAACTACCTCAATTTATTATAGAAACTACTGATATAAGTAGGTATAGCATTCAAATTCACGTATTTTTGTGCTCAACTCAACCGATTTCAGTCAACAGTCTACCGAGTATCAGCTCAAACAAAAGCGAGAACATTGTACGTAACAATTACCTACAAGTGCCGAATCGGTGGAATATTTTGAATAGCTTGGGTCTTAGTGACGAGGATAAAAGCATACAGAGTTTGTGCGAGGAAACTTTCGAGATGCACCAGGAGTTGGCCGATATTAAGAAAAGCTTTCAGGTATGTATAAGAGAGAGAGAGAGAGAGAGAGTCGGAAGTTGAAAGCGATCACTTTTCGATGCAGTGAGTTGTTCGAAATAGGGTCAATTTGATAGTAGAGTCATAGACAAATTCAATTTTGTTTGGATAGTACATTAAATTATATTTGAGCATGTCCAGCAATGAAAACATGCCCAACAGTGACAACTGAGACATGCTACCGGATGGTACTATTACCAGACTTGGAAAGAATAACATCCAATGGTATACAGATGGCTCTGAAGCAATAGAAGTGTATACTTTGAAAACTTGGGAACTCCCCCAAATATCTTTCAAGCGGAAAGTCTAATATTGATAAAATATATAGAAAGCAAAAGATTATTATCATGTCGGATAGTCATTTCAAAAATTGTCCATTTTCCTTGATATTTTCAATTTGTCTTCTCAGTTACGTCCTTTAGAAGACTTTGTACACGATTACCCTAATTTTCAAGCAGAGCATGTCTTTCGTTCTAAAATCCCATCGATATCCCCGATTTAAATTATTTATTTTTAGGAGGACGTCAACAAAGTGAATGACCTGCTAAAACAAGCAAGTGCCTTAAAAAACGATTTAAGAGAAACCTTATACCTCAACGACATCATCAATCTCCTGAAGGGCGACATCGAAAAAGTTAAACTGAAGAAGTTGCCCTTCCGCATATTTTATCCTGAAATCGAAGAGGGTGAACAGGAAATCAACCTCATTATATAAAAATATTATTCAAATTTTTACGATTAAAATCGATGTGATATAATGAGATATTTTAAATTCATGACAAAATAGAAATCGATCGTGATATTTTCGATATTAAATAATTTTAAAATTAACGTTTATTTACCATAAATTTTTTTTAATTAGTAGCAGAACAAATTGGGAGTTTTTATTTTGGATACTGTTTGACGTGAATTAAAAAATGTCAAAAAAAATTACGGCTTGAATTCTGGGCATCATTTGAAAGGTCTTGAGACTCAGTTGAGATATGGTCCTGCTGAGAAGTCCAAAAAATTTATTGAATCGGCAAAAAATTCCAATTTTTGGTATCCAACATGTGAAAAGTATTAAAATATTATTTTATTTGCAACACCAAAATAATAAATATCAAATAAAAAGAATTTCTACCGCAAGAGAAGGTTTTTCTTTGGACTCATTTAAAAAAAATTCCAAACAATTGATATGGTTCGAGAAAAAATAAATATGACTCGGCAAGTAAAAAACCTGACTGAAAGTTTCATCAATTTTATTCCCGAAAATGTTTTTTCGATACCTACCAGTTTCCATAGCAACGTACAAACTTGAAGTTGTCAAAATGGCTAAAAAGGGCCAACAACTACAGCTTCAAGCTGAATTAACTACCGACGAAGAATGGGAAAAGTTTTTGTCAAAAGATGGTCTTCTTCGTAAGTATTCAAATTCTTTCATATTCTCTATCTTCATTCGTAGTTTCACTAACGTCGAAGCTGAAAATGAACGAAAACACTTTTAGTTCTTTAAAAAACACACTGTGTTTCTTATTCTGGCACGTTTCGCAGCTTCAAAAATGTTATTGAATACTTTTTATTTCCAGTTATCGATGTCTATGCCGATTGGTGTGGACCGTGCTCTGGAATGGCGGCAAACTTGAAAAAAATAAAATTAGAATTCGGTGGAGACCTGCTACAGCTAGCAATAGTAAGTTTAAAAGCTACTTCACTGAATTTTGAGTCAATCTTAGCTAATAGGGTCAATTATATCGATATTCCCATCCCCAAAGTATGCACCATATCATCATCATGGCCGTTCAATCCCGAGGGATTATGGCTAGCTCAATAGAGCTGTGTTTAATCCTATTGACGAGGTGGATCACTCCTCGTATAACAGTAACTATAATCTATTATCTGTCCTAGCCTCATTTGTTATAGTTCTCCTTTTTCTTCTGTCTCTGCATTTTGTTTTCCAGTCTCCGATTTTCAATCATCCTCTACTTGATCCCACCATCTGCTTCGTGATCTTCTTCTTGTTCTCGTCTTCAATGGAACCCATGTTGTTATTCTTTTTAATATTTCTCATAATGTATCCCATCCATTCCAGTCTCCTTGCTTTTATATATCGGACTATATTTTCTCCACCTGCTTCCTTTTCTATTTCTATGTTTCTTTTTAATCTTCTCTCTCCATCTCTTGTTATGTCTGGTCCAAGTATTGTTCTCAATATTTTCCTTTCTATTATTTTTAGATCTTCTTCTTCTTTTTTGTTTATAGTTGTTGTTTCGAGTGTCTTATAGATTTGTATTTTTGTTTTTATACTTATCGATTTAGATTTTAATAATTTCTTATTTATGCTTGGCATTAAGGGTTTTTCGACAAAAAGTTATTCTTGTGCATCCCCTAAAACTAAACATGCACCAATATAATAATAGATACGAATATTGAAACTGTTTTCAGGCAAAAAGTGATCACATTGAACAACTAGAAAGATTCAGGGGAAGGAGTGAGCCAACTTGGCTGTTCGTTTCGGTAAGTTTTGAAAACGTCATAATATCATCAGTCATTTCTTGAATCATATTATAGAAAGGAAAAAAAGTAAATTTGTTATTTGGATGCAACGCTCCTCTCTTAAGACGCATCATTATAGACGAAATTAAAAAAGAAGAGCAAGCAGTTAGTGGAGAAAAGCCAAGGTAAATATCCAAAGTTATTTTTGATGTGTAACATCTTTCTGGTTATTTCAAATAATACCTGAATCATTTTTTTCAAGATTTGATTTTAATGTTGCTTATTGCCAATATATATATATTTTATTATTAATCAACAGAGAATATTTCTCTGAAATTATTGAACTGGACGAAATAGAGATCGAGAGACAAGCAATTGCAGAAGCTGTTATAAAAGCAGCTAAAGAAAAAGAAGAAGCGAGAAGAGCCAAAGAATTTCACGACAGAAAAGTCGCGGAATGTACTAATATTCTTGAAAATCTACCGAACATTGGAACAATTCTAGTATTTCCTAGTGCTAGGGACAAATATCACGAAGCTTTAGATGATCTAATGAAAGAAGCTAGTGTTCTTGTCACTCAAACTGAAAAAGTAAGTATCTTAATACTAACCTGAAGGTAAATTAACTTATCACAGTAGATTTTTAAACTTCCCTTTTTACCAGGTAAATATTACAGAAGAAATGTTAAACGAGATGTTCTACTTTGAAGAAGCGAAAGAAGAAGAAGAAGACGAAGAGGATCAACAAATATTCGACGAATACTCTTTACACAATCTCCTAAATAACCAAGCACTTTTATTGGCGATAAAACCATCTCATGGAACAGAAATAGAAGATATGGATAAGTTGTTGTTGCATATGGTATTTTTTCGTTTTTAACTCGTTTGAAATAGAAAAAAAAAACTTTTATTGGACTAGGTTTATGGACCAACAATGAAACCTGCTGGATCTGAAGATTCTCCGTACAAAAAGATGTTAACAGAAGCAGAAGATGAAGAATCGGGTGAAGCTGTTCAATTGATAGGAGTCTGGGCACCTGCTATACCCTGTGTTAGAGCCACTGTCTTAAGGTTGCAAAAAATTTTTATCAAAAACATAAATTCTAACAATATTTGACTTTAAGGATGTTTTTCCCAAAACTATCTGGTGCGTTTGTCTTCCCCGAACCCGAACCGGAACCTGAACACTTAGCGATTATATTCGATACCAGAAAAACGCGAGAAGCCTTACATATCATGAGTCAATGGCCGGAACAAATTATGCACTATGGATTTTTCTCACAAGATGATCCAAAAGATACCGAGTTGATAGCCAAGAGTGTTCAACGCCTCGAAAAACCAGCTAATAGAGATAAGAGAACATTGTAAGAGTAAAATCCCAATATTAACTCAACAGTAACAAACTTTTCAATTTCCAGCGAAGAAAAACTAGTTATACAACTGTCGAAGAAAAAGAGTGAATGTGTTCTAGCTTTTGCTCAAATAGGTCCGATATACATTTCTCCAAACCCCGAAGATGGAGCGTTAGATTGTCAACTATTCTTTCCCGATGATTACGCTGAATCTCTAACAGAAGAAGAGGTTGTATTTACGGAAGCGATCGACGCAGAAACTACAGAAGCGGAAAAAGTTCAACCAGAAGAAGCGATATCCGAAGAAGAACAAGAGCAAGAAGCAGAAGACGAAATGTGGGAAGAACAAGTTGAAGAAGAGTTAGATATCGACATGTTTATGATGATGTAGTTTATGTTGAATAAATGTTATAAATAGTTTATTGTGAGTACTCATATTTCAGGTGAAGATCACTAGAGAAATAATAGAAGAAATATTTTTTTTCTGTGAAGATAAGTTATCTGAAAAGTCTATTGTTGATATGTTGGGTGGGAAAATAACCTTAGCGATGATAGTTAAGAGAAATGGTGACCTACCAGGGGAAATTGACGATATTGTTCTTCAAGTCGTGTATGGAAATAATAGAAAGATACCCGGTGACGAAAATTCACCCTGTCAACTACTAACATTTAACAAAGATGCGGATGATGATACTATCACAGGTAAAAGAATTGAAATTCTTTCAACTCCAATTTAACATGTTTTTTTTTTTCAGGGATATGGGCTCCTCCAGATAAACTGACAAGAGCATTAGTTCTTAAATACCTTTTTCCTAACATTACAGCACCATATAAATTCCCGGAAGTCGATCCTACTCCTTTTTATATAGCAGTAGCTTACGACGCTTTTAAAACTAGGGAAGTCATGGAGCTGTCAGATCTCCATCCGGGACAAGTTATGATGAGTGGCTTCTTCAGCAGTGATAAGCCTGAAGAAGCTACTTTAATTTCAAAAACAGTCACAGAATTCGAAGAGAGAAACACACCGACAACATAGTGAGTTAGAAAGTATGTTTGGAAGAGGCGTAGTGCAAATAACATATCACTCGTTACTATAAGAAAACGCATTATCTTTTTCTGGGTGTCTTCAAAAATCCAGTAGTGTAAGCACACCGGAAACATATAAAGATATGTTATATTCACTTCGCCTCTTCTGTACAATTTTCAAACTTATTCGATCAGTTTTAGTGAAGAAAAAATAGTGATTCAATTGGCTAAAACCATCCCAGAATGTCTGTTGGCGTTCACCGAACTGGGGCCAACTTACATGAGTCCAGACGCCGAAAAAGGAGAAGCCGATTGCAAATACTTCTTCCCTGCCGGTTATAACGTACCCAAGGAAGTAATACATGAAGTCAAAAAGAAATTCAAGAAGAAGAAAGCTAAAGCAGTCGTAGTTAATCAAGAAGAAAACACGTCGATTGCTACTAGCGACCTGGTGAAGGAACAGGAAGAGCTAGATCACGAGGATGAAGAGGGCAACAGTGAAGAAGAGAAAATTGATTGCGATGTATTACCTGAAGGTAATGATGAAGAAGAAACGGCAGAAGGTGGATTTTTGAGTGGAAGAAGTGCTAGAGAAGCTGATAAAGCAACTTCTCCGTTAGCTGATAGTAAAATTGAATAATCAGTAATAAATTCAGTGGCGGCTCTTCAGAGGAGGCAAAAGAGATTTTATATTGGAATTACTGCAAGGAGAATGCGACTTTCAATTGCTTTTTGTTTTGCCTCTTCATTTAAAGTAGCAACGAGCCGCCACTGAATAAATTGTAGGTGAAAATTTGTTAACGAATTTAGGTCAATTTTTTTTAATATTAACTGTTCCTTTTTGTTCTGCTTATTCTTAATTTCTAAATTGATTGAAATGTAGATATTTTTGTTCATTTGAATGTAATAAAACTTGAGCTTTTAATTGTAGTTTTATTTTAACATTTTTATTATAAAATAAACATAAGTGAACTACATCCGACATCTATTGAGTACAGATAGATGATTTCTGCAAATTCATGGATAAGTTTGTCTACTATGAAGTAGATGGCGCGGTATGCTTCAAAATTATTTATTCAATAATAAGCGTATAGTATTTAAAATCACTATATTATTATATTTTCCGATTAATATAAAATTCTGAGAATAGAAGAAAGATAAAAATGCTTTAACTACATAATTGGAACTTCAGATTTTCCGTCGCAACAGAAATTAAAAAAAGAAAAATTTACATATTAAAAGTTATCTTGTAGATTAGAAAAAGGTCGATTGGCTTGGTTGGCCTGAACACTCTGTCTATACCCTACATATACAAAAAAATGTAAGACATCTACAGTAGATTTGTCTGATTGGTAGGCAAATTGATCGTGTATATTATTCCGTATCATGAACTTGAAAATTGAAAATTTCAAAATCCAAACTACATGCTTTCCAATATTTTTGGTTATGGAAATCAACTAATTCGACCTCGTAGATTCCGAAAATCCACATAAAAATTTCCGGAAATTTGGAGTCTAGAAGTTAGACCTTGAAAAATCGTACTTTTTGGCTCCCTTCCATTCTTTTGACTGTAGCTGTATTACCATTCATCGTATCATACTTTAGTCAACGCCAATCGATTCAGCATGAAATTTTCTATAAATGGTGGTATCTGTGGTTCACTACTATTTATAATTATTATTTCCTCAGTGTTCGACTTAAATTCGGCTCGAGCTTAAAAAAAATTGCTAAACTTTGCGGAATTCTGATATATCATAAATCGACCTCGACTTAACCTTTTCTTGGTAATAAAATTATCAATAAAAAAATGTTTCCGGGGTTATCAAAAATGCCATACGAAAATATATTTTGAAAAACTGAACATTCAAAATAATACCCGACAATATCAAGACAGAGAGAAATAAAACAATATTAAAATTTCATTTTTAATTATAACATAAATAACAAATATTTACAAAAACGCAACATATGCATATACAGATTATCACTTGTATTCAATTAATATTATATTATATGACGTTGACGTTTATTCTAATCACAGCCTTCTAATCCAATTTCCAAAAAAAAAATATATATTTATCTAAAGTATGTTGAAATTATTGTTTTCTTTTCAGAAATTGGCTTTTATGAAATTAACATAGATCGTTGAAAAGGAAGTTTTATAGTCTATTTGAAAATGATTGATAGCACATATTTTTTCAGACCTACCCAAAAAGAGCCAGAGAAGAAACGTCTATCAATAATTTTATTATTTAAATAAACTGATTAAAGAAGCAGGAGTTGTATTTACTATTTATCATAATTTAAATTTTATGATAGACACATAAGAAGAAGCCACTTGAAGTTTGCGAAATGACTTGCGCAGTAACCAAAATCGGTCTTGTTTATCTATATCGCCTCGTAACGACCGTTTCATGCCATTGGCGTTACAAACGATTTTCATGCCAACAGCCATTTTATTATTGACATTTAAGGTTGTGTTTGAAGCAACCATTTACTGTCGAATATTTTAAGACGTTCAGCTAGTTTATCTGTGATTGATGTGTGTTTTATTTGATCTAAAACCATGCCTCCTAAAAAACTTGTTGGTGTTACGCTACTGATTTGAAGTCGAATGTCAATTTTACAATATGGCGCTGGTTTTGACAACAAGTTCGCGCATACGACTGCAACTTCAAGTGGGTTCTTCTTAAGTGAAACGGAGTCTACTGTATTTTGGTTGGGTCTAGTGTTGTACTTTGGTAGATAAAGATACTTTCAATCATTCTCAAATAGACTATATTCGTGTAAAACACACAAAAAGTTTAAGTACATGAGTATACCAGTAGACAAATTTAAATTATCCCTATGTATTTTCAATAAATTAATCTTTATATTTCGTCTGTACAAAATTTTTTAAAAAAAGCTGCATTTTCACTATTTCCAACTGTCAAAATGAATTTTTACATCAGCTGTCAAAAAACAATGAAGCAGCTTTGCAAAATTTTACTAAAACACCGGCCTGTCATTTTAAAGGACGATTTTATAGCGTAAAAGTCAAAACTAGGTTATACTATTATTTAGAAAGGAAATATATTTGACTTGTTATTGTGATACAGATTGGGTCAACGTGGCCCGTAGGTATATACAGGTTGTCTAATTTGAAAATTGTTTCTGGTATAAACGAGTGTTATTTGGAATAAAGCATCTGAACACATTTTCGATTCGTTTCCAATCAATGCACAAAACTCAATCGACCACAAAAAAAAACGAATCCATCGTACACAATTCGATACCTTTGGTTAACGACAAAACCGCAACAGTTAAAAAATCAATCAAACTCAAGTAGCTTTCGATGAATCGGCGTTTTCGTAGGTACATCCTTGAAAAATTTTTACGACGTTCAAAGAAACAGGCGGTGGACTGACAGGAGTAGGAGGAGTATGCGGCGTCCATTCTGTCATTTCTGACGTTTTATCCGGCATAGGATCTTTCGTGTGAAGTTGTAGAGCTTCTTCGTAAGTCGGTAGTCCGGAGGCTATGGTATAACTAGGCAGTTCGGATTCGGTGAAGCCCGATTCTAAATTACCGGCATTTCTTGCTTCTATCACTGAAACAAAAACATTTTTTATTAAAATTAGCAACTACGACGTTAACATTCATTAGAATGTGCAAAGTTCAAATATTTATTATGCATATTTATATATTTAAAAAAAAGTTATTATCGGAAATGAAAATACCACGACCGTAAAATTTGACCTCAACAGCACAGGCCTGAAATACCTGAAAGTTTAGTGCTTTTAATTTACCAAGTATATGATTATTAAAAAAAGAGGTATTAACAGCACCACATGCAAATGCTCGAGCATAGCAGAATATCAGGACATATGCATGATAAAACATACACCGTTAGGACAACTAAAGGATGTCCTCAAGGGCTACGTTCATAAACTTACTCAGATTAAGGTTAGTTTACTCCGAAGCGTTCATAAATTTACTCTACCAGTATAGAGTATGCTTTTATAAACGTTCAGAAACCTACCCGGAGTAAACTCTGCATACTCCGCTTTTTAATGGAGTATTATATACTCTGACAGTTATGACAGTTTGGCTTATACAGTAGTTCAGTTCAAATTACTGCCAGGTTATTTTTAGTGAACAATTGATATTATTTGATTATTAATATTCAACTCATCCATGGTTAATTAATTTCTATTTTCGAAATGAAAAATATAACCCCAAATTCATACACAACACAATGACATTTGATTTGCCTCCGGCTGGTGTAGCCTCTGAACGGTTACTCCGAGTAACCATCAAACATACTTTTCTAATCACGTGATCATACTCTTCTCTACTCACTGGAGTAAGTTTATGAACGTAGCCAAGGTGGAGTACTTTCACCACTTTTATGGAACCTAATTGTTGACGACATATTGGCATTTCAAGAGAAGCGATACGCACTCTGATGGCTCTAATGTAAACTAGTGTCTGCCACATTGTTTTCTAACCACACTTTCGTACCGTTTGTTTACCATTGATTTTTATTGATTTAAAACTATTTTTATTTGATCTTCTTTTATCATTTGTTATTGTTATACTTTACTTGTTGTTCGTTTAAATTTAGTGTTAAGAAATTGCCTGAGCATTTTGTCGATGACCAGGCACATTTCAACTCAGTTTTCGAAACTTTTTTCTAAAATTATTTTTAAATAAAGTTAATTAGTAAATTCACTGGTTAAAACGATTAGAAAAGCTTTAATGTGTTTACATAGGCCACCAGCTCCTGCTTTGCAAGAACAAAATATTTGCATGATTTTAATGTACCCATCTAAAATTTTGAATTCTCCACTCACTTGATGAGTCTTTTCTGGAGACATAGAGCTAACACTTTTGTCACTGAAGAGTTCCATACAGTTTTTCCATATAATATCCTCTTCACCTTCTACTACACACCGAGACCTATCGGTCCCTTCAACATACCTCAGAAATTCCAATAAACTTAATTTTAATTGGGCCATTTGTCTTTGTTTATAGGAAGACAATTGGAGTATTTTATCACTAGCTTTGTTCTAACACTGTAATTATTAACACCTTAACAATAATCCTTACACCAATAATTATTATATCTAAATGAACATTAATAAAAGGTAAAGGACATCCGAATCACAGTTTTAACAACATTTAAAGGGCCTAAACCACGCTTCAAATACTCTAAACACGAAATAAACAAAGTAAACAATGAAATCGATATAGGGATGCGCGATACTATCCGATATTCCAGTGTATCGATACTTTTACTTCCGATACTCGATATTTTGTATCGATACTATGCTTTTCGATGCATTCCAAGTATCGATAAATTTGTAGTGTATCGATACCTTGCGATACGGGATTTTTAGTGGTAGCGGCAAGTGGCGTTATCTATAGTGATGAGCCATATCGTGATTTTTTAATCACGTTGTGAAATGATGTCGTGCTTTTTTTAACGAAACTAAAAATAAAAAGCGAAAAATGTGCAGTTTTTTGCGTTTTTCGAGCTAATTTTAAGGTTATGTGGAAAAGTTACTGATGTAAAAGTTGTTGATTTTTCCAAGATCTACAACTTTTATAATCAACTTTTTATTCTAGGAATTCAACTTTGGACAGAAATCGCAATAATGTCTTTTTCCACCCCCCCAAAAAAAGTGTTTTTTACCGAAAAAACGTTATAACTCGAAAAATTTCCAATATTTCAATTTGAAATATTTTTTCATGGTTTGTGACTATCAAAGCTACCTTCTACTAAATTTTCATCAAAATCGAACATTTTTTAACGAAACCAAAAATAAAAAACGAAAAATGCAGTTTTTTGCGTTTTTCGAGCTAATTTTGAGGTAAAGTGAAAAAGTCACTAACAAAAAAGTTGTAGATTTTCTCAAGATCTACAACTTTTATAATCAACTTTTTATTCTAGGAACCCAACTTTGGCCGGAAATCGCAATAATGTCTCTTTCCACCCCCCAAAAAAGTACGTTTTACCGAAAAAACGTTATAACTCGAAAAATTTCCAATATTTTAATTTGACATTTTTTTTTCATGGTTTGTGACTATCAAAGCTACCTTCTACTAAATTTTCATCAAAATCGAACATTTTTTAACGAAACCAAAAATAAAAAACGAAAAATGCAGTTTTTTGCGTTTTTCGAGCTAATTTTGAGGTTATTTGAAAAAGTCACTAATGAAAAAATTGTAGATTTTCACAAGATCTACAACTTTTATAATCAACTTTTTATTAGGAACTCAACTTTGGCCGGAAATCGCAATAATGTGTTTTTCCACCCCCCAAAAAAGTACGTTTTACCGAAAAAACGTTATAACTCGAAAAATTTCCAATATTACAATTTGAAATTTTTTTTCATGGTTTGTGACTATCAAAGCTACCTCCTACTAAATTTTCATCAAAATCGAACATTTTTTAACGAAACCAAAAATAAAAAACGAAAAATGCAGTTTTTTGCGTTTTTCGAGCTAATTTTGAGGTTGTTTGAAAAAGTCACTAATGAAAAAGTTGTAGATTTTCACAAGATCTACAACTTTTATAATCAACTTTTTATTAGGAACTCAACTTTGGACAGAAATCGCAATAATGTGTTTTTCCACCCCCCCAAAAAAAGTGTTTTTTACCGAAAAAACGTTATAACTCGAAAAATTTCCAATATTTCAATTTGAAATTTTTTTTCATGGTTTGTGACTATCAAAGCTACCTTCTACTAAATTTTCATCAAAATCGAACATTTTTTAACGAAACCAAAAATAAAAAACGAAAAATGCAGTTTTTTGCGTTTTTCGAGCTAATTTTGAGGTAATTTGAAAAAGTCACTAATGAAAAAGTTGTAGATTTTCACAAGATCTACAACTTTTTTAATCAACTTTTTATTAGGAACTCAACTTTGGCCGGAAATCGCAATAATGTCTTTTTGCACCCTCCAAAAAGGTGTTTTTTACCAAAAAAACGTCAAAATTAGCAAAATTTCGGTTCGTCAACGTATCGATACTTCAAATAACGATAAATTAATATTCGATATTCTACTGTATCGAAACTTTACGTTCCGATCCGTATCGATACCTAATATCGATACTTTCTAGTGTATCGCGCAACCCTAAATCGATATGGAACAAAAAGTAAGGTTATAAATCAATGTGGTAGAAAGTAACAGCAACAGAAAGTAACAGCACGGGAACTGCATCAATGGAAGCCCTTATTGGATTTCCTCATTTGGAACTTTTTGTAAGGGCGGAGGCAATGATGGCAATTCTTAAGCTGAAATCGGGAGACTCATGTTCGAGAAGGACACACTGATACAACTGGGACAATACTAGATGAACCCATTGCAGAGGTAATGAAATGGCGGACCAGTTAGCTAAAGAAGGCTCTAAATGAGACTTTATAGGCCTGGAACCGTTTAGTGGACTCACAAAAGATTGCATAAGATGCGAAATCGGGAACTGGCTAAATAGGGAACACCAATTTAAATGCAGGGTGACACAAGGGCACCTCCATACAGAGTTAACTGAACAAGGTAGACAAGGAATTCTCTACCAGGCTATTGCAACTGGGTAAGAGAGATTTGAAGACAGTTACCGACCTGGTGACTGGATACTGCACCCTGAGGAAACATCTGTACAAAATGGGCAAAGTTAGTGAACCTATGTGCAGAAAATGTGAACTTGATGATGAAACACATACTCTGCTTCTGCGAGAACTTACAAGTACTTAGACGGAAGCACTTTGGAGATGAATCAAAACAACCATTGCAACAGCTGAAAATCCCTCCAGTCAAACTAGTGGACTTTATAGAAGACACGAAGCTTCTGGAATGGAAGTAGATAACATGGAAAATGGTACAAAGATTCAGTTCAAGTGCCTGGGCTGTTGAACACAACCCAAACGAATGAATGAATGATGATTATTAAATGCTACAGCAGCTACAATGCTACAGAACTGAAAATGATGCTCTGATTTACTCTCCTACAAACATCTCCTTCATTGCTATAATTTGATTTCCTTGACTAATTTTTAGCGTGTTTTTACAGTGTCATATTATGTCAAGGCTAACTTCGAAACAAGTTACATTGTCATCATTTTCTAGGTTGCTAATTGAGCAAAAATTAGCACATAAATAGCACTAAATTTTTGAGTATCGCAGTGCTGGTCGGGTTGAGTTGTTGAAGCAAATTTCATGTGAAACACGTTTTTTAAATATAGATCCTATTTTATATAGTCGTTTTCGGTTGTTAAAGAGTTTTGGAATGTTTTTAATGTCACTGAACTGACACAAAGAAATGTCAAAGTAATTAATTTTAATAGAATTAATTCTTAAAAGGCTGTTAATCTGTTATCGATAATCGACCGGTTGAATTTATTTTAAAAAGTAAAAACTTGATCGACTAGTACGTAAAGAGTTATCATGAGATCTTTGGACTACCTACAGCAAATGATATCAGATGAAATCTTTGCAAATGTAAAAGATTGTAATGAGTATATTTTTAAAAATTGTTGAGACTTGAGGCTTTTCCAAAAACATGTATTTTGTATGCATGAAAAAAGTTTACCTCGAAGTTTGTGCCGAAAAAATATTTTTGTATAAGATTCTTACATGAAGGAATATAAAATTTTTGCAATGGTAGGTATATTTGGTGCTGTTGTTACTTTGCAATAAAAATGAAAACAAAGTAAAACCCATTTATTTACAGGTAAAAAAGTAGGTATATTTTAAGATTACATACCTAGTGTTCAGATCCTCTGGTTTTTAAGATCTAAACACTATAAGTTTCACGAACTTGTCGCGAGTTACACGAAACTCTAGATTAAGAGCCTGTGTGTCTATAAAATGAATGAATGAATAAAACCAGGACCTAATTTCTAAAAACTGTAACTGACATTATAATTAAAAAAGCTAATAATATTTTTTGACAGTGACAGAATGATAGTCTGATTTTCACAAGTTGAGGAAACGCACTTAAACTTAGTGTAACGAGTTATTTTGTGGGGCACCGATTTGGAGTCCATTTTTTAGTTTTCACTCGTTACTTACTTTCCGATCCTTTCTGCTAACACATTGATTTTTTTTACCGCAATATTATATTTTCGTAGTAATTCAAAACACATGAATACGAAACTAAAAATATAAAATTTATTAATTTTGATTCTCAAAAATTCAAAGACTAGAGGACGTGCGGTATATAAACTATTTTAATTAAAACAAAAGCCGTCCAGTCTAGTAGAAACTTTTTTGTAGTTGAAAGTAAATTAATTTCATGTATGATTCCGATAGGGCAAAAATTGTAGGTAGGAATTGGGATATAAATTCGAAAACCCAACGATTTTGGGCTCTTTGCTACCGGTTAGGGGTCGATCAGGGCATTCAGTATACACAAGACAAGGTGGACATCTGATTGATTGGGTAAAAATTAACATAAGGAAAAGCACAAAGGTTACAATAATAATACTACCGATATACAAATTTTTTCTCTCTCATGTTATTTTAGTTCCCCCTCTCTACCCTAGAAACAGTTTTGAATTTTTTTTAAGTCTCTTTTCGTTCACGAGGTACAGCCCATTGTAAGTTTTCAAATCGACACCCTGTATATTCTTGGAAATTACCTTGTTTTTTCAACACTGTATTCAATGATTTTCTTTGCCCTTCTCGATAAAATTAAAATATTTTTTGGGGACGAGTTTAGTTGTTCATTTTTGTCGACCTGCACTACTCAGGGACGAGTTTAAGTGTAGGATTATCGGTTGCTACCTGCTCGGGGACGAGTTTAGATAGTTGTATGTAGTTTAGGTATTTTTACACTTAATCTATCTGGATTTTAATAAAATTACAATTTGGAGATACTTATGACCTTGAGTTAGTAACACATGTTCCGCTTCAGATTTTACATTTTTTTTATCAACAAACGGAAGAGAATTCAACCAAAAAAACCATATCAAATATGTAAACATGGCATTTTCTTGTATAACTCGTAGAAAGAAAGTATTTTGCTTTAACCTTGGTGTCCATTCAAGTATATAAAACTGTTAATTTCCGTTCTTTTTGGTGCCATGTGTTTAGTTTGACAATTTATAAATATTTTAAATAAAAACAATTAATTTTTGACCAAATCGAAAAAAAAAACAATTTAATCGATTATGGGTAATATATTAGCTACATTTTTACATATATATACCTACCTACGTTCTTTCAAGGGCAATTGCTAAAATTAGTTTTAGAAAAACAGCTGCTTTTGAATAAAATTATTTTCAAGGCTTCCTTTTTTAGTTTAACTCAGATCCAGTTCGATTTATAGTGGTTAAACGTGCCACACTTTATACGATTGATTGTACTACACCATGTCGACTCGACCTATTTGCCCACAAATCTAAACTACTCTATGGTGTTCGTCGTATAGCAAATAGTTTTGCGATGGCGTCGAGTTTGTCAAAAAGGGCAGTAGCTGCAATTGTGGTAGTTTTGCTAGACGAAGATAAGTTTAGAGACGCGATAAGCGCTAAAGAAACATTAATTTTTAGAGGAAATTGTACAAATATGGGATACCATTTGGTTTACTTGACATATTTTTGGTGTATATTACGTTCTTTTTTTTTACAGGGCAAGTAGAACCTAATTAACATTATACTGATAATTATTTTAATTTTTACGTATTAAGTATTTTTTTTATTTTTTTTTTAATTAAAATGACATTAAGCAGTCAATTAGAAAGTGATACAAATATGGGCTACAACAGAAAATATCTAAAAATATTAACTTAAGCATTAACATGAAAAAAATCAGGAAAAATTAACAAAAGTCACAAACATAATCATCTCTATCAGCACCTGCACAGTCGACATGACACCACAAATTGAACCCAGAGTTCATCTTTGCGGTCTTCAGAAAATCTACTTTCACAAAATATGCATTTTGCATCTAAATCATCTGGTTTACTTTGCATATCATCCATATCATCCATATCTAAGTCATCATCGGCTGGCGTAAACTGCGTTTCATCTTCTCCACTTTCAGAATTTTCTATTGGTTGCTTCTTTTTATTCTTCTTTGATGTTTTGGACGAGATAGTTTCGGTTGATTGAGAAAAAACCTTTTTTTTAACAGCTTTAACATTTGCTTTGTTTTTATTGGCAGTGCTCAACAATAGTTCGTCTTTGTAAGGGGACGAAGTAATTACCGCTGCATGCGATGCTCTCCTACCCCTATTAGTTGTTTTCTTCTTAGATATCGGAACTGGTGAAATGTCAAAGGGAGAGAAAAATTTTCTTTGCATTCCAGATGGTCCAGGTTGAACGTTGCTTGACTGGGTAGCCCTACATCTGATTGAAATGTGCTTGGACTGCTTGGTGTTACTGTCGATCTTTCTGAAACCGAAATGAAGTATCTGAGCCATTGGGCGAATGAGATGGCATGAACCCATCCACTAGGGGGAACTGCTGATATAGATCCTGGAGGAGTGCCTTTCATAAGTTGAATATTCATATTTTTTCTCGGAAATATGAGCATCGGTGGTTCGAAGTCTCCCCCCTGCACTCAAGTGATTAAAGAGTCTCTCTCCATTGAAGTTAAAGAGGCAATTTGTCTTTTACACTATCTGCAAAAGCGTAAAAAAGTTGTCAATCCCTTTGGCGCGAGCAAAAGATGTCCCAGTAGGTTTTCTAACTGACAAGGTATTTTTATGCCTTTGTAAAAATCGATCTAACCATCCCCTTCCAGCTGTTTTTATATCTCCAAATGGATGCTTTATCCTGTTTCTTTCTGCCAAGTTTAATGCAATACGTTGAATGTCTTTGCGGGTCAAGCCATAAGCTTCCATTTCCAGGATATAGCGAACCAATGTTTCTTGCAATTTTGTACCTCGTCCCAGTGAACAGCTAAGATGATCCATTTTAGCTAATCGCTGCACTGTAGTCCTTGGAACGCCCAAAAGTTGCCTTTAGAGTGCCCATACTTTTTTCTTTTACTGCTTGAACAGCCCTTTTCATGTCCTCTATATCCCACGTCTTTTCGCCGCTTGGGGCTCAAATTGGAAGTCACCATAAGTGTTTTGCGTGGTATTCTAAAACAAAGCGCACCATTTTAAATACAAATATGGGCTAGCCCATATATTACAAACATAACAATGGTCCATATTAGAAATAACCTCAAAAAAATTTATAGCTTCATAAATATTCATAAAAATACTTATATTCAATCTTGATTTAGTTCCTAAAACCCACTTAGTTTCAACGGCAAATAACCAACACTGCAAAACTTTGAAACACAGCAAAATACCAAATCACACTAAACAAAACTACGTCAATGAAAAGAAGAGTTCAGTCATTTATAGGCGGTTACAGTGGCGGATTTACACATTTGCCGCCACTAGGCTTTTCAAATTTTGCCGCCCCTACCTACCTCTACAATTGGATACCCTAATTGGCAATCATATTATAACTCGCCCAGTGTAAGTGGGCACTTGGACTTTGGACTTCTGAGTTGCGCGGTAGAACATCCGATCGCTCGAGGCACACTGAAATTGAGGACCCCAGTCTCTGTTTTGACCGCGAACGGTTAACATCGCAGTAATTCCAGTGGCGTAGTAGTATTATAGTAGTTTTCAGTTACGGTAATTATTATCAGTAGTTAGTTTATAGAAGTACGATCAATCGTATAATGTGTGGCACGTTTTATAAACCCACTATAAAAGGGACAGTAGTCGTATATAATTTTATTTAGGAAAGAAATATTGATAATTTTTCGCTTTAAACGTATTATACTAAGTATTTTTACATAGCCGAGTGATTGGAATTTAATTTATGCAAATTATATTATTAACATTTTTAAAATAAATGTATTTGTCAAGTCGTTGTAAATTGGTAGCAAAAATTTTATTTTTTAGCTCTAAAAGGTATTTTTAATAAGCACACTAAAATAATTTATGTCAACAACAGTTTACAATCGTCGTGGAAAATATATACTTGATAAAATAGAAGGCCAACTTGCAGTTAGAGCCCAACAGCCAGATTGCAAAATGGAGGATTTAACAGCTTTAGGAGTACAAACTCCGTTCGTCGAAAGGTGGAAAAAGAAATCGAAAAAGGTATAAAATGAGGACGATGATGCAGCTATGCATTCAGTAAGAGAAAATCCCAAGTTGAGATATTTCAACTGACTCCATGATGGCAACAAGCTCGGACGAAGAAACTAACAATAATTCCTCGTATTTAGTGAAGTTTGACCCCCTTAAACGCTTATTGGAAACGTTTTGAGGAACTTTCGGTACACTCATTGCACAGGATTGCATTTTAATCGTTGCTTATATTTTTAATTTGGTAAACAATATAGACGTTTTCACTTCTAACCTGTAACTTTCTTTCAAAAAATGACAGAACTTTTCACGTGAAAATTTAGACAATCAGGTTTGCCATCATGCATCACAAAAAGTAAAAACCTAACTTTACTAAAAGTAACCAAACAAGGTGATTATGAAAAAGGATGACTATTGAGTTCTTAAAGTAACTTTTCCGTCGACCGTGTATTAACATATGCTATTAACGTTCTCAAAATTAGACAAAATCATACATTAATGACCCCCATTAATGCATGATTTACCTACATTAATCAACGATTTTCTGCAGGCAACCCAACGCACATCTTATACATTATATTTATATTGACAGTTACCTGTGGTTTAGGCAACCAAACATACAATAACGTCTTCAAAAAATGAATCCTAGTATAGAATACTTCTAGTTTTTGACTTACATATCGTTTTTATGTTATTATTCTACAAAATTATAATAATATTAGTGTTGAAACAATGAAACATCCAAAATATAATGTCAGAAAAACGAAAATAGTGACATTTGAACTGGCGACCTTCTCTGTGACATTTCAATGTCATTATTTATTTTTGACAGTACTTACCTATGAAACAAATAAATATTTTTAGTTTTTAAATATTGAGGAAAACGAAAACTGATACAGTCGACGGAAAAACTTTGTAACTAACACGAGTATTAAAAAGGCAATTAACAATCTCCAACATTAACGCACTCGCTCTGCTCGTGCGTTAAATTATCTCGATTGTTAATGGCCCTCATTAATACACTTGTTGGTTAAATAACTATTAGGTAAAGTGACTTTAAGGAGTTTATTATGAAAATGGCCGTTAATCTTCTAAAAGTGTTCAAAGGCTTTTTGCATTAAATTCCCGAGAAAACTTCATATTTAATGGTTAGATATTTGTTTATTTATAACAGCCAAAAATTAATCATCATACAAAAAATACTTTTATGGTCTTTAGTGCGAAACTTGTTGCTATTTGCCTGTGATTAAAATATCAACATTAGGAGTAATGGAACTTATCTTCACTCTTAAGTCCTCTTCAACACTTCTATGTTTATTTTTTATGTACAAGAGTTCAGAAAATCCACTCTCACACAAGTGACTCGTAACAAATGGCATCAAAAATAGCAGAGCTTGCCGGAAGATCAAAGGGCACTCGGTTTTACATCCGATCCAGAAGTTAATCAAAGATTTCTCTTTAAAATAATCTTTCATGGAACTACTTCTGTAAGATCGATAAAACTTTCTTTTAGTTCCCTAAAAGGAAAGGTTCCGAAAAAGGATTTCTGATCCAGTCCACTTTTGAATAATCTTCAGAGAAATACTTCTTAAAGCTTTTTTGAAGTGAACAATAATATCTGCAACCACATCTGGCATATTAGATTTTTTATTACAAAAAAATGATGATAGAGTGGGAAATGTGGATAAATTCTCCTCATGTATTTGTGAACAAAACAGGACAAACTTTCTATTGAAGGAATTTATTTTGTCACTGGCTGTTTTGTTTGGTCCCTGAAGTCCCAAGTTCAGTGTGTTGAGGTTGTCAAATCTTGACAATCTTGACAACCATTCTTCATCAGCAAACAATTTCTTCTTCTGATCTCAGTTCAAAGAGACGGTTCAAAATTTTTCCCCGAGAATTTTTCCTGTTTGCAGGAGTAAAGTCTTGAACTTGCCACCCATTTCTTCACACATCAAGGAGAATAATCTTGTGTTTAGAGCCCTAGCCTTTATGAAGTTAATAACTTCCACCGTGGGGAAAGAGGAGTAAGACAACTCTCTTCACCCCGCCACGTCACTCCTCCACTCCTGCAGAGACAAGCAGACAGAAGTTATTAATAGCATGTTGCTCACATCACTCACGCTTACCACCTGAAACGTTCCCGCGTACCACCAGAGGTACCACCGGAACCCTGGCCTAGAGTTAGTAGAGTATAGGATAGAGGAGTAATCCACAGTGAAGTGAACAAAGAAAATATGAAATAAGGAAACCGAGTATGAAATTTTTAAAAAACTAAAAAATATTTCCTTATAGATTACTGAAACACGTATAAGAAATCCATAGTTTTAGCCCGCATATATTGGGAAATTATACAAAAGCATTATTAACATTATGTCTCAAGCCTCATTATCACCTTATTAAAAAACACATATATGAACATTGTTTTGAACAAAAGTATATTCACACCAATTAGAATTAATTAGGGAAAAAAAGAAACTTGAACTGTTTTTCTGTGTTGACATATACTAGGCCAAAGTCTTACGAAACTCCAATATTTTACAGCACCTTGAACCAAATTTGTTGTTGTTCATGTTTTTAATACAGTCTATTAAGAAAAAATATCCATTCATATAATGAGTTTGTCACATGTAAACGAAACTCATTTTAATTTTACTGGGGTAATTATTTGTTATCTTTGTTTTTTTTTAATGGGACGTAGAGATTACTAGCTTCGTTCCAACAGGCGTTAGAACCTTTTTTGGTATCGTTCGCGCAAGTGCTGTATTTCTTTCACGTTCCAAGTGATTAAAGTATCGTTCTTGGGACTGCTTGGGACGGTATACCAACTGTACCTTCTGGAAAGGGGTGATAAAGTTGATGTGTCTATCCCAAATTCGAGTTTGCGCACTATACAGTACTCGAAACGATTCCAGCACGGTTCATAAATGCCAGCTGGAACAAACCTACTATCAAACAGTGTGGTAAGGCCTTTTTTATAGCGAGTCACAATATTAACCAATCGACGAGTTCTATAAGGCAAATGCTGCCAACATAACGAACAAAAAAATACTGAAAAATATTAGTCGCCTAAGAAAGCAGTTTTTCCGATCAATTTTTAGTTTTTCTTATATATTTTGGGTCCCTTTACCCGAAAAGTTTGGAGATCTTTTTAGTTTGGGGTATTTTACATCTTACAGTTGACGAAAAACTAATGTCAGCTGTCAACACATATACGTATCATTAAGATAATAGATTAGGCATTATTCAGCATGCTTTGTTTGTGTATCTTCAAATCTTGTATATTACTGATTTTTATTATTCTACCATTATCTGTTTCTGATTTATGTAACTCTGATCTGCTTTTATTATTGCAAATACCATCGAGAAGAGTTTTCTGATTTGTATCTTCGTTGCGATTATCACAGTTGTAAAAATAATACAAGAGCTTTAGTTGAAGGACAAAGACGGAATGCCATTAAAATTATTCCGTTTTGGAAACCCAGGAGATGTCCCAGCAGATTCCTCAAATGGATTGAGTTATGTGGCTATCAAAATCTGAATTTTGCCACAATCAACAAAACCTCTTATATTTGTAGTGAACATTTCCATGATAATAGTGTAGATCTAAAACGCTATTATAGTGATAGGTCTACTGAAGCTGAAGTACTCGCTGAATTGACTCAATCGAATTTACAAGAACTGCTAGTGTCTCAGACAATCAAATCTCCAATTATACGAATATTTTGGAACACAGTTATAGCCCTACACTTTACTGGACTTAACCCTCCACACTTTGAAGCACTCTATCCATTATCAGATGGAAATGTCATGATAGACTTAAAATACCAATTTAAATATAAAAAGCAGCTTAGAGTTAGAAAGAATTTCTATTCAACATTTTCTAAAAGAGACAAGTTATGTTTGGTGATGGTAAGATTGAGACGAGTATACACTTTACAAGAATTAACATTTTTTTGTAATACTGTTGCTAGGTCACCAACTCAAAGCCGGCCCTGTCTCTCGACTGTAAATTTTGGTGGCTGCGCTCCTTTCGAGAACATTCTGGAATAAGGTTTTGTTTGTTTATACAAAACTTTGTAAATATTTACGAATATTCACTGTCCAATAACAAAAAGATAAAACGTAGAAAATGGGCTCGGCAATTGCATCAATTATGAGTTCATTATAAAGATCTGATGATAAAGTGAGATAATTACATAGTTTAGACGCGTTCATAGTTGATATTAATTTAAAAATAAGGTGTTATTATAACAATCCACTACTTCTTTTGTATAGATACATTATGTTATTTAACACAATTATTTAATATTACTCGGTATTTTATGTTAGATAAATAAATACGTCAGAAATCATTTGATCTTGTATTTATTTAAAATGATAAATGTTTATAGGTTCTAGAGTATTGCAAATTTACACTCTGGTTTTACAAAAGAAACAACTAGTGTTAATTTTGGCTAGTCATAGACAATTTTCCAAATAACTTCGGTAAATTCCATTCAGATAAAAACTATTTCTTGTATAATAAAATTTATCATAATTGTTTAGTAGTGGAAAGACTTGCTTTTTATAAATAAGTCCTGGGACATCCCACATATCATTCAATGGTATACAGAATGCTCTAAAACTATAGAAATGATAGGATGGAATAAACCCTAAGTATATTTCCAGTGGAAATTCACGCTCATGCCATTCAGTAAAAGGCCATCTTCTTCCCTTTTCGTAGAGTTGACGTTTAATGTTGACATGCGTCAGAGTTACTGTTTATGAAAGTACTAATAAAGTGCTACACAAATCTTTTAATTATTATTTGATCTAACCACCATAGAGTATATAACATGGCGCAGTCAGAAGGATATAACCTGTAGTTTAAAAAACATATGGAATATTTAAGACAGCCGTCACAGATGGTAATGGAAGGAGACCTAGGAGTGAACTGGAAGAGGTTCAAGACAAATTTCCAGACATACATAATCATAATAGCCACAGAATGCACTGAGAAAACTAAAAAAGTGAGAGCAGCTGTTCTGCTACATGTCTATCTAAAGCTACGCGGCATCGGTAAGGGGGGAGGAAACATGGCCGATATCTGTCATAAACGTACCAATGGCGTATGGAACCTATTTTATAAAAGTATTAAAAATAATAATTATTATATAATAATTATATCTATATAGAAACTGATGTATTCTTTGCATTAAAGGTAAGGTATTTATCAAAACAAATAATGTTAAAAATCGTACTTGAATTCAATATGGATACGAAATAATAAGATACCAAGTAAAACTGAAAATACGAAGCTAAATATACTGACAATATAAACACCACTGGATAATCAATATCAATCAATTGTCGAAGTGAGAGGGAAGAACACACGCACGCGCTTGTCAATAGGAATTCAGGTGGTTACTTAGCAACGGAGGTTTGATAAATATTCACCAATTGAGTTAGTCGGAGTGCGTGGTAATTAAGATTTTCGCACGACGTTGCCGGCTTGAAGAAAACCCATAACATATTTGGAAAAGTGATCATATTTTAATATTCAGAAATTGAAAAAATAATGTTAACAGACAAAATCCAATGAAACAAGCACATTAAAGAACGAACGTTTAATCATTATTGACATATTGTTGATAATAAAAAGTCCATTTTCTAATTATTATCACTACAAACTTAGCACTTAAGCTTTTTCATAGTTAAACATGGCAATATCGAATGTTTTCGACCGCTTTCCTTTCACAGCTTCAGTTATGTTTGCCAAACTTATAACATACGCCATAGGAAAGTGTGTCCAGTTCAATATTGATAGAATATATAAAATGGATAGTCAAGCAAACATTAAAAACTCTTAACTCTGGCAAACCATAATAGAGTAACTCTTAAGAGGCTCCCTGGGAACATGGGTATTGTAGGGTCTGAAACCAGTTCTAAAATGGTATGGGAATGCCTGAAAAACTAGGCGAGACCAGCGGATTCGTCATATCCTTAGAACCAGACCTGGTTAACGACTCATATTTCTGTGCTACGCGAAAGTAGAAATAAAATATCTGGAAAAAATAATATTTGTTTTCTTTTACCAACCATTATCAACGAGCTATTTTTATTTAGGTTAAAAGGCGATTACCTCAAGATATGTGTTATTAAAATAATAATTGATGGTCTGACGTCAAGAAAGCAGATAAGGCGTTTACGATATCCTATACGTCTTGTTCACATTTCAAATTAATGATTCCCTCGTGGTTCTTTTTTCATTTAAATATAATAGAAAAGTTCGTTTTTATTCAAATAAGCATGTAAATAAATGTTACGTAAGAGAAATTTTTAGTTTCAATAGAACGGTTAGTTGGGTAACTAAAAGGAAGTTATATTCGTAGACGTCTATATTTTGGTATCTTTACTCATCACTACCGGATATTCATGAACATTCAGTAGATAACAATTCGGTAGGAACAGTTCGATGACTCTTATTTCGTTCAAAGGAATATACAGTTTGTCCGCTAGGTTAAAAAATGGCACACAAAGAAACTAATGGTCATTTTCTCAAGGTTAATTCTTTTTGTACGAATTACCCATGTAAAAACGCGAGTTTTTAAATATGGCTACGTTCCCCTAGTGTGCAATGGACAGCGGCTGAATTCATGAGTTGTTAGAGGGCAATCAAATACAAAATCAGTTGATTATCATAGTGGAATGATTAAAAATGAATCTTATCATCCCATCTATGGAACAGGTTATCCTGGAAACATAATCTGGTTAACCGATCGTTCCAAAATAAACAATGGCACTGAGGCTGGTATAAACGGACAGTCAGGCTCTTAAAGCTATCAGCAATCCAACAGCTAAATCTAGACTGGTAAACATCTACACAAAATGGGAAAAGTTAGTGAACCTATGTGAAGAAAATTTGAACTAAGTGATGAAACACCTACTCACATACTATAACAAGGAATTAGTCGGAAGCACTTTGAAGAGGAAAAAGCAAGACCAAGACCAAGACCGAATGAACAAGAACAAGACCAATACTAAGACCGAATATGCAAAACCAAGACCAAATACGCAAGACTGAACTGAAAATTCTCACTTCAAAGCGTATCAAAAACCTCGTAAGTACATATTTTTCGAATTGAAATTATTAGTGAAATATACACTAGTTCCTTTTCGCTCCGAAAACGTTCCAGGATCAATCCGCAATTTTCCCGGAACTACCCACCTCTAGAATACATAAGAAAACAAAAGTGAAAAAAATAATTGTAATTAATCATCTTTCTCATATTTTATGTCTCATATTTTAATAAAATAAAGTCTTTTGTTGGTTAATAATAAATTGTAAATTATGTTAAATTCATAATTATGACCATCTTTAAAAAAAATAGACTGATAAAATGACCAAGACGAAGACTGGATAAGCAAGACCAAGACCGGACATATTTGAGCAAGACCAAGACCAAGATTGTCCAAGTCTTGCTCTTGGTCTTGTTCTTGCTTTGCTCATCACTTGCAACTAGGGGCCTATATAGAAGACATGAAGCTTTTGGAATGGAAGTAGATAATATGGGAAATGGTACAGAAATTTAGTCACTTGAGCCTGGGCTGTTCAACAGAGCCCAAACGAATGAATGGATGCTCCATACTACAATGTTCAGCTGGACAAATGTCCAACAGTGGGATTAAGCAAAGACGAAATGAGAAAATGGTTTCGACAAAAATATATATATTTCACAAAAAAGATGTTAAAAATTGATTTGTATAGTGTAATCAAAATGTATAGGTCACGATATAAAACAAAATGATGGCTGAAATTGGTATTGGTATATATTTACTTAATTACAGTTACCTGTAAATAATTGTCATATTAGTAAAGCGTGATCTATAGACGTCAAAAAATAATAGTTCAATACTATTAAACGCTTTACAAAATTAGAAAAATTAATTTCCAAAGAGCAGACCATCCACTAAGAAGCAACAACTACTTCTCGGGCTATATGCCCCGACAGACATTGAATTACACTTCTAAAGTAAACGGGGTTGGTATATCTGTTAAGATAGAACCAACCATTCTGGTTTGCGATTAGAAGGAATAACATCACTTGTGGACCGGTTTCGGCGTTTTTGCGCCTCATCAGCACAAGGTAGATGCTATTCGTCCAGAAGCTCTGAGAGCATAATCCTGGACTAGAGACTACGTTGATACCACACCAATACATTAGCCTTAGTAAAGGAAATGTTGTTGCTCTTTGGAAATTAATTTTTCTAATTTTGTAAAGCGTTTAATAGTATTGAACTATTATTTTTTGACGTCTGTATTGGTATATTTTTATTTCTTTTTCTACGCCACTGGATGTGTGATTTTTTTAATCCATGCAGGACTTTACAGTTGTGGTGATTCACCATTTTATACCGTATTGTTTTATACAGTTTATTACAATAACTAGAGTATGAAAAAGGTGATACCCAAATAATATAATTCGAGTATGAGCGAACATTATACTGAGTAATACCAAAAAGTAACGCTATATAATAATAAAAAAGTAGCTTATGACATTGAAACACTTCGTACGGTAAAAATTTAATGACACCAATGGGTTTATTAAAGCATTGTTTGAACCTTTGCAATTTTTATTATGTAATTTCTTTAAAAATTAACATTTTATTATAATTATAATGTCAAGGTGAAACTATCATTGAAACAGTTTAATTTGGGTTGAATATATTCTACATAAACCAAAAGAGTTATATAGTTACAGTCTTCTAGCCCAATACGGACACAATGACCTAACGAAAGGTTCAAAATTGATGCATTAAAAATATTAATCACGTAAACACTTTAATTGGGAACAGAAATATAGTTGATTTAGTTTGATATGCTAACAGAAGGTCACCAAATTGACACCAATTTAAGAACGATAAAATGCTTTTATCACGGCAAGAAATAGTACAGATTTCGTTTGTGGAAAATTGTTTTAGATCCTTACATGTATTTAGATAAAATAATGAAGTAATAAAAAAAATTATCTACAACAATTTTTTAATTCATTTTATTAAACAATTTTCAATAAAATAACTCTTGTATATACGGGGAGTCATAGTGACGTCATTTCGACAATTCCGGGAACCGGGCATTCGAAAACGCAGCGACGCCAAAATTTTTCGCATAGGAAAAGATTGACGGACTCATCGCAAAGAAGGCGCTCACAAAGTTTGGCATTTGTATGTGTCATAAAAATTTAAGGTCCTTGTTTGTACTGGGGACTATTATAGAATGACCTTGAATAAAAAAATTAGGTTTCAAACTCATCCACCTGAAGCGCTAGTTGCAATCGAGTTGTCGAAATAGGCCTGGCAGCTAAGGCCTTTAACCCGAAAAGAAGAAAAGTTGTTAAAATGGAAGAGTTTTATATAAGATCAATATAGCCAACACAATAAATTAAAATTATTGAAATGACATTAGAAAGGGGTCACCATTTTACATACTTTTTTTGTTTCTTTCAGATATAATGTTTTATATAATAAAAAAGATAAAAAGCTCGTATTAAGTTTGGGAATTTTGCTTCTTAAGGCTTACGGCATGCAGTTAACTGTCAAAGTCAACGTCATAACATTGGCGTCATAGCGTGGTATTATTTTTATAAACTTTATCTGTTTGTATATATGTGTTTCCAGTGTATTATAATTAAATTTAAAAACACAAAACAAATACCATACCATATCCCTATATTGCTTTCACTGACAATGTTGACAGTTACCTACCTGTGACATTGTGGTAAACATTAGAAAGCAAAACACCCTAAATTAAAACGACCTTACATAGAACACTTCTATAGTTCATCTTAGCTGGTGTCATGTTATATATATATATATGTCATTCCTCGTTGACATTTTTATATTTTTTAATTTCCATTTAAAATCTTTTGTGTTACTTATTCTTTTTGGCCTTCCTGCATTAGTCCATTACCTATCACAGGACAAAAAATTATTTGATTTATTTCAATATTTATTATTTTTCCATTGGTTTTTAGTAGGTAAGTTTTTTTAGATAATATATGCTTCATAGAAGATTTAAAATTAATAAATTATCATTAATTTCACTTGCGAAAGGTTTTTTTATTTCATTTTCTTATTATCATTCCACACACAATTAGAAATTCAAAAAACCGCCATAAATTAGTTCTGAGCCCATCCACTGGGATCTCTGAAATTCTTCTTTCATACATTGACACAGGACTTTCACTTCTATAGGTTACAGCCAAAAGTTGTTAGTTCATGAAAGTGTTTTCTTTGGTGCCCAAAAGATAATAAAGTTTAGTTTATTTAATTGAAGTTACACTAGACGCAATTTTCTAAATATAATGACTGAAAATTAGTTAGCTCACAGAAGAATATGTAATTATATCAAAAAATATTTCTTTGTTAGTTATAAAAATTATAAATTCGATTGATTTGCATCTAACGAAACTACCAACAATTTTATTTACATTCATCCTTGAAACAAACGATTTTGATGTTGCATCTACCTTGTAAATTGTTTATAATATAATATGCATCACCTGTCACAAATATCAATAAAAGTAAACAATGTACTGGGTGTTAATCGCAAAATATGTCGTATCGAAACTGCCAATTTTATTTGACAACTCTTCAGAGCTACTTACAGATCTTATTATTTTCATATCTTCCATTCTTTTTCCCGCAATAAAAAAACAAACTTCAGTTAGTAGAGGCATGTTTTTTATTCACCAATTTACCAACTGCGTTTTTATATTCGTTGGTGGATTTCAGATTGAAGAAATGACGAGTTCATTTATTACTGTTGCATCAACCAAAATTCCACCGCTGTTTCGAGAATTTGGTGGTTTACAAAATGACAGCTTAACCTCAAAAAAGTATATAGTACCACCTTCTAGGAGTACTACTTTTGAGAAAACAAAGGTATGCTATATTTAAACGACTAACACATTATACACCACGTGGTTAATTACAGATGATAATGTATTTCGAGTACCTTCCTGATTGTTAAATCGATCTATACTACAAGCTTCGATTTTATCTTTGCCTACATTTTCGATCCTTAGTATAATACGCGTAAAAATAAAGAGAGTTTGTTTACGTCTTCGAAGACGCTGATGACAACCTTGAGATTCTCTTGAAAAGGAGATGGATATATCCACAGACTAAAAATACAGCATGTGTTTGTTATTTTTAAGTTTTTTCATTGTTTATAGTTGTTTCTAGTAGTGAAAATATAACTGACGAAATTTTTTATGGTATAATTTAAATGCAGTAAAACCACAATTACTTTAGGCTCTAAGTTGATTAACGAAGAATATTTAGAGTTATCATTCCAGAAAACTGGAAAAAGCTCCTACTAATCTAGGCGAAAGGAGGGAAAACAATCGTCAAGTAGATTCTTGGGGTTTTGGAGTAGGTATTTGGTTCCTGACCTGTACCCTCTTAACCCAGTACATATTCTTTTTTATAAAATGGATAACTTGGTTGCCAACTATTTTTTTTTGGCTGGGAAATGAAACTATTCAACTACGTTTGTATTATTTGAGAATTATTATACACAATGTTGTTTTGTTTGAAATTGATAACTGTTGATGTAAAAGGTCACTTCAACTGCTTCTATAACAAAATTATTCATAGAAATGATGGCATCAAAGTTTTGATAACAAATAATTAATATTTTTCAAACAATAAATATAAACACAGCGAATTTATCGATGCGCACAACTTTTTAACACATTTAAATAAATTGGAAAGAAAAACGAAGGAAAATTTATGACTTGTCAATATTTTGTGAAATTGATTTTTTATGGAAAAAATTATAGATAAGAATTGCAGTAAAAACGTATATATGTTGTAGACAAGCAAAAAGAAGTTACAATAGATGTTGTAAGAATAAGTTTACATAATGGGAGATGTAATTAACAGTAATACTCTAAATAAGAAGGTCAATGACAGATTGTCAAACAATGTTCGTTTCTAGGTAAAACCGTTTTTGACCTGCATTAAAATAAATATGTTTCTAGTGAAATTATTATGTGTAGTAGTGTGAGAAATTACCTTCAATTGTGACGATTCACATAAAAACAACAATGGTTTAAAAAAATAAATAAATAAAAATCTTACAAACATAACGGACATGAATTATTTTTACACCGAAAATAATCTGGGCGAATTTAAATATTTTTGGTTAAATAGGATAATAACCTCTAAGGAAAAATAAAAATTTTGAAAATAAGATAAGAAAAATAAGTAGATCTAATGTTTAGTTATTAATCAAAATACTTAACTCACAAACAAATATTAAATTTTTGAAAAACAGTGATCACTTTGGTTTCCGAATTTTTAGGGATCTTTTGATTTGATGCCAAGGTTTCAAAAATAAAGCAAAATGAAATGAGTATCGTCAATTGCTTTGTCTGTCTATATACATACAGGTAAAGTTAATAAAAGCATGATAAGAAGGAGGACAATATATTTACTTCTAGAAAGCCTTGGTCGATTTAGACTGATAAAAAGAATGTAAACATCAAATTCCAATATTTAAGGGCGTCAGACAAGGTATTTGGTTGTATCTAGCTTAACAACTAAGGACGCCAAGGACGTAAACATTCATTTTTTAAACGATAACAATCGTACAAATATACAGCAATACAACAGAATTTGATGTTAATTATCAAAATTATTACATTTACATAACTACTTGTATATTTCTTGTTTTTGTGGAGAAAAATAGTTATTTATGTACTAAGGAACAAAAAACTGTCTATTATAGTCGAGCCTGCAGAAATCTAATCTATCGACACGCGTTTACAAATGAACATCGAAGGCAGTACTGAAATCTTTAGCATGTCCCCAGATCAGATCTAGACTGGTCTGGGACTGCCAAAACAGGAACACAGCAAACTCTTAGTCAAAAAACCCTCAGAGTCGCTGACTAACGAACTATTAAACCTCAGATAAGGACAGTAACGGGATTACTCACCGGTCACTGTACCCTAAGGAAGAACGTGCATACAATTGGCATATATAGGGAGGAACCTATCTGTCGGTTGTGCATGGAAGAGGAGGAAACAGGATTTCTCCAAGAAGGACCTAGTGAAAAGACTGTTGAGCCTGATAAGGTCTATTGGTCTCTTCACATAAACGGTATAACCAAGAGCACAAAAAGCCTAAAGGTTGAAGTGCCGAGGTCTCTAAGGCTCTGACTGGTGGTGCCGAACTAATCAATCAATCAAAAACTGTCTATTATAGTCGAGCCTGCAGCCGAGGCTAGCAAGTAGGAGAGACACTAGACAGTTCTTCGCCTAGGTGCATATTATATTTTTTCGTCGACCTTTACAAAAAGTTAATAATTTCCGAATGAAAATTCGGCGAAAAAAAATGTTATCACTCACTGAATTTTACGTAGTTGTTTTTGGTAATCCTGAGTCATATTTTCATAATATTTTGTTTCTGCGAAATAAATGTAGACTGCAAAAATTCTTTGTTTGATTAAATTATTGTTATAATCGCATGCTCGAAAGTCCTTGATAACTACAACATTAAAATCTCTTTAACACTATACGTGCTTGTTATTTAATAAATTGATCATTTGAACTCGTCTACCTTTGAACCATTAATTTCACGTCGTTTGTTCAAGGTGTGTTTGTTATTAGAAACTACATATAAAAACACAAAAAGGTTATTATCAGGATTTTTTAATGGTAGAAGCGCGGTAAAATTATGTTTGGTTTGCTAGTGTACTATGTTTTTTGACCGATGTACTTTTAAATGTTTTTAACATCTACTTGTTGCTCTTGGAACATAATTAAGGAACAAACAGGTGCGTCCTCCCTGATGTTCTCGCCGTGTCTCCACAACGTAGAAGCGAAATGCAAGAAAAATAAACAAGGAAAAGAGGAGCCACAATTAGACCAGTTTTCCAGTGTCAGACATCGAGATTATACTGTTCCCAATGGTATAACTAACAGCGTATGTTTATACTGGATCTTCCTGTATAATCTGTTCCAAGCGTTCCAAGCCTTTGGTTATTGGAAGGTTCAGCATGTGCCGTAAAATTTGTACAGCAATGTTATATCACACAGTTCGTGTAGAAGTCCTGGATGATCCAGTCCAAATTGACGGGGATGTTTTGCTAAAAATTCACTCACAGTTGTAAAATTTTCCCTTAAATTGATTGGTTGTCATGGCTGTTAAATGGTAGGAGTTACGCGTTGTGTTTTTTCCAGAATTGAAAACGCTACAGGTTATGGTTTTGTAATTTTTTTTCCAGTTGACTGCTCTTTTGAGATTAAAATTTCAGCTCAATATTCATACTTTTGTGGTATTTAAAAGAATTTTCAAGTTGAAAATGTGGTTTTTCCAAAAATTTCACCAACAAAATAGAGACAAACGTTTTGAATCAAAAATATATCAAAGTCAGTATAAGAAATATCGTTTATACACTTCTTCGTGCACTTGAAGTGACTCTAACAACACCTAATATTGCACAATCTGATGTTTCATTGGGGATTTTCTTAATGATCACATCATTTTTTGCAGCCTGAAGCACTTCAGCGAATTTACTACTAGGGAATATGCACAATAAAAAGGTGTGTTGGAAAAACAATTTTACCGTAAATTAACGTAATATAAAACTAGATCGTAGAAGTCGTTATTATAAAAATATGAATTAGATGCTTTTTTGAAGATTTTCACAATGTTCAATCGGATTAAGGTCTGTGGTATAGAGTGGTAGTAAATTAGTACTTTTCAAGCACTTGAAATATAGATAGAAAAAGTGAAAGAAGAAAATAAGTTTCAGTATATTTAAGGTATGATCTTGGAGAGTTTTCAAAACATAATTTCAAAGACATTTTTGTTAATCAAACATGACACACTTTTGTTATCTATTTGAAAGTATTAACTGTTAAAATAAAGAGTATACTTTGAAGTGTCACCAATTTTGTTTGGTTTGTTTCTTGTTAAAAAATGATTCGTTGATTGTTAGTAATTTTGTGCGTCAATTAAGACACCCAAGAAAGTATGATTAATATATTTAAATTTGATATACCTACATCCGCATTTCTCATCTAGGTAAACACCTTCGTTGATGACTCAATATCGTTATTTTACGTTGTCCGTTTTATATCTCACACAAATAAAATTTAAGATAAAGGTTAAAGAAAATTCCTTTATGGATATTTTTGAAACCGAATCTTCATCGAAGAGTATACGTGACGACAAAAACGTAATAAACGACAATATGTACCGTTATCCTCAATAATTTCTTGGACTGTAATTATTTTGTAATTTTATTTTTAATTGAGTACCTTCTAGATTACATCACGCCCAATGAACTATTGAATCATTTGTATCAAGAATTGTGTTAATTAAATTTAATGTATACATCTATTTATTGGATTTCTGTTACAACTGGTTTTTTACTAACCTTGTGAAGAAAAAATATAAAATAAAACGTTTATGTTCGCTCTAATTTTTACCGGAGATAACTTTAATTTAAAAACAATGACCATTTTAGTTGATTTTTGTCATTTTTTCAATATTTTTAATTTGCACTTTTTATCCCAAATCAGAGATGCTTTTATAAGAATTATCAACAATCCCAATTTTGATACCACTGTTTTGTTTACAGTTGAAGCCAACTTCTCATGACATGAATTTTCATAATAGCCACACATTGGCTGATGTAAATCTACATGTAAATATGTATACATTCACTGAGACCTAAAAGATCTATTGTGCCCCCTTACTTCTACTTAGTTCCTGAGTAAAGTCTCAGAGACTAATAGCTCCTTTAGTCCTGTTTCCCGGAGGAATTTTGGGATATCTGAAGGCTTCCACTTCCCTCTTCTATCCAGTAATCTCCTAGGTGTACTAGGATTCTAAATTGCTGTGCAACTCGCAAGTATGTGGATGGAAGTTTCTTCTTCTATGCCACAGAATCTACATTCTTCTTCCTCCACTATTTCGAGCTTTTTCAGGTGCCCATTCAGGCGACAATGTTCCGTTAGGATCCCTGTTAAAACTCTTAGTGCAGTTTTACTTTGACTTATACATTCATTTGATCTCAACAGGTTGTCGTCACTCAGAAGAATTGTCTAAACCCTACTAGATCTTCCCAAAGGTCAGCTCTTCTCCTTTTTTCGGCTTTGCCTATTTCTTCCAATATCACATTGGAGCTGATACCGCAAAAGAGTTCCGGCCCCCAAAAGGGTGTTTCAGTCCCCCTCTTTGCTAGTTCATCTGCTATTTCATTTCCTTTTATTCCAGTGTCTCCTGGAATCCACAGTAAAGAGATTATATTGTTCTTTGAGTTTGCCTCGGCATTCCCACACCATTTTGGAACTGATTACAACAAATCATTCAAAAAATAATAATATTATATCCTCTTGGTATCTGAATCTTCAACAAAACGCTTTAATTGGTTATCTAAGTATTAAAATTTGAAGGGAGAAGAGTTGAAACGGTCCAACTTTGTGGTATGAGAAATGAAATCATGATCAGAAGAAAAAGAAAGTAACATTTTTTAAATTAAGAAAATTGTTGATAGACTTTGTTTAACCTTCTTTTGCCGTTACGTTATAATCGGTGACGTATTTTGGTGTGTTTGTATGGATAAATTGGTTATGCCAAAAATTTTATTTAATAGATATTTCTAGAGCATCAGCAACACGCTATAAAATGTAATAAAATCAAATCAATAAACACTTACATTTTGCATAATATAAGTAGATACTTACGTTGTAGATTGCATTTAACGTTAAAAGCGGCATTCCAGCATCTCTTTCTCTTGAAAAGTAATTGATCAACTTCAAAATTAAACTTTGCTCTTTCTCATTATACCGGGAAGGCATTTTGAAAAATTAATTGAAAAAGGCGAAAATGAGCAGAAATACTGAACAAATCAAAATATGACAACTGAACTGTCAGAAGTAGCAAATAAAATTTACGTTGACATTAGTTAAGAAATACGTTAATGACGTCATAATTCCGTCTCATCCATTTCATGAGAGCAAGATAAAGTGCGACAATGTATGACGTAACGGCAAAGGATGGTTAAACAAAGTATAACTATTCAGCTTATTAGAAAAATATTATTTCAAAGGAGTTAACTAATAAAATTAAGCCACAATTTCTCAAATTTAAAATTTATATTATACTAATTTTTGGCAATAATAATAATATTTTAAAATATAGTATCCATTGGGATTTAATTATTATTCATAGAAAATTTATGGAAATTTAATTTATTTGACAATTAAATAAAATAAAAATAAATAATAATACTGAATCTACTGCTTGAGGAATCTTGGCTGGGGTACATAGAATAATAATAAAATTAAAAAATAAATCTACATAATTAAAATCAACATAATCTGGAAAGGAAGATAAATCCTTCAAATTAACTTTTAAAGGAGTCTTAAATTACGAAAATATGAGAAGAGATACGCATTTCGCTTTCTAGTCCTTACTGTCCTTTTTAGTCTCCTCAAATTAAAAATATTGTTTTTTTTTTTAATTTTTAAATATACTTTGATTCAAAAATGTCCTTTAAAAATGCATTTTTTCACGAAATATTAAATAAACTCACCTCTACTTTTCCATTGCTGAAACTTATGATAAATAAGACACGAGCACATAAAACAAACACAGCTTAGCACCATTAGAGTCAATACGATCCCGACCCAAACATCGGCTAAAAATTGTTCATATTCTGGATCAGAAACGGATAATTTACTACCATCACTTTCGGATGGTTCTATAAGAATCTTGGTCAGATTATATTCGATACTTAGTTCTCTGCCAAGTTTTGGAGGAAGTTTTAATTCAAAATCTTCGTCCAGCGTCAACATTTTAAATAATAATTTAAACTACCGGTAGATTATATCTAACGTAGTTTACCACGTAGCGGCAAGTATAGCACTGGTACTGGTAGAATAGTAATAAAATAAATAAAGTCAGTGTGGAGTACCAGTTGTAGAGGAGTAGTGGATCTCCCACCCAAGTGGTACTATTAGTTCGATACAGCTGGTCAGTGCTATACTCACGATGTTGAAATAAAATAATCGTTTGTGATAAAAACCGAGTATTTTTTAGCGACGCAGGAGAAAACTGGCGCATTACACACAGTGAAAAATTCAAAATCCACAACTCAATATTAATCTGGTTGACTTTTAGTTCGACGGTTCTAGTTTAAAACGTTATTTCAATACATATTCTTTAAAGTATTATTTATCATTGGAATTGAATTGCTGTTTGGTGAATTTTATATGAATGTAAATATTTTTCAGAAACGCAATATAAATATTTTTATTTTGGGAAAAAGAATACCTAGTTATTGTAAAGTGTGATGTAAGTAGGTATTTACACGAGTGATTATCATTAATACTTTTGATGTAAAAAATAAGTTACAAGGTGTAGGTATATTTACAAAAGAGTATATTGCTCCTTTTTAAAATAAAACAGTTGTTTAGGTCCTTAAAACTAATTGAGTCGTATATTTTCTACGTACTACCTAGTTGAAATCGGGGAAACCCCAGACAAAAGGGCTCTGTATCAGAATAGCGTCAGTCAAAATAGCGCAGCACAAAAATAACGCAGAACAAAAACAGCGGCAGAATTCCCTTCCCCTTTTTGGAAAACTTCAAGTGTAATACAAATTCTTATATATATTTTCGAGAAGAGGAAGGGAATAAGATATTTTGTCTGCCGCATAGCTTATTCCCTTCCCCTTTTTGGAAAACTTTATGTGGAATACAAATTCTTTGATATATTTTCGAGAAGAGGAAGGGAATAATCTATTTTGTCTGCCTCAAAGCTTATTCCCTTCCCCTTTTTGAAAAACTTCATTTGGATTACAAGCTCTTTGATATATTTTCGAGAAGATGAAGGGAATAAGCTATTTTGTCAGCCTCATAGCTTCCCCTTTATGGAAAACTTTATGTGGAATACAAATTCTTTGATATATTTTCTAGCATGGTAAGGGAATAAGATATTTTGTCTGCCGCATAGCTTATTCCCTTCCCCTTTTTGGAAAACTTTATGTGGAATACAAATTGTTTGATATATTTTCGAAAAGGGGAAGGGAATAATCTATTTTGTCTGCCGCAAAGCTTATTCCCTTGCCCTTTTTGAAAAACTTCATTTGGAATACAAGCTCTTTGATATATTTTCGAGAAGATGAAGGGAATAAGCTATTTTGTCAGCCTCATAGCTTCCCCTTTGTGGAAAACTTTATGTGGAATACAAATTCTTTGATATATTTTCTAGCAGGGTAAGGGAATAAGATATTTTGTCTGCCGCATAGCTTATTCCCTTCCCCTTTTTGGAAAACTTTATGTGGAATACAAATTCTTTGATATATTTTCGAGAAGAGGAAGGGAATAATCTATTTTGTCTGCCTCAAAGCTTATTCCCTTCCCCTTTTTGAAAAACTTCATTTGGATTACAAGCTCTTTGATATATTTTCGAGAAGATGAAGGGAATAAGCTATTTTGTCAGCCTCATAGCTTCCCCTTTATGGAAAACTTTATGTGGAATACAAATTCTTTGATATATTTTCTAGCAGGGTAAGGGAATAAGATATTTTGTCTGCCGCATAGCTTATTCCCTTCCCCTTTTTGGAAAACTTTATGTGGAACACAAATTCTTTGATATATTTTCGAGCAGGGTAAGGGAATAAGATATTTTGTCTGCCGCATAGCTTATTCCCTTGCCCTTTTTGGAAAACTTTATGTGGAATACAAATTGTTTGATATATTTTCGAAAAGGGGAAGGGAATAATCTATTTTGTCTGCCGCAAAGCTTATTCCCTTGCCCTTTTTGAAAAACTTCATTTGGAATACAAGCTCTTTGATATATTTTCGAGAAGATGAAGGGAATAAGCTATTTTGTCAGCCTCATAGCTTCCCCTTTGTGGAAAACTTTATGTGGAATACAAATTCTTTGATATATTTTCTAGCAGGGTAAGGGAATAAGATATTTTGTCTGCCGCATAGCTTATTCCCTTCCCCTTTTTGGAAAACTTTATGTGGAATACAAATTCTTTGATATATTTTCGAGAAGAGGAAGGGAATAATCTATTTTGTCTGCCTCAAAGCTTATTCCCTTCCCCTTTTTGAAAAACTTCATTTGGATTACAAGCTCTTTGATATATTTTCGAGAAGATGAAGGGAATAAGCTATTTTGTCAGCCTCATAGCTTCCCCTTTATGGAAAACTTTATGTGGAATACAAATTCTTTGATATATTTTCTAGCAGGGTAAGGGAATAAGATATTTTGTCTGCCGCATAGCTTATTCCCTTCCCCTTTTTGGAAAACTTTATGTGGAACACAAATTCTTTGATATATTTTCGAGCAGGGTAAGGGAATAAGATATTTTGTCTGCCGCATAGCTTATTCCCTTGCCCTTTTTGAAAAACTTCATTTGGAATACAAGCTCTTTGATATATTTTCGAGAAGATGAAGGGAATAAGCTATTTTGTCAGCCTCATAAGCTTATTCCCTTCCCCTTTTTGGAAAACTTTATGTGGAATACAAATTCTTTGATATATTTTCGAGAAGGGGAAGGGAATTAGATATTTTGTCTGCCGCATAGCTTTTTGGAAAACTTTATGTGGAATACTTTGATATATTTTTGAGAAGGGGAAGGGAATAAGCTATTTCGTCTGCCGCTGTTTTTATTCTGCGTTATTTTTGTGCTGCGCTATTTTGACTGACGCTATTTTAACCTAGCGCTATTTTGTCCAGCTCTATTTTGACTGACGATATTCTGCAGAGCCGTCAAAAGAAATTTCTATTTTGGATTTTTTATAACGCTAAGTATTGATACAGATAACAGTAAATGTTGACATTTATGAAGTTTTTATTAATGAAAACATGCCATTAAATGCTCTAATACTTTAATTTAAAGAATTTACGAGTAAATTGCAGAGACTAATTTTTCAAAGGCCAACCATTATTGTGGCTTCACTGGATAATTGTTAAATTGCCGGTACTGAATTTCTTAGATGGAATGAGAAAAACAAAGGGATTTCACAGTATTTGAGATGCTGGGAAATCAAATCAAAAGTACCCTAAGGATTGAGCAGGCGTTAAGCCTTAAATAACCCGAGATTTTACATCAGGGTAAGGAAGGAAGGAATTTTTCCGGTACAACTTTAATGCGAAGTGCACCCTGCCGTATTAGTGAATGAGGAAGTGGAGCTTCCCAAGAGAACAGATATTTTGTTTTCGTCACTCCAATATGCCAGAGTAACCAGGCAAAATAAAGACAAAATATAAGTGTTCTCTCAGTAAATTCAATACTTGAAAAAATGGCGCGTCTGGCGATTTGTTAGGGAACATGGCATCGTGAAGACGGTGATCGATCTTTTTCTAATTCAAGTCCAAGGTTGAAAAGCCAAAAGAACATGTTTTTGTGGCCTAATAGTTTGTAAGGTGAAGTGGTGTATTTATGAAAAATTGGCATATAGCTGGAGTATATGCAATACCTAATAATTACTCAATTTTGCCCATAAAAATTATGTATCCGTATATTGAATGTTTCAGTTTAGATGAGTGAACGAAATGACTTTTATAGATATCAAAGCGACGACGAAAAGCCTTGACGATACTAATTACACGTGTTTCTACGTTTTTGTACCGACATACGTGTATTATAAATAGCTGCTTGACAAAAGAGATTCAACAACAAAGTAACATGCAAAACAAACAAGAAAAAACCTCCATCTCTGTATCTCTTTTTACGTCAATATTGTTTTTACGTCATTTCTTCCCGTTAGAAATGTCTAATTCCTATTTTTGTTCGGCTTTCCATCTGCGTTGGTTTATAATGCTTAGGAATATTCTTCTTTTACAGTTTCCAAGGCTTCTCTTTATATCTGGTCACTTCTTCGTGGTTTTAGGGAACGGCTGGGATGATAACTCAATATTTTTCAAATTATAAGCTTAGAATAATATGATCTATACCTAATTGTTTTTTCGGCCTTGAACGAATCTTTTTTATTAGATATAATTTAGAATTGGTTTAAAAACAATTTTGTTTATTTTTTGTGTGTGTGAATCTTCCTATTCTCTGTACTCGATGTTTATTTGAAAAATTAGCAGCAAATTAATTTATTTGCCTGTCTAGTGATGATAAAAAACAGGATTAATTGTATATTTGCTCTTCAATAATAATATTTATTGGGATAGAACAATATCATAATATTTTTATTTGTAACGTTCGAAATGTAATAAATAAAACCGTTATCTTCCTTTTTACCGAATATATTCGATACTAAATATAGAATATGAATCAAAAACAAATGTTTTCTTTAGTAGGTATATAAGTATACTTTTTTTTATAATTAACCAACTAGGTAATTTTACTTCTACAAATGTCCAAATTATCTTTTAATTATCCCAGCTTAATGATTATTTTTTAATTACACAACATGACATCAGTTAATTTTCAAGTCGTCAAGGACAAAATATTCAAATAACAAATGGAAAATAAGTAAATACCAGTCATCTAGAATAGATACATCAGAAGGACGTAATGGCATAGTAAGAATAACAACATTAAACAAATCATTTAGGGAAGGGATTTCAATTCAACACTTCATGGGGTGTAGCTGCAGTAATAATTATAATGGAAATATCTAAGTGGATCTACTGTTTGAACAAAACTAAATATGTCTTAATGACGGATCGGCCACCAGGCGATTGGTGCTATTGGGCAGAACAAAAGTGTTTAACATATTGCACTGCAAAATTAGGGCTAAATATCAATAGGTACACTCTTCCTACGGACAAAGGTGAAAGTTACTTTCCTCGATAACTACTTCCTCTCGTTGCAATTTTAATTCTTCATACCATGAAGCTCTTTATCAATTATTTTTAATTTTCCTATTATTTTGATTGAAGATTTATAAATCCAACTGCGATTTTAACATTTTCTGTTCTGCATCAATCCGATCCCATTATTTTTAATTTCAGTTTATTTTATTCGATTTTTACTTAATTTTTATTTTAAATTTTTCTGACTTTTCAAATCGTTTCCAAAAATTAATCCACTTTTTATTTATATCGCAACGCCCCTCAATTTTTCTTTTGAACCCCCTTTTCTCAAATTTCAAAATTTTTTACTGGTTTATTCAAAATTTTGACATGCGTTAACATTTGGATTTGACTGTATCTTCTTTTTTAAATAACTGACTTATCTAATAGATCAATTGCATACAGCAGGTATATTTATTTTTTTATATTGACACATTTATATATAAATCTATACAGTATACAGTGCCCCCTTTCTTCTACTTATGAATCTTTTAAAGTGTTCCTTAAAGGCTTGGTCAAAATTATAATTCATTAAAAAGTTTGTTGTCAAAATTAGATAATTATTTTGTGTAGACTGACACGTAGGTACCTACTTTAAAAAAATGATTAAACTGTGCATTTAAAAAGTAATCATAATAAATTATGTTGAATGAATATTAAGTATTTGTTGTTAAACTCACTGTCAAAATTACCACTTTATAGGTAGTTCTATTAATTATAGATTTAATAAACATTAAATTGTATTTATTAAAAACCATGTTTATTTTGTTAAAACAATTAAAATTTGACGTTTCCTTTATTCAAATGAATCGAATGAATCATATCATTATGAAGGATTCATGCAGATGCGTATAAACCCATTGATAAGATGTATGAATGATAGAAATTAATCATTTTATTAGGTACTTCCCTCCACACAAGATGCATAATGAAAATTTATGAAAGGATATTTTACCTACCCTATAGTAATAATTACCACCACAACCAACTACTGAACAAAATCTAGGCATATCTTACTATTTATAATAGAAAGGATAATTAAAACTGTACAAAACAACCAAATTACAAATATATCCAAATAATTGTTTATCCTCAGGGCTTCAGCTTCTTTTTAGGAGGTATCGGGGTTAGGAAAATCAAAAATAAAACGAACATTGTCTTAATATAAGATATTTTTATATATTATATTGCTACAACACATGAATACACTTTTTTTAACAATACAACAGTTACTAATTCTATTTTAACTTGGATTATAATAACAACAAAAAATTTTAAATATTTCAAAGACTCGGTTCTTATCACTACGTCAAATGATAAAACGTAAAAGTAAGTCGAAAAAAGGATGTATAACTATTATAATAACTAACATATTATATATATACGGTGACCCAAAAGTATACAACTATATTTTCAAGTTAAAAGTTTGTACACTATTTTTAAAAATAATTTCAAATTGACTAGCTGTACGAATATGATAAGTGTGATGTATTGTATAAGTTATAATTTGAAATTGTTTTGGCAAAATAAATGCAATACAAACTTGGTTGGCATGTACCTACCAAGTTTTTTTTGGTAAAATTCATATTTAGATTTTTCAAAAATGCACTTATGTACATTTATTAGAATAGGTAGGTACACCCATATTTTGAGCTGAATCAAATATTTAAAAAAAACATTTCATTTAAATACTAATTTTAATAGTATAGTTCCAGGAATACAAGGAAACAAAATAGCAGATGAACAAGATAGGAGTACTCCTCACTTCCCATGACAACCTTCCAGGAAGTAGCCTTTCAAGGTGACATAAACAAACAATTCAATTTTGTTAAAAACTTCTGGCATGAGCTGACCTCTAAGAAGAAGTGAAATGAACAGGGGTAGGAGTTTACAACTCCAAGCATGCCAATGCGAAGCTCACCCAGCATCTTTAGAGTAAAAGTCACGCAATAGAAAGATGTGCATAATTAAATTTGGATGGGAACTATCAAGTCAAGAATATGTTAGTCAAGCAGTCATCGAGGTGCTGAGCTAACATTGTATCAGCTCGAAGATGATTTGGAACCTCCTAGGCAAAGTTTATGAACCAGGAGAAAATAGTACACACTCCTTGCAGTAGATACCAGGCCAATTGGTGAATACGGCATCGAAATAGCCAGGGAGGTAGCGACCTCTCATTTTGTTGGACCTGAACCGTACTGGTGAATTAAACCTTGAATCAGTCCAAAAGGAGCTGATAAACCTTGGTAAGAACCAACTAAGAATCCTTAGTGGATTTATAACTGGACATGGTAAACTCAATCAACACCAGTGTACCATGAAGTTAAGGGCAACAAATGCCAGGAAAAAGGATCTGACTGACACTATCCGACCCTCCCTCTCACTGAGGAGATATCTCCCCCTGGGCAACCCCAAATAGACGAGGTAGCTAAACTGTGATACGCACTGCTCTGATTGGAGTTCGCTAACAGCCGCATGTCCTTCAGGGAATGTAAATAAATGAATTACTAGTCGCTGAGAGTTTCCTTAGGAACTGAATGGAAGATGGATATTTCTAATCATTAGTAGTTCATACAAATGTTTTTTTTTTGTTGAAATATTTGATTTAGGTTACGGAGAATCCAAAAAGTCTGTGAAATTAATAATTTCGCATCCCACTTTTGAATAAAATGACCCCACTTCTGAGTAGTCTTAGAATATACGAAAATAACGTAAACTTACTATTTCGATATGTTTTTTCAGCTGTCATCTTCCATGCCTGAATATTCTTGATTCAAACATTTTTTTTAACTTTAGAAATAAAACAAAGACTACTTTAATGCGACTACAATTTTTTTATAATTTCAACCACAGTAATTGGAATGATGTTTTATTTTCAAAATTGGAATATACTTTTTTCAAACATTATTTACTACTTTTATTTATTTATAAATTTAAATCTACGCAAGCAACCAAACGAAATATATTGAGCAAAAATATTATTATAATTTAAAATAATTAAATAATATATATACTGGATGTACAATATTTAAATATACAGTCTTTAATACATCAGACAAAACTTGTGTATACTCTTAAAATATAAGGGAAAAAGTACAAGGGGTGATAAAATGTAAATTGTATAAAAAAATACGCAAAAGCAAGGAAAAATTTATAACTTCACTTACATCTATGAAATTTTGTATACAGGGGTACACAAAAATTTAAATACTTTATCTCCATTAACTGTATAAAATTTTTTTGACTTTCCCTGCTTTTTGCGTCAGTTTAAAAATTAATCCTTAGGATACGATGAAAATATGGGAGATTTCGGTAAAATACATAAAAAAACTTTATTCATAATATGGATAGAAAAAAAAATTTGAAATTATATACTAGAACCTGTGAAATAATTCAATAAACACAAGGAATTAATTAGTATGTATAATATCATATAACATAATAATGGGTCACTTCGATTTGTCGTTCGTACTGAATTTGGCTTGAAAAATATGAGAAATTTGAGAAGGAAACTTAAATTTGTTTTAATGAAAGTTTTTTCAAATAAACTTTGTTCATAGACAAATTGAAGCAACTATTTATTTTATATGTATGATACAGTGCTAGATAAATATATCGACTAAGAATAAATTATATCACAATATATAAACTTTGCTATAATAAGCAAAAAACCGAATCAAAATTGTTCAAGTTGACTGTTGACAAAATATTAAATCAAGAGTTGTTATAAAATATAAATTTGATCTGAACAAATACCAACTATACGGAGTGCAAAACCATCCAATTTGGAACACCCTTTACTGAATACTTATTAATATATCAGCTTATATACCAACTTTATAAAACTCTTAGTTATTACAATGGGAAGACAAGCATTCGCCTCAAAACTGAACAAGTCACCGACAGGATGAAACTTTATTATTTTTTTATTGTACACCTAACAGAATGAGAAATACAGAGCTTCTATTAGCTATTCTGTTGGCTATTAGATCAATAGGTTGGTCTTAAGAATGTCCTGATGAGACTTCTGAGAAGATCTCTTATTCTTTATTTTAGGTCAATTGGACAGCTAAGTTTCAGTCTTATGTTGTTTGGTTCTTGGGTTTTTACTTGCCGTCTTTTATACTCGTGGTGCCATCTGTTTGTAGTATCTTTAGTTCAGTTCAGTTGTCAAATAAGACAGACAGACACAGATAACGTTAGAGGTTAGTACGTCATAGCACCGCCCACTTGTATCGGACATTTTTCAGTTTTGAATTTCAAAACGCCAGGAAATCTATTTAATACGATTTTGACACATGATATTGTCTGCTCACTGAGCAAACATAATTATTCATTGATATACATATATTTGAAAGGATTTTATCTCTTAGTGGTCTTCCCCATTGAAATTGAAAACACTATGACATCCAGAATTAGGCTTTTAATATTGACATCCTTTACTTTTAAGCATATTTATATATAATACATTGACAAATAATTCTCAAACAGTTTCCGATTTGGCTAAATGCTTATTAATTTACTTAAAATTATGAAAACATATAAAACAAACGGCTGGAATTTACTAAATCGCCCTTAACTATTCAACAACAATAAAATTATTTACTATTTTACGCCAATTTGTTACTATTTGATTTCAGCAAAATAATTTTTTGTAGACTGTATTGTTAGTAATATTCCTTTTTTTGTGATCCGCCACTGTATTAAATAAAAATAAATACAGTTCTAACATACTATTTTTTAATACACTTCATCTATCTAAAAAATGAATATTTCAAGTTGGCATATAAAAATTTAAATACTTTTTAACGAAAACATCAAGAATTTACAATATAATATTTTTTCTTACTACTCCGGTCGAAAGTACGTGGACTTTAACCGTGGAATGCTAATGTTGGTTAATTGTTTTCGTACTTTTGAAGGTAGTAAGAAAAATAGTATACACTACATGGGCAGAAAGATCCGTGCAGTTCGCGCCATGATGCCCTCGGCATTTTTTCTGCCCTTGTATTATTATTTAACTTTAAATCTGCGTCCAAATAAGTACTCCCGACTACTATAAGCCAAAACCTACTTTTCTTCTTTTTACTATTAGTCAGTTAACCCAAAACATACCACTAGCGTTATCATAATTTGAATTTCTACATGTCAACAAATACTTATCACAATACCAAAACGAGGGAGGGGATTTAATAGAGATGACAAAATGGAAAAAAGGGAACTATGACGGTTCTACACGTTACTGTCAAAAACCGGCGAACCCGTAAAACTGATCGGCTGCGCATGTGCAACAAGATTCGAGCGCGTATTGGAAGGTGGTACTGCACTATCAGCTCTCGCTGCTTGTCGCATTTCATCCGCTGATGCCCTAAATAAAAATATTCTTTCATTACATTCTCAGTAGTTTATTTTACAATAAAATAAGTGAAAGCCTAAAATTAATGCTATTGACAATGTTAATGGGAAGAAAGGTCAACAAAAGGAAAGAAAATGTAGCTACAAAATTTGGGGGCATCTAAATCTTGCATAGCTAAAATATTACTACGAATCAGCATACAAGGTGTTTCATTTATTATTAACAAGTCTTGTAAATACTTCAAAAAGTTCTTCAAGACAAAGGCGTGTTTTCTGGATCTAAGCACACATTTTGGAGCATTTTTTAAATATATTTTCCATCAAAGATGATAATAAAAAGTGGATTTCTGAAACACCCTGCTATAATAATAATTGTCATGCAATCATGCAAAATCATCTAAAAATGATGGTTAATTACAAATCTGTTAGTAGCTTATGTTGGACGCCAGACATCTGGATCCTCCATAAGAGTAGTATGATGATCGGTATGTCCCATACCAGTCGGAGAGGTAACCATATGGGGAGAAGCTACTGCTGCCATATCTTCCCTAGAGCCTCTACGTTTTCGAGAAGCGAAATGGTTAATAAATGGGTATTTACAATAAATGCGATTATCCTATTTTCCTTATTTTACCTTAGATGTATGTATTAGCCAGCCCATAGTCAGTTTTGTTAGTAGAACACAAAATTTAACTAAAATTTTTTGTATTAAAAATGATCACCCTGTATGATGGTAAATAGAGTTAAAACTATCAATGTGTAGATATTCAACAAAAGTTGAATTTTTGTATTAAAAAATGAACAACATTTCGATTGAACCTCGTATATTAAGTACTTGAATATTCAGATTGAATCAGAAATGATTTTCTAAAATTGGAGGCTTACACTGCATTTACATCCCAAAGCTATTAAACGCCCAATATAATAATAAACTTGTTAAAATGTTTAACGAAATGTCGCATTTAGCGTGTTTTGCAAAGATCCAATAAATGTATCATTAATGCTTGGAAATATCACCTCGAAATTCACTAATAATATAAAAATGTTCCCTAAATTGAATAATTTTCAAAAGTTTTCTTTTAATACAAGATTACAATAATTCATTAAATGTTTGTAACAATGTGACATATTATCATGTGATCAGTTTTGTTATCTTAGATGATTGTTTTATACAGAGTGATCTAAAAATCCAGTTTATAATACTAGACTCCCCAAAACTCAGATACAAAACAGTTTTTTAAAATGAAATAAAAACATCAATTTTAAACTCGACTAGAGATATAAAATATAATAAAAATCCTTCGGGAAGTACCTTTTTGAACAAAACTGTACCCATGTAGGTAAAATAAAAAACACAACATACAAATAATGATTACTTACTTTTTCCCCAATGCCATCATTCCATATATCACTCCAGTTCCCAAAATCAAGCCACTACCAAATCCTGTAGATACCCCAAAATTTAAAATTAACGGAGGTAGAGCCAACCTGGAAGTATAATTAGTTACGTACACCCTATATATAATTGGCTGCGAAAATAAACATCATGTTTATATAGGTACTTACAATCCATATGCAGCTGCCCTATTCCAATGTGGTCTGCTTTCAATGAAATCAGCTAATTTTTGTACGTGTTCCACAAACATACAACAACAAGGAGCTTCACAGCATATCAATAAGAAGCCAGCAACAATTTGCCATAGTCCAGATAGTAGGTTTGTTACACTAATCGTCACGCATATCCATACCCCCAAAAACATAGCGACTAAAATAGATAAAAACAAGGCTTAGTTTCTAGATATGACACTAATAAAATCTCAGTGATAAGTTATTATAAATTTCTTACTAAATCCACCGACAGTGCCAACTCCTCTTCCAGCAAATTTCATCCACCATGGTACATCGTCTTTTGCTACAGGATCATGACCTGGTCGAGCCATAAGGGCTGAAATTTTGTCTTGAAATGACTGAAACAAATAATATTCTATCATTTACAGTTCACATGACTTTAAATTAAAGTATCGTACCATTGTTGAAGAAAAAAATGGGAATTAAGAAAATACTATTCTCTTTTGTCACTCCTACGACGAATACTGTCAAATCTAAACGTCAACTTGACGTCTGTCATCATAAAGAGATTTCGTATCTGTCATTTCATAAATGGCACTTCGCGAGTGCTTATATAACAGACATACATCTGCAAGTATTAAATATAAATTTACAGTCGAATTACAAATAGACTTCAGCTCTTGATTATAATTCATAATTAAATTATAGAACAGACAATATTACTGAACAGATTTTTCAAATGCAAGCATTTTCATAATTTTGTAATTAATGTTGCCTATACTTTAGGTATCCAATTTAGTAAACGTGGTAACGAAAATATAGGAGCAGGTCAAGGTACTCAGCATTTCGATATAAAATGAATTGTACAGAACAGTAACAGATTCACAGCTTCTGATCTTCAAGTAAATACTTTTGTTTCCGTGACAGACTAACAGTGACATATTATTTCATTTTCTGAGGCTTGGTACGTACGTTATCTATGCTTCGTACCTCCCTACTAATATTCCAATCTGTTTTGAAAATAGATGTCAAATCAAAAATATTCCAATTTTAAATCAAATCAAAAGTAGAAAAATCATTAGTAATACACATGGATCTTTTTCAAAAAATATTTGGTATTCATCTTAATGATGAGTATCGTCATCAGTAAGTAACTTCTCACTACAGTAATTATTGTGATGCAATAACTATAAAGAACTATCTAGAACATATTTAATTATATTTATGGAATATTAAGCAGAATATCTTTGATAATATAGATCTTACATATTTTAGATTTAAAAATGAACCTCAAACAGATGTATACAACGGTGACCCTTTCAACAGAAGAAGCTTTGATGTCTTCTCCGACCCTATACAAATGCATCAATATTTTGAGAATCAAATGAATGAAGTCCTTAAAATGTTTGGTTTTAATGGAACTAGTGAATTTTCAAGTAAGAAAATGGCTTGAAACATTGAGAAGATCGATTTATAATCATTTTGTTTTCAGTTGGATTTCCAAACTCGCCTCTAGATGGTTGGTCTCAAACATCTCCAAGTGGTCCTAATGAGAATTCTCAGAATCTACGAGACCAGTTTTTAAAACCAGGTTACGAGAAACCTAAAACTTATTATTCTGATATGGTCGATAAGGATTTAGATGATAAGTATGACAAGTATTTAAATTAGTTTGTTCACTTCTTAACTTTGGTTATAAAATTTCAGAGTGAAAAATGGTGATGTTAGCAAAGTACTGGGAGAAAAATTTGATAATAACATTGTACCTTATGAAGCACAAAAACCCAGAAATTTCTTCTTTGGAACCAGTCAAACCATAAGAACAATTCAAAATCCTGATGGGGTATGTATGTTATAGTTAAAATGATTCCAAAACCTTACACTTGGTAAATAATGCAATTTTTTTTAAATTTAAAACTAGTCCATGGAAACTCATCGTACGACTAGAGATCATGAAGGCAATGAAGAAACTACGGTATGTCAAAAAATTGGAGACAAAGAATACTGCATTATAAAGAAAAAGGACAAGTATGGTAAAGAAGAAGTAGCAGAAAATTTTGTAAATATGAATGAAAACGACAAAGACATATTTACCAAACCTAGAAATAATCAGCCAATCAATGAGAACTACGGTACTTCAGACTTCTGGAGTAAATTTTTTTAGGTGTTTAAGTCATTATGGAGCAACAATATAAAAAGATGTACAATGAAAAAATGTTTTCATTGCATCATCTTTCAATAGAATTTATTTATTGTAATATAACTTAGTTACAAATAGTTGTTTTATTAAGAGTGTTGAATAAATATTTTGTTTTCATTTAATGAGTTTCATTATAACTATACCCTGACCTACCAAAAAAACCTAAACGTTTCCTAAACTTTGCAAAAGCAACTTAACTAAAGCAGGTGTCAAATACAATCATAATGTGACCTCATAATTAATTTAAGAATGAAATTTCGTATGCCTAAGGGATGAAAATGTTGCATAAGGCTTACGATGAATCTACTTTATCAAAAACACGTGCGTATGATTGATTCATTGCATTCAAAACCGGTCGAGATGAGGTCCATCAACGTCTTCAACAGAGGAAATGTACGCTGTTGGGTACGGATGGATCTGGAATATCAAAATCTGCTGCAGGTGGTTGTACATCTCGGTGGATTCAAACTAAACAGACGTACTGGAGACACGTGCCAAAACAGGAACACGGCAAACTCCTGGTCAAAAAACCCTCGGAGTCGCTGACTAACGAAATATTAAATCTCACCAGGTGCCAGATAAAGAAAGTGGGAGGAAGGAAACAGCCTCTCACATTATCTTCAAATGTAAAGAACTAACGAAATATTAAACCTCAGCAGGAGCCAGATAAGGAAAGTAACGGGATTACTCTCCGGTCACTGTACCCTAAGGAAGCACATGCATACAATTAGCATATATAGGGAGGAACCTATCTGTCGGTTGTGCATGGAAGAGGAGGAAACAGCCTCTCACATTATCTTCGTATGTGAAGCACTGTCTCATTGGAGGTATAGACTCCTAGGACTTGAGTAACCGAGGGAGGATTTCTTCAAGAAGGACCTAGTGAAAAGACTGTTGAGCCTAATAAGGGCTACTGATGGTCTCTTCACATAAACGGTATAACCAAGAGCACAAAAATAAGCCGAAAGGTTGAGGTGCCGAGGTCTCTAAGCCTCTGACTGGTGGTGCCGAACTAATCAATCAATAGATGGATCTATTGAATAATGAAACTATACACAGTTTTATATACCTATTAAATAGAAAAGGATAATACTTGTATCTATAATCTTGATCAAGAGAAAAACACCTCATTACACATTGTTCTTTATTTTTACACATATTTTTAACATTGTTTATAAAATATAACATGAAAAATAATAAAAACGATTATACAATTTCCTACGTTTTATTACTAATTTTAAAGCCTTTGCGTTACAAATCTGCAGATATGTGAACATACAAAATACTTGGATATAAAGAACGTTTCACAATATTTCGTTGACTCGGCATCTGGCCTTGAGGATTTAATAATAGAAGTTTATATAAATCCCTCATTGTACAGTGTGTAACAGATCCGTAGTCGGTAAAATTTAGATAATTAAATTTATTTTATGAAAAAGTTCACTGATGGATTTAAAAAAACAAATGTAACTTTAATTTATTAATTGGAATTGAACAAATTAAACTGTTGAAACATACAGGGTGGCCCACCTTATTCGCTTTGATTTATTTCATATAATTGGCAGATGTTATCAAAAAATATTTCAAATAAAAAAGATATGTAGTTTATAATGTCCACATTTTGTACTATACAGGGTATCTGCATATATATCGTTCTTCGGCGGATTATATCCTGTTGCATTTGGTCAACACATTTGGTTTTATTAGCGTCACTTCGTATTTTTCGTTAACTAGTCAAAATAAGCCATTCAATCTTTTAAAATACTATAACTTTTCCGGACTGAATTTGTTAAAATGATGATAAAAGGAACAGAATTGATAACGGAACATAAAATTTCTTGCCCTCGTTATATTTATGACAGTAAACTTTCATATGTCCACATATTGTTAGATATTCAAGAAACTTCCCGCCAGTTTAAGATAAAGAAAAAAAATACAAAAAAGTACAAATATATTAAGGTACACTGAATACTTTTTCCTTTAAAACTTACTTAACTAGTTATTTTTGGGGAGTAGTATCAAGGGTAGTAAAATATAATTTTTGTTATATAAAAAACGGCTTTAGTAATACTGGACTTGATGAATTTAGTCTTCAGTCATATAATTTCAATGTGGACCTCTTCAAAATGTCAAACGACTCCATTTAAGGATGCTGGAAAATAATAAAAATCCATTTCAAATTTAGTTTTCCCTCTATATATATATCTTTATGTAGGTACTATCCTTACTTACACTAGGTATAAAATTGTGTACATTGTGTTGATTGTCTGTCTGGTGTATGTTAAGGTTTAAATGTGAAGAGACGTAGTGTCTGTCACCTTTATAATTATACCCTCGTCCTCTTCTTCTTGACAAGTCGAAAGTCTTTTCTCCAGCTTTTCTTCTTTAAGTATTTTCTCTTCCTTTCGTCCAGGCTTCTTCTTTTTAAATTTACTGGAATGAAAAAAGCCAACATTCAATGTATTATTTATGCCTAAACAGGCTGGCCATTTTGTAAATACCACAGGAATAGAGAAATATTAAGATAGCCTCCGGTGAAGCCTGGGAAAAACTGACAGGAGACGGTGAAGTCCCTAAGACTGATTAGTTTTACATTAGCATTCAGGACTTTGGAAAACTGCTAGATAGACACGACAGGGATGGAATACGGGCACATCAGAGACCTGCGGGATATGCATATGACGATGACTTTCAGTCATCTTGGCACAAAGGAAGCACAATACCACAGCTCACAGCTGGGGATAGAATGCGAATAATAGGTACTCACTTTTTACTCTTAGGGCTCTTCTTCTTTTCTTTGTCTTGGCTTTGGTTCTCATTTACATGCTTCCAGATTCCAGTTTTGTCTACTTCTTCGGATATATTAATTGCAGATAAAGGGATATTCATGACGTTACCATTGGCCAACGGTATTTTTAAATTTCCAGCTTTTTTTTCAATTTCGATTGGATTATTTCCGGATCCTTCCTAAGAAAATTAATAATACCAAATTATTTCACGTAAAGAATAATTTTTAGCTACAGAGAGAGGTGAATTTATATATATTTATACAAGTGATTAAGTAAAAAAAAACGAATAATCAAAAATATTTTCTCCTGGTAATTTTGCCGGGAAAAGATTTAAAAATATGGTATAGTTTTTTTCAGAGTTTTTGAGCAGCTCCGTCACTGCGTTTGTCTCAAAAACGTTGAAAAACTATAGTGGGGAGATCTTCATACGATTATGTACAAATTATTGTAGATATTGTTTGCTAAAAACTTTAGTAACCAATTTTAAGAAATCTGAAAAGCACGTCAAAGAAATGTCATTTATCCTTATCGTGTAAAAGTATCAATTTAAAAGCGAATTAGATCTGTTAAAGAAAACAAAAACTCAAAAAACTGTATAGTTGTTAGCAAGTCATATTTACAAGTTAGTTACAAGTGGAAATACAAAAAAATGAAGGATATTTGTGATATAAACAATGGAGAAAATTTTCAAAACTGGTTACAAAATTAGTTAAAAATTATATTAGGATCTTGTAAATTATATATTATATACAGGATGGAATAAAAACATCATTGGCTGGCTGTTTCAATAAAGATCATGAGGGAATAAAATTACAAATGATTGCGTTTATTCCTTATTTTATATGCTCCACACTGTATATATCTATTACGTTAGTCAGCTGTGCAGGATTTTTGCGATAAAAATGAGATAATTACTTACGTGTTTGATGTTTGTGATGGATTTTTCTCGATGAAAGCGAAAAATAAAATAAAAAAACGAAATAAACATAAATATAATTTATTTGAAAACAAATATAACTGTAAAATATAAATAAAATATAATATAGGTAACAAGAAAAGCTAAATAAGCTGATGTGATGTTCCTAAAACTACCCCAAATGAAACACACTAAATATGCCGAGAGGGGAGGAGCCGAGTTGTCTCCGAAGACCGCCAGGTAGATTTTTATTAGGGTCGAGTTGTCTCCGGAAAAGGTTAAAAGATTACCAGAATTTCACCTGCCCCAAGTATTTATTTGTTAACATGTAATGCCCCTTGCCCTCACAATTAATTATTAACTTATTGTTCTTGAAAAGTTTTTTTACGTTTTTTTGTCTTGTTGAAATAAAATATGTTTCATTAATTTATGGTTTTAAAAAAATTTAAGAAAAGTATACACCTGAATAGAATGGGAGACAACTCGGACATGACCCTTTTCGAAAACAGGTAATAACGTGTCCGATTCGGGAGACAAACTCGACCACGACCAGCGAGAGATACGTTGCCATATTTTAATATGTCAAATAGATCAATTTTTTGCTTATTGATTTGTTACCACAGGTCTATTTTACAACACAATGAAATTAATACTTATTTGTGGTACTAAAAGTACTGAACTCACCAAATCTCCCTTCGCTAAAACTAACTACATAACGGGATGAGTTGAAAAAAAATCGCTAACAGATTAAACAAAAATATAAATTTTAAATAAATACGATTGCAGATGGATAATTATTTCAACTGTCGCTAGGGAATGACAGGAAAGAAAGAAAAATAAAGCAGTACACTGCCATCTAATATGATAGACTTGTCAAATTTTGAACAAGTTGCGTCGTTCAAATCGTGTTTGACAGCTATTGAAAGCAGGCAACTTCGTGAATTTGAACTAAAATAGAATTTGATTCGCGGGAAATTCAACTGATATCAGTTATAGGCATGTTGTACGAAGCTAGTTTAATTGAAGATCAAATCTGATCGCAGATCATCATCAAATATTCCTTGTACTACGTTTAATCTATGGATCTACTACAAATTAAAGTGATCGTCTGTTAGCAAGCGATCAAACCAACTTCAGGAATTTCAAGCTTTTACAATTGAGTAATGAGCTTTTCTTGTGATGTTGATATCAGATTGTATTGAATAGCATAGATAATTATTTGGAAGAACTGACTGACGATGAAGATTTTTTACAGTTCAAATAGAATGGAATCCGCGAATACCATAGAGTATTTCTAAGTACATCCACATCTCTCTATAGGTGCTATCCTTTGATTTAGCATTGGATGTGTTACAATATATTCGCCCATGCTTTATTTTTAATTTTATTGGTATAATCAGTATGACTTCTCACATTCTATTTCACTCGCCCTGTCTTTCACAAGTGCCATCAAAACAGCCTTTTCGGTTGCGTGAAATTGGTTGCACGTTCAGTGCACTTTTTCTCCATTATTTTATTATATACCACAACAAAACTTTTAGAATAATAACAAATATAACAATAAAACAGTTAGGATGTAAGCAATCACTTTTGATGTTCACAAATGACATTTCTTCTTCTAAAATATGACATTGCTAGGAACTTTTGAACAGCTCACAAAGTTAATCAAGGATCAGTTAACTGAATATAGTTCAACGAGGCTTTTAAAAATGAATCAATGATCAATTTTGATCTGAACTTTGGATTACCAGACTTCAGTACAACAAGGCCATAATTGTACTTTCTCTTTGTTTTCCTTTCTTTTTTATTAAAAAGTATGTTTAAACATTGTTTGGCACTGAAAATATGGTAAAATAATATCATATTTTATATTTACCCATACATTTATTGTTATTTAAATTTCTTTTGATTGTCAATAATATATATGACCCTGCATGAAGAGTACAACACAAATAAATAGTCTATAGTATAATAAATTACGTTTTCATGTCTTTTGTAATATTGTTTTCATAAAACTATTTTTTATTTATCACAATAAGCTGAAGATCATATCATTTATCAAGAGAAATATCTACATTGGTGAATTTGTGAGAGCCACTCAGTTTTTGTTATGCCACTGTTATACAAAGGTAAAAATTTCTCTTAAATTCACTAGTTTGATGATAACCTAAAAGGCACTATGTAAGTTTTAAAATTCACCTATATAGGTTTCCAGAATACTAGAAAATATGACAAATTTTTAGTCACATCACAGTTTAAAAATGCAGAAAATTAGATCTGTATTTTTTGACAACCAAGTAAGATTTAATTTCCTGCATAAAATAATACAACAAAATATGATTCACTATACTTAGTAATAAATATCTAAATGTAACTTACAACGAAATAAAAGATATTTTTTCTTTTTGTACGTCGACGCATGGAAAACACAGATATATCTATCTATATACTTCTTTGATAACCTATCATATAACATTTAGAAAACAAATATAAAATCAGTTTTAAAATACTTTTACACTGCGAAAACAAACATATTAACAACCCAATTATATTTATGATCTTATTTGAACGAATCCCAAAGTATTACGGCTCCTTAACACCCTGATTGCATTTCATATACCGCTTATTAACAATCAACTTTGGACCTAAAACTAATTTAGAAGCATATCTAACACAGCCCACCTCTTCATCTTCCAACTGATAGATCTTGTTATTTTCTGGCATAACATCATCTAAAATTCTAAGTTCTCTCCTTGTAAAAACCCAATCTAGAGATTTTCTAATACCGATCATCACCACCAGCATCAAAGGAAATAATATGGACGTCTGGCTGAAGGATTTCACCATCCAAAGGCAAATTAAACAGGTAAGTTGAATGATTGTAAAGAGATGAACTTTCTTTATAGGTACCTGTAATATTTATTTGTATTATTGTATAATGCTTATTAATATAAATGTTTTAATGTTATTAATAATGTTAATGTTAACTGAAATGTAATTGATTGTATTTTTCATTATTCCACTAGTGGATAAAGTTGTACTTTATATGCTTCATAAGTGTGCATAAAACTCCAATTATATATAATGTGTTTGTGCATAAACAAAATAATTAAAAGTTTATATGTTATAATTGTGTTTTTTGATAACTCACTTGTCTTAGGAACATAAAATCTGGTTGGTATTTATTGGGCATCAGCATAATACGAATCCTATCGAAAAATTGTAGTCCTTTTAAAGAAGCGATACCCATGTATAAAAACACCCCGAATAGAACAGGCATTGGTATATGACCTAACATAGGTGTGAGAAAAACTGATAAACCAATGGATAAAAATATCAATATATGAGTAACTCTCTGTTCTCTTACACCCAAAAATTGAGGCTTATCTCCTGGTGCTGCACATTCCGATTCCAGTTTTAAAGAGTGAACGTGAGTTATGGAAAGTACCGTTGCTGCCACAAACCATGGTAAACCCATAATCGAACATATTTCGATGAGAATTGATAGGATGAATAGATCTAAGTGATAACCACAACCTAGAAGGTAATTTTAATTAAAAAAAAAATTGGATATAAAATTTTTCAATTACAAACCTTTTTTGAGTTTAAATTCTTTTCTGTTTACAATGACTGCAGTTATTTGTTGGTCCATGAATATTAGGATTGTACCTAGTAGAGCTGGTGGTATTGCTACGAATACAGTGTATATAGGATTGTGATTGAAAGGGGATATTACCCAGCCTCTTCCAGGAAGGGTGGGTTTAAATTCGTGAGGAACTTCAAGTTTTGGCGTCGGAATGCCTATGTAGTAATCCAAAAAAGTCATGGAGCATATTGCTATTATTACAGCGAAATCGCTTATAAATTGACGTACCTGAAAAAAATTATTTAGGAAGGATCCCACTTAGTGGTATATTGGGATATAGTTCTGTGTTGTACTTACTTTGGAGGGAAAGTAGAGAGCATTTTTAAAGTCTTTCAATTGTATTGAAATAAAGAATGTACCAAGAAACAGTAAAACTGACATTAGGAAGATATCCGGAGCGAATGGTGGAATGAAGCAGCCTTCAGATAACGTCCCATTCAATTGCTGTAAACACAAAAGTTTATGATTATAAAAAATTTGTGAATAACTTTTTTTTATCAAGTACCTACCTGACACAATGTTTGATTGACCGTAGCGGAGCTCGAAAAATTTGGCATCGTTTTTGGTAATGTATCGTTCCAAGTGCAAGAACATTCCAGATTTATATTATTTACATCTATGGTGATGGGGAATTTCTTTCCGATCGCCCATACGTTTTCAACAGCCTGAAATTTTATAAACAAGGTTTTTAATTTTGCAAACAAGAGTATCACTTTTTTGAAGTAAAACATCTATTGGCGCGCCTTGGCATTAAAATCGGCTGGTTTGCCGTGACGAGCGATATTTCACAAAATGCTTTTCGGCGACATAAATATTGATACCGCAAAAATAAAAGATATTAAAGTACGGGCTCGAATAAAATATTCAATATCGGTGCACAAAAATATCTGTTAATATACTGTTTTATTTTGATATATCTGGTATCCTTTGAATCCAATAATCATTAATGATATTTTGTAATGTTATTAAACGCTCTGAGATAATTTGAATCATTTTCTCTTGGTTTTCGAGTTTCTCCATTAACATTTGATTAGTGGATTTTTCTTCTGCTTTAGGATTGGCTTCGTTAAGTTTACTGGTTGTTTGTGCGAATGTTTTCCCTTCAGTGGTTTTTGAATTTTCAATGTTAATTTTTCTAGTGTTTTTAGCTTCCTCTTTACGTCCCTCTATAATTGGCTGGATGTTGTTCACCACAAATTATGCATTTTGATTTGTTATTTTGTGGTTTTTTGCAATGAGAGGTTAAATGCTTTCCAGCACATTTGACACATCTGGGAGATCTTTGACAAACAACAGAGTGTTCAAAAGTTGTCTACTGTTTATTTCTAGCTCTATATGCAAAATAGAAAAGACAACCCTCGTATAAATATATGAACAGACTTTACATACTTAATAAAAATTATTACTAACCTTGTATATAAAAATAAATGCAATGAGCGTAGCGAAATTTTCTTCGGTAAATCTAGTAATATAGCAAACGAAAGCGCTAGCATCGATTGCAACCAATATCATCAAAATAATAGATATCCATGTACCTATCCAAAATCTCAAAGACATATAATCCCACTTCATAGTTGTACAAAAATCATAAACAATCGTTTCGAATACTAATACTGGTCCAGTAGATCCTAAAATAGACAAAGGTTGTCCGGAAAACAATCCGTATCCAATTCCACAGACGAATCCCGATACCAACGACTCCATTGCTGCCATATTTTTACCAGTCGCTTCCGATAAAAGTCCTCCAAACGTTATTATCGGCGAAAGACAAGCGAAATAAAGAAATATCCAAGAAGCTATGCATTGAGTAGAAAAAGCGTCTTTAAAATCAGACAAATAAAACGGAGTCTTCCTTTTAATATCGTTAATTAATCCTCCGAATAATATTCCAGTTCTAGCTAAGCCAGCTTCGGCTCTTTGCTTTTGTTCTTCTTCTTCTTCGTCTATTTCTTCGATCATTTTTTCTGGTGGTCGTTTTCTTGCGTCTTGAGAAGGTATAGCTGCTGGAGGTTCTATTCGTATAGCTGGATCCCATTCTCCGGGTGGTAATACTGTTACTGCATCGAGAAATTCATCTATCCCAGCTAATAAGTGACTTCTGTTACTGGCTCGGTAGGCTACCTCGTGGAATACTTCGTCTGACATTAGTGTTGCCATAGCTCGTCCGATTTCATGGTAACCTAAAAAATATTGTATACACCTCGTAGTTATTTTAGAACAATTAATAGTACTTACTAGAAGTGGTTGATGAAGGTCCAAGTAAAATAAATAGAAACCTAGTTGGTACTGGAACTTCAGTTAAATCCCCCAAAATTGTCGCTGTGTTAAGTCTTACGAAAGCTGATAGAGTTTTTTCTAAAAATCCAACTTCTCCTACTAGGATGTTACTCGCCTCTGCGCCTGTTGGTATCTTTTTCATAAAAGCTAGGTTGTGTTGTACTTCGGATAGATCTCCGGAACTATGATTTCTATTTATAGATACGTAGCTGGCACTTTTCTTCATGGAGGGTTTTTCTGAACCAAGGAATTAACAAATTAAAATCAATAAAATTGTGCGTTTCTTTTGTAGAGTAAAAAAAATGTTATCATGCATAAATAAGTTTAAGAAAAATTTAAAACCAAATAGACATGTAAACCATAGATGCAAACGGAACAAAAAAACTGGAACATAAAAAAGTTACTAAGTATTTGCAATCTTTACCCTGTCCGGGAACGGCTAAAAATTTTCCAACTTCTTTCGCAGAAGATTGTTCCCTAAAATGCTCATCAACTGAAATTTAGAAAAAAACTTTCCTATAACAACATTTAGAGCAGAAAAAATGAATTAGAACTACTTAAATTCGCTTTTCTTTATCTTTGCATGATATATTTTGGCTGGCGCCATCTTCTTTTGACCAACTTTCTGTCCCCTCTCAGCAGGGATTTTCACACAATCCAGAGTCCTTCCAGTCTGATTTTTGGAATTTTGAACCCCTATTCCTCCTATTGTAGGAACCGAGTGGGCAGGAAAAAGTACTGGAGCAAACTTACGTATAATGATCTAATGATTACGAATATTTGAATTTTGTATTTTTTTATTCGATACTTACTCTTTGAAGAAGAATGGTTCTTCGTCTCGTGAAAAGACCTTATAAAAGGCAAAGTATGATTCTTTGTCTGGTGTTGATGCCTGTGTCTCTTCATCAAAGCTTCCTTTACTTTCCCTTTCTTATCAAAAGGTAAACTGTTATTATTTATCATATTATCTAACACCAAATCTGCAATTTGTTCGATCGACTTAGCCTCCATATCCAAAATAACAGTTCCGTTTAGTAACAAACTTCTTAATTCAAATAAGGAATGTAAGGATAATGTAGCTACGTGTGGTTTAGACCATCTATTACCGCCTTCTTCGACGTCTTCTTCAAATTTGATCCATCTAGCTGTTTCTTTCCATTCCAAATCCTCCCCGTCTCCGACCAGCTCTTCCATTTCGGAAAATAGAGGGTGGATTTCATGTTTGTCGTCTTTTGCATCTTCTCCAAGAATGAACTGCACTCTTTGCGAGGGAGGAGTGCCTGAAAATCGAAAAGGTTTTAAAAAATAGCAGTAACAAATTCGAAGAATGATGATTTTCAATCCTACAACTATATAATCTACTAAAAAACAGTAAAAAGGGAATAAAAATGTTATTTAATGTAATGTGAACTTTTATATGAATTCTGGACGTCCGAGGAAGAGCATACAAGTACAGGTAATAAAAATATAGATGAAGTAAGAAAAAAATGGAAGTGTCAAAGATGTAAAAGTGATTGGGTGAATGAAAATAGTGATGCAATTTTTAACAAAATTGTGATAGGAATAGTGAAGTCTTTTCCATGCCTATACAATACAAATAAATGAATTTGGTGAAGAAGAATACAAAATATACAACTCGATGTATAATGCAAAGAAGATAATGGGTATCACTGTTAATCATTTAAAATATATTTTACGAAAAATCCAAATTGTAGAGGGCTGCAAATTAGTATTTTTTAATTGTAAGGGGTAGAAATTTTTCAAAATTAAAAGATTCACAGTTCCAAACGGATGATTATGCGATGACAGATCAAAAAATCAGGCTAAAACATGATCAAAACACATTTTTATCCGGGAGTTCGAACTATGAAAAATATACCTACACACAAATAAATTTTAATAATATCTGTACTCCCGTATAAAATTGTTTGAAAATCTTACACATTTGGGGATCTTCACTAATACTTAGTCCTCTTCTTCTTGATGTTATTGTACCTAGAAATACGATCACAAAAATAAGGAAATCCCTGCCCTAAAATATACAAAGTTTCCCAGGAATTCGTACCAAAAAATTGAGAGATGATAGGGGGGTCAAAATAATTCGACTAATTCGACCCCGAAAATTCCCATAATAACTTTCTAAGGTCCCTAATAAACATTTTAGATTTTTTTGATATTTGGTTCCCCTCAGTTTCGGGTACCCCTGTATACAGAATATCATAGATACGTCCTCGCTGATTTGTTCCATAACTAACTTTTAAATATGGATATCTATTAATTCGACACCGTAGATTAAGAAAACGCCCATAAAAATTTCCTAAAGTCTAAGGTTAAATATTTACTCTCCACTTTCGGGTACTCCTGTATACAGGATATCATAGGTACGCCCTCGCTGATTTTTTTAAAAATTTGTTCATTATCTGAAAGTGTGGATTTCAAATTTCAGCTCAAAATTCTTATTAATATGTTCTCTACGATTTCTTGACTATGCGCGAGTACTTTTTAAATTTTCAAAATTAGAACCAAGCCTCTCTATTGTTTATGGTACGAACTCCTGGAACACCCTGTATACAAATTATTCTTAACGCTTTAGATTTTGTAATTTGATATTTCAAGTAAGGATCGATTTAACCATTAAGTCAACTAGACGGCCAGAACCAACATAATTCCATATTTATCCGAAATGATAACCTACCCTTCAATAATTGGTCAAAGGGATACCGAAACCCTCACGGGCCCTCCTAGGGCCCGATAAAGGCATAACCAAGTTGGTCGTGGTTTAAGTTAGAGCTCCTGGAATGTCGTTTTTGAGATATAATTCGTCCAAATTTAGATTTTTAATAAATTTAAAAAAGACCAAAAGTTGCTAGTGTTTTTAAGATTTTTTTTATCTCGCCAAGTAAGTATAATGCATAATATTTTTTAAATTGGTCTGTAGGTGATAATGACAACATAATTACTTGTTAAAATAGTCTTATTAGTAAGTATTAAATATATTAATGTTTACTGTAAAAGTTATTTCAAAATATCCATTACCAGTTGTTTCTGGTATACACTGGACCATTCTTGAAATTCTGTAAACATTGACGATGAAAATAAGAACTGAAAGTGGTATTTTTGTATACCGTGTCTTAATTTCTACTCATTTCTAAATAGTTATATTAAAAAATTATTAAAATAAAAAAAGTGCACAAAAGTTTTGAGATTATACAACATGCTTTTATCGCTAATTATCTACTAACTACAACGTAAAAAGTGTAAAAATAAAAAAAAATCGACCAGTAACACCAAACGAACTTACTAGGGCGACTTTCTTGGGGCCCAGTAATACCATTTCCTTCAGGACTCTTGTGACGATGATGATGGCGTCGGTGTGAGTGTCGACGTTCGACGGGTACGTGTACGCCAATAAATACGCTATGCGCGCGATGACCTGGCAGACAAAGTCAAAATTTCTGACTATTAATAGGCGGTTTATTTGCAACTCCGAATAATAATGTATATTGAAAGCATTGTAATATTTCCGCGTAATATTTATACACGTCGAATTAAGGTTAAGGACAAAATTTACTGTTTTACACCAAATTAAATTACTCCTTTCACTTTTGTTGGAGATACACTAATATTTACAATTTACAACTAACAAGTAAACAGATAATAAAATTATCCAACAGTTCTATCTCTAATCACGTGGGGTTAATTAACTTATTTGTATTAATCTTTGATAAGAACTATTTGCATGTGCTTATTCAGATTTCGTGCGTGACAAAAGATCCTTAAATATCTCTATAAAACCGTAATTATCTGGTCCCTGTCCCATCCACTTCGAACAAAATAAGGACAAATAATCTCATACCCAGCATACGGTCTGATTCGTCTAGTGGTCGCTTATCTTTATAGACCATTCCAGAACACACGACTTTGACAGGTCGGCCATATTGTGTTGGAGGGCAACCGAATCGATTAGTTGGAGTTGAACCTTGCGGGTTTGTGTTTTATGAACAAAAATTGGCTGATATAGGTACACTAACTAACCTTCGATAAAATGTCGAGAGCACACACGTCAAGTTTAAAGTTGTGATTCACTGAAGTGGCCCCGTTTTAAAGCACCAATCCAAGTATCGCGGCGTTGATCAGAGAGATCAATTAAATAGTCACCTCGCTTCGTTATAACAGCCGGAAATCGAAAAAAAAGATACGTTATCTCTTTCTCCCAGCATTCCATACTTAACAATACTACAAAAGGATGGCTTGTTGGTTTAAACTAATTGTTAATTAAGTCTAACTATTATCCGATGTTTACCAGTAAACAATGAACTTAATAGAATATATGCCCTCCATCATAATATGGCCGACTTGTCGCTGTCAGTGACGTCATTCTAGACTGGTATATTGTGTGCCGCTTCGTTTCAATTTTCTAGCTGGAATATAACCTAACTTTGTGATAATAGACCATTCCAGAATAACGTCACTGACAGGTTGGCCATATTGTACTGGAGGGCACACAGTTACACTTTAATTAACAATGAGTTCTTATAGAATATGTGCCCTCCATCACAATATAGCCGACTTGTTGCTGTCAGTAACGTCATTCTGGACTGGTATATTGTGTGCCACTTCGTTATACTTTTCTAGCTGGAATATAATCTCACTTTGTAATAATAGACCAATCCAGAATAACGTCACTGACAGGTTGGCCATATTGTGCTGGAGGGCACACACTTACACTTTAATTAACAATGAGTTCTTATAGAATATGTGCCCTCCATCACAATATAGCCGACTTGTTGCTGTCAGTAACGTCATTCTGGACTGGTATATTGTGTGCCACTTCGTTATACTTTTCTAGCTGGAATATAATCTCACTTTGTAATAATAGACCATTCCAGAATAACGTCACTGACAGGTTGGCCATATTGTGCTGGAGGGCACACAATTACACTTTAATTAACAATGAGTTCTTATAGAATATGTGCCCTCCATCACAATATAGCCGACTTGTTGCTGTCAGTGACGTTATTTTGGACTGGTATATTGTGTGCCGCTTCGTTATACTTTTCTAGTTGGAATATAACCTTACTTTGTAATAATAGACCAATCCAGAATAACGTCACTGACAGGTTGGCCATATTGTGCTGGAGAGCACACAGTTACACTTTAATTAACAATGAGTTATTATAGAATATGTGCCCTCCATCACAAGATGGCCGACCTGTTGCTGGCAGTGACGTTATTTTGGACTGGTATATTGTGTGCCGCTTCGTTACACTTTTCTAGCTGGAATATAACCTCACTTTGTAATAATAGACCATTCCAGAAGAACGTTACTGACAGGTTGGCCATATTGTGCTGGAGGGCACACAGTTACACTTTAATTAACAATGAGTTCTTATAGAATATGTGCCCTCCATCACAATATAGCCGACTTGTTGCTGGCAGTGACGTCATTTTGTACTGGTATGTTGTGTTCCGCTTCGTTACACTTTTCTAGCTGGAATATAACCTAACTTTGTGATAATAGACCATTCCAGAATATCGTCACTGACAGGTTGGCCATATTGTGCTGGAGGGCACACAGTTACACTTTAATTAACAATGAGTTCTTGTAGAATATGTGCCCTCCATCACAATATGGCCGACTTGTCGCTGTCAGTGACGTCATTCTGGACTGGTATATTGTGTGCCGCTTCGTTACACTTTTCTAGCTGGAAAATAACCTAACTTTGTAATAATAGACCATTCCAGAAGAACGTTACTGACAGGTTGGCCATATTGTGCTGGAGGGCACACAGTTACACTTTAATTAACAATTAGTTCTTATAGAATATGTGCCCTCCATCACAATATAGCCGATTTGTCGCTGTCAGTAACGTCATTCTGGACTGGTATATTGTGTGCCACTTCGTTATACTTTCCTAGCTGGAATATAATCTCACTTTGTAATAATAGACCAAACCAGAATAACGTCACTGACAGGTTGGCCATATTGTGCTGGAGGGCACACAGTTACACTTTAATTAACAATTAGTTCTTAGAGACGTATCTAAAATGCCAAACCAATGATCCCACAATAGTTCCTCTTTTTCAAACGAGATGGCAGCAAACAGTGAATCTAATTGTTTAGTATCGCACATAAGTGGAATGGTCACTTATAATAAATTCCATTACAATTACATACATTGTGATTTTGAAATAATTTTACCCACCTTCAAAATCTTTTTCATCGAGTGGAAGTTTAATTTTATGATCTGCGGCGGGATCTTTTGATGCCTCATCATAATCAAGTGGATCCATCTCACTTCTGAAACAGAAAATTTTTTTATTTAAAAATATTTTAGTTGCCAAGGAAAAAATGAATCTATATAGCTTCGACCATATATACTAAAATAGAAGCAAACAATATTTATTTGGGACCAGAATTCTATGTTGCCATGTTGTTCAAATTTTCCGAAAACCTTGTTAAATTTTAAATTGGAAATTTCTTTGCGCCACCCTTTCATTCTTTTGTGTTCGTCTAAATCAAACACACTGTATTCAATTTATCTCATTGACTTGTGCTTGTTTTAAATCGTCAAACTTGGATAGTTAGAAATAGAAGAATTCCTAAAAAGTCTGTTTAAATTTAATTTATAATTTAAACATCAATTGCAAGTTAAATCAAAATATTAGAGCGAACCATGTTAATCTGCTTATTAACCTTGACAAATTAAACTTCTTATCAAATCCTTCTGTCAACAAGTAATTTAACGCAATTTTCCTTAAATTGCGAATTTCCTCATCCACCATTTCAACTACGTTAACCTTGGATCGTCTGATTACACTTATTCGATTCGATTTTTTACTACTTCATAGACTTCTAGGAAGCGATCTTTAAAGAGGAATTAATAAAAATCATTTCGCGAATATTAATAATTAATTAATGATAATAATATTTATCCTTACATTTCTGTAACAGTCCATGGTACAGAACTATACATCAAAATTTTCCTTAAAAGATAAGTACAGTAGGTACTATCTAAATAATATATTGAAATATTCCACTGCTAATTAATTCCTAATTCTAATATCAATTATTATACAGAGCATTTTAATAAAAACTATCCACCCCACATAATTCTGAAGACATCACTTTTATGAAAAAATCATATAAAGGGAGACGTCTTTTTGCTCATATAATGTTAACCCCCTATAGTCACTACTCCCAATTTTTTAAATGGAACACCCTACACATTATTGCATTTTGCAAAAATTTTCCATATATCACTTAGGAATAATCACAGTTTATAGTAAAAAAAAATCGAATAGCCTACACACTGTAATAATATTATAACCACACGGTGTACGAAATAGCAGAAATTTCCGGTTTAATCTCGACATTTCTATTTACATATCAGAGAATAATCACTTTTACTTAATATTCTTTATGAAATCTAGAACTGTATAATTAACAAATGCACTTTTGTATCACTATTACTAGATAATTTTAAAAAAAAAATCTAGTTGATATTGTGATGTTATTTATATATTCTAATCATGTATTTAATACAAAACCCAACTGTCAACGCCCATGGACAAATACAATTAAAAATAGTTGGAATTGCGAGGACTAATAATAGTCCTGACCATCGCATAAGCGCAGAAAGGTCGTTACAATGAAAAAATTGGATCTTTTTCTAAATTGTGGTACTATGAATTCTGTCTGATCTAAAACCTGATCCAGGCAAGCATATAATATTTTTTCTGCTGATTAGTCATCTTCCAGAGATGATACATCCTTAATGACATTCTTCAAAGGAGATATAAAAGCCTTGGAGCAGACCAATCCTGGTTAACTTCGCCAGAAGTCTGTAATTCTTCCTTCCTTTATGGTACTACTATCTAAAAAAAACTTTATGATCAAAAAACTGATCCAGACAGGATTTCTACTGCTTCGTTGACTGTTCTTTTATAACATTTTTCCAAGTAGGTATAAAATCCATATCCTGGTAAATATTACCATAAATCAGAAACTCTTCCTCCAGTCCAGATTTCAGTGTCTGTATCTCAGAACTTGATGAGGTGTCAGTGGTAGATTATGTTTCTGTGGAGCAAAGTATATTTGGAAAAGTAGTTTTGATTAAACACCTGATCCAGACAGACTCATAATATTTTTTTGCTGCTTCATCGTCTTCCAAAGATGGCACTTCCTTGATATCACTCTTAAACGAACGTATAACAGTCTTGGTAAATTTGACCAAAAGTCTGCAATTCTTCTCCCATTCCAGATGTCATTGTTTGTATCGCAGAACTTGATGAAGTGCCAGTGGTAGATTATGGTACAATGAAGCCACGTCTATTTAGAAAAATCTTTATAATCGAAAACATAATATAATATTTTCTCTGCTGCTTCATCGTCTGCTAAATATGACACCTCCTTGATAAGGAGATATAAAAGCCTTGGAGCAAACAAATTACTTGTGAGCTTTACCAGAGTTCTACATTCCACCTCCCTTTCCAGGTTTTCACTATTTGACAGAATTTGATGACAAAAAATTAGGAACATTTCTTGATTATATAGAGAATTAAATAGTATATTGTGCAACAAGTGGGGAAAGTTCAACTTTTCTCACGAGTGTGGAAAGTACTTTCCCCACATGTTGCACACTATACTTTTTCTACAACTGCACAAATTTAAAGAATACAAGTAAAGTAACTTAATATTTATTTTTATGGTTAGTAAAACAAAAAGAAAAGGTGAGCGGTCGTCGGACCTCCGATAGAAGCTTGCTTCTTATGCACAATAGAATGACCATTTTTGACCATTTTTCAAAAATTTTGATAATTTTTGACAATTATTGACCATTTTTTCAAAATTTTTGACCTTTAGACCATTTTTCCAAATTTTAACAATTTTTGAGCATTTTTGACAGGTTCTGACAATTATTGACCATTTTTGACAATTTTTAACAATTATTGACCATTTTGACAGTTTTTCATAATTATTGACCATTTTTTCAAAATTTTGACAATTTTTGACAATTTTTCGAAAATTTTGACAATTTTTGACAATTGACCATTTTTTCAAATTTTAACAATTATTGACCATTTTTGACAATTATTGATCAATTTTTCAAAAATTTTGACCATTTTAGACCGTTTTTCCAAATTTTAACAATTATTGACCATTTTTGCCAATTTTTTAGCATTTTTGACAGGTTCTGACAATTATTGACCATTTTTAACAACTTTTCAAAAATTTTGACAATTTTCAACAATTATTGACCATTTTTGACATTTTTTTATAATTATTACCATTTTTTCAAACTTTTTGACTATTTTTGACTATTTTTTTGAATTTTAACAATTATTGACCATTTTTGACAATTATAGACCAATTTTGACAGTTTTGAAAATTATTGATCATTTTGACAATCTTTCAAAAATTTTGACCATTTTTCCAAATTTTAACAATTATTGACCATTTTTTACAGGTTCTGACAATTATTGACCACTTTTGACAATTTTTGAACATTTTTCAAAAATGTTGGCAATTTTTTACAATTATTGACCATTTTTGACAGTTTTTTATAATTATTGACCATTTTTTCAAAAATTCTGACAATTTTTGACCATTTATCAAAATTTCAACAAATTATTGACCATTTTTGACAGTTTCTGATAATTATTGACCATTTTTGACAATTTTTCAAAAATTTGGACAATTTTTGACAATATTTTCAAATTTTAACAATTATTGACCATTTTTGACAATTATAGACCAATTTTGACAGTTTTGAAAATTATTGATCATTTTGACAATCTTTCAAAAATTTTGACCATTTTTCCAAATTTTAACAATTATTGACCATTTTTTACAGGTTCTGACAATTATTGACCACTTTTGACAATTTTTGAACATTTTTCAAAAATGTTGGCAATTTTTTACAATTATTGACCATTTTTGACAGTTTTTTAAAATTATTGACCATTTTTTCAAAAATTCTGACAATTTTTGACCATTTATCAAAATTTCAACAAATTATTGACCATTTTTGACAGTTTCTGATAATTATTGACCATTTTTGACAATTTTTCAAAAATTTGGACAATTTTTGACAATATTTTCAAATTTTAACAATTATTGACCAATTTTGACAGTTTTGACAATTTTTCAAAATTTTTGACTATTTTAGACCATTTTTCCAAATTTTAACAATTTTTAAGCATTTTTGACAGGTTCTGACAATTAATGACCATTTTTGACAATTTTTAAATATTATTGACCATTTTGACAGTTTTTTATAATTATTGACCATTTTTTCAAAATTTCAACAATTATTGACCATTTTTGACAATTTTTTAGCATTTTTGACAGGTTCTGACAATTATTGACCATATTTGACAACTTTTCAAAAATTTTGACAATTTTCAACAATTATTGACCATTTTTGACATTTTTTTATAACTATTGACAATTTTTTCAAAATTTTAACAATTTTCGACCATTTTTCAAAATTTTAACAATTATTGATCATTTTTGACAGTTTCTGACAATTATTGACCATTTTTGACAACTTTCAACAGTTTTTGATCATTTTTCAAAATTTTAACAATTATTGACTATTTTTGACCATTTTTTAAAATATTTGACAATTTTTGACAGATTCTGACAATTATCGACCATTTTTGACAATGTTTCCAAATCTTTGACAATTTTTAACAATTATTGACCATTTTTGACAGTCTTTTATAATTGGTGACCATTTTTTCAAAATTTTGAGTTTTTGTTAAAGTTAAAAGTTCAGACTTTGATTGTATCTAATACAAATTACTTCAAATTTGACAGAATCTTGTTCAAAAGCGGCAGATAAGCTCAGTATGATTTTAATGGTATAACAGTTATATAGCTGTCGACTTGAATGACATTTTTTATTTACAATTTATTGTTAGTAATATTTGAACTTCAAAATTATAGTTATCTAAATTAAACATGAAATAAATAAAATCTCTAAGCAAAAATTGTGTTACGAAGTCACCAACTCAAAGTTTTGACGAATGCGAAGCGTCTGTTTTCTAGAGTCTTCTGGTACGGCAGTGTTTACGGATACGAGGAGCGTGGTAAATTCAAGAATCTTCGAGAATTGAGAAAGACTATATATACGAGAGTACAGAGTTAGTTCACAGAAAGTTTTAAGTAATCAGACAGTGAATAATTTAAGGTAATATTCAAGTTGTAAAAATAAGTTATAAGTATTATACCGAGTGTAAATAAATTAGTAGACATTGACTAAGGTGTGTATATAAATTAAGTTTAATACAGTGTATAAGTGTGCTATAAATAAATTAATAGTAATTAGCCTTATAATAGTGTGTATAATTTTGATCCCAGAATCCTAGAACTATTCATTTACGATTTTGTCTCTCATAATAATGGATTTTTGCTTTGTTTTTAATTGAAAAAAAAAATGTAAAACAGGATTTATTTACTATAGAAAGTTTAATTAAAACGACTCTTAAGCAAAAGGTATTGTTTAACAACTTTGTTTGTAGCTATTCTAATTAAAGACATTGTTAATACATTAATATCATTGTTTTGACTGTAAATGTTATTACTATTGATTGTAGGAAGTATATTAGCATTTTATACCTATTTTTATTTTGCAATAAAACAATTTGTTACTAATTAATTTTACGACTAAACAAAACTGTTAATAAATAAAATACTTCAAACGTTATGAAAGTATACATTAACAAATAAAGTTTTGTTTATTATCTAAATGGGCGACCATATTATTTATTTATAAAACCCTCCGAAAGTCCGTCCCTACGGTCGATTATCTGGTAGGATTTCTCTCACAAATGGAGATTATAACCTCAGTACGAAATATCTCCGAACTAACTTTACTCTAGTGTACCGGGTGTCTGATTAAGAGAGGCAACCAGCAGCATCTTAGAAACTATGTATCGTTCAGCTTAGAGAAAAAAATATGTAGTCCATAAATTCACTCTTCATATTGAATTTGTCAACAATTTATGACGTCTGGACGCCTACTACATTAAGTAAAATTTTCTTACTTAAGTATAAAACTTGATCCCCTAGTATATCTATTTTTTCTCGTATCTTCGCTTAGGAAATAGATATTGAGATGCGGTTTTTAACAATTTTTTTTAAATTTCGTCCTCTTAATTGAAAACAAAACAATTGTTCAATCACTGCCACCTAGCGACCGTTAAAACCCCATAACTCTCCTGCATTGCCAGAAAAGCCTGGTCGTCCTGGTAGTAATTTTTTCCAGGTGTGCCTTCCAATTCAGTTTGGAATCAAGGGTCACTCCCAGATATTTAACTTCTTTGGATATTTCTTGTTCTTCTCCTAACATCAGTAGGTACTCTACCCTGCGGGACTCTCTCTTCTATTCGTAGTTCGTGTTTTTTTAATAAACTGAAAGGTCCTCTTTAAGGCACCATTCCACCACAATTGGTAGTTGTTCTTGCAGGACATTCATAACTACCTCTGGGAACTTCCCATTGGTGAGAATCACTATGTCGCCCGCAAATCCCTGGGTCCATAAAAGTGATTCGTATAAAAAAAGTTTTTTTTTCTGATAAATTAGATACTGTGGAAATTAATAGTTAATATTTCTATTTTTATTGTAGGTTTACTTTAATGTTTCCTTATCCTTGTGGTCGGTATCAAATTACAAATAGTGGATTTACTGATATTTTTATCGTCATTCGATGAAATCGAAACCTACGTAAAGAAAATCTGTCCGTAAATATAAAATTCGATACAAATATTATTCCTTATAAAATTAAATAAACAAACAGTAACGATCGTTTGGATTCGAAAGCACAAACTGCAAAAACATTTAAAAAATTCGTAGCTGTCTACTGTATAGGAAATGAAATCGGCTGCAAGTAATAGATATGCAATATACATGAGAGGTATCTTTATCTGAATAAACAACGAATTTGTCACGTAATATGACTTTATTTGCTTGTAATCATTAACGAAGTTGTCTCTCAAACCAATGAAATATTGTAGAGATACTGGAGAAATCCAGTGGCTCGAAAAACTTTTAAATCTCACCTAAATACTTTTCTCAATAGGAAAACAAGAAATTATCTCTGATCTGGATTCCTGACTAATCTGGCATTTATTGTAACGAAACGGCCAAAATCCAGACCAAAAATTTCATGGGCCAAAATCGATCCTATTACTGATTTTACAGATACAGTGGTGGGTATGGAAAATAGAAGGTATTTTATTTAAATAATTAAATTTTATCTTGAACGACTATGTCGTATGTCACATGCAAATTTTTTTACGTACGGGGGATACTCAAAAGTATTATTATTAAAGCTACACACTTGGGAAGCAAGATACACATACCACTGTATCTCGAAAATCAGTTATATGGTCGAGATGATTCGAAAAACGTTATGGAATTGTAACAACAATTGTAATATGAATAATCTTTTAAAATGACTTGGATCGTCTGAAGATCATAATTGGTGGTCTCTCCTGTATGAAATAATTATGCATTTGGCGCTCCACCGTATCAGAAGTTGCTTCTAGTACTATATTGTTTTGTAAAATCATTGGCATTTGCTTAAATACTTGTAAAAAGTGTACTCAAAATAATAGATAGTTGGTAATTGTCTGAGGATCCTAATTGGTGGTCTCTCCTTTTGAAAGAATAATGCATTTGGCTCCACCGTATGAGAACTTGCTTCTAGTACCTTATTGTATTGTAAAATCATTGACATCTGCTTAAAAATTTGTAAAAAGTTTACTCAAAATAATAGATAGTTGGTAAATGTCTGAAGATCCTAATTGGTGGTCTCTCCTTTATGAAAGAATGATGCATGTGGCTCCACCGTATGAGAACTTGCTTCTAGTACCTTATTGTATTGTAAAATCATTGACATTTGCTTAAAAACTTGTAAAAACTGTACTCAAAATATTAGATAGTTGGTCTCTCCTGTTTGAAAGAATGATGCATTTGGATTCACCGTATCAGTTCTTGCTTCTAGTACCTTATTCTATTGTAAAATCATTCACATTTGCTTAAAAATTTGTAAAAAGTGTACTCAAAATAATAGATAGTTGGTAATTGTCTGAAGATCCTAATTGGTGGTCTCTCCTGTACGAAAGAATGGTGCATTTGGCTCTACCGTATCAGAATTTGCTTCTAGTACCTTATTGTATTGTAAAAACATTGACATTTGCTTAAAAACTTGTAAAATTGTACTCAAAATAATACATAGTTGGTAATTGTCTGAAGATCCTAATTGGTGGTCCCTCCAGTATGAAAGAATTATGCATTTGGCTCCACCGTATCTGAACTTGCTTCTAGTACCTTATTGTTTAGTAAAAACATTGACATTTGCTTAAAAACTTGTAAAAAGTGTACTCAAAATAATAGATAGATGGTAATTGTCTGAAGATCCTAATTGGTGGTCTCTCCTGTATGAAATAATGATGCATTTGGCTCCACCGTATCAGTACTTGCTTCTAGTACCTTTATTGTATTGTAAAAACATTGACATTTGCTTAAAAACTTGTAAAAAGTGTACTCAAATAATAGATAGATGGTAATTGTCTGAAGATCCTAATTGGTGGTCTCTCCAGTATGAAAGATTTATGCATTTAGCTCCACCATATCAGAACTTGCCTCTAGTACCTTATTGTATTTAAAAACATCGACATGTGCTTAAAAACTTGTAAAAAGTGTACTCAAAATAATACATAGTTGGTAATTGTCTGAAGATCCTAATTGGTGGTACCTCCAGTATGAAAGAATTATGCATTTGGCTCCACCGTATCTGAACTTGCTTCTAGTACCTTATTGTTCAGTAAAAACATTGACATTTGCTTAAAAACTTGTAAAAAGTGTACTCAAAATAATAGATAGTTGGTAATTGTCTGAAGATCCTAATTGGTGGTCTCTCCTGTATGAAAGATTCATGCATTTAGATCCACCGTATCAGAACTTGCTTCTAGTACCTTATTGTATTTAAAAACATTGACATTTGCTTAAAAACTTGTAAAAAGTGTACTCAAAATAATAGATAGTTGGTAATTGTTTGAAGATCCTAATTGGTGGTCTCTCCTTTATGAAAGAATTATGCATTTAGCTCCACCGTATCAGAACTTGCTTCTAGTACCTTATTGTATTTAAAAACATTGACATTTGCTTAAAAACTTGTAAAAAGTGTACTCAAAATAATAGATAGTTGGTAATTGTCTGAAGATCCTAATTGGTGGTCTCTCCTGAATGAAAGAATGATGCATTTGGATTCACCGTATCAGTACTTCCTTCTAGTACCTTATTCTATTGTAAAATCATTGACATTTGCTTGAAAACTTGGAAAAAGTGTACTCAAAATAATAGATAGTTGGTAATTGTCTGAAGATCCTAATTGGTGGACTCTCCTGTATGAAATAATGATGCATTTGGCTCCACCGTATCAGAAGTTGCTTCTAGTACTATATTGTTTTGTAAAATCATTGATATTTGCTTAAATACTTGTAAAAAGTGTACTCAAAATATTAGATAGTTGGTAATTGTCTGAATTGGAGGTCTCTCCTGTACGAAAGAATAATGCATTTGGCTCTACCGTATCAGAATATGCTTCTAGTACCTTATTGTATTGTAAAATCATTGACATTTGCTTAAAAACTTGTAAAAAGTGTACTCAAAATAATAGATAGTTGGTAATTGTCTGAAGATCCTAATTGGTGGTCTCTCCTGTATGAAAGTATGAAAGAATTATGCATTTGGCTCCACCGTATCAGAACTTGCTTCTAGTACTTTATTGTATTGTAAAATAATTGACATTTGCTCGAAAACTTGTAAAAAGTGTACTCAAAATAATAGATAGTTGGTAATTGTCTGAAGATCCTAATTGGTGGTCTCTCCTGTATGAAAGTATGAAAGAATTATGCATTTGGCTCCACCGTATCAGAACTTGCTTCTAGTACTTTATTGTATTGTAAAATAATTGACATTTGCTCGAAAACTTGTAAAAAGTGGACTCAAAATATTAGATAGTTGGTAATTGTTGAAAAAGTAATGAAAAAATTTTACCAATTTAATTTTATAAACTTGATTCATCGTCGAAAAGGCAGAGATGGGTACAAAATTTTTGCTCTCTAGCTCCACAAAAGGTACTCATACTTTTTCGATAAATATCTTAATTATTCGGTATTAAAATGTACAGGGTGTTTAATAGTTAATGCGCTCTAATTTACTGTAGGACACCTATCTTAATCTACAGCTGGTTCACTATTTTGTGCAATATGGTAATGGTTCCAGCAATCATAACTCCAGTTACTCTGTACAAACGGTCAGCGTTTTGTAACAGACTATTCCGCAAGAGGTCGCTTTTGGCAACACCCTTATGATTTAAATTTATTACATTCTTCTCCTTGAACTAGTTAAAAAAAAGACACATTTTTATTTTTTTGACAAGAACGCACGCAGCACATTGACTCTTAAGAAATAAAAACATAAATACAACTATAGTTTATTTCAGAAAGGTATAGAGTAATAAAACCTCATTAGGTATGCAAAGGGAGCACAGAGTGACCCAACGAATATTTAAGCCACTTTCATAGTTTGGCATTGATTTCATTGTAAAATTCTTTCTTTTTATCAAGTGCAGGTAGTACCACCCGAGTTGGGGTCAATATATGGATTTAGCCTATTGTTATCCACTCACAAACACTGTCAAAGGCGTGCCGGTAGGATACTCGTAAAAAGGAAAGAATTTTAACAGAATAAAAATTAGGCATTATGTACATAGTATTAGGTACACTTATTTTTTATCGAACATTATACAAAAAATACATTATACAGAAATTAAATTATAAAAAATCATAATATTCTTCGTCTTCTGAAATTTTAATATTACAAACAATACTATATAATTGAGCCGAACTGGACGGAATTCCCCATTTTATTACTCTATACCTTTCTGAAATAGACTATAGTACCTACCCTCATACAAGCGATTTTCTCACTAACTTCCACACACATTAATAGTAATACTTTATATCCATCTATTTATCTCGATTGAATATAAAATGTGTTATCTGGCAATTTTCGTTATCAACTTTTCCTGTGACACTAAATTATATGTTTATTATAGTAGAATTCTCTTTTTATTTATCAAAAGCAGACAACTGCTCAAATTTAGTTAATAGACAATCATTAATTCGCAGGAAATATATTAAAAGCTATATACAACGTTTTAGATGATTAAATAAGTTACTGTTTTTATATAAAACATTAAAAAGTTCCTTAGAAATATCAATGTTTTATTTATAAAATAAACAAAATACCTTCTAATCTTACCTTAAACCTACGCAATGTAATTTTTTTTTTTTTTATCTTGTTTTGGGTGAGCGACCGAGGTTGACAACAAACAACACGCACGTTGCCACAAAACCAAACATACAGTATATTATCACACCGACGGTTACGCTGCTACGAGTGCAACTGTTAGTTAATAATTATTCGAATCCGAAAAAGTACCCGACCGCGACAACGTAGAAAATCGTAAAGACAATAAAACATAGAAGTGGAAATATACTGTTTTTTAAATAATTACTTAATACCTGTGAAACTTTAGGGTATGGTTATTAGTTAAACTGGTTTTCTTAATGATTATTACTTCGTTTTTACTTTAAATGTTACAAGGATAATATTTTTCTACCATCGACAACAAGATATCTGTCAGCTGGTTTCTCGAGATTGTTGACCGTCGACACAAGAGAAAAAGTTATATTCGTTTGTATTAAGTCTATAAAACTACCTCCTCACTTCTCAGAAATTTGAAAACCTGGGACATGCCACAAGATGGAATGATGAAAAAGTATAACTTTTCAAAGAAATTCGTTACGAAATTAAGCAACAAGAAGGAATGGGATCCAAATACCATTACCATACTTGGAAAGAATGCCATTCAATGGTACACAAACGGCTCAAAAGCAATAGAAGGAACTGTACGAAACAGGAACCAAACACTCTGAAAGCTTGGGAAAAACCACAAGTATCTTTCAAACGGAAATTCGCGCCATAAGAAAGTGTGCCCAGTTCAATATTGATAAAGGATATAAAAGACAAAGGATTATCATATGGTCGGATAGTCAAGCAGCCAATAAAGCACTGAGCTCTTGTGTAATCAGTTCCAAAATGGTGTGGGAATACCTAGACAAACCCAAAGAATAATACAGTCTCCTTACTGTGGATTCCAGGAGACACTGAAATAGCAGATGAACTATCAAAGAGGGGGACTGAAACACCCTTTTGCGGTATCAGCTCCAAAGTAATATTGGAAGAAATAGGCGAAGCCGAAAAAAAGAGAAGATCTGACAATTGGAAAGATCTAGTAGGACTTAGACAATCAAAGATTCTTCTGGGTGACTACAACCTATTGATATCAAATGAATGCATAAGTCAAAGTAAAACTGCACTAAGAGTTTTAACAGGGATCCTAACGGGACATTGTCGCCTGAATGGGCACCTGAAAAAGCTCAAAATAGTGGAAGAAGAAGAATATAGATTCTGTGCCATGGATGAAGAAACCTCCATCCACCCACATACTTGAGAATTGCACAGCAATTCAGAATCCTAGGTGATTACTGGATAGAAGAGGGACATTTACCTAAGTTAGAGCCTGCAGATATCCTAAAATTCCTCCGGGAAATAGGACTAAAGGAGCTATTACTCTCTGAGATTTTCCTCAGGAACTAAGTAGAAGTGAGGGGGCACTTTAGATCTTTTAGGTCTCAGTGAATTTCACCCCAATATACATACGTACATTATCGAGATTGTTGACCGTTGACAGAAGAGAAAAAGTTCTATTCGTTTGTATTAAGTTTGTATTGACACATAAACATTCACCGAGTCTCGAACGCAAAAAAAATTTACCAAACATGACCCATCTGTACAGTGGATGACACAAAACGTAACTGAGCGACCATCTGCGTTCGTAATTCAAATGCGGCATAAGTTTCTCTGCTTTCCGCATGGAACATAAAATTTTCGACGCTCATCAGCAGTTCATAGACGTTACTCACTAGTCCCTTTTTTAACCAATCTTCTCTTAATCGGTGAAGGACTACTTGTCCTGCTCGGTTTACATCGCTTGGAGTTAAATCGGGGTTTAGCTTTTTTCAATCGTTAACTCCCTCGCTTGAAAGGGTGAAGCTCTTTCGAGTAATAGATTTATTCAATCGGTAGTGGAACAACTTTCGACCAGGACCTTTTAATGGTTTCATTGGCTGTTTTAATAGTTACTACTCTATCGACACCAGACGTTGTTTGGATTACTTTTCCCAATTTCCATTTTAAGGGCGGCAAGTTATCTTCTTTGACTAACACTAATGTTCCCAATATTGTATTTTATTGTATTGGTTTTCCACATTAATAAACTCCAGAGACCAGCGTCGCTAGAAGTGTTGCTGCAATTGCTGTGTCAGCTGATATCTGGATAAATGGCTTAAAGGCAATTGCTGAAGATCTGGATCTGATAAAGTTGTCATCGGTTGTCCAATGAGGAAATGGGAAGGAATAAGAGCAGAAGAATCGTTAGGATCAGAAGAGAGCGGAGTAAGAGGAGGAGAGTTAAGAATTGCCTCAATTTCTGCCAATAGAGTTGAAAGCTCTTCAAAAGTCAAGATTGCGTTTTTCATAACCCGCTTTAAATGACCCTCAGCTGATTTTACTTCAGCCTCCCAAATTCCTCCAAAATGGGGTGAATAAGCAGGTATAAATTTCCAAGAAGTGCCTAAATCGTTAAATGTCTCCTGAAGGGTATTTACTTGAGAAAGTAAAATTGTATCTAGCTCGTTTAGTTCAGTTCGTGCTCCCACAAAATTGGTTCCATTATCTGACTTGGTTTCCCTCGACGAGCACAAAATCTACGAAACGTAGCAATGAAAGCTTCAGTGGTTAAATCACTGACTAATTCTAAGTGTATTGCTTTTGTGACCATGCAGATAAGTTTTTGCTCCACGTCCCTTTCGGTCTTTAATCATGATAGGTCCCGCGTAGTCTATACCGGTTACAGATAATGGAGGAGGAGACTTAGGTAAATTGCCCATAATTGGGTTAGGTAGGGATGGTTTTACTTTGAAACAATCAATACAAGAATGAACAATTTTCCAATAACGATTTCTCATAGACGCTAAAAGAAGTTGGGGACCAGTATGAAATGATCTTAACTGTTCATGTTGAAACATTAGTTTCGTCAATGGATGTTTATCAGATGTTTTTTATCAAAATCAAAAGATGAAGCTTGGATTCTACCACCCACACGAATAAGATTATCTGAGCTGAGAAATGGATTCAAGTTTAGAATTCGTGTCTTTTTTGATAAAGGCTTATCGGCAAGAAGAGCAATATATTCTTCCGAAAAGCATTCGAGTTGAGACAGTTTTACCAGAGTTAACGTAGCTTGATTTAGTTCTATAGAGGTCAAAACACCCCCTCTTCTATCTGGCATCTTAGTTTTGCAATTATAAGGAAATCTTTGAATGAAGGCCATCGTTCGTCGTAGGACATTAAATTTGGACAATTTTTTGAAAGGAAATAATTCAATATTCACTGAAAATGCCAAAATTAGTTTTTGTTTTTTAAGTTCTGGTATACTTTCTGGAGGTTTGAAAAGTGATTTCGGCTAATTTTCATCCTGCTCTGATAGCCATTTTGGACCATTCCACCAGAGAGAAGGTGCTATTAGATTTTTTGGACAGATGCAGTTTGTTGGTGTGCCCCGACACTGTATTAAGAAATTCTTCAAATTCGCTTAATGCTACCCGTGAAGGTCATTTATACCTGAACGTACCAAATTTATGTAGGTATGTATAAACGTTTAGATTCTCATCTTAACTTATTTGAGTCACTCAACAACTTTTCACAGGGTAATTTCATATTAAAATGAGATGCCGAAAAAACAATGAAATAGTTGTCAAGGTCGTATCTATGACTTACAAATAAGTGTTCTAAACGATGTCTTACTTAAAATAATTCTTTTGTCCCAAAAAAATGCTTCATAAACATTTTAATTATTTCCTGAATCAGTGAGGAGATATTAAAAACTAATAAGTGTAATACTATGAAATCATGACTGAATATTACACAACTAAATTAAGTACAGCCAAAATTATTATCAATGCTAACAAAAACAAAAAAAAATCAGTTGATGTTATCTCGTACCTCTTCTCTATTAATTTACAGGGGGATTTGTGAAATTGACCATACATTTTAATTGGTTGTAGTGTTTACACGGCTCATTTGATTTTTCTAAATTTTTCATGAAACAGTACACAGTACATTTCACAAATCACCCTGTAAATTAATAAAGAAGAGGAGTTGACACTTTTTAGTAGCCAAATATGTAAAGTTCCTTATGACTCACTCTGTATAACACACTTTATCTTAGGTCAAAAGTAAAATTCGCAATTTATTTATTTTTAAATGGCATACAGTGTCTTTAAACACCTTAGAACAAATTGATTTGTTAATTTATGATTATATTACGAAAAAAAAAGTGTTTATCTATTCCAGACTCTATCTCAGGTGGGTTCAATACTAGATTCTCATCGAATCAAATTCCCTTTTAAATTATCCTCATTCCACTTTTTCAAAGAGACGACTGGCAAAATTTAAATACTATTGATCGAAGAGTGACCGGCAAGATCACCCTACTTGATATCGCTTGATTTTTTTCTCTGAAAGATCGAAAAAAATCATGGCCCCAGAATTCCTTAATCTATTCACTCGTTTCAAAGATAACGCTTCGGTGGGATATTTATTCGCCACCCCGTACATAAGTTTATTATTAGCTATTATCAATTTACTTGTGAAAGGTTTTATCATAATTATATAAGAATATTAAATAATTTATTTTTGAAATAAAAGTATACCTTTGTATTGTATCCATATAAAGTTGAAATTAACAAAACTGTTGACGGTACTATCGCAAGGTATGCCAAAGGATTGATTGAAATTCAGTAACTACTTAAAATATTATCTTAATAAACTGGTTTTAGCGCAGCCGTTGAACCGCACTTTACGATGGTGGTTAGATCTGTGGTTCACCTTGAACCATGCAACTTATGTGAAAATTCCAGAAAACGATGAGAATCTTTTAAAAAGGGAAGCAATATCAAAAGCACCTACAAAAACCAAAACAGAATCTTTATTTCGAAGAAGACAGAAGGTGCCTACAAATAATCAAAAGTAAAATAGGAAAAAGATTGGTACTACAGTGGTACTTTACTGAAGTAATTTAAACTTAATTAAGCCAGTGAGCTCTTTTAAGGTCTTTAAAATAAAATACTTTCATTTCTTCTTGTAAGTAGGTAGGGGAGCGCCGGGATGGTTTGGACAGCGGGAGGCATTGGACACATTCATATTTACCGCCAAATTATAGAAGGGGTAAAAACATAACCTTAATTAGAAGCGCATTTGAATGCTCTTAGTACATCATCTCTGTCTTAGTATCTATCTATATTGGAAGCAAGTAGGTCGTATCGTTTCGCGGTACAGCCATTTTTTTATTTATCTACGTGTTCATTCTAATATTCCCATTTCGTCACATGTCAAGTATTTTCTAATGAAATTGGAATCCTCGCTTGCCTGCTACCTCAAAAGATGTTCAAATATGTATCACGGTTTAACGCCAAAAGCTACTCGCAGATCATCAGTCTAAATCATCTTAAATTTCCAGATTCTTGGAAAGCAAATAAATCAGCTGGAAAGGACTGGTTCACCGGCTTTTAAGTCGACAGTCGAAATTGTCCATAATTGTCCAAGTTTTAATAAAACTACGGTCGGGAGATTTCAAGATAAGTTAGAGGAAGTTCTGAAATGGCATGAGTACACTGGATAAGACATATCTAATTTAGATGAGACGGGAGTTACCACAGTACAAAAGACACAAAAGGTGGTTGCTACCAAAGGCCAGCATCAAGTAGGTAAAGTCGTTTCGCGAGAGCGAGGAGAGCTGGTTACCCAAGTGGGCATTATTGGAGCTAACGGAATAGCACTTCCTCCAATATGGGTATTTCCAAGAAAAAAATTTGATAAACATCGAATGTTGTTCCAGAAGAGTATGATGCAACTGACTTAGTTCATTCGTCTGGATGGATGACCAGTAATAATTTTTTAATGGTTTTAGAACACTTTGCAGCTAATGTTCGTTGTTCTAATGAACGTCAAGTCCTTCTTATAATGCACAATCGTCAAACCCATTTATCTGTGCCTGCAAAGGAAATGGGATTACAATTTTAACTCTTCCACCGCATACATCTAATAAGTTACAGCCATTAGATAGAACTGTTTTCGGCCCATTCAAAAGATTTTTCAGCCTGGATGCTCGCTCATCCAGGACAGACAATATCCATTTATGATCTGGCAGCTATCTGCATGAAAGCTTGAGATCGGTCTGCTACTCCCTCCAATATAAAATCTGGATTTAGTTGTACCGGAATTTGGTCGAAAATATTTTTAGCGAGGAAGACTTTATTTGTTCATCTGTTACAGACAGGGTAGCAACGGAAAAAGACCCCAACAATGTGACTCTGTCAAATGAGGTTTTAAATAAAAATCCAGATTTATCTCAGCAAATCGGCTCCTCTACACAAGAGCGAAAGTTTCTATCTCCATCCAAAATAAGACCGTATCCAAAAGCTCCCGAAAGAAAGACAACCAGAAAAGGACCAGTGAAGAGGACATCTATAATTATTGCAACCGATACTCCAGAGCGCGATAAAATTGAAGAAGAACGCTCCAAAAATTGATAATAAAAAACAGAGAAGGTAAAGAAAAATGTATGAGCGAATCTTCTTCTTCCAATGAGGAAGAAGTTATTTACAAAGACTCATCTTCAGAGTTAGTTTTGAAAGAAGATGAGGACTTGGTAAATCTCACCAAACTTGGAGTTGACAATTTTATAATTTGCAAGGTGTTTGGAAAAAAATCTGCTAGACATTATGGAGTTAAAATAGAAGAGGTCGTTGAAGATGGCTTTAATGTGAAATTTTTAAAAAAGCAAGTGGCTTCCAACCGGTTTTGATTTAGGGAAGAGCCTCCAGCATTTTTGTCATATGAAGAAGTTGTTTTGAAACTACCAAATCCAGATGTGCCAAATATTTGGACATGATATATTTTAATGTTGATGTTACCGAGTACAGTTTATGTTAATGTTGAAGTAATTATTCAATAAACAATTTTATTTGTGTTTTTTGAAAAATAAATGATTTGCATAATATTTGTTCTTAATAATTGCTTGTCCAAACCCTCCCCATAATTGGGGAGGGTTGGGACAGATTACATTAAATAAAATAAATGTATCTATCAATACTCATCGTCATATTTTTTCAAAAAAAAACCAAAAGTATATGTAAGAGACATGTATTAACCATCCTCGATATAAAATTTTAGTTATTCCTTATCCACGTCCACGCCACAATTATTTATTCAAACATTGTCCATACCCTCCCGGCGCTCTCCTACTGCTTCTTTCAGCAATTTCTTTTCTTTAATTTTCATTAATTAAACTTACCTTTTATACATCCATGTGGAATGATGTGTAAAAAATATTCACAAAATTACCTAAACTGACAAATCTAAACAACCTTCATCTACAGTTCTAACAAATTCCCCTAAAACACAAATTAAACTTAAATTTTAACGTATCGAATGGTATCACTTTTATTTTTTCTCAATCTATGAATATATTTGAACACGGATTTGACAATTTTTCTAACAGGCATTTCGTTTATATTTAAGTGCAGAAGAAGAACAGTGCAAAATAGAATTTCGATAAATACGTTTTTTCGAGTAATTGAAATTGAAGAATAGTTACAAGAAGTGAAACGGGAGCATTTTCAGTTGGAAAACTAAAATTACACTACCCCGAACAACCATCGAATGCAAATTGCTAAATATACTTGGTCAGAAATGATCACGATGTTGTCGGATCAATAAAATGTTCCACAAATGTTAGGGAAGTAAAAGTTTTACAATCCCACACAAGATTTTTATCTGTCTGTTGGTATCTCTGAGTACTCGTCGAAGCTAACAACAGCCTCTTTTGAATGCTTCTGTTGTTTTGGTTTCAAATGAAACAGTACGTTCAGTACAGTTGCGTACATGACTGCTCAGATTTACGTACAGCAATTTATTAACAATGTTAATTATACGTTTGTTTCATGCTGCTATTGGATCAAGTTTTCTATTTATAGACGATAATGCTGGACCGCATCGTGTAAGAAAAGTCGAAGACGCTTTGGACTTCCATGTGCTTTGGACTTCCACATCCAGAATTCTTCACCGCCCCCTCGATCACCCGACCTCAATCCCATCGAATATGCTTGAAACCACCTCCACAAACACTCCAAGAACTTTTACCTCAACTTTGGAGACAAATCGATCAAGATAACTTTTTATTTTCAATAAAAATACTATCAAATGAAGTAATACAACGAATTTACTTACTGAAGAATTGTACAAACATTCCTGTCAACTGGCTCTAAATTAAAAATCAAGTATAGTAAAACGTCCAAATTTTTCCATGTTTTTAATATATTTGTGGAATATTGACAACAACGCTTATTGATTTATGACGTATGGTATGTAGACTTGCGCCACATATTGATCTCTAACAGAGCACGAGAGAGATATTAGAGATGTTTTCTCTTCTCTAATAGGAACTCGAATCGAAGAATGAAATGTAGTGTTAAAGAATGAAAGCAGGACTCTCCCCTTCAAGACAATAAAGTAGTAAAAGTGGAACAACTACCCAATTAAATTCTATTTAAAGGGCTTGCTTGTAATAAAGGGAAAATGGCTGCTAAACGGGCGATAGGAGACACATGGGGACTAAATCCCTTGCTGTACACAACTTTGGTGAGACCCATGGTTACCTATAGAGTCTTAGTTTGGTGGCAAAAAACAGATCAGAGGAAAGCCGAGCTAGAGCTATCAAAACTGTATCTGCATAACGGGTGCGATGAGAAGTAGCCCTACTGCGGCAATGGAAGCCATTTTCAATCTTCCGGCTCTTGCTCTGCATGTTAAGGCGGAAGCGAGAATGGCTGCATACAGACTGGAATGCAATGGGAATTGGCACGAAGGAAATGAGAAGTGATAACATGCTGGCCACAATTAACGACAACCAACCATACCATATCTAGCTGAACTGGGATGGGTTGGAAGCATTCAGCCAGGAAGGAACGTTGGTGTGGTACACAGACGGATCTAAAACTGACAAAGGAACAGGAGCTGGAGTCCATGGTGCCAGACCCAGGTGCAATGTCCACGCATCGTTGGAGAAGTTTGGATCAGTATTCCAGGCAGAAATCTACGCTATCGACACGTGTTTGCAAATGAACATCGAATGGGGGTATATAGAGGCCAAAAGATCCTCATACTCACAGATAGTCAGGCAGCACTGAAATCTTTAGCATGTCCCCAGATCAGATCTAGACTGGTCTAGGACTGACTGCCACAAAAACTTTTAACCCTGGCAAACCATAATAGAGTAACTCTTAAGTGGGACCCGGGACAAAGCTAGGGTCTGAAACTGCATTCACTGGACCTGTTAAGGCGGAAGCGAGAATGGCTGCATACAGACTGGAATGCAATGGGAATTGGCACGAAGGAACCAACGCCCATCGTCATTCCAGAAATGAGAAGTGATAATATGCTGGCCACAATTAAGGACAACCAACTTTACCATATCCAGCTGAACTGGGATGGGTTGGAAGCATTCAGCCAGGAAGGAACGTTGGTGTGGTACACAAACGGATCTAAAACTGACAAAGGAACAGGAGCTGGAGTCCATGGTGCCAGACCCAGGTGCAATGTCCACGCATCGTTGGAGAAGTTTGGATCTGTATTCCAGGTCGAAATCTACGCTATCGAAAATCTGTTGCACGTGGTTGCACATCTCGGTGGATTCAAACTAAACATCAGACGTACTGGAGACACGTGCCAAAACAGGAGCACAGCAAACTCCTGATCAAAAATCCCTCGGAGTCGCTGACTAACGAAATATTAAACCTTAGATAAGGAAAGTGACGGGATTACTCACCGGTCACTGTACCCTAAGGAAGCATATGCATATATAGGGAGGAACCTATCTGTCGGTTGTGCATGGAAGAGGAGGAAACAGCCTCTCACATTATCTTCGAATGTGAAGCACTGTCTCATTGGAGATATAGAGTATCCAAGGCAGGATTTCTCCAAGAAGGATCTAGTGAAAAGACTGTTGAGCCTGATCAGAGCTACAAAAACGGTACAACCAAGAGTACAAAATGCCTAAAGGCTAAGGTTCCGAGGTCTCCAAGCCTCTGACCAATCAATCAAAATATATAACTCAGAAAAAAGAAGACAGTATGTTTCTTATATTTTATACGTTAGTCAAATACATCAGAAACTGTACAAATAATTTTACAAAAACATATACATATCCCAAACGTTTACAAAACTGCTTGACTATTGATACTGATAATCGAAACGTACTCAGGTGTATACAGCCAGCAAAAACGTTTTAAAACCATATCCAGTACTCAGTTACTATTCCCGAGGTTTTTCTTTTTTGCGTTTTCCAATTTTAGAGCTATAAGTTCTCCAGGACAAGTTTTATTAGATGGTGTATCATCTTTTACTTGATTACTATAACTTTGCGAAGAACTTCCAGATTTCGATCTCCGTCTGTCTTTTTTTAAATTATCCCATTCGCGGTACTGTTTCGACAATTCTTCGACTACTTTTCTAACGGCACATTCGGATTGTCTCAACATTTTTTGCACATGTTCATCACCTATTGACGAATAATATTTTAAAAGAGTATTTAAAAATGTATAGAAAATTTTCTATTACCCGTTAAAATAGCCATATTATTAGCAATTTCTTGTAACTTTCTATTTTCCGTATTGGCAGCTTGTAATTCTTTTTTCATCGAGCATATGGCTTCGTATTCGCAAGCTTTGGTCTTTTTAATATTATCCTGCTTTTCTTTTGATATTCTTTCTAGCTGTACGATTTGTCCTTTGGCTTCATTCAATTCATTTTCTAATTCATCTATTCGCGTTTTATAACAACTAGTTTCACAAGATACACCCTGTATAGAGCTCTTCAATTCCGACTGCATTTTATACAGTTTATTATCCGCCGAAGCTATAAGTTGGTCTTTCTTCTCTATTTCCGCCCTCATACTGGCCAGAGCTTCCTTCATCCTCGACTGAAATTAATAAAGAAGAATGACCAAAAGTACCAAATAAACAGTTAGAAGAAACTTACCTGTATATCATCTTTATTTCTGATCAAACTATCAATTTGTTGCATGAGTCTTTTGATCTCGTTTTCTTGGTCGATTATACAAGACTGTAGATCGGCGACTTGCTTTTTTAAACAATCCCTTTCTCTTTTAATCCCTACCGATGCTTCCAGTTGCGCCTTCAAAGCGTCATTTTGACTTTCCATACCTAATTGTTGTTCGTATCTTTGTTTGTACATGTCTCTTTCGTTGGCTGAATTTTCCAAACATTTGCATTTGTATCTTAGATTTTCGTTGTGTACTTGTACGTGGGATAGATCGTTCAATTTTATTTGAAGCTTATCTCTTTCTACCGATAAGACTTCAGCTTCTTTGGCTTTTGCTCTTAAGCTCTCCATTTCGTCTTTAATTAGATCTAAACGTAAAAATAATATAGAAAAATTCCCATAAAGATTGACTAATTATTACCTAATCTTCTTTGTATCGCATCCCTTTCAGCTCTGACATTTTCCAGTTCTCTTTCCACGCATAAACATCTCGATTGAATTCTTTTAACGTCATAGCTGGACGATTTTTCTTTTTGTAACATTCTTAATTGTCCTTCCAGTTGTTCGGCTCTGGCTGCTCTCTTTTTATATTCTAATAATTGTGCTTGCATTTCATTTATTTGCTCCATTTTATTTTGCATTTCATCTCTTTCCGCTAACGTAGTGTCTATCATCGCAATTCTGTTTTTATAAATTTCAAAATCTTCCGGCAACGTATTTGTACATTTTCCCAATCGTCGTTCCAGCATTTTTACTTTATTATTTAATTCTCCGCATTTTTCGCATTCCCTTCCTTCCTATTTAAAAATAATACTAAATTATTTAATGGAAAATTTACAAAAGGAAATCTCACCTCTTCGAAATTTGATATTCCAGTTCCGCTCGCAACTGTGCCTCTCAGTCTTGATTTTCCTCGACGATTCGACCCCTTTTGTTCCCTTCTCAATTTTTCATTTTCTTCTTCTGCTGCTTTCAATTTCATACAATATTGTTTCAAAATATCCAGTTCTTTTTTGATGATGTTTGCTTCCATTTCAGGACCAATTCCTCCTCTATTAAGTGCACTCAATTCCCGTTCAAATTCTTCCATATCTTGTGAACAATCAGTGGGTCTCTAGCGTAAATAATATATCGTTTATATTTTTATATCAATTTTAACATTTTTCTTACTGTCATAGCTCTAGTGCTTTCCTGATACATTCTTTGAAATTCATCCCTTTCATTTTGGACGTTCATGATGTTATCCTGTTGCTCTTTACATAAACATTCTAAAGCCTATAAAAAAATACATCAAAACTTTACAAAATAAATTATAACACCATTTAACTCACCTTCAACTTATTCTGTACATTCCTATAAGCTTCAGAAGATTCATTCATCCCTGGAGACAACACCCCCACTTTAACTGACCTTGTATTTGGAGTAATAGTGGAAGTAGCTTTATCAGAACATTTGCAAGTTACCTTATTTTTTCCAACTTTTTTGTTCACCCCACTCAATTCGTGATCAGCTCTTAAAGTTGCTTTTTTAGGCAGTTCCAAATCACACTGACAAACGGTATTAGCAGTAGAAACTACTGATCTTACAGTTTGTTCAGCTGTGGTTACTTTGAATCCTTCATTTATATCAGCGGATCTGGGTCTAACTACGTTAGCTTTGAAACGAACGCAACTTGGATGGCACTTGGCTTTTGAATCTGGACCAGTATCATGATTTTTCTTTATCTCGTACCTTCCTTGTCGCATGGTATCATCACTGACGCTAGGTCTATCATCAATAGTAGATCTTAGTCTTACCGCAACTTCGCTTACCGTAGCTTCTTTGCCTTTTCCTTGAATATTAAAAAAATGTACCATAACCTAACAATTTTCGAGGAAGTACCTTTATATCCGGGACAAATAGAAGGACAAGGACGGGAACGAGAAGCAAAACCAGATCCATAGCCTGGAGCTAAGCCACGATTATAACTAGAATTGGGACTCGAAATTTTAACTGCTCTAAGAGTTATATCAGTATCCTGAGCGCCTGCTGAGCTTCCTGAAGTAGTACATGAACAAGCTTTTTTTTCTAAAAATTAAATTTTTCTGTTAAAAACCAAACTTTTAAATAACCAAATAGTAGTACCTTTTAACAAATTTTCTTGATAGAACGGTTCTTTGCTGTTGAGTTTTTGCTCTAGTGTATGCACCACGTTTAATAATCGATCTTTATGTTTCGTACCACTTTCATCATCGCATACACACACTAATTCATAATCCCCGATACATGAACAATCTTTAATCTGTAACAATAATTATAATTGTATTGAAATAACTTAGGAGGGAGACGCAAAATTACTCACGGCTTGCATACAAACATAACCCATTTGCTTTTGCTGAAATTGAAAGAAGAAAATTCAATTGATTTCATCGTAAATATATATATCAAGACCTTACTAATTGTTCTAATTGCTTCTTTTCTTCGGCAGTTAAATTCCGTGACATCAGAAAATCCCATAATTTCTTTAAATTCCTCGCTAATTCTGCTTTGGATCGTTGACATAAGGCATGCAACACTGCTGTGCTTAATTTCCCACACTAAAAATACAAACATCTGTTTACGAGAACTGGAGGAATGACCCCATAAGAAACTTACTTTTTCTATGTCACTTTTAACAACATCCAAAATTTGTAGCCTTCTATCGTCAACGCTGTAATTCCAGCTTCTTAAATCTTCATTGGAATGGTAAGTTTTAAGCCTACCCTCTGATCGTCTCCTCAATGGTTTTATGGATGTTTCATCCAAAATAAATCTTAAATTATGATCAACATATGACATACTGTAATTTTTATTCACATGAAATTAAAGAGTGGTACAATTATTAACATAGCCGAAGGTATATGAATGCACGAAAAATGATGGTGTCTGACATATTTGTTAGTGACGTGTGTCAAAAATTCAGCAAATGGAATATTGTCAACAACAGTCAATATGTAGTGAGTTGATCAAGATAGAGCCTGAAAAATTGACATTTCAGCTGACAAAGTCACAAAAATCGGAGGAGATAGGATGTATTCCATAATATTAAACTATTTTGAAAATCGATAGCTAAAAGCAACATAAATTATATTAAATCAATACCGAAAATGACTTTCGTCAACAAAAGAACAAGAATTTTTCAGAATACCAATGAAATACCAATAACTCGAGCAAGATCTGAAGCACGTATGAAAACTTATCCATCGGCGCATGACTTAAGAGCATGGAGCGATATTGTAGAGGAAAGGAGGCAGCATATTTTAGATCATCACTCCAAACCAAAGGTATCTACCATCTCCAACACTATCCATCTGTAAAGTGATTTTTTTTAACCATTCACCATAGGTAATCAAAACTCCAGGATGTGTAGAAAGATCTCCTTCTCTACCAAACTTGACTCTTCTACTTCTCTGATTCATCTAAACAATTTTTGATATTTCAGGGATTGTATCCAGAAAAAATAATCCCAGTAGAATTTTTAGTAGAAGCGATAGTATCTTTCAAAAATGAGAGGATAAAGCAACTGGAACATAGGATAGATTATTTGGAGAAGATGCTCGATATATATTCCCAGTTGAATTTGACTCCCGAGCAAAATAAGAAGCTGGATGAATTGGTAAAAGCTCATGGACTTGAACCTTATCAATAATCATAATTATGAATTTCGGTCAAATTATTAATCTTCGGAATAATTTACGACTAAAAAAAGGATTTTGTGTTAGAAAAACGAGATATGATAACTTTGACAGATTTAAAATGGTCTTCCTGTTTTATCAGCGCACATCGTGATACGTAATTAAATAATTATCCTATATTAATCAATGTACAATAAAAATTATATATCAACCATTCATTTACATCAAACTATAATAAAAACGAAGTCTTCAACGAAATAATTGGTAGGTGCCCAGCAGCTGAACCAAATGTATAATTTTATTTAATTAGAGGATTTTTGTCTGTATCTTAATAATATAGATCTTGATTGCTCTTAGAATTTTAATTATATAAGTATATCATTAACACATCCCCGGGCAATTTTAAAACGTGATCTTGAATTAGAATGTAATTATCCAAGAGCAAACAAAAATGAATGTTTTCACAATAGGCTTATTATCACGTCTTCTCTTTTCAAAATTTCGAGCATAAAACAAATTGTTTTTAATGGAACTTCCTTTAAAATAATTTCAATTAAATATCGGTTTTTGGTTGTTTTTAAATTTTTGTAGAGTAACAATTTTCAAAGGGTTTTATTTCAATTAAAGCTAGTAGAATTGTATAAGATTTATATTGTGATTTGATTCGGTAATTGTTTTGTTTTTAGTCTTTCACTTTTCATTATTTGGAATAGTTAATTTTATGTTTCAAAAAGAAGCATTTCAAAACAGTTTTAGGTTAACATAATAATAAAACATAATCATAACAAATTGTTACTCTTCTTTCACTTTTCACTTCCTTTTAACGGAAAATAAGGATGGGAAGGTTCATAGTTATTTTTTACACCTAAAATACCGGAGTCTCATAGTTTGACCGAAGTTCATGATATTAAGAAAAAAAAATAAGACAACCTACATTGTTAAATAATCATCTAATCATAATGTAATACTAAATATCGAATAAATCGGTTGAAATGCTCCAAATATCTCGTTTTTGTTTAGTATATAATTTAACTCTTCCTGAAACCAGATCCTTTTGGTACAATAATGCAAAAAAATACAGAATTTTTTGTTTGGTTTTAGAGAAACGAACTGAAATCTGCCTATGCCGAATTGTCATCTCTTCACGACGAACTATGTGAATGTACTGCTTGCTACGACGTACCAGAAAGTAAGGTGAGTACTATTTCATGACAAATACCGACACTATTAAAAAATACTTCTTTAATTGTTTAGCGTAAAGAATTAGAGGATGCCTATAGACATTGGTCAAAAATAGCAGCAAAAAAAGTTGAAGATCCTGATCCTGATCCAAAACCTGGAACATCCATAACATGCGTATGCATTCCATGTTATGAAAGTCCTGGAAGAAGTGTAAGGATATCATATGATTTAGTCATTCCTAATTTCATCTCCTGTATCTGGGACAATTTTTATATGTTATATCGATCATTTTAGCCAAGAAGAAGTTCTGAAATATCGTCTGATGAAGATAAAGACAAAACTAGTCGCAAAAGAAAAAGGAAACGTCCAAGAGGTATCGACGATTCCAAAAAAAGACGCGACGAAACTGATGAAGATGCAGAAGCTACAATAAAAAGAAAAAGCAAACAAGATAAGGGTGGAATTGGAGCACCTAAGCGAAAAAGTAGGACAGAAACAGACGAAGAAGAATATGGAGACAGTGATGAAGATAGTGCTCTGAAAAGGAAAGCTAAAAAATCTCCGGAAGCATCGAAAAAGAAGAGTGGACCCGCAGATGAAGCTGCTTCTACGGATGTGAGTGGTGAAAAGAGAATGAAAGACAAGCCTGATGGAAGTGAAGAAGGTAGAGCAGCAGCAAAAGGGAAATTTGAAGGAGATTTGGAGAAGAAAGGTAAAAGGGAAGGTAAAGATACGCGTGGATCTCCTAAAGATAAACAAGCTGCAGGAACAAAACAAAAAGATACAAAAGGTACTTCTGAAGAAAGAGAAGAAGACGATGATCAAGTTCATAAGCCAAGTACAAAGGCGGGAGTGAAAGGAGAAGATGAAACAAAAGATCAAGATGCATATGGAAGTCCTAAAAGAGAAGAAGAAAAATATAAAGAGCCTACTGCAGCAAAGAAAAAAGACAAAAGAGATCTTGATGGCAAACAAACCATAAGTTCCAAAGAAAAAGACAAAAAAGGAGAAGGTGAAGATACGGGTGGCGTAAGGAAGCAACAACGTGAAGAAAAAGAAAAAACTGGGGATGCTAAGGGAGTACCAAAAACTAAAGGAAAAATAGAAACCGAGGATGACGCTATAAAGGGAAAAGTTGCACCTAAAGATAAAGGTGAACGTCCCGGAGATGAAAAACAAAAAACTAGACGTGGTGAGGACGAAGAGGGTCCTGATAAAACAATTACTGGTGCTAAAGATAAAATGGCCGCAAAAGAGAAGGAATTGCCAGAAGAAAAATATGTAGCTGCAGAGGATATTAAGGGAACACCAAAAAGAGCAGATAAAGGTACTGTTGGTTACAGTCCAGACAAAGAAACAGGAAAGGCAGAAGGTAAGGCAGTGTTAATTTTAGGAATTTAATTATTTAATACTATAAATCTCCAGATGAGAAAAAAGTGCTGGAGGAAAAGCACAAAGCGGAACAGGATCAGAGAGGTAAGGTGCAGAGGAGTGACAAAGATAAAGCGCAGCAAAGGAAGGAAGACGAATTGAAACAAAAAATGTTTGATGAGAAGAAATTAAAACAACAAGAAGAACAAATAATGGATGACAAACGGAAAATAGAAGCGCAGAAGAAAAAGATGTTAGATGACAAAGAATTAACTCCAGCTGAGGAGAAAACTCAAAGAGATAAGGGTAGAGCCCAAGAGATGAAACAACAGAAAGAGAAAGAAGAAATAAAGCAAAAGATGTTTGGCGATAAAAAGTTAACACCTCAAGAAGAGAAGGAGTTGGAGGACACATTGAAAAGTGAAAAGAATGAGAAAGAAGGGTTAAAGAAAAAAATGTTTGGAGATAAAGAATTAACTCCAGCTGAAGAGAAAGCGTTGGAGGAGAAGTACAAAGCAGAACAAGCTCAAAGAGATAAAATGCTGGCAGGTGATAAAGGTAGAGCCCAAGAGATAAAACAACAGAAAGAAAAAGAAGAAATGAAGCAGAAGATGTTTGGCGATAAAAAGTTAACACCCCAAGAAGAGAAAGTGTTGGAAGACAAATTGAAAAGAGAAAAGAATGAGAAAGAAGGGTTAAAGAAAAAAATGTTTGGAGATAAAGAATTGAGTCCAGCTGAAGAGAAAGCGTTGGAGGAGAAGTACAAAGCAGAACAAGCTCAAAGAGATAAAATGCTGGCAGGTGATAAAGGTAGAGCCCAAGAGATAAAACAACAGAAAGAAAAAGAAGAAATGAAGCAGAAGATGTTTGGCGATAAAAAGTTAACACCCCAAGAAGAGAGAGAGTTGGATGACATATTGAAAAGAGAAAAGAATGAGAAAGAAGGGTTAAAGAAAAAAATGTTTGGAGATAAAGAATTAAGTCCAGCTGAAGAGAGAGAGTTGGAGGAGAAGCACAAAGCAGAACAAGCTCAAAGAGATAAAATGTTGGCAGGTGATAAAGGTAGAGCCCAAGAGATGAAACAACAGAAAGAGAAAGAAGAAATGAAGCAAAAGATGTTTGGCGATAAAAAGTTAACTCCCCAAGAAGAGAAAGAGTTGGATGACCAATTGAAAAGAGAAAAGAATGAGAAAGAAGGGTTGAGGAAAAAAATGTTTGGAGATAAAAAATTAACTGCAGCCGAAGAGAAAGCGTTGGAGGATAAGCACAAAGCAGAACAAGCTCAAAGAGATAAAATGTTGGCAGGTGATAAAGGTAGAGCCCAAGAGATGAAACAACAGAAAGAGAAAGAAGAGATGAAGCAAAAGATGTTTGGCGATAAAAAGTTAACACCCCAAGAAGAGAAAGAGTTGGATGACCAATTGAAAAGAGAAAAGAATGAGAAAGAAGGGTTGAGGAAAAAAATGTTTGGAGATAAAGAATTAACTCCAGCTGAAGAGAAAGCGTTGGAGGATAAGCACAAAGCAGAACAAGCTCAAAGAGATAAAATGTTAGCTGGTGATAAAGGTAGAGCCCAAGAGATGAAACAACAAAAAGAGAAAGAAGAAAAGAAGCAAAAAATGTTTGGCGATAAAAAGTTAACACCCCAAGAAGAGAGAGAGTTGGATGACATATTGAAAAGAGAAAAGAATGAGAAAGAAGGGTTAAAGAAAAAAATGTTTGGAGATAAAGAATTAAGTCCAGCCGAAGAGAGAGAGTTGGAGGAGAAGCACAAAGCAGAACAAGCTCAAAGAGATAAAATGTTGGCAGGTGATAAAGGTAGAGCCCAAGAATTGAAACAACAGAAATATAAAGAAGAAATGAAGCAGAAGATGTTTGGCGATAAAAAGTTAACACCCCAAGAAGAGAGAGAGTTGGATGACATATTGAAAAGAGAAAAGAATGAGAAAGAAGGGTTAAAGAAAAAAATGTTTGGAGATAAAGAATTAACACCAGCCGAAGAGAAAGCGTTGGAGGAGAAGCACAAAGCCGAACAAGCTCAAAGAGATAAAATGTTGGCAGGTGATAAAGGTAGAGCCCAAGAGATGAAACAACAGAAAGAGAAAGAAGAGATGAAGCAAAAGATGTTTGGCGATAAAAAGTTAACACCCCAAGAAGAGAGAGAGTTGGATGACATATTGAAAAGAGAAAAGAATGAGAAAGAAGGGTTAAAGAAAAAAATGTTTGGAGATAAAGAATTAAGTCCAGCAGAAGAGAGAGAGTTGGAGGAGAAGCACAAAGCAGAACAAGCTCAAAGAGATAAAATGTTGGCAGGTGATAAAAGTAGAGCCAAAGAATTGAAACAACAGAAAGATAAAGAAGAAATGAAGCAGAAGATGTTTGGCGATAAAAAGTTAACACCCCAAGAAGAGAGGGAGTTGGATGACATATTGAAAAGAGAAAAGAATGAGAAAGAAGGGTTAAAGAAAAAAATGTTTGGAGATAAAGAATTAAGTCCACCTGAAGAGAGAGAGTTGGAGGAGAAGCACAAAGCAGAAAAAGCTCAAAGAGATCAAATGTTGGCAGGAGATAAAGGTAGAGCCCAAGAGATGAAACAACAGAAAGAGAAAGAAGAGATGAAGCAAAAAATATTTGGCGATAAAAAGTTAACACCCCAAGAAGAAAGAGAGCTGGATGACATATTGAAAAGAGAAAAGAATGAGAAAGAAGGGTTAAAGAAAAAAATGTTTGGAGATAAAGAATTAAGTCCAGCTGAAGAGAAAGAGTTGGAGGAAAAGCACAAAGCAGAGCAAGCTCAAAAATATAAAATGTTAGCAGGTAGAGCCCAAGAGATGAAACAACAGAAAGAGAAAGAAGACATGAAGCAAAAAATATTTGGCGATAAAAAGTTAACACCCCAAGAAGAAAGAGAGCTGGATGACATATTGAAAAGAGAAAAGAATGAGAAAGAAGGGTTAAAGAAAAAAATGTTTGGAGATAAAGAATTAAGTCCAGCTGAAGAGAAAGAGTTGGAGGAAAAGCACAAAGTAGAGCAAGCTCAAAAATATAAAATGTTAGCAGGTGATAAAGGTAAATCCCAAGAGATGAAACAACAGAAAGAGAAAGAAGAGATGAAGCAAAAAATATTTGGCGATAAAAAGTTAACACCCCAAGAAGAAAGAGAGTTGGATGACATATTGAAAAGAGAAAATAATGAGAAAGAAGGGTTAAAGAAAAAAATGTTTGGAGATAAAGAATTAAGTCCAGCTGAAGAGAGAGAGTTGGAGGAGAAGCACAAAGCAGAACAAGCTCAAAGAGATAAAATGTTGGCAGGTGATAAAGGTAGAGCCCAAGAGATGAAAGAACAGAAAGAGAAAGAAGAGATGAAGCAAAAAATATTTGGCGATAAAAAGTTAACACCCCAAGAAGAAAGAGAGCTGAATGACATATTGAAAAGAGAAAAGAATGAGAAAGAAGGGTTAAAGAAAAAAATGTTTGGAGATAAAGAATTAAGTCCAGCTGAAGAGAGAGAGTTGGAGGAGAAGCACAAAGCAGAACAAGCTCAAAGAGATCAAATATTGGCAGGTGATAAAGGTAGAGCCCAAGAGATGAAACAACAGAAAGAGAAAGAAGAGATGAAGCAAAAAATATTTGGCGATAAAAAGTTAACACCCCAAGAAGAAAGAGAGTTGGATGCCATATTGAAAAGAGAAAAGAATGAGAAAGAAGGGTTAAAGAAAAAAATGTTTGGAGATAAAGAATTAAGTCCAGCTGAAGAGAGAGAGTTGGAGGAGAAGCACAAAGCAGAACAAGCTCAAAGAGATAAGTTGCTTGCTGGTGGCAAAGATAAGGACCTAGATGCCAAACGACAAAGGGAAAAGCAGGAATTGAAAGAAAAAATGTTTGGCGACAAAAAACTAACACCTCAAGAAGAAATAATGCTGGATGACAAATTGAAAAGAAAAGATATGGAAAGAGAAACGTTGAAAAAAATGATGTTTGGTGATAAAGATTTAACCCCTGCAGAAGAAAAATTGTTAGAGGAAAAGCACAAAGCCAAACAGGCTCAAGTGGATCAGTTACCAACAGGTGACAAAGGAATGAAAGCTCAAAAAGGCAAAGAAGAAATGAAACAGAAAATGTTCGGTGATAAGAAATTGACACCCGAAGAAGAAAAAATGTTGGATGATAAATTGAAAGCCGAAAATATTGAAAAAGATGCATTGAGAAAGAAAATGTTCGGTGATATAGAAATAACGCCAGAAGAAGAAAAACTGCTTGAAGATAGATTTAAGGAGGAGAAAGCAAAAAAAGATAAGCTGTCTGCTGGAGAGAAAACGTTTACACCGAAAGATATATTAGATAAAGCCAAAAGGGTTGCCAAAGACGAACTAAAAAAAAAGATATTTGGTGATAAGAAGCTAACGCCAAAAGAGGAACAAATGCTAGACGATAGAATGGAGCAAGAAGAGGCTGGAAAAGATGCTCTAAAGCAAAAAATGTTTGGAGACAAAAAGTTAACAAAGGAAGAAGAAAGAATTTTAGAGGATAGATTTAAAAAAGAGAATGCTCAAAAAGATCAACAAATAAAAGAGCAAAAGCAAAAAGACGCATTGAAACAAAAGATGTTTGGTGAAAAGAAATTGTCACCATCTGAAGAAAAACTTTTGAAGGATCAACTGACTCAGAGAGAGGAGCTAAAAAAGAAGTTGTTTGGTGATAAAGAGTTAACACCTGAACAGGAAACTGCAATAGAACTGAAATTGGAAGAAGAATTAAGAAAACCTCAGAAGGATAAAGAAATTAGACGTTTGGACGATCGATTTAAAGGTCCTGCAGGAGAAAGCAAGTTAACACATGAAGAGGCGAAACGATTAGATGATAAACTGAAGTCACAGCAAGCTGAAAAAGAAGTTGCTAAAGTTCTACCTGGAGAACGACGATTGGCTAGAGAGGAAGCTGAAATTTTGAAAGAAAAACTTAGATCAGAAAGAGTTGCAAAAGATGCACTGAAAAAGAAAATGTTTGGTGACAAAATTTTAACTAATGAAGAAGAAAAATTATTGGAAAGCAAATTTAAAGAGCAGCAAGCCAAGGAAGATCTGAAAAAAAGACTGTTTGGGGAGAAGGAATTAACTCCCGAGGAAAATGAAAGGCTAGAAAATCAATTCAAGATAGATCAACTTCGGAAAGATACCTTGAAAAAAGAGCTTTTTGGAGATCGAGAACTTACCCCGGAGGAAGAAAAAGTGTTAGAAGGGAAGTTGAAAGAACAGTTTAAGAAAGAAAAATTAAGAAAGGAGCTTTTTGGTGACAAAAAACTAACGCCAGAAGAAGAAGAGATCGTGAGAAGGAAACTGAAAGATGATCAGTTACAAAAAGAAGCATTGAAGACAAAATTGTTCGGTGATAGAGATTTGGCACCGGAAGAAGAAAAACTATTAGAAGACAAGCTGCATGAGGAAGCTCGTAGAGAGAGTTTGAAAAAGAAATTGTTTGGAGATAGAAAGCTTACTTCGAAGGAAGATATAATATTACAAGATCAACTTGCTGAACAGCTCGAGAGAAAAAGTTTACAAAAGCGTCTTTTTGGCGAAAAAGAATTAACGCCAGAGGAAGAAAAAATATTAGAGGCTAAATTAAAAATAGAAAAAGAAAAGAAGGACAGTTTAAAAAAGAAGCTGTTTGGTCATAGAAAACTTAGTCCTGAGGAAGAAAAAATATTGGAAGCTAAGATGAAGCAAGAACAAATTAAAAGAGATACATTAAAAAGCGAACTTTTTGGAGACCAGCCACTTACTCCTGAGGAAGAAAAGTTATTGGACCAAAAGATGAAAGAAGATGTAGCAGAAAAGGAATTCTCTCCAGTTGAAAGAAAAATGCTGGAAACCCAAGCTAAACTTAAGCAGCTTGAAAGAGATGCTTTAAGGAAAAAAATGTTTGGAGATAAAAAACTGTCTCCAGAAGAGGAACGATTGCTGGAAGAAAAGCTTAAGGAGAAAAGGCATAGAGACAGTTTAAAAAAACGTTTGTTTGGAGAAAAGAAGCTAAGTCCTGCCGAAGAAAGAATGTTGGATGCAAAATTACAGGGAGACAAAGTGCAAAGGGATGAAATAAAAAATAAATTGTTTGGAGATCGAGATTTGACACCTGAAGAAGAAAAAATATTAGAAGATAAAGTGATGGAGTTGAAAGAAAGAGAACTGTTGAAGAAGAAGTTATTCGGTGATAAAGAACTCACTCCTGAAGAAGAGCAGTTACTGGAAGAAAAAATTAAAGAACGTCAACTGCAAAAGGAAGCTTTAAAAGAAAAATTATTCGCCGGGAAAGATTTGTCTGCCGAAGACGAAAAGCTGCTCGAGGAAAAACTCAACGAACAAGCTCGCAGAGATAGTTTAATGAAGAAAATGTATGGAGACAAAGTACTTACTCCAGAAGAAAAGGAATTTTTAGAGGTTAAGCTTAAAGAACAGCTAGAGAAAGATAACTTGAAGAGGGTCCTTTTCGGTGAAAGAGAGTTAGCACCCGAAGAAGAGAAGATATTGGAATCAAAATTAAAAGAAGGAAAAGTAAGAAAAGATTTGTTGAGGAAGGAATTATTCGGAGAAAGAGAACTTACGCCTCAAGAAGAATACTTATTAGAACAGAAGATGAAAGAATTAGCAGAAGAAAAAGAATTGTCTCCTGAAGAAAAAAAAGCTTTAGAAGCCAAAGCCAAACTTGAACAGCTGGAAAGGGAAGCTTTGAAAAAAAAGATGATTGGAGATAGAGAATTGACACCCGAAGAAGAGAGACTGCTGGATGAAAAGCTAAAGGAACAAAAACAAAGAGATAGTTTGAAAAAGCGCTTATTTGGGGACGAGAAATTAACCCCCGAAGAAGAAAAAACGTTGGAAAAAAAATTAAAACGAGAGAAACTAGAAAAAAATGAAATGAAGATAAAATTATTTGGAGATCGAGAACTAACACCCGAAGAAGAGAAAGTATTGGAAGATAAAATTAAGGAGTTAAGAGCAAGAGAGTCCTTAAAAAAGAAGCTGTTTGGTGACAGAGAACTACTCCCTGAAGAGGTACAAATATTGGAAAAAAAATTTAAAGACGAACAATCATTAAAGGAATCGTTAAAGCTGCAATTATTTGGTGATAGAGATCTAACACCGGAAGAAGAAACATTGTTAGAACAGAAAGTGAACGAACAGCTTCGTAGAGATAGTTTAAAAAAGAAAATGTTCGGAGATAAGAAGTTAAGTGGGGAAGAGGAAAAAATGCTAGAGGCTAAGTTGAAGGAACAGCTTGAAAAAAATAAGTTGAAGAAGCTTCTTTTTGGTGAAAAAGAACTATCACCAGAGGAAGAAATAATATTGGATAGTAAATTAGGAGAAGAAAAAGCAAGAAGGGATAGTTTGAGAAAAAAACTTTTTGGTGATAGAGAACTTAGTGCTGAGGAGGAGAAAATGCTGGAACAAAAACTGATAGAGTTGGGAGAAGAAGAAAAGGTTGAAGTACCTTTGGTTTTCAAGAAAGAAGTATCTTCTGAACAAAAAAGATTGCTGGAAACACAAGATAAACTCAAGCAGCTTAGAAGAGATGATTTGAGGAAGAAAATGTTTGGAGATAGGGAACTGTCTGCTGAAGAGGAAAAATTGTTAAAGGATAAACTTGAGCTTGATGAACTTAAAAAACGTTTATTTGGTGAAAAAGAGTTGACACCTGGAGAAATGAAGATATTAGAGGATAAATTTGAAGCAGAGCAAGCTGAAAGAGATTTATTAAAAATGAAATTATTCGGAGAAAAGCCGCTTACTGCAGAGCAGGAAAAATTGGTGGAAGATAAATTGCAAGCACAGAGAATTCAGAGGGAAGCACTGAAGAAAGAATTGTTTGGTGATAGAGAACTTTCTGTGGAGGAGGAAAAAATATTGGAGGAAAAAATGAAGCAGCTAGATAGAAAGGAGGGTTTGAAGAAGCTTCTATTCGGGGAAAAAGAATTAACTCCTGAAGAAGAAAGCGAGTTGGAAGAAAAATTGAGAGCAGTAAGTTTGCAGAGAGATGCGATGAGAAAGGATCTTTTTGGAGACAAGGAACTCACTATGGAAGAAGAAAAAATATTAGAAAACAAGATCAAAGAGCTTTTAGAAAAAGATAGAATGAAAGCAAAGATGTTTGGTGATAGACAATTGACCCATGAAGAAGAAAAAGCATTAGAAGAAAAATTTGAAGCTGAAAATTTACTCAAAGAAGCTCTTAAACTTAAACTTTTTGGTGACAGAGAACTTACGCAAGAAGAAGAGCAGATACTTCAAGAAAAATTAAACGAAAAAGCCCGAAGGGACAGTTTAAGAAAAAAAATGTTCGGTGATAGATCAATTACCTCCGAAGAAGCTGAGTTATTGGAAGCGAAATTAAAGGAGCAGCTGGAATGGGAAGCTTTGAAAAAACAGTTATTTGGAGATAAAGAATTAACTCCGGAAGAGGAGAAGATATTAGAAGCTAAGCTTAGAGAAAGAATACTACCAATGAGACCTGTTTGTAAGGGAGTTTGTACAGAACCGCCGAAACCATGTAAAAAACGAGAAATCTGTGTAGAAGCAAGAAATCAACATCAAAAAGGGATTCAATTTACTAAAAAATCTCCAACCAGCGAACGCCATAAAGTTATACAGATACCTTCAGATAAACTTAAGCCTTTAGGTAAATGTGACGCTGCTTGTAACCCAATGTCTAGTGACGGAGATAAAAGAATTTCAGAAGAAAAAATCCGCAAGCCATCCAGACTATCGCAAATACCATCCGAAAAGCTTTTACCCACAAAAAAATGCAATGCTTCCTGTAATACTGAACCAAAATCGACTAAGCTTTCAAAAATAGTTGAAACACCAATTATTTTAAAATCAGAAGGTAAAATAAGTTCAACAGAAGAAAGTGAAGAGTCTGATACGTTGAAAGTACCGTCAAAAAAGGTTTTACCCACAAAAAAATGCAACGCTTCTTGTAATACAGAACCAAAATCAGCGAAGCAACGAAAAATGGTTAAAGAAACAATATCACCACCGAAAAAATCTCACGCAGCATCTAACACTGATCAAAAACCGAAAGACAGACGATTTGGGCTGGATAACTTGAAAAACGGAGACCAAAAACGCCCAGTGTGTAAAGCCCTTAAAGGTATTCAGACTGAAGTTGACATCCGAGTTGGCAAAAATGCCAGACAGATAGTAATGTCAGAAAAATTGCTTACCAGAGATGATCCGAAGGCTTCACATTCGCCAAATAAAACCTCACCACCCTGTGATTTAACATGTATAGACGAACAGAAAATTACTACAAAAAGTGGCGAGAAAAATCTTCCCCTATCAGTTGATGTAACTCCTAGAATTGCTAAATTATCCAAGGATGAGATTTTAGAGGTAGATATTGAACCAAAAATTGCTTGTAAATTAGAATGTCTAGAAAAGAAAAAGATAGACAAAAAAATCTCCGTACGTGACAACGAGCTAATAACTCCCAGAGCTGCTAGCATAGTAGAAGAAAAACCATCTGAAGACACTGCTTTAATAAAAAGAAATTTATTTTCCGGGGAAAATATATGTTCTGCCTCCTGTGCCCCCACACAAACACCATGTATATGTGATTCTGAGAAACTAGAAGAAATTGATGAGGAAAAAATTATCTCACTAATAAAATCATGTATCGCTCCTTGTGCGGGTGATAAAATTTCATCTGAACAACAAACTAAAGTTGTTGAAAGTATTTCGGAAAAAAAGTCATTTGGACAACAAGCTCGATCTGAAATTGATAAGCCATTGGAGGGAGGTACTGTTGTTAAGCTCGAAGATTTGGTACCAATTGATACCCATCAATTAGATGAAGAAATATTTTCGGATGCTCTTGATGGAGATGTTCCAATAGAGCAGGAAAAAATTCTTTCTCCTATTGACCAAACTCAATCACAAGAAAAAGTTTCAATTTCCCAATTACCAGCAACTGAAGATGACAGATTGTCCTCCTTAACCCCATCACAAATTACCAAAGAATCCAAATTAATAGCAGAAAATTTACCATCAGAATCCGGTGTGACGTCAACAAAAATGTATGATGGATCAACTACAGTAGAACAAGATACTCTACTAACTGAAGGAAAAGGCAGTGATTTTTTACCATCTCAAGATATCAATAAAAATGAAAGTAGTGTTGAGAATGAAGGGGATATTACTTCACCACAAGTAGATACATTTATGTCTGCTAAAGAGAGTAATATAAGAGGTGAAGGTATGCCTGGAAGAGGGGAAGCCAAACCTGAAGATACGTCATCCAAAATTAGTGAAGAGAGGACTGATCAATCAAAAATGACTAAAGAATCTGATTATGGAAAAAATATTCCTGAAGAATCGATTCCTGTTGCGACTAGTATTAAAGAAACGATTCAAACAAGTAAAGAACATTCACCAAGGGATGATTTATCCGCATCTCAAAGATCGCAAGAACCAGACAGAGACAAAGATAACGAAGAGTACTTAGAATCTATTAGAAAAAAAGCTGCTTCAGGAAAACAACTAACCTCCAAAGAAAAAATTATGTTAATGTTATCCGACAGAGAAAAAGAAGAGAAAGAAGAAAATATCCATAAAAAAGGTCCATGTTCTTGTGCTGAATGTTCAAGGGATACGGATAAAAAAGATAAAACGAGTCATACTGAGAAAGAGAATTTAAAAAGTGCTGAGGTACCTCATCTTTTTGCTGAAGAAGATAAAGAATCAGTACAATTGAGTAAAAAAGGTGTTGCCTCAACTGAAGAGCAGTTACAACAAGATAAACTTCCAGATTCTTCCGTACTTCAAACACGAAGTGACAAAAGTGGTTTAGAAGACAAAGATGGAAGTAAAAGATTAGATCAACCTGTTTTGGGTGATACGCCTAGTATAAAGAAGAGTAGTACAAGAGACACCCCGCAAGATGTACCAAGTGAAGCAAAGGAAAGCGTGGAGGATAACACAGCAGCTACAAAAGAGGATAGTTTATTGACAGAAGGCATAACAACAACAAGTAGTATAAATGATAATATGAAAAAAGTAAGTACTAGAGAAGGTCCATTTGCTGCTGATGGTGTAAGTAGCACCACGAAAGGAAGCGCCCAAAATGCTCAGTTTAACGAAGATGGTGGTAATGAAATTATCAGTGAAATCAGTAAATATGAAGATCAGACTGCTGTCGGTATAAGTAAAGATAATATAGATAGACCGTCTAGTAGAGATGATGTTTCTGATACCGCAAAAGCTACAGCTGAAGATTCAAGAGAAATCAGTGAAAAAGAGAGTAGATATGAAGATCAAAAAGCTGTCGGTATAAGTAAGGATACAATAGATAGACCGTCTACTAGAGATGTTGTTTCTGATCTTGCAAAAGATACAGCAGAAGGTTTACCTATTGAAGATGGCCCAAGTAGTATTAAAGCTACGGAAGCAGAACTTGAAGCAGTTTCAAAAGAAAAAAGTATTAGTAGTAAAAAATCTTTAGATGACAATGTAGAAATATCGATCAAAAGCACAAAAGAAGAACTTCCTCAAGATCAGGAATCTCCAGATAAATACGAAATTGGAGAGGAAAAAGTTGAAATAAAACAATCGAAAGGTGGTATATATGAACAAACAGAAGATTTGAAAACTGGTGAAAAATTATTAGAAGATCAAGATAAACCACAAATGCTACAAAAATCATTAGTTGAAGGGGGTACATGTCTAGCACCATGTGCGGAACCATCACCTACACCAATAGAAATCAAAATAGGAAAAAAGAAGTCTTGTGTAGCAGTTTGCGCGGGACCTAAAACAGACAAAGAATTTCCACCTGTCACTGAATTAGTTGACGATGGTAAGCCGGAACAATTTGAAAAACGATCCCCCGAAGAAAGTGGAGCAGAAGAAACTCTGGGTGATACTGTTTCAAAAGAAGATAAAACAGAGACAAAAGAAAGTGGATATTCTGAACATGTAGTAAAAGAAGATATTACTACAGATGAAGAATCACAGGATGTAGTAAGTTCAAAACTGGAAAGTATCCGTGAAGCCCCTTCGCAAGAATCATTTGTTGTGCAGGACAAACAAATTTCACAAAAAGAAACCGCCCAAGAAAGTGAATTCACTGGAGGAGATACTGAAGAGCCTGTAACAGGAGATGAAATTAGTAGAAGTGTTACTGAAGAAACAATTCCAAAAAAAGAAAGTTCTAAGGATAATGAATTTGCTCGAAAAGTATTCGAGGAGAAGCCAAGTGACTTAGAGCACAAAGAAGAAAATATTGCAGCTTCAGATAATGAAATACCTAGTGTTGTTAGAAGTTTTAAAGAAGAGCCCATAGTGGATGCAGCTAGCTCGCAAATACAAAGGATAAGTGCTGAAGTAGAAAGACCAAGTAAAATAATGGGCAGTGAAGAGACAACAACTCCAAAGAAAGAAAGTCTTAAAGATAGTCAAACAGTTCGACAAATGACCGAGGAGAAGCCCAGTATAAAAAAACCCGACTCCTTCGCAATTTCTGAAAAGAAAGATGACGAAAGACCAAGCGCTGTTAGAAGTTTTAGAAAAGAATCCGAGTTGATGGCAGCTAACTTGAAAATACTGAGGACGAGTGGTGATGTAGAAAGTAAGAGTATGAAGAAGAGGAGTGAACCAGACGGTTCTTTTGTCGGTAAAGATTCTACAAGCGTAAAAAGGAGCCCAAGAGCTAGTTCGATTGATAGGCGAGTCGAGTCAGGATCAAAAAGAAGTGGCATTAAAGAAGAACCTGTTGCCTCTGTTGCCAGTGATACCGCAGGTTCCAAGGTGCGAAAGAGTGGCGGTGAGATAACAGCAAGCTTGAAAAAGAGCAGTGCAGGACCTGCACCTAGTTTGCCTGAAACAAAATCATCCAAAATACCGAAAAAAGTATCGTGTGAAATTACGTGTAGAGATTCGTGTGCCACCAAAACTAAGGAAAAATCTAGTGAAAAAATTATACCACCGACAGTATCGTACAATAAGTATGAAGAAAAACGAAAAGCAAGTACAGCTGCAATTGAAGAAAGTGGAGAAGAACCTGCTGATGGATCGAACATATATTCTAAGACTTCTACAGAAGCAAAAATTACAAACGTAAGCACAACAATACGTCCTCCTGACGAACAAAGTATGGGTGAAGCAATCCAAACTCCCGAAACAGCTGGTGTAAGTGATGCTATCCCTTCTTATGACTCCAAAAAATATTCCAAGACTTCCACAGAAGCAAAAATTCCAGGTTACAGAAGTGATTCGCATGGTTTACCAAACTTGAGCACATCAAGACTTCCTCTTGACGAACAAAGTATGGGTGAAGCGATCAGAACTCTCGAAACCCCGGTTGTAAGTGATGCTACCCCTTCTTTAGGTTTACCAACAACTAGTGCAGGCATTCCATCTAGCATATCATCTAAAGTAAGTACAGGTGTGGAAGTTAAAGTGGAAGGAAAAGAAGTACCTATACAAACTTCATTTTTTGGAAAGACATGTACAGGAATCTGTGCCCAAACAACAAAACAAGTACAAGCACATCGTTGTAGTGCGTTTTTTCATTGCGGTTGTCCCAATCCGAGCTGTGTAAACAAAAAAGAGCCACCAGTAGCTGCACCGTGCAAAGGCCCTTGCGGACGTTCGAATAGAGGAACTCCACGAAGATGTCGAGCAAATGATGCTCAAACCTCAACAGAAGTAAATGAGGCTTCATCTAACACTCACGATGTAAAAGCGACTCAGAAAATTCCGATTTGTCCTTATAAAGAAGTGATACATTATAACGCCAAAGTATCCTATCCATCTCTAAGCCAATATAACTTGCCGTTCGGTCCTTGGTCTATTGACGTACAGAAGCTCAAAGAGAAAGCTGCTAGGGCTGCAAGATCCGGATTTTTCGTTATCCTTCCAGAAAAAACTATGAATTCTAATTCAATTATACCGAGAGGATATTTCGCAGGGGAAAGTGGAAACGAAGATTTCCTCACAAGAACAGACGTTCAAAGTAAAAACGTGCTCAGGAATGAATTTCCTCGGTATTCTCCTCGATATATTAAACCACGTGTAGAAGCTTCGAAAGAGGATAAGGATAATACGAATCCTCCTTTAATATTAACCTATCGAATGCGTTATGCTGATTCGGATGTTTCAAGTGAAGGACTTGCTGAGAATTTCACTGGTAATTATAGATAGATCGTTGTTACTTCTTTTATTTAAGTATTTATCATATTTTTAGGTTGCATTCCCAGTACGCGGTTATCCAGAGTACTTTCGGGAGATTCTAGTAGCTTAACACCTATAAGAATCGGTACAGTATCATCGATGAATATATCAAACATTATTTCCGCTGACTTAATGCAACCACACTTTTCAAACATTGGTTCGACCACCAGCGAAGGAAATTCCATAAATGACGTATCTGAGTACTACAACGACAACAAAAATTCGGACATTTTATCCACACCGTCGTTATCAATTTACTTGGAGGACATTTCGGAAAAAGAAAGCGACGAAGATACCGAAATAAAAGTAAAAATACAAGAAAAAACTAGCGATGAAGATAAAGAATGTAATTTGAAAAGTGAAAATAAAGATATCGGTGGAGTTGAAGATAAAGCAATTGCCGCTACTGAAGATAAATGTATTTCAGTTTTTATTGAAGATGAAGATACGATCGATGATAATATAGAATTATCTTACGCTGAAAAAAATATTCAAATCGATTTAGATGCAGAAATAGAAGACGATAGTATTTTAGAACGAGCTCATGCTCAGGATATTGATGAGATAAAACAAGATAGTGATACACAATTGACAATAGTAAGTATAAACACGTTCACGTTTCATGGTCTAGATCAACTGAAATTATTGAAAATAATTTTCTCAATTGTAATTTCTAGGATGACGTAACAACGATTACAGAAGACCAGCTAGAAATGTCAGAAGAGGAAAAACAAGCTACCGACGTATATACTTACACTTGTAAAAAGGAGTTTAAGAAACGTGTAGGTGATACCCAAGTATCAGAAAGTGGACAGCTTGATTCAGAGAAAACTACAGAAGGTACTATAGCAGCAAAAAGCAGCTCTGTCGATACAGAAACTTACGTTTGCAACAAAATATTCAAACAGATTGAATTAGCTGAAAAAACACAACCTGGGTCATCTAGGACAGATAAAGGTGAGTCTGTTTAGTCTTTAAGAAAAATACATATTGTAATACATATTAATTTGTTACAGACGAAATATTTGAAGATGCTATAGATCAATTTTCGAATCCAGAAGAATCTGATACGTCTACAAAAATAAAAACGCATAAGAATGTTAACGTCAAAACTAAAATAGCGGAAACCATTATTCCTAGACTGGAAATTCCAGAATCCCAGAAAAGGAAGTATAAGAAAGCTGCTGGACGTAGCATTGAAAACGTAAAAAATATTTCTACAGCAAAGAAAACTTTTTCAACGAGTAGTCGATTAGAAAAACCGAGTTCGCCTAAAAGTAATAAACGTTCTACCTTCAGCACTTACTATTGTCTATCCCCTACCAGGAGATCCAGTTTGATGGCTCAGAATTTTAGACAGAAACAATTGGCGAAAAAATTAGAAAGTTTGACGGCGCCACCAGAACCACTAGATTCACCTAGGCCGCAAAAAACGAAATTAAGAAGCTGGAGTACGGATAAGAGGGAAGAAAAAAAAGTACCAACTTCATTAAAGTCCGAAAAGGTGTTATTAGAAAGATGCAAAAAAGATGAAGATAAAAAGCGCAGAGAAAAACAAGAAAGAGGAGAAAATAGTAGAGATTCTGGTAGACAAAAAAGAAGCACAAACGGAGGAGATCAAAGTGATAAAAAGAGAAGCTCTAGACCGGAAGTTGATAGACGTATTTTAAATGGAATTCCGAAAGATTCTGAGGAAGATATGCCTGCTCTAATTATACATAAAGACACTGAAATTATTGCTCTCAGGAATGCTTTAGCCGTAAGTATCGTTTTGAGTGTAAATTTTTTATTTCTCTATATACTTACACAAAGTTTACTCTTTGATACCTTATACTTTATTGCTGCTAAGTCTTATTTGTCATCTTTTGATACTGGTAATGAATTATTGAACCAGGAAATACGAGTATATCGAACAAGGTAGAAGTTCTTTCGAAAAAAAATTTATATTTGTAACACGGATACAGTTTATTAGGTGATTCCAAAGTGTGGGTCACGATACGTGTTTGCCGGAAGATTAAATGCTTTATAGCCCAGTCAGAAAATTTCAAATAAGAGACACTAGATATCGGTACGAAATAATATCGAAAGTTTGATTAAAATCGGGAGAATAATGGTGACAGTAGAGGCTTGGAAAATTTCGTAGATAGCTTTTGGACAACTGTTATTAGGAGTTTAAGCTTTTAAGTTAGTGTCGGGACTATACTAAAGTTTAACTCTTAACTAACAGTTAACATCACATTATAAAACTGGCGCTAAGACTTTTGAAGTAAACTGTACAACGGTCTAGTTGAAAACTTTTAATTTTTTTTCTTCAAACCAACTTGATATTGCTGGTTTCTGACTGGGCTATTAATTTTCAGAAAGAATGTAACAAATCGGGATGGTCTCGACACACATCCAGCAACATAAGAAGACCGACGAATAGAGGGATGTAGACAGGAAACGTCAGTGATCTGAATTACTTTTACGATGTATATAATATCTATACCTACCTGATATTTGTAAATACTTTGCAACAACTCAAATAAACATTTCTGGTATTCAACGGTGACTTTTGCAGCTAAAATTTTATTCCAGCAGGTTTTAGCAAAGCTTAAGAGTATCATTTTTAATCCCTAGGAACTACTGTAACAATTTCCACCGCCATTTTGTAATAACGTAAAAAAAACATACTACAAATGATAATTCTAGCTTTCTATATCTTATCTATACTTGTCGTCTTAAAGGCTTATTAGATGTGACTTTTGGAACGTATTGGCTTTGGTGCTGTTCACTTGTATCACAGAATAACCCATTCACACAGAATATCCATTCTTAGGTGCCGATTCTGTCATTTTATTGTTTATGGTTGCTGCGTGAAAAATAGATAACCCCCTACACTTGCCACACGTATCAATGCTGCGCATGAGCGATTTTAGTGATAATGTCTAAAGTGTTCTCACGAGGTTATCACTCTACCCTTTCGTTTCATTGATGTAGTGATTATTAGAAATAGAGCGTTTCCAAGTGACGTCATCCCGCGCCATGTTGTCAGCTAATCACGGACAACCTTCAGAAAGATGGATGGAAATAGCATGTTGTCCGTAATAACGCCAATTCGTCACGATGACGTACTTGGAACAGGTCAATAGAACTTAAAGGTTAACTATCAGTTAAAATTAAGCCTCTATTACATGGAGCTTTGTACTTATTTTAACAAATTTGTATCTCCTCCAATTGCGTATCTTAGTTTTATCAGTCTCGATATTTTGCGACTACTGTTTTTTTACTTAACATACCAACGACTATTTGATAGTTTGAAATGTCATTTAGACATAAATATCTTTGAAAATGTAAAAATGCGCGAATCAAAATGGCGACAATTCTTCGGGCTCAACTTGTAAGTACCACGCAGCAAATTTTTACCACTTAATATATATATTGCTTCTTTAAAAAGAAGTAGTTTCATAATTTCGTCATCTTTGTTGCTGATATCATTAAAAACTCAATCGAGTAAGAATATTTTGAAAATATTTTGTAGGCAAAAGAATCGTACTGTATAGAACAGAAAAAGATCGCTGCTGCTGCCATAGAACAACTGGACAGCATAAAAAAAGTTATAGAAGAACGAGATAACTTGAGAAAAAAATTAGAATGCTCTCAAGAGGAGCTAGAAAAACTTAGGGTAATTATTTGTAGTGTTTTTAATACTTCTTCTCATTATCCTCATCTTTTTTTTTGTTCTGCTTATTTTTGCAGATTCCTTTTTATGTATATTTGATTTTTATTTCCAGAAAAATATCGCGCAAGAAAATCCTTACGCTTTACAGATTCCATCAAGAGGTGACGCCGAAACAACTCCTTGTAATTTACCCTCAAAACAACAAACCAACTCTGCCGACAATGATATTAAACGATTAGAAAATGACATCGAGCAGATGCGCCGACAAGACATTACACCCGATGTAGAAGCTAAACTAATACGAAAAGAAGTCGAGGTATTGAAAAAATACTGTTCTAAGCTTTCAGTCATACAAAATGAAAACTATGAGCTCAAAGCTCAAATATCCCAATATGAGGATACGTTTGCAAGATTGGGTTACTCACAAGGCATTCCCATCAACCAAATAGAAGAGCTTAAAAACAAAATTGAAACCGCCAACGATACTAAACGCGAACGAGATGGACTGAGGGAAAAAGTTAAGAAATTAGAAAAAGAACTTTGCTCTCACAGTTATTTGCCAGAAGATGTCGAGGTATTTAAGCAAAGATCCTTAATTCTAGACGAAGTTTTAGCAGATAGAGCTAGACTAAGTCAAAGAGTAGAACAACTAAGAGGTCTAGATCAAGAAGTTAACGTTTTAAAAAAGAGAGCAGCTAGAGTAGACGATTTGGAAGATAATCTGATGAGATTGAACAGAGAAAAAACGTCACTGGAAGACGAAATGGATCAATTAAAATGTAAATTATCAACTGTTGAAATTGAAGGATATAACAAACAAGCCGAAGGAGACACGTTACGATCTAAACTAATTTGTATGGAGCACGAAATAGCAACTCTCAAATGCTTTTGTGAAGACAAAGAAAGAATAAGATTAGAACGAGATCATCTAAAAAATAGCCTTGACGAGCTGATAAGAATGCAGGGGGACTTTGATTATGTGAAAAAGCACATGAAATGTTTGGAAGTCATGAAAGCTGAACGGGATATGTTTAAATCGAAGTACGAAAATTTGATCGGTTTGGAATGTGAGTGTGATATATTGAGAACTCAAGTGGAAAGAGCAAAAGCTATAGAAAAGGAACGAGATTCTTTAGAAAATCAAGTAGAAGATTTGGAAGTTTGTATTGCAGAACAGGAAAGTGAAATAAGAAGATTGGTGTGCCATATAGATTTGCTGGCTAAAGGAAGGGATGAGGAACAGGAGAAGTTTAAGGATCTTCTGGTACAAATGCGAACAGAAGTTGATAAAAAAGAAAGTTTGATTGTTTCTACCGAGGAAAAGTTAAGTTCGGTGCAAAGTGAACTTAAGAATTCTATTCACGGTCTTAGTTCGGAAACGTTGAAATATAAAAACAAAACGGAAAAATTAGAATCGGTAATAAATGCATTACATCTCGAAGCGAATAGTTTGAAAACAAGAAACGAAGAATTAGAAAATTCTCTTAATATTGTCCATGTAGAAAATCAAAAAGTGATACAACACATTATGGGTTTAAAAAAAGAAAACGAAAATCTTTCAAAACATCTCAAAGACCTAACAGAAGATAACGTTTTTCTAATACATAGATTAGAAGAAAAAGAAGACTCGTTGAATACTTTAAGAGAAGTTTTAAAAGATCACGAACCGATATTAGACGAATTTGAAAAATCTCAAATGCTTCGTATTGAATCATCTCACGATACGCAAACTGAAACGAACCCGATTTATATAATAACCTCGGAATTAGAAACGGCAAAAGAAGAAAACAGAAGACTCCACGAAAAAATAACTAAAATCAGTAACTTGGCCGCAGATCAACAACTCCAAGAACTACTTAATCACTCGAAGACTGCTATAAGAAGAATTTCCTTAGAATTGAACAAACAATGTAATGAATGGCACAGCTTACAAAACCAGCTAAAAGTTTTCGGATCCGATGATCAACAAGAACATATTATCAAAGCACCGGAGAACTTTATAGTAAACTATTGTATCTCTACTGGAATTAATACAGACGTTCAAACGTGGGATTGTATGAAAGCAAAAAGAAAAGGACAAACTACACAAATAACTGAAAGTACAAATACGAATATAACAATAAGTAGGAATGATATAGAAGTAGAAAGCTCTTCTTTTATAATACAAGGAGGTACCTCAATGCCGTCAACGTCTAAAAGTTCCACACCAAAACTAGAAGCAGGTACAATTACAAAAGGTTTAGACGTTGTTTCAACAGCTGTAGATTCTCCTTCTGCTTCTAAATTAGAAGACATACAAAGCGAAAGAAGAACTTGTACAAGAAAAATTTGCCGTTCAGCAGTCAGTGAAGAAAACTTGAAAAAAAGAAAAGAACACGCCGTCACCCAAAAACCGGAAAAAGTAATTTACGCTACCAAAACAAAAGCTAAATCCGAAGGTGTTCAGTGGGAATATAATATATCCAGATGGAATTGTATGAAAAATCGTTCAACCCCACAAACAGCAATTTCAAGAAGTATAACTTCACTCGACAACGACGATGACGTAAAGCAGCACACATCAACTGCTTCTAATACCAAACAAATTATCTATAGCCACATTACAACGGAAGAATCAATTTTGTGTAACGCAGCTTGTCGTAAGACAACAAAAACTACAACAGCTACACAAGAGAATTTTGTTATAGTTTCTACAAAACCGGCAGTTTGTAATGCCGAGTGTCAAAAAACTGGACAGACTAGTATTGCTGTACAACTTGAAGAAGAAATTAAAAGTGAAAAATGCAACGCTGCTTGTCAAAAATCCCCACAAGTATCAACAGCGACAACGAAAACAGACACCGTATTAGCCAGAGATGAAGAAATAGAAACGTTTGAAACGGCTAGATCATCACCATGTCAACATTGTAAAAACCTAGAAGAACGAATACAGATTCTTGAAAAGGAATTAACAGCAGCCAATGAAATTATTTTGAAGCTACAAGACGAAGTATGCGTAGGAGCTAGAGCAGTAGCTGAAAACGAAGCTTTACGAAGACATTCTAGCGAAGTACAAGAAGTAGCTAAAGACCAAATAGAAGATTTAATAGATCACGTTAAGAAGGTTCAAGTTAAAGCAGCTACGCTAGAAGATGAAAACGAAAACTTGAATAAATGTAACTGTAGTATTCAACTGGAAAAGAGACAACTGTCTAAATTAATCAAAGAGCTTCAAAGGCAGAACAATGAGCTGATATCTCGTAACGCTGCTTTGGAAAAAGAACTAAAAGATGATTCCGAGTTATACAAATTAAGAAATGAATTAAAGAAAGCTTTAAGTGACAAAGCGGATATGGAAAAGTTATTAGCTAATGATATGGTTAGCAGTACTAAGCGGAATACTTTACTGGAAAGTGAGCTGGGATCACTGGTCGATCAAAATAAAGATTTGAAAAACGAAATTGATCGACTTAAAGCGGCTGAAGATGAAAATAAAATATTAAGTAAGAAGCTAGCTAATTACGAAGATATGGAAAACAAATTAGCTAACGCACTTGAAGAAAACAAACGATTAATGAGCGAATTAAACAGAACCAAACAGGAATTGAAACAGCTTGGTGAAACAACAGCAGATCTTAGTGAATTGAACGCCTTACGTAAAGAAAACGAGAATTTGTTACGGAAAATAAAAGCACAAACTTTAGAAACGAACGAACTATTGGATAAATTAAAAACTCCACACGTAGATATACCACCACTTCCGATAGATATGAAGGATAAAGGAATTTTGACCACAGTTTGCGAGGATCTGGAAAGTCAACTGAAAGGTTTGGAGAAAGCTAAAGGTATACCTACAGAAGCGACAAACGATTTGCATAAAATGCTAGCGGAATTATGTAAACGTTTAGGTAAGATATAATATTCTGGAAAGTTTTTATAGAAGAACTCTTAATTCAATGCTTTTTATTTTTTAGAAGATGCAGAACAGCGTGCTAAAAAGGCTGAAGAACTACTTAGAACGATGAAGGTCAGTGACCCAACAGCTATGCTAAACGATGAATTGAACAAGTGCCGAGCAAAACTAGCTCAAGTAGAATTGGAAAATGAAAGCTTGAGAAAAGGAAAAGAAGACTTGGATCGCATTAAAGCCGACTTGGTCAGCAGTAAGGGAGATTATGCGAAACGCTTGGAGGAAAATGCTGCTTTGCAGCAACTTATTGAGAAATTGAAAGCGGAAAATGGAAAATTAACAGCTGCACTTTCAGATAAGTCTGGAGATAATTATCTGAGAGACGAAATAAATAAATTGAAACAACAAATAGGACAGTTGGAGTCGGAGAATGTGGGACTTAAGAACAAAGCAGCCGAACAAAGACGTAGCTTCGATAAAATAGATCAGCTACAACAAGCTATTGGACAAACAAAACAAAATTTGTTGAAAGCTGAAAACGAAATTGAAAGATTAAAAAAGGAATTAGAGAATAGTTTGAATAGTAGAAAAGACGACGGTGATAAAGTAGATAAGTTAGAGAAGGAAAAAACTAAAAATCTCACTACTATACAAAATTTAGAAAACGAAATCGCCAGATTAAAAAAAGAACTTGAATTATCTTTAAACGCAGCCAAAGATTCCTCATTGGGAACATCGGATTTACAAAAGGAAATAGCCAAGCTTAAACTTAAATTGGATCAACTAGAAGGAGATAATACAAAGTTAAATAAAGAACTGGGAAATGCTTTAGCTTCTCTTAAGATTACTAGCGAGAAATTGGAACAAAAATTGAAAGAAAATGAGAAATTGGTTAAACAGAATGTTGATAATGCTGAACAAATGTCTAAGCTTAAATCTCAGCTGGATAGAGCAAATATTGATGCTCAATCAGCTGCTATTGCTAATAAAGAGCTGGAAAGTTTGAAGGATAAATTTAATAAATTAGAAGCTCAAAATGCAAAATTACAATCAGCTAGTAAAGTGGGAGATAAAGTAGGGGAGTTAGAAGATTTAGTAGCTAAATTGCGGCAGCAGATAGTCGGTTTGGAAGGTGAGAAAACTAAATTGCAAAAGGATTTCGATAAAGCTAAAGATGATCTTAAGGCAGCGTTGGTAAGAGATAAAGTACCGGTGGTACCAACGGATCAATTGGCTAAATTAGAAGCAGAAAATGCTAGGTTAAATAAAGAACTAAATTCTGCTTTGGATAACTTTGCTAAAGTAAATGCTACGATTTTACAAAATCAAGAAGAGAATAAAAAGTTGAAACAAAAAATTGCTCTACTTGAATCGGAAAACGCTCAGCTGAAGAAACAAATCATCGATATACAGGACGAATCTAAAGTATCTACTTCTGAATTGGTAAAACTTAAATCTGGAGAATCTGCTTTGAAACAACGTCTTGCTTTGTTGGAATCGGAAAATTTAAAACTAAAAAAAGATTTAGACGTGATGGCTGCTGAAAATAAAAATCATCTCGCTCAAATTCAAAACCTCAAACAGAACAATAGTAAACAAGAGAAGGAAAATGAAAGATTGAAAAAAAGTTTAGAAGCTGCAATTAAAGATATTAGTCCAAAAGATGAATCTGCCATATGGAAGCAAAAGGCGTTGCAAACGGAAGAAGCTTTGAATAAACTTAAAAAAGATCTCGAATTAGTAGTGGATGATCATAAGAAATGTCCGAGCACAATTTCTCAGTTAGGCGAAGAAAACAGTAGGTTGAAGAGTAAATTGACAGATTTAGAAAATCAAATGAACAAATTGAAGAATCAGTACGAAGGTGCCATGGGAGATTCGTTGAAGAACGTATCTGCGCTGGAAAAATTGAAAGGAAGTGAAAATAAGTTGAAAGGAGTCGTGTCGAAATTAGAAGTAGAAAATACAAAGCTACAAGATGAATTGACTGTGCTTCATGTAGAATTGGGAAAAATGGATTCACTGTTGAATAAATCCAAAGAAGAAGCAGTTAGTTTGAAGCAGAAAAATGCATCGCTGGAAAGTACGATTATAAAACTTAAAAATGATTTAGATTCCACTTTGAGTGAGAAAGAGAAATTACAAAAAACTATCAACCAATTAACTAGTGAGAATTCGAAACAAAAGGAAAGAATAGCTCAGCTAGAAGCTGAAAATGCTAAATTGAAAAAAGAGCTAGATAATTTGGTTGCAAGTGTTAAAAAGGAAATACCAGTTTTCGATGATACGAAGCTAAAAGAAAAACTAGCACAGCTAGAACGTGAAAATAACAAACTTAGAACGGAGTTGAGCAGTGTACTAGATGAAGCTAAACAAAGCGCAAATGCGAAAGATAAAGAGTTAAAGAGTAAACAGCAGTTGGCTAAGTTAGAAAATGAGCACGATAAACTAAAGAAGGATTTGGAAAAGGCTTTGAAAGATGCTGACGCAGGAAGTACTTTAATTTCTCAGTTGAAAGATGAAAACGCAAAGTTAAAACAAAAAATCAACCAATTAGAAAACGAAATGTCTGGTTTAAAGAAGGATTTAGATAACGCGTTAGAACAGGCTAAGAAAGAAGTAACGGGTAAAGGCGTAGCTCAAGATGGTGATAATAAATTGAAACAAAGACTTGCTCAATTAGAGAAGGACAGGGAGAAGCTGAAAAAAGATTTGGAACAAGCTCTAAAAGATGCTAGCGCTAAAAGTGATACAACTGCAGATTTGCGTAATGAAAATTTGAAGCAAAAAGAGTTAGTGGCTCAATTACAAGCGGAAATTTTGAAGCTTCAAAATAAATTAGACTCGCAAGAGAAGGTAGTTAAAAAACCAGCGATCGATGATGAAATGGATGGGTTAAGAAAGAAATTGAAACAGCTGGAAAAGGAAAATACATCTTTGAAGATAAATCTTGATGGAGCCTATGGAGATGCTAAAAATACAGCTGACGCAAATTCAAAGCTTGTCGATGAAAATGCTAAGCTCAAGAAAAAGCTGCAAGAGTTACAAAATGAAATAGATGGATTGAAGAAAGAGTTGGCGGACTGTGATAAAGAAAAGAAAGTGTTGACTGGAAATATTGCTAAGTTGAAAGAGCGTGAGGCTAGTTTGAATAAACAGTTAAGTGAGCAAGAAGCTACGAATTCTCGTTTGAAGCAAGCTTTAGATGCTTCTGGTGGAGATAAGGCCGCGAAAAAGAAGTCGGAAGAAAATATAGCGTTGAGACAAAGTTTGACGAAAGCGGAAAACGAACTAAAGCGATTGAAGAATAATATTGATGATGCTATGAACGATGTTAAGAAAAAATCGAACGAAATACAAAAATTAAAAGATGATATAACGAAACTTAAGGTGAAATTAGCGGAATTAGAAAAGTCGAACGCGAAATTAAAAACTGATTTAGATTCTTGTATATCTCAAAATGGGAAGTTGAAGAAAGATCAAGGGGATAATTTTGCTTCGATGAAAGATTTGAAAGACCAGCATGATAAGGATGTGAAAAATTTAATGAAGAAAAACGAAGAAAGCATTGCATTGCTGAAAAAACAGCATCAGAACATGATCGATGATTTAAACGCTAAGCATGATAAAGAAATTAAAGGTTTACAAGAAGCTCTTAAAAAATCAAAAGAAGCTTTGGTGGAGATTACCGGCGAACGGGATAAACTAAAAAAACTGTTGGATGAGCAGAAAAGAAAAAGTTTGGATATAAAAGATAAAGTCGAGCAAGTAGAAAACGTTATTATGAAAGAAAGAAGAAAGAGCAAGGAGGAAAAACAAAAATCTAAAGTGCTAGCGGAAAAAATGGAAGTTCAAACTAGAAAAATGGATATATTGAAAAGAAAAAGTGAAGAATTGGAAGTAATGAATCAGGAATTGATCGAAAAAGCATCTAAAGCGGAAAAAGAAAGAGATTCTTTGGAAAAAACTAGTCTAGTTGTGAAAGAAAGCTTTGAAAGAGAAATTAGAAAGAGTGTAGAAATGCAAAAAGACATGGATGTGTTAAGAAAAATGATGACCGACAAAAAGGACGTAAGTAGAATGTTTGTTATGTTATGAATTGTTGAGGTTTTTTAACGAAATGTTTTATTTTAAGAAATTAAAAGCAGAAACGTTTAAAACTGTATCGTTAGATGGAAAAATGCCGGATGTCATCGCCATAACTACTCCGTTGTCAGAGAAAGAACTAAAATTCTTCGGTAAGAAAATTTGTACTTGCGAACCTAACCTACAAACTATTATCAATAAAATGGCAACCCAAGGCATACAGTCATTATCAATTGAGGAGTTGCAATTTTTGCATTATAAACTTTGTGACGCAACGGCAGACCAACTAGCAAAGATGGGACAAAGTGCTGGTGTTTTAAAACCGAATGAAAGCGATAAACTGGGTTTATTAAGAAGAATAGCGTCTTTGGAAGGGGATCTTTTGAAGAAACAAAAACATGCACAACAGAAAGGTTTGTTTTGTTTGTTTATATTCGATGAGTATTTTTATAATTTTTCGATGTTTTCCAGTAATTGCCATGCAATACGCTGTGAAATTAGAAAAAGAACGCTTGTACGATTTGAAGATGAATTTGGAGGATGAAAAGAAGAAAAATGGTGAGCTTATTAGTCAAATCGACTCGCATTCGAAAATTGTGGAAAATATTAGAGAAGAGAGGGATTCAATTCAACGTCAGAAAACGTATCATGAACAAAAACTCGAGCAATACATGTAAGTACAGGCGTGTGAAAGAAAATTGACGTAAAAATGACTGGGTACAACATTTTGACTTATGACAGCGCAGCTACTGATAGTAAATGTAGAATTTATTTGTCTATGGTCTTATTTGTAAACAAAATTTTATTTATAGCGTTACCATCGAAGAGGAGCGAGCAAAAACTCGAAATCTGGAAGACGAGCTCGACAAAGAAAAAACGAACGTTCTCCATCTCAAATCTCTATTAGAAGCAGAAAGAGATAGAGCCAGGCTCAATAAAAGAAAAGACACTGAAGCGCTGGAGGTTGAACAGTTTTTATATTTTTTATCAAATAGAAGTTTTTAAATGTTTTATTTTTTACAGAGAATGAGAATAAAATTAGAAAAAACCGTCAACAGCGAAATGGTACTGAAGATGAAACTTCAGGACAGATGGAAACAAAGAAGTCATTCACCTTGTACACCCGTTAAAGATACAAATCATCCCGTGAGGAGTAAGACCAAAGTTACTTTTTGCGGCGCCCCGTCTTCGAGCGTAAGTATTTTTGTTTTAAATTATAACAAATTCTTTCATTTTTTTCCGTTTCAGGAATCTAGAAAGTTCAAATCATCGAGCGCAAGACGATTAGCTTCAGGCTGTAGTCAAATATCGAGTAGTCGATTGGATTATTCTGAAAAGTAATATGTTTATGTCCTGTAGAGTCCTATATTAGAGTATTGAAAATACTAAGTAAATGTTGTCACAACAAACCGACTTTTATTTTTACAGTTATAACTGCTACCTTATATTTCAAAAATCAGATCGGGAATGTCCACGCACGTGCAATAAAAGATAATATCATCTATACGATTTCTCTATGTTATATCTGTGGTTTTATCTACCATTACTTTCAAAGTGCGGCAAATAATTTGAAATAAAATTATTGGCTATGTAGCAGAATAGCGTCAGTCAAAATTGCGCTGGACAAAATAACGCAGAACAAAAACAGCGGCAGAAAAAATATGAGGCATGGAATGGAATGACCTCCAATTAATGCAGAAATGGCCTGCTTCACAGATGGCTCAAAAGCCGAGGAAGGTGTAGGATCAGGAATATATATAGGTATAACCAAGCCAATGACAAAAGTCAATACGACACTGTGCAGGAGAGCTCTATTAAAGGCAAGAGTTTGAGGAAAAGACCATTGCCATATACTCCTGCAACCAAGCGGCTATAAAAGCAATCAGTTCCATGCAGATAAATTCCAAACTAGTTTGTTACTGCTTGGAGACTCTACAAAGAGCTGGACAGCCATAATAGATTGTCCTTAGCCTTGATACGAGGCCACTCAGATCACAAGTGCAATGAAGAGGCAGACTCACTAGCCCGAGAAGGGCCAAACCAAAATTCACGGAGTACCTGATGAGCCAGAATAGAACAATCAGGATCCTGGTTGAGCTCCTGACAGGGCAATGGTAGACTTAACAAAGACATGAATAACATCGTATTGGCAGACACAACCATATGCAGGTTTTTCCAAGAAGATGAGGAAACCTCGGCACACATACTGGCTACTGCGAAGGTCTGACCAGGTCTAGTCTTTCGATGATATGGGAGGAAAAACCACCACCCTAGCAATATATGGAGGACCTGAGGTTTGGCATTCGAAGTTTAGTAATAAGGACGGGTCTAGACAAGGAACTCTAGCCATAACAGGAGGGCATACACAATAGATCTGCTAATGTCGTAGAAGCACATAAGCCCCATATTTATCTTATCCTTATGACATTCACTAACAAGCGAACCACCGCCTGCATTGATTTTTATTGTTTGGAGTGGAGAAGGCTTTAATTTTTTCAACGTTTTCCCCATTGATCTTATGGCTGCAGATTCGCCCCTGACATTTGTGGGCCTATTTAGGTTATTTGCCCATTATGAATTGGCCCCGCATTTCCGATCAGCAAACGCTTTTGGGGTAAAAAAAACAAGAAATAAGAAAACATTTTTTATTAAAACTTTCAGTTTATATCACATTATTTACAAACTAAATCATGTACATTGTACAGATATTCCTTTTTATTTCCCTAAAAATATAATAAATTAATTTTTCCTATTAGTTCTTTTTTTTCTTTTTATCCTTTTCGGGTGCCAGACCCATAGCCTTCTCATATTCCAAAACAAGTTTTTCTTGCACTTCTGGCAAACAAGGCGAGTATCTACTGTACTCCATGGTGAATTCCCCCTTTCCTTGTGTGCTAGATCTTAATTCGCCAGCATATCCAAACATATCATTTAAAGGAACCTCGGCATGTAGCGTAAACCACCCTTCAGTTCCTTCAGTACTTGTTACTATCCCATGTCTTTTGTTTATTTGTGCTATTACTGCACCTTGAAATTCATCAGGAGCTGTCACTTCAACTGCCATGATTGGTTCCAGAATTTGCCAAGCGCCACTGTCAAATGCTGAAATAAAAACATCCATATTAAGTAATATCTATTGAGAGTGGAAATATTAACTTACTATCTCTTATAGCTCCTTGTGCTGCCAAGAAAAATGAATATTCGCTAGAATCAACGATGTGATGGGCGCCATCTATCAACCTAAATTTCAATCCTGAAAGTTTTTGGCCAGCAAGTAATCCTTTTTCGGCCATTGATAGGAAACCTCTCTTAACCCCGGGAACGTACTGTTTGGGAATATTAGTACCAACTGTTTCATCAACAAACTCTAGAACTGTGTTTTTATGAGGTGGTAGCAGTTCCAGTACACCTATGACTTTGGCATACTGTCCTTGACCACCAGATTGTTTTTTATGGAAATAATTGAATTCGCATGGGAATAGTAAAGTTTCTCGGAAAGCTACTTTCGGTTTACCCAGTACAACCTGTAATAAAATATTTACATTGAAACTAATTTAAATATTTTTGTTATAAAAACTTACAGGACAATTGTATTCACGCTCCATTCTTTGAGCATAAATTTCCAAATGAAGTTCTCCCATGCCAGATACAATTGTTTCTCTGCTGTCATCATCGAAATAAAAGTGAAAAGTGGGATCTTCCTTGGTAAATCTAGCTATTGCTTTAGTAAAATTTTCTCTATCTTTGGAATTTTGTGGGTTAATAGACATGGAAACAACAGGTTCGGGTACGTAAATAGATTCAAGAGCAAGATCTAATTTTAGATCTGTAACAAATGTATCTCCACTCGCACATTCTACTCCAAACAAAGCGAAAATATCTCCGGAGTAAACTTCATTAACGTCTTCCATATTGTTAGAGTGTAAACGAATTAAACGAGCTATTCTTACTTTTTTTTGCGTTCTCGCATTATAAATGCTATCACCTAAAATATTTAGCGATAACTTAATTTTTTATTGTTGTCTTAGATAGTTATCTTACCTTTTTGAAGTTTTCCTTGGTAACACCGCATGTAGGTTAATTGACCGAATCGACCAGCCTCCAATTTGAAAGCTAAGGAAACAAATGGTTTATTACCGTTTCTTGAAGAATCCAACAAAACTTTATGGGCTTCTTCCCCTTCTTTTTCTTTTAGAGCATAATTTTCAACTTCACCCGGATTAGGTAAAAAGTCAACAACTCCATCTAACAGGGGCTGTACTCCTTTATTTTTTAAAGCTGTACCAACAAATACCGGAGTAAAGGTTCTTTTTAAGCACGATCTACGTATAGCAGCTTTTATATCAGTTTCTGTAAAGGGTTTTTCTTCTAAATACAATTCGCCGAATACATCATCACAATTGGATAAATGTTCAATTAGTTCGTGTCTTCTTTCATCACTTTCTGTTCTCATATCTTTAGGTATTTCATCATATCGAATTTGTTCACCAAAATCGCCATCGAAATATATTGATTTTTCACCAACTAAATCTATAAGACCCTTACATTTTGATTCTACACCTATCGGTAGCTGAACAAATGCAGCATGATGATTCATCTTTGATCTCATTTGGGAAAGAACTCTATATGGATTTGCTCCCATTCGATCTAATTTATTAATGAATGCTAAACATGGGACATTATATCGTTTCATTTGTCTATTTACAGTTAAAGATTGACTTTGAACCCCTCCTACTGCACATAAAACTGAAATGAGAAAAAATAACCTTATAAAAGTGCTTCAAATTTAAAAGCTAATAGTAGGTACCTAAAACGGCACCATCCAATACTCTCAATGCTCTTTCAACTTCTACGGTAAAGTCGACATGTCCAGGGGTATCTATTATATTAATATTATGATCTTTCCATAAAGTATACGTAGCAGCTGATTGAATTGTAATTCCTCTCTGTCTTTCTAATTCCATAGAGTCCATTGTAGCGCCAACATTGTCTTTTCCCTTTACTTCATGCATGGTTTCGATTCGCCCAGTATAGTATAGTATACGTTCTGTTAAAGTTGTTTTACCAGAGTCAATGTGAGCTGAAATTCCTATGTTTCTGATTCTTTCAAGTGATTTTTGTTCGGCATATTTAGTGTAATTGCACATACATTTGTGGTTATGCTAAAATGTGATTTTGTAATAGAAAATTATGTTTTACAGTTTCTCATTATACTTACTGTTATTGATTTTGAAACGCTTTTTAGAATTTGGTTGTGTGTTATCCGAATCATTTTAAAGATATTTTAATGTTACAGGTTATTAGATGTAATAATTAAATTTCGGTCACATTAATCTTATGCTGTTGTTGGCAACCCACAACCCGTAGGTTGGTTGTCACTGTTGTCAGTTGTCAATCGGTCGAAGAATATTTATGGAGGTTGTTAGTTCTGTGATCACTAGAGCTGTTCGGCAATGCTACTCCATTGACTCCGAGCACTCCTCCCTTCTTTAAACCGTTCGGTTATTACTGAACGAGTGAAAAAAGCAGGCTGTAAATCGTTCGTTTACTGTGGAGTGGTGTGAAAAGAGTTGCTCCAATTGTACCACCTCGGCGAGGTTCAATTACGGGCCAAAAAATAAAATTCTTATGTATTTTAGGTTACATAATAATTATTCATATTTTATAGAAATACTAAGAAATAACCACAAAAATATTACACCGAATGACATTTGTTTGAATTTGACGTTCGATAGATGTCCCTCGATGACAGTTTGAGAGTTCGGTAAATCTTTTACTCTACGAGAAATCTGCTTTTGCTCCACTCCTTTCACCCTCCATTTCGGAGTTAATTGCCGAACGGACATGAGGTTGTACAATTGGAGCAGCTCTTTTCACACCACTCCACAGTAAACGAACGATTTAAAGACTGTTCCTTTTACTCGTTCTGTAATAACCGAACGGTTTAAAGAAGGGAGGAGTGCTCGGAGTCAATGGAGTAACATTGCCGAACGGCACTACTATAGGGCATGTCCACCAACTGACACTGAGGATAAACAATGTGGTGTTAAACCGATATCCGGCTTTTGGTATTTTATTAAAGTATATTAGTACTACTTTGCAAAAATAATTTAAATTTTTTTCAAACCGAATGTTTTATTACTAGGAGAAAACTTTAAATTAAGAATTCCTAAATGTTTGCAACTTTCACTACATATACGTCACATACTTAAAGATGAAGTTAGCCACCTTCTGATTTAGATGTTTTATGAACTAATAGCCAGTTACACAAAGGCCATTCGAATTTGAAGAACTGCCAAAGTCTATATGAGCTTTTATTTGGATTATTATCCGTTTTGTTTCGCTTTTGAAAATATTGGATTCATTTTCGTACAATAACATTCACAAACAAAGCACAAGGAAATTCGTAAATAAACCTAACCACCAAAAGAAAACTGTCAGTTGAAGTTCGCTTTGATGCATTTCTGGCAAATGCTACCAGCATAATTCCAGGAGTCACTTTTTCAAGGTAAAATGAGTGTGAAACATTATTAAATGCTCCTCCGATGTCCAAGAAGGAGATTGTAGTAGGGTAGACAAATCAAAAACCGTGCAACAGTGTAACTATTTATTGATATATTTATATATATTTACACATCTAAAAAAATACATTGCAAGAAAAAATATGATCTTAATAATAGAATATAGTTCAATCTAGATATACATATATACAATGCATCCCAAGAGGACATGGCATAACGTTTTATTCCATCATGAAAAACATTATTATAATCATTATTATTATTATTAAACTAAAAGAATCATGGAAATTCGAAAAGTTACCGAGGACAATTCTAATCTGAAAACTTTGAACTTTCTAGAAATATTTTCCAAGCGACTAAATCCCAGAACAAAAAAAAGTCTCAACAGGAAACATGTTTGTTGTTAGACTCCGTTTCACGTAAGAAGAACCCACTTGAAGTTGCAGTCGTATGCGCGAACTTGTTGTCAAAACCAGCGCCATATTGTAAAATTGACATTCGACTTCAAATCAGAAGAGTAACGTTTTCACATTTTGTAGGTTAACACAAAATTAGAATAATGCGGATGATTTTTCCTTTAACACAAACAAGTTTTTTAGGAGGCATGGTTTAATGGAGCAAACAACACTCACAGATAAACTAGCTAAATGTCTTAAAATATTCAAAAATAAAAAATTATTCGCCAGTAAATGATTGCATCAAACACAACCTCAAATGTCAATATTAAAATGGCTGTGGGCATGAAAATCCTTTGTAACGCCAATGGCCTGATACGGTCGTTACGAGGCGACATAGATAAACTAGACCGATTTTGGTTTCTGCGCAAGTCAGTTGGCAAACTTCACGTGGCTTCTTCTAATGTGAAACGGAGTCTAAAAAATTACTATTTTGGTGCTATACAAGTCAACAATTTTTTCTATTTATCAAAACTGGTTTTACTTTAATCGTTTTGGATATTAGGCAATTTTTCGTAATACAAAAATTAACAAATTAATATTAACAACAAAATAATAAGTCATTTTATAAAATTTCATCTGTCAAGATATTTTATTAATTTTTGTTATTTTGCCAGGTTGGCAACAGTGTTACTGTAACGAAATAAAAAACAACCATGTGGCAATATAAAATGTCGTTTGTACAAAAGTTTATCACGAAAAATTGCCTACGTGTCAAAAGTCAAATTGACAAGCGTTTCATAGAACAAGTTTTCTGTACAAAATTGACAGGAAATTTACTTAATAGAGGAGTTCAGTTTAAGGTCAGTGTGACCAACAAAAAGTGGTTTTTATGACAAGAATAACAGTTAATGTCTACCATTCAAAACATAAGATTTTTGCAGGTTTTTTATCATTACGAACATCTATATTGCTTCATTAAAGCAATGAATACACCCCCGAAGCGTAAATCTTAAAATTTTAAATGACGTTTTAGCTGAATTGTCAATACATCGGTGGCCAGTGATTCTAAGAACTTTCGGCAAATCACCAATTCTCTTCTGTCATTATGACACTAGTTATGTCAGATGTCAGTGGAAAAAGCAATCAGAAGAATAAAGTGACACAACTAACTAGAACTACTACAAAAGTATGGAAAATAAACATAAAAGATTAAACGAATATCAACAAAGACAAATAACACTGACATCTGACATAACTAGTGACATAATGACAGAAGAGAATTGGTGATTCGCCGAAAGTTCCTAGAATTACTGGCCACCGATGCATTGAGAATTCAGCTAAAACGTCATTTTAAATTTTAAGATTTACGCTCCGGGGGTGTATTCATTGCTTTGATAAAGCGATATAGATGTTCGTAATGATAAAAAACCTGCAAAAATCTTATGTTTTGAATGGAAGACACTGTCACTGTCATTCTTGTCATAAAAAACACTTTTTGTTGGTCGCACTGACCTTAAACTGAACTCCTCTATTACTGTCGGGGCATATAGCCCGAGAGGCAGTTGTTGTATTTTCCAAAAACTTTATAAGGCGCTATAATAGTATTAAACTATTACCTTTGACATCTATTGACAGGAAATTAATTGCAACTAATGTCAGTTGAAACATACTGATTCGATAGAGGAAAGAACCGCGATTTTTTAACCGAAAATGTGAATATCCAAGTAATTATTTCCTGCAAGGACAAGAATTCGATAATAAAAAATATTCCTGCAATGTTTCTTTATATTTGACCGGATTTTATTATCGACATAAGTCGTTTTGATCCTCTAATTGTCATATTTGACTTTTGACACTTTTATAGATATACCAAAACGTCGAACGTGTAGGTGCTTTTAGTAAAATACCGTGTCGAAGATTTAAAAACGTTTCTAAACTTATGTAAGTAGATTTAGTCATTAAGTAGAAGTGGTAAAACGCGAACACGACAAAAATAGAATTGCCTTGGAAAAGTGAACAATAGTGGTGGTGGTGGTAGTTTTTAGGACTAAAAGTGGGTGTTAATTCAACTATTTTTTTCTATATGATGAAAGTTTCGCTTAAAATTTACCAGTAATAAGCTCAATAGGTATAAGATATTGTCATGTAAATGGTAAGTATGTTTTTTTTATTTATATATATATATATATAAAAAGGAGAATTACCCAATACATTCTCGAATTGCAACTTCCATTAAATTCTCTTCCTACAAAGTATCCCTGAAATAACGAAAAAAAAAAAAAATTAAATCTCCGATCATCACCGCGCGCCAAAACTCAAACTTACCTTACAACTTTATCTAATACTCCCTTAAGCCTTTGTTCGGTAATCGATGGCACCAACTTCTGCACCAATTCACACATGAACATTTCACTTATGCCTGGACTTGTTTTTTCCGCAATTTCGAACGCGTTTTCCAGTTCTTCTAACGCATCGCTGGATTTGTGGGACGCTTCCGCCGATCGCCTGTTGTACTGGTGCTTCCTCTGCAACTAAAAACCAAACCGCATCGTAAATTTTCATACAATGTGGCCCAAAAATTAGTTCAATAATGAATTATCTACAGTGTGAGACATCTTGACTGTAAATATTTTTTGCTTACTTACTTCTGATATAATCGGATATATAAATCCACCCAATACTGGCTGTCTGCTTTCGATCTTTCCGCTGTAATTTGAATGTTCCCTCGTACCGGATTTTCTGTTTGCCTTCTTTTCAGCCGACATACTCTCTCCTCCTCGATGATCTAACGGACTTAATTCGCGAGATATTCTCTTTTCCTTGTCTTTAACGTCGGTCCTTTCGCGTTCTTTTTCCCTTTCGCTCTCCTTTTCTCGATCTCTGTCCTTTTCCTTTCTATTGTCTAGCGGTGTTTGTACTACTGGCGATTTTAAGGACTGAAAAAATGAAGAAAATAGACAAATTTGGTTAGAGGGTAATTAGAGCTACTTACCAAGTTGGCTCTTTCAGGTTTATAGTGATTGAGATTAGAATCAGTCGGGGGGGATTTGCTCAGCATCGGCCCTGAGCCGTTTTGAACTTTGTTGCCGACTTTGTGGTTCGGAGAAGGGATTTCTTCCAGAGGTAATTTCATGTTTCCTTTTACCGTCATTATCCACGGATCGTCCAGATCGCCGTCTTGTTTTGGTTCCTCTCTAAGAAAAAAGAAAAATATATTTTCGAAGACAAATCAAACTTTTTTTTTAGGTACTTACGAATCGGAATTTTCGGATTCGGTTTCGGATTCTTCGTTTCTCGTACATCTCCACTTCTTATATCTGTCTATTAGATCTATTAAGTAAGAATTTTTCTTGGCTTTTCTTATAAACGGGTATTTTAATAATTCTTTTGCAGTTGGTCTCTGTAAAAAAAAATAATAAATACAAATCTCAGTTCTGAATAAAATATCCCACTCCTTATTTCAAGAACCCACTTCTGAATAGAAATCCCCACTTCAGAATAAGAAATAACACTTCTTAATTAACAATATCACTTTTACATTGAAAACCCCACTTCTGAAATAAAATTACCACTTCTGTATTAAAAACCTCACTTTCCCACTTCTGGATAAAAAAAACCACTTCTGGATAAAAAAACCCACTTCTGATCTGAATAAAAATTAGACTTACATTTTCCGGATCCTTATTTAGGCACGCTTCCACGAAATCCTTGAATTGTTTACTGTAACTACCGGTCAATTGGGGCGGATTATTTTTCGGAATAAGAAACAGCACCCTCATGGGATGCAATTCGGAATTAGGTGGTTCGCCTTTGGCAAGTTCTATCGCCGTGATGCCCAAACTCCAAATATCCGCCTTGGAATCATAAGCAGATTGTTTGATTACTTCGGGAGCCATCCAAAACGGAGTTCCGACGAAGGTATTTCGTTTGCTTGTTGTGTTGGTTAATTGACCAGCCACACCTGAGAAAATATTTATAAATAAAATAAAATAAAGGGAAAAAGAAAATATTTTGTTTACCAAAATCGGCAAGTTTAACGTCTCCCATTTCACTCAACAGTACGTTGGCTGCTTTAATGTCCCTATGTAATTTTCTTTCGCTATGTAAATAGTCAAGTCCTTTTAAGACTTCTCTTAAAATAATAGCTATGTGCATCTCTTCAAAATTTCCAGCTTTCATCAGATCTAAGGCGGAGCCACCGCCTAAATATTCCATTATGATCCATAGTTTTGTACCCTATAAAGAAAAAATAGATCAATAAATATTTTTTAAACAAAAAGATAAGTTCACCTACCTTCAGGTAGGATCCATAATATTTAGTAACAAACGGACTATCGCACTGCGACAGTACCATAATCTCCTGTTGTATGTCTTCGATTTCATCTTCGGCCTCTTCCAAATCGATTATTTTGATGGCGACTACTTGAGTGGTTCTATTGTCGATACCTTTGAAAACTTCTCCAAAAGAACCTTTACCGATTCTTTCTTGTTTTGTGAATATCAATTCTGGATCGACCTTCTGTAACCAAAAAATAATAATTGTTCAGTAAACAAAACTGACTTTTAGTTTTGAGATGTAGTTTAAATGGGACACCCTATATATAAGTTTCTGTTGAATCAGTCATAAAAAAAATTAAATTTAAATCTTTATCGATCAAATCAAAATATATGGAGGATTATCTAGTAAGCTACTTGTTTACGATATTTTTAACAAAAAAAAATTGTAAATTTACTGGAAAACTTGAAAACGAGGTTTGCATCTGTCTATAGATAAACATTGCGTTGTTATTGAAACTTTACTTATCGATTACTCATAAACTTTACGTAATAAATAAAAAAAGTGTGAAATCCGTGGCGCCACAAAAACATACAGGGTTGGGATGAAGTATGGAACCAAGTAAATATATTTAAAATTAAAAGAAATATTTCATATGTTTCGTTTTCGGTGTCGCACCCTGTATATAGTACTCAAAACTTTATAGGGTGCGAGTTTAAAGCATAATAATGCTAATCATTTTCAATCAAACAGGATATTTGTTATTCGATTCAATTTTTGAATTAAGAAATATTTAAAAATAAAGATTACAAAAACTATAGAAAGATGTTTGAAATAGGCAACAATTTTTGGTATTTGAACAATTATTGGAGAGCGATGAGTAAGTAATCTGATAAGATATCATCAATATTCAATTAAGTACATATTTATAAATAAATTAATATTATTATTAATTTTCGATTATAGGTAGAAAGTAAGAGTATAATAGTCAATTTGAAAATGATTCGTCTGGAAAAATTTTCACAATTTTTAATAAAAAGTCTCTAGAGAAAAATTAATAAAGGATAACTTGAAAATGGGGTTTCCGTGTTTGTTTGAAAAATATCTAGTACTTTATAAATGTGGGTGTTTAAATATTATAAAATATGCAATGTCAACGGCTATGACTATGACATTTACAACCGGTATTATATACCTATACAATCGTGAATAAATTAAATTGATTACGTGAATTAGTGATACTTTTGAATAGTTTAAAGTTTGTATATATACCCAATATTCATTGTCCTTCGCATACTAGGAGATTGTGAAAAGAAAAATTCAATTTTAGAGGTGTTTTTTATCACGTTTTTGTTACAAACCCGTTACAAAACGATCCGCTAAAAAAATATATATAAATAGTACTTTTCTCGATACTGCAGGTACTTATTATTATGGTTCACTTTACCATCAAAACCACAATAGTAAGTTCCGTTATAAAACGATTTGCTTCGATCATAGAATAAAATTAACTGAAATATTTTAGATACTTTTGTGTGTAACGTTATCTGTTTTTTTTTGTTTAACTGTTAATGAAATATTCCACTGGTGAAAATGTATTTTATTTGAAAATTGATAAACTGATAAAAATTTCTACAGGAAATGTAGCTTGAAAATTTTTTTTCTAACAGGAAGTCGAGAATTACGATGATAAAAAGATTGCTGATACTCTAAAATCCGGCAGTAGAACAGTATAATGAATTCACTTAATCAGTAATTCGACTAGATAAGGTTTAAAAAGATAACTGCGATAAAGGTGTTATTGAAATGGGAGATTTAATGGATTATTATACCATGATCTATCGCTTTTCTAGCCATCAATAATATTTAAGCGAAATCGCAAATCTACATAATTAAAATTTTCACAAAATGTTTCCCGAACATAATCAAAATTTAAATTTCCCGCAATTCGTGTGGCAGGGTATTCACAACTGAAAAAAGAAGCTAGAAGAAGAACAGCCATACTTATTAACTGATAGTAGTACGTGCGTAAATTCAGTAGTATTTCTATCGGGTGCGGGAATTGAACTTCGGCCTCCCGGAGCATCGATTAGGAGTGGTGGACAAAAATTGAAAGTTTCAAGAAGCTCCCTGCAGCCTTATACTCATTGAAGGCTTTTGGATTCCACATATAGTAACAATAGAAGTGACTAGCGTTGTATTACATAATTATACATCACTAATTAACAATAACATTTGCATTTTTATTTCTGAGGCAATAAAGCATATTTATATCCTCTAGTCCAATCTCAGAGGCTTTTAATTATACAGTGTTGGAAAATTGGTACAGCTTTTGAGATTTCTGGAACTCTACTTGACCCCTACGAAAGCAACTAACTAATTTTTGAAAATTGAATATGTAACAGTGTATGAGTGAATTGATACTCAATTTTTAGATATCTCAATCCTGGCTGGTCTCCAGATAAATCTGGTCAAGACCAGGTGAAAGTTATGAAAATAATATAAACTTACTCTCGATATTCGTTGTTTCCGATTTTGAACAACGCGGAAACCAGATACGTCCACGACTCCATTAAACGACCATGAAACAGGCCTCGCTATAGTTTTACCATTGCTTCTAAAATATTCTACGGGTCCACTAGTGGCAACTTTAATCGAATTGCTATGAGTACGTTTTGGATTATTGAACATTGTTTATATTTAACAAACACTCAAACACTCTGCTAATCAAACACCTATATCTGTTGATAAACCTATCTACCGCATTTCATTAAAAACCATATTTGGTTTTAAAAAAAGGTCGAATTTACACTCAAAACTTTTTAATAATAATAAAAATCGCACGCAACTTAAAAAACGAAACAGCTTCCAATGTAGAAAAAAGTGTGTAGAATATCAGATAAAACTTTTAGTGACACATAAGATAATTAAAAACTGCGAGATTAACTCGATGATTATCAGAAAGTCCTCACATGGCGTTATCAAACGAGATTAACGCTATAAACATGATGACAACAAAAAAAGGTTATTAATAACAATAAAGTAAGGGCGTTACTAATTTACCGAATGATTTATGGCAGGGATTGAAAAGGTATAAATATATTTTACTTGGATACACAATATTTCTGTAACTCGTTAGATTATTAGTAATTTTTGTGTGGTACAATGTGTTTCGTAATCACGTATGTATGGAATTCATTCATTTTTTTTATACTCACAATAAATCTCTATTGCATTTCAGTATAAATATATAATGTTTAGATATTTGATATTATAACATATTGCTGAAGGTAATACCTTTAAAATATGAGCCTCGTCTTAGGAGTTTGGCCCAGTCACATAAGTAAACATTGCAGTATAACTATGAATTATATCTTCCATTTGTACTTTTTAAAGAATTTGTCAGTGTTTTTCTAAATGCATATTATTATACATTGGAACTAAGAGGAGAGATCAACTGTAGAGCAAGAAAAAAGTGTGTAAAAAAACCTAGAAAATGATTCAGATGCATGTCTGAACATTTCCTTAGATTTTGAAGAGAAGATGGCACACGTTTTTAAATATAAATAGTACTTATAGCATTACATATTGTGTTTATTTAACTTCTAATTGGATTACGCAAATTGAATTACTCCAACTTTTCATTGTATCACTATTTATACATATTTTTTCTAATGTTGAGAACGTGAATTAATTCTATAACTATTTACATATTACAAAATAGCAAATCTATTGTTAAAGGTAGGATTTAATTGAAAGTGGGGCATGATATCTAAAAATATTGTCGATGTTAAAAGACATATTACAGTTGCTAAAAGGACTCAATTATGCATGTTATACTCAGAAACGGTGTGACACGCATCTAGTAAATCATAATTTATCACTTACCTCATTAAAGGCCATATCTGAAGGTAGGTAGCTCGGTAGTTCGATGGCCTTTCACCCAAAGATGTCAAGCAAATTATATTTTCCTTTATGAAATGTTTATACAAAAAATTAAACTACTTTTATAAAAGTCAACAATCATCACTCGAACAGACCCTAATTTCTACGCTATACATTTGGTAAAAGACCCGTTTGTAAACAACAAAAAATTTGCATTCCTCAGGTGAGCTATAGGTGAACACACCTTTGACCATTTACTAACCAAATTTAACACTAATAGCACTACGGAATGTATAATTGTTAATAAGATAAAGAAGCTAATTATTTAGTAATGAGATTTACGTCGATTTTACTTCTCTTTCACGAACATTTGACATTTTACACATAACACTTGTCAGAAGAAGCCATATGCATTTTGCATTTATGACATTTTGAGACGAGATGTCATGACCACAGACCACCTACGTCATGACACGAACTCCCAGGTAAGATGATAGAAGTTAAAAACTGTAATGACATCATCAAAACCAAAAATTATATTGCAATACGATTATAATGCAATACGATATTTGTAAACATTTTTTTTTATTTCAGTAACCTGATTGATACTTTTTAAAAATAATAATAAAATGTTATTCCTTTTTACTTAATTTTAATATGTAGCTGTATAACCACTAGTGCAAGGCTTTAAAACAGAAGAAAATTAATCTTCATTTTTTAAGGAATCGATTCCGATTTTATTTTTCTATTTACGATTGTACGAATAAATTAATCGAGTGCATGAATCGATTTATACGATTCTAAATAAAAAGATCAATAATTTTTATATATTAAATAATTTAATTTTAGATTAGGAGCAGTTAATTCAATGTGTGCTTTCTTGACATGTTTTATTAAACTGTTCGTACTGTTATTATATTTCAGCTGCTTTCCACATTGGTGACACTGTGTTAGAGGGGGCTAATGTCAAGAATCGATTCTTGATCGACTTCCATTCCCAAAAATCGATTATTTTACGAGAAAACTCGATTCTCGAGTAGAATCGGAGTCGAGTTTATCATCCCCACAGATCATCCCTAATGTCAAATAATATACAAACACAAATAAGTCTATAATAATTAATAATATATAACTTTTATAAAAAATGGCTGGAGAAGTAGTAGTAGACGCATTACCTTATATTGACCAGGGTTATGACGAACCAGGAGTCAGGGAAGCAGTAAGTAATGAAAAATATTGTCCATTAACCTAACAACTTTTTGTTTCTTAACAGCACCAAAGTTACAATACAAACACAATTTATCTTGCTCTAATTTCCAGGCATTTGCTATGGTCGAAGAGGAATGTAGAAGATACCGTCCCACAAAAAATTACTTGGAACATTTACCTCCACTCAACATATCTTCTTTCGAAACTTCCATAATGCACAACGAATTCGAAAGGTTACAAAACAGATTACCAATGGAAACACTATCTATGAAACGTTATGAACTGCCACCTCCACCAAGCGGAAAGTTGAATGAAGTAGGAGCTTGGAATGAATGTGTCGATAACTCTCAAGCACAGTTAGAGCACCAAGCCGTTAGGATATTAAATTTACAACTAATGTTAGAGTACTGTTGCCCTGCTTGGCAAAGATATTTACAAACTTTAACTGATTTAGAGAAAATAGCGTCAAAGAAGTTAGCAGAACTAAGGCAGCAATTGCAAGAAGTAAACTGGCAGAGAAAGTCTTTGCAGACAAAGGGCGGGGATCAGTTGAAGGCGTTAGAAGCTAAGTGGGTAGCTCTGGTATCGCACAACTATGAAATTGAACAAGCATGTGTTATGACTGAAGATTACTTAATGCAAGTTAAACAAAATCCTAATGGCACATACCTTAGTCCTCAAGAATTAACTAATAGTTGATAATTATTGTTATTATATAAATAAGTTGTAAAGGTACATTAAATGAAACATTTATTTCAATTTCATATATATATTTTCTCTTATAAACCTTATAAGCTTACAAATAATATAAAGTAGATCATTAATTAATATAATTATCTATCAGATATCATACAAAGGAGTACCATCAGCATTCCAAGTGTTTTTAACTTTTTCAAAGGCCATCGTTATGTAAAGAGCTGGAATAAAATTGTACATTATAAAATAGATTTAATGATAAAATAATGAAAATCTTACATGTAACTTCCCATTCTGATTTGGATAATGTTCCAATCCTTATGTCGCCTCTTCTTTGGCTCTTAATAAATTCCTCGGCATGCTGATAATCTAAAGGATCTGTTCCAACCAAGCTTGTATTGTTTACAGATGGATAACATTCTAAACTTCTCATATTAGTTAACAAATATTTACCTTCCTCTTTCCATCTTTGGAAATAATCGTAAAACTTTTCGGCCTTCACTAATTTCAAACCAAAAGTTTTCGCCAATTTAACCAAAGTAGGAAAATGAACTAGAAATTCTGGACAGTTTACAACACCGTCAAGTTGAAAATTGTACTTAGCACCGAATAAAGGAGGTTTGTTAATGTCAAAATCAATGGAAACTTCGAATACATTATTTCCAAAAGTATCGCTTTCACTTTTTTTAGCTCTGGAAACAATCTCATAAGCATCGGGTATTGTTGCTATGAAATATCCACCTTAAAAAATATTTTGCATTAGAAAAGCCCAAGATTTTTTGGAATATATAGTAAAAAACAATTTAAACTACCTGCCTGAAGACATTCTGCTGCATTTCTAAACATACACTCTGCCTGAGGAAGACTTTCGAAACTGTAATGAAAGGCAAACTGACAGCTTACTAAATCAACTTTCATTGATGGATCTGAATACTTTTCACGAAATCTCATTCTAGTACCGTCACCTGCTATGTATTCAATAGAATAAATATTTGGTCCCCTTTCTCTGGCAGAACGGCTTTTCATATCAGTGTATCTAGCTTTACACTGTTCAAGAGACACATCAGCTATATCACTGCAAATAAGGTGAGTTATTCCCCCTAAAAACAAATTGTATAATTTCATAGTTGTAGATTTGAAATTTCAATCTACACTACCTTTTTTCCATTTAAGTAAATCCCCTCCTTTTCCACAGCACATATCATGAACTCTAATAGGTGCATTGTGCTTTTTACCTTCCTTAATTTTTGTTAAGTATTCATTGATAAGCATACTTTTTATCCAATTATGGAAATTTCTCAAGTGAACAATACGTGATTTGAACCTTTCACGTATTCCCTTTTCTTCCAATTGGTTGTAATGATTTGCTACAACATTAGCGTAACTACTATGAGTATTATGCGACTTAGAAATATCTTCATCACCATCATTTTTGCGTTTAAGAGATTTATTAGGGGTTGCTTGTTTTTCTGTTAGTTTGAGGGGTTCATTATCAATAGCTTCTTCGGCGTTTTTATAAAATTCCGGTTCTTTGCACACAGCTTCTTTAGCGTTTTCGGAAGTTTGGTAAACGTTTTGTTCTTGATAATTTCGTGAATCCGCATCAGCTGCCACCATCACTAAGGCCTGCTCTAACTCATTTATTTCACTCATATTTCTTTTATTTTCTTAATACTGAAAAAAACCAATAAATTAAAATATTTAGAGTAAGACTGTATTATTTATTTTAATGACATCTTAAAGTTTACAAGTCGCCATGATGACATACATTGTCGCCAATAAGCAATAAGATAAGTAACTAACTAAGATAACCAAAGAATACACCACTTAGTTCGTGTATTCTGTGGTTTCTTTTCTACTGCAGTGCAAGTCAAGTCAAATGACATACAACAATATGTGAGACAACCAATCAAACGGACAAATCAATATCACATTTTAGTTCGCTTCAACAACTCATCATGACCGACTGTAAAGGGTCGTATTCGTAATCGTAGGTATCTTCAGGATATAGGCCACAGATCACCTACTGCTCTGAACGCGCGAGGGTACTGCCACCTGGAGAGCCTGAGCACTTCTAGAATTGCGGATTTAATGAGAACTGTAAACTGTAACGCCTTTAGTAGTGTCTCTGGTAGTAATTCTAGATACTTCTACATAATATGCTAAAATTTTGACTCTGAAAAGATGACCTGTTTTGAGATGTATCACTACAGCTTTGTAATAATCTTAGAAAAAGTACTCGATGTTTTCATCCGATACATCGAAAGACATCGATGTATGGTTCCGATTTATCGAATCGAAAAAAACATCGATGTTTTTTCAAACTGGACACCCCTAAGAAAAATAATACCTAATAATCATGTAAAATAAGAAAGATAGGCAACCAACTAAATACCCATGTCTTATGTTAGCCATCTATTGGATTGTGGATACACTCATGGCTGTAACTGTAAATCTTTTTAGCAAAGACCAGAAGATAACAGAGACAATAATAGCTCTGAAGATAGTAGCTTTTATTTTAAGGTTATAAATAATATCAACAAGACAGGATAATTTTCAAATTTTTTCTAAAATGCGAAATACATTTTGTCTACCAAATTTAGATCAGCTGTTGTAAGTAATGTAATTTTTAAGAATTAAGTAATTAATTAATTTTAATTTTTAGTGATGTTTCCGGAATTTCATGTGATAAAATTGTTGTGGTTTCAATAATTGGAAAATCTCCCTACAACTCTTCCGGATTGAAAGTTAAATCAATTGGCCGAGTAATTTCTCCTAAGGATAATGCTGATGAACAAGAGGTATGATTAACTAGAAGAAAATATTGTTATCTATTTGTTTTTTTTTCAGTGTGTTATTGAGGGTTCTTATGATGAAGAAAATCAGATAGTTTACCTGCATATGTGTACTCCACTAGATGCAGATTATTTAGTTAAGGAATATTCTACTATATTGAAGAAATGTGAAAAGGACAGGAGCTGTGATGATTTTTTGGCAGTATATGATGAAATTAAAAGTATATTTGCAAGATATTTAGTATTGCTTTTTCATATTAGTCATATTGTTATATTATCTCATCCGGTTTGCAATGTAGATACCAATTATATTCAGTACTTTAAAGCTGTAGATTTATTAAGGTAAGTGATATTTAAAAAATATTTACTCGGAGGTAATCAAATTTAATTTTAGCCAAAAAGTATTTGAAAAATTAACGGAAATCTTGAAATCCATAGATACATTAAGTCAAGAATGGGTATCAGCTGGGAGATTCTGTACTCCTCGGTTGATATTTTACTTTGAAAAATGTCCGACTAATATTACAAATATAAAAAAATTAGAACATAATTTGGAAGATAAAATTTATTTTGTTCTTAAAAAAACAAGGATTATCAGCCCCTCAGGGTAAGATTAATTCATTACATATAAATTTTTATATTGATTTAAATTAATTTAAGGTGCTCGTTATTTGCAATTCCACTAAACGATGAATTTGTGTATATAGAAGAAGAATTAGGACCCAGCGATAAATTAGGATGCATGGTTAGAGGACTTCTAATGGACTGTCAACCTGGAGGTGCATTGCAGCTTGAAGTTCCTTATTCTAGTCAACCAGATGGGGCGAAGAATTTCAAAAAATTTCTCCATGTTCACATTCAACAAGCAAGGACAAAGGGTTTTGATGATACAGTCAGTTCCGGCAGACATCAGCATTCACAGACAACTCATTTCGAGCTTCCAGTGTTGAAACAATGGGTGGAAGCTACCAAAGCAATTTATAAATTAATGTCAAAACGTAAATTAGTTAACTCATTATGTACGGACACTCGTTTTTCAGAACAGCGTTGTCTGAAAGTTCTACCTTTAGCACTAGCCCGTTACCAAGAAGGTTTACCATCACACTATGCAAAAGCAGAACACGAAGCTAGACTATCAGTAGCTCTGTCGTTATTTAGAGCACAAGCTCGTGGTCCTATTTTTGACAGATATGCTGCACAATTAGAAATAGATTGTCAAACTCATTGGGAAAATGGTAGGCAGCAGTGTGAATTTGCTTCGTTAACTGGAAATCCTTGTAAACTTCCTAAACATTCTAGCGAACAAGAACATATGAGTGGATTCATATATAAAGGTACATATACTTGTACAATTATTAAAATAGTGTGGGGTTCAGTCTCGTCTAGTGAACCTGGGAGAGTCTGGGAAATAAACAAGAATTCTATGTCAGACTTTGTAAATGCTGGTAGAACTGCATCAGAAGCTGAAATAATGTGGGGAACACACAGGGTTGAATCTCATTATTCGTTAAACTCTGTGAATAAATCAATTCCCATGATCAAGAAAATGTTTCTGTTGTGAAAAATATTAGGTTGACCTCAAAAAAAGGCAGCCTATTTCATATCATTTGGATTAGCACCATATTTTGAAGACCAACTGCTTCAAGATATTTTGTCTTATTTTTTACTGGAAAACCTGGAAAAGTCAGGGAATTGTTTTTGAACAGGAAAGTCCGAAACCTGTACCTACTAATATTTTTATATTTCAGCTATTTGTGATTGTGGTCGAAAAGTAGGAGCACGAGAAGATCCATATAATGTAAAACAAGCAAATTACACATTTTACCAACAAATTTCTAAGGAATGTCAGTGCTCTAAGCTAGAAAGAATCACGTTTCCAGAACATCAAGTTGCTTCGAAATTAACATCAACTGAAAATGATGAGTCTTCATTAGTTTTGTCAGAAAAAAGTGCAGATTATTCAGAAAATATACCAGGAATGTTAACTTTCAGTTCGCCTATTGGAATGTTACCTCTATACTCTTCCTGGTCTTTGGTGTGCTTAGGAGCATCTTCTTTATACAGCCACAACTTAGGTAGGAATAATTTAATCTTAATACTAATTGTTTATGTTAATTATTATTCCAGGACTATTAGAATCGCATCATCCGGGATTTTTGAGCTCCACAAACTACCTTCTACCATGGGACGTTACAGTATTCTCAAAATCGAAACAAAATTGGCCATATGTTGGTAAATATACAACACGAGGAAGAAGAGGCCGACCAACTGGAAGTCTACCGCAATTTACAGTTAAAGTATTCATTGGAGTTGAATATGAATGTTCATCTGGACATAGATTCATGTTATCGAGTCCGGAAAGGATGTTAAAAGCAATGCCCGGAAGTATAGTTAAAGATACTGGACATAAAGTTGCCGAAAGCGATATGCCTCTTTATTATCCGTGTGCTTGTAGAGCTGGAAAATTGGCTCAGTTGATGAGATTGCACGTTGTAACACCGAAAGCACCAGTTCATTGCACTTTGGATCCAAAGGTACAGCCTGCGACAGGAGCTCCTGTTTTTGTACCCACTGTTAATGGTCCGACGAAATTGACACAGTCAGCGTATTGGATAATGCGCCTTCCTTACGTCTACATTTCGGAAAAGGAACATTATGGTGTAGGTCCAACTGCTAGATTATTGCAAGGAGTTTTTGGAGTGACGGAAATGGATCAGTGAATTGTTATTATAATTTATTTTTATTTTATTGAATAAACCCAACTGTTTTTGATATGTTATGTATTTCCGCTGGGTTCCCTGCAATTTGTGGCAGTGATTTCGTGAAATGGGAAGTGTGTAACAGGAAGCCAGGGAAGCGCGCGCTAGTTGATTTGACCAATGAGCGCGAGCGGTGGTTGTAGTATCGCGAAATATCGACGTCATGTCATGTCATACATTGGTATATGCATTTTTCCTTTAAATGTATTCTGTTTTTTTATTGATTCATGAGCAGCATATAATTCTAGAAACAAGAATATAGGCTTAGGATAGAGGACTTTAACGTACATAATATTCATTTGAGCAAACTTTATTGACACGGTATTCAACATAGATTAAGGTACAAATATTTCAATCTTGAGTAATATTACAAACAAAACAAACTTTAGACAAGTGTATAGCGTGCGGTAATTCCCCTAATCGGCTCGAAGCGAGTACCTAAACGGGTTCATTATTTGTGGGAATCACCGAAAATGCGTTTCGTTTTCAAGCATGGACAATGTGTGGGTTGCCATTTGCGTAAAAAGTAAATAACTACTGCTGACATAATCATAGTCTAGACCTCCCCACCCCCATGTCATCAAAAATAAGCAAAGCAAAGACCGCCCCCTATAGTGATTACGTAATACTTGAACTGTCCCTAAGTAAAGTTTATAATTCTGCGATTATCCTTTTATTTACACCATCTTGGCCACCACAGTGGTAAATTCCGCGTCATTATTTAGCTTTATGAAATTTTGAGTTTAATTTCTTTCACTTTTTACTGGAGAAGATTCCGTGTTTTTTTAAATGATGAACTCTAGCTCGAAATGTTTCAACAACTATAACAGTGTTATTGAGAGAGTTTTATAAATTCTTTGAAATCACATGTTGCATGAACAGCTGAATATTCTTTTCATTCTGTCTATGAAAATTTCCAGTTTAACTCTATCGAAACCAATTTAAAAAAAAATTAAAAGTCGATATAGAGGGCGCCAAATTTTGAGATCAAGTCACTTTTTCATTAATTTTGCTATATGCCGTTCTTAACGATGCCTAAAAACACCATATGCGGTTTCCACTATCAATTCGAGGTCATACTTGGGGGGTCAATTGTCAAAAAAAAAATTTTGCTTTATGGGCACCCTAAAAAGAGGAAGATTCCCCGAATATTTTTGTCATGAGTTGATATCTTGGCGGATCGTGTAGTACCCCAAAAAAAATTGCGAGGGGGGGAAATTTTAGTGACATAAGAGGGTCCGATACCCTCCCTTACCTAGGCACATTAAAAAACTTAAGGGTCTCACTTATTTTTGACCCAACCTTTCATTTGGATTCTATAGACTCGGACGATTTTCACGAATCGAATGGTTTTTTTTTCGATAGCTGAAATAATAAAAAAGCTTGTACAGCCGGGTCCTAAGAACTCTGAACGGAGGGGCGCAGTAGGGGGGGGGGGCATGTTTTTTGACAGCCGAAAAACTTTTATGCGGGTCTCAATTTTTTATGTCATACCGTTTCGAAGAAAGCTATGTGAACCGAGGATGTACACGTTGGGGGGCGTAAAAATCGATGTCCAGTTTTTTTGTTCAAAAAAATTTTCCCTACACGCCCATATATATTGTTTGTCCAACGGTTTATTGAGTAATTGCACCTTTAGGCTCGCTTTTTGTTTTTATAACGCACCCTGTAGAAAATGAATCGATCATTCAGTATGTTCTGTCAAAATTTTCGTTCATAAACGATTTGATGATTTAAAAAGGTCGGACCTGTATATTCCAATCATGTTGTTGAGCACATGGTCGTATGACCCACATTTGCATACAACCAGTGGCGTAGACAGAGATAAGGGGCGATATCCTCTAAGGTGGCAATTATTACTATTGAGTTCCGAAAAAACCTCGTCAAGGGAGTGATATGGCATCACGAGAGGTGCAGTAAAATTGGTCTCAAGCGAAAAACCACAAAAAAAGCACATAAAAATATGTATCTTATAAAACTGTGATCAACAAAAATCGCATCGGACGATCGATATAGTTTTTTGAGGTATAGTAGCCGCACAGCTTTTTTGAGAAAATATTGATAAGAAGGTGTACTTTTATATGAAAAAGTTGAGTGGCAATCGACCCCCTCATGGCTACGCTACTGATATTAGAGAATCCAAACCTGATCCAATCAAATTCGTTCATCATTCTATTCAGAATCGTGTCGCGAAATGTTCACGATGCGCGTCGCGCTTTAAAATAAAACTTTTTAGTATAATTCTAGATGTTGACGTCGATGAGTTTGAAAATTTTATTTTGTATTTGAATTCAAACCGTTTTTATATGTAGTAAGTATTTTTTCATTTTTTCTAAAAATTATACACGAAAAGCGGTGAAATATAACCTCAAATTAAAATTGATTTGCTACGTTGTCACGTCTTGAAAACATTTCAGTTACTATAGGGAAAATTATTTTTATTGGTAATAATAAACTATATAATTATTGTACTGACCAGTTGTTGATGTCAGTGGCGTAGTCAGCCTATAGCTTGCGGAGGGGGTGGAAATAAAATATGAATCATACAAATTTTATATATTCGAATCAACCGAAATCCATTATTATAGTTATTTAGGTACTGTATAAGTGTTTTAGTTAGTATTTTATCCACGCAAGAAAGTTTAATTTTCTTAAGTGGATAAAACGCAACTAGCACACGAATGCAATACAACGTTTTATCCACAATTATTTGATATTTCGCTCTGACAGCAGCTGTAATGTCAATTTAAGATTGTATCTTTCATTATTCCACTAGTGGATAAAGTGGTACTTTATATGCTTCATAAGTGTGGATAAATTCCAATTATAATGTGATTGTGGATAAAAATAGTTAAAAGGGTCACGATTACGCTAAACTTTTTTAGTTACTTCATAATTCCGTTGTGTACTCGAACTTCTTGTAACTTTGCTATGAGAGTTTAAAATGTTTATTTTTACATATTCTATATAAAAAGGTTCCAGCGGTGATGCCAACTGTATTAAAATAAATTAAGTACCTTAGTATGTTGTTGTTATGGATTTGTTTAACGTGAATTTTAAATGGTTTTCTGAAAAAAACCAGCACAAAATCCGAGAAAGTGGTATATCAATCATCAAGGGCGTACCCAGGATCAAAACTAGGGGGGGGGGGCAAACCATGGTCGTTCAGGCTGTAACATTTTATCACGGAAAAGGTGAATGATACCAAAATTTCAAGAAAATTATAGCAGTACTTTATCAACTTATACTATTATCATTTGTTTTGGATTTGTAGAAAATTTGTTCAAAACTCTCGTTTCAATCCAGTCCTGATTTTCCTTAAAGAATTTACGATTGACGCTCATCAAACTCAACCCAGTCAATCTGTCCTCTCCCATCATACTTCTAAGCCAGATCTTTACCCTTCGAAAGGTATACTAAAAGATCTTTCAACAGTAGCCAGAGTGGATGGGAAAGCACTTAAAATGAGAAGTGCATGCCTTGTTGCAGGGAAGAAAATATTAGCCTCCTCCAAAAGTGCAGCCACTTCAATATCCTTTAATTTGTCTCCTGCTAAATCTTTCTTTTTCCACAGATTATACCACAAATTTAATTCTAATTCCAACTCATAAAACTCCATGAAATATTTTGCAGTAATTTTAAGCATGTATGAAGGATGAAGATGGGATAAGGCAAAAGCAGGTGTATTTTCGTGTGAGAATCTAACATTCAATGATAAAATTAGAGAGTCAAGATAATGGATAGTCAACGATCGTCTCCAGTATTCAATCTTTCAGACTTCCTCCGCGATATCATGAGATTTTTTAAGTAGTTCATCAGAAATATGTTCAATTTCTTGTCGATCCTTCTTTATGACATTTCACAGGATTTCATCAATGTGTTTCCTCACCATAATCAAATCCATATTTTTACCTTTAAGAACGTTCACAACGGGTTCCAAAATCGCATAGTACTTTGCAATCATGACTAAATCTACGATGAAAATTGGTTTAGTAACTGAACAGTGCAATTGATAGGCAAATTTTCTTGTAGCATAGTTTCCTTCGATCGAGAGATGTTCTAGCGCATTGACGATTTCATGGAAGCTGTAGGAAAACTTTCTAATGCTCTTGTATTTCTCAGACCATCTGGTCTCACAGAACCTTGATAAATGAGGAGCCGAAGTCATGCGGGCTGGCGACTCACGAAAGAAGGATAACTGTTGCAATTAAGTTTCTTATTTCCGGTAGTTTTGCTAGCATCATTGACCACAAGATATAGTTTGTGTCTTGAGCAATGGAAAAATGAAGATTTATTGTACTTTTTCTTCAAAATGGCATGTACACCACCTTCTTTTCCAGCCATCGTAGAACATTCGTCAAATCCAAATCCAACACAATTCTCTGCTGAAAGATTTTGTTCAACTAAAAAATTCTGAATTGTGCTAGCGATTGTAGGGGCATCTTGAGATTTCAGCTCAACATAGCCTACAAATTCCTCTCTCATTTTTTCTTGATTCTCATCATAAAACCGCAATCCGCTGTTCTTTTCCAGCGATATCTGCTGTTTCATCGGCCAACTTTTGCTTGTTTACTATCTTCAATAATTCTTTCTTTGACAACTTCACCACATAATCTTACAATCTCATTTTGAATTTTTGGTGAAGTGTTAAAATGCATTTTTTCGACATTTATCCAAGTGGTTCTTTAGCTTCACATCACCACAGTCAATTCTCAAATTTAAAAGGTCAAAGCAAATTTAAAAACGATTAATTTTTTTGCTCTTCAGGGAGAGGGGACAGCTGCCCCTCGCTGGGTACGCCTATGTCAATCAATAAAAAACTTGTTGAATACTTGAAATTTGTAATATCTCGGAAGTTTAATTAATTAATTAAAATAAAGCGTCGTTTACAAATGTACACAATGTTATGAAACAATCGTATGTTTTGGCAAAAACTTCAAACAACTATAACAATGAATAATAAAAAGTTAAATCTATGGATTAGTCGTCATTATTACATAATTTTTACAAGTTCGATATTCAAAGTATACTTCATAATTCCTTTATAATACTTTATGTTTAAAAATTAGACTGGTACTGTAGATTACGAATATGCTCATATTTTATGAACTTATCTAATGTTGCAGTTTGTTCTAAATTGTTTTTAATATCGATTATTTAAGATCGTGTGTAACTATTTACGCCATTTCCAAATCCTTGAATTAAAAACTAAAACATAAGATAATTGTTAAACTGTTTAAACAAATAGATTGTAAAGTTATATTAATTTTATTTCCATAATTAGTTTGTTAAAGTAAATTTTAGCTTTCAATTATTACACTTTACGGTTTAACATATCTTTTTGGAATGATAAGAGGCCCTTTGGGTTTTTACTAAAAAATGTCTTTTTTAAAAATCGATAAGGTTATCACTTATCACTCAAAAATAAGTTATATATTTCAACTAACTGTAATATTTTGCTTGAAATTGATATTTTTATTGCAAGGTCAACTTAATCGCTTATATTTATGATAGTAATGTTTGTTATTGATAAATAATCGATATTTACGCGTAATGTTTTTGCTTTGGCAACTTTTTTTCTATTATGAAAGTCACTCAATAGTCACATAATTGATAAATACGCGAACAGCAAACGTTGCGATAAAAATTTCCCGCTCTTATTAACCTTAAAAAAATTTGTACAAATCTTCTTCTTTTTCTTTTATTGGGTAATATCGCAGAGGATAATTTGCCCAGAATACATTTGAACAAATCGATTATTTTTATCAGAACTTTTTGGTTTTTCAGCTCTTACAATTAGCTTAAATATGGCCAAAGAAGTTTTATTCGGCGTATGGGACTACGTAGTCATAGTTATAGTATTAGCAATATCTTCAGCTATAGGAGTTTATTACAGATGTACCGGGGGTAAACAAAAAACTACAAAAGTAAGAATTTTCAAACTAAAAATAATATATTTTATTTTATAACTGGTTTTTTTGTAGGAATACTTACACGCGGATAAAAATATGTCTGTAACTCCTGTAGCGTTTTCTTTAATGGCCTCGTTCATGTCGGCCATTACGTTACTGGGAGTGTCAAGTGAAAATTATTCATTTGGTGTTCAATTTGTAGTTATTAATCTTTCTTACGGTATTTTTACATTCGTAGCAGCTTATCTTTACCTACCAGTATTCTTTAAATTGCAAGCTACTAGCGCCTACGAGGTAAGTAAGCAAAAATGAAAACTTCGGTTTGACAATTTTTCGTGTTTACTATAAAAATAAATAAATTTTTTTTAGTACTTAGAAAAGAGGTTTGGGAAAGTTGCCAGATTGGCAGCTTCCTTGTCATATACTCTCCAAATGACATTGTACATGGGGGTGGTGCTGTACGCACCTGCACTAGTATTGGAAGCACTTACAGGAATTACAAAAATAACCGCCATTTTGTCAGTGGGTATGATCATCTTAATTTTTAAGCTGATGTATATTTGTATTGTTACTCCTTCCATTTTCTTACATTTTCTTGTTGGTGCTACTCTATTATTAAGCTGTCCTACCTCTAACTTTAATGTTTCCTGAATTTGTGTTAGGCCATTCATAATTTTTACATCTGCTTGTCTACGCCTCTCCTCCTTCTGTCTTTCCTTCTACTTCTCACGTCTTTCCTTCTCTTCTTCTTCCTTCTTTCTACGTCTTTCCTTCTCCTCCTCGCGTCTTTCGGCCTTTCCTTCTCTTCTTCCATCTTTAAAAACCATGCTGGGGGTTCGGAAGTATCCATGTTTCTGTCGTAAGTGGTGGATCCAGTATTTACCATAAATAGATAGTAAAACAAATATTTCTTAAATCCCACCGCTGTAACCAATGTTACTCCTTGTACTTTTTTAAAGTTTCTTTATTTCTACAACTTTAACTTTCACAATTCAATACCGACTCTCTATCAGAACACAGAACGCAAATTTCTAATACTTCAAAAACTAACTAACTAACTAACTTTTCACCTGTTCTCGACTTTTCGATGACAATTCTAGATGATTCCAGATGTATGTCTTCTTCTTTTTCTTTAGGGACCTCTACATATCCTCAGTACAGGTCCGACGTAGCAGTATGTATCCATTGTACCTTCTTCTTCTACTCGGCTGCTGTACTTTCTTATGCTATCCCCAAACTTGCACTTCTCTGAAGATCAAGAGGTTCTTCCGATGGTTATTCATTGTGAAACTTTGAATTAAGTTAATGGATGCATTGTTGAAATCATTCACGTAAAAATAGCAGTTGTATATTTTCTTAAATCTGGATTATTTTTTCAGGCATCGTTTGTACGTTTTATTCCACATTAGGAGGAATGAAAGCGGTTCTAATAACGGACGTTTTCCAATCTCTACTAATGTTTGCAGCTATATTTAGCGTTATTATCTACGGATGGATCGATAAAGGAAGTTTAACGGAAATTTGGAGAATAGCCGAAGAATATAATCGAACAACTCTCACCAAGTACGTACCATTTATAAAAACAAACGATTATAAATTTATTCTTTTTTTTTTCAGTTTTAATCCAGATCCAACCGAAAGACACACATGGTTCACCTTAATAATAGGCGGAGGAGTTACATATCTATCACTCTACGGTGTAAATCAAACACAAGTTCAACGTTATTTAACAGTTAAAGATTTAAAAACTGCACAAAAAGCTTTATGGCTTAATTGGCCTATTTTAACGTGTCTTAGTTTAAGTACTTCATTTTCTGGGCTAGTGATTTTTTCGAGATATTATAACTGTGATCCCATTTTAACTCAACAAATTGGATCTGCAGATCAGGTAAATTATATAACAAGACCTCATTTATTCGTTTGGGTTGTGCTCAACAGCCCAGGCACTTGAACTGACTCTTTGTACCATTTCCCATGTTATCTACTTCCATTCCAGAAGCTTCGTGTCTTCTATAAAGGCCACAGGTTGTATTAATTCCTCTCCAAAGCGCTTTCGTCTAAGTACTTGTAAGTTCTCGCAGAAGCAGAGTATATGCGTAGGTGTTTCATCATCATGTTCACATTTTCTACACAACTTTGCACATTTCGTGCAGTGTCCAGTCACCAGGTCGGTAACTATCTTCAAATGTCTCTTACCCAGTTTCAATAGCCTGGTTGAGAGTTCCTTGTCTACCTTGTTCAGTAAACTCTTTGTATGGAGTTGTCCTTGTGTCAACCTCAATTTAAGTTGGTGTTCCCTGCTTAGTTAGTTCCCGATTTCTCGTCTTATGCAATCTTTTATGATTCCACAAAACGGTTCCGGACCTATGAAGTGTCCTTCTTTAGAGCCTTCTTTAGCTAACTGGTCCGTCATATCATTACCTTTTTTTTGATGGGTGGAAACCTGCACTCAGGCACCGGGTACTTGTTTTCCCATTACCCTGTGGGAATTCTCCCCGAGAACGAGCACAACCCCCCTTTAACACTCTGCACGCACAGCATTAGAGCAACGTGTCGCCCGATCTAAGAATGACCGCACAAAAACCATCCCGATCTCCATTGCTCACTCCCTGTACTCCGGTACCACTTATAAGGTATATCGTCAGAGTCAGGGGTCCCTCTATTCTCTTCTTCATCTTCCTCCTTGGCTTATCCTTTCTTCTTCCTCATTCCTGCTCATTATGGCTGTGACATATCCGTATATGCAGTTCCAGTTACGTTTTGACTCGACCATGGTGTCTATTAAATTGGCAGTTTTAAGTACTTTCCGCTGTCCATCTCTTACAGGAAAAGAGCGTGTGCTCGGCATCATCTCGATCGCAGCAGTATCGGTACTGCTCGTTGACTTTCTTCCCGATCCTCATCGTGTAGGTACTGAAACTGCCGTGACCCGTGAGAACCTGGCTCAAGTAGTACCCTTTAACGATATGTTTACATTCGAGCCATTTGTTCAAGTCTTTGATTATCGTTTTCGTCCACGCTCCCTTGCTCTGCTCTTCCCATCTCCGTCTTCATTTATCCACCCCCTACCCCTAGTAGGGGGTGGTTTTTCATCCTTCCATTTTCCTTAGTGATCTTTTATGTTTAAAAATGTCGAAAACTTGTAAACATCGGCGACATATAGCACCGCTCGCGCTCATTGGTCAAATCAAATAGCGCGCGCTTCACTGGCTTCCTGTAACACACTTCCGTCCCATTTCACGAAAGCACTGCCACAAACGCTTTTAATAACTTGTGTTTTTTTTTTAGTTGTTACCATACTATGTAGTGGATACTATGGGACACATACCGGGTTTATCAGGATTATTTGTTGCTGGTATATTCAGTGCCTCATTATCCACGATATCTGCGGCTCTTAATAGCTTGGCAGCCATTACAATTGAAGATTACATCAAAGTAAGCGAACAATAAAAATTTATCAACATTATTTTGTGAAATTCATATATTTAATTTGTTTTTCAGCCTCTATATTTTTCAATACGCAAAACGGAACTACCGGAAAAAGTCGCCGCTGTCCAACTCAAAGTAATATCGTTAATTTTTGGTGCAATATGTTTGGCAGTTGCGTTTTTAGCTCAATTTCTAGGTGGTCTTCTGCAAGCTGCTTTAACCATATTTGGAGTAGTAGGAGGACCTTTGCTAGGACTATTTTCGTTAGGAATGTTTACAACAGTAGCAAATGAAAGTGTAAGTTATTTATTAATTTTATAAAAATAATAATTTACAGGATATAATATTTTTGTAGGGATCTGTATGTGGTTTGGTAGCAGGAGTAGGTTTCGCTTTGTGGATGGCTCTTGGAGCTAAACCTGCAGTTCCACTTCCTAGAAGTTTACAAGGTTGTGAAAATACTTTAATTAATGCTACTTTTAGAGATACTTCTAGTAAACCTGAAAAGTGAGTAAAATATAAATGTTTGCAGTAATTTGCAACTTCCGCTCGTATAAATTTATATTTATTATTATTTTTTTTAGAACATACATGTGGTTACATCGAGTGTCGTATTTATACAACGGCTTATTTGGACTGATTCTTACATTTGTTATCGGAATCGTTCTTAGTTTTATTATAAATAGATTTTCCAAACAACCGTCTAAAATCCACGATCCAAATTTATTTATACCGCCGTTGGCTAAGAGGTTGAGGAAAAAATATGGGGAAACGATTAATCTTACTAATATGGAGGTAGCTATGACGAATTCAAGGGAAAATTTAAAAAACGGGTACAAAAACGATTATATGTAGTTGATTTAATATATTTTATCACGATTTGTAAGTCTTAAGGCGGGGTTTCACCAAACTGAGCTAGGCCGGCGGCACAAGCGGCTCTAGAAATTTCTTTGATCATTACCGACATTTGGCCGCTGGTAAAAATAAGCCAGCGGCCTGGTCAGGTCGTACTGCCGCTGGCCTGTCCCAGTCTGGAGAAACCAGGGTTTAAAGAGCAAGAAACTGTTTTTCTTCAACATTTTCGGAAATATATAGTAAAATTCAAAGTTATGTATATATTTTATATTAATTTTGTACTTAAAATGTACTATAACAGTTTTCTGTACATATTTTTTTATTGTCTCTAATTTATTGAAAAAAACATTCCTCTGGTAATAGTTTGATTGTATTTTGGCTGTTTTTATATTTAAAAAGATCGAATTAAATCAGAGATGTCTATTTACCTTCTTTAGACGTTTCCAGATTATTTTTTACTCGAAAATATATTGACAATAAGAAGTAGGAATGTACTTGTAAAATTTGGTAAACAGACCTGGAATTGAATTGTACTATAAAACTATTTGTATCCCCCCGTTTTTATATACTAATATATTGATTGTTAGTATGAGTTTTATAAAATTTGTTAATTCTATTGATACCGAGTTGTAGAAAGTATTATTTTTTTTTATAATAACGAGGTTGAAAATTTTCTCGAATATATTAGATCATGTGATAATTTAATATATTGTCATTTAATAAAATACATTTGTTTTATGATTCGTTGTTTTATTTATTCTTATTTTAATATCTGAAATAAAAATTTTATCAAAAAACTGAGTCTACTAGTCAATTTTTATTTTATGTCCACTATTGAGCGAGGTTGAATGGAGACAATAAGAAGTAAGAAGTCAAGTATCTAGGTTTGACTCTAGACAGTAAATTCCTGTGGAACAAACACGTAAAGGGGAGGAATCTGACAGGGAGAAATTGGGGTTGTAGCCCAAAAATCCCGAGCTGGATTCATACTGCCATAGTGAGACCAATTATCACTTATGGAGCCATTGCGTGGAGTAGTAGAACTAGCCTATTGACGACGAGAGAAAACCTCTTCAAAATTCAAAGACTAGCCTGTATGGGCATTACAGGAGCAATGAGAACATGCACATGGAAGTGATTCTCAACCTCACACCACTACATAATATGGTGGTGGAAAGAGGCAGAAAGAACAAGATACAGACTAAGTAGATAGGGAATCATTATTAAAACCACCTCCTTACTTCTTAGAAATCAGAAAACCTGGGACATGCCACAAGATGGTATGATGAAAAAGTATAACTCAGCAAACTGTGGATTCCAGGATACACTGAAGGAAATGAACTAGCAAAGAGGGGGACTGAAACACCCTTTTGGGGGCTGGTACCCTTTTGTGGTATCAGCTCCAATGTAATATTGGAAGAAATAGGCAAAGCAGAAAAAAAGAGATGATCTGGCCATTGGAAAGATCTAGTAGGACAATCAAAGATTCTTCTGGGTAACTACAACCTGTTGAGTTTTAACAGGGATCTTGACGGGACATTGTCGCCTGAATGGGCACCTGAAAAAGCTCAAAATAGTGGAGGAAGAAGAAACTCACAGCACGGCAATTCAGAATCCTAGGGCACAATACCTAGAGGAGATTACTGGATAGAAGACATTTACCTAAGTTGAAGCCTGCAGATATCCTAAAATTCCTCCGGGAAATAAGACTAAAGGAGCTACTAGTATCTGAGACTTTCCGCAGGAACTAAGTTGAAGCAAGGGGCACAATAGATCTATTAGATCTCAGTGAATGTCACCCCAATATACATACATACATTCCCTGAATCAGTTGAACCATAACAACCTTGTAACTATTCTAGTGTTCGAGTTATATTGTATACTAGAATATTTTCCGTATATAAGCTGGGCAAATTATCTCCTGCGATATTACCCATTAAAAGAAAAAGAAGAACCCAATCTAACCTTACTTACTACAGCAAAGCAGTGACGACACATAACTAAAAATCTTTAATTCTGTAGGTGACAGCAACCCATAATCATGGATACGTTTCGGATTAATTTCTAATTTGTTTTCGCTCATGCGCGTATTTGGGGAAATTTTAAACAAGCCCGCAACTGCTCTGCTGGAACAGCTAATTTGTAGTACTTACTTACTAGTGAAATTTGTAACAGCGCAGCAAAAGGCATCACTTAAGTTTATCAGTACCTACTAAGCTCAGGCTCAGACATATGTTTACCGTTTATTTATTGAGACAGAGAGACCCGATTCAAATTGCTGTTGAAAAAACACGGAATACTCAAATATGAACGTGCTGTCTTCGTAGACTCCGTTTCAAATAAGAAGAAGCCACTTGAAGTTTGCCAGCTGACTTGCGCAGAAACCAAAATCGGTCTTGTTTATCTACGTCGCCTCGTAACGACCGTTTCATGCCATTGGCGTTACAAACAATTTTCATGCCGAGCTCCCTACGATATGATATGTTGTAAAATATGTTTAGTTGGATGGATAAGTGCGTGGTTTTGAACAGATCAGAATACAAGTTCATTTGCGCTTGCGTCTGATTTGCAGCTCCTTGCAAATACACAAACTCTTGTGACAGTTTCTAAGCCGTTTGGGTGTAGCGTTGAAACTGCTTACTAACAGTCAAAAATGCACCTGCGCATGTTCGTAACAATCACTGATAGTTTCGGACTCATGTTGTAACGAACCTTACTTTATGGGCCTGAAAAAACTCTTTCGCATAAGTGATGTACACTATTTTTCTTACGGCCACAGGATAATTTAATTTAATCAAAAAAACTACGATATCAAATAAGACTCGTTATCTATTAGGCAGCTGAATTGATTAGAGCGTTGGTATTATTATAACAGTGTCCTTAGCGATCATAACTTTTTTATTAGGTACATTAGATAAAAAATTACATAGATTTAATTTTTGTGCTTGTAATGTAAATGTAAATATGATATATCATTCGTATACATGAATTACGCATTTTATAGATAAGTAAATCTGGTTAAGTAGGTGTACCCAAATATAGATTATTCATTTGACTCCTTCTTCGGAAAGTTACTTTTACTAATACCTATATAAATTACTGTTTTTTTTTCATTAATATATGTGGTTGTAGAAAAAATATTGTGTATACCTTGTACGCAAAGCACTTTTCCCACTCGCTAGATTTGCGAGACTTCTGCGCTCGTCTTTTTGGCTATGCTTTATGTCACTTTGGTTATGCCTTATGGTACTTTTCCCACAACTTTTGCTGCTATATAAATTACGTTCCTGTATAGTGATAGGAAAATATTGTTGAACGAGAAGTACTTTCACACGAGTGATGTACACTATTTTTCCCACGACCACATACCAAATAATAACAAATTGACGATTTTAGAGATTTCTATATTGTTTATGTGAAACACGTAGGTACCTACATACCGTTTTTTCTTTCAAATATTTACAAATTTTATATTATCCACTTCAATTGTTGAGCAGTATATTTTAAAAAGTAACAATGCAAACGCTGGACTGAGTCAATAATTTTTTTCTACATAATACGTTTTATTTGTTTGAATTGCTATAAAAATTAAATCATAATCAAATATATTTTATTTTTAATAATTAATACACATATTTTCACGATATCATTGTATCAAATCAGAATCATTTACAAAAGCAGTGTTAAGAATAACAGAAATCGGCCGATTCGACCCTGGAAGAGGTAAATTTTATTTATTACGGATATAAAAGGTATTCCCTTTATATGGCTATTTATAAAATGAAAACCCTTACGGTTATAGCATTCTTGAATTTATTACTTTTAAGAGTTGAAATTTGCTGTTTGTAACATTTTTTTATTATAATGTATGTTTTCCGACAATACCATCTAAGTAGATAAAATTTAAGATTTATTAATAAACTGAACAATTAGGTACATCATTTTATTATATAAAAAAAATATTATCGAGTAACTATAGTAATAAAAACCGAAACTAATTTTAAATTGAAATTTTTCAAAGGTTAATTGAGAAACAGTGATGATATTTAATTTTCAAATTTTTAAATAAAATAACATCACTGATATTTTTTCTTTTGACACAAACACCTCGAAAAATAAGTATATAATGTTGATTTTATTCTTAGTTTTAAAACACACACAATTATTTCGAAATGAAAATATTATCTAAAAACCACAAAATCCACTCTTATTTCAACTTCACATGATGTAATCATAAAACTGAAAGCAGCAAAAAATCTTTCTTGTTTTCTTTATACATTCAATTTAAACCAGTTTTCCATATATCCAGTTAATAAAGAAAGGACTATTACATCCTTTTGTCTATTGAAACTGGAATAGAAGATGGACCAAACTTTGGATGTAGTTAGTTAGAATAAAAATAACTTAATTTAAGTCTACTGTTTGGACCCTTACTTTGTGGAATCTACTCATATTACTTTTTTAAATGAAACTAACTGTTTCAAATAAATTCCACTATTTAATGTAAAAATTAAATTAAATAATGGAATTAATTAGAAACACTTAGTTTCATTTAAAAAAGTAATTTAAGTCTATTTACCTCAATACAAATGTGCTTGCTTAAGAAGGGTGGAGAAAATAAATAAATTTATTTATGTAAAAAAACTATGGTACTTTTTATAACAATATTATTTTTACATGGGGCATTTATCCTATCGATCAACAATCTTTTGTACCCCATATTCACTCAAACAATATTTGGAAAATATTAAAATAAAATTTTATTCTCCACCCTGTAACTTCTTAAGCAAGCAAAATTTTACGAATGGACTTTATTGAATTTTGTACCATTATTTACTTAGCACCTTGTATACATGGAGAAAGGTATAGTGAGTAGAGTGAATAGGTTTCATCAGTATAAACAATCGACCTTTTTTCTTCTCTAAATGTTTTCATTTTTCTTAAAAATGCTCAAATGCTCAAATGAATCACGCTCTACTATTGCTCTATTGCTATCAGTTTTTCTCCAGCGAAATCCCAGTGCTCGTATTTCTTGTCGCAGAGTCTCCCTTGCTCCCTCACAATTATATTCGGAATGAAATTTTGCGTGAAGCTGCTTTAAAGTAGGTATCTTGAAGCTGTAAATACTAATAAATTAATTAACTAAAAATACTAAAAATGTAACTACGCCACTGCAAATTTGTCGAAGTGCGTTGTCTGACAAACTTTTACCGACTGAGCTCTCTCAACACTCTAGCTGTTCTGGTCGACCTATACACAGAAAATTTTATTCTATCTAAAATTAAAATAGACTTATTGCCCTCATTATCAGTGATAAAAAAGCGACAATACTGTTTATAGTCACCCTAATATTAATAGGCAGAAATTAATTTTTGGACAAGGGACGTAAATAATGTTTGTGCAGGGCATGGAAGTCAAAAGAAATTGTAATGGCGGCAGTGCATAGTGAAAATTTTAAAGATACAATTTTAAAAATATCAAACCCCAAGTCACAATAAACTTTCTCTCGAGATGTTTAAAGATCAGTTTTTGTCGTAAACACACTTAAAAATTGTTACATTCCATGACCTTAATAATTACTGTACAAATTTATTAAACAATTATTTGTTTTCTTTGTTATTCTAATAGACAATCTGCCTGATACATTTCAATTGATGTTAATCATCACAGAATTTTTTTATAATCAACAATATCTGAAGAAATTATTCAGTGTTTAATTGGATCTGGTTAAAAAGGAAATAATTAGTTTGAACTGGATTGTGGTGTGACTGCATTTGAGTGTATACAGCATGTCCCAACATACAGTCTAGCTATATACTCCTTGATTCTTTCGTCTATTCAATGGAAACGAAAATCATCGAGGCTCTAGATAAGAAGATCGAACTCATACGGAAAAATTGACAAAACCTGTCCTCAAAATCGTTTGTTTTCTAGGGCCTAGTTTCAGAAAGGCTCCCACCAATCAGAGTGTATATATTTTGTGCAATGTCATTATTCCCTTCCCCTTCTCGAAAAAATATCAAGGACTTTGTATTCCACATGAAGGAATCCCTTACTATACCTTCCCCTTTTTGGAAAACTTCATGTGGAATACAAATTCTTCGATATTTTTTCTAGAAGGGGAAGGGAATAATTACATTATATTACTTTCTGTAGCTAGGCCCTCGTGTACCATCTAACCTTAGTTTTCATAAATGATAATAGGTCATGTTCACCGGCTGACAAGTTGACACTATAATGACAGGCGCCCTGTGCAAGGGATCACAATTTTCGATATTTGTGAAGACGAGGACAAAAACGGATTTCTTACTCACAAAATTTTTCATTTCTGTTTCCTAACCTCACTTACCTCACATATTGTCTGGGCAAGTCCACGTGACGTCATGTGACAGTCGCCCTGATGAACAAGCGTTCTTTGCACAACACGTGGTTCTTAATTGTTATTTTGATCGTGTTTGATTTCATTTAATTTTGATTTGGTGCTTTCTTCGACATTGTTTCTATTGGTTAGTTATTTTAAAAGCTTTATCTGACTGTTTATAATAAAACAGATGATTAAATCAATACAAAACATCCAAATTACAAATCTAGCACAAGTCAATGGACGCCACATTGTAATAGAACTAAAACAACTAAAACAACTAAAACAACTAAAACAACTAAAACAACTAAAACAACTAAAACAACTAAAACAACTAAAACAACTAAAACAACTAAAACAACTAAAACAACTAAAACAACTAAAACAACTAAAACAACTAAAACAACTAAAACAACTAAAACAACTAAAACAACTAAAACAACTAAAACAACTAAAACAACTAAAACAACTAAAACAACTAAAACAACTAAAACAACTAAAACAACTAAAACAACTAAAACAACTAAAACAACTAAAACAACTAAAACAACTAAAACAACTAAAACAACTAAAACAACTAAAAAACAACTAAAACAACTAAAACAACAGTTTTACCTACTTAACAGGTGACTGTATGAAAATATGGCAAATTTTAAGGTTTTGATTGGTCTGTCAAAAGCCAACGGTATGTTTTGAATATAATAAACAATAAATTGCATCGTTTGTGGGCCGTTATAGAGCCCTGAAGTAGTCCTTATTCACGACCCTATAGTGAAGGTATTTGTATTAACAATCAATATTCTTTGGTGATTTCTTATAAATATTTTGTAAATATGTAAACTGAGTGATATAAAAAGAGTCACGTATAAAAATTAAACTAAAAACATGTTCACTTATTGTTTTATTATTGAAATCCACCGTCTTCCGCGGTTAATATTTGTCGGTAATACTGCGCATTCTATTATTATTATTCCTAATTACAATTCCCTTTTTTTATTAACAAGAAGGTTTTCAAGTTTTATAAAGCTACTACCGATATCAGTAGTGTTTTTAACAACTATTTAACTTGTATATCTATCACTAAATTGTTCTCTACACAATTTATGAATTGATCTAATAGAAAATCCATATAAATACAGTTCGGAAGAAATTTAATATAATTAGTTTCATTCATATAAAAAGGTGAAGAATCTTTTTCACTAGTTTTTAAATGGTGAGTACCTACTTTTTATAATGGTTATTTAAATAATATTTAATAAATTATATTTTAATAATATTTTTCTTTGACAATTTTATATTAAACAAAAAATTTTTTGTAAAATTATTATAGGTGTCAATACAAAATAACTTTTCTTGATTTTCAAAATTTTGAAATATATTTGGTACAAAAATAATCGTATTTTGGGTTGTTTTTTTTATTAAAATTAACTTATTATTCGAATATATACAGGGAGTATCAACCATCTTTAATTCATTTTAAACTAAGAAACATTTTGGACTGTTTTTAATGGAATTTTGATTACTAAAGTAAAGTTTAAGTGATAATAAGTCATTTTACTCAATTTCAAAAAATCGTTGTCTTGAAACCCTTTATAACGTACACCACTGCCATATATTCTTAACGTTGAATAACACTGTATCTATACAGGGAAATTGTATCGAGGCTTCTGTGTGGAGTATCAAGTGCCCATTAAAAAGTGTCTGCTCCCATACTAATGTACAGGGTGAAACGTGAATTTTTACTGAAATTTATTTTGGTAATAACTTTTGAAGGGTAAATTTCATTTATCTTATACTTTGGTGAAATGTTCGGCACCACCAGTCAGAAGCTTAGAGACCTAGGCCTTTAGGCTTTTTGTGCTCTTGGTTATACCGTTTATGTGAAGAGACCAGTAGCCCTTATCAGGCTCAACAGTCTTTTCACTAGGTCCTTCCTCCCTTGGATACTCTAGTCCTAGGAGTATATATCTCCAATGAGACAGTATTTGACATTCAAAGATAATGTGAGAGGCTGTTTCCTCCTCTTCCATGCACAACCGACAGATAGGTTCCTCCCTATATATGCCAATTGTATGCATGTGCTTCCTTAGGGGAGGGTGACCGATGAGTAATCCCGTCACTTTCTGTATCTGGCTCCTGCTGAGGTTCAATATTTCGTTAGTCAGCGATTCCGAGGGTTTTTTTACCAGGAGTTTGCTGTTCCTGTTTTGGCACGTGTCTCCAGTACGTCTGATATTTAGTTTTAATCCACCGAGGTGTTCAACCACGTGCTGCAGATTTTGATATTCCAAATTCAGGAGTTTCAGACACTAGCTTGGCACCATGGACTCCAGCTCATGTTCCTATGTCAATTTTAGATCCGTCTGCGTACCACACCAACGTTCCTTCTTGACTGCACGCTTCCAACCCATCCCAGTTTAGCTGGATATGGTATGGTTGGTTGTTGTTAATTGTGGCCAACATGTTATCACTTCTCATTTTAAGAAGCGACTTTGTGATAACATCTGTGATTCTGGAATGACTATGGGTGTATGCAGCCATTCTCGCTTCCGCCTTAACATGCAGAGCAAGAGGAGGAAGAATGGATTCCATTGCCGCAGTCGGGCTGCTTCTCATCGCACAGTCTGGCAATCCTCTGAAGTTTTGATAGCTCCAGTTCGGCTTTCCTCTGATCTGTTTTTGGCCATCAAACTAAGGCTCCATATGTAACCAGATAAAACAGACGTATTTAATTTCCACATCAGGATCACTATAAATTAAAAGTTGTGCAGAATGTACCATAGATTTAAAAAAAAATGTTTCGTACTTAGAAGCTGTTTTGAATAATACTAAATCATCACCCTGTATAGTGATTCATCGGTATTATTCAAAAAATTTCAATCACACACACATCACATCTCGCCCTGTATATTAGTAAACAATGGTATGTATAGTTCCTAATGACCCACCATGTATAATTTACACCTATTTTTTAATAGTGTCGCTGTTTTGTTCTAAATTGTTTATTTTCTAATCGATACAGTCACCCAATTTAGCGCATTACATTTTTTCTCAATCTAATTTCAATGCCAATGGATATTATTAATATTATTATTATTGTTTTCCAGAACAATAAAAACTATTTTAATTGTCTACAATAAAAATTTTTTGTTTTTCAGATACCTACATTGGTTATTTTTGAATAAATCTTTAATGTAAGATGATCGAGACAATTATATTTGTAATATGTATTGGTTCTTCGTCAGCTTCTTCAACACCAACTCTACTTGGAAATAGAGGTAAGTCAAATATATACAGATTGCGAAAAAGTTTAATAGCTCATACGATTTAGACAAGCACGACAAGGATAATATGAACAACACTACTTGAAAGAGAGAGACAAGAATTGTTATACGTATGAAACTCACAATTAGATCAGTCCCCTCTACCAAAACTGGTGGGGGTGTGTTCATTGCCCTTCTCTGCATGTACCTATGTATATTGGGGTGACAAGATCTATTGTGCACCCTTACTTCTAGTTAGTTCCTGAGGAGTAGCTCCTTTAGTCCTATTTCCCGGAGGAATTTTAGGATAACTGCTGGCTTCAGCTTAGGTAAATGTCCCTCTTCTATCCAGTAATCTCCTAGGTGTTGTGCCCTAGGATTCTTCTTCCATGCCACAGAATCTACATTCTTCTTCCTCCAGTATTTTGAGCTTTTTCAGGTGGTCATTCAGGCGACAATTAGGATCCCTGTTAAAACTCTTAGTGCAGTTTTACTTATTTGATCTCAACAGGTTGTAGTCACCCAGAAGAATCTTTGATTGTCTAAGCCCTACTAAATCTTTCCAATGGTCGGATCTTTTCTTTTTCCGGTTTTGCCTATTTCTTCCAATATTACATTGGAGCTGATAAAGCAAAAGGGTTCCGGCCCCCAAAAGGAAGGGTGTTTCAGTCCCCCTCTTTACTAGTTCATCTGCTATTGCATTTCCTTTTATTCCAGTGTATCCTGGAAGGTAGTCCAGTGGGAATAAATTTTACAGATAAGTACATTTGGTTGCTGTTTTGTCTACAACTTACACCTACAAAAAAAAGTTTTACAGAATGATTTTTTATAAAGTTGTTGTATTAGTTGTTTTAGTTGTTTTAGTTGTTTTAGTTGTTTTAGTTGTTTTAGTTGTTTTAGTTGTTTTAGTTGTTTTAGTTGTTTTAGTTGTTTTAGTTGTTTTAGTTGTTTTAGTTGTTTTAGTTGTTTTAGTTGTTTTAGTTGTTTTAGTTGTTTTAGTTGTTTTAGTTGTTTTAGTTGTTTTAGTTGTTTTAGTTGTTTTAGTTGTTTTAGTTGTTTTAGTTGTTTTAGTTGTTTTAGTTGTTTTAGTTGTTTTAGTTGTTTTAGTTGTTTTAGTTGTTTTAGTTGTTTTAGTTGTTTTAGTTGTTTTAGTTGTTTTAGTTGTTTTAGTTGTTTTAGTTGTTTTAGTTGTTTTAGTTGTTTTAGTTGTTTTAGTTGTTTTAGTTGTTTTAGTTGTTTTAGTTGTTTTAGTTGTTTTAGTTGTTTTAGTTGTTTTAGTTGTTTTAGTTGTTTTAGTTGTTTTAGTTGTTTTAGTTGTTTTAGTTGTTTTAGTTGTTTTAGTTGTTTTAGTTGTTTTAGTTGTTTTAGTTGTTTTAGTTGTTTTAGTTGTTTTAGTTGTTTTAGTTGTTTTAGTTGTTTTAGTTGTTTTAGTTGTTTTAGTTGTTTTAGTTGTTTTAGTTGTTTTAGTTGTTTTAGTTGTTTTAGTTGTTTTAGTTGTTTTAGTTGTTTTAGTTGTTTTAGTTGTTTTAGTTGTTTTAGTTGTTTTAGTTGTTTTAGTTGTTTTAGTTGTTTTAGTTGTTTTAGTTGTTTTAGTTGTTTTAGTTGTTTTAGTTGTTTTAGTTGTTTTAGTTGTTTTAGTTGTTTTAGTTGTTTTAGTTGTTTTAGTTGTTTTAGTTGTTTTAGTTGTTTTAGTTGTTTTAGTTGTTTTAGTTGTTTTAGTTGTTTTAGTTGTTTTAGTTGTTTTAGTTGTTTTAGTTGTTTTAGTTGTTTTAGTTGTTTTAGTTGTTTTAGTTGTTTTAGTTGTTTTAGTTGTTTTAGTTGTTTTAGTTGTTTTAGTTGTTTTAGTTGTTTTAGTTGTTTTAGTTGTTTTAGTTGTTTTAGTTGTTTTAGTTGTTTTAGTTGTTTTAGTTGTTTTAGTTGTTTTAGTTGTTTTAGTTGTTTTAGTTGTTTTAGTTGTTTTAGTTGTTTTAGTTGTTTTAGTTGTTTTAGTTGTTTTAGTTGTTTTAGTTGTTTTAGTTGTTTTAGTTGTTTTAGTTGTTTTAGTTGTTTTAGTTGTTTTAGTTGTTTTAGTTGTTTTAGTTGTTTTAGTTGTTTTAGTTGTTTTAGTTGTTTTAGTTGTTTTAGTTGTTTTAGTTGTTTTAGTTGTTTTAGTTGTTTTAGTTGTTTTAGTTGTTTTAGTTGTTTTAGTTGTTTTAGTTGTTTTAGTTGTTTTAGTTGTTTTAGTTGTTTTAGTTGTTTTAGTTGTTTTAGTTGTTTTAGTTGTTTTAGTTGTTTTAGTTGTTTTAGTTGTTTTAGTTGTTTTAGTTGTTTTAGTTGTTTTAGTTGTTTTAGTTGTTTTAGTTGTTTTAGTTGTTTTAGTTGTTTTAGTTGTTTTAGTTGTTTTAGTTGTTTTAGTTGTTTTAGTTGTTTTAGTTGTTTTAGTTGTTTTAGTTGTTTTAGTTGTTTTAGTTGTTTTAGTTGTTTTAGTTGTTTTAGTTGTTTTAGTTGTTTTAGTTGTTTTAGTTGTTTTAGTTGTTTTAGTTGTTTTAGTTGTTTTAGTTGTTTTAGTTGATTTAGTTGTTTTAGTTGTTTTAGTTGTTTTAGTTGTTTTAGTTGTTTTAGTTGTTTTAGTTGTTTTAGTTGTTTTAGTTGTTTTAGTTGTTTTAGTTGTTTTAGTTGTTTTAGTTGTTTTAGTTGTTTTAGTTGTTTTAGTTGTTTTAGTTGTTTTAGTTGTTTTCAGTCCCCCTCTTTACTAGTTCATCTGCTATTGCATTTCCTTTTATTCCAGTGTATCCTGGAAGGTAGTCCAGTGGGAATAAATTTTACAGATAAGTACATTTGGTTGCTGTTTCGTCTACAACTCTTACACCTACAAAAAAAAGTTTTACAGAATGATTTTTTATAAAAAAACATCGTACGGTGTCTCCACTTCACCGTTAATTGAAATAATCTAAATACTTTTTAGATTCCTGCACAGAAGAAAAAAATTATAACTTCAGCTGGGAAGATTACTTGGTACTAGGCATAGTACTTGTCATTTCGTGTGGAGTTGGAGTCTTCTACGGCTGCTTCAAAAAGAACGGAAGCAGTGATGATTTTCTATTAGGAGGTAGTTCTATGGGAACTCTTCCCATGTCCATATCTCTAGCAGCAAGGTAAATCTCAACAAGAAAAAAAATAATACTGCTACAAACTCTCTCGTTTTCAGTTTTATTACGGCGATTGAACTCCTGGGAAACCCAGCCGAAATGTATACCCACGGCTCGCAATTCTGGATGATATGCATATCTTTTCTTCTAGTAGTACCGCTTACGTCGAAATTTTTTCTACCGGTGTTTTTAAAATTAAGATTAACCAGCTCATATGAATATCTTTCATTAAGATTTTCAAGAAAAATAAGACTCTTAGCTAGCGGATTGTATATTTTACAAATGGTATTGTATACCAGTGTAGCTGTGTATGCTCCAGCTGTAGCATTGAGTAAAGGTAAGCTATATAAGGATAACGTATCGATATTAGACACTTTAAGCATGTTCAAAATTTCTAACGTATGTGTATCCGCATCGATCTGCGCATGCGCAGAATAGATACGGTGGTTTCGGTGCGTTACGTTGCCCGTAACGTTACGGACCTACCGTCGTATCCTAATCGACCTGTCAGTTGTCTATAATGTCAATTTTGTCATTACAATAACCTAATTTTTCGAAATTTTATTTCACCAGAAACAACACATGTTTATTTCATTTGGTGCAGTTTGGTGTTTTTTGGAGATTATATAAGGCAAGGTCGAAATTTCTATAAAGGGCTGCTCGGTTGCCCAGGAGAGGTCCCTATCATGTAAAATATGTCCCATCAGTATATCGTTCAAATCATCGTCGTCTTCATTATCCTCTTCATTATCCTCATTATCCTTATGTAAAATTAATTAGAGATTCCATCCGCCGAAATCTCAAAATCAGAGATTAGATGTTGTAGAGTCAAGATAAAAATAAATTGAAAATTCTCTACGGAAATCAAACAAAATTGAAAACAATTATAAGCGAAATAGAAAATTTTTTGAGGTTAGAAAGCCTAACGTCATCTGTTTCGTAAACGTATGGGTTGAATATTAATTAGCCTCCATGGGTGCTGCTTTAAAGGATAATTTGCGGTGAACGTAAATCGATACGTTAAGGTATACGGTTACGGATACGCAGAAAATTTTACGGTGTCCATAAGGGTGTCCAGGACCCGTATCTTTGAACATTCGACCAAATGCTCCCACGTATTTCATGTGATGGGAGTGAATTTGTAATGTTCGAGCAGTATCTTCGAAATCTCGAATATTCGACTTACAAACGAATGACTTTATCAGTCGTATGAACGTCAGAAAAACAAAAAACATAACCTGTGGTTGTAGCGTGTAGATCATAGCAATCATTATGAAGCTCCTTTTTAAACTACTCTACAGTACACATCACCTAAGAAAAAACACATAAGATCAGCAAAGCTGTTCGCCAGTTCGGAAGATATTGCTTTTGAACTTTCGAGTAACTTCGATTCGTACGAAAAAATCCATTCGACGTTCTCGCGAATAGTCCAACGTTCAAAGATCCGGGTCTAGAAACTATTGGACTAGTTGGCATCGACAATTTAACAAGAATTGACATACGCCATTTTTTTTCTTTTTTAGCGACTGGAATAAACGTATACCTGGCAGTGACGGCAGTATACGTAGTCTGCGTTTTTTACGCATCTCAAGTATGTATAAATCACCTTATTCACTGTTCTACATGTTTTTAATGCTTTCAATTTTACGATTGTATGAGTGTGAAATTATTTTAGGGGGGAATGAAAGCTGTTATTATTGCAGATACATTTCAAGCAGCTGTACTTTTGGGATCTCTTCTTTTTATAGTAATAATCGGCCACAGATTCGTAGGAGGAACCGGTATAATTTGGTCTCAAAGTTATAATACTGGGAGATTAGAAATTTTCAAGTAAGAATTAACTTTTTAACATTTAATATTTATATTTTATAATGTATTTTTTGTTTTAGTTTAGATCCTGACATGACAGTACGTCACAGCTTTTGGTCAGTGGTGATCGGTGGTACGTTCTATTGGATGACGATGTTTTGCTCAAACCAAGCTTCTATTCAAAAGTATTTGTCGGTGGATAATATTAATCAAGCTCGAAAGTATGTACAAACAATAAATTTTTACAAAATAAATGGAAAAATGTGTCAGTCGCTGACTGAATTTTTTTTTATTTCAGAGCAATCTGGACATCTTCAATTGGTTTGATAATAATATATTCAATAAATTTTTACATGGGAATGATATTAGTAGCTCATTACAAGGATTGTGATCCTTTGAAAAGCAAAAAAATAAGCGCCGCCGATGAAATCCTTCCGTATTACATCATCAACGTCATGGGATATATGAAAGGAGTCACAGGATTCTTTGTTGCGGGAATATTTGCTGCGAGCTTAGGGTAATTATTATTTATTCCAAAAAAGCTTTACGTACTTCTGTGATTTATCTATATCGTAAATGACATTTTCAGAACGGTTGCATCAGCCCTAAATAGTTTAGCAGCTGTTACAATGGAGGATTTTATCGACTCGGCATTTAATAAGAAAATCCCCGAGTCCAAAGGAGCACTTGTGGCCAAATTGCTCTCTGTTGCTTATGGTGCCATCAGTTTTGCTTTGGTAAGAAATCGACTGGAACAGTCAGTTTTTTGATAAAATTATTATTTAGCCTTCAAATAGTGAAATTTTCGAAAATCCATTTTCTAAAACCAAAACTCGACTTGCGGCAAGTTCTTGCAAGGTCATTTTGCAAATGATGAATCGTGCAAGCTGTTTGACGTCATGCAATTCACTTGTCATTGCAACATTGCTGCCAACCCAACCAAGAGTAGAAACTCAGAGAAAAAAACTAAGTGAATCATTGTCGACTATCAAATCACAAATGACAAAACGTCAGTCACCACAATCAGCTGATAGGTATCATTTGATTGGAAATAGTTGGTTGGTAACACAAAAGAAACTATCCAATAGAAATGGTACCAAAGCGATAAAATTGCAATTGCATCGAATTGCAGAAATTCATCAGCTGGATCTCAACTGCGCATGCTTTCGATCAAGAAATCTAACGTCTTGCATTGCAGGATATGGCGTCTAAACATAATCGATTATTTTTTATTTAATCATACAATGGTTTGTTTTAGGTTTTTGTTATAGCCAACTCAGGAAGCATTATGCAAATCGCTATTAGTTTTAATGGAATGGTAGGAGGAGTCACATTCGGTCTCTTTTCATTGGGTATGCTATTTCCATGGGCAAATTCGAAGGTAAAGCATCTCAAAACTATCAATAAGCAAGTGCTTGTAACATTTTTTGTAGGGAGCACTGGTCGGAAGCATATTCGGAGCATTGTTAATAACATTAATGTGCATTGGTCAGCAAACAGCAATAGCCAGTGGTCAGTTTGAAGAAGAAACGAAACCTACTAGTGTGCAACGTTGTTTTTGTTCGAATGTAACGGAAATGATATCAAACAGCTTTTTAGAGAGAAATAGGTAAAGGTACGATTCTGAAGGCGACGGCAGTACCGGATATCATCTGTTCATATGAAATTAATGGGACGATACTGCCGCCTGCACTGCTGCTCTCGAACTTGCAGTTGGTTGCTGCAGCTGCCTTTCGAATCTTTTTCACTTTTTTCCAATTAGTAAAAGCGGTAGAAAATATTATCTTTTTTTTTTAGAGAAGCTGTATTTCCATTATTCAGGATTTCGTACATATGGTACTCTGCAATAGGATTTTTATCGACTGTAATAATCGGTTCGATAACCTCACTTTTGACGGATCCTACCCGCATCGAAGATATTCAAGACGCGTACATTTCTCCTCCGGTTAAAAACTTTTTATATTCCATGTCGGATGGTTGGAAGAGATTCCTCAATATTCCTTTAAAACAAGAATGTGTTAAAGACAGTCTGTTGTCAGAAACCACCATAAAAATCAATGAGGAATTCCAAGAATTCAAACAAAATCATTTTAACGAACAAATTACAAAGAAAATAAAAAAAATAACGGCTCCAGTGTAGTATCTGTTAGATTTAGGTAAGCATAAAAGATCTGTAAACGCTCTATTAATATACGGAGTGCGTCATGAAGAATAAAGAATTTGTTAATAATATATATTTTTAATTATTAAGTTTTATTTTTATTACATTTAATGAATAATTTACCTCAAACGTACAAAAACAAGTACCTTTACTTAGAGCGTAGCATTATTTAGATAAAATAGTTTTAATATTTTGCATGAAAAATATAAAAACAAATGTTGTAATTGACGTAACTTTTATTAAATTAAATTAACTTACAAAAATAAAAAATTCCAAAAGACAATTCCAATTAAGTTATTTAAAATCACAATGCAATCTGTCAAGAAAGTACCGAAAATTGGTAATTCAAAAAGCCCGCTTAACGAGTTGTCAAAATTAAGTTGGCACAACTGTTCTCTATACCAACGAGAAATATGGCCGCCATTTGTTATTTAGTTTGTTTACAGAGCTTCATTTTGTCAGTTCATCTCAAGTAAGTTCGATAAAAATATCTGTCTTCAATTTTCCATTGTAAATGCGTGTCAGATAGAGTAATCCGTGTAGTGTAACTTGTGGAATTTGGAGGTTATAATACATATTTTGTGTTTCAATTATGAATTCCCGGTACTTTTTTGATACAATATTCTACAATGGCATTAGCAGTAAAAGTAGCCTTGATAAAAATATTCTATTATCAAAATTCATCATGAAAACTTCTGGCAGTATCGACCATTTTCGATTTTAAAAACAAATCCGGATGTGCGAGAATTTCATCTAATGATAACGTTTGATCGTGATCGTTGTCAGCTAATGCCAAAAGAGCTTCTGCTTCGTGTTCGCTGTGCCTAGGACTTTGCGGCGCTACGTAATGTAACAATTCCCTTCTATCGGCCTTACCATCTCCATTTAAGTCTATCGTTTTCCGGAATTCAGCTCTACGTCCGTTTTCGTCTTGTCTGACTACCAAAGTTTCGTCTCCGTTTCCTAAAATTGAGATAAATCTAGTCAAAAACTAAAATGATAATTTCAAATAATCGGTCGTGTATTTTTTTTTATAACAACTTTCGTTCATAACTTATGTAAATATTGTTACGTCGGACCTGTACTGAGGATATGTAGAGGTCCATGAAAAAAAAAGAAGAAGACATACTTCTAGATTTATCTAGAACTGTCATCGGAAAGTATAGAAATGTCATCGAAAAGTCGAGAACTGCCTGGAACAGATGAAAAATATTAAAGAAGTACTTGACAGGTTAAGGAATGCCAATTTAAAACTGAATCCCAAGAAGTGTTCACTGTTCCAAACGGAGGCATATTATCTGGGACATATCGTTTCCACAGAAGGAATTAAAACCGATCCGCAGAAAATTGTAGATAGTAAAGACTGGTCTGAACCAAGGGATAAAAAGGGAATAAGGAATTTTCTTGGACTTTGTTCATATCACCGAAAATTTGTAAAGGACTTTGGTCGAATTGCTAAACCTCTTCATCGACTAACTGAAAACTTTGACTGGACGCCGGATTGTCAAAATTCTTTCGTAGAGAGTTGAAGAAACGAACAATCACAGCACCGATTTTAGCCTACCCACGGGAGAAAGGAATATTTATTTTGGATTGTGATGCATCCCAACTCGGCATAGGCGCACAAGAACAAGAAGGCGAAGAAAAAGTGATTGCATAGTTTAGTAAAACCATGGGAAAGGCTGAGAAAAAATATTGCGACACCAGAAAAGAACTTTTGGTTATTATCAAAGCCCTTTAACACTTCCATACTTTTCACCTGTTCCAGACAGTTCTCGATGACAGTTCTTGATGAATGTCTTCTTCTTTTTCTTCATGGACCTCTATATCATCAGTAAAGGTACGTCGTAACAATATGTTGGGGGAAACAAGAAACTACGTCCGTCAAACGGAGAGCATCTGGAAATTAATAAAATGTTTCCTACCTTCTGTTTGTAAAATGGCGAACTCATTTTCCGTTAACAATTCATCACCATCTCTGTCAAATTTATCAAAAAGTTCATCAACAAGCACCAATTGATTAGTAAGACTGGACTCTGGATGTGTAAATGCTAAAAATTCATCCAGTGTAAGTGAATCTGGATTAGATCTGGCTGCTTCCATCCAAGAAGCTTTATCCCTCATAATTTTTTCTAGAATTGAAAAAAGAATATCAAAAAATCGATTTAAGAGAGGATCAAACATCTATCGAATACCTTTTAAGGATCTTTGTAATCCTTTGTGTCTCCTTTCGTCGTGATCATCAACGTATTTATCACTAAAACCTCTTTTTTTCAAAAAATAAGTATGATATTCTTTCCAGGTGATGACACCATTTTGAGGATTAACATCGATGAGATTAAACAAGTCTAAATTTGTGCTTACAGCTGTTGAAATGTGCTCGACTATTTTACGTCTGATCCACAATGCTAATTCTCTAGATTCAAGTTTTTTATTTTTGTTCTTATCAGCCCTAAAATATTTTTTCACAAAATAGAGAACATTCTAGAAGATTTTTATGTACTTACTTTTGAAAAACCTCCATTAGTATCTTAGTACTATCTTTATTTATGTATTCTTCATCGTTAGCGTTTACTAAGTACTCGTTTTTTTCTAAAAATTCTTGTTCGTCTCTTTTGTCCGTATTAAAATTGCTGTTTTTTATTCTAATTTCGAACGAATCTTCCGGTTCAACTTTTAGATCTTTTACGATTTTTATATTTTGCTTCAAAGGTACTGCTAACATCCAAATCATAAAGAAAAATGCCAAATAACACAATACCGGTACCGTGTAGGACCATCGCAAACATTCCAAGTATTTTATTTTTTTTATAATGCTCATTATAATCACATATTTATTAGTATCACTAGCAGGAACATGTTTTTTTTTAAATAATTCTTCAGTCTCTAATTCTATATACATTTTAGCTCAACAATGCGAATTACATTCTTTTTATTATAAAATCGATGCTGCGCAAAATTTTGTAGCAATGGCGTAACAACGGTCATAGAAAAATTGTAGTAAAACTGCCGATAAAAGTATTATTTGAATGGTAACAGACATTCCGCACTATGCAAAAATCGAGGTAAAAAGTTTTTATACCAAATAACTATTTTTATATTGTAAAATATTTCTTCTTAAAAACATGTTTGATACGACCATGTCGTGTAAAATCAATAAGCTTGTTTGGGGAATATGCGCGATATCAAATTATCCACAGCGTGTTCTTTTTAAATCCAATTTAGTACACGTCAGATCATTATATAGCATGTTTAATTATTTATCTACCTAAATATCAATGAAAACAATAAGAAACATATTCTCCAAAAAAACTACTTTCTGTAATATTTTATGGAGAGATTTTTCAATAATATCAGCCGGGAAATTCGGATTTTCTGGGAAAATATTGCTTTACAGAGAACGGCCCAAGCAAAGCTCTCTGGCATAAAGAGACAGGCTTGTCTGGAAATTACTGATGGTGCCATCAGTACCGCACCGCTATCAGCCATGGAAATCCTTCTAGACCTATACCTCCTCTCCATATATTTCTGGAAAGGGAAGATAGATGGACAGCATATAGAATTGCGCATATTTCTAAGGATCCCTGGCTATTCTGGCATGGATGGCAATGGGAAGGGAGCCGCACGCGTTTTTATCGGATAAAGAAGAGCTTTACACTTCTGGCATAATATACCAGGATTGGTTCATTCAAAGGCTGTTCGACTAGAGCAGGCATGACCTACGTTGTCTAACAGGCCACTGTAATCTGAATCATCATATGCTACGACTTAAGACTGTCGGATGCTACCAAACAAGTGTAAGACTGTAGCATACAAAGTTGCGAGTCACAGTGGAGGGACAAATACTCACAGTAGGAATAGGATGTAAAAATTAAAACAAAAAATAGTTAAACTATTTATTAAAAGAACAAAACACCTTAATACCACTATTTGTAAAATGCATAACAATACATTTAAAAATAATAATAAAAAAAAATGTAAAAAATGTTAATGGAGATCAAATCGATCGACTTACGATATCGATTTACATATAAATTAATTTCAAATTAAATTTGGACACATTGTACATTTTTAATACCTCATTTAATAGCCTAAAACAATGTGGAATGGCAGCCTATGCTATGGTAAGGATTTATCACTTTTTCTTTCTGTCTTGAGTACATTTTGGACAGTACCATTTTCCTTTAGGCTTCGTTGTTAACCCGACACAAGCGAAATGGAACCATTCAATGGGACACTAAAAAATACACGATATATTTTATACCAAAAAATATAAAATAGAAGTACTTACATCTGGGTTATCACAACCTATCATTTCTCCGTAAGATACTTGATGGCATAGACAGTATGTAGGTTCATTAGGATCTACAGGCATATCTAAGACGTCACTAGGATGTGCTATACCAGCTAAACCAGGTAGTACAGCAGCCACAGCTTCAGCGACTACAATAAAAGTTGTTAAAAATAATCTTATTTTTTCGTAATCTAGTGTGATGATGTATGTAGTAGCAATTATGTATGATGTAGTATAAAATGAAAAAGCAGATGATACGAACCCTCACCTGCAGCAGCTTTTGCACCACTAGCTGCATTTCCTCCTGATGCACTACCTCCTCCAAAACCTTTTGGTTTCTTTTTCTTACTTCCCTTGACTGTGCCTGTGGAATCGTCTTCACTTGAGTTACCGGGACGCTTCTTTTTGTCCATTTTTCCATCTTTGATTTTTCTCCTTCCCCCTATAATACAATATTAATAAAATTTATATTTGAAAAAAGATGGTTATACAAACTTTTGCCGACAGGAGGTTCTTCTTGATTTCGTGCATTCAGTGCCTTATCCTGTATTTCAGATTCAAACCTAGCTAAGTCATTATCTAACCTACGAATATGCTTATCAACTAATTCATAAGTTTGTATTGCTAATTGTACTTTATCATCTCCATATTCCTAAAAATAATATTTACAAACATCCTGATTAGCCAAGAAACACATTTTACCTTTGCCTTATTAAATAAACCTTGAATTTTATCTAATTGTTCTTTCTTTTGATCACTAGTTAGAGTTTTTTGGTTCCTGAGGTATTCATCTGCTAGAGAATCGATATTTTTCATTAAACCTTGGGCTCTGGAGTCCAATTCCCTCATTAATGTAAAATTACGTTGCAATTCCACAGGTAAATGTTCCAGGCCTGAAAGTAATTAAAAGAATGGTTCGTTTCGATATAATAAACGGTACTTACTATCTAGATAATGTTCTAAGTAAAGAGCAGAAGTCATTTTTGATAATTTTAAAAATTTAACTGTTACAACAAGATGGTTTTAAACAAATTGATAAACAAACTTTCAAAACTGCATAATAAATTATCGGGAAGTCAATAGCCATCTATTTGAAAACATTAAAACAAAAAATGACAGTTTGCTTGTCACTGTTTGTCATTTTATAAATAGGGTTAGGGATGGCGATTCTTTCCAAAAAAGATCGATTTTTAAATCGATTCGAATCGTAACCTGATGAATCGATTCATAAAAACATCGAGGTCTAAAAGATCGATTTCCAAAAAATCGATTTTTTTCAAGTTTGTATTTACTATGTAAATATAAATCCATTTTATGAAAAACAAGAAAAATACCATAATAAACAATCTCTGGGATCTCTTATCAGTAAAATCAGGGATTTTTTAGTTCAGGGAATTCGATAATAACAATTATTTTTATTACCATATCAAAGTATCAGATCAGATATAAAAGAAGACATTTATTTTCTAAATGTATTTGCTACTTTCTTATAGTTCCCAAAATCAAACCAGAAAAAATCGAATGTCGATTTTCGAGGGTGAAATATCGATTCACTGAATCGATTCATTACAATATATCGATTTAAAAAATCGATTTTTTTGCTCCGATTAATCGATTTCAGATCGCCATCCCTATAGGGTAGTGTTCCGTTAGTTTACAAATTGAATACTTTTAATTTATATTTAATTTTGCCCACCATAGTACCTACGATTTTAAATAGTTACAGCCTATTTAAAGCGTTTGTAGAGTACAAAAGGAAAGGAAATTTTAATTTGTACACCATTATTTGTTATGCAACACACATTACAACACTATAGTAACGTTTGTATTTTATTAGTTTTGTATTACGAATAATCTTTTAAAAGGGATTCATTCATTTTATTGGTATTTTTACTTCTGTCGGCAGTCCCATGACTGGACTCTATGTTTTTTTAGGATGTCGGTTAATATAAAATTAATTGTTAATATTGTAAAAGCTGAACGTACCTTTCTGTCAACTTGCATACGTATATACTACTCACAATACAAGTACAGCTCTTATAAACGTGAGCTGTGGGGTTGTGGGGTTAATAACCTTGTGATTTTGGTTAATTTCGTTTGTTTTGAGCTACATTTTCCCACAAACCACAACAAAAATTGTTCACAATAAGTTATTTTGGCCTAGGCGAATTTGCAAGTCATTCTACGTGGATTCATTGGGTGAACAAAGCGATTTTCCAAGCCACTGTCATTGTTTAGTATACACTTTTTTAAACAGTGATTATCTCTCATATCAGACAATGAACATATGAGAAGAAAAATCTCTTGTTAACTTAATACGCTACAATTATTAATTTAAAAGACGCCAACTTGCTGCTAGTTATTATATTAGAAAATGAAGATAAAAGTAACCACTTTGACTGATTTTATATTTGATTTGGACGTATCAGAAGATTTAGAATTAGAAAATTTTAAAGCATTTTGTGAAATTGAATCTGGTTTTCCTGCTTCTGAAATTGCGATAGCTTTCAATGGACGGCCCTTGATGGAAAACAAGAAGTCTCTAAAAGAGCTAGGAATTAAAGATGGAGATAGTGTCACTCTTCAACATATACAGACTAGTTCACAAATAAATCTAGATCAATCAGGTATGTAATTGAAGAAATAGATATTGTTAATTGTTCTTTCAATGTATTTTCTCATTAAATGTGTGAAAATATATTTAGTCAATCATATAGGTAATAGTACTGTCATGAAACAAGTGCATATTTATATTTTTGACAATCATAATCATCTTTAACATTTCACAAAAACCTTTTTTAAACTGTATAAAAAAAACCATAACCATTTGTTCCAATATTAAGGCCAAAATTTGCAATAAACTTACAACTTTAAATAACAAAGAAAAATCTACTTCTACAAGTAAGTGAAATGTTGATATCAAAGATTGTTGAAATCTAATGACTTTATATTGCGGCAGTTGATTAGATTTAGAGATTTGGAATGAATGGTATTCACTTTTTCAGCGAGCTTTGACTTCAGCAATATTGAAATTCCAAATAGTACAAGAAATAGACAGGTCGAAGATGATCCTGTGCTCATTAAAGAAATGTTCCTCGCAAATCCTGATCAACTTGCTCTTTTAAAACAAAATAATCCTAGATTAGCAGACGCTCTTCTGAGCGGTAATATAAGTAAGTATACTGACTAAATGTTATTTCACTTTTCAACCAAAGTATTATTTATTTAAGATACGTTTGCAACAGTTTTGCAAGAACAAGTTACAGCAAGACAAGAACGCGAGGAACAAAGACTGAGAATGCTGAAAGCAGATCCTTTTGATACAGAGGCTCAGCGCCTAATTGCTGAGGAAATTCGACAAAAAAACATCGAAGCAAACATGGAAGCAGCCATGGAATACAATCCTGAATCTTTTGGCACTGTTGTCATGCTTTATATAAATTGTAAAGTGAATGGTTATCCAGTCACTGCATTTATCGATTCAGGTAGGTGTCTTTGAAAAATATTTTATTATATTTCACAATAATCTGCTTTTTAGGTGCTCAAACAACAATCATGTCTAGTCGTTGTGCAGAACGTTGCAATTTGATGCGTCTAGTGGATACTCGATGGGCTGGCATAGCTAAAGGTGTAGGAGTGCAAAAAATTATAGGAAGAATCCACATGGTGCAAATTCAAATAGAAAACGTTTTTCTAACGACTAGTTTTTCTGTATTAGCAGATCAACCAATGGATATGTTGCTTGGATTGGATATGTTGAAGAGGCATCAGTGCTGCATCGATCTCAAAGGGTATGTACTAAGAATCGGTACTACTGGTACAGAAACAAGGTTCCTACCAGAAAGTGAATTGCCGGATTGTGCAAGACTGAGTAGTGCATCGGAAGAGGATGTGGCACAGAGGTCTAGGAAAGAGTTTGAGGAAAAAGAGCTGCAGACTGCTATAAAAAATAGTCAACAAGGTGAGTTGGATTTTATGTTTCTTTATTATTCTTTTCAGATTCTAAATAATCCAAGTCTCGGAATGTGTTAACTAACCTTATCCTATTTTCAGAGAAAAAAAGAACCCAAGAAAACCAATCCACTTCCTTTCCTAGTAATCCGTCAAATACTAAAAGAAACAAGAAACAAAATACTCCCAATAGGCATCAATAATTTTCATATCTTTGTTACAATAACAAATAAACAATTCAATAAATGTTCTAAATTTATTTTCAATTTGTCATTGTTGTGGTTTTAAAATAAATATCATTTTCTGGATCATTAACTCCAGAGAAAAACATATTTTGACATATAATTATAGAAATAAATCCATGTCGGTTTATTTTTCTCCAACTTGTTTTCCGTTTATTTATAAACAGAATAAAATTTTTATTACAAAAACTAATATACAGAAAGAAAAATTAAAATTTCATGTTTAACACCCTGTACCTCTCTTAATATCAACATTTTATTAAAACTAGTTGGTTTAAATCGCAATATTTTAATGTGAAGAATGAAGATTGTACTGTACTTCTATGTACAATTACTCAAGGATCACTCTGCACGGGCAGCTGCCCCCCCCCTAGAGGTTAACGCTCACCAGTCAAGCAGAGAAATAGAAGGGATATCCCCTCCATTTCTCGGCCTTCAACGCACCTGTATTTTAGTTTTGTTTCACCCGAAAAAGTAAAAGAAGAAATTTTCAAAGATGCTACTGCTATTGAGGAAACAATTGGATTGGCGGAAGGTATGGAATCAATGCTGAAAAACAACAACACCATAGCAATCACCCAGCAAAAAGACTCTCAGAATTCTGGCGCAGGTCCATAACAATCCCTTATTTGGACTCAATTATAAATTCCCTAGAAATAAGGTTTTCTGAAGAAAATAGACCATCATTCACTTTAACAAAACTATATCCTGTACAAATGAAAAACATTTCTTTGGAAGAACTTGAAGAAGCTTGCGAAGAATTTAAAATTTTTTACGGTCTTACAAATATCAAAAATGAGATGAGAGCTTTGGAAAAAAATATGGGAGGAAAAACCAGAATCGATCAAACTGAGTGTGAGTGTTGTGGAAATCCTCAAGGAAACTGAAGATTTTTTTCCTGAAATTAGAAGGCTTTGAAGATCCTTGTTGCTTTACTTTGTATGACATGAACAGTTGAAAGGTCATTTAGTAGCCTTAGGAGAATCAATACCTGGTTGAGGAGCACCATGTCTGAAGCTCGACTCAATGGCCTCGCAATGATGAGTGTACACAGGCAACACATTTTCAAAAACTTGATCGATTTCGTGACTGAGACGATTATGTTTCAATTGATTTTCTATATAAATATTTTTCTTCTTTTTTGATTTTTCTCTTCAGTTCTTTTATGGTGCCTCCCCCTAGCTTACCGGTTGGCGACGCCCTTGCCACTCTGTAGGATGGATACAAAGTTACAGATTACTGATTTTCTTTGATCACATGGTATATGGGATGATATCCTAATTGATAGTATTTCAAAATGTTATCTTCATTGAATACTAAAGGGAGGATGAACAATCAAAATTAGGTTGGAACAACCAATTTCTTTTAAACAAAGTGTACAAGATGTCCATTTCAAATTTCCCCAGTTTTGAGATATCTCGGAAACAATAAAAGATACAAAGCCGGTTAAATGGAAATTATAGTTGCCTTTTTTAGTGTGCATTAATATTGCATTGTCAAATTTAAAATATCATGGGCAGTATTTAAAATATTTACCAACAACTATATTTCTCGGTTTTCTATACCGGGTGTCCCTATCTAATAGACAATTATCATTAAAACCCAAATAACACATTTTCAGAACGGGGAAGAGTTCAGCAAATATATAGGGTGTTTCATTAAAGAAATAGACGATATTTGCATTTAAAAAATACCATTTTTTTATGTTTGTGCAGAGTGATTCTCATAAGGGGAAGAAATCCTTCTGAGAAAATCGGCTCTAAAAAAATCATCAAAAATGTTTTTGAGTCCATATTTTTTCGCTAGGTGGCGCAATCTACAACAAAATATAATTGGATACAACGTTTCGGTCTCACAAGTTTATTAAATATGGATCTGTTTTACAACCATTACTAGTGTTGTGCCGTAACAACAAATCTACTATTAATTATTCAAATTAACACCGTCTTGTCCAAGTTTGATCCATCATCATTTTGAATTTGAAAGTATCAATAAAAAAGTTTCTACTAAAGGGGGTCCTACACCTACACTAAAAGGACAGTTGAGGTTATGTTTTGTTTGTGTTTTAAATGGCCTTCCTGTATATCTTAAAGTGTTTTTCAATGTATTTTTGTTATTTACAGCTGCCAGTAGTGCTTCATCCAGTCAAACTAACATTAACGTTCAGGATATTGTTCTAGGCGATGCATTTTCCGAACCGGATGTTAAGGATTTGGTCAGTATGGGCTTTGGCAGAGATCAAGTGATATTCGAATTAAGACGTTTTAACGGCGATAAAACTCAGGCAACCGCTGCGCTTTTTGCAAAATCGTTGAAATTTTAAAAGTTAGGTTAGATAAGATCGTGTGTGTAAGGACGAATGTATTGAGGATGTTATATTGTTGGAAGGCATATCGCTTAAGGTGCAAAATGTTGTATTTTAAATATTATGAAGAAACTATTAAATTTTTAAGGATAACGCATTTTTGGTTGAAAAAGGTAACGCAACAATAAATAGCATAGAATTTCTTTAATTTATATAAAAATCACTGTTATAGTGGAATGATAGTACTCGATGTTATTTGACACACTTATTTTGATTAAATTATTATTATACATTTCCTATTACATTCTCACTCCCCGTACTATCCCTTCTTTAATGAATAATTCCAAGTTTAAAGAAAAATTTCTTTTACATTTGGTTATTTTTTCAAATTATTCTGTAGGTTTTACAAAATTACATACGCACCAACATGGAATATAAACCAATCGGAAAGATCTCTCTCCGTCGGCTTTTCTGATCTATTTCAGACAGAAATTTAAACAACGCGCCAACTTTGTGATCCTAAAATCAGAGCCGGCCTTAATAAATTTAACAGTTGAGAAATGAACAGGTATGGTGTCAGATTTTGAAACTCGCTGTGTTTGTAGGATTTTGCTAAGGTCAGTTCGGTTTCTGTTTCTTTCTATATATTACATCAATATACCTATACAGGTTGAGGACATAAGTGTAAGCAAATGGAAGTTTAACATGGGCCATGAACGATAACAAATTTCAGCACTTATATAGCCCACAAATCGATACAATATATCTTTGCCCTCGAATATTTTGAAAATTGCGATGAAAAATATTTAAGCAGCAAAATTATTGTTATGAAGAATTCTCAAACTGCAAATTAAACATTTGTATTTAATTCCAATAAAAGTTTTATTTTCTGCTTTGTGCGTCCTTTATTGTTAGAAATTTTATCACGATATTCTCAAGAAATAATAAACGTATCTATGATATAAGCAATTTACGAGTTGCTATGAAATTCAAATTTTTTGCAGAATAAATCATTGTCTTTGTACTTATACATTATTAAAAAATACCAAATAATAACAATAATATAAAACAATGGAAAATAAACAAGTAACAAACAGTAAAAATGAGGTATATCTGGCAACGGCATCAACACAACAATCTAGCGACGTCGAAATGTGATCCTATTTTCGACAGGATGTCTCTGCGAACAAAAGCTACGCGTACTTATTGTTCTATGGCATGAAACCCTTCCGATTGTTTTATATTCCGTGGCACCAATGTTTAGAGGTTATGCATTGTTATGGAACACCCTATATGTTCAGAAAATTAATTTTTAGTTCTTGTGAAGGTTATTTTTATTTTATAACGTGGGATTTTATAGGAATGGTAATTAAAGTTGTATAAAGGAAATTTTATATAAAAATTGTGTTTTATTTCAATCCCTGTTTATCGATTCCTGAGTTATGGCTTCTAGGAAAAAAAGAATGAGACTAGGACCTCTAAAGCCGGCATCCCACAGCGGTGAATTAGCCAGTCTCGGGTTCAAAGGATACTTAGGACTGCCCAACTCACGCTCCATGAAAACAATATCTTCTCAAACGGCTCGACTTGCCATCATTTCTGTCGTAACTTTCAATTTGGAGTGGTCCAATAAACTTATATTGCAATTTTTATCTTTGTACCATTCAGAATCTCTACAACTGAGCTTGTTGATATCTAGAATGACGATCACGCAACCTTGGCTTGGACTCCACGTGCCGTGTGATGATTAAGGGAGAAGTGGAGTATCTTGGGGTATTAATTTACTCAAAACTTAGCTGTAACCAACATTTGGAAAAAGGAGACAACTCTGGTAGTGACCAGACTCTATTTTGGGAAAAAATTGGCTAAACCTGTTATGCTGTATTAGTTATACAACAAGTGGTGGTAAAGCCTAGCTTACCATAACTTATCTTCCTTCGGTATGGTGGATGAAGACTCGGCTAGGAACGGCCATGATAAGACTAAGCAATCATTTCTGTCGTAACTTTCAATTTGGAGTGGTCCAATAAACTTATATTGCAATTTTTATCTTTGTACCATTCAGAATCTCTTCAACCGAGCTTGTTGATGTCTAGAATGACGATACTTCACGCAACCTTGGCTTGGACTCCACGTGCCGTGTGATGATTAAGGGAGAAGTTGAGTATCTTGGGGTATTAATTTACTCAAAACTTAGCTGTAACCAACATTTGGAAAAAGGAGACAACTCTGGTAGTGACCAGACTCTATTTTGGGAAAAAATTGGCTAAACCTGTTATGCTGTATTAGTTATACAACAAGTGGTGGTAAAGCCTAGCTTACCATAACTTATCTTCCTTCGGTATGGTGGATGAAGACTCGGCTAGGAACGGCCATGATAAGACTAAGCAATCATTTCTGTCGTAACTTTCAATTTGGAGTGGTCCAATAAACTTATATTGCAATTTTTATCTTTGTACCATTCAGAATCTCTTCAACCGAGCTTGTTGATGTCTAGAATGACGATACTTCACGCAACCTTGGCTTGGACTCCACGTGCCGTGTGATGATTAAGGGAGAAGTTGAGTATCTTGGGGTATTAATTTACTCAAAACTTAGCTGTAACCAACATTTGGAAAAAGGAGACAACTCTGGTAGTGACCAGACTCTATTTTGGGAAAAAATTGGCTAAACCTGTTATGCTGTATTAGTTATACAACAAGTGGTGGTAAAGCCTAGCTTACCATAACTTATCTTCCTTCGGTATGGTGGATGAAGACTCGGCTAGGAACGGCCATGATAAGACTAAGCAATCATTTCTGTCGTAACTTTCAATTTGGAGTGGTCCAATAAACTTATATTGCAATTTTTATCTTTGTACCATTCAGAATCTCTTCAACCGAGCTTGTTGATGTCTAGAATGACGATACTTCACGCAACCTTGGCTTGGACTCCACGTGCCGTGTGATGATTAAGGGAGAAGTTGAGTATCTTGGGGTATTAATTTACTCAAAACTTAGCTGTAACCAACATTTGGAAAAAGGAGACAACTCTGGTAGTGACCAGACTCTATTTTGGGAAAAAATTGGCTAAACCTGTTATGCTGTATTAGCTATACAACAAGTGGTGGTAAAGCCTAGCTTACCATAACTTATCTTCCTTCGGTATGGTGGATGAAGACTCGGCTAGGAACGGCCATGATAAGACTAAGCAATCATTTCTGTCGTAACTTTCAATATGGAGTGGTCCAATAAACTTATATTGCAATTTTTATCTTTGTACCATTCAGAATCTCTTCAACCGAGCTTGTTGATGTCTAGAATGACGATACTTCACGCAACCTTGGCTTGGACTCCACGTGCCGTGTGATGATTAAGGGAGAAGTTGAGTATCTTGGGGTATTAATTTACTCAAAACTTAGCTGTAACCAACATTTGGAAAAAGGAGACAACTCTGGTAGTGACCAGACTCTATTTTGGGAAAAAATTGGCTAAACCTGTTATGCTGTATTAGTTATACAACAAGTGGTGGTAAAGCCTAGCTTACCATAACTTATCTTCCTTCGGTATGGTGGATGAAGACTCGGCTAGGAACGGCCATGATAAGACTAAGCAATCATTTCTGTCGTAACTTTCAATTTGGAGTGGTCCAATAAACTTATATTGCAATTTTTATCTTTGTACCATTCAGAATCTCTACAGCCGAGCTTGTTGATATCTAGAATGACGATCACGCAACCTTTGCTTAGCACTCCACGTGCCGTGTGATGATTAAGGGAGAAGTGGAGTATCTTGGGGTATTAATTTACACAAAACTTAGCTGTAACCAACATTTGGAAAAAGGAGACAACTCTGGTAGTGACCAGACTCTATTTTGGGAAAAAATTGGCTAAACCTGTTATGCTGTATTAGTTATACAACAAGTGGTGGTAAAGCCTAGCTTACCATAACTTATCTTCCTTCGGTATGGTGGATGAAGACTCGGCTAGGAACGGCCATGATAAGACTAAGCAATCATTTCTGTCGTAACTTTCAATATGGAGTGGTCCAATAAACTTATATTGCAATTTTTATCTTTGTACCATTCAGAATCTCTTCAACCGAGCTTGTTGATGTCTAGAATGACGATACTTCACGCAACCTTGGCTTGGACTCCACGTGCCGTGTGATGATTAAGGGAGAAGTTGAGTATCTTGGGGTATTAATTTACTCAAAACTTAGCTGTAACCAACATTTGGAAAAAGGAGACAACTCTGGTAGTGACCAGACTCTATTTTGGGAAAAAATTGGCTAAACCTGTTATGCTGTAATAGTTATACAACAAGTGGTGGTAAAGCCTAGCTTACCATAACTTATCTTCCTTCGGTATGGTGGATGAAGACTCGGCTAGGAACGGCCATGATAAGACTAAGCAATCATTTCTGTCGTAACTTTCAATATGGAGTGGTCCAATAAACTTATATTGCAATTTTTATCTTTGTACCATTCAGAATCTCTTCAACCGAGCTTGTTGATGTCTAGAATGACGATACTTCACGCAACCTTGGCTTGGACTCCACGTGCCGTGTGATGATTAAGGGAGAAGTTGAGTATCTTGGGGTATTAATTTACTCAAAACTTAGCTGTAACCAACATTTGGAAAAAGGAGACAACTCTGGTAGTGACCAGACTCTATTTTGGGAAAAAATTGGCTAAACCTGTTATGCTGTATTAGTTATACAACAAGTGGTGGTAAAGCCTAGCTTACCATAACTTATCTTCCTTCGGTATGGTGGATGAAGACTCGGCTAGGAACGGCCATGATAAGACTAAGCAATCATTTCTGTCGTAACTTTCAATTTGGAGTGGTCCAATAAACTTATATTGCAATTTTTATCTTTGTACCATTCAGAATCTCTACAGCCGAGCTTGTTGATATCTAGAATGACGATCACGCAACCTTTGCTTAGCACTCCACGTGCCGTGTGATGATTAAGGGAGAAGTGGAGTATCTTGGGGTATTAATTTACTCAAAACTTAGCTGTAACCAACATTTGGAAAAAGGAGACAACTCTGGTAGTGACCAGACTCTATTTTGGGAAAAAATTGGCTAAACCTGTTATGCTGTAATAGTTATACAACAAGTGGTGGTAAAGCCTAGCTTACCATAACTTATCTTCCTTCGGTATGGTGGATGAAGACTCGGCTAGGAACGGCCATGATAAGACTAAGCAATCATTTCTGTCGTAACTTTCAATTTGGAGTGGTCCAATAAACTTATATTGCAATTTTTATCTTTGTACCATTCAGAATCTCTACAACTGAGCTTGTTGATATCTAGAATGACGATCACGCAACCTTTGCTTAGCACTCCACGTGCCGTGTGATGATTAAGGGAGAAGTGGAGTATCTGGGGTATCAATTTACTCAAAACTTAGCTGTAACCAACATTTGGAAAAAGGAGACAACTCTGGTAGTGACCAGACTCTATTTTGGAAAAAAATTGGCTAAACCTGTTATGCTGTATTAGTTATACAAGTGGTGGTAAAGCCTAGCTTACCATAACTTATCTTCCTTCGGTATGGTGGATGAAGACTCGGCTAGGAACGGCCATGATAAGACTAAGCAATCATTTCTGTCGTAACTTTCAATTTGGAGTGGTCCAATAAACTTATATTGCAATTTTTATCTTTGTACCATTCAGAATCTCTACAACTGAGCTTGTTGATATCTAGAATGACGATCACGCAACCTTTGCTTAGCACTCCACGTGCCGTGTGATGATTAAGGGAGAAGTGGAGTATCTGGGGTATTAATTTACTCAAAACTTAGCTGTAACCAACATTTGGAAAAAGGAGACAACTCTGGTAGTGACCAGACTCTATTTTGGAAAAAAATTGGCTAAACCTGTTATGCTGTATTAGTTATACAAGTGGTGGTAAAGCCTAGCTTACCATAACTTATCTTCCTTCGGTATGGTGGATGAAGACTCGGCTAGGAACGGCCATGATAAGACTAAGCAATCATTTCTGTCGTAACTTTCAATTTGGAGTGGTCCAATAAACTTATATTGCAATTTTTATCTTTGTACCATTCAGAATCTCTACAGCCGAGCTTGTTGATATCTAGAATGACGATCACGCAACCTTTGCTTAGCACTCCACGTGCCGTGTGATGATTAAGGGAGAAGTGGAGTATCTTGGGGTATTAATTTACTCAAAACTTAGCTGTAACCAACATTTGGAAAAAGGAGACAACTCTGGTAGTGACCAGACTCTATTTTGGAAAAAGATTGGCTAAACCTGTTATGCTGTAATAGTTATACAACAAGTGGTGGTAAAGCCTAGCTTACCATAACTTATCTTCCTTCGGTATATGGTGGATGAAGACTCGGCTAGGAACGGCCATGATAAGACTAAGCAATCATTTCTGTCGTAACTTTCAATTTGGAGTGGTCCAATAAACTTATATTGCAATTTTTATCTTTGTACCATTCAGAATCTCTACAACCGAGCTTATTGATGTCTAGAATGACGATACTTCTCGCAACCTTGGCTTAGCACTCCACGTGCCGTGTGATGATTAAGGGAGAAGTTGAGTATCTTGGGGTATTAATTTACTCAAAACTTAGCTGTAACCAACATTTGGAAAAAGGAGATAACTCTGGTAGTGACCAGACTCTATTTTGGGAAAAAATTGGCTAAACCTGTTATGCTGTATTAGTTATACAACAAGTGGTGGTAAAGCCTACCATAACTTATCTTCCTTCGGTATGGTGGATGAATACTCGGCTAGGAACGGCCATGATAAAACTAATCAAGGTACAAAGTCTGCATCACGGCGGGAGTCATCAGCAATAGAAGTACTATTAGACCTGCCTCTTAACCAAAACCATCTTATCTGGGATGGGCTGGAAGCATGCAGTCTGGAAGGAACATTGGTGTGGTACACAGACGGATGTAAATCTGACATTATAGGAACAGGAGCTGGAGTCCATGGTGCCAGACACGTGTTTGCAAATGAACATCGAAAGGGGGTATAGAGGCCAAAAGATCCTCATACTCTCAGATAGTCAGGCAGCACTGAAATCTTTAGCATGTCCCTAGATCAGATCTAGACTGGTACAAAAACTTTTAACTCTGGCAAACCATAATATAGTTTTTAAGTGGGTCCCGGGGCACAAGGGTATTGTAGGCAATGAAAAGGCAGACACCGTAGCAAAGCTAGGGTTTGAAACTGCGTTCACTGGTCCTGAACCAGACTCTGGAATATCAAAATCTGCTGCAAGTGGTTGTAAATTTCGGTGGATTCAAACTAAACATCAGACGTACTGGAGATACGTGCCAAAACAGGAACACTGCAAACTCTGGTTCAAAAAATCTCAGCAGGGACCAGAAAGGAGAGTCACGGGATTACTCACCGGTCACTGTAATCTAAGGAAGCACATGCATACAATTGGGAGGAACTTTTATCTGTCGGTTGTGCATGTCATGGAAGAGGAGGAAACAGCCTCTCACATTATCTTCGAATGTGAAGCACTGTCTCATTGGAGATAGAGACTCCTAGGACTAGAGTATCCAAGGGAGGATTTCTCCAAGCCTGATAAGGGCTAATGGTCTGTTCACATAAACGGTATAACCAAGAGCACTAAAAGGCTGAGGTGCCGAGGTCTCTAAGCCTCTGACTGGTGGTGCCGAACTAATAAATCAGACCTGCTTTCCTTTTACACTTTTTAATACAGGCAGAGGCAAGTCTAGGTATCCATAGACTGGATGAGCTTAGACAGCGGCAGATATATATGATGAGTCTAAAACTGCAAATGGCGCTGGGGCGGGAGTATACTCCAAATAACCAGGTGCACTCCGAGACACTTGAGCAAGGGCAAAAGAGCAAATATCCAGCAGCTAAGAACTTGTACAAACTGTCGCAGGGGACAAATAAGGTGCTGGACCGGGTGCTATATATGAAGGAGCACGAGCTCACGTGCTCAAGAAAAAAAGTAATACCTTTTCCCTATTTTTGATTCTTTATTTAAAAATATATTAGAGATACAAGACAAGACTTATTTATTAGTATTTCCTTCCGGATTTTACTTTATTTTCCGAGTTTTGAAAATATTGAATAAAATGCTAGCGACATCTAGTGGAAATCAGCATTATCTCATCCGACATTAAATCTCCAAACTATGGACGGTAGAAGGAAGGAGCACCATCTTGTATGGGGGATAACATGAAAAAGTGTCCACCTCTGTAAACAGCAAATTATAATTCGAAGATTCACCGAAATGGCGCTCGTGTAGCTAATGGAAATGATGTGAATTTAGGGTTATAAACCGAGTGAAGTGTGCTGGGTTGAAAAATTTAGTATTTTTCGTGACTTGTGTAGTTGAGAAATATGCTGTATTCAAAATCTCAATTATTTACGTAGTATTTCCTTTTTTAAGTTTGTATCTTACTCTAATAATTCATGGCGCCGTTTTTAAAATCCTTCCACTTGCTACTATGGCGCCATCTTAATTTGCTTCCTTTCGATGGACACTTTTTAATACATTCAGATGGTGCTCCTTCCTTCTACCCTCCATACTCCAAACGAAAGAAAGTGTGGTATTAAATTACTAGATGGCACTACTCTCACCCAAATTGAAATAGAAAAAGTTTTGTCCAAAAAAATTGATTAAAAAACTATTGTCTAATGCAGGTAATGCTTTTTTATTAATTAATCAAGATTAATATTAATTACAAAAAAATTAAGTATTTATTTCAATTCTTATGCGAAATGGAATCACGGAAAACTTTGATTTGATAAAAAGTGAGTATCAACATGTAATTAGATATTCAATTGAAAAAAAAAACTATCCAGTGGCGTAACGAAGTTTATTTTGTGACCCCTACAAACGAAAAGTCAACTACAAATTATAGTAAGGTAAAAAGCGACCAAATCGTCGAGAGTTTTTTGCAAAATCATCTGGAAATTTTGAAGAAACGCACTTTACAAATATTTCTTTGGTTTAAGAGATCGAAACGTAAAAAATATTTCATTTCTTCTCTTACTATTAATAAGTAGGTACGCGACAATATTTTTTACGTCGACTTTAAATGTACAAAATTGAATCTCTATTTTCTTAAATCATTTCGTTTATTCATCCCAAAGGACCAGTAAGTTTTTGGCCTCCCCCCAAACAACGTATTTACTCATCGAAATCATCCTCAAACGCATCGATGTTCTTTTTAATAATAACAGATGTTACTTATTACCGACCACGGGCTTTATGTTCCGTAATGTGGCGGGAAATTGTATGGTGTTGTTTGGCCATTTATAATATTATCTGTTTGGTTTTTGTTTGAAGGGGCAGTGATTTATGAGACGCTCCGTATTATAAAGAGGGGCAATAAAACGTGTTTATTTATAACAGTCTTTTGTCCGACGAACAAAACGAAATATTGACATAAATTGTATTATTGGTGAATTTTTAAGTTCGGAATATTTTGAATTTGAAGGAGTCCGAAAAAAGTGCATTTTTTTGTCTGCCAATGTAATCCTTGATAAAAACAACTCCGGATGATTTCAATTAGAGTTGTTTTAAGGATCAGTACAAAAAGGTGATTAAAAAGTTGGAAGTTGATGCATCAGTCAGCTTCCGAGCGCGTTCAATAAACCAAATTTGTTATCCAACAAAGATAATTGGTTTACAAGGGCATTTGATAAGAGATAAGTCGGATTATGTGTACGTGTAAGGGTGATGTAGCTTTATCCATGGTCTGCTAGATTTATTAGCTATAAATTGCATCGGACGTATAGTTCGACATAAAAATACCCAACGAACTATGCAATAATAAAATAAAATGAACAAAAAGAAAAAAATTATAAATTAAATAGTAACCGTATCCTTTACTATCTGTCGGAATAATTATTACATTGTCAAATTTTTTTTCGATATCTCCATTTGTCATTTAATCTATTTTCAGTTCTCCACTGTTATAAACAACATTCTTAAATCGTGAATTATTCCAACAAAGGGGATTTAAGACAAAAACAGTTTTTGTGACATAAAAAATTCTTAAAATTCGTAATAAGGGGTTTCTAGGGACGAGAAATCGACATTCAACTTAAAAAGTCTTGTAAATACCACAAAACCAGGAATATTGGATTGAAATTTAAGGATAGTACCCTCAAAAGATGTCGCAGGATCTGTCGAAAATCTTGGGACTTGGAACCCAAACAAATCCATTGGATATATGTTATGATTGTTAACCGTGTAACGTCGAAATTGGTATTAGACTGCCAAAAAAGACTCTCCTCAATAGGAGAACTCAATAGAGTATCGATGGTCTGGATCCCTGGCTATTCTGGCATGGATGACAATGAGAAGGCGGACTCTCTTGCAAGGGAGGGTGCCACACGCGTTTTTATCGGACCAGAACCTTCAATTGGAATCGCAATAAGCTTTGCCAAACAAACACTAAATACCTGGATAGCGAGAAGAACTTTAGACTTCTGGCATAATATACCAGGGTTGGTTAATTCAAAGGCTTTTATACATCCTTCGAAGAATGTCTCCAAACAAATGTTAGGCTATAGCAGGCATGACCTACGTTGCCTAACAGGCCTTTTAACTGTCATCTGACTCTTCATATGCTAAGACTTGGACTGTCGGAAGATCCGTCTTGTCTAGAAGATGATGAATCAGCAGAGCATATAATTTGAGCCTGCCCCGCCGCGGCTCGAATCAGGTATCTGATGTTTGGCAGGGTCTCTCTCTCGCCCTCAGACCTTCACCAAACAAACTAATCGGCTTTGTTAAGAAGCTGAATTTGTTTGGTGAAATCTGAATAGGTATGAGCCACAATAGACTCTTGCGAGTCGTAGTGGAAGGCCTTTTAGACCTACTCACCACAAACCTAACCTAACCCCCAAAAGATCACTTTACTGGGGGAACAATTTACAAGATTATAACTTGGAAGGTTTCCGTTTTATGAATAATCAATGTTAAAGACCACCAACTTCAAAAAAATGTCTCTACTCTATTCTATTTTAGAAATATATTTATCCAGCCATCCTCTTATAAGCAAAGTCGAATTTTATGAACAGTCATCATGATGAGTAAAAGTTGTCCAGCAAATACAAATATACTGATATGGAAAGTGGAATCATACAACGCATACACCAAACAAGGGTTATTTCAGTATAAAATCTAAATAAAATATAAACAAATCACCTGACAAATATTTACAACCCAACATTTAAACGGGAATCTTTATAACTTTTCTCTAATTTATTGAAATCCTATCACATAGTTTCAGAATTTTCAAAAGCTTTGCAAAAGTTTCTTGGCTCATCATAAATCTAAAAAGAAAGAACCTGAAAAAATTAAAAATTATTAGTTAGGTTATAAAATCTGACACTGGTAAAAATAGAAAAAGTACACTTATGAACATATTTAACAAGGTGTGAATCTAGATTTGTCAACTCGAACGGAAGAAAGTACATGGCAACTGAAATTAAAACAGATGTCAAATAATTTTAAAATTTTTTAACTAAAAGATAAAAACAATAATAAATTATTTGGAGACATTAAAAATAAATTTTCATATCAGAAAAAGATCAAATTATAAAATAATCAAGTCAAATAACAGAAATCAGCAAATATAGAAAAACTTAAAAAAAAAGAGACATATGGTTCTTGAATATAAAAAAATTGATACGTTGCTATTGATTAGAAACGGGTAGTTACGAAAAAAGATACAGAATTGAGAAGTATAAGCTTTTTAATGTTACAAAATTGAGTTAAAATTAGGCTACGTTATGTTAAAAGGTGAAAATATAAAGTGAATTTGTGTTACTAACCTTCCTTACAAGTGCCTGTTAAAAACAGATGTTAAATAACCTCTGTAAATATTAAATTCCTCAAATAAACCATGAGTGAAAACTCCGAGAGGTAAGCAGAACTGAAAATCTTCCCAAGCCGACATCGAAGCCATATCGAAGCCACTTCTACGAGGGACTCCAAGGCCCAGAAAGGTCTAAAACACAGAAAAGAATTTTCAAAAAGCAATACAAGATAAAAGGTATTCTATAAACTATAAATTAAATCATCAAACTTACGTGCGTGTGAATAAATCCAGAACTTGATATTTATTCCTCTTCGTTACGATTACAATATCGTCCATTTTGTATATAAAATCTGTTAGAAACAGATGTTCTATTTTGTCTTTGGTTTTTAGTGGTACATGTAAAAAGAGTTGCATAATTTCATATATTTATTAGATATAAAAACCTCATTTAGTGTGAATGTTGAGCGAAAGATCATTTAGATAAATGTTTTGAATTGTTGCTTATGTCTTTACTTATCAATTTTGTATAAATACGCCGCACATTTTAAAAAATAAATTAAACAATAATTCATAAATTTCAAATAATAAAATAAAAAGGAAACTAAGTGAGCATTAGGCCCATGAACCCAACCTGAGGTGAAGAGTCATCATAAAAAGGTGAGTGATGTATGATATCACTAAAATTTAAATTAAAATTCATATTAATTGGCCCCAAATAAATATATTACAATAAATAAATTAGAATACATATTAACACTATAAATTAAAAATTCATATCAATACTTCCTGATTTAACGCTTCCTCCAGAAAATACCATGCCATAGCATTTTACAATATAGGTATACTTATTCGTTGTTGAAGAGTTAGCATTGTTGAAAGATAATGACAATTTAAAAATTATTTACCGAAGTTGATAGTTCCTTAGGTATATCGTTAAAGACACTCACTAGATTATTATTACATTTTCGAACTAGTGCAAAAATTCATCGTATTTTCCTTACTATAAAATGAAGAAGATTTTGAAAAACTTGAATTTTATTTTATATAATGAGGTTTCAGAACAAGCAAAACTTTATATCAAGAATGACATTTTTCACTATAAAACTAAAAATAAAAATGTTTCTCCTCTTGGGCACCCCATCCGTGGACACACTGTATAACTGAATTTTGAATCGAATTAACGGAGAAAAATTTAAATCATGAAATATTTGTTCAAATTTTACAACAAAAAATCTTTTGAGACATGAAAAATGCTAAAATTTGTGAACTGGAGTTCACTGACACACTTAGTTTTTTTATCAAATAATTATTTCACCTTCAAATAGTGTCGTGAAATTTTTCGAAAAAACGCATTTTCAACATAAAAAGTCTTGTAAATACCACAAAACTATGAATATTGAACTGAAATTTGAGGAGAGTACTCCAAAAATACTAATCTACTGGGTTAAAAAATTCACCTGAAGGTTTCCATTTTATAAATTGTCAAAGTAAAATCACTGAAAATACCCAAAAAACCAAATTCAGGAACAAAAAACAACGCGTAAAACTCCTACATATTCTTGCTATGGTGTAGCATTACTGGTGGGAATGATGGTATACTGATATAAGTAGACACCATTAATTTTTGAAAAGGTTAACATGTCGCAGTAAAGAAGAACGTCACTCTTTTGTTATTTTAACGATACTTTTTACAGAAAAGCGAAAACAAAATAATTGAATATAGGTGAACCTTTATTTATCAACCATTTTGTTTACAAAAATTTGACGTATAAACATTTAAATATATAAAGAAGTATCTCTGTGGAGGACTATACACAATAAATATCATCAGGGAAACCTGCTTCATGTAGTTATAGTACGTTTCTTATTATCTGTATTTCGTTGTCGATTTTCATTGGGTTTAAATTTAATACTTCATGGAAATTAAATTGGAAATAGTGTGGTAGGATCAGGTAGGATTTTCCGTCTTTGTATAAATTTGTTTTCAACCTAGGTGCGCTTAACGAAGCTATCTGGCTTTTTAAACTTATCATTAGCGAGGTTTTAGAGAAAGTAATTTTCTTGATTATTTTTTTTAAAGGATTACTTATCTTTGTTCACAGTTTTCCACTTAACCTTCAGAATTGCAATCGGGAAATTCCCTTTTTTCTTTCTTTATTATTTACATATAAAATGTATGAAACAAAAATATTAGTTTGCAAAACATATTATTCCAAAAAATTGTTTCTAGATTGCCGGTCACAAAACTTAAATATGGTCAAAATAATTTACGACGAATGAAAGATGTTCATACGCTTTTTTAGAAAAATACACGTTTTAAGCGATTATTTTCAAGTAAAGTTTTAACTTTGTTCGAAAAATTGATAATTGATGAGATTTGTCATGATTTTTTTCCGTAATACATGGAAATATTGATAATTTTATCTACTTAATTAAACCAACTAAAATTTACCGCAAACACCAAAGTTTACACCATTATATTCTCATTAATTCGAACACAATGCAACAAAGAACAAACTATTCTAGTGGCAAAGGAACAATAGGCCAGAAGTTATAAACAGTGGTAATCCTGGGCGTAACACAGGACAATGCGAAGATCCTGCCACTATCCTGTGCTGTATAAATTCTGACCAGAGCCACATTTCCATTACAATGGAGTGTAGCCTTTGTGAGGATCGCACTTTCTACCTCATACAATTCACATTGGGGGCAAAATGCTGTTGTGCCGTTATATATTGTATTTGAACTAGCAATTGTACAGGATGGACCCTTTTATTATCACCAGATTATCTACTTTCGTTTATAACAAGTTATAATTTGACGCATTTTCAAAATTTCATTTGATTTTGATAAATGTGAAGATGTTTATAACCCACATTCGCAAACACCCTGTAGGATGCAGCAGCTGCAGCTGGTGTCAAAATGAAGCAGCATGTTTATCGTTTTTAAGACAACGTATAAAAAGAACTGTGTTTATCAATTTCATAATTTCTTCACTGAGTTTTTGGTTAGATTTTTCTGAAAACTTCTCAATATCATTTTCGTTAATATTAGAGCCACTCTGTACGTATTTTATTGAGGATATAATACACGGAGTCCTTTGTACTCTAATGTAAATAAACGAAATCCTCCTTTTACGCCCATTTTCGATGAAAAAGTTTGATTTGTGAGTTGAGCAAGAAAGAACAAATAAAAAATATATAGGTATATACAGTGTTTCTCAAGAATATACTGATATGGAAAGTGGAATCATACAACACATACACCAAACAAGGGATATTTCAGTATAAAATCTAAATAAAATATAAACAAATCACCTGACAAACTTTAAACGGGATTCTTTATAACTTTTCTCTAATTTATTGAAATCCTATCGCATAGTTTCAGAATTTTCAAAAGCTTTGCAAAAGTTTCTTGGCTCATCATAAATCTAAAAAGAAAGAACCTGAAAATTAAAAATTATTAGTTATAAAATCTGACACTGATAAAAATAGAAAAAGTAGACTTATGAACATATTTAACAAGGAGTGAATCTAGATTTGTCAACTCGAACGGAAGAAAGGACATGGCAACTGAAATTAAAACAGATGTCAAATAATTTTAATATTTTTTAACTAAAAGATAAAAACAACAATAAATTATTTGGAGACATTAAAAATAAACTTTCATATCAGAAAAAGATCAAATTATAAAACAATCAAGTCAAATAACAGAAATCAAAAATTATTAAATGAATTTGATTGGTTAGCAAATATAGAAAAACTTAAAAATAAAGAGACATATGGTTGTTCAATATAAAAAAATTGATACGTTGCTATTGATTAGAAACGGGTAGTTACGAAAAAAGATATTAGGCTACGTTATGTTAAAAGGTGAAACTATAAAGTGAATTTGTGTTACTAACCTTCCTTACAAGTGCCTTTTAAAAACAGAGGTTAAATAACCTCTATAAATATTAAATTCCTCAAATAAACTACGAGTGAAAACTCCGAGAGGTAAGCATAACTGAAAATATTCCCAAGCCGACCCCGAAGCCATATCGAAGCCACTTCTACGAGGGACTCCAAGGCCCAGAAAGGTCTAAAAGACAGAAAATAATTTTCAAAAAGCAATACAAGATAAAAGGTATTCTATAAACTATAAATTAAATCATTAAACTTACGTGCGTGTGAATAAATCCAGAACTTGATATTTATTCCTCTTCGTTACGATTACAATATCGTCCATTTTGTATATAAAATCTGTTAGAAACAGATGTTCTGTTTTGTCTTTGGTTTTTAGTAGTACATGTAAAAAGAGTTGCATAATTTCATATATTTATTAGATATAAAAACTTCATTTAGTGTGAACGTTGAGCGAAAGACCATTTAGATAAGTGTTTTAGATTGTTCCTTATGTCCTTATTTATCAATTCTGTATAAATACGCCGCACAATACAGAATAAATTAAAAAATATTTTTCATAAATTTCAAATATAAAGAGTTTTCTTCCTATAAAGTTGGCAAAACTGCTTCACATTTAGATAGTTCCTATTATTCAAGGGCAAGGACACAGGACCGGCCTGAGGATATATTAAATGATAAAATAAAAAAAGAAACTAAATGAGCATTAGACCCATGAACCCAACCTGAGGTGAAGAGTCATCATAAAAGGTGAGTGATGTATGATATCACTAAAATTTAGATTAAAATTCATATTAATTGGCGCCCAAATAAATATATTAAAATAAATAAATTAGTATACATATTAACACTTTAAATTTAAAATTCATATCAATACATTCGTTTGCATGGATGTTTATGGTGTCAACATTCATTGATGAATGAAATATCTATAGTGCCCCTTCTTCTACTCAGTTTCGCAGAAAAGTCTTAGTTTTTCAGTCCTATTCTTTAAAGTAACTGTAGGATGTCTTCCTCTTTTATCCAGTATCCAGTAAGTATCCAGATGTTATGTAGTGGATATAGGAGCAGACATTCTCCCTTCTCCACTATTTTGAGCTTTTTGAGGTGTCCTTTCAATTGGCAGTGACCTGGACTCTTGGTGCAATATTACTTTTGTTTTACTCTAGCGGCTGTTCTATGTATCATTAGAAGGTACGTACTGAGATATAAAAGTGCACAGGCCAGGAACCAAAACTCTGGAAGCTTGGGAAAAACCCTAAGCATCGTTCACGCAATAGGAGAGTGTGTTCAGTTCAATATTGGTAAAATATTTAGAAGTCAATGAATTATCATCATGTCTGATAGTCGAGCAGCCATTAATGCAGTGAGTTTTTGTTTTTGCTACACGTTTTAATAATAGACATAGACAGAACCTTTGGCGACACTATATCTATTGTTACTACTATAATTTGGTCCAGAGAGACTTTACCTTGGTGCTGTTTCATTTTTGCGCCCAACGTGGGGCGTTGATTAACTATTTCTTCCAATATTATATTGGTGCTGATACCAGACACCAAAATAGTGTTCCAGCCACTATATTTAATACTGTATCTGCTTTTTACTGACGATATCTAGCGGCAGTTCTATGTATTATTAGGAGGGACTGGGATATGAGTGCACGGACCAGTAACCAAACATTTTGAAAACTTGGGAAAAGCCCTAAGCATCTTATCATCATGTCGGATAGTCGACCATTAAAGCTCTGAGTTTTTGTTTTTGCTACACGTTTTAATAATAGACAGAACCTTTGGCGACACTCTATCTATTGTTACTACTATAATTTGGTCCAGAGAGACTTGATTTGGTGCTGTTTCAATTTTGCGCCCAACGTGGGGTGTTGGCTCACTATATTTTCCAATATTATATTGGTGCTGATACCGCAAAAGGATTCCGGTCACCAAAATAGTGTTCCAGCTACTCTATTTGCTACTGTATCTGCTTTTTACTGACGATATCTAGCGGCGGTTTTATGTTTCATTAAAAGGGTCTGGGATATGAGTGCACGGACCAGTAACCATACACTTTGAAAGCTTGGGAAAAGCCTAAAGCATCTCATTATCATGTCGGATAGTCGACCATTAAAGCTCTGAGTTTTTGTTTTTGCTACACGTTTTAATAATAGACAGAACCTTTGGCGACACTCTATATATTGTTACTACTATAATTTGGTCCAGAGAGACTTTATTTGGTGCTGTTTCATTTTTGCGCCCAACGTGGGGCGTTGGTTCACTATTTCTTCTTTCACGCCATAGGAAAGTGTCTCCAGTTCAATATTGATAGCAGCCATTATAGCACTAAGTTTTTGATTAAAATGTAAGATCGTCACCTTACTGTTGATTCCAGAATACACTGGAATAGAAGGAAAAGGAATTGGTGTATTTTCTTACGTATACACTCAGTATATGCAAATTATAATGTGGATTATTACAATATTTCTATTGAACAGATATGAATTTTTAAATATTTGTCTACATATATCTACAAAAATTTTAGCAGGTCTCTCTAGAAGAAACTGTTTAAAAAAAAAGTAATGCAGAGGCACGTGCTGAGCTTTCTCCAATAAAAGAGAATACATTGGAGAGTCTAATCCCCCTTATATAGATAGACACGTTCCAATTAGCATAAACATTTTTATATCCGCTAAAATAAAGTAAACAATCGACTCTATTATTTGATCAGGATTCCGTGTGAAATATTTTAAAATTTTTAAATCAGTGTCTGGAAATTAGATATTCGTCTGTCAAGAGCCCTTTTTCAAACAGAGAATGGAAAAGCATGTGCCTTTTTGAAATTGGAATAATTGAACGGCGAACCCTTTGTTATTTTATCTTGAGAGAGAGAGGAATTGAAAAATAATTTTAAAAAACGAGAACGAGCAGCGGCAACCCTATGTGAAAAATTAAATTAGTATTTTTTGTGTTTGTTTTTTTTAAAATATTTATTATTTTTTCGATGTCGATGTAAAGCTTGTAAATCTTTGAAAATCCGCTAAAATTCTTTGATCCCTATTTTGGAAACGAAAAGGCATCGCAAATTTTCTAAACCGAAACTTTCATACAACAAAATGTTTTTGTCGTAGCAGAATATTGTTCTAATTTAAATGCTGATTCAGTTTTAAAGCTGAATGACATAGGCGTTACATCTGGGCCGAACCAAGGATATAAACAACAATAAATATTACCAATTTTGGTGTAATTTAACTTCAAAATAAAACTTCACCGTTGATAATTGGACAAATTAGATGCACACACCTTATTTGAAGCCAACATCTGTAACAATTATTTAATTTTAAAACAAGGAGAAGAACAGTAAATACCTCCAGCAACAATCACAATCTTTTTTTTGGATTTTGTATTGAATATGAGTGATTTTTTTTCTATTTAACCCATGGAAACTATAATTTCATTTACCTTAGCTTATAGTTCTCGTTGGTACTTTGTTTTGTTCATATTTCTGCTAATTCCATACTTATAATGCTGCTAAACATTAAAAACAGGACAGAGGCCATGAACAACATACTCCTGTCACCTGTCACTGTCATTTCAGTTTATACATACAGACACCTTGTTTGAAGCCAGCATCTCTAACAATTATATTTAGTCTTAAAACAATGAGAATAACAGTAAATACCTCCAGTGACAATGACGATCTTTTTTTAGATTTTGTATTGAATATGAGTAATTTTTTTTTCTACTTAACCCATAGAAACTATAATTTCATTTACCTCAGCTTATAGATCACTTTGGTACTTTGTTTTGTTCATATTTCTGCTAATTCCACACTTATAATGCTGCTAATCATTAAAAACAGGACAGAGGTCATGAACAACATCCTCTTGTCATCTGTCACTGTCATTCCAGTTTATTTTCTGACAGTTAAAGAATAAAAACAACTAATAGACCATTCCAGAACACGTGACTTTGACAGGTCGGCCATGTTGTGCTGGAAGACAACAGAATCGATTAGTTGGAGTTGAACATTGTGTGTTTTCGCAAGTGCTATGAAGTGTTTTAGAAAAATCTAGCTTGTAGTGAAGTCAGAAAGACTTTGTGGAGCATCGCTTCATTAAAAAAGCTGTAAATCGAAAAATAGATACCTTATCTCTTTCTCTCCGCATTTCACACTTAACAACACTACAAAACGATGGCATTTTAGATACATTTAAGAACTAATTGTTAATTATTATCCGTTGTTTACCAGTAAACAATAAAAACTAAATAAAATGTGTGCCCTCCAGCACAATATGGCCGACCTGTCAGTGACGTCATTCTAGGATGGTCTATAAGAAGCACTATATTCACAGTTACATTGAAATAACTTTTCCCCTATGTACAGTGCTGTCCATTTATTTATAGCACATGAACATTTGAAAAAAGTATATTTTTTTTGCATAGTCCATTTTATTGATTGTTGGAGGAAATAGGATGTGAAAAAACGCCGCCTATGTGGAAAGGGCCTATTTAGGGTGTTTTCCTACCCGCCCCCTTCCTTGATGATTAATTACGGACCGATGAATATGCATGAGAGAGCAGCAAAGCGCGTTATCTGAATACTAAATACTCGAAACGCGACGACATTGCTACACCGTTTTCATACGATTAGTAGAGAAAACTTTACGAAGAATATGGTATGGAAATGCTGGAAATATTACTGTATATAAATAAGAAGAAAAAACGTTTAATATAATTAAATTAAGTTTACATACAAACACTACAAACTTCGGAAAAGAAAGTTGGAAAAAGTTTAAGCAGAAAGAGAATACCGTAGAGAGATTTTCAATTTTCTGCCGCCAGGGGAATTAGGTAGATAGTTGTTGTTTAGTCAGTCAGCTGCAACAACGGTTCGGTAATTTAAGGCGGATTGTTTCATACAAAAATGTATTAGACAATCTAAAAGTATGTGCTAAATCGTTTCTAGCTCCTTTCGGTTCCCCTGGGACACTTTAGACCTGGAATTTTTTTCCTGGGACACTTTGGATCTGGATTTTTTTCCTAGGACACGTTTATCCAGAGTATTCACCACCCTGGACAACGGCGCCATGATATAAACACCTGCACCAGGTCATTTATCTCCCTGGACACCTTCTGCCAGGATATTTACCTACCAGGTCACCTTCCGCCAGGATATTCACATCCCTGGACACTTTCCGCCAGGATATTTATCTTCTTGGACATATTCCGTTTGAACACCTATATATACATAATTACCCTTTCCAATATCAGTTTCCGGTATAATATCATAAGACACATTTCGGGATTTTTTTGGTGGAATTTGGATAACTTCGAGTTGTATGAATTTCCGTTGGTTAAGCAGCCTTTGTAGAAAGTTTCTTCCTGAAAAGGAAGAACAAGTTTAGCCGGGCGCACGTACAATGAACGGCTCTCCTTTCAGAGTGGAACCTTCTTGCTCCGCTACACGTTTTAACAACAGACAGAACCTTTGGCGACACTATATCTATTGCTACTACTATAATTTGGTTCCGAGAAACTTTACCTGGGTATTGTTTCATTTTTGCGCCCAACGTTGAGTTTTGTTTCACTATTTATTCCAATAATATATTGGTTATGATACCGCAAAAAGGTTCCGGTCACCAAAAGAGTGTTTTAAACTATATCTTCAAGGCTACTGACACATGTCGAGTTTCCTTCTATTCCAGTTTGTATTGTTTCATTTTCGCGCCCAACGTTGGGCTTTGCTTCCTTATTTATTTTAATATTATATTGTTTCTGATACCGCAAATGGGTTCCGGTGACCAAAAGAGTGTTTCAGACGATATCTTTAAGGCTACTGACACAGGTCGGGCTTCCTTTTATTCCAGAGTGTCCTAGAGCCCGCAGGATGATCTAGAATCCGTGTTCCATCACGATTAGAGTGATTTGTTATTTTTTTTTCGCCAGAAATAGTCTGTCTGTCATTTGTAATAATTACCCTTTTCAATATCACTTTCCGATATAATATCATCGGACACATTTCGGGATTTTTTATTTTTTTAATAAATCATTTAGTACCGGCACTGTTTTTAAAGCCACCTTGATGGGATTTGGATAACTTCGAGTTGTATGCAATTCTGTTGGTTAAGCAGCCTTTGTAGTAAGTTTCTTCCTCAAAAGGAAGAACGAGAATGGAACCTTTGGCGACACTATATCTGTTGATACTACTATAATTTGGTTCCGAGAAACTTTACCTGGGTATTGTTTCATTTTCGCGCCCAACGTGGGGCGTTGGTTCACTATTTCTTCCAATATTATATTGGTGATGATATTGCAAAAAGGTTCCGGTGACCAAAAGAGTGTTTCAGACGATATCTTTAAGGCTACCGACACAGGTCGGGCTTCCTTTTATTCCAGTGTGTCCTAGAGCCCACAGGATGATCCAGAATCCGTGTTCCATCACGATTAGAGTGATTTGTTATTTTTTTTTTCGTCAGAAATAGTCTGTCTGACATTTGTAATAATTACCCTTTTTCAATATCTTTTTCCGATATAATATCATCGGACACATTTCGGGATTTTTTATTTTTTTAATAAATCATTTAGTACCGGCACTGTTTTTAAAGCCACCTTGATGGGTGTATGCAATTCTGTTGGTTAAGCAGCCTTTGTAGTAAGTTTCTTCCGCAAAAGGAAGAACGAGAATGGAACCTTTGGCGATACTATATCTGTTGCTACTACTATAATTTGGTTCCGAGAAACTTTACCTGGGTATTGTTTCATTTTCGCGCCCAACGTGGGGCGTTGGTTCACTATTTCTTCCAATATTATATTGGTGATGATACCGCAAAAAGGTTCCGGTGACCAAAAGAGTGTTTCAGACGATATCTATAAGGCTACCGACACAGGTCGGGCTTCCTTTTATTCCAGTGTGTCCTAGAGCCCACAGGATGATCTAGAATCCTTGTTCCATCACGATTAGAGTGATTTGTTATTTTTTTTTCGCCAGAAATAGTCTGTCTGTCATTTGTAATAATTACCCTTTTCAATATCACTTTCCGATATAATATCATCGGACACATTTCGGGATTTTTTATTTTTACTTTTTTTAATAAATCATTCAGTACCTGCACTGTTTTTAAAGCCACCTTGATGGGTGCATGCAATTCTGTTGGTTAAGCAGCCTTTGTAGTAAGTTTCTTCCGCAAAAGGAAGAACGAAAATGGAACCTTTGGCGATACTATATCTGTTGCTACTACTATAATTTGGTTCCGAGAAACTTTACCTGGGTATTGTTTCATTTTCGCGCCCAACGTGGGGCGTTGGTTCACTATTTCTTCCAATATTATATTGGTGATGATATTGCAAAAAGGTTCCGGTGACCAAAAGAGTGTTTTAGACGATATCTTTAAGGCTACCGACACAGGTCGGGCTTCCTTTTATTTCAGTGTGTCCTAGAGCCCACAGGATGATCTAGAATCCGTGTTCCATCACGATTAGAGTGATTTGTTATTTTTTTTTTCGTCAGAAATAGTCTGTCTGTCATTTGTAATAATTACCCTTTTCAATATCACTTTCCGACATTTCGGGATTTTTTATTTTTTTAATAAATCATTTAGTACCGGCACTGTTTTTAAAGCCACCTTGATGGGATTTGGATAACTTCGAGTTGTATGCAATTCTGTTGGTTAAGCAGCCTTTGTAGTAAGTTTCTTCCTTAAAAGGACGAACGAGTTTAGCCGAGCGCACGTACAATGAACGGCTCTCCTTTCAGAGTGGAACCTTCTTGCTCCGCTACACGTTTTAACAACAGACAGAACCTTTGGCGACACTATATGTATTGCTACTACTATAATTTGGTTCCGAGAAACTTAACCTGGGTATTGCTTCATTTTCGCGCCCAACGTGGAGCGTTAGTGCCCTATTTCTTCCAATATTATATTGGTGATGATACCGCAAAAAGGTTCCGGTCACCAAAAGAGTGTTTTAAACGTTATCTTCAAGGCAACTGACGCACATCGGGCTTCCTTCTATTTCAGTGTGTATTGTTTCATTTTGGCGCCCAACGTGGGAGGTTAGTTCACTATTTCTTCCAATATTATATTGGTGATGATACCGCAAAAAGGTTCCGGTGACCAAAAGAGTGTTTCAGACGATATCTTTAAGGCTACCGACACAGGTCGGGCTTCCTTTTATTCCAGTGTGTCCTAGAGCCCATAGGTTGATCTAGAATCCGTGTTCCATCACGATTAGAGAGATTTGTTATTTTTTTTTTCGTCAGAAATAGTCTCTCTGTCATTTGTAATAATTACCCTTTTCAATATCACTTTCCGATATAATATCATCGGACACATTTCGGGATTTTTAAATTTTTTATTCTTTTAATAAATCATTTAGTACCGGCACTATTTTTAAAGACACTTTGATGGGATTTGGATAACTTCGAGTTGTATGCAATTCTGTTGGTTAAGCAGCCTTTGTAGTAAGTTTCTTCCGCAAAAGGAAGAACGAGAATGGAACCTTTGGCGACACTATATCTGTTGCTACTACTATAATTTGGTTCCGAGAAACTTTACCTGGGTATTGTTTCATTTTCGCGCCCAACGTGGGGCGTTGGTTCACTATTTCTTCCAATATTATATTGGTAATGATACCGCAAAAAGGTGACCAAAAGAGTGTTTCAGACGATATTTTGAATAGTACTGACACAGGTCGGGCTTCCTTCTATTCCAGTGTGTCCTTGAGCCCACAGTAGGGTGACGATGATGTTCTGATCTGGATATTGGGCTTTTCTAGGAATTCCCATGCCATTTTAACGGAGGATCCTTTGCCTCCTATATCTTTAATCAATATTGATCCTTTCTTAACCTAAAGATAAGTGGATCGATTGGAGAAAGAAGTTTTATCTAATGGGTGCCGGATTATTTTGATATAATTAGTTTAAAAGCTGCCTGTAACGTCAACATTAAAAAAACAGTATACAGATAAAAGGAAATGAAGGGAGAGCGCACCCCAGTTCGAAATCTAAAAGGGCTTCTCTCGCCGTCCTCGTCAAAAACGATTATAATCTATATTGTGCAATTAGTCAGTCGACTTAATCGCATATGGTTGGATATGATATAAGTTAATTCTATTTAAATTTCGATTAAAAATACACGTAAAAAGAGATTTGCAATCCGAATATGTAAAAAAACAGAGTAAAAAATCGTCGATTAAACTTACACGAGATGATCATTTAGCGAAATGGGTTGAGGGTTTAAGGTAATCCCTTTTCATATAATAATATTTATCAACCACCTTGTTTATTTCATTGATAAGATAGTAATATACACGAAATTCTAATAAATAAGTTAGGTTAGAAATCCAGCACCAGCAAATAATAAACAATTTTGAATGTCAATAAAAAATTTTCTCTTAAGCTTCGTTTCTGCGGTGATTGCACACACTCTTCATTGTTCTTCCTTGTATATACAAGATCACGTGTGACAAGCCGTCGAAATAATAGACACGTGACTCGAGCCTACGTTTCGTCGCCCTTTTGTTTGTTCTTCGGATCCAGACCGTTTATTGAATTAGTCTGATCATAGATTTGAGGATACTAACTTGTCCCTTAAAATATCATTCTAATCTGTCACTTAGCAAGAGTGCCCTTTGAAATCGTATCGAGTTTCGGTTTCGGATTATTTTGTAATTGTATTTTATCCCTTCTATTTTCAACTAAACTGTGCGTTTAAAATATTAATGGTCGTCCAATATCTTTTTCGGAAAGTCAGGAAAGTACTTACTAAGTAAATCTAACGCTTACGTTGGCTCCAGCACAATGAATTCCGAGTAAAGTCTGCAAGAATATTTCAGTAAATTCCGTAATAAAGTTAGGCGACAGCTTTAGTAGTCCGCAGAGAACGTATGTAGGAAGGAAAGTTGTGTATGTCCAGTTTTCTAGTTACTACGGACACTAGGCCAGTGTTAACTATACTCTAGGTTATTTATATTTTAAAAATTGGCAGTACTGGGAATTACAAGGTTAAACTTGACGTTTGACATTTTTAGCGCACAGAGAGAGAGAGTTAGTAGGACCACAGAATACCCAACTCACACAGAGGGGACACCTTCGCTCTTATTAAAAATAGCCTTCATGATTGGTGGATTGGTGCGTGGATGATATAAAAAAAGGATGTGTTTGAGCAAAGAATACACCAGCTAACAAGAAGCGAAGCCCGACGCATTTTCTTTGATGTTTTGGTAACCAAAATTTATGACCTTAAGAGACCGTCGTTGACAGATAACTTTTTCAAATATCGGCGATATAATTGGTCGACCAAGTGAAGTATGACAAGTATCTTATCATAAAAATGGCGGTTTTTGAGACATGCGCATACAAAAAATGATCGGAAGTGGTGTATTCTTTGGTTTGAGGCTAAGACTGGCCTAATTGTTTAAAATGGCGTACGTATGAAGCAAAGTTGTGTCGTGTCCGAGAGAATTCTGTGAGCAGCCGCCGAGCGGCACCCAGTCCACTAAGATAATAAAACTCAGTGGTTAAGCCGTTGCCGGACAAAGCTGGGGCTGAAGTAAATTGCCGGCAGGGATTACGGGATTTGTTTAGGAGCTTCGACGGCGACCCGGAAGCTACCTGAGAGGTCCTTTGACCACCGACGCTCTTATTCTGTTCTAAATGTATATTTTATAACGTCGACAGATACACATTCAATTAAGTTCGATGCCGATGAGAAAAACAGGATTTTTTTAAATACAGATTTTTATTTAATTTCATTTTGATTATTAATTAATAAAAAATATATCTGTAAAACTCGTACTTTTTTTACATTTTCGCCTACCGGGGCCGACCGGAAATTCGCCGCCCCCCTTATTTCAATTATTGAGTACTCGCTATCGCTTTCAGGAAAACTCGGCCAGCCGGTTGTCATTAGTCATTAACACTTCGGCTTCACTTCTCCACGCTACGCCACTGGCTTGAGGGAGCCTTTTGGGGCATGAAAAGATGTAAGCAACCGGAATGCGAGTGAAAATTTTGGAAATTTCGGACCAAGATAAGTTTAAAGATGATTTTTATTACAAAATACCTTTCTAGTGAGAAAATCCTTTTATAATTCATCTAAAATTGCATCTGCGTTTGGTGATTAGAATTAATTGATTTATTGGTTATTTTTCATCGAAACCATATTTATCAAATAATGATGAATCTATTAAAATAACATATCAGCAAATCACATATTACGTAACGAATTTAATGAATTTATAGACAGGTTCGATTCAACATCGCAATCCAGATCTGATTAACTGAATACAAAAGAGATTAAAAAGCCACGGCTCGCAAAGCTCAGCTTTCGAATCCCATTACTGGTAATAATCCTCCTATTTAAAATCAATTTCGAACACAACTTCACTGATTTTTAATATCCACAAAAAATTAATGCAAGTCAGATTATTTACAATTCATCGATTTTTAATGAATATTGGAGCGATTGTTTTGGCTGGAAATACTTTTTGGAGGTTTTTCGGAAAGGTTTTATTGGAAATTATTTCGTTTTTAATTAGTCGGGAAAAAATGACATTATACTATTTTTGTTTTGGAAGTTTTTTTTATTTAAATCTGTAAATGAAGTTTTTGCATATTTTCAGAATTATTTTGGAACTAAATATGAAGATTTTCCTTGTTTTCAAAATTTTTGGAACTAAATTTGAAGGTTTTCGTTTTTTTGGACTAAATTTGAAGATTCTGCTTTTTTCCGGGATTTTGAATTTAAATTTTTTCATAATTTTTGAAATTTTTGCTCCTTTTTCAGATTTTTTTGGACAACATTTCAAGATTTTGCTTTTTTTTGGATACTGGATACTGAATTTAAAGATATTCCTTTTTTTCAGAATTTTTGGAATTAAATTTGAAGGTTTTCTTTCGTTTTCTGATTTTTTGGACTAAATTTGAAGATTTTTCCTATTTTTTTCTAGATTTTGAGACTGAATTTGAAGATTTTCATTTTTCAGAATTATTATTAAGCTATATTTGAAGGTTTTTCTTTTTTTCAGATTTTTTGGACTGAATGTGAAGATTTTGCTTTTTTTCGGGACTTTGAGACTGAGTTTGAAGATTTTGTTGTTTTTTCAGAATTTTTTAAACTAAATTGGAAGATTTTCCTCCTTTTTCAGATTTTTTGGACTAAATATGAAGATTTTGATTTCTTTTTTGGGAATTTGATACTGAATTTGAAGGTTTTTCTTTTTTTCAGATTTTTTTGACTGAATATGAAGATTTTGCTTTTTTTCGGGACTTTGAGACTGAGTTTGAAAATTTTGTTGTTTTTTCAGAATTTTTTAAACTAAATTGGAAGATTTTCCTCCTTTTTCAGATTTTTTGGACTAAATATGAAGATTTTGATTTCTTTTTTGGAGATTTGATACTGAATTTGAAGGTTTTTCTTTTTTTTAGATTTTTTTTAACTAAATTGGAAGATTTTCCTCCTTTTGCAGATTTTTTGGACAAAATATGAAGATTTTGCTTCTTTTTTTCGGGAATTTGAGGCTGAATTTGAAGATTTTGTTGTTTTTTCAGAATTTTTTAAACTAAATTGGAAGATTTTCCTCCTTTTTCAGATTTTTTGGACTAAATATGAAGATTTTGATTTCTTTTTTGGGAATTTGATCCTGAATTTGAAGGTTTTTCTTTTTTTCAGAATTTTTGGACTGAATATGAAGATTTTGTTTTTTTTTCGGGACTTTGAGACTGAATTTGAAGATTTTCCTTTTTTTCCGAATTTTTGGAACTAAATTGGAAGATTTTCCTCCTTTTGCAGATTTTTTGGACTAAATATGAAGATTTTGCTTTTTTTTTCGAGAATTTGATACTGAATTTGAAGGTTTTTCCTTTTTTTAGATTTTTTGGACTGAATATGAAGATTTTGCTTTTTTTTCAGGAATTTGAGACTGAATTTGAAGATTTTTCTTTTTTTCAGAATTTTTGGAACTAAATTTGAAGATTTTCCTCCTTTTTCAGATTTTTTGGACTCAATATGAAGATTTTGCTTTTTTTCCAGGAATTTGAAACTGAATTCAAAGATTTTCCTATTTTTCAGAATTTTTGGAACTAAATTCGAACGTTTTCCTTCTTTTTCAGATTTTTTGGTCTAAATATGAAGATTTTGCTTTTTTTTCGGGAATTTGAGACTGAATTTGAAGATTTTCTTGTTTTTTCAGTATTTTTTAAACTAAATTGGAAGATTTTCCTCCTTTTTCAGATTTTTTGGACTAAATATGAAGATTTTGATTTTTTTTTGGGGAATTTGATACTGAATTTGAAGGTTTTTCTTTTTTTTTAGATTTTTTGGACTAAATATGAAGATTTTGCTTTTTTTTCGGGACTTTGAGACCGAATTTGAAGATTTTCCCTTTTTTCCGAATTTTTGGAACTAAATTTGAAGATTTTCCTCCTTTTTCAGACTAAATATGAAGATTTTGCTTTTTCTTCGGGAATTTCAGACTGAATTTGAAGGTTTTTCTTTTTTTCAGAATTTTTGGAACTAAATTTGAAGATTTTCCTCCTTTTTCAGATTTTTTGGACTGAATATGAAGATTTTGCTTTTTTTTCAGGAATTTGAGACTGGATTTGGAGATTTTCCTTTTTTTCAGAATTTTTGGAATTAAATTCGAACGTTTTCCTTCTTTTTCAGATTTTTTGGTCTAAATATGAAGATTTTGCTTTTTTTTCGGGAATTTGAGACTGAATTTGAAGATTTTCTTGTTTTTTCAGAATTTTTTAAACTAAATTGGAAGATTTTCCTCCTTTTTCAGATTTTTTGGACTAAATATGAAGATTTTGATTTTTTTTGGGGGAATTTGATACTGAATTTGAAGGTTTTTTTTTAGATTTTTTGGACTAAATATGAAGATTTAGCTTTTTTTTCGGGACTTTGAGACTGAATTTGAAGATTTTCCTTTTTTTCCGAATTTTTGGAACTAAATTTGAAGATTTTCCTCCTTTTTCAGACTAAATATGAAGATTTTGCTTTTTTTTTCTGGAATTTGAGACTGAATTTGAAGATTTTCCCGTTTTTCAGAATTTTTGGAACTAAAATCGAACGTTTTCCTTCTTTTTCAGATTTTTTGGTCTAAATATGAAGATTTTGCTTTTTTTTCGGGAATTTGAGACTGAATTTGAAGATTTTCTTGTTTTTTCAGAATTTTTAAAACTAAATTGGAAGATTTTCCTCCTTTTTCAGATTTTTTGGACTAAATATGAAGATTTTGCTTTTTTTTCGGGAATTTGATACTGAATTTGAAGGTTTTTCTTTTTTTCAGATTTTTTGGAACTAAATTCGAACGTTTTCCTTCTTTTTCAGATTTTTTGGTCTAAATATTAAGATTTTGCTTTTTTTTCGGGAATTTGAGACTGAATTTGAAGATTTTCCTTTTTTTCAGAATTTTTGGAACTAAATTCGAACGTTTTCCTTCTTTTTCAGATTTTTTGGTCTAAATATTAAGATTTTGCTTTTTTTTCGGGAATTTGAAACTGAATTTGAAGATTTCCCTTTTTTCCAGAATTTTTGGAATTAAATTTATAGAATTTCCTTGTTTTTTGGATTTAGGGACGAAATTTAGGAATTTTGGTTTGCAAAAATGTTAAGAAAATGAAAAGGTTACAAATTTATAGATTTTAACTTTTAAGATCGTTTAAAAACTAAAAATATCCTACAATATCCATTTAATGACAAAGTAACTTTTTCCGAAAATTTCCGGACATTGACAAAAAAAATTTGAAATTTATTTGAAAAAAAAATCCTCATGGTCGATTTAGTACATTTTTGTCAAGGATGTAGAGAAAAATTTCTCTATTTTATACCTACACATTGCAATTTCCTGAATTTATATTTTTCTTTATAAAAACTGCATTCAATAAAACCAGAACATTGAATACGACGCCCTAGACCGATATATCAATCAGCAGACAAGAAGAATAGGTAGAGAAGCATCAAGAACCAACTTGATCCAGAGATGCATACAGGGATTTCGAGGATTTTACGTAATCCTTATCTAAGTGAGCCGGGCACGACTCCTGCCTTAGCTATGCACTTCACTATTTATTGACACATGTATCGTAGAGGGCTTAGCAAATAACACATACACATCCTCCAGGCTTCTGTAAACGCATATTACGAACGTGTAAGATATAGTTACAGAGCTATGAACCTTTATCACACCAACCAATAGAAAATAACCATAACATAATTAAATTTAGGATAAATACCATACAATTTACGTTTTAAATAGAATTCTTTTAATAAATACCTTTCAACTTCTTATTTAAGCTTCAATAGTGACGTAACAGACGAATATTTTTTTAGATATCGAATAATAAATATATTATTCTAACGCTTTACAACAAAGTTTTCAAAAACATGTACCAAATACAGTGACCGTTCAACCAAGAAGAAACAACTAAGTCATCTACAAGATTTAAACCAACCATTCTGGTTTGCAACTAGAAGGGACAACATAACTTGTAGACCGGTTTCGGCGTATTGCGCCTCATCAGTACAAGGTATATGTTATCGTCAAACGGGGTCGGTATGATCATACCTACATTTCTTTCTATTAAGGATGGCCCATGGACTATTTCAGGAAGAGATGTATGTGTATAGAATGTATAGAATAAGATATTTCAAAGGATATTGTAAGGAGTGTGCATATATATACAGTGTAATCGATTGGGACAGTACCTCTATGTGTAGAGTGTGCTTTGAGATAATTTTCTTAAGGAAAATGTTACACTGTAAAAGATTTGGGTAAATTTTCGTTTACTCTATATTTTTTTCCGTAGTAGCGAAGTGCCTCATTATTTATTCAAAAGTACTATAAATATAGGGTCTTTCTTTTTTTCTATGTGGAATAAAATGATAAAACAGGTCGGTTTTACCAACATTAAATCGTCACGTCCTGTATCGCCTCAAATACAATAGGGTCGTAAAATTCGGCACAATGGTTAAGGATTCATTAATATGATAAGCCGGTGGCCAGTGTCGTGCAGTCAGTTTTTTCAGTAATTTTTTATTTCCCGACAAATGAATCCATTCAGGTCTTTCGACCCTTTCTTGTGCTCCTATGCAATAGGAAATCTAGTATAGTGAAAATCTCGTTTATTTTCAACTTTACAGACAAAGTGTGCATGGTTAAACTTGTAGATAATCAAAATTCCTACCTATGTACTCAAGCCTCATTGTGTTGTTTAATCCAATCTTCACTTAACGAAAGTAATTTTTTTATTTGTATAAGAAAATTAAGATGTAATTAGGTACCTACGTAGTGTGGTTATTTATTAACACGAAATAAAGTTTATTGTGTGTGAGAATATTCATATTTCACGGTAGATTTGTCACTAAAGGGTGATATTCATGATAACATGTGTTAGGGGCGGATTTGCTGTTGTATATACGTAGAAAAAGGGACTTGCTTTACCCTTATTTATTAATGTTATCGAACAGGGGAAGGGTATTTATTCATTTTTTAAAATATTTTTTCCTCTTAAGATACGTAAAAAACGTTGTGTGTTTTAATAATTATTTATGTCTGCAGAAACACTACAGCAGACCTATTCCAGCGATCTGTCGCGAAAGCTAGAAAACAACAATTTACCACATTAAAGGCTATAATAATTGTACTAATAGTTATTTATGATACAAGTGCGTGAAGTGATACTTTTGCGCACGAGTGTAGCTAGTGCCTTTTTTCGCAACGAGTGCGCAAAAGTAATTCACGCATGAGTATCGTACAATGTTTTATCTACGACCACATTAAAACTACTTTCCCTTAATTATATATTACATAACCTCTCTTTTTGATAATTGTGTTTGAATTATTGCTTACCTTCATCATAAGAAATTCATTATCTGGTGCTCCATTTATAAAATCCAAAATCTGTTCCCTTGTGAAAATTTTTGATATTTTTGGTTTTTGGCTCTCTGATTGTCGTTTTATGAAGGTAATAAGTTTATGAAATTTACTTATATCAATATTTAAATTTAAATTTATGGTAGTTTTCAACATTGAATAATGGGACCATAACGTTGATGATTTCCATCGACTTTTTCGAGAAATATGCAATAAGAACATTTTCCTAGTCTAATTTTTAATTTTTTCAGTGTTACACCAATCCAAAAAAAAAGGTGAGCGGTCGTCGGACCGCCGACAGAAGCTGGCTTCTTATGCACAATAAAATGACCATTTTTGCCAATTTTCGTGAATTTTGACCATTTTTCAAAAATTTTGACAATTATTGACCATTTTTTCAAAAACTTTGACCATTTTTGACTATTTTTTCAAATTTTAACAATTATTGACCATTTTTGACAATTATTGACCAATTTTGCCAGTTTTGACAATTATTGATCATTTTTGACAATTTTTCAAAAACTTTGACCATTTTAGACCATTTTTCCAAATTTTAACAATTATTGACCATTTTTGACAGTTTTTTATAATTATTAACCATTTTTTCAAAATTTCAACAATTTTTGACCATTTTTCACAATTTAAACAATTATTGACCATTTTTGACAACTCTCAAAAAATTTGACAATTATTGACTATTTTTGACCATTTTTTTTAATATTCAACAATTTTTAACAATTTTTAACAATTATTGAAAAATTATTGAAAAATTATTGAAAAATTATTGAAAAATTTTGACCATTTTTGACAATTTTTGACAGATTCTGACAATTATTGACCATTCACGCTTCACACTTCTTAATAACAGAACAAAATTATTACAATTACAGAACCTTTGACAGAAAACAAAACACAAAATTAAATTTTGAGCATTTTTCAAAAATTTTGACAATTTTCAACAATTATTGACCATTTTTGACAGTTTTTTATAATTATTGACCATTTTTCAAAATTTCAACAATTTTTTAACCATTATTCACAATTTAAACAATTATTGACCATTTTTGACAACTCTCAAAAAATTTGACAATTATTGACTATTTTTGACCATTTTTTAAAATATTCAACAATTTTTGACAATTATTGAAAATTTTTGACCATTTTTGACAATTTTTGACAGATTCTGACAATTATTGACCATTCACGTTTCACACTTCTTAATGACAGTACAAAATTATTACAATTACAGAACCTTTGATAGAAAACAAAACACAAAATTAAATTGTGAGCATTTTTTAAACATTTTGACAATTTTCAACAATTATTGGCCATTTTTGACAGTTTTTTATAATTATTGACCATTTTTTCAAAATTTTAACAATTTTCGACCATTTTTCAAAATTTAAACAATTATTGACCATTTTTCAAAATTTAAACAATTATTGACCATTTTTGACAACTTCCAAAAAATTTGACAATTATTGACTATTTTTGACCATTTTTTAAAATATTTAACAATTTTTAACAATTATTGAAAATTTTTGACCATTTTTGACAGATTCTGACAATTATTGACCATTCACGTTTCACACTTCTTAATGACAGTACAAAATTATTACAATTACAGAACCTTTGACAGAAAACAAAACACAAAATTAAATTTTGAGCATTTTTCAAAAATTTTGACAATTTTCAACAATTATTGACCATTTTTGACAATTTTCTATAATTATTGACCATTTTTTCAAAATTTTAACAATTTTTGACCATTTTTCAAAATTTAAACAATTTTTGACCATTTTTGACAACTTTCAAAAAATTTGACAATTATTGACTATTTTTGACCATTTTTTAAAATATTTAACAACTTTTTTCAATTATTGAAAATTTTTGACAGATTCTGACAATTATTGACCATTCACGCTTCACACTTCTTAATGACAGTACAAAATTATTACAATTACAGCACCTTTGACAGAAAACAAAACACAAAATTAAATTTTGAGCATTTTTCAAAAATTTTGACAATTTTCAACAATTATTGATCATTTTTGACAGTTTTCTATAATTATTGACCAATTTTAACAATTTTTGACCATTTTTCAAAATTTAAACAATTTTTGACCATTTTTGACAACTTTCAAAAAATTTGACAATTATTGAAAATATTTGACCATTTTTGCCAATTTTTGACAGATTCTGACAATTATTGACCATTCACGCTTCACGTTTCTTAATGACAGTACAAAATTATTACAATTACAGAACCTTTGACAGAAAACAAAACACAAAATTAAATTTTGAGCATTTTTCAAAAATTTTGACAATTTTCAACAATTATTGACCATTTTTGACAATTTTCTATAATTATTGACCATTTTTTCAAAATTTTAACAATTTTTGACCATTTTTCAAAATTTAAACAATTTTTGACCATTTTTGACAACTTTCAAAAAATTTGACAATTATTGAAAATTTTTGACCATTTTTGCCAATTTTTGACAGATTCTGACAATTATTGACCATTCACGCTTCACGTTTCTTAATGACAGTACAAAATTATTACAATTACAGAACCTTTGACAGAAAACAAAACACAAAATTAAATTTTGAGCATTTTTCAAAAATTTTGACAATTTTCAACAATTATTGACCATTTTTGACAGTTTTTTTTATAATTATTGACCATTTTTCAAAATCTTAACAATTATTGACCATTTTTGACAACTTTCAAAAAATTTGACAATTATTGACTATTTTTGACCATTTTTTAAAATATTTAACAACTTTTAACAATTATTGAAAATTTTTGACCATTTTTGACAGATTCTGACAATTATTGACCATTCACGTTTCACACTTCTTAATGACTGTACAACATTATTACAATTACAGAACCTTTGACAGAAAACAAAACACAAAATTATCTAACGTAACTTAATAAATATACAAATAAAAAAAGAGTGTTATAATGATTATCCCATTTAAAAAGCTTTGTACTTTTTCGCACGCTTTAGACGTATATATAAAATGTATTTTCACGTATTTATATGAGTTTGTAAATGCTTAATTTTAATGGTGGTCGTAGATAAAATAATTTTTCAGCATAATTAGGATAGGCAATTGCCTCGCAAAAACTATTGAAATATTCAAGTTTTAATTTAAAATATTTTTGTATTTATCTCACTGTTGCTTTCAAGTATTTAGTAATAGCTACCTAAAGATATTTTTAGTTTTTGTCAATTTTAGTTTTAAAGAATATTTTTTATTTTCTTGTTCCTTGTTCAATAGTTATGATTATTGTAACATTCTTTACATATTGTGTATTGTATTTTCTTGACTGTTTTTATAAGCATTTAATTTAAATTTTATATTAGGTGAGTAGTTCAAATAATAAACAGTATTACCTAATTTATTTTGGTAATACAAACTTTATATATTATATTCTCAAGGGAGCCCTAACTCAATTTTCGCGGGGGGGGGGGCATAATTTGTCGCTACACCACTGAATTATATAATTATTATATGTATTGTATTATTAGTATAGTATAGTCAGAATTTTTATTTTTTTTATATTTTGTTGTGAATTATTATTTTTATATTTTATCTATTATTAAATTATGTCGCTTTGTCCTTGAAATTATAAAAATTTTCATGACAAAAAAGCTTATCTCTCTCTCTCCCTCTCTCTATATATATATAAACTAATGCTCAGGTACATACAAATTCAATGGGTAATATTGTTTTTATTAATATCAAAATTTTATTTTACAAATTTGAATTAATTTAAAATTAACGTGAGCATATAAATGTTTGTTGCACATATCGCAGTGTTGCATTTACTTCATAGAAGGTTCCATGGTGTAATGGTTAGCACTCTGGACTTTGAATCCAGCGATCCGAGTTCAAATCTCGGTGGGACCTAAATTTTTTTTTTAATTTCAAATTACAGTATCTTCCTAACCACACTTTTTATTAGAGTGCGAATGTAGTTTTTAGTTTGGTATAATTAATGTACAGCCAGTGAAATTCTTACAATTCGAATTATACACTACATTTTACCTACGACTTAACCAAAACTAAATTTGTGAATAATTATTTATCAGTACCACTTCTTCAGTCTGTGGTTACCATTCGATCAACTTTGACCGTCTTTATGTTAGTCTTTACGCGAAAGGCTGAGGAATTGCTTCTTCTTGTAGATTACGCGAATACTTTGGAGGCTGTAAGGCAAAGCGGGTGGCGACGGAAGCGACTCTGCAGTTGGTCCAAGAGATGCTCATCAATAGGATTCATTCATTAATTCGAGAAATTATTAAGTCACCGCATAAAGAATTAACTAAAAAATTTAAATTATTAAACGACAATTAATTTAATGTTTATGAGTAGATTCCACAAAGTAAGGGTCCAAACAGTAAATTCGACAATTAATTTGGTTTTAGGGAGGGAAAATGTACAGAAGATGCTATTTACATATTAATGTCAGAAACATATCGCTCCTTAGATGATAAATAGTATATTGTGCAACAAGTGGAGAAAAGTACTTTCCCCACATGTTGCACACTATACTTTTTCTACAACTGCACAAATTTAAAGAATACAAGTGAAGTAACTCAATATTTATTTTTATGGTTAGTAAAACAAAAGGAAAAGGTGAGCGGTCGTCGGACCCGGCGGGCGTAATTTCGGCCGGTAATCCCTTGGCCTACCTGCATAAATCAAGGGGTACCATTTATGACAGGGGTAATTTCGGCCGGCGTTTCCCAACTCGTGCCCGTTATTACCTACATATACAGTTGTCATTTATTTGAAATAACGCAACCATTTTCCAATATCACTTGATTTCGTAATTCGGTCCGCTGTCGAATCTAACTGGGGTTGGGGTTAGGTTTTGTTAGGTTGGTCAAATTAAACAAATAGTAGGTACATGGGACCCAATTCCGAAATCGCACTCCGAATTTTTTGCGGCCGAAAATACCTATGAGATAAGGAAGCAACTTAAAACCTCCGGCCGAATTTACCTACCGGCTTTTAGTACCTGCCCTTTTTCCGGCCGAAATTACATCCGCCCGTCGGACCGCCGATAGAAGCTTGCCTCTTATGCACAATAGAATGACTATTTTTGACCATTTTTCAAAATTTTTGACAATTTTTGACAATTTTTTTAAATTTTAACAATTATTGACCATTTTTGACAATTATAGACCATTTTTCCAAATTTTAACAATTATTGACCATTTTTGACAATTTTTAAAAACTTTGACCATTTTTCAAAAATTTTGACAATTTTTTACAATTATTGACCATTTTTGACAGTTTTTTATAATTATTGACCATTTTTTCAAAATTTTGACTATTTTTTCAAATTTTAACAATTATTGACCAATTTTGACAATTATTGATCATTTTTGACTATTTTTCAAAAATGTTGACCATTTTAGACCATTTTTCCAAATTTTAACAATTATTGACCATTTTTGCCAATTTTTGAGCATTTTTGACAGGTTCTGACAATTATTGACCGTTTTTGACAACTTTTCAGAAATTTTGACATTTTTTATAATTATTGGCAATTTTTTCAAAATTTTTACAATTTTCGAACATTTTTCAAAATTTTAACAATTGATCATTTTTCACAGTTTCTGACAATTATTGACCATTTTTGACAACTTTCAAAAATTTTGACAATTTTTGATCATCATTCAAAATTTTAACAATTATTGACTATTTTTGACCATTTTTTAAAATATTTGACAATTTTTGACAGATTCTGACAATTATTGACCATTTTTCCAAATTTTTGAAAATTTTTACAATTTTTTACAATTATTGACCATTTTTGACAGTTTTTTATAATTATTGACCATTTTTTCAAAATTTTGACTATTTTTTCAAATTTTAACAATTATTGACCAATTTTGACAAAATGTTGACCATTTTTCCAAATTTTAACAATTATTGACCATTTTTGCCAATTTTTGAGCATTTTTGACAGGTTCTGACAATTATTGACCGTTTTTGACAACTTTTCAGAAATTTTGACAATTTTCAACAATTATTGACCATTTTTGACATTTTTTATAATTATTGGCAATTTTTTCAAAATTTTTACAATTTTCGAACATTTTTCAAAATTTTAACAATTGACCATTTTTGACAGTTTCTGACAATTATTGACCATTTTTGACAACTTTCAGAAATTTTGACAGTTTTTGATCATCATTCAAAATTTTAACAATTATTGACTATTTTTAACCATTTTTTAAATATTTGACAATTTTTGACAGATTCTGACAATTATTGACCATTTTTGACAACTTTCAAAAATTTTGACAGTTTTTGATCATCATTCAAAATTTTAACAATTATTGACTATTTTTGACCATTTTTTAAAATATTTGACAATTTTTGACAGATTCTGACAATTATTGACCATTTTTCCAAATCTTTGACAATTTTTAACAATTATCGACCATTTTTGACAGTCTTTCATAATTATTGACCATCTTTTCAAAATTTTGACAGTTTTTGACAATGTTTGTCAATTATTAACCATTTTTCCAAATTTTTGAAAATTTTGACAATTTTTTACAATTATTGACCATTTTTGACAGTTTTTTATAATTATTGACCATTTTTTCAAAATTTTTACTATTTTTTCAAATTTTAAAAATTATTGACCAATTTTGACAATTATTGATCATTTTTGACTATTTTTCAAAAATGTTGACCATTTTAGACCATTTTTCCAAATTTTAACAATTATTGACCATTTTTGCCAATTTTTGAGCATTTTTGACAGGTTTTGACAATTATTGACCGTTTTTGACAACTTTTCAGAAATTTTTACAGTTTTTGATCATCATTCGAAATTTTATCAATTATTCACTATTTTTGACCATTTTTTAAAATATTTGACAATTTTTGACAGATTCTGACAATTATTCACCATTTTTCCAAATCTTTGACAATTTTTAACAATTATCGACCATTTTTACAGTCTTTCATAATTATTGACCATTTTTTCAAAATTTTGACAGTTTTTGACAATTTTTGACAATTATTAACCATTTTTCCAAATTTTTGACAATTTTTGAAAATATTTGGCAATTATTAACCATTTTTTCAAAACTTGGACAGTTTTTGACAATTATTGACCATTTTTCCAAATTTTTGACAATTTTTGACCATATTTCAAAAGTTTTGACAATCTTTTAAAATTTTTAACATATTTTCGAATATAATCTGACAGTTTTGTGACAACTAAGTAGGTATTTGAAGATGACAGTAGCCTACTAAGTTTTGTCGATTTTATTTGATCCTCCATATAAATATATGTGGCGTGGGCAAAGTGCCGTGAGAAATATTATTTCTCACAGTATGAGCAATATTTGGTTATGAAATTAAGTAAACTATGAGAAATACGTCACTTTTCATAGCAGTTTTAGAAAAAATTGTTATTGTATTGGTGTTTTCTTAGATTTAGCCAAAGCGTTTGACACTGTTAATCACCAACAGCTACTGGGAAGTCATAAACAATATGGGTTTCAGAGGTATTCCTTTAAAACTTATCCAGTCATATTTAAGCAAAAGACCACAATACAATACAATACACATAAAATGTGTCAAATTTTTGGTGGTCGGAAAATGAAATTAACTATGGATATTTTTGCAAAAATTACGCTAAAATATTCCACAGAGTTGGTATATTCTCACTTGATATTTCACACTATACATCACATCAAAAAATCAAACAAGTCACATACGAAATCGAGACGGCATTGTCTGCTATAGGGGCGTAGAGGGGTTGAGGTGTCCATGTCATCCCTATTGTGACAGCCCATTGTTGGAAGGTTAAGATAAATGATTGTAAAATAGAAATTTCTCTCCCTATCGACTGGATACAAACATGCTATTATTGCCATATAAGCGGAAACCAATGGGGTGAATTTCAATGAAAATTGTAAATATTTTGATAAAAAAATACTTTTTCTATATTGTGGAGATTTTTGATGATATTACGCAGAAATCAACAATAAAGAAGGGAGGATTATAAGGATACAATTAATAGAATGAAAGGAAAATATGGGAAATGATACAGAAATTTAGTAAAGTAAAGTAAAGATTCTGACAAGGAAGTGAATACAATTTTAGGCACTGGGTAACTTTATTTTCATCCAATATTACTCATAAATGAGAAAAAATCGATAAAATTATTTATTTATCGAACAAAAAGTAGTTTCACAAAGAACTCAATACAAATATCTGGAAAATGTTTAACTTTATATCACGTCGGCATTTATCTACAAAACCATAAGTGGATACATTCAAAAGAAATTTCTTAACAAATCGTTTCATTACTTTGAATCGATAAAGTAAAGTGATACGCCATATTCTCTTACAAACAGCGTCTGATAAGTTAATCCTCAACAAATAAATAATATGTTTGTATCTCTATCGTTCTACCGCTAGTAAACTAGACACCGACAATAACGAAATGGTTTTTATTGAACTTATCATTTTAGTCGTGAAGATAATTTCCGCAAACTACAATACTGTTTAGACCGGAGAGGAAGTACAGGAATGGATGGAGGAGGAAATGGAGAGAAGATGGGAGGAGTAAAAGGAGCGATTGGGAATAGGAGAGATTGGATGGACCGGAAATTCGGGGAGGTGAACTACTTCTTGACACAGGTGTTCACTGGATAGAAGGGTACCTCCACAAGATTGGGGAAAAGAGAGACTGGAGTGTGCGGGAGGTGTGAGGTGGAGGATGATGTGTTTAGATGCTGGAGGAACGAGGAAGTGCTGAAGAAGTTGAAAAGGAAACTAGGGGAGGAGGTGTATTAGGAGAACATGGTGGAGATAATATTGTGGGGGGAGGAGGAATGGATGGAGGTGAGTGGTGTAGTAGATAGCATGGTTAGGGAGGGAGAAGGATTCGAAGTATGCTAGGGTGGTAACGGCGAGTTTGAGGTGGGTTTTGTTGGTAGGCATCCCCTTGGGGATGAGTCTAACACTGTTTGGATCCTGGACCCATTCGAACATGAACATATTGGTATTGATTCAGCAAAAGGGATTTTGGTCCCAAAATGAGTTTTTCATACCCTCTCTTTGATACTTATCTACTATTTCGTTCCAGGTATTTTCAGTGCTTCCTGGAGCCAACAGTAGAGTGAAGATACTGCTCTTCTCAGTTCATTAGGTTTTTCTAGGCATTCCCATTTTAGAGCAGATTACAATGGAACACTTCGCTTAAATGACATGATAATCATCCTTTGCTTTCCAAATGGTCCCATTTCAGTTTAGATCCTTCTCCACCCAGTACATATATTTTTTTTTATTTTTATTTCATCTAGATGCATTTTTAGATCTCTATAAAAACGAATCGATTAAAAATTTTCAGCTTACCGCTCCATTTTGATAGATGTACCAATGATGAAGACTAATTGCATCATCAGGTGTACGAACAGTAAAACATTTAGACGTCAATTCATCTTTGTGCCCCCAATCCCTGCGGGGTGTCCAGTCAATGAGACTAATTGATCGTTTCCGAGTGTTGACATTGCCAGCAGGGGCTCTTTCGAATATTCCAAAACATTGTCCCTAATTTTTTTTATCACAACGCGTTTGAGTTTGTAACGAAAATCGTAAAAAATAATCGTCCTTGTATCCTTTGCACATGAAAGGTGGATCGAAAAAAAAGAGACCATACCTATAGTGAGCCTCTTGGAGTTACCATCCCCGAACTAGGGTTGAAATCCTTTATTTTTGTTGCAAAGGAGTCACTTTTTGAATATTTTTCGTGTTTTAAAAGGATATTTGATGTTTTAAATGACAGCATAGCATATACTATACAGTGGCTCAGCCTCCTCACCAATTTATCCAGCAATTAACTCTCTGACGATAACATATACCTCGTACTGATGAGGCGCAATACGCCGAAACCGGTCTACAAGTTATGTTGTCCCTTCTAGTTGCAAACCAGAATGGTTGGTTTAAATCTTGTAGATTTACCAACCCCGTTTGACTTAGAAGTGCAATTCAATGTCTGTCGGGGCATGTAGCCCGGGAACTAGTTGTTTCTTCTTCGTTGAACGGTCACTGTTTTCTAATGATTACGGATATTTAAATTTTGTGTTTTTTTTTTGTTCGAGAATGATTTTACTGTTTGATTTTAAATTATCCTTCATTGGATATGCAAATATTGAATTCTACCCTGTTATAGGAGAGATAGTCCTCTTCAGGGTTTGGTTAAATAAAAAGACAAGTGAGTTTACGGTCGCAGTAGGGACCTAAGGATGGCCATGCATAAATAAAATTCACGAGGCCGACAGGTAAGCTTGCTTTACATTCAGTGGCGGAGTGGCCTATTTTTATACAGTGGATAGAATATTTTGGGACGGGTGGAAGAGGGTTTGCCTTTGAAATTTCGCAACGATAGTTTAGGCCGTAAAGGAAAATTCGTCCTTAGAAGTGGAGAATAATTGGTGGTTTTGGAGACGTTCTTCCAGCATTTTAGGAAGTTGATTTGAAGATCTTCGAGAAGATCAAAGGAGAAGTTTGGGGTGGTGTTTTTAGCTGGAAGGTGCTTCCTGGAGGCAGGAGTTAGAGAGAGAAGAGGTATGCATACTACTTTGTTATCTCCTATGGTGTTTTGGATTTTTAATTGAAGATTTTAGTGGCAAATACAGTTAGGATTGGCTTTCGGGTAGGAGATTTGACCTCTGAGAATTTCGTTCCTGTTCAGAAGGATGAAAAGTTCCTTCTGAGAGCAGAATTTGGATGGGAGGTTTCGGAGATTAAGGGTTTGTAGTGGAGTTGTGATGGCGTTTGGCCTAAATTTTAAGTAAACGAATCTTCAGCTGTTGTTTTGACACCAAATTAAGCAACTACAATTCATGAGAACGAATAGAAAATAACGTAAAACGTAATGTTCGTAACCAAGGAAATCAAGATTTGGTGTCTTTTGACAACGCCAGTAAATCTAAAGAATTATTACAGTTTCCTGTAAAATTGTCGTATTTAGTAAAGCGTATTACCAATAGATATCGAACTATACATACCTTCCAATTACGGAAATGTAATAGTTGCGAAAGTAGCGACACCTTCAGTTGGTGATTGTAGAGGCATATTCAGTTCGGGATTAACTCTCGGACGATAACATAGGTATATCTTGTACTGATGAGGCGCAATACGCCGAAACCGGTCTACAAGTTATGTTATCCCTTCCAGTTGCAAACCACAATGGTTGGTTTAAATCTTGTAGATGAGTTAGAAGTGTAATTCAATGTCTTTCATACGCTTTAAACGTCTTAAACGGAAAAATTTCATTTAAATAATGATCAAGTTAGAAAATTAAAATATCAATCAAACAAATTGTAATTATAAAACATATTAGCGACATTTAAAACTTCCTAAGCCATCTGTTAGTCTTTCGGGATCCCTCCTGCCCACCGTATACATATACATAAATTTAAATTTATACTCCATCCATTTAAAAGCGGCGATCAGTATATTTTGCGATTTTAAAATCCTATTCAGACATTGTCAGCACACATGATGGATTGTTGATATGACAATTAAAAGAGGATTAACTAAATTGGAACACATTTTTTACTGATATCTAAACCTACCAGTTTTTTGTTATTGAACGTATTCTATTAAAGTTATACTTTTTCCACAACCAAAGTCTAATAAAGAATAATGGATAATAGATGTCGAAGAATAAAAATATATTATTATTCTAACGCTTTGACGAAGTTTTGAAAAATAATTTTTCCAAAAACAGTGACCGTTCAACGAAGAAGAAACAACTACTTCCCGGGCTACATGCCCCGACAGACATCGAATTACACTTGTAAGTCATCTACAAAATTTAAACCAACCATTCTGGTTTGCAACTAGAAGGGATAACATAACTTGTAGACCGGTTTCGGCGTATTGCACCTCATCAGTACAAGGTATATGTTATCGTCCGAGAGTTAATCCCGGACTGAAATGTGACTATAATCAACAACGGTACATATATTGTCCAGTTACGGAAATATTTCGGTTGCGAAAATAGCGACATCTCACCTCTAAGTCACAAACCAAAATTCGAATGAGACAACAAACTTTGTCAAAGCGTTAGAATAATATATTTTTATTCTTCGACATCTATTGTTAAAACGCTTTACTAAATACGACAATTTTACAGGAAACTGTAATAATTCAATAATGGGTAAAATAATATTTTTTTTCACTATTTTGGCCAATTGAAACGATTATTTAATTCAAAAACAAGGATAACAACAGCAGCAAAATTACAGAGCTGTTTGTGGACTACTTGTAAGTGATTTATTTTTTTATTTCACTTACAGAAACCACAAATTCATTTCAGATCTTTCTACTCACTTTTATTAATAAATGGTCTACTTAAACAATGCTATTACTTGCTTACTACTTTAGATTTGTCTTTTGCTACTTTTATAGTGTCTCAGCATTCTCTTAATAGTACAGCCGGTGTAGAACACTCAGTAGCGTGCAAGCTGTAGTCGTCTTAGAAAGTTTATAAGATGTGTGATCAAAGTCAAGTAAGATCAAAGTATGTATTCCCCTAGCGTTATAGATTTTATATATATATATAGGCTGAAAATAAACCACCTGATCTATACGCAAATATATACAAAATATTTTAATAATTTATTGAGTCATGCAGAGAATAAAACTGTATTATGAGGGCGTGCGCATGTCCTGCTGCATAGTCGCCATTTTGATTACCTATTGCGGATGTGACGTGCGGGCGTGCGCATGATAAGCTGCCTCCGGAGGCGCGGGTTTTAAACGTAGAGGTTGTAGCTGCCTATAGACTTGTCATTTATTGTTCTATCCGTCATATTTTACGAATTATAGCTTTGTCAAACAAGATGATTTACCCATTAATATGACAATTTTACTATAACAAATAATAAATATTTTTCTTTTCTTTTCTTCCTCGTACCTACAAATGCGTCATCAAAGTATACCTTTCACAATCAGATTCATATATATTCACGGACACCAAACTGACTCAAATCATTTACGCTAAAATCATAACAAATAGAATTTTTCAAAAGAAACTGACGACAATCACATCGCAACTTCTGTAGCTGCAATAAGCTACGTTCGGTTGAAGCGTCGGTCGACGCCATATTGGTTCGTTCGGCCCCTCCTTCACTCGCTTAGTGGTTGATACACAGTTATTTGGAAAGGCGGAGCTAAACTCTGTTTCCTTGTTTGATTGACAGTCTGACTTTGATAAGAATGCACTTGTATCAGATCATAGGCGTCGCTGAATTTTTCCTATATCAGGGATCATTTATTAATCAAAATGTTCAATCCCGTGGAGTGTTTTTTTTTTAAACAAACCATCCAACTTGCTCACACTTCTTCTCTTCTTTATTATCTATCATTGCTCTATATCCTCCATATCCCTTTATTCAACCTGAATTGAATTAAAAGTCAATCCACCAACCTAATTTGTCATTTTTAGAATTCTACTATTTCGTCTCAGGATCAAACCCTTCTTACCAAACCGTTTCGCCGTTCCTGTTTTCTTTTTCCACGGCTTGTTGGAGCTTTTATATCGAACTGCAGGTCTGAAGGAAATTGAAAAATTAAAGTAAAGTTTTCTTCGAAATGCTGGTAATAAAACACCGGATAATAGGAGAGGGAAAACTGTATTTTCATGGTTAACAAAAATACTGTTGGGTCTAAAAAAGTATTTTGGCTGGTTATAAATTACGTTTTTGCAAATTTGGCGTTCGAGTTTTCCATTTTATGTTTGCCATTTTTGAAAATCTTTGAATTTTGGCGTATACGAATAGCGTTTCCTCCAAATAATTTTGACAAAAACTCCCAATATGATTGTGATTTTTTAATATTAAGTCAAAGATAAGATTTTTAATGAGTATGTTAATTAGGGGAAGGTTAGCATAAGATTCTATACGAGTATTTTTAAAGAAGTGCAAGACAAGGCTTTTAATGAGTATTAGGAGTAATTAAGTCAAGGATTATTAATGAGCTCATTGAAATAAGTCAAGGATAAGATTTTTAATGAGTATGTTAATTAAAGAAAGGTTAGTACGATATTACATACGAGTAGTTTCAAAGAAATGCAGGACAAGGCTTTTAATGAGTAGTAGGAGTAACTAAGTCAATGATTATTAATGAGCTCATTAAAATTAATCAAGGATAAGATTTTTAATGAGTATGTTAATTAGAAAAACGTTAGTACAATATTCTATACGAGTATATTCAAAGAAATGCAAGAAAAGGCTTTTAATGAGTATCAGGAGTAATTAAGTGAAGGGTTATTAATGAGCTCATGGAAATAAGTCAAGGATAAGATTTTTAATGAGTAAGTTATTTAGGGAAAGGTTAATACAATATTCTATACGAGTATTTTCAAAGAAATGCAAGACCATGCTTTTAATGAGTGTTAGGAGTAATTAAGTCAAGGATTATTGATGAGCTCGTTGAAATAAGTCAAGGATAAGATTTTTAATGAGTATGTTGATTAAAGAAAGGTTAGTACAATATTACATACGAGTAGTTACAAAGAAATGCAGGACAAGGCTTTTAATGAGTAGTAGGAGTAATTAAGTCAAGGATTATTAATGAGCTCATTGAGATAAGTCAATTAGAAGATTTTTAATGAGTATGTTAATTAGGGAAAGGTTAGTACAATATTATATACGAGTATTCTCAAAGAAATGCAAGACAAGGCTTTTAATGAGTATTCGGAGTAATTAAGTGAAGGATTATTATTGAGCTCATGGAAATAAGTCAAGGATAAGATTTTTAATGAGTACCTATGATAATTAGGGAAAGGTTAGCATAAGATTCTATAAGAGTATTTTCAAAGAAGTGCAAGACAAGGCTTTTAATGAGTATTAGGAGTAATTAAGTCAAGGATTATTAATGAGCTCATTGAAATAAGTCAAGGATAAGATTTTTAATGAGTATGTTAATTAAAGAAAGGTTAGTACAATATTACATACGAGTAGTTTCAAAGAAATGCAGGACAAGGCTTTTAATGAGTAGTAGGAGTAACTAAGTCAATGATTATTAATGAGCTCATTGAAATTAATCAAGGATAAGATTTTTAATGAGTATGTTAATTAGAAAAACGTTAGTACAATATTCTATACGAGTATATTCAAAGAAATGCAAGAAAAGGCTTTTAATGAGTATCAGGAGTAATTAAGTGAAGGGTTATTAATGAGCTCATGGAAATAAGTCAAGGATAAGATTTTTATAATTAGGGAAAGGTTAGCATAATATTCTATAAGAGTATTTTCAAAGAAGTGCAAGACAAGGCTTTTAAATGAGTATTAGGAGTAATTAAGTCAAGGATTATTAATGAGCTTATTGAAGTAAGTCAAGGATAAGATTTTTAATGAGTATGTTGATTAAAGAAAGGTTAGTACAATATTACATACGAGTAGTTACAAAGAAATGCAGGACAAGGCTTTTAATGAGTAGTAGGAGTAATTAAGTCAAGGATTATTAATGAGCTCATTGAGATAAGTCAATTAGAAGATTTTTAATGAGTATGTTAATTAGGGAAAGGTTAGTACAATATTATATACGAGTATTCTCAAAGAAATGCAAGACAAGGCTTTTAATGAGTATTCGGAGTAATTAAGTGAAGGATTATTATTGAGCTCATGGAAATAAGTCAAGGATAAGATTTTTAATGAGTACCTATGATAATTAGGGAAAGGTTAGCATAAGATTCTATAAGAGTATTTTCAAAGAAGTGCAAGACAAGGCTTTTAATGAGTATTAGGAGTAATTAAGACAAGGATTATTAATGAGCTCATTGAAATAAGTCAAGGATAAGATTTTTAATGAGTATGTTAATTAGGAAAAGGTTAGCACAATATTCTATAAGAGTAGTTTCAAAGAAATGCAAGACAAGGCTTTTAATGAGTAGTAGGAGTAACTAAGTCAATGATTATTAATGAGCTCATTGAAATTAATCAAGGATAAGATTTTTAATGAGTATGTTAATTAGAAAAACGTTAGTACAATATTCTATACGAGTATATTCAAAGAAATGCAAGAAAAGGCTTTTAATGAGTATCAGGAGTAATTAAGTGAAGGATTATTAATGAGCTCATTGAAATAAGTCAATTAGAAGATTTTTAACGAGTATGTTAATTAGGGAAAGGTTAGCACAATATTATATTCGTGTATTTTCAAAGAAATGGAAGACAGGGCGCACAATGAGTATTAGAAGTAATTAAGTCAAGGATTATTAATGAGCTCATTGAAATAAGTCGATTAGAAGATTTTTAACGAGTATGTTAATTAGGGAAAGTTTAGCACAATATTATATTCGTGTATTTTCAAAGAAATGCAAGACAAGGCTTTCAATGAGTATTAGGAGTACCTAATTAAGTCAAGGATTATTAATAAGCTCATTGAAATAAGTCAAGGATAAGATTTTTAATAAGTAAGTTATTTAGGGAAAGGTTAGTACAATATTCTATACGAGTATTTTCAAAGAAATGCAAGAAAAGGCTTTTAATGAGTATTAGAAGTAAGTAAGTCAAGGATTATTAATGAGCTCATTGAAATAAGTCAAGGATACGATTTTGAATGAGTATGTTAATTAGTAAAAGGTTAGTGCAATATTATATACGAGAAGTTTCAAAGAAATGCAAGACAAGGCTTTTATTGAGTATTAGGAGTAATTAAATCAAGGATTATTAATGAACTCATTGAAATATGTCAAGGATACGTTTTTTAATGAGTATGTTAATTAGGAAAAGGTTAGTACAATATTCTATACGAGTACTTTCAAAGAAATGCAAGACAAGGCTTTTGAGTATTAGGAGTAATTAAATCAAGGATTATTAATGAGCTTATTGAAATATGTCAAGGATAAGATTTTTAATGAGTATGTTAATTAGGAAAAGGTTAGCACAATATTCTATACGAGTAGTTTCAAAGAAATGCAAGACAAGGCTTTTATTGAGTATTAGGAGTAATTAAATCAAGGATTATTAATGAGTTCATCGAAATAAGTCAAAGATAAGATTTTTAATGAGTAAGTTATTTGGGGAAAGGTTAGTACAATATTCTATACGAGTATTTTCAAAGAAATGCAAGATCATGCTTTTAATGAGTGTTAGGAGTAATTAAGTCAAGGATTATTAATGAGCTCATCGAAATAAGTCAAGGATAAGATTTTCATTGAGTATGTTAATTGGGGAAAGGTTAGTACAATAATCTATACGAGTATTTTCAAAGAAATGCAAGACAAGGCTTTTAATGACTATTAGGAGTAATTAAGACAATGATTATTAATGAGCTCATTGAAATAAGTCAAGGATAAGATTTTTAATGAGTATGTTAATTAGGAAAGGGTTAGTGCAATATTCTATACGAGAAGTTTCAAAGAAATGCAAGACAAGGCTTTTATTGAGAATTAGGAGTAATTAAATCAAGGATTATTAATGAACTCATCGAAATATGTCAAGGATAAGTTTTTTAATGCGTATGTTAATTAGGAAAACGTTAGTACAATATTCTATACGAGTAGTTTCAAAGAAATGCAAGACAAGGCTTTTAATGAGTATTAGGAGAAATTAAGTCAAGGATTATTAATGAGCTCATCGAAATAAGTCGAAGATAAGATTTTTAATGAGTAAGTTATTTAGGGAAAGGTTAGTACAATATTAAATACGAGTATTTTCAAAGAAATGCAAGATCATGCTTTTAATGAGTGTTAGGAGTAATTAAGTCAAGGATTATTGATGAGCTCGTTGAAATAAGTCAAGGATAAGATTTTTAATGAGTATGTTAATTAGGAAAAGGTTAGTACAATATTCTATTCGAGTAGTTTCAAAGAAATGCAAGACAGGGCTTTTATTGAGTATTAAGAGTAATTAAACCAAGGATTATTACGAGAAAATTCTTAATGAGTATAAGAAGTAAAAAAGTCAATTATTATTAATGAGTATGTCGAAATAAGTGCAAGACATTTAATTGAGTCAGGGATAGGTCTATTGTTAAAAAAGTGAACGAGGAGAAGTTTGGGTCAATAATTATTACGAGTATATTTAGAGAAAATTCTTAATGAGTATAAGAAGTAATAAAGTCAATTATCATTAATGAGTAAAACAAAATTCTTAATAAGTACCTTTTATAGGAGTAATTAAGTCAAAGATTATTAATGAGTATATTGAAATAACTCAAGGCCAAGAATTTTAATGAGTAGGGGATAAGTTTGGGACTTATTTGGTAAAAAGTGAATTAGGAGATGTTTGGGATAAGATTTATTACGAGTATGTCCAAAAAAATGTAAGACAACGTATTTGATGAGTATTTTAGGAAAAGTTATGAATATTTAAAGGTAAAATACGAGGATTTTTTGCAAATATATAAGGAAATAAAACTCACCGCATTACTCATTAACCATGAATTAAACACCTTGCGTAAATAAACAACTTAAAAAAACATTTAATAGATATCAATAAAAAAAAACACAAACACATAAATTATATTTTCTGGTCCCTAATTTCTAAAAGATAAAAATTAATTCCGAAAAAAAAACCCGAGTAATCCAAGTACGTCTTGTTAAACCTGAAGAATCCAACAATCCTAAATTAAGAATCATGGCATTACTATAAATAACCATAATCCTGTATCAATATACAAGAGATGAACTATCCTGTATCGTGATTCTCTTGACTTAGCGCCTTACCGTATCCGCCCCCCATCAATAAAAGCTCCGGCGACGTAAAATAACCTGTCAAATAGGAAAGAAGGAGATGGAACGATGGAAAACATGACATACTCACGCATGCTCCCTAATTTACTAGTAGGAGGCGTGTCTACGGTACACGATAGAAGGAATATTTTGCACTGTTGCCGAATCAATTTACAGCTATCAACAAATGTCGAAATTGATGATTAAATGATTAAAATTGAATTATTTCGTTCCGATAGAATCGAGCTCTTTAAAATAGTACATTTCAAAAATGGAAGGTGCAAGATATTTTCACCAGGAGGAGAAAGTTTTTGGTTAAAAAAATCCAGCACCCTGGAGATTTTTTAAAACGTGGCAACTTTGCGTGCGAGTAGTAAAGGAAGATAGATAGAGTCGAATGAAGCCGATCGCGCGCCACACTCGGCTCTGCCTCTAAGGCTCCTATGATGATATATAGAGTAGACGACTTATAGTTAAACCGCGCTGGGAAGTGGCCCAGATTACTGTGACTTTACAGAATCAACTCTAAAACCGATATCCTGTACGGACGCTAAGCACTTAAGACTTTTTAATACTTCCTAGGGATTTTCTTGAAAACCGTCGAGTTCTGCGATTGACACTGATTTGTAAGATCGTCCGACGACAAACGAAGACAAAAAAAAAAAGATAATTTTTCAGTGTAATTTTTTATTTCGATCGAGTGTATAGAGTGTTCAAGACTGTGATAGATTTGTGATTTTTTTTCTCGTTCAGGCGATTGCTAACGGCGTCCATTTAATTAAGGTAGGTTTGTTTAATTTATGTATTTTTCAAAAAATAAATGGGTCTTTATAATAATTTTATATTCAATTTAAGTAGTTTCCCTTTCCAAAAAATCATTTAAGCTATATATCAATATTTTACAGTCTAAGATATGTAGAGGTTGTTTAAAAATGATAAATTATTATTCAGACAGCATAAATTTAATGAATTTGTGTGTAAGACAATATAAGTGGGTACACTAAAAATTTTGTTAATAAAATAATAAAAATTTAAACTAAATTTTAATTTTATCAAATTATTAGTTAAAAATGTCAAATTCTACCACTAAGTATAAAAATTACACTCAAACAATGTTCCGTCGGAAAACCTACACTTCACTATGGATATCGTTTATATTTTAGATAAATATGGATAAAATAAATAGGTGATAAAATGAAATATATTATATTATAAGTAAGGCGTGGATTAATATTCAAGAAAAATTGAAAAAATATGCACATTTATATTCATTAAAAGTGCACAGTTTCAACTGAAATATGCAGTATTATTATGCAAAAATATCTCTAAAAAAATGATGATTTAATAAACACAGATATAATAAAAAAATTAATTATCATTTTTCTGTCTGCAGCAAGTAATAATCATATGTTTTTCTAAATTTTCTAATGTAAATGATTGGCGCCTATCTGTTAATTAGACATGATGAACTTATGGAAATCTTCTGATAAATTTTTAAAACAAGTAGTAAATTGTTAACTAAGTACCTACAGGATATTATGTTATTTTTGGCACAATTAGAAAACAATTGGAAGATAATACTGTAATTCTCGTTAATGGGTGGATTAGGGATTTCCACAGGTAAAGACTTTACCCCAATAGTTTTACTTCAAATCCTTTTTTAGTCCAATAAATAAAGGTTCCCAGAAACGATTGACTAGTAATTGAACATCCTGAAAATTCTCACACCGAATCGCCATTTTGGTTTTCCGCCAATATGTCCTAAAATATGGCATTTAGAGAATTTTTATATGAGGAAAAAATGAAGATCAGATCATTATCTACAAAAATGGTCCTGATAATTTTTGCCAAAAACTCGATAGTTTTCGAGATAATGGCCTTCCTTCAAGCGGAATCCTTGCAGGATCTTTGCACTTACTCATGATTGGGCGAACACATTATTCAATATCTCAGGTAAAAATCCGTATTTTTTTTCGATTCAAAATTCAGATGAAAGGGGAAATCCACAGCTATCAGATCCAATGATTCAAGGCACATTTTTTTATTTCCACCATATTTATAAAATGGGTCAAAGATTTCGTAATAACTTTTTTTTCGAGTGTTGGGAAATTACTCATATTTTTCTTAATAATAGACATTTTCTCTCGATTTTTTGTTATCACGGGTCCTTTAAAGGTCTTTATCGATCTCAGACATTTTCATTGGCCAACTTTCTTGACCCTCGATTTTTCAGTTGGTGTTTTCATTTCCAAATTTTTGCTGACTTTCGAGGTTGGGAATATTTTGCGAACAATCACCATTCTCCTTTTTGGTTGTGCCCTCATTTTTTTTCTCGAGTTTAGTGGTTTTTCAGAAATCCATGAAACCTCAAAATTGCGGATTTTTCAACATCGGTTTTTGCGAAAAATATTATTGTTGCGAAAAAAATTATAAGGACCATTTTTTTAGATAATGAACTACTCTTCATTTTTCCTCTATAGAAAAATTCTCTAAATGCCATATTTTAGGAGATGTTGGCGGAAAACCAATTTTTGGAACTCTGGGGCCGAGAATACCCCCCCCAAAATGGCCTACCCTTCACGGAAAATCATGGACCGGCAGAATTTTTGTACACTTTCCCTTCTTTTCATTCTTCATTTACTGGACTATTTGTGTTTAAATAATTTGTATCATTATTTTTATTAATACCAAAAAATTACAAAATATTCAGAAAATATGCACAAAATTGGTAAAATATTCAAAAATTATTAAAATATTCAAAAAGTGCATATAATATATTATTGCATAAAATATACATTTGCATAAAAATCCGCGCTTTAATTATACCTACGTATACAAGGTAGATTCTTAATATTTTCACTTTTAGTGAAAAATCTTTTGTTTTTATTTTTATAATCTTTTTTAGACTCGTGTTCGACAAATGAACCTCTATTTTTATTTTTTTTAGTTTTCAAATTTTTTCAAAAAATTAAACATCAAACTTGTGATCTCTTACTTATATTCTATGTATCTTTTAACTCAAAATTCCTAAAGTTAGATCTGTATTTCATCAATTTGTATCAGCACTTTCTCATCTATTTTCTCCAGCAAATTCTATTTCTTTGATTGCTGCACTTCTTTTCGTACTATCCCCATTGTTTGTTGTAATAATCGGTCTTTTGCGCCTCTTTTTAATTAATAGAATGTCTCATCTTATTTGCTATGATATTTCCTAATGGTATTTTTTATAGTTACAATCCGATCAATTTTATCAATGAGCAACTTTCTTATAAAGTACGACCAGAAATCTAAGAAGGTCGTAAATCGATATAAGCCGACGACCCTCATTATTACCTATTGTTCGAAAAATAGATAAGCGATAAAAGTGTATTTCCCTTAAAAGATTCCGGATTAAAATATGCAATAAAACAGTAACAAGCAACTTCATAAGTGCGTGAATATTAAATTTAATTCTGAACAACTTGAATTTTTTCAATTATATTCAAGCGATTTTTCTTAATAATTACCTTAACCATTATACCTACCTATAAAACAAAATTTAACGGCTAGGGCACGTACAACTCTGCGTAGACTCGACCGCCTGCTGTTAACTCAAGTGCTGGTTGATTTATGACCTTCTTAGATCTCTGGTTGTAATTTACCTACTCTAAATTAAATCTAAAGAATTCCATATTTTTTACAACTCTGCGTAGACTCGACCGCCTGCTGTTAACTCAAGAGCTGGTTGATTTATGACCTTCTTAGATCTCTGGTTGTAATTTACCTACTCTAAATTACTACAATGAAAACATTAAATCTAAAGACTTTCATATTTTTTATAACTCTGCGTAGACTCGACCGCCTGATGTTAACTCAAGTTCTGGTTGATTTATGACCTTCTTAGATCTCTGGTTGTAATTTACCTACTCTAAATTACTACAATGAAAACATTAAATCTAAAGACTTTCATATTTTTTACAACTCTGCTTAGACTCGACCGCCTGCTGTTAACTCAAGTGCTTGTTAATTTATGTCCTCCTTAGATCTCTGGTTGTAATTTACCTACTCTAAATTACTACAAGGAAAACATTAAATCTAAAGACTTTCATATTTTTTACAACTCTGCGTAGACTCGACCGCCTGCTGTTAACTCAAGTGCTTGTTGATTTATGACCTTCTTAGATCTCTGGTTGTAATTTACCTACTCTAAATTAAATCTAAAGAATTTCATATTTTTTACAACTCTGCGTAGACTCGACCGCCTGCTGTTAACTCAAGTGCTGGTTGATTTATGACCTTCTTAGATCTCTGGTTGTAATTTACCTACTCTAAATTAAATCTAAAGAATTTCATATTTTTTACAACTCTGCGTAGACTCGACCGCCTGCTGTTAACTCAAGTGCTGGTTGATTTATGACCTTTTTAGATCTCTGGTTGTACTTTATCTACTCTAAATTACTACAATGAAAACATTAAATCTAAAGACTTTCATATTTTTTATAACTCTACGTAGACTCGACCGCCTGCTGTTAACTCAAGTGCTTGTTGATTTATGACCTTCTTAGATCTCTGGTAGTAATTTACCTACTCTAAATTAAATCTAAAGAATTTCATATTTTTTACAACTCTGCGTAGACTCGACCGCCTGCTGTTAACTCAAGTGCTTGTTGATTTATGACCTTCTTAGATCTCTGGTTGTACTTTACCTACTCTAAATTACTTCAATGAAAACATTAAATCTAAAGGGTTTTTGCATATTTTTTATAACTCTGCGTAGACTCGACCGCCTGCTGTTAACTCGAGTGCTGGTTGATTTATGACCTTCTTAGATCTCTGGTTGTAATTTACCTACTCTAAATTAAATCTAAAGAATTTCATATTTTTTACAACTCTGCGTAGACTCGACCGCCTGCTGTTAACTCAAGTGCTTGTTGATTTATGACCTTCTTAGATCTCTGGTTGTACTTTATCTACTCTAAATTACTTCAATGAAAACATTAAATCTAAAGACTCTTATATTTTTTATAACTCTGCGTAGACTCGACCGCCTGCTGTTAACTCAAGTGCTGGTTGATTTATGACCTTCTTAGATCTCTGGTTGTAATTTACCTACTCTAAATTACTACAATGGAAACACTAAATCTAAAAACTTTCATATTTCTTAACGATTTATCACTAACTAACCTACACTAACTAACTAGCGTGTGCACAATCACTGCTATCTGTGTTTCCAAAGATACATTACAAAAGCTCGTAAGTTTTGATCCTTTTGAGTCTTCTCTTCTGGTTGGAATTGTCCTTGACGTTCGTGATTTGGTAAATTTGCTTATAGTCTCATTAATAGTATCAATTTCCAAGTTTCGATGGAGGTCACTGTTTCTTCTATACCAAGGATCATTAACCATGCTCTGTACTTTGTTTTGATACCCCTGGATTACATCTAAGCTACTTTTGCTAACAAACTGGTTCAATCGTTAACTTTATTAACAGAAATTTACAGCTAGTTGTTGCTTCTTCGTGATCTTTGTCTACAGTAATTATAGCACTAGCGTCGGCAAAAGTTGGTATCAGAGCAAGTTCAGTGCTTTGACTTCCTTAAGTTCCAAGTAAGCTTCATCCTGCAAATCAACATCGAAAGGGATAGAGGCCAAAATATCCTTATACTCTCAGATAGTCGGGCAGTACTGAAATCTTTAGCATGTCCCAGATCAGATTTAGACTGGTCTGGGAGTACCTTAAAAAACACCCTGGCAAGCCACAATAGAGTGATACTTAAGGTTGTACATCTCCAAAGCAGTAACACTTATCCTAAGGAAGCACATGCATACAATTGGCATATTGTGCATGCAAAAGGAGGAAACAGTCTCAAACATTATCTTCGAAGGTGAAGCACTCTCTAGAGCGCCCAATGGAGGATATCTCCAAGAAGGATCTAGTGAAAAGACCGTTGAGACTGATTAGGACCTAAAGGCTGATGCCGAGGACTCGAAGTCTTTGACTGGTGGTGCCGAACAAATCAATCAAGCATCTTCCAGCTTGACTTTGACTATGGAAGACATTACTATTGTCATCACTCCGTTTTTTATTCTTCTATGCTTATAGTTTATTACACGTTTTACCATAAATCCATTATTTCCTTTCTTTTTCCAGTTCTCGACTTTAACCTTAACAAAAGTACCAGTGGTATCCAAAGGTGTTTCCTTGAGACGAATAACAGTGATAAGTACTTAAATAAACAACATTTTAATGTATCATTAGAGTACGCCACTGTACTTATAATTATCAATTAATTACGAGTATGTTATTTACATGAATTATCACCTGACAATGTACCTCTGAACCATATCAGAACGTTTCCGAACGACCAAAGTCTAAACGGTATATATATATATATATATATATATATATATATATATATTACACAGCGCTAATGGATGTAGAGATATGAATTATATTTAGACAACTATAAATCATTCCTTATCATCTAGAAGCCACATGTGTTGTAAAATTTGGCCTACAAAAATTTTTTATAATGTTTATTGACAACTTATCTCGCTCTCCATATTTGCAGAACTATATTTTTGATGTGACACTATATTAGAAACACTCCTTCTTGGTTGATTTTGTGATGAGTAGAAAATGATCGATTCACCCTAATCCACGATAATAACCATTGACTTTATTAGTTTATTGAAATAAATCGTCAAAAGACCGAATTAAGTCCTGGGAATACTGAGGCTAAGTCTGTAGATTTGCGTCTAGTCCGACACATCGACCTGGATTTCGGTCTTAGTGCGAAGCTTTTCTACATATACCCACAGATTTCCAGATTCTACTCCGATCAGTGTCGGACTTAAAAGGGATTATGGGACTTTTAGTTGTTACTGTTGGATTTTGGATGGTAATAATACAAACTAGCTTAACGAAATCTTTTTTTTATGCAAATAACTTCATTTGACAGGTTTTATTTTTCTTCTTCTATATTGTTTCTAAAGTTCCTGAATCTATTCAAACGCTCTTTCTAAATTAATAAAATCTATGTAGACGTCACCGCCAAGATTAAAACTAAGACCCATTCTCCATCCCAACTTCTCCAGCATTAACCTCATTGTTTTGACCACTTCCCTTGTCCTTGTAACAACTTTCCAAAAGTTGAACTGGAACTGAATAGCTACATCTTCTTTTGATTCCCGTTTATAGTGATCCCCCAACATCCATTCATTTCTTTGGATTGCGCACAGCGGCCAAGGCACTTGATCCATATTATCTACCTCCATTCCAGAAGCTTTGTGTTCTCTATAAAAGTTTGACTGGGGGGATTTTGAGTACCTAGTTGGTTGTATTAATTCCTCTCCAAAGTGCTTTTGTATGAATCCTTGCAAATTCTCATAGAAGCAAAGCATTCTTTAGTCCACATACGTTTACTGACTTTTCCTATTTTATGTAGATATTTCCTCAGGAAAAACTGTCCAGTGACCAGGTCGGCAGCTATCTTCAAATTTCTCTTACCCAGTTTCAGTAGCCTGGTTGAGAGTTCCTCGTCTATCTTGTTCAGTTAACTCTTTGTTTGGAGGTGACCTTCTTTATCCTCTCTCAATTTCCAAACAGGTTTTCATCCCACAATATTCTCCATCCAAACTTCTCCAGTATTAACCTCATTGTTTTGACCACTTCCCTTGTCCTTGTAACAACTTTCCAAAAGTTGAACTGGACCTAAATAGCTACATCTTCTTTTGATTCCCCTTTATAGTAATCCCCTAACATCTATTCATTTCTTTGGATTGCGCTCAGCGGCCAAGGCACTTGAGCCATATTATCTACCTCCATTCCAGAAGCTTTGTGTTCTCTATAACAGTTTGACTGGGGGGATTTTGAGTACCTAGTTGGTTGTATTAATTCCTTTCCAAAGTGCTTTTGTATGAATCCTTGCAAATTCTCATAGAAGCAAAGCATTCTTTAGTCCACATACGTTTACTGACTTTTCCTATTTTATGTAGATATTTCCTCAGGAAAAACTGTCCAGTGACCAGGTCGGCAGCTATCTTCAAATTTCTCTTACCCAGTTTCAGTAGCCTGGTTGAGAGTTCCTCGTCTATCTTGTTCAGTAAACTCTTTGTTTGGAGGTGACCTTCTTTATCCTCTCTTAATTTCCAAACATGTTTCCATCCCAAAATATTTGATGTCGTTCTTCGAAAATCCTGGAATCTTGGCGAAAATGTTTTCCCTTTTACTCACACCCAAGTTTTCAGGGAAAAAACTCAAATGTGAGTGCAGGAATTGAATGTTGATAGTTATAAGATCATTTAATTTGGCTGGTGTAGCTGGTGGAGAGATAAATCGTCAGAATCATCTTCTAGTATTTTTCTACCCCAATTAGCTGGGAAATTTTGATTCGGAAAATACTTTTAATGTAGAATTCACTTATTAACTGTCTTGTAGCAGAAAAGTAGCAGTCACTTTCATTATGGTCGCCAACTGGGCACATTAGTGCAGCTAGGTAATATTTAGACCGTCAACCAGCTGGCTAATTGGACTAAACAGAAACTGGCCAACTCAACACCCAGTATGTATTAGAAAACATAAGTTTAAGACCTCAAGGGTTTGGTCAGAGCTTGGCCTGTACCCCTTTCCATAATATTGGTCAACCAAATGAAAGGTTTATCCTGATGACCATTGGAGTAAAAGGAAACTACAGTTTTTACACTTGAGGTACCCACTTTTTATCTTGGTTAGCAAAATAATGAAGGTATGCACTTTTTAACGAATCTACAAAGTGTCTTCTGCCCACAAACTTTGGTTATAGTACATCTGCTCAACATTTCAATTCAATTTTAAGCAGGATAATAGAAAAAATGGTTGATGAAAAAAAATGATTTGACCATAAAAAAGTTGACTTATTTTATATTAAAATTTGTAAACGTTCATGGTAAGTTGTGGGAATTTATAATAATTCGATTTTTCAACAACTACATCACTTTATCTAACAAGGGATAGAGAAACTTCTGTTAAAAACTTTATCTAACAGAATATAGAAACTTCTTCAACTCGAAAGGGTGTTTTTTTTAAATTCTAACAATATTTTTTTTAAATTTTCGATATGTTTGAATGAACTAATGGTAGGTAAATTAAATAAAATGTATTGGTGGTGGTAAATTAGTTGGAACGTGGCGCATTGGCAAAGGCGGTCGGACCTTATAGCAAGGAAAACGCGCCAAGCTTAGTATCCGCAAAGCTCTCAGACCGACGCCGACGTCGCCGCCTTTTACCGCTGCCGCGACGCTTCATGATCCGATCTAAACCTGGCCAAAGCTGTTTTTAAGCTCCACAGCTTTTTTCGTGGACTTAAGCGACTTTTGGTCTTTGTTTCACGTCGCACCTGGATTTACTTACCGCCTTTTTAAGTGATCTCCAGATTTTAACACTGAGTGATTTTAGTTGGGTGATTTGTGGCAATCGCTCGTTCGGATTTTCTTTTAGGCCTACAAATTATTTAGAATAGCATTTCATTTAAAGGTAACGACGTTAAAATTAATTATTTATCAAAAAAAAAACAATCAATGACGAAAAAGTCTTATGGAGTCATTACTCAATGTTACGAAGCGCGTTGTTAATTGAAAAAAATGTTGACATAAGTAAGTTTAGGCACATGATTGCTTTTTTAAAACGAAATTCCGATTCTTATTATATATATATATATATATATATATATATATATATATATATATATATATATATATATATATATATATATATATGTTAAAGGCCAAACTGTTTTTTAGGACTAATTCGTCCTAAGTGCGTTTGGATAAACTAGTTTCTCCTAGGCCAAACTAGTTTATCCTAACGCACTTAGGATCGTTTCAACCAGACAGCAATAATGTTTTCAACGTCTTGATTGGCACTCTCTACTGAGCCTTGGCTCTGACTATGTCTCGGCTTTCCCTGAACAATTTTCAGTTCTGGTCTTAGACTGGCTAGCTCAGTTATAACACGGTTAACAAATTGTGTTGTAGAATGCAAGGGGCTCCAAAAGTTAGAAAAATATCATTGAGGTAGTAGGCTACCTCTTCTGATCTCTTGCTTTCTAATGGGCGAAGTAATACGAATTTAGTCAAATGATCCTGGTAGACCATGATGAATTTGAATTTTCCATCTGGTTGGCTCTGAAAGTCAATTAAGTCCTGTTTATATCAGAGTGAAGAATTGGTTTGGATACTAATCCTCTCTCCTTCTTTGTTCTCTTTTGTTCCAAAAAGGGTCCATTACTCAAAATCTTCCTCTTACTGGATGGCAACCAACAAATAATGAACCAACAACAACATGTGGCACACCTCCAATGCCAAAACTTCAACGTTGGCGGTTTCAATCGTTTGAGTGCAATATATTCTCCAACAATACGAACTCCTGTAGAACAAAATACTAAACCGTATATTCCACAACTAATTCAGAACGAGAACCTATAAAATCCAGCAGGGGATGATTTCCCAGTCATTAACAAAATTCAGATTCTCGTTCGATGCACTTTTGGAAACCAAGCCATCTAGTAGAAAGCACAAAAGTGACTGACACTTCCTCAACTTCAGTACAGAATACTACCATAAAGAAACCTACCCGAAACATACATCCGAACTACACTGCTCACTACACCGAGCGTGTTCAGCACAGATCAAGTCATAAAGTGCTACTCTTCCTTCTATGTAAGCCACGGCATGACAAACGAACGCTTTTATCCAAGACCCGACTGACACGGCCAATTTTCAATGTCATCCAACAAATAATTCCACTTTGTAAACAATGGACAGAAATAATAAAGTCTGTATTAAGGATTATTCGAATAAATTTGAGCAATAGATAGGACCACAATACCCCCCTGCCAACGTTAACCCCCTGCCCAAAAGAAAGAGTCAAGAGGTGACAAATCAGGTGAACGTGCCGCCCACATAATTTCTGGAGAGTTGTTTGCTATCCAGTGGTTATCGAAACGGTTTTGTAGGTGGTCGCTAACGATTCTCGCATTGTGTGGAGGAGCTCCGTCTTGTTGCTTGTTTCTTGATTACTTACTCCGTTTTCCATCTTGTTCTGGGTCTACCTCTTCTTCGCCTTCCTCCTATGGAGCTATATATCAATACTTTCGGTAGCCTTCCTGTTTCCATTCTTTCTATACGTCCTAACCATCTTAGTCTTTGAGACTTTATATAATTCTTCGAGCTCTTTGTTTGTCCTTCTTATCCAAATTCCATTTTGCAATTTTCCTCCAAATATTTTCCTCAGTAGGTACTTTTCTTTCCCATCAATTCCGATTCTTACACATCCAAAAAGTCCAGAATTTCAACTAAGGAAAATATTGCAAGGTTCTTACAAGAGGCTGAGATTGAAAAATATTTGCTAGTGAAAGCGTCAATGATAATAAAAGTGCATACTGAAGTGAGGAGCTAAAAAAAAATGGGAAGATGTGTACGATGAAGGGACTGTTTTTAGAATAGTAATATCTAGTAAAAAAACAAATGTTTATGGAGAATTCTTCGGAATGCCTGGTGATATCGAAGGAGTAAATATGGTACTTACCCTTCTCCTTTTATTTTTGTACTTTAGAAACTACAAATGTACGAAGCAGCCAGTTGATAAATTATTATGTCTTCGTGAAGAATTGTGCACGTAAAATGTAAACATTACCAAATATATTTAAAAACATCTACAGATCTTCGTATCTAAAAATTACTAACAGTTTTCTTTATTTTCAGCCATCATAGGATAATGAAAATACAATCGACAAACTAAACTGGTTAAAATCACTTTCGTTAAATTCACCTACGATACAATGGAACGCCTGGAATCCATGCAGGATCCTTCGTTGTGTTTACAAGACCTCGTGACTGGCGTTACGACGTCTTCGGCGAATTCGGACATTCACGGTCATCATCCCTTGCACGACACCACTGTTTCCGTAAGTTCGGCTATTTCCGGCATAATGAGTTGCACGTCTTCGTCAGTTCTCGGTCATCACGTGACTTCGCATGAATCACCGCATCATCCCGGAGTGGTTCCCCATACTCCATCGCTGCACCACGAACCTCTGGAGAAGCTAAAACGTGGTGAGTTCGTTCCAAATCGGATATTATATGCTTATCTTCGGTTGTTATGAAATAATTCTGGAAATCAGATTGACGTAAAAATAATGATAATTTTATTCCTTTGAAGAGAGAGAGAGACTTTCCAGTACTTTTCGTTATCACTCTTGAAAACAATACAATTTTATAGTCAATATACGCGTGAAACGGTCTAAAAATTTTCAATTCAATGTTATTTCTTTGGTTAAAAATAAACACCGTACGAGATAAGCCCAATCGATATAAAGATAAAATATTTATCTCTATAAAATAGATACGTAATAATGATATAGAATGCATAGTGATGATCGACTATATACAAATAAATTCACTTCCAAGTGACAGTCTACAACTACAACAACTCCATCTATCGAACGAATTTAATCTTACAAAATATCTTTTTCTTTATAAAGATTAATTTTCCATTCCCTCATTTATTCTTTCACTAATAAATAAATATTTCAATAATGAATGAAAACTAATTGATAAAATATTCATTAAAGCAATTATCTATCTATCTATCTATCTATCTATCTATCTATCTATCTATCTATCGGTGTTAATTATTTGTAACAGTCATTTTTTCTTATAATGGCTTCTTATAGCACCTCATAAATATAAAAATCCATGTCGTTACTCACCATCGTAAAATTTATCATCTGATAAAATATAATCCTATAATTGATAACTTTTATCGACAATTAGAAACAATAAAACTTCGATCTGAACGATTCATTGTTAAAATTCGGAAAAATGATGTTTTTCAAGCAAAATTTAGATAAATTTATCTCCAATTTTTTTATTTTCAGTGTTTTCATTAATTTTTACCTCCTCCTAACCCTACTATTTCCTCTCTTTCTTTTCACTATTTTTTTTATCCCTCTCCTCGTTTACTCCATATTTCATACTATATTCACTCTTTCTTTGCTTTTGTACCAAAATCTCCAATATGCATTACAACCTTTCCATTCGCTTATCTTCTTTAATTTTCCTGTTCTTTCACCTTCCAGGTGTTTTTTCATCTTCTCTATCTTTCCCATTCTTTTTCTGATCCTTTTTCTCCTACATCCTTCTTATTCCTTTTGTTTTCGACCAATCTCATATAACAATTTCAAAATTTTTTTTCATAACTTTATTTCTCTTTTACTCAATTTTGCTCCATCTACTTATTCTCCCTCTTTTCTTCCTCACTCTATGTCTTTATTTTCCTTCTTCTTCATTTTCTTTTGTGGAATTAAATCAGTAAAATATACATTATAACCTTTCCATAGGTTTATCTTCTTTAATTTTCCTGTTCTTTCACCTTCCAGGCGTTTTTTCATTATCTGTATCTTTCCCATTCTTTTTCTGATTCTTCTTCTCCTACATACTTCTTATTCCTTTTCTTTTCGACCAACCTCATAAAACAATTTCAAAATTTTTGTTTTCATAAGTTTCTTTCTCTTTTACTTAATTTTACTCCATCTGCTTTTTCTCCTTTCTTTCTTCCTCACTTCATTTTCCTTCTTCTTCATTTTTTTTGTGGAATTAAATCAGTAAAATATACATTACAGCTTTTTCCATATGCTTATCTTCTTTAATTTTCCTGTTCTTTCACCTTCCAGGCATTCTTTCATTTTCTCTATATCTTTACCATTATTTCTCTGATCCTCCTTCTCCTGCATCCTTGTTATTCCTTTTCTTTTCGACCAATCTGATATAACAATTTCAAAATTTTTGTTTCTTTCTTTCTCCTTTGCTCAATTTTGCTCCATCTGCTTTTTCTCCTTTTTTCCTTTTTTTCTTCCTCACTTTATTTTCCTTCTTCTTAATTTTCTTTTGTAGGATTGAATTAGCAAAACTTACATCATAGCCTTTTCCAAACGCTCATCTTCTTTAATTTTCCTGTTCTTCCACCTTCCCAGCGTTTTTTAATTTTCTCTATCTTCCCCATTCTTTTTCTGATCCTTCTTCTCATACATCCTTCTTATTCCTTTTCTTTTCGACCAATTTCATGTAACAATTTCAAAATTTTTGTTTCTTTCATTCTCCTTTACTCAATTTTGCTCCATCTGCTTTTTCTCCTTTTTTTCTTCCTCACTTTATATTCCTTCTTCTCCATTTTCTTTTGTAGAATTGAATTAGCAAAATTTACATTACAGCCTTCTCCACGCGCTTATCTTCTTTAATTTTCCTGTTCTTTCACCTTCCAGGCATTCTTTCTCTGATCCTCATTCTCCTGCATCCTTCTTATTCCTTTTCTTTTCGACTAATATCACATGATAATTTTAAAATTTCTGTTTCTCTCTTTCTCCTTTACTCAATTTTGCTTCATCTGCTTTTTCTCCTTTTTTTCTTCCTCACTTTATATTCCTTCTTCTTCATTTTCTTTTGTAGAATTGAATTAACAAAATTTACATTACAGCCTTTTCCATTCGCTTATCTTCTTTAATTTTCCTGTTCTTTCACCTTCCAGGCATTCTTTCTCTGATCCTCATTCTCCTGCATCCTTCTTATTCCTTTTCTTTTCGACTAATCTCATATAACAATTCCAAAATTTTTGTTTCTTTCTTTCTCCTTTACTCAATTTTGCTCCATCTGCTTTTTCTCCTTTTTTTCTTCCTCACTTTATTTTATTTCTTCTTCATTTTCTTTTGTAGAATTGAATTAGCAAAATTTACATTACAGCCTTCTCCACACGCTTATCTTTTTTAATTTTCCTGTGCTTTCACCTTCCAGGCATTCTTTCTCTGATCCTCCTTCTCCTGCATCCTTTTTATCCCTTTTCTTTTCGACTAATCTCATATAACAATTCCAAAATTTTTGTTTCTTTCTTTCTCCTTTACTCAATTTTGCTCCATCTGCTTTTTCTCCTTTTTTTCTTCCTCACTTTATTTTCCTTCTTCTTAATTTTCTTTTGTAGGATTGAATTAGCAAAATTTACATTACAGCCTTTTCCAAACGCTCATCTTCTTTAATTTTCCTGTTCTTTCACCTTCCAGGCGTTTTTTAATTTTCTCTATCTTTCCCATTCTTTTTCTGATCCTTCTTCTCGTACATCCTTCTTATTCCTTTTCTTTTCGACCAATTTCATATAACAATTTGAAAATTTTTGTTTCTTTCTTTCTTCTTTACTCAATTTTGCTCCATCTGCTTTTTCTCCTATTTTTCTTCCTCACTTTATTTTCCTTCTTCTTAATTTTCTTTTGTAGGATTGAATTAGCAAAATTTACATCACAGCCTTTTCCAAACGCTCATCTTCTTTAATTTTCCTGTTCTTTCACCTTCCAAGCGTTTTTTAATTTTCTCTATCTTTCCCATTCTTTTTCTGATCCTTCTTCTCGTACATCCTTCTTATTCCTTTTCTTTTCGACCAATTTCATATAACAATTTCAAAATTTTTGTTTCTTTCTCATTTACTCAATTTTGCTCCATCTGCTTTTTCTCCTTTTCTTCTTCTACACTTTATTTTCCTTCTTCATTTTCTTTTGTAGAATTGAATTAGCAAAATTTACATTACAGCCTTTTCCATACGCTTATCTTCTTTAATTTTCCTGTTCTTTCACCTTCCAGGCATTCTTTCATTTTCTCTATATCTGTCCCATTCTTCCTCTGATCCTCCTTCTCTTGCATCCTTCTTATTCCTTTTCTTTTCGACCAATCTCATATAACAATTTCAAAATTTTTGTTTCTTTTTTCTCCTTTACTCAATTCAACTCCATCTGCGTTTTCTCCTTTTTCTATTCTCCACTTTATTATCCTTCTTCTTCATTTTCTTTTGTGGAATTGAATTAGCAAAATTTACATTACAGCCTTTTCCATACGTTAATCTTCTTTAATTTTCCTGTTCATTCACCTTCCAGGCATTCTTTCTCTGATCCTCCTTCTCCTGCATCCTTCTTACCTATTCCTTTTCTTTTCGACTAATCTCATATAACAATTCCAAAATTTTTGTTTCTTTCTTTCTCCTTTATTCAATTTTGCTCCATCTGCTTTTTCTCCTTTTTTTCTTCCTCACTTTATTTTCTTTCTTCTTCATTTTCTTTTGTAGAATTGAATTAGCAAAATTTACATTACAGCCTTTTCCATACGTTAATCTTCTTTAATTTTCCTGTTCATTCACCTTCCAGGCATTCTTTCTCTGATCATCCTTCTCCTGCATCCTTTTTATTCCTTTTCTTTTCGACTAATCTCATATAACAATTCCAAAATTTTTGTTTCTTTCTTTCTCCTTTACTCAATTTTGCTCCATCTGCTTTTTCTCCTTTTTTTCTTCCTCACTTTATTTTCTTTCTTCTTCATTTTCTTTTGTAGAATTGAATTAGCAAAATTTACATTACAGCCTTTTCCATACGTTAATCTTCTTTAATTTTCCTGTTCATTCACCTTCCAGGCATTCTTTCTCTGATCCTCCTTCTCCTGCATCCTTCTTATTCCTTTTCTTTTCGACTAATCTCATATAACAATTCCAAAATTTTTGTTTCTTTCTTTCTCCTTTACTCAATTTTGCTCCATCTGCTTTTTCTCCTTTTTTTCTTCCTCACTTTATTTTCTTTCTTCTTCATTTTCTTTTGTAGAATTGAATTAGCAAAATTTACATTACAGCCTTCTCCACACGCTTATCTTTTTTAATGTTCCTGTGCTTTCACCTTCCAGGCATTCTTTCTCTGATCCTCCTTCTTCTGCATCCTTTTTATTCCTTTTCTTTTCGACCAATCTCATATAACAATTTCAAAATTTTTGTTTCTTTTTTTCTCCTTTACTCAATTTTGCTCCATCTTCTTTTTCTCCTTTTTTTCCTCCTCGCTTTATTTTCCTTCTTCTTCATTTTCTTTTGTAGAATTGAATTAGCAAAAATTTACATTACTGCCTTCTCCACACGCTTATCTTCTTTAATTTTCCTGTTCTTTCACCTTCCAGACATTCTTTCATTTTCTCTATATCTTTCCCATTCTTTCTCTGATCCTCCTTCTCCTGCATCCTTCTTATTCCTTTTCTTTTCGACCAATCTCATATAACAATTTCAAAATTTTTTTTCTTTCTTTCTCCTTTACTCAATTTTGCTCCATCTGCCTTTTCTCCTTTTTTTCTTCCTCACTTTATTTTCTTTCTTCTTCATTTTCTTTTGTAGAATTGAATTAGCAAAATTTACATTACAGCCTTTTCCATACGTTAATCTTCTTTAATTTTCCTGTTCATTCACCTTCCAGGCATTCTTTCTCTGATCCTCCTTCTCCTGCATCCTTCTTATTCCTTTTCTTTTCGACTAATCTCATATAATAATTTTAAAATTTTTGTTTCTTTCTTTCTCCTTTACTCAATTTTGCTCCAACTGCTTTTTCTCCTTTTTTTCTTCCTCACTTTATTTTCCTTCTTGTTCATTTTCTTTTGTAGAATTGAATTAGCAAAATTTACATTACAGCCTTTTCCATACGCTTATCTTCTTTAATTTTCCTGTTCTTCCACCTTCCAGACATTCTTTCATTTTCTCTATATCTTTCCCATTCTCTCTCTGATCCTCCTTCTCCTGCATCCTTCTTATTCCTTTTCTTTTCGACCAATCTCATATAACAATTTCAAAATTTTTGTTTCTTTCTTTCTCCTTTACTCAATTTTGCTCCATTTGCCTTTTCTCCTTTTTTTATTCCTCGCTTTATATTCTTTCTTCTTCATTTGCTTTTGTGGAATTGAATTAGCAAAATTTACATCACAGCCTTTTCCATTCGCTTATCTTCTTTAATTTTCCTGTTCTTTCACCTTCCAGGCATTCTTTTTCTGACCCTCATTATCCTGCATCCTTCTTATTCCTTTTCGTTTCGACTAATCTCATATAATAATTTTAAAATTTTTGTTTCTCTCTTTCTCCTTTACTCAATTTTGCTCCATCTGCTTTTTCTCCTTTTTTTCTTCCTCACTTTATATTCCTTCTTCTTCATTTTCTTTTGTAGAATTGAATTAGCAAAATTTACATCACAGCCTTTTCCATTCGCTTATCTTCTTTAATTTTCCTGTTCTTTCACCTTCCAGGCATTCTTTCATTTTCTCTATATCTTTCCCATTCTTTCTCTGATCCTCCTTCTCCTGCATCCTTGTTATTCCATTTCTTTTCGACCAATCTGATATAACAATTTCAAAATTTTTGTTTCTTTCTTTCTCCTTTACTCAATTTTGCTCCACCTGCTTTTTCTCCTTTTTTTCTTCCTCACTTTATTTTCCTTCTTCTTCATTTTTTTTGGTAGGATTGAATTAGCAAAATTTACATTATAGCCTTTCCCATACGCTTATCTCCTTTAATTTTTCTGTTTTTCCCCTTCCAGGCATTCTTTTATTTTCTCTATATCTTTCCCATTCTTTCTCTGATCCTCCTTCTCCTGCATCCTTCTTATTCCTTTTCTCTTCGACCAATCTCATATAACAATTTCAAAATTTTTGTTTCTTTCTTTCTCCTTTACTCAATTTTGCTCCATCTTCTTTTTCTCCTTTTTTTCTTCCTCGCTTTATTTTCCTTCTTCTTCATTTGCTTCTGTGGAATTAAATCAGTAAAATATACAATATAACCTTTCCATACGCTTATCTTCTTTAATTTTCCTGATCTTTTACCTTCCAGGTGTTTTTTCATTTTCTCTATCTTCCTCATTGTTTTTCTGTTTCTCCTTATCCTTTTCGTACAATTTTAATAAGAAAATCTCTCTGTCCAAATTATTGTTTTTCTTAGTTTCTTGCTCTTCTACCTTCATCTCCTCTGTCTTCATCTTCATCTTCATCAATGTTTTCTTCACATTTCTCCTTAACATTATGCTTTCTTTTTTTGGATAAATACACACATCAAAATAATCTAGGGAACAAGATTTAAATTTGTTATAACTCTTTTGGTATGGCATATATAAACTTCAAAATATATGTGAGTGGTACTGATACCATTGCCGTTGAACCCATCATCAAAAAGTGAGAATTGTTAGAAAAGTTCAGAATAAAAAAGACAAACAATGAATGTTAATCATTTTAATAAATTTGGTACGATGTTCAAGAGTAAAAAGTACCTCAATAGGTTGTATGGCCTCTTTTTGCATTAACCACAACCTGGCATCTGTTAGGCATGCTGAAAATGAGGTTATCGATCTCCAGTTGGTTTGAGGTGGTCTAGAGATTAAAAAGACAATCAAAAATCTGTAGAAAGCTCCTCGATGAAGCAAAATACTTCGTCCCATCGAATCCCAAAGATTTCGATAAGATTGAGATCGGGGGACTGCGCAGGCCATGGTAAAACAGGGTCGGTATGATCTACAAGATTTAACCAACCATTCTGGTTTGTAATTAGAAGGGACAACATAACTTGCAGACCAGTTTCGGCGTATTTGTGCCTCATCAGTACAAGGCATATGTTATCGTCCGAGAGTTAACAGGTTTACAGGAAACTGTAATAATTCTTGGTTAAGAATTGCTATTAGTAAATTTTCTGGCTTAAAAACCAACAAAGGATATAGTCCTTTTGGATATGAAGAGATACAAAGGAAGTTACTCACACAAACCAGTGTGAGTAGAGATCGTGTGGAGAGAGTTCTGTACGAGGTTTTTAAACATGACTATGTTATATCGAGACCATAGAGTTTTTCGGAAATCTAGGAGTAAGGAAGATTAAAAACATATATTTGAGACCCTTCCAACGAGCCCTTTTATTTGATATGTCACAGGATTAGAGAGACAGGTATACGAATGAACCATAAAAAGTGTTAGCTAGAACTCAACAAGGAATATCACTCAATACAATAAAACGTTAATAAAAAGTTGCCCAGTATCCTAAGCAGATGAGTTCCCCCAAAAAAGACCTGTCAAATTTCCCATTCATTCCGTTTTTTTTTGTGTGTGTAAACGTAGGAAAGTGTGTTTTTGAAACATGACAAGAAATTTGCCAAACGATAATACCTCTTAGATCGAGCTTACAAGTGTAATACTAAGGATTAGAGGGATCATTAAAATTATGCTTTGGGAATTATGGTATAAAACTTGATAGCGCATCGAAGATTATCCTGGATAAGCATGTTTTGAGAAAGTACTTCTAATTTATTTTTACGCAGTTTTATTTACTTTGAGATTTTTCTTACTTTTCAAGATTTGACTTGGTAATCGTCGCATAAAATGTAGATTACAGGAGATACTTTTTGTAATAACCGGAATTATATTAGCTTTTATAGGCTTTTCGATTTAAAAACAATCAAATTATAAGTTACCGGATTACGGAAGGTGATGCCGAGTAGCAAATGTTTAATTCAATGACAATTTTAAATGAAAACATCAATATTACAATACAAAAATAATGAAAATTGTTATCGACGTTGTTGTCAATGGCCAGAAGGAGTAAAAGTCCAAAATAAACTAATTTCGTTTTTAAATCCTTAACCCCAAAATTTTCTGTCACAGCTAAATGGTATTTTACTTGAGACCAATTCCGATGTGAGATTAACCAAAATTGTAACGGCAGATGTGACTTATTTTCGGGGATGGGGTTGACCACACTATTATACTATCTGTTTGAGTATATAAAGCAAAATTAATGACTTTCAATACAAATAGAGGGTTCCGGAGTCATTTGTAATATGTTCAGATAAGATTTTTCTTTTAGATATAGCTACCTACCATCTATCTAAGTTTTGAAGCTCCGAAAATTATTAAAATATAAGTACAAAACAAGTAGGTACTTTTTGTTTGTAGAGGTTATCTTTTTTTTTAAATAAAAATAAGCTGAATTACAAAATTTTTGCACACATGTTTTTGGTTGAATTTTATTTGAGTTTCGTTATTTATTTAATAAAATTTAATACAATAGAATGATATTTATTGTTCAAATAAATTGGTTAATATTGTTAATATGATAAGATTATACAGTACCAACAATATTGTCTTGGCAAATATGTGTTTTTTCAGTTATTTGGATTGCGCTAAAAAATTTCCAGTTTTCTAGCTCTTCTTCTTCCTCTCTTCCCGGGCATTGAAATCTGGTTTAATCTGCTTTTCTCCATCCATCTGCTCCTTCCTTTTTTGTTTTTGCTCCTTTCATATTTTGCTGCTTCCCTTTTTAACAAGGAGGAGGATCTCAATACAGGGTGTCGCAGGTCTTAGGAGATGATAGAGAGACTAAAAATAAAAAGGAAAGAAAGTCCTCTTGTGACATCTTCATAAAGATAACGGCTTAAGAGATACTTCACAATTCGTCGACACTCGACAATTTTAAATGTAAGCTCGTCGTTTCAAGTTTGCTATTATATTCGTAGATTCAAGGTTTACCATTTAATTATTAGGATTTGCCTTTATTATATTACATAATATTAAGTTTCTTATAATCGATGGTACATTTTTAGTTGTATCTGACAAAATTTTACATCCTGGTCCATTAAAGGAAGATAAAAAAGTAACACCAAACTGTGATGTGATTTTAGGTTACTTTTATCCCATGTTAACAATTAAAAATGTAAATATTGACAGTTTCGTACGGGTCGGAAAGTCGATCGAAAATTTACGGTGACTATAAATATTTTCATATTTCGAAAGTATCAAACTTTGTTCTGAAGAAAAAATTGATTTAGTTTCATAAAGAAAAACATGATTCTTCTCCTTGTAGTGTTTCCTGAATTATTTTAATTCCAAAGAAATAGAAAACGATAAGATTGTTACTACATATTTATTATGATTGTTTACTTTCTTTAAAACCAAAATTTTCGGTATAAAACACCCTGTATAATATACATAGAGCAGTTAAATAATCCCATATTATGATAATATTTAACTGCTGAATGTATTCTATTCATTCGTTTGGATTGTGTTCAACAGCCCAGGCACTTGAACTGAATCTTTGTACCATTTCCCATGTTATCTACTTCTATTCCAGACACTTCGTGTCTTCTATAAAGGCCACTAGTTTGACTGGAGGGATTTTCAGTGGTTGTAATGGTTGTATTAATTCCTCTCCAAAGTCCATCATGTTCACATTTTCTACACAACTTTGCCCATTTTGTGCAGTGTCCAGTCACCAGGTCGGTAACTGTCTTCAAATATCTCTTACCCAGTTGCAATAGCCTGGTTGAAAGTTCCTTGTCTACCTTGTTCAGTAAACTCTTTGTTTGGAGGTGCCCTTGTGGCAACCTCCATTTGAGTTGGTGTTCCCTATCTAGCCAGTATCTTTCTAGCCATCAGTTTTGGAGCCATCAGTGAACCAGATGATTTCTCCAGAATTATCTTCCCTAGATGGGATAATGATGTTCACTCGTTCAGTGAATATATTCTCGGGTGTCATGCTATAAGGGCTTCCATTGATGCCGTCCCCGTGCTGTTCATTGCCCCGGTAATACCAAGAAGGGCTTGTCTTTGGATTGCTGTCCTCCTCCACCAGCCTTATCACAGTTGTGTAAAGCCGGTGAGCCACCTCAGGTCGTATTCTCCAGGTTTTTCCCATAAATCTTCTGCATTGCTAGAAAAACCCTGGTAGTAAATTTTTCCAGGTTTGCCTTCCAATTCAGTTTGGAATCAAAGGTCACTCCCAGATATCCCATATCTATGTATTCTAATTTAAGCTTTTTTCAATTGAAATATTCCCTCTCAGATTTACTAGTTAATTTTTCCCGAATACTTTATTTAGAGTGAAAGTTGATTTAAGAGATGACATCTGGTTTTGTTATTATTTCAAAGGATCAAAAGATCGAGATGTTTATAATAAACCGCAAGTCGACCGTAACCCAATCCGTTCCGGCCAATAAAAAAGAAATTCGATATCTTCTCCAGTATTCACTAATTTTGCAGATGATATAGTCGTTTCTTGGATATTTATCTCAATCGATAAATTTTGAACGGGCGCTTCTGAACTGTCCTAAAAATATCATGTTTCAAATTTCGTTAAATTTGTAAAGGCGGGGATCTAATTTGTTAACATGACGTTTATGTATAATGATAATATTTGTCGATGCAGCTCTCTGTATTTTATTTTAAAGCAATTTTCTTGTTTTTCTGATTCCAATTCTAAATAAAAGTATATATTTGAAAATAATGTAGACGTTTTCGACGAAACACAAAATAGATAACACTTTATAATCTTCCCGGTTAATCCTCGGAATCCGTTCCAAAGTGTTAGTTTATGGTCTCGCCACCTGGCGGTCTAATATGTGACTGATAAATGACTTCCTAAAATCCTAAAGGAAAGTGAGATTAAAGGCTTAGTGGACGTGTCGTGGGCCTGACGGCAAGAATCAACCCTCTTCGTAACTACCCCTTCTCCTCTCACATACTGATTCAGCAATACTGTCAACCTGAGAGAAAATCTACAGCGCTGGACTTTTCGTGATCGAAATAAATGAAAAAAAAAAGAAAAGGAAACTTCTTTTCTTTTCTAGCATCAAAAAAAATTGACACATTCTCAAAAGTGGTTTTCTCATGAACTACTTATTTATTTTGTAGCAATACTGTGAGTTACATTTGAATATAAACAGGGTGGATAAAGATGTTTTTCAAACCAAAATTTGAAGCGCTGTAGGATACAGCAACTGCAACAAACGGTGTCGAAATGTAGTACCATTCTTAATGAACGTCAACGTCTTTTTCTGTAAAGTAGACCAGAAATATAAGAAGGTCATAAATCACTAACCACTTGAGTTATCAACAGGCGGTCGATTATACGCAGAGTTGTACCTGCCTTAGCCATTAAATTTTGTTTTATGATGATGATATTTGGTTAAGATAATTATTAAGAAAAATCGCTTGATTATAATTGAGAATTTTTTAAGTATATATAATATATGATATATAACTATATTTATTGCTGATCTATATTTCGAACAATAGGTAATAATGAGGGTCGTCGGCTCATATTGATTTACGACCTTCTTAGATCTCTGGTCGTACTTCACCAATAATTCAGAATATTTTCGCTGTTGGTGAAACTGCTTGTGTCCAGATTGAAGATGAGATGAGTGCTATTTTTCTGATACGGCCCTGAATAAAAGTAAAAAGCTGCGTCGCCACCGTGTTAACGAGAACGACGTCAGGTGTCTGTCTGGGCGTTTCAAAAAACGTGACGTTATATCTGGATTCTGTGGTTTGACGGTCTCAAACTTGGGGTAAATAATTGGGATTGTATCATCTTACTTTATTTATTAAACGGAAAAAGTACATATTTATTGTATTTAACATTTTATTAAAAAACAAAACTGGTAGCGAAAGTTTTAACTTGTTCAAATATATAAATATCATAAAAACATTTTTGAGAAAAACAAAAAAAATTTGAAGATGAAAAACAAATACACAAAACAAATCGTTGAGTTTATTTAAGTTAATTAATATTTAATTGTGTCCACTTTTTCCTAGCGTGATTAGCAGATCTTCCACCACAAGGCTCCATAGCAATGAGAAGTTGGAACTATACAAAAAAAGGGTCTAATTGCAAGTTTTGATTTTGTCACGCGAATTATTATGGTCCTTCGAGCCGGATACTATTAGTCTCTTAAGGGCCCTTCAGATGGTCGGTTATGATGGGAGATTATGGGTGATCACGATCATGTGGGGAGCATAATCTTCTGTAATAACCCATCATTGTTATGATCGGTGAGTTGTCGGTTTTTCGGGGTCACATCAAAGGTGGCATATGTGTATGTGTAAGACAGTAAAAAACAGCGAAACAGAGGATCACATTGATCCCTTTTCATTTAAATGTCCTTGAGACTGAGTCTAGAGATGTGTTATTGAATGCTCCCTTTTCTACGAGTCGTTGTAATGTTGTTTTAGTGGATTTTCCACTTGTATAGGCCTTGGGTAGGAGTTGATTTACCAACAACGTACCCCCAATGTGCCAGACCAACAATTTTTCTTGTTTCTTGAGTATATAAGAAGTTGGAATTGTATAAAAGAGGGTCTAATTGCAAGTTTTGATTTTGTCACGCGAATTATTATGGTCCTTCGAGCCGGATACTATTAGTCTCTTAAGGCCCTTTAGATGGTCGGTTATGATGGGAGATTATGGGTGAGCTCGATCATGTGGGGAGCATAATCGTCTGCAGTAGCCCATCATTGACATGATCGGTGAGTTGTCGGTTTTACGGGGTCACATCAAAGGTAATTGGTAGCACATGTGTATGACAGTAAAAGACAGCGAAGCAGCAGATCTCATTGATCCCTTTTCATCTAGATGTCCTTGAGACTGAGTCTAGAAATGTGCTATTGAATGCTCCCTTTTCTACGAGTTGGTGTAATGTTGTTTTAGTGGATTTGCCAGTTGTATAGGCTTTGGGTAGGAGTTGATTTACCAGCACCCTAATGTACCAGACCAACAATTATTCTTGTTTCTTGAGTATATAAGAAGTTGGAATTGTATAAAAAAAGGGTCTAATTGCAAGTTTTGATTTTGTCACGTGAATTATTATGGTCCTTCGAGCCGGATAGTATTAGTCTCTTAAGGGCCCTTTATATGGTCAGTTATGATGGGAGATTATGGGTGATCATGATCATATGGGGAGAATAATCGTCTGTAGTATCCCATCATTGTCATGATCGGTGAGTTGTTGGTTTTTCGGGGTCACATCAAAGGTAATTGGTAGCACATGTGTATGACAGTAAAAGACAGCGAAACAGCAGATCTCATTGATCCCTTTTCATCTATATGTCCTTGAGACTGAGTCTAGAAATGTGATATTGAATGCTCCCTTTTCTATGAGTTGGTGTAATGTTGTTTTAGTGGATTTGACTGTTGTATATGCCTTGAGTAGGAGTTGATTTACCAACACCGTACCCCTAATGTACCGGACCAACAATTTTTATTGTTTCTTGAGCATATAAGAAGTTGGTATTGTATAAAAGAGGGTCTAATTGCAAGTTTTGATTTTGTCACACGAATTATTATGGTCCTTCGAGCCGGATACTATTAGTCTCCTAAGAGCCCTTTAGATGGTCGGTTATGATGGGAGATTATGGGTGATCATGATCATGTGGGGAGCATAATCGTCTGTAGTGTCCCATCATTGTCATAATCGGTGAGTTGTCGGTTTTTCGGGGTTACATCAAAGATAATTGGCAGCATATGTGCATGACAGTAAAAGACAGCGAAGCAGCAGATCTCATTGATCCCTTTTCATCTAGATGTCCTTGTGACTGAGTCTGGAGATGTGCTATTGAATGCTCCCTTTTCTACGAGTTGGTGTAATGTTGTTTTAGTGGATTTGCCAGTTGTATAGGCTTTGGGTAGGAGTTGATTTACCAGCACCCTAATGTACCAGACCAACAATTATTCTTGTTTCTTGAGTATATAAGAAGTTGGAATTGTATAAAAAAAGGGTCTAATTGCAAGTTTTGATTTTGTCACGTGAATTATTATGGTCCTTCGAGCCGGATAGTATTAGTCTCTTAAGGGCCCTTTATATGGTCAGTTATGATGGGAGATTATGGGTGATCATGATCATATGGGGAGAATAATCGTCTGTAGTATCCCATCATTGTCATGATCGGTGAGTTGTTGGTTTTTCGGGGTCACATCAAAGGTAATTGGTAGCACATGTGTATGACAGTAAAAGACAGCGAAACAGCAGATCTCATTGATCCCTTTTCATCTATATGTCCTTGAGACTGAGTCTAGAAATGTGATATTGAATGCTCCCTTTTCTATGAGTTGGTGTAATGTTGTTTTAGTGGATTTGACTGTTGTATATGCCTTGAGTAGGAGTTGATTTACCAACACCGTACCCCTAATGTACCGGACCAACAATTTTTATTGTTTCTTGAGCATATAAGAAGTTGGTATTGTATAAAAGAGGGTCTAATTGCAAGTTTTGATTTTGTCACACGAATTATTATGGTCCTTCGAGCCGGATACTATTAGTCTCCTAAGAGCCCTTTAGATGGTCGGTTATGATGGGAGATTATGGGTGATCATGATCATGTGGGGAGCATAATCGTCTGTAGTGTCCCATCATTGTCATAATCGGTGAGTTGTCGGTTTTTCGGGGTTACATCAAAGATAATTGGCAGCATATGTGCATGACAGTAAAAGACAGCGAAGCAGCAGATCTCATTGATCCCTTTTCATCTAGATGTCCTTGTGACTGAGTCTGGAGATGTGCTATTGAATGCTCCCTTTTCTACGAGTTGGTGTAATGTTGTTTTAGTGGATTTGCCAGTTGTATAGGCTTTGGGTAGGAGTTGATTTACCAGCACCATATTGTACCAGACCAACAATTTTTCTTGTTTCTTGAATATATAAGAAGTTGGAACTGTACCAAAAAGGGTCTAATTGCAAGTTTTGATTTTGTCACGTGAATTATTATGGTCCTTCGAGCCGGATAGTATTAGTCTCTTAAGGGCCCTTTATATGCTCAGTTATGATGGGAGATCATGGGTGATCATGATCATATGGGGAGCATAATCGTCTGTAGTATTCCATCATTATCATGATCGGTGAGTTGTAGGTTTTTCGGGGTTACATCAATGATAATTGGCAGCATATGTGTATGACAGTAAAAGACAGCGAAGCAGCAGATCTCATTGATCCCTTTTCATCTAGATGTCCTTGAGACTGAGTCTGGAGATGACTATTGAATGCTCCCTTTTCTACGAGTTGGTGTAATGTTGTTTTAGTGGATTTGCCAGTTGTATAGGCTTTGGGTAGGAGTTGATTTACCAGCACCCTAATGAGCCGGACCAACCATTTTTCTTGTTTCTTGAGTATATAAGAAGTTGCAACTGAACAAAAAAGGGTCTAGTTGCAAGTTTTGATTTTGTCACACGAATTAATATGGTCCTTCGAGCCGGATACTATTAGTCTCTTATGGTCCCTTTAGATGACCAGTTATGGTGGGAGATTATGGGCGAGAACGATCATGTGGGGAGCATAATCGTCTGTAGTAGCCCATGAATGTCGTGATCGGTGAGTTGTCGGTTTTTCGGGGTCACATCAAAGGTAATTGGCAGCGTATTTGTATGACAGTAAAAGACAGCGAAACAGCAGATCTCATTGATCCCTTTTCATCTAGATGTCCTTGAGACTGAGTCTGGAGATGTGCTATTGAATGCTCCCTTTTGTACGAGTTGGTGTAATGTTGTTTTAGTGGATTTGACTGTTGTATATGCCTTGGGTAGGAGTTGATTTACCAACACCGTACCCCTAATGTACCGGACCAACAATTTTTCTTGTTTCTTGAGCATATAAGGAGTTGGTATTGTATAAAAGAGGGTCTAATTGCAAGTTTTGATTTTGTCACACGAATTATTATGGTCCTTCGAGCCGGATACTATTAGTCTCCTAAGGGCCCTTTAGATGGTCGGTTATAATGGTAGATTATGGGTGAGCACTATCATGTGGGGAGCATAATCGTCTGTAGTAACCCATCATTGTCATGATCGGTGAGTCTAGAGATGTGCTATTGAATGCTCTCTTTTCTACGAATTGGTGAAATGTTGTTTTAGTGGATTTTCCAGTTGGGTAGGAGTTGATTTACCTACACCGTATCCCTAATGTGCCAGACCAACAATTTTTCTTGTTTCTTGAATATATAAGAAGTTGGAACTGTACCAAAAAGGGTCTAATTGCAAGTTTTGATTTTGTCACGTGAATTATTATGGTCCTTCGAGCCGGATACTATTAGTCTCTTAAGGGCCCTTTAAATGGTCGGTTATGATGGGAGATTATGGGTGAGCTCGATCATGTGGGGAGCATAATCGTCTGCAGTAGCCCATCATTGTCATGATCGGTGAGTTGTCGGTTTTTCGGGGTCACATCAAAGGTAATTGGTAGCACATGTGTATGACAATAAAAGACAGCGAAACAGCAGATCTCATTGATCCCTTTTCATCTATATGTCCTTGAGACTGAGTCTAGAGATGTGCTATTGAATATTCCCTTTTCTACGAGTTGGTGTAATGTTGTTTTAGTGGATCTTCCAGTTGTATAGGTCTGGGGTAAGAGTTGATTTACCAACAACGTACCCCTAATCTGCCAGACCAACAATTATTCTTGTTTCTTGAGTATATAAGAAGTTGGAATTGTATAAAAAAAGGGTCTAATTGCAAGTTTTGATTTTGTCACGTGAATTATTATGGCCCTTCGAGCCGGATACTATTTGTCTCTTAAGGGCCCTTTAGATGGTCAGTGTATGACTCCGCCAATGTTTGTAACTTACTTGTGATGGTTGTGAGGACGTCAGACTATCTGTCATTGCAAAATTTCATACCGTTGAGGTAATTAAAAGCATTTTTCAAGAATAAAACTATACATTGTATTATTTATTATTGAAATAAGAGCGTAATATATCACGAGTTTATGTGTCAGAACAATAAAATTTAAATATTGACAATATTGCGCTAGCGAAACACAAAACGTTCCATTAAAAATCATGTCGAATGAAAAATAGCTGAGATTACCGAAAAAAAAAACGCCTGAGAATCGAAACAAGTGTCGGCATTTCAGTTATGATAGTAGCGCCCCTCGCGTTAGATTAGCGAATTATTTCGACTGGCTGAAGCTATTACAAAAGGTCCCTCGGATGCGATTCACAGTAGAACGTATCGTTTGTCATTACTTTTTTGTGTAGCGTCGATGTGGAATATTTGATTGATCATCAGGCCGCATAAAAGAGCCGTCAGGGCATTGAATGTTTTGTGTGTGGCACGCATGAATTAGCTGCCAAAAGGGTCTGCGGATATCATCAATACGTTCATATTAGAAATTAATACGCTTTGTTTAGATTCAGGGAGGGGTGAACGTTGAAATATTATTGTCGATCTTCGGGTTATGTTAGATAATCAACTGCAATTGAGGCAATATTCACACTTGTCATATGCATTTATTACCTAATTTTCATTTATACTTCATCGTTTTTATAAAATTAATGGTTAAAAATGACAATTATTGAGGAAAATTAGACATTTTATTTATTAAATGTCATCACAATCACAGTATCAGTGACAGGTGACAAATTCCTCAATTTAACCGATAAATCAAGGAATATGTCAGCTGTCAAAATAACTGTTGCTTCATTTGTTCTTCTTTTCTTATTGGCCTTGTTCAATAAAGTTTTGCGTCACTTGTCAAAGCTATTTTGTTTAAAAAAATGCATTATCACGTTACATGATAATAATTATTAAAAAGTAGAGGTTGTTTCTGTATATCTCCAGATACGTATCTATCTTTTATAACGGCCTGCTATAAAACTATTATTTAAATAACAATGTTTGTGTAAGTAGACGTTAGTCTTTTACAATGTTTATTAAAAAGAACAAACATCTTGTATTTAAGAAAAACCGTGTTTCTCCCAAAAATTCTATTTGTTCAGATCAGTTTTTCTGAGGTAAATACAAAGCAACAATGATATACCCGTGCCTTCAATGTATACACATGAATATGTGGAGATAAACAGTCATTGTCGTTCTATATTTGTTTCTACAATTAAATATGTAATTATGACTTACATAACCTTTTTATTTGTTTTTATATAAAAACTACGTGTACGAACAAAATTTCCGTACGTCAAGAGTATATTTTTCTATTTCAAAATGCTCTTTATTAAGACTTGCTGATATTTTGTATAAAAGAGGGTCTAATTGCAAGTTTTGATTTTGTCACACGAATTATTATGGTCCTTCGAGCCGGATACTATTAGTCTCCTAAGGACCCTTTAGATGGTCGGTTATAATAGTAGATTATGGGTGAGCACGATCATGTGGGGAGCATAATCGTATGTAGTAGCCCATCATTGTCATGATCGGTGAGTTGTCGGTTTTTCAGGGTCACATCAAAGGTAATTGGAAGCGTATGTGTATGACAGTAAAAGACAGCGATTCAGCAGATCTCATTGATCCCTTCTCATCTATATGTCCTTGAGACTCAGTCTAGAGATGTGCTATTGAATGCTCCCTTTTCTTCGAGTTGCTGTAATGTCGTTTTAGTGGATTTTCTAGTTATATAGGCCTTGGATGGGAGTTGATTTACCAACACCGTACCCCTAATGTACCAGACCAACAATTGTTCTTGTTTCTTGAGTATATAAGAAGTTGGAATTGTATAAAAGAGGGTCTAATTGCAAGTTTTGATTTTGTCACACGAATTATTATGGTCCTTCGAGCCGGATACTATTAGTCCCTTAAGGGTCCTTTAGATTGTCGGTTTGATGGGAGATTATGGGTGAGCACGATCATGTGGGGAGCATAATCGTTTTGTTTTGTTTGTTCCACTGACTCCTAGAAGATCTATAGTGTCCCTCAGGCCTCTACCTTAGAAGAATGTATGGTTACCCCTAGTTTAAGCATATCTTCCTCTTCTATCCATTAGTCAACCAGGTATTGGGCTCTAGGATTTTCTAGTTATATAGGCCTTGGGTGGGAGTTGATTTACCTACACCGTACTCCTAATGTACCAGACCAACAATTTTTCTTGTTTCTTGAGTATATAAGAAGTTGGAATCGTATAAAAGAGGGTTTAATTGCAAGTTTTGATTTTGTCACACGAATTATTATGGTCCTTCGAGCCGGATACTATTAGTCTCTTAAGGGTCCTTTAGATGGTCGGTTTTGATGCGAGATTATGGGTGAGCACGATCATGTGGGGAGCATAATCGTTTTGTTTTGTTTGTTCCACTGACTCCTAGAAGATCTATAGTGTCCCTCAGGCCTCTACCTTGGAAGAATTTATGGTTACCCCTAGTTCAAGCATATCTTCCTCTTCTATCCAATAGTCAACCATGTATTGGGCTCTAGGATTCTGTAGTACCATGCAGCAAGACTCATTGATGTTTCAGCACTGTTTCCACCTTCTCTACAAGCTATTGTTTCAGTGGATCTGCCTTTTGAATAAGCCTTGTGTAGGAGTTGTTTTAGCAACACCAAAAACCAACACCGTTATATACTTGACCAAGTTTTTCTTGTGTCTTGAGTATTAATGACAAAAACAAACATGTTTCACTCATCTGGATGGTTTAAAGATGGTTCTAAGAGTATATTAGAAGCTGGAACTGCAAAAAAGAGGACTAAATTGCAAGTTTTTATTGTGTCACACAAAACATTATGGTCCTTCGAGCCGGATATTATGATGGCCCTCTAGATGATCGGTCAGGATCTTAAAAGTTATTGGCTTGAGTATAGATAAATTTCTTTCGACAAACTTCAATTTTGTGGTGTAAAATGCCACATACTTTTTAACTTAAATTGAAATATTCTCGGTATATAATCCTTAATATCGAAAAAACTAATAAATTATTCTGTTAACTTCTGTTAACTATAAATCAAGCGATCTATAAAGAACGAACACAAGGTAGTTGTTGAGTTCTAATTTTCTGGAAGCACATGTTAAACTCAAAAATCGTTTAGCACAAACGACAAGACGTTTAACACCAATTAATGTGAGAGAAGGACAGTGAATTATGGATGCCACTAATTTCTGAACTTGAACAAACATTCCGTGGCTTCTGGGATAATAGTTGAGAATCGGCGGTTATAAAGTAGGTGACTAAAAATAAAACTAACGGGGGCAAAAAATGTTGCAGTCAACTGTTTAAAAAAATAAAAAATAAAGTATTTTTAAGAATACAATTTTATTGTTTTTGTTTGGGATGTCTCAATAGTTTATGGTTTCTAAATAAGTTCTTGAAGGTGTCTAAATGACAGCCAGACTGCTCACGCTGCTTTAAAGTGTCGCAAATTGACACCCTAAAATAACTGAATTTGTTGGTAGATAAAGATCTTTTTTAGTTTTTTTTTTTGAATTATGAGTTGAATATTTTGTTACAGTTTGGGCGGAAACCGGAGATTTCCGTGATGCTCATAATGGGATGACGGGATCGACTATGGACCATCCACAACTGCCTTTTCCCGCTGCTGTCAGAAGTAGAACGAGAGAACGAAAAGGTAAGAATTATTTTTAAATAAAAATTTATTGTTTGGACCCTCACTTTGTGGAATCTATTTTTAAATGAAACTATAACTGTGAAGTAATATTTTTAAATGATTGGATTAATTCTGTAAGAGTGAATAAGGGTGGCAGGATCGTCATCTAATAATGTTAAATTATTCGGTTTAGGTTCCTTTTAATTAGGGTTGACGCTCTTTTATTAAAACACATCTTTCTTCGACAAATGTTTAATTTGAACTCTCTGACCAAAATTGCCAGCCTACACATTCTTTCAATCTAGCGCGTGTCTGTTTATTTTGCAATTGTTACTTATATCCATGAATAAATTATAATCAAACTGCTTAGTCGATATATTTTATGATTACAATAATTATTATAACTAAACACGTACATACTAAAGTTAATAACCTATAATTTAACAATAAGCATAAATTCTAACCTAAATAATTAACTACCCATTACAATCTCGTGAAAATTTACAATCGTGAAATATGAAATAAACCCCACCAATTCCAATAATTTTTAAACCCCATAGATTGAGAACATGTAATTTTTAAACCTCGAAAAAAATGTACATCCTTATTTCCATATAATCGGACTCCTCTTCGATACAACCCCACATCGGACCGATTAAATGTATCAACAGAACATACCCCGGTTAAATCCACCTCGAACCAGGAAATAATAAGCGCGAAAGGAAAATGAAAAACAACCATTGTGCAGTTTTCCATCTATATGCTGAACGAAAAGAAAGAAAAATAATCGCGAAATCTTCCAATCGGTTTTTGAAGCACTTTCCGAGGCTTAGCAACAGAATTTTTAATCAGTTTCTCAAACACGAAAACGTTTCAGACGACATTGTATGTTGCCAGCACCGCATGCGGGAGATAAAAGCCGTTCATTTTTCAGGCAATCAAAAAAAAACTGGAAATTATTTAGATGAACAATGATTTTAAATCAAAATAATTCCATCATGAGTAACTTAATTTGTCCTTTTGAAAATTCGGTCAACAGTAATTTCTAGTCAAATTACTTTTTTATATACCACAAGATGTCAAAAGCTATTACTATATCTAGAAAGAATGTAATTAGTATGTAGTACGTATAGGACCTGTTCTATCCGCTAGTGTTATGCCCTAGGTTTCAAAAGGGTGTTTCAGTCCCTCTCCTTGCTATTTCATTTCCTTTCATTCCAGTGTGTCCTGGAATCCACATTAAGGTTACTATATTGTTCTCGCCAAGTTCATTGAGTCTCTCTAGGCATTCAACCACCATATGTAGTGGTGTGAGGCTGTTATGCCCTAGGTTTCAAAAGCGTGTTTCAGTCCCTCTCTTTGCTAGTTCATCTGCTATTTCATATCCTTCCATTCCAGTGTGTAGGTTTCGAAAGGGTGTTTCAGTCTCTCTCTTTGCCAGTTCATCTGCTATTTCATATCCTTCCATTCCAGTGTGTCCTGGAATCCACAGTAAGGTGACAATGTTATTCTCGCCTGGTCCTTTGAGTCTCTCTAGGCATTCAACCACCATATGTAGTGGTGTGAGGTTGTTATGCCCTAGGTTTCAAAAGGGTGTTTCAGTCTCTCTCTTTGCTATTTCATTTCCTTTCATTCCAGTGTGTCCTGGAATCCACAGTAAGATGACAATGTTGTTCTCGCCTAGTTCATTGAGTTTCCCCAGGCATTCAACCACCATATATAATGGTGTGAGGTTGTTATGCCCTAGGTTTCAAAAGGGTGTTTCATTCCCTCTCTTTGCTATTTCATTTCCTTTGATTCCAGTGTGTCCTGGAATCCACATTAAGGTTACTATATTGTTCTCGCCTAGTTCATTGAGTCTCCCTAGGCATTCAACCACGATATGTAGTGGTGTAAGGTTGTTATGCCCTAGGTTTCAAAAGGGTGTTTCAGTCCCTCTCTTTGCTATTTCATTTCCTTTCATTCCAGTGTGTCCTGGAATCCACATTAAGGTTACTATATTGTTCTCGCCTAGTTCATTGAGTCTCCCTAGGCATTCAACCACGATATGTAGTGGTGTAAGGTTGTTATGCCCTAGGTTTCAAAAGGGTGTTTCAGTCCCTCTCTTTGCTAGTTCATCTGCTATTTCATATCCTTCCATTCCAGTGTGTCTTGGAATCCACAGTAAGGTGACAATGTTTTTCTCGCCTTGTTCAATGAGTTTCCCTAGGCATTCAACCACCATATGTAGTGGTGTGAGGTTGTTATGCCCTAGGTTTCAAAAGGGGGTTTCAGTCCCTCTCTTTGCTATTTCATTTCCTTTCATTTCAGTGTGTCCTGGAATCCACATTAAGGTTACTATATTGTTCTCGCCTAGTTCATTGAGTCTCCCTAGGCATTCAACCACCATATATAGTGGTGTGAGGTTGTTATGCCCTAGGTTTCAAAAGGGTGTTTCAGTCCCTCTCTTTGCTATTTCATTTCCTTTCATTCCAGTGTGTCCTGGAATCCACAATAAGATGACAATGTTGTTCTCGCCTAGTTCATTGAGTTTCCCCAGGCATTCAACCACCATATATAGTGGTGTGAGGTTGTTATGCCCTAGGTTTCAAAAGGGTGTTTCAGTCCCTCTCTTTGCTATTTCATTTCCTTTCATTCCAGTGTGTCCTGGGATCCACAATAAGATGACAATGTTGTTCTCGCCTAGTTCATTGAGTTTCCCCAGGCATTCAACCACCATATATAGTGGTGTGAGGTTGTTATGCCCTAGGTTTCAAAAGGGTGTTTCAGTCCCTCTCTTTGCTATTTCATTTCCTTTCATTCCAGTGTGTCCTGGGATCCACAATAAGATGACAATGTTGTTCTCGCCTAGTTCATTGAGTTTCCCCAGGCATTCAACCACCATATATAGTGGTGTGAGGTTGTTATGCCCTAGGTTTCAAAAGGGTGTTTCAGTCCCTCTCCTTGCTATTTCATTTCCTTTCATTCCAGTGTGTCCTGGAATCCACATTAAGGTTACTATATTGTTCTCGCCTAGTTCATTGAGTCTCCCTAGGCATTCAACCACCATATGTAGTTCTGTGAGGTTGAGAATCACTTCCATGGCCGATGTTCTTATTGCTCCTGGAATGCCTACAGGTATTTGAATTTTGGAGAGGTGGCTCCATGGCTCCATAACTGATTTCTATGCCAATCTGCATCCAGCTTAGAATCCTTCGGTTACAATTTATTCCTCCATAGTGTACAGTAGGGACAGCACTGGCTCTAAAACGCTTCCTTGTGGTAGCACACGTTATTAAAAGCTGGTATTACATCTAGGAATATTTTAGGATGGATTTTTATTGTGATTTCATCATTGCCTTTGCCTACAGTCGTCGGAAAGTGCAGTTATTGCATAGTTTAGGTTTTTAGAGTGTAGTAGGCTCTAAAACACTTCCTTGTGGCACCAAAAGCTACTATTACGCTTGGAAAGATTGTAGAGCCAACCTATTTTATTCCTGGTGCATTTTTTTCCTAATAATAACGAAATAACCAAATCAAGTGAAGTGATTGTCATTAATTTGACAAATAATCGTCGATAAATCTCCACCTACGAATGGCTCGAGGTAATTTCCTTGTGTTTGTCCGAAATGCTCATAAACTTTAACATAAAATAACAAGTTAATTCCTGAGCTCGTGATGAGATTTAAGTTTTTATTTACTAATTGAGAACTTCAAAAGCGTGAGTGTATGGAAACGTTATATCGAAAATCCTCAGGTATATTTTCGTCCCATTTAGTGCCTACTTTATTTACGAATACCAAAAAGACGTTTCATATCGAATTTATTAGAACGCCATCTGTCCCATCTATAAATTATAATGGAAGTAGCTTGCTTTTGGTGTATCAAAAATAATCTTTGTTTATCTTATGTTTATAAAATGGATTTAAGGATTTGTGGTTGGATAAAATTGGTTTATATTGGCGCGTTTTCAATTAATAAACATACAGGGTTTTTTTCTTTCCTTTCCTTCCTCTACCATTAAAAACCTGAGTTAGCTTTTACCTGAAGTGGAGCTATTTGCACGAAAAATGGTTCTGACTAAATAATAGCTTGTTTGGGTTTCGCCATTCTGATATTGGAAAAGATAAATTTGTGGAAAATTCTACGAGAGATAAATTTTAGATGGGAAAAAGTAAACAGAAAGTCGCTTATAATCGCAAAAGGTGAAATTATATGTTGGAGATGGAATTATTTGCGATCAATAAGGAATTTTCGCAATGAAAATGGAAAAGGAGAACGACTGATAGATACGCATGATGGAAGTATGGATGCCTGTAATTACAAGCGACCCGAGGATCGGATTTCTATTGTATACCGGCGTTGTACAGGGTTGGGAAGGCAAGTAAAAGAATAAAGGTTTGAATTATGATGTAAATCGTTTTAAAATTCGGGAGTTTTAATTGCCCACCCGGTAAGGGTTTTGCATCTTAAATTAGGTTTTATTACTCTCTACCTATTTCAAACAGACTGTAAATCGTAGCCTGAAAAGTGCCAAAGATTCTTCAAATACCAAGGTTGAGATCAAAAAGGGGGCAACGACATTGCACGGTGTTGTGGGAAGAGCCTATAGGAAGTTGGAAGCCTATAGGGACCATACACGTACACATGGCATGGGTACACAGGTAGACCCGGAGCAACTGGAAAATGAGGTAGAAGCAAGGAAGAAAGATCTCATAAATAAGCTGGAAGAGAGAATAAAAGAGGGTATGACCGAAAAAAATTTAGAGGAAATGGTGGTAACTAGGGAGGAGTTTGGACGTCCTGATAACAGGGATGTGGTAATACTAGCTTTAGGTGCGGAAGGGGAGGATGAATACCTGGGAGGATGGATGAGAAGTTTGTCACAGTTAGTAGGAGGGGACGGAAATCACAAAGAAGTTCAGATTACATTTGCTGTACCTGTGGTGAGATGTATAATCCCTTTCTAGATTGTGGAATGCCTATAGGCTTCGTTTTATGGGTAAATTAGTATTTTATGGCGTCGTTTTATGGGGATAATAAATGGTATCTGATCAAGAGAAAAAAAAATCCCAAAATAGTTCCAATAATTATGGTTTACGGAAATGAATGGATTTTAACCAAATATTTTCAATAAATAAAATAAATCAAAGAAAATTTTAAAATGGCAAATATTTTAAAATTTTGCACGGCTAGAAAAACATTGAAATTTGGAAAATAGAGTTTTTGAGGATGAGAATTCAACTGGAGATATTAGTTTTTTGGTAAAATTAACTTTCGGCTTTAATAAGCCACAAAAATAAAAATATTGAGATAAAATTTCAGCTTAGTACTTTTAAAGGATGAATTTATCGGAAAAAATAATTACAACCAAGAGGATTTTCATTTTACAAGGTTTCTAAGTGGGAGTAGCGAAATTTTTGGGTAAGAAGTATTTTTTTATTCAACGTCCTATATCTCAAGAAAAAGTAACAAAGATACAGCAAAAAATTACGTTCTATAGGAAAATTTTATGCTTAATTTATTAAGGTGGAGTAGAAGTTGCTAAAAAGAAAGGTTCGAGAGTTATGAGCAGAAATATAGGAAAGTGTCTTACGAGAGGGATCAAAAGTGAGCTAAAGAAAGAGTTATAGCTCCGAACATATTTTTGTTGATTTAGGTGGGGAAGCGACGTTGTTTTTATCACCAATCGATTCAGAAGAAAATTTCACCTATTTGAATAAGTTTTAAGCGTCTACTTAAAAAATCATACGCTCCAGAAAAATTCCAGAAGAACGTTTTTAAAAGACTGATAAATCAAGAAAAAATCGTACGCAAATTTTCGAAAAAAAAAATCGATAATTTTAACGCGCTATATCTCGAGAAAAGGTAACAAGTTGTAAGATTTTTTTTATTGTATACAATGTGGTATATAATATATCTCTCTAACAATTAGTAAGTGTACCTAGTGTACACTCTGTATATCGAAATTTACAAAACGTTACAAAATTCCACAAATATTCATCTATAAATTAATTATTATTTAGTATGAGAAAATTATACCAGAAAACGTTATCATAGCGGCATGAATATTCTGCATCGAAATATAAAAAAAGTTATCAGTTATTGGGGCATTTTTATCTCCATTATCGAAACCGTTCGAAAACGTCTCTCCAAACAATCAAACAAATTCTGATAACAACATAATTGAAAACGCGTCGAAGTAAACGCTGTTCGACCTTTTATTTTGACAGGTAAGAATGTCGGCTGTCATTGAACGTTTGATTGATGGAGGCGGTGCTTATTAAAGAATTCTTATCGTGTTTTTTCGCTTATCAAGTAATGGTGGATTGTCGAATAATATTTGTCTTGAATTTTGTAACCCAATCGCTTATAAATTTGGAAAAATTAATCATGGAATGTATTATGGTATATAAAAGGCGGAGTTTTAGGATAAAAACGGATTTCTATTTGACCAAAAAGCGAATATGTTATCATCGCATTAGATAACAAAAATTTAATGACGTTTATTTATATACAGTCGACAGAAGCAAACAAGAGCCACGGAAAATATGCGAACTAAAAGAAAGGTCATCGCAACCGACCAATCAGGAACCAATGTTCGATTGCACATTAGTAATTTTAAACATAATCGAGATAATAATATGACCGAATGATTTTATCAATATACATCAATTTTAGTGTTGTCAATGAGAGGATAATTAACCGATTTTCAGACAATTTCGCTAACCGGATAATTTTTGGAACGAATAACTTTTCGAGTGTATAGAAAAAATTGTCACCTCTTTTACCCCCTAAACTTGACAGCTTCCCACTCAAATTTTTTAAATAGCAAAGGGGGTCGTGCGATACTTTGTTTGAAAAGCAGAACTCAAAAATGTATAATTTTTCAAATTTTGGATGGATCAATTAATGAAAATTATGAAAAAGGGGGTAGCTGTCAAATGTATGGGGGTAAATGGGGTTGTATGTTATAGAACACCTCGATTAAAATAAAAATTGACGTGTTCGAGGATTTTTCATCTTTGTCTTAAATAACGGAGTATCCTAGGGGGGGTAATACTTAATATCTGAACCGTATATAAAACGGCTATTGTAATGGGGAAATTTTAATATTGACTAGGGTCGAAGACTTTTATTTAGACAACACTTTGGTAATTTTGACAATTTCTAACAATATGAATTATAAATTCGGATAATTATTATTTTTCAATCGGCTACACTGACTGCATTCTATTTGATGTGAGCTGTCATTTAAAATCTGCTTTAATATTTTTATATACGTTATTATTTGCTTCATAAATTACAGAACAATCTGTATTTATTAAGGCTTATTCATTTTTGGAATTTGTTCTATTGTAATGTTGTTAATTAAATAATGGTATATAATTTATAACTGTTGGGTTCGAATGAAGCAAACGAAGTAAAATTGAAGAAGAACAGCATTTAATATACGGTGCGGATATTAAGTATGAAAATTATAATTTACAAAAAATTGTCACCCCCCTACACTTGACTGCTACCCCCTTTTTGATAATTTTTATTAATTAATTATCTCATCCAAAATTTAAAAATTATAAAGTTTTGAGATCTGCTTTACGAACCCTTTCCAACGAAGTATCACACGACCCCTCTTGGAATTAAAAAAAAATGAGGGGGTAGCTGTCAAGTGTGGGGGATAAAAGGGGAAATTCTGATTCTAGACATTAAAAAACACTTGAATTTACATTTTTAGGTATTAAAGTTTGCTTTTGTCTGATTTACCTCGATAAGTTTATTTTATAAACAAAAGAGGGTAGCCCTTTGATTAACCCGATACTAACTGTATTATTATTTGTAAGGGGCACAGTAGTGTTGCTTTGTCAACAAATTTGAAATCTTTCGAAGCCTATTTTAACCTAAAAATCAGTAATCCAGATGAAAATTGGGTACCTCACTTTGCCTGCGTTAACTGAAATTTAAGATTTTTAAAAATGTCGAGCAAATTCAAATTACACTCGTTGTTAGGAATGGAGAACTATCGATAGTCCCGACTATCGATATTTATCGATAGTGCTATTTTTACTATCGATTATTATCGATAATTTTTTACAATTTTTTACAATCGGTAACATCATTCTGTCAAAATGTTAAAAATATTCATAAATAAATATATTTATATCAAAAAAACGTATCAACTTTGTAAAAAATTGTCAGAAATTTTGAAAAATTGTCAAAAAATTTGAAAAATTGGTCAATAATTGTCAAACATTGTCAAAATTTTGAAAAATGGTCAATAATTGTCAAAAATGGTCAAACATTGTCAAAATTTTGAAAAATGTCAAAAACTGTCAAAAAAGCTCAAAATTTTTGAAAAATTGTCTAAAATGGTCAATAATTGTCAAAAATGGTCAATAATTGTCAAAAATGGTCAATAATTGTCAAAAATGGTCAATATTTGTCAAACATTCTCAATAATCGTCTAAAACTGTCAGAAATGGTCAATAATTTTGAAAAATGGTCAATAATTGTCAATAATTGTCGAAAAATTTGAAAAACGGTCAATAATTGTCAAAAACTGCCAAAAATGGTCAATAATTGTCAAAATTTTGAAAAATGGTCAATACTTTTGAAAAATGGTCAATAATTGTCAAAAACTGTCAAAACTGTCAAAAATGGTCAAAAATGGTCAATACTTGACAAAAATTTTGAAAAATGGTTAATAATTTTGAAAAATGGTCAAAATGGTCAATAATGGTCAATAATGGTCAATAATGGTCAATAATGGTCAATAATTGTCATCATTTTGAAAAATGGTGAATAATTGTCAAAAATTGTCAGTAATTGTCAGAAATTGAAAAAAAATGGCGGATTTTTAGTACTTTTAATAGCAATTTTGTCTTCCAAAAGTGAATTTTTTTCTTTTAAAATGTTCTATAAGCAAAGGGTGGGCTTTCTAAAAAGACAAAAATGCGTTACAAAATTCCTAGGGTCGCTCTCCCATCTCTCTCTCTTTTTCTTCCATATCTATCTCTGCCATCTCTCTCACTGTCTCTCATCTTTATATTTATATCAAAACAACGTATCAACTTTGTAAAAAATTGTCAGAAATTTTGAAAAATTGTCAAAAAATTTGAAAAATTGGTCAATAATTGTCAAAATTTTGAAAAATGGTCAATAATTGTCAAAAATGGTCACAAATGGTCAAACATTGCCAAAATTTTGAAAAATGTCAAAAACTGTCAAAAAAGCTCAAAATTTTTGAAAAATTGTCAAAAATGGTCAATAATTGTCAAAAATGGTCAATAATTTGTCAAACATTGTCAAAAATTTGGAAAATGGTCAATAATTGTCTAAAATCGTCAAAAACTGTCAGAAATGGTCAATAATTTTGAAAAATGGTCAATAATTGTCAAAAACTGTCAAAAATAGTCGATAATTGTCAAAAATGGTCCATAATTCTTAAAATTTTGAAAAATGGTCAATAATTGTCAAAAATTTTGGAAAATTGTCAATAATTGTCGAAAAATTTGAAAAACGGTCAATAATTTTCAAAAACTGCCAAAAATGGACAATAATTGTCACAATTTTGAAAAATGGTCAATACTTTTGAAAAATGGTCAATAATTGTCAAAAACTGTCAGAAATGGTCAATAATTTTGAAAAATGGTCAATAATTGTCAAAAATAGTCAATAATTGTCCAAAATAGTCAATAATTGTCAAAAATGGTCCATAATTCTTAAAATTTTGAAAAATGGTCAATAATTGTCAAAAATTTTGGAAAATTGTCAATAATTGTAGAAAAATTTGAAAAATGGTCAATAATTGTCAAAATTTTGAAAAATGGTCAATACTTTTGAAAAATGGTCAATAATTGTCAAAAACTGTCAAAAATGGCCAAAAAAGGTCAATACTTGACAAAAATTTTGAAAAATGGTTAATAATTTTGAAAAATGGTCAAAAATGGTCAATAATTGTCAAAAATTGTCAGAAATTGAAAAAAAATGGCGGATTTTTAGTACTTTTAATAGCAATTTTGTCTTCCAAAAGTGAATGAAAAGACAAAAATGCGTTACAAAATTCCGAGGGTCGTGAACATTACCGAATCCGTCTTAGATTCTGACAATTTAAAATAATGATTGTACTCACACGCAATACACTCTCTTTCTCTCCCGTCTTTCCCTCTCTTCTCTCTGGCTCCCCCATCTCTCTCTCTTTTCCTTCCATATCTGTCTCTAGCATCTCTCTCCCTGTCTCTCAACTTTCTTTTTCTCTACCATCTCTCTCTTTCCTATCTCTCTCTCTCTATCCCATCTTTCTTTCTCTCTCCCATCTCTCTCACTCCCATCACTCTCTCTCTCTTTGGAGGGAACCTACTGATCACGTCCATAACTGTTATTTTTGTACGGTTAATCCAAGTAAGCGTCGATCTGGAGAAAATGCTAAAAAGGTTTTTCTCCTGATCTTCCTTCAACGTCTTCTCCCTTACCTCATGATGAAAATTTGCCTGTGCCATCGCGTTCAGGATTAGATCAATAAAGTTCAGATTCCAGTACACCACTATCCAATACTGAACTGACGGTAGTGAATTCATGATACAATCGCAAAGTTTTGGGCAACATTTCATTAGCTCGACTGCATTTAATAATTCAGTACGAGACCTGAACCTACCCAAGAATAAAGCAGAAATTTTAGGTTCACTAAAGCAATGGAACTTGCTTGAAGATGCTGTGAAAATAACTGACTGTAACACCGTGACTGATTTGTTCGAAGATATTGGAATACCATTCGTAGGCGGCTTTTTGTGGATAGCTCTTCAAAAAGCTTGAAAGCAGTTCTGCTTCACAACGAAAAGGTATTGCCTAGTCTTCCTCTAGCTTATTCTGTATTTTTACCAATGGGCAGTAATCGGTGATTTTAAAATGGTTGGTTTTGCTTGCTTAAAGTCAATAAATAACCCGTTCATAACATAGGTGATCTCCCCTGTCGAAATCCAAATTGGTACTCCCCTATACTAGTTTCAACATGTTCTTTTAGTCTCTTCAGTATTATACTTGTAAGGATCTTCAGTTTTTAATAATGTAATTCCTCTATAGTTCGAGCATATCCTTGGATCACCCTTATTTAAAATTGGTACTAACAACCCTTCATTCCATTCTTGCGGCATGATTTCGGTTTCCCATATCTGTACTATAAGTTTATGTTTCGCCATCCCCATTTCACACCCTCCTTGTTCTAACATTTCATCAACGATGCCATCTATCATGTTTTAGTTTATTTATTGCTTCCATAACTTCGTTTTCTGACGGAGCTGTTTGTTCTTCTTCATGTTGCTGTAGTTCGTTTTCCTCATCTTCCTCATTCTCTTCATTTATCTCCTCTGATCTTGTTAGTGTTTTTATGAAATGATCCTCCCATTCTTTTTTGTCTATATTTATCATGTTAGGTTTTCTGTTCTGTTTCCTAATGTAGCTTTCAGCAGCCGAAACTACAGCAATGACAAGTGGAGAGGAAAATATCCGAAAGGAAAATTATTAGGAAAATTTATGGACCAAAGAAATTAAATGAGGGATAGGATGAAAGATTGACAAACTTGGAAATAGAAAAAATACTGGAAACTGAGAACATGGGAAGAATAATAAAGGCATCCAGAATGAGAGGGCTTGGACATATCAAAAGGATGAAAGATGGTAGTAATGTAAAAAGAATAACAGAGTGGACACATGTTACAATCAGACCAAAAGCTAGATGGATGGACCAAATAGAGAGAGACCAGGAGAAAATTGAAATTAAAAACTGGAGGCAAAAGACCCAGGACAGGAAGGAACGGAGGAAAATCGTTGAAATGGCAAGGAAACATGACAAACTTTGAATGCAAGGAGTGAATCAATGTGGATTGACTCTCCATACTGTTCCGGAAGGAATGTATAACCTTACATATAGCAATATTTGTTTGCTTCTGTCGACTGTAAATAAAAGCGTATTAATTATAATTAAAATTTTTAAAAAGAAATACGTCCTATAAAAATCCATTAAAACAGAAAACTAACAAAGAGCAATAAATATAAAACGCGTCTGTCTCTATTTGTGAAACTTCAGTTAGAAAATCCTGCATGTACGATGTCTAAGAAGACAGAAATGTTACATTAAAAAAGTTATACGGCTGCTATAAAGTTAATCCCGGTAAGTTGAGGAAGAAGGCAAGGCTATTTTGGTTCTGCCTTTAAATAATTACACTGACATAGGGGGATTACGCTATACCAACTTTCCGAAAATTTAAATTAATCGGTAAATGAAAGTGAGAGTCTAGAAGTTCTTTTTTTGTTTTATGCGCCCAACTTTCATGTGGGTGGGTATACACTAATTAATTTCAGTTGAAACCAAAGTTATAGATAGAAATATTAATTTGTTTAACTGAAAAATTGCATCGCTTTAATATTTTTAGAATTTGCCGCTAGTAGTATTGTTTTTCTCGCCTAGTTCATTGAGTTTCTCCAGGCATTCCTTTACCATTTTAGAACTGATTACACGAGAACTCGGTGCTTTAATGGCTGACATGGTGATAATCCTTTGCCTTCTATATCTTTTATCAATATTGAATCGGGCACACTTTCCTATGGCGTGAATGAAAGATACCTGTAATGTAATAATTGCATTCGCCAAAAAAAATCTTACAAGCACGTGATATCTCAGAAAAGACCAGCCAGTGAAATGGTGCAGAGATCCAACAAAATGTTTCCTCCAGTTAGCGTTGGACAAAATGTTTTGATAGGAATTCCAGATGCTGACAGAGGGCGAGCTGCACCAAGAAACGTAATGGCTGTTGTTATGGAACGGTAAGAAGAAAGCGATCTCTATCAGTTGGGAAAATCCTCCGGAGTCCTTGTACGTAAGAAACGAATTTCAAGTAGCAGACCAGAACTTCATGGAAATAAAAGATGTTCCAGAAAAGGAGATCACGTTAAGATCCGCGGCTGCTGTAGATTTTCAGTCAAAGCAAGGTGAAGTGTGGGTGTAGAAATTACTGCGGAAATAAGAGATGCAATTGTTTTGAAAAAGGTGTAAAATGCAACTCAAAATGTCATTCATCGTCAAGTTTTTGCTGATTTATTTGTACTCTTTTATTTATAATAGTCGTTCCATTCTGTTTTTTTTGTTATATTTTATTTCTTATTAAAAATTTGAAGGCTATTTAGATGGTAACCAGTGCATTATTTGTAATCCCTATCCTATTCCAGTTTCTTCCATTGCTTTTGATCCGTCTGTATTTGAATCCCATTTCTTCTTGTTGCTCCTATAATCCATATACAGGCTAGTCTTTGAATTCTCTCATCGTTCTTTTATACTTGATGCAATGGCTCCATAAGGCAATGCTGGCCAGTAGCACCTCTTGGAGATGTCTTCTTTCACTAGATGTATTGTTGTCCATTAAATGATAAAAATTTAATTGAATTTACTGTTTGGACTCTTACTAACTGTTTCTAATTAATTCCACTATTTAATTAAGATTTTTTTGTTACAGCTAGCCGATCGTTATCGGATACGATAAAAACGGAAACCGGCGTAGGTGTAGAATCATCAGAAGCAGACGATGGTAAAAATGACAAAAAAAATAAAAGGCAAAGGCGACAAAGGACGCATTTTACTAGTCAACAATTACAAGAGCTGGAAGCAACTTTCGCGAGAAATAGATATCCGGATATGAGTACTAGAGAAGAAATAGCGATGTGGACTAATCTTACTGAAGCTCGAGTTAGGGTGAGTACATTATATTTACAAAACAACATACACTGTATAACAATAATCTATTCGTTATCATGTGTTTAAGAATAAAAAAAATAAAAAAAAAATAAGAAATATCGTGCTGAAGGCCTGTGTTTGTTCAGGTAGGCACTCGACTTACAGAACGAAGCGGCGGGTATCAAAGACAGCGAGATGAACAGATGAACATGTGTAAACATGTGTTAACTAGATAACTGGTGGTTGTTACCCTCTTGTGTTGATTTTCTTGTCATCCGATAAGGAAACACGCACTTACATTATATTCTGATCAAAAAAATTACTGTTTTGTTTGTTATTTGGTGTTTATTGAAGTTTGCCGAGGAAGCGATCAATCAATGGTTTTTCGACTACGAAGCGTTTCCACTTACTTGAAAGCCGCTCGTGATATATATTTTTTTTAATATTTACGTTATCTGAAAATGGTGAACGCGCCACAAATGAAGCTATAAAAGTTTTTTCTTATACGAGGGTTGTCTTTTGAAGACAAGAATGCCTTACCGATCTGGTTTCTGTTTTTGGCAATGAAGTCGATAATTCCTCGTTGATATGGAGAATTAAACGTGGACGGATCGACGATCCAAGAACGGCAGTCACCTAGGAAAACGTCGAAGCTGATCCAAGAAGATCGACATGTCACATATCGTGAAGTTGGAGCATCATTAGGCATTCCAAAGACCACAATTCATAAAATTTCACATGAAGATGTTTTCGATGTATTTTTGTTTCAAAAACTCAATTGTTTTTCGAGCTGTGTGAGAACTGACATTGTCTTGATTGATTGGTTCGGCACCACCAGTCAGTGGCTTAGAGACCTCGGCAGCCTTTAGGCTTTTTGTGCTCTTGGTTATACCGTTTATGTGAAGAGATCAGGCCCAACAGTCTTTTCACTAGGTCCTTCTTGGAGAAATCCTCCCTTGGCTACTCTAGTCCTAGTCTCAAATGAGACAGTGCTTCACATTCGAAGATAATGTGAGAGGCTATTTCCTCCTCTTCCATGCACAACCGACAGACAGGTTCCTCCCTATATATGCCAAGTGTCATGTGTTTCCTTAGGGTACAGTGATCGGTGAGTAACTCCGCCACTTTCCTTATCTATCCCCTGATGAAGTTTGATGTTTAGTTTGAATCCACCGAGATGTACAACCACGTGCAGCAGATTTTGATATTCCAAATACTGGTTCAGTACTTCCCTTTATTGGTTTTGTCATGTAGGTGTGAATTCCAGGTTAGTTTTGCATCCAGAATTATGCCCAGCTACTTGACCTCCTAGCTAAGACACAGTTGCTAGTTGAAGAGGCTTGGAAGCTTTAGTCTCTCAAGCTTCCTTTTTCTAGTGAAGGGAATGAAAGCAGTTTTTGCAGGGTTCACCCTTAGGCATTCCCTCCTACACCATATCTTCACCATTTCCAGAGTTTGTTGCATCAGCCCCGATATAACGTTAGGGTACTTCCCCAGTTCCAGGCTTTGCGTCTAGAAATATGCCCAGATACTTGACCTCCTGGCTAAGACACAGCTTCACGTTGAAGAGGCTTGGCAGTTATAGTCTATCAAGCTTCCTTTTTCTAGTGAAGGGAATGAAAGCAGTTTTTACAGGGTTCACCCTTAGGCATTCCCTCCTACACCATATCTTCACCTTTTCCAGAGTTTGTTGCATCAGCTCCGATATAATATTAGGGTATTGTCTTGGTGGAGGATCATTCATCGTTTTGGGTTGGTACTCATGTTTACGTCGTTCTGAACGTAAATTGTCTAAAACTTTGTTGTACATTGTATATTGTCCGTACATCCCAAAATATACATTGAACAACTTTTTACTTTTACGCTTATCTCCCCGAAGAGATAAATTTCCTTTTTGTTGTCATCTCCGTAATGAAATAATTAAACTCGGTCTAAAGCGACCAATCAGCGGCAGCTAGCGCGTCATAATAACTCATTTAGCATAAACACCATGCAGAAACGACGCGTCACTATATCATACCACATTAATGAGATATGCATCCGAGCGAGCCGTGATATAGTAGCCTTAATTCCTTCGGGACAACTAGCCAGGTACATACAGAGAGAGACAGGGACCGAACGCTGTGGAGAGTAATCCTTGCATGATTAACACCATAAATCTGCCGTGGATTAGCGCGATCGCCATCGCGGGCTGCCATGTATACTTATATGAACTATCGGTACATATCGTTCGTTGGTATGTGGTTTATATATTTCTCAGTTTAAATATTTATCTCGACATAATATTATAATGAGATCTGGAAAAAATGCAGGTCACGCTTTTAATTTTGTCAACATTTTTGATGCTTAAGCTCGTTCTACATACCTTATAAAAGTAGATAGGTTATGTAACGGCTAAGTCGCCTCCTTCCAGGAATAAATATTGTTCACAAGATAACCCCAATTGCCAAAACTAGGCAATACCAAAGTTATACATTATTCAAGACTTTCAGATACTTAAGCAGTTTGGAAGTAGTTGATCACATCGCCAAGAGGTGTCTGTTGGTTTCATCCAGTACAGAGGCTGGATTCTTGACTGAGAGAGTAGAGCTTCCCGAAAGAACACATTTGTTGTCTTTGTCTTTGTCTTTGTCTTTGTCTTTGTCTTTGTCTTTGTCTTTGTCTTTGTCTTTGTCTTTGTCTTTGTCTTTGTCTTTGTCTTTGTCTTTGTCTTTGTCTTTGTCTTTGTCTTTGTCTTTGTCTTTGTCTTTGTCTTTGTCTTTGTCTTTGTCTTTGTCTTTGTCTTTGTCTTTGTCTTTGTCTTTGTCTTTGTCTTTGTCTTTGTCTTTGTCTTTGTCTTTGTCTTTGTCTTTGTCTTTGTCTTTGTCTTTGTCTTTGTCTTTGTCTTTGTCTTTGTCTTTGTCTTTGTCTTTGTCTTTGTCTTTGTCTTTGTCTTTGTCTTTGTCTTTGTCTTTGTCTTTGTCTTTGTCTTTGTCTTTGTCTTTGTCTTTGTCTTTGTCTTTGTCTTTGTCTTTGTCTTTGTCTTTGTCTTTGTCTTTGTCTTTGTCTTTGTCTTTGTCTTTGTCTTTGTCTTTGTCTTTGTCTTTGTCTTTGTCTTTGTCTTTGTCTTTGTCTTTGTCTTTGTCTTTGTCTTTGTCTTTGTCTTTGTCTTTGTCTTTGTCTTTGTCTTTGTCTTTGTCTGTCTCTATCTCTATCTCTATCTCTATCTCTATCTCTATCTCTATCTCTATCTCTATCTCTATCTCTATCTCTATCTCTATCTCTATCTCTATCTCTATCTCTATCTCTATCTCTATCTCTATCTCTATCTCTATCTCTATCTCTATCTCTATCTCTATCTCTATCTCTATCTCTATCTCTATCTCTATCTCTATCTCTATCTCTATCTCTATCTCTATCTCTATCTCTATCTCTATCTCTATCTCTATCTCTATCTCTATCTCTATCTCTATCTCTATCTCTATCTCTTTCTCTATCTCTATCTCTATCTCTATCTCTATCTCTATCTCTATCTCTATCTCTATCTCTATCTCTATCTCTATCTCTATCTCTATCTCTATCTCTATCTCTATCTCTATCTCTTTCTCTATCTCTATCTCTATCTCTATCTCTATCTCTATCTCTATCTCTATCTTTGTCTTTGTCTTTCCAGTTTGTATTTTACTTTTATTTGCATCTATGAAGTAACTCGGTTCGTGTCTTGACTAGACTTATAATTTTTTTTCACACCCATTCAAAGTATTTAATTTTTTTCATGGAAATTTGGTGAATATATTTTTTAACATTGTTCTATATTTCGTGATATTTTTCTTTTAACGGAAGGTATTATTTGCATAGCAAGTCCATTCGCACTTTTACTATTTTACATACAAAAGGAATCAACACCTGAATGATGTATAGAAGGATTTGGAGAAAAGCCCTTGCGAGATCTAGAAAAGCTTCTAAATGCAGTAAATGGCCCTCATTTTCTGCGCTAGACTGAACTTTATCCAGTGGTCACTAGATTTATGGCTTTTTGAAGAATATGCTTAGATATCGGTAGCATGAATAAACTTTTATAGCACAGAATACTATTGACAAACTACTTGAAAAGATACTTTGATGAGAATTTCTTTTTTGGAACATTTGAAATGTCAAACCAACGTTAAAACAAAGTTATCTCTCAAGGACACTTTCATGATATCCTTCAACACATTTAAAAAAAATACTATTCCCTTCAAACATTAATCAATACTTCTTTTTATTTTATTCTAAAATAATGTTGGCAACAGTATACGCCTTTCGGACCTCATTTTGACCACTTAATTCTACCAATATCCTTCTCTCCAATCAAACGACACTGGTAGATTTTGTATTCGAATCTTGTTACTGATAAGGAATTGTCTTTTGATTATTTTGTAGAGTCTCAGCTCAACTCTTTCAATAGAGCTGTGAGAGTTAATCTTCCATACGCTTCTTTGCCAGTGACTTTTCGTCACCTAGATCGCACTAGCATAGAATGTGCTGTTCCATTTCTTCCTCTAAACGCTTCTGTCGATCCCATAAGATTTAAGCGCCTAATTAGCTAACAATGCCCACTTAGCAGACTCATCACCGTTTTGTCAGTAATACTGTTTTTATTCATTAAGCTTACCGTGCTCTATTACCAACTTTGTCTTAGTAGATCTGTCCACCATGCCATTTTTTTTCGTGTCGAGATGGGAAACTCATGTTCGAATGGGTCCAAGTCCCAAACAGTGTTGGACTCATCCCCAAGCGGATGCCTACCAACCGAACCCACCTCAAACTCGCCGTTACCCCCGCCTCGGAATCACTACCCTAGCATACTTCGAGACGGGCGGCGGTCGCACTTTCTCCGCTCACACCGTCGTCTTCTCCCTAACTATCACTCCTACCTCTCATGCCATATCGAGTCCTTCTCTCCCCCTAACCATGCTCGCTACTTCGCCACTCACCTCCATACATTCCTCCATACACTATCTCCACCATGTTCTCCCAATACACCGCCTCCTCTAGTTTCCTCTCCAACTTAAACACTTCCTCATATCATCCTCCACTGCACACCTCTCGCACACTCCAGTCTCTCTTTTCCCAATCTTGTGGCGGTATCCTACTCTCGATCCATGTCCAGTGAACACCTGTGTCAAGAAGTAGTTCACCTCCCCAAATTTCCGGTCCATCCAATCTCCCCTATTCCCAATCGCTCCTTTTACTCCTCCCACCTTCTCTCCATTTCTTCCTCCATCCATTCCTGTACTTCTTCTCTGGTCGCACCTGTCCAGTCCACCATTCCATGGATTTGTGAACCACACACTTTTCTGGACTAACTAATGGTTCTGACGAGCAAAATCTGTCCATTTCATCTTCTTCTTCATTCATATGGTTCTTGTGCTCTGGAATCTCAGAAACTGATCAATATAAATCATGTTAAGATAGATAAATACTTGTTATTTTATTGTTTGTTTCAAAAAAAATTGTGAATCCTTTTTAATGCCTTCGATAAATAAATGAAATAATTCGAAATTCAATCCGTCGAAACCGCTAAATCTGAGTTGTTGGACCTCTAATTCTAAACCACATATTTGGATATAGCTCTGAATACATCGTCGAATGCAGTAAATCGAAAGATAAACATAAAATCCCTCTAACTATATGCCATCATTTACATATTTGCAGGTTTACTCTGTGTTCGATGACCGTTTATCATCCACAATTTCACTCAATAATACCAACCTTACTTTTTGGATCCGATTTTCCGATGGTTAAAACTAATTTTTCATTCCATAAAAATAAACATCCTCTCGAACTGATTTGTAAAAGCCGTTGGAGAACATATTACTAGATAAAAAGGAAGTGAAGCATCCGTAGGTCGCGTTCGAAACGACGCCGAGCGTCGGGGAGGCAAGCAACGACGCTTCCAGCAGATCCGGGAAATCCTAGTAGATCCTTAGGGCCTCCGTTAACGGCCAAGGCGCTCTTCACCGGAATTTATTTTTAATGAAGTGCGGTTGCTTTCTACCTCACGCCGACGCTGGGAAATTATAAAACGACGCCTACCGTCGTCCACGCGACTATTACTGAAAGTTAACATCGATGGTCATTCATAAAAAAGAAGTGAAAAATGAAACGTTTCTTGCCGATTCTTTATTTCTTGCACCATTATAATTATCCTTATGGTGGTAAATGATGGTGTTGTTCTTATTGATCAGTTTCGATTGTTTGTGGGTTTTCCGTAGACTTTTCATAACCTAAAAGATACGTGTGACATTTTTATGGTTATTAACAGACTCGCTAACGTTCAGACGTCGTTTAAAATGGGATATAAAAGAAATATCTTTAATTTGAACACCATCAATCAATCTTATTCCATTTAGGACTTAATTAAACCGAAATATTCAAACACACACGTGCCTAACAGGATTTAAGTTGTTCATTTTGTTGGCCCCTTTCTATACGCCACCACCAAATCACCATATAAACTGATTTTGGGGGTAAACTTATCACAGGGACGGACTGGCAATTCGAAAAACTAATTGGGTTTAAATAGAAAGTCATTATTTGAAAACTATGGATTCAAAGGTATAAGATTTTGTATGAAATAATGTTTACAAGGACACTCAGAGATCACGAGGGCAATGAAGGGGCACGATGTTCTCCCATTAGTCCAGAACCTTTAATTAAAAAATTGTATGTTTGAAAGGGTATTTTTTTTTATTTTCTTCGCAGAAGATACAAAAAAAGGTAATTTGCTCTGTGATTGTGAGACAAAAGCCGATCGTAGTAGTGATGTAATAATTTCAGTGGGTGTGTGTGTTAAATTTCCAAACGGCAAGGGTCGCATAATTAAACAAGTTATATGTGTATGTACACACGCGTCCCGGCGGGGACGCTCGCTTATTGCGGCCTCCCGCGACGTCGAACGTTTATCCTGTCCGTCATCGATAAAGATTTACTCCGCATACATTTATTTGTTGCGTCTATTGGAAAATAATTCTACAGTCAAAAAGTAGGTACTACCGAATCCTTCATTTTGTTTAAATTTTTTATTTTTTCAATTTTTATACGAATAAAGTTTCGATTTTCCGTCGGGTTTTCCACGACAGAATAAAAGGGGAGAAATGCAATGCACAAGCCTCCTCGTACCATCCCCTTCGCCCCTATCGGCTGTAGCTTCGCACAAACGTCGTGGCCAATAGAGCGGCTCGTTGATCTTCATTCCAGTCGCCGCAATTAGATGGGTCGTTGGCCATGTTGGGGGAATCGGGAGCGGCGTCGTCGCCACCCCGCGATAGCAATTTATGCTGCCCCGCCGCCCCAAAATGGAACGACAACGTAATGGAAGATGATGTCGGGAATGGATTGCATTTTTATCGTGGAAAAATGTATCCGGTTATAGTTTACGATTGGATTATATGATCGGTTTCTTCTTCGATTTGGACGTCGAAACACTACAATGACAGTAAATCGTTTGACATTCAGTAGATTTTGTTGTTAGTTTATAAAAACACCAATTGTAGAAAAAATACTGTCTGTAATTCGAGCGCAAAGTGATATATTGCCGCTGTGAGCGAGAAGTTTGAAGCGTAACGCGTATTTGAGCGGAAATGACGCTTTGCGATCGAATTACGCACACTGGTTCTCTCATCTGTCAGTGCTACCTATTATTGCTCATAACTCTGAAACCGTTAATCGTAGCCAACTCTACACTATCCCAATGGATTCAGCATAAAATTTACTTGATTAACATATTTCTTTTCGATATTTTTTGTAACTTTTTCTTGAGATATAGCGTGTTAAAGTTAATCTTTACTTTTTTTTAAAGATTTTCGCTACCCTCATTTTGAGGCCCTGTAAAATAGAAATCCTCTGGAGTAGGGTGTTGTTGATTTTTTTTTGATATATTGGTCCTTTAAGAGGATCCTGCTGGAATTTTTGGTTAGTATTCCTATTTTTCTGGATTATATGATTTTTTAAGTTGATTAATGTTCTTAAGAAAACTTGATGTATCATTTTGTGGTAAAATTTTATTTTTATTGACAAACTTATTCCACCACTGGATTTCTCATGTCAATAGAGCTTGTTTTACAAGTTTTCAGCGATGTTCTGATCCAAAAAGTTTCACGCCTTTGAAATTGCTTTCTTCTGAATGGACGGGAAGCCAAAGAAAAGTCGTAACTGCTGAATTATTTGAGCTATGAACTGTCTCCAAATATTTTTATAAAAACACCGATTGTAGAAAAAATACTGTGTGTAATTCGAGCGCAAAGTGATATATTGCCGCTGTGAGCGAGAAGTTTGAAGCGTGACGCGTATTTGAGCGGAAATAACACTTTGCGCTCGAATTACATACACTGGTTCTCTCATCTGTCAGTGCTACCTATTTTTGCGCATAACTCCGAAACCGTTTATCATAGCGAACTCTACACTATCTCAATGGATTCAGCATAAAATTTACTTGATCAACGTATTTCTTTTCAATATTTTCTGTAACTTTTTCTTGAGATATAGCGTGTTAAAGTTAATCTTTACTTTTTTTTAAGATTTTCGCTACTCTCATTTTGAGGCCCTGTAAAATATAAATCCTCTCGAGTAGGGTGTTGCTGAATTTTTTTCTGATAAATTGATCCTTTAAGAGGATCTTGCTGGAATTTTTGGTTAATATTTCTATTTTTCTGGATTATATGATTTTTTAAGTTGATTAATGTTCTTAAGAAAACTTGATGTATCATTTTGTGGTAAAATTTTATTTTTATTGACAAATTTATTCAACCACCGGATTTCTCATATCAATAGAGCATGTTTTACAAGTTTTCAGCGATGTTCTGATCCAAAAAGTTTCACGCCTTTGAAATTGCTTACTTCTGAATGGATGGGAAGCCAAAGCAAAGTCGTAACTGCTGAATTATTTGAGCTATGAGCTATCTCCGAATATTTCTATGAAAACACCGATTGTGGAAAAAATCATGTGTGTAATTCGAGCGCAAAGTGATATATTGCCGCTGTGAGCGAGAAGTTTGAAGCGTGACGCGTATTTGACCGGAAATGAGACTTTGCGCTCGAATTACACACACTGGTTCTCTGATATGTCAGTGCTACCTATTTTTGCTCATAACTCCGAAACCGTATATCCTAGCGAACTCTACACTATCCCAATGGATTCAGCATAAAATTTACTTGATCAACATATTTCTTTTCAATATTTTTTGTAACTTTTTCTTGAGATATAGCGTGTTAAAGTTAATCTTTACTTTTTTAAAGATTTTCGCTACCCTCATTTTGAGGCCCTGTAAAATATAAATCCTCTCGAGTAGGGTGTTGTTGAATTTTTTTCTGATAAATTGATCCTTTAAGAGGATCTTGCTGCAATTTTTGGTTAATATTTCTATTTTTCTGGATTATATGATTTTTTAAGTTGATTAATGTTCTTAAGAAAACTTGATATATCATTTTGTGGTAAAATTTTATTTTTATTAAAAAACTTATTCAACCACTCGATTTCTTATGTCAATAAATCTTGTTTTACAAGCTTTCAGCGATGTTCTGATCCAAAAGTTTCACGACTTTGAAATTGCTTTCTTCTGACTGGATGGGTAGCCAAAACAAAGTCGTAACCGATTGTAGAAAAAATCATGTGTGTAATTCGTGCGCAAAGTGATATATTGCCGCTGTGAGCGAGAAGTTTGAAGCGAGACGCGTATTTGAGCGGAAATGACACTTTGCGATCGAATTACACACACTGGTTCTCTCATCTGTCAGTGCTACCTATTTTTGCTCATAACTCCGAAACCGTTTATCGTAGCGAACTCTGCACTATCTCAATGGATTCAGTATAAAATTTACTTGATTAACATATTTCTTTTCGATATTTTTTCTAACTTTTTCTTGAGATATAGCGTGTTAAAGTTAATCTTTACTTTTTTTAAAGATTTTCGCTACCCTCATTTTGAGGCCCTGTAAAATATAAATCCTCTCGAATAGGGTGTTGTTGAATTTTTTTCTGATAGATTGGTCCTTTAAGAGGATCCTGCTGAAATTTTTGGTTAATATTCTAATTTTTCTGGATTATATGATTTTTTAAGTTGATTAATGTTCTTAAGAAAACTTGATATATCATTTTGTGGTAAAATTTTATTTTTATTGACAAACTTATTCAACCACTGGATTTCTCATGTCAATACAGCTTGTTTCACAAGTTTTCAGCGATGTTCTGATCCAAAAAGTTTCACGCCTTTGAAATTGCTTTCTTCTGACTGAATGGGTAACCAAAATAAAGTCGTGACCGATTGTAGAAAAAATCATGTGTGTAATTCGAGCGCAAAGTGATATATTGCCGCTGTGAGCGAGAAGTTTGAAGCGTGACGCGTATTTGAGCGGAAATGACACTTTGCGCTCGAAGTACACACACTGGTTCTCTCATCTGTCAGTGCTACCTATTTTTACTCATAACTCCGAAACCGTTTATCGTAGCCAACTCTACACTATCCCAATGGATTCAGCATAAAATTTACTTGATCAACATATTTCTTTTCAAATATTGTTTGTAACTTTTTCTTGAGATATAGCGTGTTAAAGTTAATCTTTACTTTTTTTTAAGATTTTCGCTACCCTCATTTTGAGGCCCTGTAAAATATAAATCCTCTCTAGTAGGGTGTTGTTGAATTTTTTTCTGATAAATTGATCCTTGATCTTGCTGGAATTTTAGGTTAATATTCTTATTCTTCTGGATTTTATGATTTTTTAAGTAGATTAATGTTCTTAAGAAAACTTGATATATCATTTTGTAGTAAAATTTTATTTTTATTGACAAACTTATTCAACCACTCGATTTCTTATGTCAATAAATCTTGTTTTACAAGCTTTCCAATAGATTCAGCATAAAATTTACATGATCATCATATTTCTTTTCAATATTTTTTGTAACTTTTTCTTGAGATATAGCGTGTTAAAATTAATCTTTACTTTTTTTTCAAGATTTTCGCTACCCTCATTTTGAGGCCCTGTAAAATATAAATCCTCTCGAGTAGGGTGTTGTTCAATTTTTTTCTGATAAATTGATCCTTTAAGAGGATCTTGCTGGAATTTTAGGTTAATATTCCTATTTTTCTGGATTATATGGTTAATGTTCTTAAGAAAACTTGATATATCATTTTGTGGTAAAATTTTATTTTTATTGACAAACTTATTCAACCACTCGATTTCTTATGTCAATACAGCTTGTTTTACAAGTTTTCAGCGATGTTCTAATCCAAAAAGTTTCACGCCTTTCAAATTGCTTTCTTCTGAATGGATGGGAAGCCAAAACAAAGTCGTAACTGCTGAATTATTTGAGCTATGAGCTGTCTCCAAATATTTTTATAAAAACACGGATTGTAGAAAAAATACTGTGGGTAATTCGAGCGCAAAGTGATATATTGCCGCTGTGAGCGAGAAGTTTGAAGCGCGACGCGTATTTGACCGGAAATGACACTTTGCGCTCGAATTACACACACTGGTTCTCTCATCTGTCAGTGCTACCTATTTTTGCTCATAACTCCGAAACCGTTTATCGTAGCGAACTCTGCACTATCTCAATGGATTCAGTATAAAATTTACTTGATTAACATATTTCTTTTCGATATTTTTTCTAACTTTTTCTTGAGATATAGCGTGTTAAAGTTAATCTTTACTTTTTTTAAAGATTTTCGCTACCCTCATTTTGAGGCCCTGTAAAATATAAATCCTCTCGAATAGGGTGTTGTTGAATTTTTTTCTGATAGATTGGTCCTTTAAGAGGATCCTGCTGAAATTTTTGGTTAATATTCTAATTTTTCTGGATTATATGATTTTTTAAGTTGATTAATGTTCTTAAGAAAACTTGATATATCATTTTGTGGTAAAATTTTATTTTTATTGACAAACTTATTCAACCACTGGATTTCTCATGTCAATACAGCTTGTTTTACAAGTTTTCAGCGATGTTCTGATCCAAAAAGTTTCACGCCTTTGAAATTGCTTTCTTCTGACTGAATGGGTAACCAAAATAAAGTCGTGACCGATTGTAGAAAAAATCATGTGTGTAATTCGAGCGCAAAGTGATATATTGCCGCTGTGAGCGAGAAGTTTGAAGCGTGACGCGTATTTGAGCGGAAATGACACTTTGCGCTCGAAGTACACACACTGGTTCTCTCATCTGTCAGTGCTACCTATTTTTGCTCATAACTCCGAAACCGTTTATCGTAGCCAACTCTACACTATCCCAATGGATTCAGCATAAAATTTTCTTGATCAACATATTTCTTTTCAAATATTGTTTGTAACTTTTTCTTGAGATATGGCGTGTTAAAGTTAATCTTTACTTTTTTTTAAGATTTTCGCTACTTTCATTTTGAGGCCCTGTAAAATATAAATCCTCTCGAGTAGGGTGTTGCTGAATTTTTTTCTGATAAATTGATCCTTTAAGAGGATCTTGCTGGAATTTTTGGTTAATATTTCTATTTTTCTGGATTATATGATTTTTTAAGTTGATTAATGTTCTTAAGAAAACTTGATATATCATTTTGTGGTAAAATTTTATTTTTATTGACAAACTTATTCAACCACTGGATTTCTCATGTCAATAGAGCTTGTTTTACAAGTTTTCAGCGATGTTCTAATCCAAAAAGTTTCACGCCTTTGAAATTGCTTTCTTCTGAATGGATGGGTAACCAAAACAAAGTCGTAACCGATTGTAGAAAAAATCATGTGTGTAATTCGAGCGCAAAGTGATATATTGCCGCTGTGAGCGAGAAGTTTGAAGCGTGACGCGTATTTGAGCGGAAATGACACTTTGCGATCGAATTACACACACTGGCTCTCTCATATGTCAGTGCAACCTATTTTTGCTCATAACTCCGAAACTGTTTATCGTAGCCAACTCTACACTATTCCAATAGATTCAGCATAAAATTTACATGATCATCATATTTCTTTTCAATATTTTTTGTAACTTTTTCTTGAGATATAGCGTGTTAAAATTAATCTTTACTTTTTTTTCAAGATTTTCGCTACCCTCATTTTGAGGCCCTGTAAAATGTAAATCCTCTCGAGTAGGGTGTTGTTCAATTTTTTTCTGATAAATTGATCCTTTAAGAGGATCTTGCTGGAATTTTAGGTTAATATTCCTATTTTTCTGGATTATATGGTTAATGTTCTTAAGAAAACTTGATATATCATTTTGTGGTAAAATTTTATTTTTATTGACAAACTTATTCAACCACTGGATTTCTCATGTCAATAGAGCTTGTTTTACAAGTTTTCAGCGATGTTCTAATCCAAAAAGTTTCACGACTTTGAAATTGCTTTCTTCTGAATGGACGGGAAGCCAAAGCAAAGTCGTAACTGCTGAATTATTTGAGCTATGAGCTGACTCCAAATATTTTTATAAAAACACCGATTGTAGAAAAAATTATGTGTGTAATTCGAGCGCAAAGTGATATATTGCCGCTGTGAGCGAGAAGTTTGAAGCGTGACGCGTATTTGACCGGAAATGACACTTTGCGATCGAATTACACACACTGGTTCTCTCATCTGTCAGTGCTACCCATTTTTGCTCATAACTCCGAAACCGTTTATCGTAGCCAACTCTACACTATCCCAATTGATTCAGCATAAAATTTACTTGATCAACATATTTCTTTTCAATATTTTTTGTAACTTTTTCTTGAGATATAGCGTGTTAAAGTTAATCTTTACTTTTTTTAAAGATTTTCGCTACTCTCATTTTGAGGCCCTGTAAAATATAAATCCTCTCGAGTAGGGTGTTGTTGAATTTTTTTCTGATAAATTGATCCTTTAAGAGAATCCTGCTGGAATTTTTGGTTAATATTCCTATTTTTCTGGATTATATGATTTTTTAAGTTGATTTTGTTAAACCTTGTTTTACAAATTTTCAGCGATGTTCTGGTCCAAAAAATGTCTCGCTACTTTCTCCTAAATTGCTGGATAAATCTAATTTATGATATTCTAATGTTGAGGTGTGGTATTGAATGACAAATTACTTTTTCATTGTAATATTTATAGTCGATCTCTCAAATAACATGTCATTTCAACAGGATATGTAAAGCTACTGTTAAATATCGTAATTTATTGCCTGTAACAAATTTTAGTAATTTTTTAGACAATGAAAGGCATCAAATATTGGGTAAGTGGGTATTTAGAAGCATTAATTTTAGATTTATTACCCCTAATCATGTTTCGTAATAACATATTCATTAATACAATGAATAATTCTTGAATAAACTTTTCATTACTGTCATTTACGTACTTTTAGGATTTAAAAGATACAATACCTGGAGAATAATTACAATAACCTCAAATATAATGACATAATTTTTCATAAATTGATATCGTTAGAAATAAGATGGCGCTGCTGTAGTAACCGTACGTTCTTAAAATTACACTGCGCAATCACTTCCCTCAATCATTTACCAAAAACAGAATGCGTCTTCTTAATCTAGATCCCTCCAAGACTAAGTAATGAGTTTAGCAAGGGAAAAGGGCACAATCAGAATTAGATGAGGCGTGTGAATGTGTGGCGTGGCTAACGCGATTACCATGCTAGGAATTGTAAAGGAGGGTCGACTATGTTTACGCGTGCCGATGCGCATATCAAACTGCAATTTGCGCAACTTTTACGCATTTTACGGCATGTTTCTTTTGCGGCAGTAGATGGATTGAGTCGTTACAAAGTGACAGTTGACTACGCTCCCATGGAAATTAATTTTAGGGAAATTAATTTTTTTCGTAAGCAAAAAGTGTACAGTAAATAAAAAGAAGGGTAGAAAAAATGTACTAATTATCAATAAATAAGATTTTATCACCGAATGATACGTCAAGAATTTTTTTAGAACATTGGAGATATAGACTCCTAGGACTAGAGTATCCAAGGGAGGATTTCTCCAAGAAGGACCTAGTGAAAGGACTGTTGAGCCTGATAAGGGCTACTGGTCTCTTCACATAAACGGTATAACCAAGAGCACAAAAAGCTGCTGAGGTCTCTACCTTTGACTGTTTTTGCCGAACTAATCAATCAATTTATAAGTAAAAAAATCAACAACACCCTAATCAAAAGGGTTTCCACTTTACAAGGCGTCAAAATGAGGGTAGCTGAAATCTTAAGAAAATATAAAAGATTAACTTTAACACGCTATATCTCAAAAAATAGTTACAAAAAATAATAAAAAGAAACATGTTCCTCGAGTAAATTTTATGCTGAATCCATTGAAATAGTGTACAGTTCGCTACGATAAATGGTTTCGGAGTTATGAGCAAAAATAAACAACACCGGTATACGAGAGAACCAGTAATAAATAATGTTACGCGAGCTACTGCATTAATATGCTCACTTAGTGCCCCCAGTGAAATCCCCGTATGAGACGACTATGGCTCCTCCGCCCAATTTTCGAGAAGCATCCAGAATACGAAACATCGAGAATATCCAGTGCCACCCGCCAGAACGTCGAAAGATTTCTAGAATTACGGCGCGCGAGTATAAATAGGCCACGAGCATCGCTGCAGGCAAATTAGTCAATCAGTCAGTGTTGATACCGAAGGAAAGTAATCGCGCCTCGATAAAGAGTTTATTAAGTGAATCTCATATAAATTACAATTAGTGTGTTTAGTGTATTACATAAATTATTAAATAAGGACTGTATTACATATAAATCTGTAAATATAAATTAGAATAAACGTTACAATAATATTTTATTAATGATTATAGTCTCATAAAATTCACCTTCTATAAACCGAGGCGATGAATAGTTAGTACCCCAAATGAAATCAGACCGAAAAGCAATTATTTTTGTCTATAAAAGAATGGCGATCAAGGGTGGCTGAGCTAGATTCGACTGTCGTTTAGTTGCCATTCGGTGATGTTCGCCGTGATTGAACGGTCAAGCGTGCCGTGCAATGAGCTGTGTGTAACGGAATATAAATTGGTATATTTGTCATGCTATTTGTGGTCATGATCAATATCTACATGGCGCAGTCGATTGTTATAAAAAGGGAATTTAGTAAATTTTTTTCTCTTTGTTTCAGGTATGGTTCAAAAACCGCCGAGCCAAATGGAGGAAGCGCGAACGAAACGCAATGAACGCCATGAACGCAGCAGCGGAATTCAAAACGGGATTCGGTACGCAATTCAACGGTCTAATGCCAACAATAAGCGACGACAGCTTCTACTCCTATTCATCTTATAACAATTGGGCAACGAAAGTACCAAGCCCTTTAGGAACGAAACCCTTTTGGCCCGTAGTCCCTTCCAATCACCACCAAAGCCCTGTTAATTGTTTTAACGCTGCTACTTCCGTAACGGGAGCATCGATGAGTGGCGCAGTCAGTAGTATGCTCCCAGGCGCCATGGGTACTGTGATGACTTCAACAACTCCTGGCGCTGTTTCAGCGCAGCCCTGTCCTTATACTACTCCCGCAAATCCCTATTCCATGTATCATCACAGAAGCGCGGCTGAACCTTGCACGGCTATGTCGTCTAGTATAGCTTCGTTAAGGCTAAAAGCTAAGCAGCATACTGGATTTGTAGGTTATTCTAGCGTAAGTCCTGTTCGATCTTCTTCGACGGGATTATCAGCTTGTCAATATGCAGGTAGTGGGATAGGAGTAGGGGAGAGGCATGGCTGAGAGCAGGAGGTGGCCCTTGTGGCCCATCTTAAGCACGAAGATCAAGACGATTGAAGTTACGGTGACCTAAGGGTATGGTATTGAAATTTTTAATTATTCTGAACGGTGAAAGCAAGGAAATCTTTTTCTATTGATTGTAGAGTTTTTTTTTAGGTAGCGGTTAATAACCGAAAGGATGATCACTAGGAGGTGTCTAGATGACACAGCAGTATATCTATAGTATCGTTATTGTCCAACAACTGCAGTTAAAATGACAATATTCGTTTTTTTTTTAATGTTGGCGCAGTTTTTGAAAACGCTTTTACTGGAATTCAGAATGTTTGCAAGATCTAAAAATTTCAAGCCCATCTCCTTTTTTTCGAGAATATTAAATAAATAAAAATATTAATATAAATCAGAAAAATGAAAGGGTCACTAGAAGTTCAAAGTTTGGTCAATTTTGTGTAAATATGTAAAAAAAAGTTTGATGTCATCTGTGAAAAATTAAAACGAGGAATTTTGAAATCTTGAAAAAAAAATTTTTAATTAGTTTTCAATTCGAGTCTTCCATGTAAATGATGAAAAAACGTTTACATGTACAGAAAAGTGTATCGGAAACGATATTTATAGAATTGGCTTGCCAAATATTTCATTTTTTCCAAAAATAACTCGTACAAAATGAAAAAAAAACAATGTCCAGGACGTGGAGGACAATTAAAATTTCTTTTGAGGCGTTAATTTTTCTTTTTCAAATTATTTATAAATAACTTGAAGGCATCTATTTAAAAAAATATATAATTTTCAAGTATAAACAAAATACGTAAGTACGATCATTAAAAACGAATCAATCATTTTGTCGGTGAAAAACTTTGTATTTCGTTAAAAAATATCTTCTCAAGATTACAACAATTTCTTATCAACAAATACGAACATTGTTAATCTAATCAAAAATGGATTATTTTTATATCTTTATTGTATTATTTTTAAGATAATTTTCAATTAAAGACCAATTTTAAATTTTTTTTAAATAATTCTCCAAGCATTATCGCAAAATTCGTAAATATTGCTAATTTTTTAGAAAATTTTATCTGTTTCCAAAGTTTATTTATACATTAGTTTCAAAACTTATACAGCACCCCTCGTATTCACGTTGTATACATTATTATAAATCCGTATTCTCATCACATGTTTATTAAGTCTTTTTCATGTAAAAGATAATATTTTTTTTTGTAAAAAAAATTGTATACCCAATTAGTTGTGCTGTCTTTACTTTGGTGTCAATTTATTCCTGTTAAAATTTGAAAATACGGAAAATACGGAATTCAACGAATTATTGAACAAGTTCACCTGGAAATTCATTCACAACAATCACTCCCGACCTATCTTTAATAAAGGAGAATGGTTGATATCTATTTGTTCGTTAAGAAGACTACCAGAACATTTTTTTTATTTACCTCAAGAGCTTCTAAAAGATTTAATTTAAAGGCTTATCATATTAATGAAACCTTAACCATTCTGCTGAATTTTATTACCCTATTGTATTTGAGGCCGTGTCTATTTAATTTTGGTAAAACCGACCAGGTTTATCATTTTATTCCACATGGAAAAAAAAAAGACTCACCACTTTAAATTTACAATAAAATAATTTACAGAAGGTCACCAGATTTTATATATTGTAAAATGTTGTTCTCTATGTAGACCTTTTCTAATTTTTTTAATGAAAACTTCATAAAAAAAATTTATCGAGACCAAAAACGAGACTCTCGGGTTGCGATGTAGATGTGGTCTCGGTATCGCCCATAATATTTTCAAAAATGTCTCGTCTCGTCTCGCTTTTTCGAGACGAGAACGAGAAGAGACGAGAAAAATCTCTCTCTCGTGTGAAGCTGCTTGGAAAAATTATTTAAAAAAAAACGATCATCTTAATTTTATTTAATAGCGAACCATCGTACTTGTAAATAGAAGTAGGTTTTTTTGTTTATAGCTGTGTATTGAGAGCGGAAAGTGTTGCTTTTGGCGATTGAGATAAAAAAAAATCGTCGAAAGCGCTTTTCGCTCGAATTACACACAAGATTTTTTCTACGATTACACGATATAGAAAAAGAAGACGAAACTATTTTCTCACTCTAATCTAGCCAGAATTATTTGTAACATTAACAATTTTGAAAGATGTTGAGAAAAGTGCGCCAATACTGTCAAATTATTACAGAAAATGTCAACTTTCCAGTAAGATTTGGATGTGTAAAAAAATCTACTTTGGATATTGATCGTGGAAAAATATCTTTATTCTAATTTAATTATTGTAAAATTGCTCAAATATTTTTTTTTATTTAAGATAATGCAAAAAGTTTAATAAATTATCAATAAACAAATAAAAAACTTCTTGCATTACCTTGATTTAGTACAAATATTAAAAATAACCATTGTTATTGTGCCAAATGTTTTCAAATTTATCCAAAGATTTTATTTTGAATTGTTTATTTTGTTATATAGAATGATCTCAGAATAGTGAATATACTACATATCAATTTACTGAGTTTTGAGTAAAACTTATTGCTTTTTTGATTTTTATTCATTTTCCTTTTGCAAAAACCAAAAAAAATGTTCTAATCTCAAACAAAAGTTTACGTATAAATCATACCTGTAGGTAGTTTATCGTTTTGTTGAGATATAGCGCTGCAAAGTTGAAATGGCACAACAAGAAAATTGATTATGCTAAAGAAATAACAAAATAGAACTCATTTAGTTCACCACTTAGAACTTTTACATCAAATGTGGTTCAAATTAAAGAAATTTTTAATTTTGTAAATTTTTAAATTCTTGTTCTGGTATATCATTCTAGCTCTTGAATCATATTTTTACCAAACATGTAAATAACCATTCTTAGGGATGCATATATGATTTTTTTATTATTTTTGAGATTGAAGGGCCCTTTTTGCAGGCCCTGTGTACAAAGGCTGCAATGTGCAATGTAAAATTATAACGTAGACGTATCGAATGAAATGTTGAATGAATGAGAAAAAAAAATTAAAAAGAAAGTTTGTTATTTATATTATATTAAATAGGACGTCTAGTGATTTCCAACAAATAATGAAAATCTATCGTACCTTTTATTCAATTATACTCTCCATATCGTTTGTAATTGTTCAAACATTTTCAATCATCTAGTCACAATAAAATTATCCATATCAACAGAACTCTTTTATTTATTCCTTAAGTCGATTACACACAACACGGTGCCGTTACCGAGCCGCTGACATTAAAATTACAGTGAATACAAACAGTGGCGGCTCGTGAACTTTTTAAAAGAGGAGGCTGGACATAAAAATTGTTGAAAATTGTCAAAATTTTTGGAAAATGGTCAAAAATGGTCGATAATTCTCAAAAGTGATCAATAATTGTCAAAAATGGTCAATTATTGTCAAAAAATGATCAATAATTGTCAAAAAATGGTCAATAATTGTCAAAAAACGGTCAATAATTGTCAAAACTTTTAGAAAAATGGTCAGTAATTGTCAAAAATCGTTAAAAACTGTCAAAAATCGTTAAAAACTGTCAAAATATTCGAAAAATGTTCAAAAATTCTCAAAATTGATCAATAATTGTCAAAAATGGTCAATAATTGTCAAAAAATGGTCAATAATTGTCAAAAAATGGTCAGTAATTGTCAAAAAAAAGTCAATAATTTTCAAAAAATGGTCAATAATTGTCAAAACTTTTAGAAAAAATGTCAAAAATTTCGGAAAATGGTCAATAATTGTCAAAAATCGTTAAAAACTGTCAAAATATTTGAAAAATGTTCAAAAATTCTCAAAATTGATCAATAATTGTCAAAAATGGTCAATAATTGTCGAAAAATGGTCAATAATTGACAAAAATCGTTAAAAACTGTCAAAATATTTGAAAAATTATCAAAAATGTTCAGAAATTCCCAAAATTCTGTAAAATAGTTGATAATTGACGAAAAATGGTTAAGTTTTTTGAAAAATTTTCAAAAATAGTCAAAAATTTGGAAAAATGGTCTATAATTGTCAAAAATTTTGAAAAAATGGTCAAAAATTAGCAAAAATTGTCAATTCTTGTTAAAAACTGTCAAAAATGGACATTTATTGTCAAAAACTGTCCAAAAATGGTTAAAAATTGTCATTATTTTGAAAAATGGTCAATAATTATCAAAAAAGGTCAATAATTATCAAAACTTTTAGAAAAATTGTCAAAAATTTCTAAAAATGGTCAATAATTGTCAAAAATTGTTAAAAACTGTCAAAATATTTAAAAAATTGTCAAAAATGCTCAATAATTGTTAAAAAATGGTCAATAATTGTCAAAATTTTAGACAAATTGTCAAAAATTGTCCAAAAATGGTTAAAAATTGTCATTATTTTGAAAAATGGTCAATAATTATCAAAAAAGGTCAATAATTATCAAAACTTTTAGAAAAATTGTCAAAAATTTCGAAAAATGGTCAATAATTGTCAAAAATTGTTAAAAACTGTCAAAATATTTAAAAAATTGTCAAAAATGCTCAATAATTGATAAAAAATGGTCAATAATTGTCAAAATTTTAGAAAAATTGTCAAAAATTTCGAAAAATGGTCAATAATTGTCAAAAATCGTTAAAAACTTTCAAAATATTAGAAAAAATGGTCAATAATTGTCAAAAATTATTAAAAATTTTGAAATATGGTTAATAATTGTTAAAAACTGTCAAAATTTTGAAAAAATGGTTTGATAATTGCCAAATATTTCCAAAAATTGTCTAAATATTTGAAAAATTGTCAAAAATGTTCAAAAATTCTCAAAATTGATCAATAATTGTTAAAAATGGTCATTATTTTGAAAAATGGTCAATAATTATCAAAAAAGGTCAATAATTATCAAAACTTTTAGAAGAATTGTCAAACATTTCGAAAAATGGTCAATAATTGTCGAAAATCGTAAAAAACTGTCAAAATATTTGAAAAATTGTCAAAATTGATCAATAATTGTCAAAAATGGTCAATAATTGTCGAAAAATGGTCAATAATTGACAAAAATCGTTAAAAACTGTCAAAATATTTGAAAAATTGTCAAAAATGTTCAAAAATTCCCAAAATTCTGTAAACTAGTTGAAAATTTTTCAAAAATAGTCAAAAATTTGGAAAAATGGTCTATAATTGTCAAAAATTTTGAAAAAATGGTCAAAAATTAGCAAAAATTGTCAATTCTTGTTAAAAACTGTCCAAAATGGTTAAAAATTGTCAATATTTTGAAAAATGGTCAAATATTGTCAATAATTTTGGGAAAATTGTCAAAAATCCTCAAAATTGATCAATAATTGTCAAGAATGGTCAAAAATTGTCAAAATTGATCAGTAATTGCTATTTGCTGGATAAATTGGCCTCCTTCGAGGAGCCGCCACTGAATACAAAACATACGTAGGTGAGAAGAGAAAAATTAACTTTAGTACGTACATTTGAACTGAATCTTTGTACCATTTCCCATGTTATCTACTTCGTGTTCAAGTATGACTGGAGGAATTTTCAGTAGTTTTAATGGTTGTATTAATTCCTCTACAAAGTGCTTCCGTCTAAGTACTTGTAAGTTCGACAGAAGCAGAGTATGTGAGTAGGTGTTTCATCATCAAGTTCATCACATTTTCTGTTCACTAATTTTGCTCATTTTGTACATATGTTTCCTCAAGGTGCAGTGTCCAGTCACCAGATCGGTAACTGTCTTCAAATGTCTCTTACCCACTCTCAATGCCTAGTTGAGAGTTTCTTGTCTACCTTGTTCATTAAACTCTTTGTATGGAGGTGCCCTTGTGTCAACCTCCATTTGAGTTGGTGTTCTTTATCTAGCCAGTTCCGGATTTCCCCTCTTATGCAATCTTTTGTGACTCCGGGCCTATGAAGTCTCCTTTAGAGCCTTCTTTGGCTAACTGCATATTAGAGATACTTTGTAGTTTCTTGCTATCCTATTAAGGGATTCTTTGCAGTTTTTCACCAGTCTAGACCTAGTTATTGGATTACTGATAGCTTTAGCAGAAGGTCAGTGAATATTTTAAACTTTTTTAGGTACTTTTTCCGATAAGAAGATAATTTTTTGGAAATTTCAGTTCATAGTATGTCTCTTTTGACGTTTTTGGTTGCAATGGTCAGAAGATGCTTGAATCTTAAACCAAATATGTTTATTTGAAGGCTTACTGATAATTTTTCTCTTGTGCAAGTTTCGAGTATAAATGTCACATTTTTTTATAAAATACCATCAAATTACGAGTGTGAAATTCGAAATTAAAAAAACTATGGGCAACAAAAAGTGACTTCTGTCAAAACTGGACTATGTTGCCAAGTTTTAAAAATAGAACGAGAATCTAGTAAAAGTTGGAAAATTTCATTTTTTCTAAAAGAGTAGTAAAAATTAGAGTTTTTTTCAAATTTCAAATTTCAAAGTTTAAAACCTATAAATTTCGTGAAAATAATGACAAATGTGTTCCGACAGAGAATATAATTTATATTTCTCCAGCGTAGTAATCGACTGCCATTTAGGGTGTAAATTTAAATCAAGATTTTCGTTGTGCAGTCCACGTATACATAGAAAACATTAGTTTCCATTACATAACACTCGAATTGTGTCTTGGTTAGTCAATAGAAGTGAAAGATTTATTCCTTGCCGCATCGCCTCTAACAAATGGACCAAATAATCGATACTGATACAGCGACACCGTTAGATTTATTACAGCATGACATCGAAAAGAAACATCGTATCAGAACTCTTACTTTATTGTAGCAGATGTGGTTGGTTAGATATTCACTTTAATCGTCCACTTTTTTTTTGTTAAGCAAAACATGATTAATTAAAAATTTAATGGGACATCCTATATAATTTGAAAATTCTTTGTTTTTTATAGTCTAAAACACAAAATAAATAGTTCCACTATTTGAATGAGGAATGAGGGTATTATATAATCTGTATCTGGACTATTTCTTTTATTTGGGACATTCTGTATAACTTAAATAATGATAAATCTTTTAATATAAGATCTTAACTAATAGTTTATGTTCAGTTAAATATTTTAAAGACATTTCTTGAGCTTGTCGGTGTATAGTTAACTGCAATTGAAAATAACTTCGAGCTTAGTCGCCAGGAAGCTTTTGCTAAGTACTCGGATGTATTTAGAGCTTTCCGTGAATATACACCGCAATGTGTATTGTTTTCTTGGCATACTATCAAAAACTCTACTTTAAAAGTTTTTTTTTTCGTTATTTCCGTTGTATATTTTAGTATAAGTCCGAGTAACGCAAATCCAAATTCTACCATACACAATTTATTCATTTCCGATATTTAAATTTTTCAACTGAAGGGACGCCCGGTATATACACCATTTTAATTAAAACCGAAGCCCTTCAGTATAGGTACAACTTTTTGTTGTAAGTAGATAAATTTCACGTTTAATTCCCTCACCGCGACTTCGGCCGAAAAATGTAACTAGAATTTTAAGTATAAATTAGCGAACAATTGATTCATTCCGGCTCTCAATTATTCGGAAAAATTATTATTTCGTGACTTTTCTCTCAACTTTGTTCCGATAACCGATAAACCGAAAAGTATTGTGAAAATTTAGTGCATTACGATTGTGTGTGGAAGCTGTATTTTATAAGGTAAATCATTTTTACAAATAAACTGTGTATTCGAAACTTTCCGTACCGCCGATTAATATTAAATTGTTGAATGTATTCTTTGAAAATTTTCCGACCGGCTATTTTTTTCTTTTGTTGTTGAATTGAAATTGGTTTTTTTTATTTGTTTCTTTTATACGGAAATAAAGACTTTCCGTTTTCCTTTTCTATAGGAATAAATACTTTACCTCCTTGATCTCAACCCAACCTGGAAATTTATTCACAACCATCACAACTTAATTTTCTTCTAGGTAATAAGGGAAAATGATTGATATCTATTTGGTCGTTAAGAAGATTACCGGAATATTTGTTTTTATTAATCTCAAGGGCTTCTAAAAGATTTAATTTTAAGGATTTGGATTCTACATGAAAAATTTCAAAATTTGAATCGAAAGTGTGTTAGTTTGTTAATAAATGATTTGAATAGTTAGAATCTAATTTGTTGTTGTCATAGCTACGTTTGTGTTCTGAAATTCTAGTTTTAAAGTTCCTAAAAGTTCTACCTATTCAAAAGCCCTTGAGATTAAGAAAAACAAATATTCAGGTAATATTCTTAACGACCAAATAGATATAAATCATTCTCCCTTATTAAATCTTTTTTCCTAGAAAAAAATTCAGTTGTGATGGTTGTGAATAAATTTCCATTCAGTTTACCTTCAGTCTCTGAAGAAGATAACTTGGTTATCGAAACGCGCGTAAGATAGTGTAAAGTGATAGTGTTGGTGTAGTGGTAGTGTAAACAGTGTTCAGTGTCCTAAACTAATAACACTCACGTTTTAATTTTTTGTGTGAAACATTTATATACTTGAAGCTTTCAAAAATGACGTTCCTCACACTTTGTCGATTCTCCAGAAGCCCATATATAACTCTAGTTTTTATATTTTTTTAATCTAACATAGAGATATTTCCGACAAAATTTCAATTATCTAAATCGAGAATGTATATCTACTAAACCCAACCGTCTGTGGTTGAATGTTATTTCTTGATATTTCAATTATTACGCAAGATTTGCTAATCTCATCATTCGGTTGCCTGGATACATACGAATGGTGCTAGCTCCCTTTCGGATATGCCCTTTTAATGTTGCTCATTCTATCTTGTTTTAGTTGTTTGATGCCTTATTCGACTCCCTTTCGGTTATTCCCTTCGACCTTAAATATAAATAACACTAGGACGATGTCGTTTATTACAGAGAAACGACCCGAATTATGTCTAAGGGCTAATTTCAATATTACACTCATAAAAGTTAGTCTCCGCAAGGTTTTTTTCAGAAAAAATTATTTACTTGTTATATTCCTCAATTAAAAACAAAATAGCTTTTACTATAAAAAATTTAAGCGCACGGCTACAGTGTTCAATATTTCGTCCTTGGACCTCCAAGGATTAATCATACCTACGTTTGTTGCACGCCTAATCATTGCTGCAGGGAGATAATTGAATGCATTGCGAATCTTCTTTTGTTTTTATTTCGCCCCATATAAAAAAATTGAAAGATGTTATATCTGGTGAACGAGGAGGCCACCGAAAAGGACCATCGTTAGCTATCCACCTATCTTCAAACGTCTCATCTAAGAATTGGTTCACCATTCTGGAACAGTGAGGAGGAGCTGATGGTTGTAGTTGAACTTTTCATCACTTTTTTACGAACCCTGTATGCAAAAACATGTCACCAATTACCTTGATCGTCCTACTGATCAAGCCTACAAGATGTTTTTTATTTGGTATCACTGGCGGCTTCTTCGTTAAATAAAATAATAATTTAAAAAAATAAAATATACCTACTATACATATAGTATAGTATTTCCTCTTAAATAAAATTTACCTAAAACGTTTCAAGATCCCCGTGTAAACGTTATTCCACAACAAGTATCAAGTACTCGGCGAAATCCAAAATTGGTAAGCGGGCTGGAGTCCACCGTTGACCTCAAGGTGTTATATGGGAACGGAATTTTCCGAGCACTGACGATCTTCGCGGCGTAAAAGAAACACGCCAGAAGTTTACATGTGGTGGGTCAAAAGCCCGGTTTAATATCGACGATGAATCGACTTACGTCGGCTGATTATTACACGCTTAGAAAAGAGATGAGTAGAGGGGTTAGCAGCGAAGCGAAATAATGAGAATAATGAGCTGTGTTTTGACGTAATAAGTTGTTGCAAATACAAAAAATCGAAGACTTCACTTAAATTTTAAAAATATTTTGACTAATTATCATTTAATTTAAGTTTGTCATATTTAATATGTATAGAAATGAATAAAATATGGTTGTTTTTTAAGAGAGCTTCATTTTTATATAAAACAAGCGTGGCCAAAAAAAAATTTTTGCCTGTGGGGCTTTGGAAAGAAAGTCCACAAATTTTGCTTTTTTTATCGATTTTAACGACTTCTGGGCAGAAATTGGGAGTGGTTTTTCGAAAAATTTCCTCCAATAGGCATCCGGGGGACTGGTCAGTGGCGTTCCGAATTTTAAGATTTTGGTCACATCACCTATGACCCCCCTATCAAATTAACCACCTGTCAATTTTTTATTTAAAAAATTAATATCTCGATAAGTCGTGAAACAGCCTGTAGAAGTGTCAAAAAATAAGTCTGTGTTCCTATGGAACTTCAAAATGAAAAAAGCAATGCACTGACTAAGGGATTTTCGAAATTTGAAGCTAATAATATAGGACAAACGTCACGTGACCTTGTTATACGACATAAAGAACATCTAAAAAGTATCTATCTAAACTAACGAGAGGCTAATCCTTCCAAACCATACCAACGTTGCCACATTTATAAAAGTATAAACTGACAATTTCTTCAAAATCATAACCTCATTTTTTCTTGGTTAAAACAGATCATTGGTTAATTTATAGTGAAGGGCAAGGAAAATGATTGAAGAAGCCATTTTCACCCTTCCCCTTCTTGAAGAACTTGATGTGCGCGTTACAAAGTATTGGATACTTTTCAAGAAGGGGAAGGGTGAATGCATGCATGTAAAAAACCGAGAAGTCGTACAGTTCTTAAAAAATTACTGTAAATAATTCAAAACAATAATTCACACACTCTCTTGTATTACAATTAAAGAACATTAATTCTATCTCTTTTCCACTTTAAAAATGAACATGTTTGTTATACCCTTAATTAGAAAACTTCTTTCTAACAAAATCTCAATAGCTCAACATATGGATTGCATTTTTTTTTCAAATACTGTAATTTAATTATAATAATGTATCATGTTTAGGCACTTTCATATTTTTCGCTATATTTATCAATAAACAATTCTTTGTGTTGATTTGTCTTATTATTTTTCAAACAACTTTGTAGTACGCGCTCTTTTTTAAACCGCTCCGTAGTTCGCGCTCTTTTTTAAACAGTCAACAGTCTCAACATGAGCGCCACCTACACACACCTTACAACAAAATGGACCAGTGGAGTATTGCGAACTAAAATTTTGTATGCACTTGGGTTGTCTCTGTCTGAGCTCACTTTAATAAAGAGGCGAATATCGGTGGTAAATTTGGGAGTTTGACGGATTTGGGCGCTAAATTTAAAATTATGCTACTTGCCCAAGGTACAAGGTGGTTCAACGTATATTCAAGCCTCTTCCCTAATATGTCGAACTAAATTTTTCTAAATATGAAAATGGAGATATTTATTTTGGTTTAAATGGATTTAAATAGTTTTATATGGAAACAAGTACCGGAGTAATAAATCTCGATGAGTAATTAAGTGTAGATGTCTATTCGAAGTACCGTCAAGAGGTAAACCATTCATCCGATCGCTATAACTCTTCCTGGAAGCTTTAGAGAATTATCCGAAGCCACATTAGGCGGCTTGTATTTTAAAGCTCCAAGCTTTTTATTTCAATTTTGCGCACATTTAAAGCTCACTCTTAAATTAGCACTGTATTTAGCTTAATCTCTTTTCGATACGTTCCTATTATATCTATATTTAAAATGTGTACGTACCAACAGGTAGCTCGTTGAAAACGATTTTTTGCGAATATGTAACGGATTAATACAATATTTTTATTCGGTTTTGTATATTATCAAATTTCGGATACTCACAATTTTTCGGGATAAACGGATTAAAAGACCCAAGGGAAATTAAGATGGAATTTAAAAAAATTATTATTGAGCAGTTTGTGCTGAAAAGAGTATTATATACAAAAAATCAAGAACAATTAGATTCTCTTTAAAAAAGTATTTCCCTTCCTGTTGTTAACTAGCTTAATTAAATTTATTACAGAACAACAAACCTGTCAGGCTACCAACAACAATATAACGGAGAATCAACGTCAGAAGTTTGTTGTGGTCGATCCTTGCGTTCAACCTTCACCCCTAGAATAATCTATAGCAAAATAGGCCAGGATTTTATAAACAACCTACTGTTTAACCTCATAAAGTTTTTGTATTTAGTAAAAAACATTAAAAAAATGGCTGTATTCATAGATAACAATTCAAATTGTCCAGACACTTTTTCCACTTTCAACAATTATACCTGTTAAGTGAATTTTTGGCTTCTATAAGTGTTAAAAAAATCATTTGGTGCTAAGACTTTCGAAGCTAGTTCAAAATCTACTGTTTATTTTTTATTGTCAAACACTGGCCTATTTCCTTTTCAGTATAATCAAAGGAGGCACAACACACGACCCTTCGCCCTTCGCTGGCAGTCTTGATTGGCTCGAGTTTCGCTAATCCCACTTTAGCCCTGACGGCCGCCCGCGCCCCTACATTTTCCCCCCATTCGTTTCGTTTTTGGCCACCAGACAACTGCCTTATGTGAAACATCTACTGAATTCCAAATAACCCTCTCTCACTTCCGCTAAAATCAGGTGCATCTTCTGAAAATCAGAAGTGGGATATTTGCTCGCCGGACGAATTTTGTAAGAAAATATTTTATGTTTCATTATTAAAAACAAATAATTAAAACTTTGTAAACAAGGAAAGGAAGAACTTCTATTAGGAAGTCAAAATAAATAAAGGGTGAGCAGAATAAAGAACTGTTTGATAACAGAAGAAGATGAAAAAGTGAAAAAGAGCAATTGAGCGAAATTAGAGCTAGTACTGTACAAACCAACGAAGAAATATTGCCAGCTACAGCAGACGAGATATCAGAGATAATACAACAACAAAAAAAACGGCAAGTCACCTGGAGAAGACCAAATAGAGTTAGAACTGATGAAGTATGGCGGAGAGAATCTACCAATTAATAGCCAACTTATGGGAACAAGAATAAATACAAAAAAAAAAAGGAAAAAAAGACGAATGTGGGAACTATAGAGGGATTGCATTACTGGATACACTTTATAAAATTATGGAAAAATGTATAGAAATAAGGCTGAAGGAACGTGGAGAAAATCTGTTTGAAGACCACCAAGGTGGTTCCAGAGTAGGAAGATCAGTGACAGACCATAATATTCACTCTGAAGCTAGCACAAATAATGGGATACGAATACGACATACCAATATATGTATTTATTGACTTCCAAAAGGCATATGATACTGTTAATAGAAACCATCTATACAAGATTATGAACAACCTCAACGTACTAAAAAAACTGGTAAATCTTACTAAGAAGATTAAAGTTAACGAAAAGATATCAAACAGATTTAAAATAAATGCAGGAATAAAACAAGGAGATCCTCTGTCCACTACGTTGTTCAATATGATACTAAAATGGATAGTGAAAACAAAAACGACACAATGTCGTCCACATCAAAAAAATAACTGAAAAGAGCATGCAAAGCTTTCGTAGAAACGGCAGAGATAGCGAGCTTGAGAGTTAATGCAGAGAAGTCAAAGTTTTTGAAAATGACAACTCCGCAAAGAAGATAAAAGAAGAAGACGAAGAGAAATTTGGTAGAATTGAACGGACAGAGATCAATGGAATTCGAGCAAGTCCAAAGCTAACAGAAGACTAACAGAAGGAGCCCTAAATAAAATAATAATTTCAAAGAAAGGATCTGGAAAGACCAAGCTACATCTATACAAAACAGTTATTAGACCAACGGCACTATTATACGGAAGCGAAACATGGATATTGAATAAAGAAGAGGAAAATAAAGTAAACATATGAGAAAGGAAATAATCAGAAGGATATTAGGAGGGAAAAAAGAGGAAAGGGTGTGGAAAAGAAGAGCAAACCAAGAAATAAGAGATTTATTTGGAGAACAAGAAATGAGCAGTGTAATAAGAGCAAAAAGATTTGGATCGCTAGGTCATATACAGCGGATGCCAAACACCAGAACGACAAAAAAAATGATAGATATAGACATAGAAGGAACGCGAAAACACGGAATACCTAAAAAAAGGTGGTATAAGGAAGCCATTGAAGACCTAAGAGAGGGAGGAGTACCGGACTGGAAGGCGAAAGCAAGAGACAGGAAACAATGGAAGAAAATTATCACAAAGCTATGGGCCTAAAAGGCCTCTGTGTAGCATTATATATAATTAAAATAGAGAACGTAATTTCTTCACATGTAGTTAAAATTTACAGGAGACACACAAACCCATTAATTTTAATAAGCTCAACGAACACGATTTACTTCCATTAACCTATTTTTCTAGATGGTATAAGTTAAAACACACAACTGCTCTCATTTACTCATCCCCCATATTTTTTTGTGGAACAAAACATTTATCATTGTATCTTATTACAGCGATAAAACACAACCGTTGAACGATTATTCATTTTGACTAGAACAAACAGCGGTGATTTACGCTAGGATGCTCGCAGGATTTTAAATTCTCCAAGAAAATGGTCTGGATCTTTTGAAGGATTGACTGTACTTTCGTTGAACCCAACGAAATTCGTCCTTTACGTACCTGATTTGTGCAATTGACATTTCCCGTTAAGATCCTATTGACTGCGCCAATTTTAATTGAAATTTTTTAAACTATAACTAATTCTACGGAGAAAATTTATTTTAAGGCAAACAATGGTAATGCTTGTAAAACTGCTTTTGATCTTATAAGTACTAATAAATTGAAGAGATTTATTCATCAAATGCGTATAAATAGAAGTTCTGAGTATGAGAGAGAAGGACGTATGATTTATGACCAACCTTTTTGTAACACCCTGTATATGAAACAATATTTACATTGGCTGTATCAGTGACAATTATATCAGGACACAAAGTGTTCAATCATTCAACATAATATTGAAAAATCGCCCATCATAAATCAGTCAGTAGAGAAACTGATAGACGCTAAAGCCGCTATCGAAAATAAAGAAAATTATCAAATAAGGAGAAAATAGATAAACAATTTTGTTTTTATCGAAGTAATAAAAATATTAAGACATTAACGACAATGATTAAAGGTCGTAAATTTTTTTTGGGTTGAATACGATGCCAAACTTTTTCATGTAGGTATGTATGAAAAATGGAATGAAAATTGCCAAAGTGAGTAGAAGCTCAAATATATACAGTGTGTAAAAGTCAAACGGAATAAGTTCATTATTTCGGTTACTGTACATATGTATAAAAATTTAAATTATAAATTGACATTCTTCAACGTGAAAATGCGATCCCTACCTTCAACCCCCTTCGAATGACAGGTGCAACCCCCCAATTTTTTAAATGGGAAGTATATCGTTTGAAAGGTCTCTTCATTCTCTATTCAAAAATGTTATCGTTCTCAAGTTTATTGCAACAATTAAGAATAAAATAAAATTATGTGGTTACCGAAATTCGCTATGTTATACTCAAAACTTATTACAATATATCCAAAACTTATTTCCCGTTTAGGTCTTGATAATAAGAAAGTATGCAAAAACCGTAGCAATGTGCTTTTTAGATTGTATCAATTAGAAACGCTACTGGTCAACGGAAAATCATCAATGGATGAGAGAAGAACACACGCAATACCCTCAAAAGGTTCATGCTTGGGCAGGGATTGTTGGAAACCATATTATTGGTCCCTTTTTCATTGGGGGCAATTTGGCACTACTTCAAAATGATGTCATTCCAAGTTTGGTAAGTTTATATCTTGATCCAGTGAATACGATATGGTTTCAGCAGGATGGAGCACCACCACATTTCCTAATCGGTAGATAGAAAGGCGAGGATCGATAGAATGGCCAGCGCGATTATCTGATCTTAAATTATTAGATTTCTTTTTATGGGGATATGTGAAGAGCATTCTGTACAACTAAACCAGAATGGTTGGTTATATCTTGTAGATATACCAACCCCGCTTAGCTTAGAAGTGTAATTTAATGTAGGTATGTCGGGGCATACAGCCCGAGAAGTAGTTGTTTCTTCTTAGTAGAACGGTCATTGTTTTTGAAAAATATTTTCCAAAAATTTGTAAGGCGTTATAAAAGTATTAATTCTATTATCTTCGATCTACTCGTATACACTTTCTACCCGTGCTCTATTAATGAACGGCGTTCGATATTCTTCCGCTACGCATTCAGCACCTTATTTAACACTTTTTTTTTCGTTCTTAGTATCAAAAAATTAAAAAATGGACTTTTCAAACAGCACTTCCATATTTATGTAAATATTTACGTTAAAAATTGTAAAAAAGGTCCTAATTCCATTTTGTTCACCAATAAGAAGGTTTTAAAGCATTTTAAACAGTACTTTTCATTCTGTAAATTCAGGATAAATATAATTTTTCTACAAAAATAAATATAAAACATAATTGACGGTATCTTCTTCAAAATACGACAAAAGCAAGGATAAATACATATTTACATATATATATATATATATATATACCTATAGCTGCATCCTCTCCAATTTTTATATCTGTTTTCATTTCAGTTTTATGTGTCTTATTTATCCACCCCAGCATACGTCACTTTCAGTATTTTACAATCTAATCATGGGAAACGCACTCGGATAATCCCCTGTTATTTCTCTCGGTGTGTTTCCAGCTATCCTTTCGAGTTTTCCTCGGAAAATATAAAAAGGAAAATGCGCTGTTTTACTTTTATGTGCTTGGTCGATTGCATTTGGAACTTCCATCCCGAACATTTGGATAGGAATATAAAATAAACTAACGCTACCCCCTATACATATTTTTCCTTTTGTTTTCCATCGAATCCACTCTTTCCGCGGCGTTGTTTCCAGCTCCCTTTTCTCAGAATTCCCCGAAATTTTATTTACGTTATCGACTTTTTCGGTTTCTGCAAACATTATTTCACCACAGCAAACATAAAATGGCCTCTTTTTATTCACAACCCAAAATTCGTTCTTAAAACAAGATTAAACTATCCACTTTTAGTCCTCTGGAAGACGTTTCAGTTACAGAAGCTAAAACATCTTTTTGATCTACGGAAATTGTGCTGCAAAAAGTCGAAAATCCGTGGGATTGGAAATACAAGCCGTGACATTCATTCTATCGACATCGAATTAATCCAACTTTAATTTGCTGTTCTTTTACCTTCTAAATCAATTGCCGACGAGGTATACCAGAGACCGACACTGCATAAATCCCCAAGAATCAAGTTAGTTTAGAATGGAGGTTAGAGTTGGAAGCGATAGTCTATTTCAGAAAGGTATAGAGTAATAAAATGGGGAATTCCGTCCAGTTCGGCTCAATTTCGGTGTCGGCCGTAGGCGTAGGTCTTGAAATAGTATTGTTTGTAATATTAAAATTTCAAGTAATTGAGAGAATTAGGAAAAGTATGTTTTCTGGCCTGAAGTGTCAATATCGAAATATTATGTAGGGATTACTTAGGTAGTAGATTATACAGTTACGTTTTGCGTTTAACCTTCTATTAGTGCCTCTGCCTAATTCCAACCCTGTTTCAGATTCGCCTCAACCATGCGCCGCAAGGTGCCTTACCCAAAATTTTTAGACCTTTATAAGTATATTTGTTTAGTTTAACGCATCAGTATTTGCTGTTAAGCCGTAAATAATGTTCACAGTATTATAAGATTAGTAATAAAATGGCGACATTTACACCAACGAAAAGATGTTCCAATAATTATCCACTATCAGTGAATGAAAAACTTATTATTTTAAATGTACACGATTGCATAAAATTCGATTACCCGAAATTTACCGTACAAGAAAATGTCGACCGATGTTCCCGAATGACTGTAGTTGGAAAGTCCACCGTTTTTAAATTATTGCGGGGGAGAAAGATAGCAGCCAAGTGGAGCCTCCCAAAAAAAGTCCAGACAGACCAGTAAAAGTCCTTGATGAAGACACCAAAAGTGTAATTCGAAGAAAAGTTCACTCTGTTTATTTTAAAAAAGAAATACCCACCCTAGATAAGATTTTAATGGAGCTTGGCCAGGATGACAGTGTTCCGTTGATAACTAAAAAACTTTTATGGACCACTTTGAGAAATATGGATTTTGCCTGGGAAAAGCATAACCGTAAAGCACTTTTACTGGAAAGCGATGAAATTGTTTGCTGGCGACGAAAAGACTTAAGAAGTATAAAGCAGTACAGAACAGAGCAGAAGAAAATCTTTTATCTTGATGAGACGTGGATCAATGAAGGTTATACAGTACCAAAAATGTGGCAAGACAAAAATATAACCAGTGCTCGCCAAGCTTTCATGGAAGGCCAGTCAACGGGTATTAAGGTGCCTTCATGTAAAGGGAAAAGACTAATAATCGTACATATTGGAAGCGAAGAGGGATTTTTAAAAGAAGGTTTGCTAACCTTTCAGTCGTGCCATACGGGAGATTACCACAAGGACATGGATTCGGATGTTTTTGAAGACTATTTTGGTGAAATGATAAAATATCTTCCGGCTGATTCAGTAGTAGTTATGGATAACGCGAGTTATCATTCTCGACGCATAGAGAAGACTCCAACTTCATCTTGGAGAAAACAAGAAATTATTGACTGGTTAACCACCAAAAGTATTGAATTTGAAGATAATTTGATAAAAAAAGAACTATTAGCTATAGCACTATTAGCTATAGCACACCGCCATATCATTGCGAACTAAATCCTATAGAACTTATATGGGCGCAAGTGAAAGGATTTGTAGCAAGACACAAGACGACATTCAAAATGAAAGACGTTAAGCTACTGTTTGATCAAGCCATTAAGGAGATGACATCAGAGAACTGGCGAAAAGCGGTTCAGCATGTCATTAAAGAAGAGGAGAAAATGTGTGATCTTGACTACTTGATCGATCGGACCGTCGACCCGTTAATTATAACGTCAAGAGGAGATGACAGTTCCTCAGATGACGAAGAATATTATGATTTTTTATAATTTAATTTAATTTTTTGTATAATGTTCAATAAAAAATAAATGTACCTAATACTTTGTACATAATGCCTAATTTTTATTCTGTTAAAATTAAATTCTTTCCTTTTTACGAGTATCTTACCGGCACGCCTTTGGCACACTATTTTCAGTGTTTGTGAATGGATAACAATAGGCTAAACCCATATATTGACCCCAACCCGGGTGGTACTACCTGCACTTGATAAAAAGAAAGAATTTTACAATGAAATCAATGCCAAACTATGAAAGTGGCTTAAATATTCGTTGGGTCACTCTGTGCTCCCTTGGCACACCTAATGAGGTTTTATTACTCTATACCTTTCTGAAATAAACTATAGACTTTACTTAGGCTTGAGATGCAATAAAACCATAAAACTTTTCGGATTTACCGTCCATAACCGCACTATACCTGATGGAAAAGAAAAAGTATTTTTATGACAATAGTCGTGTTGTATGCCCATTTAGCTGAAGTAGCATTTTTTTAACATATAAAATAATATGACTCAAGAATTCTGTAGAGAGGTGGATCCTTGCCAACGATCCCGTCAATCCCATAGGCAAAATATTAAAACCCAATACATGAAACTGGTAACGAAACCCTGAAGATTCTACTTCAAGCACACCTAACGGATTCCGTGAAAAGTAGTACTTAAATTGAATCATTGTACCATTTCCCATGTTATCTACCTCCATTCCAGAAACTTCGTGTCTTCTATGAAGGCCACTAGTTTGACTGGAGGGATTTTCAGTAGTTGTAATGGTTGTATTAATTCCTCTCTAAAGAACTTGAAAGTTCTCGCAGAAGCAGAGTATGTGACTAGGTGTTTCATCATCAAGTTCAGATTTTCTGCACATTGGTGCGCTAACTTTGCTCATTTTGTGCAAATGTTTCCTCAAGGTGCAGTGACCAGTCACCAGGTCGGTATCTGTCTTCAAATGTCTCATACCCAGTTTCAATAGCCTGGTTCAGAGTTCCTTGTCTACCTTGTTCAGTAAACTCTTTGTATGGAGGTGCCCTCCATTTGAGTTGGTGTTCCCTATCTAGCCAGTTCCTAATTTCACTGGATTGCACTCCTCCACCAGACTATTGATCGTTGGTCTTATCACAGTTGTGTAAAGCCAGTGAACTACCTCAGGTCGTATTCCCCAGGTTTTACCCATAACTCTTCTGCATTGCCAGAAAAGCCTGGTAGTAATTTTTCCTGATGTGCCTTCCAACTCAGTTTGGAATCAAGGGTCACTCCCAGATATTTAACTTCTTTGGAATTTTCTTCTTCTTCTCCGAACATCAGTAGGTACTTTACCCTGCGGGAGAACTCTTCTATTCGTAAAAGCAACCAGTTTAGTTTTTTTCTTATTAACTGAAAGGTCCTCTTTAAGGCACCATTCCCCCACAATTCGTAGTACTTCTTGTAAGTCATTCATTCAGTTTTATGTCAAAAGGAAATAAGAAGTACTTGGAATCAAATTTTAGATTACCAAGTTTGTCAAGTGCTGACTCTGAACCATGTGAATGTTGGGGTCATCCAGTTCCTCGACAACACCAACCAGATGAGAATGCTCAACAGTATATTTTTTTCACTTCAGTTCCAAAATAATTAAATAAATTGTGCCACCTCTAGTGGCACCTGGCTTCAGGTAACGGAATTGGAAGTAAGACGGAAAATCGAGGAAAATAGAGTAGATGGGAGATGGAAACTCTGTGAAAGTAATACTGGCTAAGTCTTAGAGCTTTATTTTCGACTCATTTGATCCCTCTGGAAAATTTGTACGTTTTCGTTTTTTAGGCACATTTCTTATTGTTTATAGGTTTCTTTTTTTAACGATTGAATCGGTTTTGACGTTAAGTAATACGTAAGGGGGGTATTCTTCGCCCATTTCCATCAAAATAATAAAACTATTTAATTAGTTAAAAGCATCTAAGTGTGTGAGCGGAGAAACGAGAGAGGCTGAAGTAAAAGAGGCTTTTCCGTTGTCCCATTTCGAATGTACGAAACATTGCCCTCTAATCCGAACTTAACGAGTTTCGAGACCGATGCGACTCAGGACCACTATTCCAGTTTGGTTCATTACAATCGACGAATACAAAATTTTCTTTACATCTGGTATAATTCGAAGGGAGAATTCTACCACAATTCGCCTAATTCATAATAAAAAACGTCAAGGGACTGCCGACAGAAGTGAAAACATCAATAAATGAATTTTATCGTAAATGGAATTTTTTACAAAAAAAAGTACACATATATACACAGTATACATTACATATAGCCCGTTCAGTACCAAAACCGTTGCACGTTATCAAAGTGTCGAAAAAGAGACGTTCGTTTATATCATGTCATTCGATTGCTGCTGACAATCCTCTGTCAATCACTATGTTAAGCCTCTCTAAACCCAATAAATATTGAAATTTGTAGGTCGCATTGTATTAAAAAATATAAATATATGTTTAAAGAAAGGTTTCGTAATTAATTTCATATCAAATACAGCTCGTAGGTTAATTAAATATCAAACTCAAACTAACGTCAATCTTAATAAAAACTTTTTATGTTGGCAAAAATGCGCGCTGTTGCCGCGATTAAAATGGTTATTTCAGGTTCAATTTTGGGGTTATGTTGTGACAAAAACTGCAAAGAACTGTGAGTAATTTTTCACAAGCAGTAATGAGTTATCAAAGTTAAAGTGACATCCAAAAAAACGTATAAATGAAACTTAATAATACTGCAATATAGTTGATGCATTTACTCCTGATACTATTTACAGCGTTTATGAAGCAAGTATGTATAAGTTCAATTTTATACTCAATCAACTGTATTTATTATATTCTGTTACATTATTCTTAATACTTGGCAATTATACATGGACATTTTTTTATAGATAATCATTTCACTTTAGGAATGTTACTGCAGTAATTGGAGGAAAAATAATAATTATTAAATGTAGAATGTTCCTGAGTAGTTTACTAAAATATGATACATCCACAAAGAGGACTTATGGAACTTTCAACAAAAATAAACCACTGTATAAATTTGTTTTTATTAATGAATCCTGAATTTTCCAAAATGGTGCTGTAGGCTGTTCATGTCAAAAGGTATGTTACAATGATAATGTAAAATTTTAGAATGCAAAATTGTTTTTATTCTAGATATTTTGTATTACATGCTGAGAATGAAAATGGTTGTATTGATGGAGCAGAAAGTATATTTTTATATGAATCTCAGTTGAGTTATTATCATGGGAAAATGAATGAAGAACATGTTTTTAAATGGTTTGAAAACCAATTACTTACTATTGAATCTTTCTGGACCTTTAATAAATTATGGACAATGCTTTTCGATAATATTAGGTTAATGACACAATATAGAATTCAATCAACAAATGTTGAAGCTGAGCTTATTTATATTACAGCCTAGTAAGTAGATACAAACTGTATTTGAACAGTGATATAGCAAATTATATGTTAGAATTCAGAAGACTACACAACTAGTTTAATACATTTAAAATTCTTACTTCAAATTATACCTAATAGACAATAAATGCTGTTTTACTTTTATTTTTACAAAAATAATAATATAGGTATATTTGAAAAGAAAAGAATTGGTTATTTGAATACTGCCCTTTCAATAAATGTTTTTTTCAGAAACAAACCCCCCAACAAAATACATTGTGGATATGATAGAACAGTATAGTCACAAAGTATTACCTACCATCTTTTTAAAAATCCTATTGAGTTAATACTGGCTACTGCCAAGCAAGCCGATAGATGCATTCCAGAAGTTGCGGGTTGGAATTGGTTTGTCCGTGAACCTCTCAAATTTGATTTCTATTTGACAATTATTCTTCTACCTTATTTAAAAAAATAGTATTACAAACTTTTCGGTGTAGTAACTAATTTATAAATTTGCAATGTTTATTTTTAATAAATCAATTCCATAAAAATTGAGGTGGCATTATTTATCATTTTATTTTAATCATGATATTCAAAATAAGTAATTCTAGCAGCATTTTCTAAAGGTAAATGTGTATATCACAAAGTTTTATAAAAACTACAAAGAATTAATTTAATAGTTTTCATTTGAATTGAAACGTCTCATTTGATCAATCGTTTTATTAGCAATACTTTCAGTTGCGGTAGATGTTGGTGAGCTAAAACAAAATGGTAAATATAAACTTGGATTGATTAGAAGATGATGGTGTGATAAATAATTCACCAATATACTGATAATTATAATATGTATTGATATAAGTGCTACGATTTAGTCAATCATTTGCATATACCTTCACTCGGAGAATAGAATGCTCTCCTTTTCTGAGCTGTGGTGGTGCTTGCTGCACAATTTTCTTTTGCTATGATCAATGATCATATATCTCAGGATGATTTTCCTTGTTGAGAATGACCTACACACTAAAGCTTCACATCCCGGCTTTTCTAAAAAAAATTTAAGATTTATTTCAACAAAATATAAAATAAAATTGCCTACCTTTAAAAAGGAGGTAGATCCAGGTTATCAGAACTTTTTTATTTATAATTTGTCTGTAAACCTTACATCAATCTTTCATATTGTAGTGACAACATTTTAGAAGCCAACATGTACTTAGGTAATTGTAACCTAAAAATTATATTAGATAATATTTTTTCCTTGATACTATATATACATATGCATTTTAAATACTAGAATAGTTCCATAACTTCTAACTAATTAAGTGTGTGCTATAAACATACAAATAAAAGTGTTAACTATTCCATACATACCTTTTTAATGCTAAAAATAATTCCATAGTTTTTAAAATAAGAATTTCTTAGTGCTGTACGGTTAACATACAAATTAAAATTTTATATGTAACATCTCTGTATGTAACTGAAATAAGTCGAAGTTTCTTTGCACGCAATAACCATCAATAACTAAACGTAACCTAGAATATTTGACATATACTAGATTCTCATATTATTTCAAGGGCTTGGCAACATAGTACAGTTATGACAGATGTGACGTGCAACGGTTTTAACACTGAACGGGCTATATATAGCTCATGGAAAGCGTGACGATGATTTAAGCACACTATATACGCTTCATTGTTAATTGTGTTGCATAACCAAAAGTATTGTGTGTTGCATAAAAGCGTGACGGAGACGGAAATATCATGTTTTTTCTTCACCCAAAAAAAGTGCTCAACGCGCCTAAAGAAGTTTTCGCTTTAAAAATTGCCTCCATTTTTTGTCCAATTGGTTTTGACAGATTTTAACCTCTCTCCAATAATGTGAACGTGACGTAAACGGCATTCCTCCTACAAAGTCTTAAAGTTGAAGAAGATCGTTGATGAATAAAAACCAACTGACATTTTCTTTTAACATCCATACAATTACCATAGCAATGGCTTTAGAACGTACCCCCTAGTCAATCAAGTCGTCCACTTTTACGGATTTTAAAATAAACGACAATGAAAAATGTACAATAAAAGGAATTCCTTTTAATCGACATTGGAAGGTTTTGTAATGGAATGGAATTAAAAAAACAAAAGCCATAAAAAGCAAATTTTTTCGCGGAAGAAGCTGAAAAAATTAACTAACTTTATTCAGAGGAAAGATAAAATTATCGCGAAAAAATTAGGGTACACCGCTGAATATAAATGACTTCGTATGGTAGGGATACGGGATCACAATCAATCACACTGGCCACCGATTAATATTCTGACCTCATCATGTATGTGTATACAACGGCCTTATATAACATCAAACATTAAACTAACGAGTTTCGTTTATTATTTAACACACTATCGATTAATAAACGTTATAAATTCCAACAACTTCATATAATAATCATGATTTTTTTACAACAATTTATTTATATATTTATTTACGGTTTTACCATTTTTACAAAAAAATGTTCATTCAGTATAAAGAGTTCATGTTAACAAGATAAGCGATAAAAAAATTTATTAAAAATTAAATTAATGTTGCGAGGTCACCAACTCAAAGCCGGCCCTGTCTCTCGATTATAAATTTTGGTGAATGCGCATTCGAGAACATTCTCGAGAAAACGTTTTGTTAGTGCATAGGACGAGCGCGGAAGGTACTGGAATTTTCGAAAGTTCAGAAGGACTATATATGCGCGGGTTTTTGATTGACTTGACAGTAAAAAGTTAATTCACAGAAGTTCGTAGTAATCGGACACTAAATGAAATAGTGAAGATAAATAGTGTAATATTCAAGTGGTAAAAATAAATTAGAACTGTTATACCGAGTGTAACCCCTGAGGTCACTGATGTACATTGAGATAAACAATTTCCATATTTTACATACTGATATATAAAAGCAAGAATACTGGAATGGATGGGACACATTATGAGAAGAGCACCAACAGAAATATTAAAAAGAATAACAACATGGGTTCCATTCAAGACGAGAACAAGAGGAAGACCACGAAGCAGATGGTGGGATCAAGTATAGGAAGATATAAAAGCGAGACTGGAAAACAAAATGCAGAGACAGAAGAAAATGAAGAACTAAGTATAACAAATGAGGCCAGGACAGATAAAAGATTATAGTCGCACAGATATAAGAGGAGTAATCCACCTCGTCAATAGGATTAAACACAGCTCTATTGAGCTAGCCATAATCCCTCGGGATTGAACGGCCATGACGATGATGATGATGATACCTACCAGAAAGAAAATTATTTATCCACTCGAGAATCCTACCTCCAAATCCGTAACTTTCTAACTTAGCAATAAGTTTACTCTATCAAAGGCTTCAGAGAAATCTGTGTAGATAGAATCAACTTGATCTTTATGTTCCATTAAATTGGCAATAAAATAATTATAAAGTACCAAGTTAGTACCTGTAGATTTACCTTTAGAAAAGCCATGCTGTTGAATACTAACTAAATCTTTACAGTCTCACTTTGAAAAATTATTCACAAGACAATCAAAAATAATTTAGGTAATACTGATTGGTTACAGACAGCTCGATAATTTTCAATATTATTCTTGTCTCCTGACTTGAATATTGGTGTTATATAACTGGTTTTCCAAAACTCGGGAAATACACCAGACCTCAATGATACATTGGATAAGTAGTAGATAGGTTTTATAAGAGTAAAATTACAATGCTTAAGAACAATCTGGACCAATAGATAATTTCCAAGGCATTTTTAAAACACCGGCTTAGTCTTGGTCTTGCATGCGTGGTCTTGGTCTTGGTCTTGCAGCCTCATATGTGGTCTTGGTCTTGCATAGTCCGGTCTTGGTCTTGCTGCAAGAGTCTTGCAGGTCTTGCAATTTATAGTTGGGAAAAACCCACAACAAAATTATTATGAAACATTTTATGACCCTTTACCAAAATGTCTAGTATTGTCACGTATTGGTACATCTGCCGCCGTTTTTTGATATTGTTCGATAATTTATTTATGGATCTGTTACGATCCAAGATGGGCCATCAAAAACAGATATATGGAAAACAAATTATCTCTTAAATATCCCCCAAAAATCAACGGGCAACCCTTAATTTTAAATGGGTTTACAACAAGATCCTCGTTTTAGCACGGTACACTTATTAGTTTGTGATATCACAGGTAATATTGTGAGTGGATTAATTTGTTCAACAAACATATTTTTATATATAAATTAGCTATACTTATTCAAACTTCAAATTGCTTCAATGATATTTTGAGGTTAAAATACACATTTTGTAAGAATTAATTTGGAACATTATTGAATGAATTAAAAAAAGTAAGACTGCAAGAGTCTTGCAGGCCGGTCTTGGTCTTGCATAAGTCTTGCACACTCGGTCTTGGTCTTGGTCTTGCAAGCCTTTAGCTGGTCTTGGTCTTGCATTATTTGCAAGACCAAGACCAAGACCAAGACCAAGACCAAGACCAAGACCAAGACCAAGACCAAGACCAAGACCAAGACCAAGACCAAGACCAAGACCAAGACCAAGACCAAGACCAAGACCAAGACCAAGACCAAGACCAAGACCAGTCTCGCTCATCACTAATCTTTAGCAGGAAACATAAAAGAAAACTGTCTTTATTAAACATTTAATTTTTCTATTGTTTTGACACTTTCATGAGCCTTCCTGTACATACTTGAACTTGTAGAAATAAACTTGAAGTATCATACTTGTGCCTCTTCCAGAAAAAAATCCTGGATCCGCCCTTGAACGTTAGCTATTGCTAATTTTATAGTGTCTCACCACAACTAGAATGTTTCTTTCGGATTCTCTTTCAATGTTCATTAATTTTTTTATCCCGTTTTCCAATACTTTCACCTTTCATTAATTTGATACCTTTCAAAGTCCTGTCTAAAATGATTTTGTACATGATTTATATTTTGGGAGGTGCAAATTTTTAATTGCAAAACATAAATTCACCACATGGTTAATATCTAACACCATAATGACATTCGAGCATTAATATGCCCCCTAACCTAAAATAATACTGTTATATATACACATATGTATGTCTATATATGTATTACAAAACAAATCCAATAAAGATAGATATTAACATAATCGCTATAGGGATAGAGATGGTAGTTGCAGTTAATTTAAAATAACGAGTAACGTAAAAAGTTTTATATTTTTTGTTAATATTTAGATTCATGAAGTTGATCTTACAGATCTGGAGAGTACGTTGGTTGATGAAGCAATTCGAAGCTTAATTGATTCAATTGTCTAACCCATGTAGAAATCTTGTATTCTTCCGCCAAGTAAAGCAAATTACCTGAAAAGTGTATTTTTTACTACCACCAAGTCAAAAATAGTGCAAAACCTATTTGGTGCAATTTTTTGTAGTTTCCACTGGTCTCTACAACGTTTATCAATCCACCGTTTGTTCCCTACCACAGTGTCATAGCTTGGAGAGGGCAGCAGGGGTCATGGCCCCGGGCGGCATACAAAAAGGTCAGAGAGCCGGCACCGAGTTTTCCTAAAAGCGAACGAATTAACAACCGACAGCGAGTACTTAGTTATTCAATTCAAAAAAAACAATAACACTTCCTGTGGGACCCTTGCGCCATTTCTTTCCATAGTCCTTCCAAAACATCGGTAGTGTATCCTGATGTCAATAACTTGTACGATGAATAAAGTATGTTACTAAAATCGTTGTAACTGTGATAATATCATCTCTATGAAAATGGTAATGAGCTGGTGGTTGAAGCCAGGGGCCCCCGTTTTTGTGGGGGCGGTGTCGCCCGTCACCACTCGGTGTTCCCATAAATAACCACCGTCGCCGATGGCCCTATGAGCATATTGAGGTTGGATTGATATCAGTATCAGTGCCGGTTTTATTGCAAGTGTAATCCCGTTATCATGGCCCGATCAGCATAATAATAGTTTTAATGCGACCCCTGCTGCATGCGGGGATCCCTCAGTTGTATGCGACGGGGACCTGGAAATTTTCTATTCATGTAGATCGAAATAAAAACATCTGATTTATTTTTTTTAATGTCGATAATTGATGTTTAATTATAAAAAATTTTACTTTATTACTTTTGACTTCTGAATAATTTGTCAAAGGACAGTCTGTATAAACATTATCTATGGATTCTGGCCTTGTTTAAAAGCGCCATCCTTTTTTAAACATGTAAAACTAAATAATGCCATCAATAGAGGGAAAATGGAATTACCTCGGGCTGTTGGGATTTGTTGCCACTGATATGAAATTAGGTAGATTTTCATTTATCCTACTAATCAATTACGTATTGACGAAAACTAGGTATTTCGTATTTGTATAAATATATTTAAATTCGCTTGTCATTTGTTTGTCTACAATAATCCCGTCTAATAAATTTAATATTGATAGAGTTTAAAAATTATTCAAGAGATTCATAACATTGTTTACATACGAAAAAAATAGTAAACCATGGCTATAGGGAAGGTTTATGTATGTCAAATGTCAGAATAGATTGTATAGCGCGTCTATATTTATGTCAAATGTCAGAATAGATTGTATAGCCCGTCTATTGTTATTCATTTCATTGCCCCTAACCATAGAAATAGTGTATAGACTGATGGTTCCAAACAAAAACAAACAATAATTGATAATATGACACTTGACAACAATATTAATAAAGTTTAAGGCATGGCTTAAGGGTTATTCACAGGATTCGTAACTTTGTTTTCATGCGAAAATAAAAAGTAAAACACAGCTTTCTCTAAATTCAAGTTATCAGTAGATAATAGAGACTTTTAGCTTGTCTTAAATTTCTCACGTATCCGTATCCGTAACGAACTGCGCATGTGTAGACCCGTTACGTCTCAGCCGATACGATGGCAATGGATTATTTAATATCGCCCCCATATTACGTTTTTACAAAAATATAAAAAGACAAACTAAAAAAGTTTTGAGGTTATACAATTGAAAACAGAACGTTTTCTGCTAAAAAGGTTTTCTTGACAATTTCTTTACTCCAATACGGATACGGATACGTGTAAAAACTTATGACAAGCTAAAAGTGTCTAATGTGTCAGAACGGATTGTCAATCGCGTCTATTTCTATACATTTCGTTGGCTCTAACCATATAAATAGTGTATAGATCTGTGATTTTAAACGAAAACAAACAATAATTGACTGACACTTGACAGCTACTAACAACAAAAGTTTTAGGTGAATTTAGGCGCATAAGTATTTGGTTAGGAAATTAATTCACACAATCCGTAGTCATGAACTAAATAAAATAGGAAACATCATTATAAAGAGGCACACTCATCCAAAGAACGCAAAATAATATCAGAAACGTTAAAAGTTATTTTTACGCATGCGTATCACTCAGGACGCTTCTAACCATAGACTTGTTAGCTCTGTTTATAATATTTCTATGATTTGACCCTGTAGATAAATCCGGAAGAATAAGAATAGGAATTATTACTTTTTGTCATTGGCGGGAAAAAAATGTATTTTTGAAAAACTCAAAAAAGTAAGAATTCCTATTGGGTACGTATAACGTTGCTGTCAAATGAAAAACCAAAACATATGTAGACTAGTGTATCACATAAGAAGAAGCCACTTGAAGTTTGCCAACTGACTTGCGCAGAAACCAAAATCGGTCTTGTTTATCTATGTCGCCTCGTAACATCCGTTTCATGCCATTGGCGTTACAAACGATTTTCATGCCCACAGCCATTTTAATATTGATATTTGAGGTTGTGTTTGAAGCAATCTTTTACTGTCAAATATACCAAGTATTTTCATATTCCAGTGTCTATTGTATGTGAAAATATATCGAAAAGCTTCAAAGAATTCCCAAACATGTTTTATTTAAACTATACATATGATAAATACATTTTTAATATTCTAATTTTGTGTTAACCTACAAAATGTGAAAACGTTATGCTTCTGATTTGAAGTCGAATGTCAATTTTACAATATGGCGCTGGTTTTGACAACAAGTTCGCGCATGCGACTGCAACTTCACGGTGGTTCTTCTTACGTGAACGGCCATTTTATTGTTGACATTTGAGGATGTGTTTTAAGCAATATTTTTGATTTTTGAATATTTAAAGACGTTTGGCTAGTTTATCTATGAGTGTTGTGTGTTTTATTTGATCTAAAACCATGCCAAACCAGTCAAGGCCGACAGATTCTTAAAAACGTTTTATCGAATTCTAAAATGTGAAAAAGTTGCGAATGTCAATTTTAAAATATGGCGCTGGTTTTGACAACAAGTTCGCGCATACGACTGCAACTTCAGGTGGGCTCTTCTTACGTGAAACACTAGTAGTGCGGCATCTAGTGGATTATTTTTAAATCCTTAGAGGAAACAGACTAATAGATTTGAATTTGTTAAAGCCTACTTTGGATAGTGATCATAGAAAAATAATAATATTCTGATAATTTCTATAACGAGCAAATACCTTTTTGACAAACCGTTGACAATGGGGTTATTAATTAAACTCATCATAGCCACTTCTGATAATAATACATAATAACTAATGAGATTAATCATAACAACGTTTTATTAAGTTTCATAACTTGTGCAGTGACAACTGATAAAACAAAATAACTGCCGATTGTGATATTTCAACATATGCCGTAGTACAAGTTGCCAGAAAAATTAGAGAAATACAATTATAATTTGTTTTAGCATATGTAGCTAATTTACATAATAAGATATGTAGAATAAACGTAGGTAGGTACTTGATTAAATTACAAGATCATGATTGACATTATTTACTGGTATTGGCTATGATATGTCATAAACATGGATATAGGTATAATATTATATCCTGAGATGTTAAAAAGTACTACTACCCAGATCCGCGCGCTGGATCTAAATATGGATGGATTCCAAATGCACTTTCTCTGTCTGCTAAGAACATGAAAGATTCTTCTTTGCATTAGAGTCCGTTTCACGTAAGAAGAACCAGCGTGAAGTTGCAGTCGCATGCGCGAACTTATTGTCAAAACCAGCGCCAGAATATTAAAAATGTATTTATCGTATGTATAGTTTAAATAAAACATATTTGGGAATTCTTTGAAGCTTTTCGATATATTATCACATACAATAGACACTGGTATATGAAAATACTTGGTATATTCGACAGTAAAAGATTGCTTCAAACACAACCTCAAATGTCAATAATAAAATGGCTGCCGGCATGAAACATCGTTTGTAACGCCAATGGCATGGAACGGTCTTTACGAGGCCACATAGATAAACAAGACCGATTTTGGTTTCTGCGCAAAACAGTTGGCAAACTTCTCGTGACTTCTTCTTGTGTGAAACGGAGTCTGCCTTGAGCACATGAGTCTCAAACATGTTATTAACATCATCTGATACGCATGCGTGACCAGAATAATATACCAAGTAAGTTACAAACAAATGTGTGCTAAAAAGTAATCTTACCTGAATATTTTAACTAAATGTTAAATATAAGTTTAATTTGGCAAGATTTGCGCTGTCAGAACGTTTATTTTATTCTGCTCATACTCAATAATATGTTCATAACAGTTGGGAACTAGATTCGGGAACAAACCTATGATATGACATGACATTTTTGAAGGTGGAGGCCACTTACTAGGTACCTAGACTCCGTTTCACGAAAGAAGAACCCACCTGACCTGAAGTTGCAGTCGTATACGTGAACTGGTTGTCAAAACCAGCGCCATATTGTAAAATTGACATTCGACTTCAAATCAGTAGCGTAACGTTTTCACATTTTCGGACTCGATAAAAGTTGCAACGTTTTTAAGAATCTGACGGCCTTGACTGTGAATAATTTATCCTTTAACACCAACAAATTTTTTAGGTGGCATGGTTGAAGATCAACTTAAACACACAACACTTACAGATAAACTAGCTAAACGTCTTAAAATATTCGACAGTAAATGATTGCTTCAAACACAACTTCAAATGTCAATAATAAAATGGCTGTCGGCATGAAACGGTCGTTACGAGGCGACATAGATAAACAAGACCGATTTTGGTTTCTGCGCAAGTCATTGGCAAACTTCAAGTGGCTTCTTCTTATGTGAAACGGAGTCTACAACTATTTAAGATGGCATTCAACGTTGGCTAGATGTACTATAGGATAGGAGACCATAGTAATCTAGAAAAAGAAGATTGTTTTCGAAGTATAACCTCACTTTTTTATCAAATTTTCCTTGCTAAATGATTTACATCGTCGTGACAATAATAATACTCTTCAAATACAATTTATTTTCACTCTATAACCATTTATAAAAATCTAAATGTTTGTTCGACGTTCAAAAATCATTAAAAACCGCTAAAAACATTTCCATACATTCTATAAAAGATAATTTATCAATATGACTGCGTAGCTATGCCTGTTATGTCAAATGCAAAATTTCATAAATCAACCAACCGTACCAGTCGGAAATAAACTCGTTCCTCTTACCCCCGGCCACCATCATTCCGTGGCGGAAGACATTTTCTTAAGCCTCTTACGACTCGTTGCTTCTAATTATGCACGCAAAAGATTTTTCGCTTAATTTGGTCCTACCGGTTCTACAGTTCGCGATATCGTACGCCATAGCCAATGGCGGAGACATAGAAAATTTAAGAATATTCTTCAATCACAAGACTAACTGTAACTTGGGAGCTGCTCGGGTTTCCTTTCTTTTATTGAAGTGAAAAATTCTTTAGAGCACTTTATTTGGGTGAAGAAAAAACATGGATTTTTCATCATCGTCACGCTTTTATGCAACACACAATACTTTTAGTTATGCAACACAATTAACAATGAAGCGTACATAGTGTGCATAAATCATCGTCACGCTTTCCATGGGCTATATGCATACTGTGTATAGGTATATATGTACTTTTTTTTAAGTTGGGAATTCTGGAACCGTTGGCGATACTTGACACTGAACACTGTTTACACTACCACTACACCAACAATAACACTTTACTTTAAGTGTTAGTGTTGGTGTAGTGGTAGTGTAAACAGTGTTCAGTGTACTTTTTTTTGTAAAAAATTCCATGTTTTCACTTCTGTTGGTAGTCCCATGACTGAACTCTACATTTTTTTCAATTAATCTGCTCTAATTCTATAAAAATAAATGGGAATAAGTAGATGCCACCGAAATAAACAGGTCAATTATTATTTTCTTGTAAGAAACCTTAGATGTTTGTACAAACTCGATATTACTTTATACAAAGTTATAAACATTATTTTTATTAAAATCCGTTTACCTGTCATAAATTGTTAGTTTGTATCATATAAACCCCATTTCAAATCCTACGTACGCCAATGCGAGATACCCATTCCTCTTTCCAATTTCCTCGAGAGACGCCACGCAGAATGGTCCTCTTGAGCGGAATACCTGTCAGAAGCTCTCACAGTCTTAGCTCCAAGAAGTTTGTCTCTATGGCAACGGAAATAGGGGGAACGCCATTTTGTCCCCGCCGCGCCGCGTCGGGAGTTGGAGGAAAGCGCCACAAATTTATATCTGCCTCATCCAGGGCTCAGGAGAGATCATTACCAAAGCTTTCTACTCAATTGCGGATCGTCCGGAGTTTGATCTATTTGTCGACGCTCTTTACCTGACTGAATGCGCCTGAGATGATTATTTTATATTGCTTTTTTTTATGCTGCCGCTTTCACACAAGAAGGGAAATGAGATGGAGCTCGAGACGTGTCAATTTACTTTTTAAAAGATTGGAAAATTGTACAGTACGTTATGTTTGCATTTATTCTACTTTAATAAACACTACGAATACTCTAAAGCACCAACTACGCGATTTGATGGTATTTTAAGAAGAATTCTTATATTATAGCCCGTTCAGTATTAAAACCGTTGCACGTCACATCTGTCATAACTGTACTATGTTGCCAAGCCCTTGAAATAATATGAGAATCTAGTATATGTCAAATGAAGTTTATCAAATATTCTAGGTTAGGTTTAGTTATTGATGGTTATTGCGTGCAAAGAAACTTCGACTTATTTCAGTTACATACAGAGATGTTACATATAAAATTTTAATTTGTATGTTAACCGTACAGCACTAAGAAATTCTTATTTTAAAAACTATGGAATTATTTTTAGCATTAAAAAGGTATGTATGGAATAGTTAACACTTTTATTTGTATGTTTATACCACACACTTAATTAGTTAGAAGTTATGGAACTATTCTAGCATTTAAAATGCATATGTATATATAGTATCAAGGAAAAAATATTATCTAATATAATTTTTAGGTTACAATTACCTAAGTACATGTTGGCTTCTGAAATGTTGTCACTACAATATGAAAGATTGATGTAAGGTTTACAGACAAATTATAAATAAAAAAGTTCTGATAACCTGGATCTACCCCCTTTTTAAAGGTAGGCAATTTTATTTTATATTTTGTTGAAATAAATCTTAAATTTTTTTTAGAAAAGCCGGGATGTGAAGCTTTAGTGTGTAGGTCATTCTCAACAAGGAAAATCATCCTGAGATATATGATCATTGATCATAACAAAAGAAAATTGTGCAGCAAGCACCACCACAGCTCAGAAAAGGAGAGCAAATCCATTCTATTCTCCGAATGAAGGTATATGCAAATGATTGACTAAATCGTAGCACTGAAATCAATACATATTATAATTATCAGTATATTGGTGAATTATTTATCACTCCATCATCTTCTAATCAATCCAAATTTATATTTACCATTTTGTTTTAGCTCTCCAGCACCTACCGCAACTGAAAGTATTGCTAATAAATGATTGATGGAATGAGACCTTTCAATTCAATAAAAACTATTAAATTAATTCTTTGTAGTTTTTATAAAACTTTGTGATATACACATGTACCCTTAGAAAATGCTGCCTGAATTACTTATTTTGAATATCATGATTAAAATAAAATAATAAATAATGCCACCCCAATTTTTATGGAATTGTTTTATTAAAAAGAAACATTGCAAATTTATAAATTAGTTACTACACCGAAAAGTTGGTAATACTATTTTTTTAAATAAGGTAGAAGAATAATTGTCAAATAGAAATCTTTCAAATTTGAGAGGTTCACGGACAAACCAATTCCAACCCGCAACTTCTGGAATGCATCTATCGGCTTGCTTGGCAGTAGCCAGTATTAACTCAATAGGATTTTTAAAAAGATGGTAGGTAATACTTTGTGACTATACTGTTCTATCATATCCACAATGTATTTTGTTGGGGGGTTTGTTTCTGAAAAAAACATTTATTAAAAGGGCAGTATTCAAATAACCAATTCTTTTCTTTTCAAATATACCTATATTATTATTTTTGTAAAAATAAAAGTAAAACAGCATTTATTGTCTATTAGGTATAATTTGAAGTAAGAATTTTGAATGTATTAAACTAGTTGTGTAGTCTTCTGAATTCTAACATATAATTTGCTATATCACTGTTCAAATACACTTTGTATCTACTTACTAGGCTGTAATATAAATAAGCTCAGCTTCAACATTTGTTTATTGAATTCTATATTGTGTCATTAACCTAATATTATCGAAAAGCATTGTCCATAATTTATTAAAGGTACAGAAAGATTCAATAGTAAGTAATTAGTTTTCAAACCATTTAAAAACATGTTCTTCATTCATTTTCCCATGATAATAACTCAACTGAGATTCATATAAAAATATACTTTCTGCTCCATCAATATAACCATTATCATTCTCAGCATGTAATACAAAATATCTAGAATAAAAACAATTTTGCATTCTAAAATTTTACATTCTCATTGTAACATACCTTTTGACATGAACAGCCTACAGCACCATTTTGGAAAATTCAGGATTCATTAATAAAAACAAATGTATACAGTGGTTTATTTTTGTTGAAAGTTCCATAAGTCCTCTTTGTGGATGTATCATATTTTAGTAAACTACTCAGGAACATTCTACATTTAATAATTATTGTTCTTCCTTCAATTACTGCAGTAACATTCCTAAAGTGACATGATTATCTATAAAAAAATGTCCATGTATAATTGCCAAGTATTAAGAATAATGTAACAAAATATAATAAATACAGTTGATTGGGTATAATATTGAACTTATACATACTTGCTTCATAAACGCTGTAAATAGTATCAGGAGTAAATGCATCAACTATTGCAGTATTATTAAGTTTCATTTATACGTTTTTTTGGATGTGACTTTAAATTTGATAACTCATTACTGCTTGTGAAAAAGTATTCACAGTTCTTTGCAGTTTTTGTCACAACATAACCCCAAAAATGTCAAGACGTCAACTGAACCTGAAATAAACCATTTTAATCGCGGCAACAACGCGCATTTTTGCCAACATAAAAAGTTTTTATTAAGATTGACGTTAGTTTGAGTTTAATATTTAATTAACCTACGAGCTGTATTTGATATGAAATTAATTACGAAACCTTTCTTTAAACATATATTTATATTCTTTAATACAATGCGACCTACAAATTTCAATATTTATTGGGTTTAGAGAGGCTTAACATAGTGATTGACAGAGGATTGTCAGCAGCAATCGAATGACATGATATAAACGAACGTCTCTTTTTCGACACTTTGATGACGTGCAACGGTTTTTGTACTGAACGGGCTATATGTACTGAACATTCGGCGATCCTTGAGGATCAGATCCAGGACCAGATTTATATTATAAAGTAATTGCTTCACCCCCTGTGGTATGAGAAGGTATATTTGATACTGTATCGTCCGAAAGCTTTAGTTAATTCCACTTGTAGCTAAAGGAAGAAAACCAAAATTAAAATTCAAACAAATTAATAAAAATAACCGTTAATGGTATTATTAAATTATCAATTTCGACGATTTAGATCAATAAGTTATACACGGGACTAAAAAGAACGTACAATTCAGTCATGGGACTGCAGACGGAAGTGAAAACACCAATAAATGAATCCCTTTTAAAAATTTAATCGTAAGCCCATCGTAAATGGATTTTTTTACAAAAAAAAGTACACAGTATACATATAGCTCATGGAAAGCGTGACGATAATTTATGCAAAACTATATACTCTTCATTGTTAATTGTGTTGCATAACCAAAAGTATTGTGTGTTGCATAAAAGCGTGACGATGACGAAAAATGTTTTTTCTTCGCCCAAAAAAGTACTCAACGCGCCTAAAGAAGTTTTCGCTTCAAAAATTGATAATGGTACCGTTCCCCACTAATACTAAATCAACTTCACCGTATATATATATATGTAGACAAGCAAGAAGCGACACTTTCATTACATTTCGCTTTAATTAGTTTTTTAAGTTGTTTTATGAAAAAAGGCTCATGTAGTAACTATCGATACTCCCCCGTATATTCGTACATTGACATCAATAATAGTATGTTTATTCATCTGTTACGAAAAGTGTGATGAAAATACAAATGGCACAAATGATTTTAAAAGCGGTTTGACCTTTACTTTCGATGGAGTTGAGGCATTGATCCTCAAACTTGTGTCTGAAGCAGCGAGTGGATTTTTGGCTCAGGACTTCCCTTAATAATTCTTCTTTATTGCCTCGCCTGCTGTTCCTTTCGGTTACTGCTTCACCTGTTCACTTTTATTTTTACGATCCGAGTGGTTTTAATCGGTTCTATGCCGAATCTAACGAAAAATTGATTTTAATCGTATTTTTTACGAGCTTTCAAAAAGCGAACGATTTTTATTTTAAAATATAGCAGGTCAATTTTTCACTAAGCCTTATTATCGATAATAGACAATTTGTGTCATTCTAATATTATTTTTCGAATTTGCAGCTTTTTAGTTAGTAGTTAGAATTTTTAAGTTTCCTAATTATTTTTTTTTTCAAATAATTATAGTGCCGCCCTCTATCATAGTTGAGTAATAGTAGAGAGATCATGTAATACAGAAACCAGCGAAATAATATTCCTCCTTGAGCTTCCCATACATAGATGTCACTTTAAAAGATTTATAAATGTCCTATTTATTCAATTAAAACTGCAGAAACTAACAAACGCAATTCATGTAAAAGCAGAAACGTTAAATAAATTAGTCTACAACTTATGCTGAAATTAATTACTTAAAAATTTATTTGAAGGTATTGGTGATAGATACCTAATAATATGAGCCAACTCCAAAATAGGAAACGAAGATTCCTAACCTAATCTGTCAATTTTAGTGATACTAAGAAATAGCATACGTCTCTCTATTTATCTTTTTCTACAGCTCCTTTATTCCCGTTATTCGAATTCTTAACTCCACTCGGTTATAATATTCCATATTTTACATAAAAACATATCTTACGTATTTTAATCAAGAAAAGGAATGAAACGACTTTTTTTGTTTAAATAATGGATTCAACAACATTTAATACTGATACTGCATCAATTGCTACCAAGGTAAGTAGTCTGCAAGAGAAAGAACTCGAAAGTGAGAAGTGAAAGACCAATCTAAAGACCCCAAATTAAGGTCGAAGGAGTTAAGTAGAGCACGGCCATTCACTTGAGGTTATTTTAATGTATTCGTCAGTAACACGAAATGCTTTTACAGAACGCAACTGATACCGCTCTTCCCGAGGACAAGGGATCACCTGAAAACTCTGAGTATGATAGTGCAGATGAAGAAAGTTACATTGATGAAGATGAAAACGTTAAAATACGATCCAGAGCTTCGAATTTAGATGAGCATTCCGATAGTGATAGTCTTATATTGGAACGAGAAGAAGGGGATGGACAGGAGAGTGTACCTACAAAAAAAATTGATGACGATGAAGATAAAAAGAATCCGCAGTATATCCCTAAGAGAGGGACCTTCTATGAGCATGATGATAGAACTTTAGAGGATGGGTAAGCCATTTTGGTTTTGAACTATGTTTACTTTTGTAAATTTTTAGATCACATATGTTGTTTTAAACAAAAAAATATATAGGAATTCTAAATAAGTTTTAGCGAAGTTCCAAATGAAGAGGAGGTAGATAAAGATAAAGACAACAAAAAGAAAGTGTGGCAAGATAAAAAAGAAAAATGGTCTCATGATAGGTTTAATGAACCAGAACAAGCTCCAAAATCTAGAACGGAATTAATTTCCATTTACGGTTATGACATTAGAAACGAAGAAGGTCCTCCAAGAGCTAGAAGACGCAGAAAATATGGGTAAATGAATAATTTAGAATGCTTTTTTGTTTTGTTTGTAATTTTAAACCTTATTTTTTCTATTGTAGCCGGGGACCGAATAAATACACTCGTAACTGGGAGGATGAGGATGCATACAACAAACCTCCGACTGTAATTAAAAGAGGAAAGAAACCTTTAACTAGTGATAGCCAAGAAGAGTTTCCTCCATTGTTAAGAAATGCACCCGAGAGGGATGAAGAAAATTATAAAGTTTCAATTAATGTTAATAACGACCAAGAAACACAGAGTAGGAAAGTTGAAGCCTGGTAAGAAGTGGGTTCAATTGTTTGGGAAGAAATAACTAACTTAAAATGTTTTAGGAACGAACCTCCAAAGGAAAAACCTATTCCGCAATCTTCTAGAGCAGAAAATTCCCAAAATAATGCAAATTATAACGACAACAGCAACGGACAACGTATAGGATCTGGAAGAATTAGTACTTCGAAAGAAACCAATGAATCTGATTATAACGGTTTTACAACAAAATCTAGAAATGCCAGAAATAGAAAGACGACTCCACAAAAAATTCTACCTGCAAGAAATATGCAGAAAGAAGATTTCATTCAATCTCAAAACTTTTATCTCACTAATAAAAATAATGTAAGTAACACTCGGGATATTTTTTTAAATATATTTTAATGTTTTTTTTTGTTTTAATAGGAATTAGAAAAAGATATGAGCAAACTGAATATAGACGATGGAAACGGCAGTAAATCCAAATCAAATTACAATAATTCTATCAATAACCAGAGACAGAGTAGCGTTCCACCAAGACTTCAATCCGAACAAAAAGGTTCCAAGAGATATAGTTCGATTAGACAAAAAAGTTTACCAGAGACTAATACTCCTCCACTAAATAACTATGCCACAACATTTTATCCAAACGGTAAGAAAATAACTGAAATTTTTGAATGAGATATTGTATTTTGAACTTTAAATTTCAGATTTCAATCAACAATCCGTCCCTTCTCCCACCCAACCAATCCTCCACCAATCATCCCAGATACTTTCCTCTTCTACTCAAGTAGCTCACGTTACTCCTCTTCAACCAACTCCCTTACCACAAGTTCCCGTTACTGCAGCACCTCTATTGCAAGCTGCCACTTTCCCTCCCCAAGCATATCCGCAACCTCCTCCTTTTATACAACCCGCAGCAGTAGCTGGACCTACGTTCTTGCCGGCTCCCCCTGCTCCTCAACTCATCAATTTCGTGCAAAGTCAACCAACTTTCCAAGCGAACTTTCAAGGGTATCAACAACCATTCAATTCGGTGGTAAGTGTGATTGTCATTTATCTTATTCGTTTGTTATTTTAACTTCAATTTTAGAATCCACCAGCTGAACTGTATCAACCACAAGGTGGGATAACGTATTATTCGACTGATCAGCAACTTGCTCAGCGTCAAGTACCGCAAAAACGTCCGAAAGCAGCGATTCCTATAGTAGCGCCACCTTCTTACGATAAAAAAGATGACATTTCTAATGGTCAATCGGCTATTAATACTCAAGTTGAAAACTTCGAACCGACTGTCGAAGCGCTTCAATGACACCGGGCTTATTTTGGGTAAAAAAGATTTTTATTGTATTTTAATTTCGCTTCTTATATCAAGGTATAATTCAATGTGGATATTTGATGTTTAAGATCGAAAATGTAAGCTATAGTTTTATAAATGTGCAAATAGGCGGAACTTTTCATGGTATGATCAATTATTTATCGGAAAATTTATGTTTTCCTTTTAATATTTGATTTGATAAAACGGTTTTGTGCTAGTTGGTGATAAAATGATACAGTTTCCCAAAAAAGACGATACTTTCATCCCCGCGTGATTTCCCTATTTTATTTTAGACGAGCATGAAATAATGCGATTCTGCTCATCACTAGTTAGGAATATGTCAAATTAATTTTATATTAGACGATTTTTAGCGAGTTACCGGCTATAGTACAGCGGTTATATGCGGTAATTATTATTTTAGGATTGTAGCTTTTTAATGTGTAACATCTTTCCGCTCGGATCCCTGCAATTTGTGGCGGTGATTTCGTTAAAAGGAACGGAAGTGTGTAACAGGAAGCGCTATTTGATTTGATCAATGAGCGCGAGTGGTAGTGAATTTCGCCATCAGATGGTAGCAACGAATTTACCGAGAGGTCGGTATTGTCAGCCAACACTGTATGCACTTAAGCTACAGTTTTGTGTATAAAGTTTTTTGTTATATGAACTAATTTATATGCGTAAACTATTTTAATAATTTTAATTACTGTTGTTTGTAAGTGTTTGAAGAAAGTGCAGATCATTCATAAAAAATGCAAGTAATAATGAAAACCTACATTTTTGAAAATCACTGAACTTTTTGCATTAAAAAAGTTACAGTCCCACCAGGTCTGGTGATTCTAAAATCATTTTCTAAAAAAGAAAAACGGAAAAGTCGTTTCTTCGCATTTAACTCTATAATTTTGAGGTTATGTGAAAAACTTGCTCCTATGAAAGTTGCTACAACTTTTCCAAAAAAAAACTATATTTACGCCGCAACTCTTTCAGCTCCTGAATTTTCTTCTCTCTTGCTTCGTTTTCCCTGTTGAAAATTTTTTTATTAAAAAAAGGTAATTATCTTGGCCTAATTTGTCTGTATCATTTTAACATCGTTTTTGGCATAAAATAACAAGTTAATGACTGTAAAAAGACCTTAGCAAAATAGTGAGTATTTTTTTTTGGAATTTTCTGATTTTTTTGCTTAATACGAAAGCTCACGAAGTGAATTAAGATATTGTTATTCTACCGGGTGATTCAATAAGGGTAACGAGGTACCGTATATCCTAGAGTTTGGGGAAAAAAATTCCTATGAGAAAATCGGCTAAAAAAGTGATAGATTGCGCCACCTAGCGAAAAACAATGGCTCAAAAACATTTTTAATCGTTTTTTTTAGGGCCGATTTGCTCACGAGTTTTTTTCCCCAAACTCTAGGACATTCGGTTTCTGAGATATGGTACCTCGTTACCCTTATTGAATCACCCGGTACATTTATTTATTTTCTCTATTTTAATTAAATTAGTGTTAAATATGTAAAAAAATATATAAAAATTTACCATACGGGGGGTAAATATTTAGATCCAAAAACAAGGTGAAAATTAGAGGTGTTGGATATACAGTGTGTCCACGGATGGGGTGTCCAAGAGGAGAAACATTTTTACTTGTAGTTTTAATGGAAAATGTCATTCTTGATAAAAAGTTTTGCATGTTCTGAAACCCTATGAAATGAAATAAACTTCACATACTCTGCTTCTGCGAGCACTTTGGAGAGGAATTAATACAACCATCACAACTACTGAAAATCCCTCCAGTCAAAATAGGCGCGAAGCTTCAGGAATAGAACAAAATAAACTTCAAGTTTTTCACAACCTGCTTCATTTTATAGTCAATTTTATGGAAAATACGATGAATTTTTGCACCAACTTCGAAAATGTAAAAATAATCTAATGGGTGACATTAACGATGTACCTATGGAACTGTCAACTTGGGTAAATAATTTCCGTGGACACACTGTATAAGCTCTTTTGGTTGAATTTTTTTACATAATTTTCACTTGAATATTTTAAGGTTAGAATAACCATTATATTTTTTTTTGGTTATATTGGAAAAATTGTTTTTATAAATTATTTTTTTTTGTACTCTCCTATTAGATACCGGGGAAATATCAGGTTAAAATATTAATATGAATATTATATCATGTATCTATTTGTTTAACATAAAAAATAATTATTGATATTAATGAAATACACGTTTGAAAGATTCTCCACTTTTTCTTTACCCTTTCTTAATAGTCATTTTGATTTGGTGCTTTATTCGACATTGTTTTAATTGCTTATGTATTTTAAAACCTATATATATATATATATATATATACATATATATATATAAATAAACAAAAGGGAATTCTTGACGGTAGATAATTCAATAGGTTTTATATATCTTAGGGATTCCGTCGTAAGGAGGGCTGAATTAAACTCTTATTTACTACCCAACGTTTCGAAAATTTTTATTTTCTTGAAAAAGAAAATAAAAATTTTCGAAACGTTGGGTAGTAAATAAGAGTTTAATTCAGCCCTCCTTACGACGGAATCCCTAAGATATATAAAACCTATTATATATATATATATATATATATATATGTCTAACTATTATTGTGGGGGATGCGGCAATGTGAATAAGTGAACTCTTTTTAGTTTGTTCTGAGCTTTCGGTAATTTATTATCACCATTATCAAAGAACTACAAAAGATACATTTATAGATATTTAAAACAGGTATAAATAAATTCAGTTTAAAAGTAAAACATTAATTACTTACAACTAAGCGAGGTTAATCACAATATCTATATATAATATGTATAATATGGAGAAAAAACATGGTATAAGATATAATTTTCTTTTTCAAGAAATTAAATTAAAAATAAAACTATCAAAATTGACATTACGACATCGATGTTAATTTTTAGTAGTCATAGAAATGTCTTTAAATATGTTTAGTATATTAGCAAGTGAAATAATAGTTGGTAAGTTAATATAAAGGAACAGAATTCTCATCTTCAATATTTGAATTTTTTGTTTTTTTGTCAAAAGATAATAAATAGCTATAAATTGTACTAAGTTTTTGAATATCAGTTCTTTTATTTAAGCAATTATCTTCTTGAGATATGAATGCCATTTCCAGGAAAATCCTTTTAGAGTAGTTGTTTTCTTTATGTAAAATTTCAAAGTTTTTATAATCTATTATATGATTTGTAGAAAAAACATGTTCAGCTAATGCTGATCTTTCTGGATATAATCTTGCATCGCTCTTATGTAGAGCTATACGTTTAGTTATTTTTTTTTTTTTTGATGTTTCACCTACATATGCAGATTTACATGTAGAGCAAGTCAATCTATATATTACATTAGAAAGATCAGTAAGAGGATCAATTTCTTTCAACTTACTATAAACACAATTAACTGAGAGAACATTTTTATTTGCAAGTTTTATATTAGTTACTTCTTTTAATATTTTGGAAATTCTAGGTGTAAGCTCTCTAAAGTAAGGTAAAGATGCAAAAAATATGTTAGTTGTAGTTGTATTCGTTTCATTTTCTGAGTTCGTAATAACTAAATTTGGTTCAATTGCAGTATGTATGGGATGAGGGGTGTTAAACAGAATTTTTCTTACTAATGTTTTAGGATAACCATTATTAATAAATAGGTTAGATAATATATGTAAGTTTTTATCATGCATCGTACTATCTGAGATAATAAGTACCCTATTTTTCATTTGTTTTATCAAATTTATTTTTGTTGAAAATTTATGGTATGAAAAATAGTTGATATATCTACCAGAACTACAGGGTTTTCGATACCAATCAACTGTAATAGTATCATTTTTCCTTATAAGTCTGGTATCTAAGAAAGGAACGGATTGTTCTGTATCTTCAGTTTCAATTGTAAACTGAAAACTGAATGTGAGGGTCATAACTATTAAATGTTTCTAATATCTCATTGATGTTTATGATAGGTAGTGCTACGATAATATCGTCTACAAATAATAATTCATATAAAAGAATAAATTCTAATCCTACTGCATCATTACAAACATCTTGTAATAAACTTATTAAAAAGTTATTTGATTCACATCAGATCGATAAAAATACGAAAAAACAATTAACCACTTATAATGGTACTATAGCTAAATATTACGGTTTACCTAAAATACATAAACCAAATTTATCAGTAAGACCTATTGTAGCTTCTATGGGAATTCCTACAGAACATTTATCTGCATTTATAACTAATATACTTACTAATGCATATGATTGCAATAATGAATATTTTGTAAAAGATTCTTTCCAAATTTCAGTAACATTCAATAATATGAAACTTCCTCCAAATTATGTTTTAGCAAGTCTAGATGTAGTATCTTTATTTAGTAATGTATACTTAGAAACCTGCTTAAGATCTATTGATAAACATTGGGATTGTATTCGTTTACATTGTAATATAAACAAAAATACTTTTTTAGAAATTATCACTTATTTGTTTAATAATACTTTTTTCACATTTAATAAAAACTTTTATAAACAAACTTTTGGTACCCCAATGGGAGCAAATATATCTCCCATATTAGCTGCATACGTTATGGATGACTTGTTAGACATTGTTGTTCCAGTACTTTCTTTCAATCTTCATTTTATAAAAAAATATGTAGACGATATTATCGTAGCACTACCTATCATAAACATCAATGAGATATTAGAAACATTTAATAGTTATGACCCTCACATTCAGTTTACAATTGAAACTGAAGATACAGAACAATCCGTTCCTTTCTTAGATACCAGACTTATAAGGAAAAATGATACTATTACAGTTGATTGGTATCGAAAACCCTGTAGTTCTGGTAGATATATCAACTATTTTTCATACCATAAATTTTCAACAAAAATAAATTTGATAAAACAAATGAAAAATAGGGTACTTATTATCTCAGATAGTACGATGCATGATAAAAACTTACATATATTATCTAACCTATTTATTAATAATGGTTATCCTAAAACATTAGTAAGAAAAATTCTGTTTAACACCCCTCATCCCATACATACTGCAATTGAACCAAATTTAGTTATTACGAACTCAGAAAATGAAACGAATACAACTACAACTAACATATTTTTTGCATCTTTACCTTACTTTAGAGAGCTTACACCTAGAATTTCCAAAATATTAAAAGAAGTAACTAATATAAAACTTGCAAATAAAAATGTTCTCTCAGTTAATTGTGTTTATAGTAAGTTGAAAGAAATTGATCCTCTTACTGATCTTTCTAATGTAATATATAGATTGACTTGCTCTACATGTAAATCTGCATATGTAGGTGAAACATCAAAAAAAAAAAAAATAACTAAACGTATAGCTCTACATAAGAGCGATGCAAGATTATATCCAGAAAGATCAGCATTAGCTGAACATGTTTTTTCTACAAATCATATAATAGATTATAAAAACTTTGAAATTTTACATAAAGAAAACAACTACTCTAAAAGGATTTTCCTGGAAATGGCATTCATATCTCAAGAAGATAATTGCTTAAATAAAAGAACTGATATTCAAAAACTTAGTACAATTTATAGCTATTTATTATCTTTTGACAAAAAAACAAAAAATTCAAATATTGAAGATGAGAATTCTGTTCCTTTATATTAACTTACCAACTATTATTTCACTTGCTAATATACTAAACATATTTAAAGACATTTCTATGACTACTAAAAATTAACATCGATGTCGTAATGTCAATTTTGATAGTTTTATTTTTAATTTAATTTCTTGAAAAAGAAAATTATATCTTATACCATGTTTTTTCTCCATATTATACATATTATATATAGATATTGTGATTAACCTCGCTTAGTTGTAAGTAATTAATGTTTTACTTTTAAACTGAATTTATTTATACCTGTTTTAAATATCTATAAATGTATCTTTTGTAGTTCTTTGATAATGGTGATAATAAATTACCGAAAGCTCAGAACAAACTAAAAAGAGTTCACTTATTCACATTGCCGCATCCCCCACAATAATAGTTAGACCTAACTAGTATCGGCAACGAACTATTTCCTATATATATATATATATATATGACTGTTTATAATAAAAAGAATCATTAAATTAATACATAACAACCAAATTACAATTCTAAAATCTATCCAAATAATTGTTTATCCTCAGGGCGACTGTCATTAGTGTCAACTTGTTGGTGGACATGCCCTATAAAAGTTATCTACTGTTTGGCTATAATCATTTCCCTTATCTGTTGCGTCAACCACTCCACTCCATCTTGCAAACCTTCTCCGGTAAGAGCGTTACTGGAAGAAATATGCCACGGTTTGTTCATGATTTTATCGAGTCCCAGTCCTGCGGCTATCTTTACGCTACTCAAAGCTTCTTTACTGTCCATTTTATTGGCGAAAAATAAAATTGGAATTTTTTTGTTACAAATATCGGGATGTTGAAGCAGAAGATCCAATTCTTCTTTGACTACTACTAATCTTAAGCGATCGCTGCTGTCTATGACGAAAATAATACCGTGGCAGTCTTTGTAATAATGTTCCCATAGGTCTCGGTAACGTCCGTGGCCGGACATATCAAAAGCGGTAAACGAGAGGTTTTTATCTGAAAAAAAAAATTGTTACCTCATAATTATCACTCTTAAGGCTACGGGTAAACACGACTATTTTAACCGACGTGTAAAACTGTTGGAAGGATGAAGGAAGTCGGATCAAACCCACAAGTTTTATTTTAACAGTTTATCGCGATGAACCGAACGTGTCTACTAGCAGTGGCGGCTTCGTTAGCTGAGCTGTGCAACAAAAAATAAAAAAAAAACGCCCATTCAATATAGAGCAAGGAATGGCTGTTAAAGTGTGGTGTGTACAGTCATACTACTCTATGGGAGTCTCTTTGATTGGCCAAAAATATTAAATGCTCGTAATAGCTCAGCTGGGGTTTTACTCTCCATCCCTGCGCCGGATTTGGAAAACGATTTAACTTTCTTCATTTCCTTTCTGAAACTTCCTCTGATCGGTTATTCACGATCGGTTTTGTGTCCGGTTCGTTCCAACTGTTTTTGCACGTCGGTTAAAATCGTCGTGTTTACCCGCAGTCTATGGGGGCCTTTAATATTCTTTACTTACTTTGAAACCTTTCGACTGAAAATCCCACAGTAGGCACAACATCGGTAACTCTTTCCTCTTCACTTTTAAATTTATTCACCACCGTTGTTTTTCCACTGTTGTTCAACCCCACTACTAATACGTTAACCTCTCTTTTTTTTACCCCTAAAAATGTCGCTAATTTATGAAACAACCCCATTTTATTGTTTTTAAAGTCAGTTCTTTGAGCACATCTTGCCTGTTTCGCGTCGATCTAATTAATAAAATAAAAACCATGTGTTGCGGTTGTTACCATAACAACCGATGTAAATACAAACACAGTCGAATACACAGTTCAATACAGTACAATTTAAAAATGGCGGGATATAGGACCGTAATGTGCATTCAAAGTGTCACTTTACAACACCCAGGACTGGGATTCCATGTACACCCTTTGTGACATCGTACAAAAGGGTCTGAACAATACAAACAGCTGGTGTAGGCAAGTGGCAACATCAACCCCACCAAAACCATCTTAATAGCCTTCACTTAGAAAAGAAAACTCAACCTCAAAACAATTAAACTTGATGGGAGCGAGGTTGAATGGAGACAAGAAGTCAAGACGGTGGAAGACATCCAGCTTTCAGGGTGTCGCATTTTATAGTTTTGTCTGTGATTTCCTCCGCCGACGGGGAACATTTTCCATCGGTTGTGAATATTTTAACCGGTTGATTATATTTTCTACCGATAAAGGGAATAACGTCCAGCTCCAGCACATCTATATGCGATGAGCACCAGTTCTTCAAAATTTTCATCAGCAGGTCTTGGGCGTACAAAAAAAAAACACACACACGAATGTTTATATAGTTTATACAATAATTATTTTTATTGCGTTCGAGATAACACAGCTATGCTCTATTATAGATATAAACAAAAATTCCGATTAAACTAAATACAGACTAGACAGCATTGATGCATAGCATCGTCACTAACAGCATTCCATTACATGGTTATTAGCTAAAAATATGTCCGTAGAATATATTTACAAATTATATACAGGGTCATTCATAACTATTAGGACATAGGCTATATCCCAATAGTTATGAAACACACTGTATAAACCTATCACACCAAGTTATTCTTCATTTGATTACATTTTTTTCTGTATTAATGAATTACAAAGAAAGTCATAACAATATATACGATCCAATAAAGATCAATGTGAATTATAGGACACACTGAAATAGAACTAACAAAGACAGTGTCTGAAGATTCTATGGAATGGAAGAAGAAATATCCTTTCATATTCTTGCGGAATGCATTGAAATACAGAATCCTAGGGCACAACTAATCCTCAGAAACTGAGTATAAGAAAAGGACAAGATAGATTTTTAGGGCCCCAACTCTTATTGCATTCTTCCTAAAATAATTTGCGTGAAGAGCAAAAAAGATAATAAAACATTCGCTGTCGACAAAGAAGATCTAGTAATAGACGAAGCAAAATATGTGTGTCGTTTTTGGTATGGTGTATATTGTTAAGACTTGCAGTAACTTTAAGAAAGTCGAAAAGAACACCAAATAATCGAGGTTATATCTAATGGAATTATAGTATCTTTCGTAGATATAAGGTAAGTTCAAAAAGGATATAAAATATTCGACACAAATATATAAATTGTATAAAATAAAAAATTTATAATAAAATCTACAAAAAAAATATATATAATCACACAAATTCAACAAAAAAAAAGAGTAAATATTTGAGTTTTTGTTTGTTTATACCACAATTGACATTTGGGCCCGTATTCTTGTCTGAGGGAGTGAAGCTTCCCGATAGAACAGATATTTTGTCTTTGTCACTGCAGTTACAGAGTAACCAAGCAAAATAAAGACAAAATGTATTCTATCGGGAAGCTCCTCTCCCACAGTCAAGAATAATGCCCCTGGAGTGTTGAGATTACATTCACCAATTTTCTTGATGTAGAAGCATCCGACTACAAATCGAGAGTCAAAACGTTCAAAAAAATGAAATTTCTGAAATAAAGATTTATAGTTATCGACGTTTTGACACTCGCTTTGGAGTAATTGTCAGGAAAAGAAAAGGTTTATAGGGTTCAGTATGATTCTACGGTGACAATCCACTTACTCCAAGGATAAATACATGGGAGAGAAAGTTAAGGAAGACGTTAACATTTTCAGTCATGTAAATTGTGGTACTTTGATTAATTCATATAAATATACAATAGCACTTTAATTACTTATTAATATTATTCGTAAGAATTTGATTCGCATCTTATCAGTCAGTATTTACAATCGAAATAAAATATCTCGCAACTTTTTAGATATTCCCATCAGTTTTTAAGTGATTCAAGAAAACAAAGGTGTATTTAATGTTTTTATCAAAAATGTCTTCAATATTTGACTTGTTGTTTTCCAGTATCGATAAATCAATACAGATGATAAAAGTATATGAAAAACGTTGCGATTCGAATATATGTGGTATTTAAATTGACATTACATGTTGAATAAGCAAAAAAGGGCATAGTTGAAAAACATAGTAATTACCGGGTGGGCAAGTAAGAGAAGTCAGAATTTTTGGTAAAATTTGTAAAATTAGGCTTTTTAAAATTCTAGCGGTCGACCTACAAGCCTGTAAATAATTTCCAGGTTTTTCCCGAGCACACTTTTGTTACTGTTAGCTGTACTACTATCTGATCCCAAGATATGGCCGATCTTATTTGCTCACCCTGCACTCTGACCGTCAAAAAATTGTAGGTAAATTCTTCTGTAGAAATACTGTTTGAAATTTTGATGTTAAGTTAAATTTGAAAATATACGATGTGTATAATTGTGAAGATGTTTTTACACGAAATTTGAAATATCCTGTAAAATGCAGCAACTACAATATAGCGTATCAACTGGTGCCAAAAATTTTTATTTCCGTTATTAACTCTGTTCAAATTTATCTCTAAGTCAAAATGTGAACCACAGTATTGCTAAAGAAGAATTGGTTTACGAAAAAATATCGTTAAGCCCTCGTATTCAGTCCCAAAAAAAAGTTCTGAGCAGTAGACTTGTGCGGGTACAAAAACCGAGTGTTGGTTACCTATTAAGTTCAACATTTATTATTTAGTATATTTATAAAATATCACTGAAACGTCGTTTGTTACTTTTAGATTACTAAAAAAACGGGAATGATTATAATCGCATTTCCACACATACATATAATATATAACCCTATAAAAAACCGTCGATATCTTTTTTTAAGTACGTAGACAATGAAAAAGTTGAAGGTTTTACATCAAAAAGGAATATTCATATTATTTTTGCAAAGAAATTAACCCCCCTTTGAAAAGTTTATCGTACACCCATGATTTTTTCAAATAAACATAATAGCGCCGTAATAAATCAAAATATTACGAAATTTGACTTTTTCTCTTAATTTTTATTGGAAGACCGTCTCTCTAAGTGATTTCGATGTAAAATTTCTGCGCGCAAATCAAATTAATTGAATTTCGTATTTGGTTGAAGAAGATTACTTTTTTTTTTGAACGCACTGTATAACAATATCAAAGATATTTATCGAAGAATTCCAATAAGAAAATTTTAATATCATTCGATATGACTAATTTGATATCAACCAACAAAAAAAAATTCGAACATTTTCAACCGCTACACACTATAAAATTGTATTACACTTATTTTCTGAGCAACAGAATTCGCAGATCCCACTAATCAAACGTCACATATTATGTCAAATGTCAAAAATATGTCAAATGTAAACTGTTACTTTACATAACAGAACAACAATTCCTCAAAAACATTTAAAATATCTTCGACATTTAATATCAACATTTCCCTTCCTACGAATTCGTAAAAAAAAAACACGACAACGATTTAAACATAGTAATCGTCGCCGTCGTCCAAACCTCAAGATAACTGTAGTTTTTTGCAATTACACAGCCATTTAATGATTCGTGCGTTTCTTTCGACGATCGAAGGTGGATCTCCGGATCTATAAGCCGAAGGACAATATTCCACATTATCGATCGGTCTACTCGAATCCACAGTCGATACATCCGAAAAGTAGACCGGACTATCCGAGGAATCGCTACAAACAACAATACAGACATAAACATAAACCCTGTATAATAATATATAAGTGCGATTTACCTGCGACTCAACATTTCTTCATACATATCACTTGGAAGTCCCAAATTTTCAAAGAAATGTTGTAGATGGGGTGGATCCGATGATCTTCTATAGCGATCGCTAATATCAGATTTGGAACGTAAAATGGGTCGTTCTCTTTTATAACGAAGACATTTCTGTCGTTTAAACGTTGCTGGTGGTTGTGGTAGACCTGGAGATAGTTGAGAAGTGTACGCATGTCTAGTAGCACGACATTCTGCCTCTTGACAGCAATAATAAGAACTACCACCGCTGTGCTGAGTGCTAGAACCAGAATCACGACGTACCTCCTAAAGGAAGAAAGTCAATTAAAAGTAGAAAATAAAATAGGTGGGTTTTTAAAACCTGTCGAGGTGGTGGTTCACTTCTTTGAGTATAATGACCGCTGGAGCCACCGCTATCTCTATTTGAAAGGCTTTTGTTGCTGCTCTTGTTTGAGCTGGGTTCGCGGCAGTGCAAATCTGGGAGACTCTTGTGACATCTTTGTGCATATTCGGCAGGTGGACTCAATGGAGCCATTTGATCGACTCTCAATTCTTCAGCACTATCGCATACCAATAATTGACGTAATCGATTTTGTAGTAAATCTGTATTGGCTGTGGAATGTACTGATCGACGATGGGTTAAAGGTGGTAGAGATCTTGAAGGTGATACAGCCATATCTAGAAAAAAAATTAAATTGAAGTATCTATTAGAAAGAGATGTATTGAACTTACATTGTGGAAGAGTTGTTGGTCTATAATTTGATCCATGACCTGCTACGTTTACAGACTTACTACGGTTGTAAGTACCATATGCACTGGTGTTTGAATTAGGCCTTAATGGTAGGACCTGAGTAGTGTCTCTAACCACTTCAGACTTTACATAAAAAGGCTTGCTTTCGGCTAGGAGTTCGACAGCTGATTTTCTTTTTGTTCTCATACTTTGAGATTTTGTGAGGCTTGGATACATCATTGTAGCCATTTTATCAACTAGGCAGTGACTATTCCTTGAAATTATTAAGCTTAGACCCTAAAATATATAAAAATATTTGTTTTCTAATTTATTGAATTAAACTTTACTTTCACTGAACAGATGAGAATTGTCCATACAATAGATGTATGTGGTAAAATCATTTTAATTAATAGAAACAGCCTGAAACTGTTTACATAATGTGTAAATAATAACAATAATAAAAACGTTTTCATTAGTGTGTGGGAGTGGATCATCTAAAATGTTTTTAGGTCAAAAAATATAGTGTTTTGAAATAATATTTTATATTCTTTTCGATTTCATATTTTACTATTATTGACGAATTATATTGAAATATAAATAAAAATAGGTAAACATGGCATATACGAATTAAAAATTTAATCAAAGGCTATAGCTACTGTTTACAATCCAATCGGCTACTTACTAAACATCATACAAATGCTCTAAAGCATTGACGATTTGAACTGCTTATTACGGCCACTTAATTAGTTTCACATTTTTAATATAAAACAAAAATGCATATATTATATTTTTAATTTTGAAGAACTACAGAAGCCATTTTAAGATTTTCTTTGACCAACAAATATCCGCTGGCTGTTACTGTCATTTTTCATCAGCTGATTTTATATTGCCTATAAACATTCAGGATATCATCAACCAGTTTAAAAGGACACGTTCCAGCCAGATCTTCTATTTATCTCAATTCACTGAAAAAAAAAACAAATAAATAGTGGAAATAGCATAAAAGATTAAATAAATAACACGTATTTATATTTTTGTAGCATGTTTTATAGTTGCATATCTGACTGGATAGTTTAGATGTAGAAGACAATCTCCTAAAACAGAAGAAGTTATCAATTTTAAAATGTTGTCAATCATAACTAGGGTTGGCGATTCTTTCCAAAAAAGATCGATTTTTAAATCGATTCGAATCGTAACCTGATGAATCGATTCATAAAAAAATCGAGGTCTAAAAGATCGATTTCTAAAAAATCGATTTTTTTCAAGTTTGCCTTTACAATTATGGAGGGTAGAAGGAAGGAGCACCATCTTGTATGGAGGATAACTTGAAAAAGTGTCCATCTGTAAACAGCAAATTATAATTCGAAGATTCACCGAAATGGCGCTCGTGTAGCTAATGGAAATGATGTGAATTTAGGGTTATAAACCGAGTGAAGTGTGCTGGGTTGAAAAATCTAGTATTTTTCGTGACTTGTGTAGTTGAGAAATATGCAGTATTTAAAATCTCAATTATTTACGTAGTATTTCCTTTTTTAATTTTGTATCTTACTCTAATAATTCATGGTGACGTTTTTAAAATCCTTCCACTTGCTACTATGGCGCCATCTTAATTTGCTTCCTTTCGATGGACACTTTTTAATACATTGAGATGGTGCTCCTTCCTTCTACCCTCCATATTTACAATGTAAATATAAATCCATTTTATGAAAAACAAGAAAGATACCATAATAAACAATCTCTGGGATCTCTTATCAGTAAAATCAGGGATTTTTTAGTTCAGGGAATTCGATAAAATTAAACAATTATTTATTTTTATTACCATATCAAAGAATCAGATTAGATATAAAAGAAGACATTTATTCTCTAAATGTATTTTTTACATTAAAAAGTTAATAAAACAGAAAATTTAGCTTATAGTTCCCAAAACCAAACCAGAAAAAATCGAATGTCGATTTTAAAGGGTGAAATATCGATCCACTGAATCGATTCAGTACAACATATCGATTTAAAAAATCGATATATTTGGCCCGAAGAATCGATTCTTCGATTAATCGATTTCAGATCGCCATCCCTAATCATAACAAAACAAAAAAGTGGTTAATTAAATAACTAATTACAAAATTAGTTGAAGGTTAACATAATGTGTTATTAATTTCTAAAACCTCATTTGCAGAATCTAATTATGGCATTTATAATACCGAGCAAAGTATTGGAAACATTAACATGCGATTCTTGTGACAAATTTTTATCAGTAAAACCTATTAAAGTATTTCCAAATAGGCGTATAAAGTGTGGAAGATGTTGTCGAAGTAAGAATCACTCAGGTGGAATTGAGTCTCTATATAATGTCGTAGCAGATAAATGTTTATTTAAATGTATAAATAGGTTCGATGGGTGTAGAACGTTGTTAACTTATTCACAAGTTAGAGATCACGAGAAGGTTAGAATTCTTTTTAAAATGTAGTTTACTGAATGATATAAAACTAAAATTTGTAGGTATGCTCCAGTAAAGAGTATAAATGTCCAATATGTCAAGATTCTAAGGATATCCCAACTTTTCTTCTAATTAAACATTTTCGTGAAAATCATGGTAGTTCAATATTAGAACATCCTGGATTTTCTTTGAATGTGTATGTATCTTTTGAATCATCAGCTATATATCTATATCAACAAGACGATGATTTATTTTTCATTATTTTAACTAGTAGTCAGTTAGAAGAAAGCATCAAATTAAAATTCTTTTACTTGGGAGGTTCCAGAGAAGCCAAAAATATTTATCAACAATTAACTGTGAGTGGCGATAATAATTTTGATATCACATTAAAACCAAAGCCTTGTTCTGCTTATTTATCAACCGATTGTGATTATTTGTCTATAACTATACCAAATACTGCTCATACTATCTTCATAAAATTTTTAATTACATATAGATTTGAAACACTTATTAAATTACCTGAAATAATGAATGTCAATAAAACCAGTGATTTAGTGGGTCATATGTTGCATGCAAAACGTTCTTCTACTCTTGTTTGTCTCTGACATAGGTGTCATCAAGGACACGTCAATCATCTCGAACGAAGATTTAATGCTCCAAAAGTATCGTCGCCCTGTATTTTAACGTCCGTTGACTTTTTGTCTTCGCTAGACGTTAACCCTTTGACTTTGGTTTTAAAAAAGACAGTAGTTTGATGATTGTTGCTGAATCATATGGACCATTTAGACGACGCATCCCTGGATTTCAGTTATTTAGATATGCTATTACTGTACAAAGTATAAACCAGATATTTTCATGTCTCAGCCATTTTTGTTCATAAGACATAAATGAATGGTAATGGCTAGTCATTTCATTTTACTACTTGAAATATCACCAAAGATGTATTGCAGCGTTTGAGAGTCATATTTATAACACTGTATTAAAAACTCAATGAAATTGTAGACACTTTTAACAAAACATATATTTTATATGCATTTTTTGAACAAATTTCATACTTTTGTAATTCTTTTTATTGTAAAAAATAAATTTAAAACACCTTTCACACAGATATTTATTTAAATTTAAAAAAAAAATATAAACATTAAGAGTAGTTAACATTTTTAATATATATTCACATATTGTCCTCACACTCTTCCATTATGCATACTTTTAATTCCCTCCTAATGTGTTTCCTCGTCCCCAATTATGTCCTCCAAAGAATCCCCCAGCTGGCCTAGCTCCACCCCCTGGAGCACCTGTGGCTGGTCTTTGAGGTGCAAATCCAAAACCATGCACACCTAAATAATACAAAAAAGTATCTAATCAGTTTTATTTGTCCAATATATACAAAAAAGTATATGTTGCCGATAGATTTTCATAAAAAGACTGCTGCAACAAAGATAATAAAGGGTTCGAGGATAAAGCAAATATTATCTTGTAAAATGGGGTTTTTTTCATTAGAATTTGTATTTTTTCTTCGTTAGTAGATTTACTGTTCAATCTATGATAAAATAAATCAGTTTTAAAAATATTGTACCCCTTAATACATACCTCCAACTTGGTCTGGGAACAATGACTTTAAGAATGAAGGTGTCCTTAACAAAGTTGGACCTCCTAATTCTTGGGGATATTTGAACATTAGGAAGTAGTAGAGGTGTCCAACTAATATGCCGAAGAGTTCCATAATACCGCCACCACTTAAAACCAAATTGAAACCTAAAAGCACCCATGGCAGGTAAATGGCTTTGAAACGAGTACCAAACCAAAATGATACTATCGTATCTTTATTTAACTGACACCAAACGTAAAGAACAGAAAGAATCATTGGATCCATCAACACAGGTAATTCAGCTACCAATCCAAGAATTACGCAGCAAGTCCAGTTGAATATCAACATAAATAGATAATCTGCAGGTTTATTAGCAAACTGACCTAAAAATAAATGTTTTACAAATTGCAACTTAAAAAAATAGATGTTACAATACCTTCCTCTAGCCGACGAGAATAATTATAAAGGAAATAAAGATTTATGAGATAATGAAATCCTGCTTGTTGTATGGGGTAGTACAAAACACATGTAACCAACCTCCATAGTTGTAGGTTCTTGAGAGGTTCAAACAACAAAACTAAACTATAAGGATTTACAACATTAAATCTGCCTAAGAGCGTAAAAACTATTGATCCACCAAACCAGTATCTTGTAAAAACAGGAATACTCCTGAACCATTCTCCCAAATCGGACATTGAACCTAAATTTTTTTTGTAAACGTTTTATACAAATTTATAACATGACAGTACGAAGACTTTTGATAAATGCTTGATCTTTACTATACATGTAAATATAAAGACATGAATGATTTTTCAGAAATTTTATACGTGTCGTGTCTTTCGCGTAATGGATGGATGGATGGATGATGGATGACAATGACAATTAACTAACTAATTTGACAAATGACAACCAAAATGTAGCCAGTCCATCTAAAGCCATATTTTTGCGATCTAGCGTCTTTAAGCGGATTAAAGCGATTCATTTTCGCGAATAAGTAATGACGTCACGCTTAAAAACGCTTGAAGCGGAAACTGGCGTGGTCGGGAGTGCGCCAGAAAACTTTGAAGCGGTTCAGCTGCTGTGCGTCATTAAATTGACAGCATTGACAGAATAAATTGATATAGAGTGGACCAATGGACTTTCAAAAAATCATAAAATGTTTCTTTAGACATCCGAAATAAAATATAAAAGTCATAATTTAGATTACGGCTTATCCATTCTTCCTCATAAATTGATCTGATGTGATGGTCTCTTAGAATTGAAGAAATTATTTGCAAACTTTTTATTCTTCTTGAGAGCTTCTTAAGAGTCTCTCCTCCTTTTCATTCTAAATTCTAAGATCACAAATTTTGACAAAAGCAATATTATTAGGTATATTAATATTATTTTGCTTATTACAGTTTCAGAATTTCAGAAAGAAAAAAATTAACAAAGTAAAGTATGTACGTGACGTGAGAGAAATGTCGTTGACATATGTCAGAATATCGCTAGATATTTCCATTTTTGCGAACTTAAGCGTGACGTCACCGTTATGAGGTCACGCTTAAGCTACACTGTTAATCCGCTTAAAGACGCTAGATCGCAAAAATATGGCTTAAATCTAAATAAAAAAGAAGCTTCAAGTGACATTAACACGTCAACATCAATCTTTTAGGCTGATAAAATATTGGAAATTGAAACTTACACGTTACACACTAGAAAAAAAAATAAAAAACGTCGATAATGTCGGGGGTTCTAGGAGTAATTTCAAAATTTTATAATGATTACACAAGTAAGACATCAAAAAAGTTGAAATTGATCGATGCTTACCTATTTTATATCCTTTTAACCGGCATTATTCAATTTGTTTACTGCCTTCTCGTTGGTACTTTTCCCTTTAATTCATTCCTTAGTGGATTCATCTCTACAGTTAGTTGCTTCGTATTAGCCGGTAAGTATTTACTTTTCAGATACTCATAACTTCAACTCACAAGAATCATAATTATAATTGTTAATTTTTGAAAGTAGCTGTAGCTGAATCATACATAATTTTACAGGGTGTCCTGTAATTAATTACCGTAAATTAGAGGCATGATAGATCGTTAAGAAATATTTAAAATACCCAAATACAACTTATCTGTAACCTTCTTAGTTTGTGAGATACAGGCTGTTGAAGGGTGCAGAAGAAAACACATTTTATTGCTTATCTTCTCGGGGAATGAAAGTACAAATTTAAAATTTTTTGTAGGTTATTGTCTCTTCAAAACACATCAACAGTATTTATTCTGTCAAATTTGGCTGAAAGACTTCGATCGATGGCCTTTTGATGCAATAGTATCAATAAAGTTTATGTCAAATTCTAATAAGCCAGTAGCATGGTACGAGGAGTTGGTAAACTTTTATTGTACCATATTTTTTGAAACACCCTGTATTTAGAGCTAAAGACTTTTGTCTGCAATTCTTTATTAAATTTCAAACATATAAGGTACTCTTTGTTGAACTCGATACAACACTCCATTCTCAAGATTTTTAACTTTTTATTGCAGTAACACTTTTTTATGTTGTATAAAATAAATTTGTAGTACCTACTTGCAGATCATTTCCAAATAATTTAAACACTAACGTTTTTTATAGGTTTGTAATTCTTAGTTCTTCAATTAAAAAGAGTAATTTGAAATAACCTCATGAATAAACTTATTATTGAAACTATTTTGTATGTAGTAGTTAACTACGTTAACAAACATTGCTATTTCATTAAATGTTCAAAATGAAGTCCTTCAGCTTCCATACATTTTTTCATTTGGTTGGTATTCCTCAGCAAAAATCTATTAAGAGAGACATCTCTGCAAGGCGTGTCTATTCTTTCTCTGAGTTCACCCACCTTATTGACTGGTGTAGAATATACTTTTTTATATAATTAATATACGTTTTAATATCCCCCCACATGGCATAATACATTGGATTACATTCAGGAGACCGTGCTGGCCATTTGACCGGTGCATCTACTCCTCGGCCTATCCATTTTCCAGTAAAGTTTTCATTTAGCCATTTCCTAGCTTGCAGTGTAAAATGTGGCGCGGCCCCAGTCTACGTTGAAAGGTACATCATCAAGAAGATCTATTAAATTATTCCTAAGAAAATTTACATATCTAGGTCCATTTAAATATTCCGGTAGAATAAAAGTACATTTACCTCATTTCTAACATTCTGAGTTCTTCTGATTCTTCCACAGTTATGAGCTGCAGGTTTAAAACTTCCAGTTTTTCTTAAACGTCGATCCACAGCAATGAATGTTTGTCGATTAGGAATATTGCGGCCAGGATATTTTTCGATATACTGCCTTACTGCACGTTTAGAATTACCCTGACATTCTCCTAGTACTAAATGCATGTCAGCATATTCCACAAAACTGTAAAGCACCATATATATTAATTACTAGTAATACTATGTACAATAATAACTGAAAGTATGTACTTATACTCGTTAAATATTTTCTCAAGTAATTATTCATTAGATGACATTGACAGCTTTAAGACTATGCTTATGAACAAAATTAAATTGTCTGCGCTTGTATCAAAATGTTTGCCATATTTAACGATTTCAACAAGTATGAATTAATTTAAGGGAAAACATTTACAACATAAAAAAGTGTCTTACTGCAATAAAAGGATAAAAATCTTGAAAATGGAGTGTTGTATCGAATTCAACAAAGAGTACCTTTTATGTAGGAAATTTAATAAAGAATTGCAGACAAAAGTCTTAAGCTCTAAATACAGGGAGTTTCAAAAATATAGTACAATAAAAGTTTACGAATCCATCGTACCACGCCACTGGCATATTAGAATTTGACAGAATTAATACTGTTGAAGAGACAATAACCTACAAAAAATTTTAAATTTGTACTTTTATCCTCCAAGAAGATATGCAATAAAATGTGTATTTCTTCTGCACCCTTCAACAGCCTGTATCTCACAAACTAAGAAGGTTACAGAAAAGTTGTATTTGGGTATTTTAAATATTTCTTAACGATCTATCATGCCTCTAATTTACGGTACTTATTTACGGGTCATCTTGTATATTATTTCAATAATAGTGAGAATTTTCGAGTGAAACGATGTTTATGATACATTTTTTTTGTTTCAGTGTGCTTAAGACTTCAAGTTAATCCTGAAAATAAAAGCCAGTTCAGTGGAATAAGTCCAGAAAGGGGATTTGCCGATTTTATTTTTGCCCATGTTGTACTACATCTAGTTGTAATGAATTTCATTGGTTAAACTGCTTAGATTACCTACTATAGTAATTTTGTTCAAAATAAATTTTGTACTAAATTGTATTTTTCGCTTTTATTTCGATAACAAATAAATGTAGGACTAATTTAAGTCCAGCCTTCGAGTCAACACCTCGCGAGTTCTAAAAATAAATTTCATTTGAATCAATTCAAGTAACAGTCTTAGTTTACGAGTGGGTAGGTACCTATTGTTTTAAATGCTATATTTGAGGTGAGATTCGTTTTATCTTTTGGTATTACATCTCATATTTACATGTTAACGTAAGGTTCTTATCTCCGCGCTATATTAATCACATTTTTAACGTTATCGAGCTTATCGAAAATTAAGTGAACCTTGGTTGGATTGATAAAAAAACATTCACAATGTAAACTGGACGTAAATAGTGCTATAATAAGATGTTGACTTGTTGTTTAAAGAAAAAAATCAGAACTAAAACTGCCCAGGGTGAAGATAATTCATATCAGAAAGGTATAAATGATTTCTTTTATTATTTACATATTAATTATTATCTAAGATCAAAATTGAACCAATCTTTTTTAGTACCTCCTAAAAATGACAATGATGAGAAATCACTCAGTCAAGAATCATCTAATAGTAAAATTCCACAACCCAAAGAAGTTCAAAGATCGACGAGTACCTCATCTATTAGCCGAAGTATTTCAATGAGCAGTTTTTATAGTGTAACATCGTCGAGGTCTGTAGGTGATGGTGATTATTATAGTGTCTGTAGTGTTGAATCATTCAAAAGTGTCTAGTAGGTAATAAACAATTATCGTTTTTGGACGGTATGTGTTCGTTGATTATTATTTATTTGTGATAATATTGAACATTTTCCTGATTTTAATCATATTTTTATATTTTACTTCAAAAGCTGTTTTGGTTAATCTATAAACGGTGATTATACAATGTTAAGTGTATATACAGAGCATTTAAATGAAAACTGTTCACCCTGTATAAATCTGAAGGAGCCACGTACTTTTATGAAAAAATACAAAATTCGTTAAGAATCAATATAAATTTATAAGGAGTACATTATGAGCAAAAAGATGTCCCACTTTTTATATGATTTTTGACGTAGTTTTTCAGATTTATAGGTATAGGGTGGATGGTTTTCATTAAAATGACGTATGTATATATTTTGTTTAAAACTGGAACTTTTTAATATATAATTTTTTAATTTAATAATTTATAACTATATTTTTATTACCCATAAAAAATTAATTGATTTTAGCAATTCTATACACACATCTATAAAATATTCGCGATCTAATTTGCTTTAGAAGGAGCTTTCGACCATACCTCTTTCGACTCCATGATGCTGCTGTTGCATTCAGATGATCTGACAATACTTGTACTGGGGAAGTACCCTAACGTTATATCGGGGCTGATGCAACAAGCTCTGGGAATGGTGGAGATTTGGTGTAGGATGAGGGAATGCCTAATAAGGGTGAACCCTGCAAAAACTGCGCTCATTCCCTTCACTAGAAAAAGAAAACTTGATAGACTATAACTGCCAAGCCTCTTCAACGTGAAGCTGTGTCTTATTAGCCAGGAGGTCAAGTATCTAGGCATAATTCTAGACGCAAAGCTAACCTGGAACTCACACCTACATGACAAAACCAATAAAGGGAAGATGGCCCTAATGGATGCCAAACGGGCGATAGGAAAACACATTTGGGGACTATATATACACGGATAGTTCACTGGGTGTACACAACTGTGGTGAGACCCATGGTTATACCTATGGAGCCCTAGTTTGGTGGCCAAAAACAGATCAGAGGAAAGCCAAACTGGAGCTATCAAAACTTCAGCGGCTTGCCTGTCTGTGCATAACGGGTGCAATGAGAAGCGGCAGTGGAAGCCATTCTCAATCTTCCCCAAGTGATAACATGTTGGCCACATTAATGACAACCAACTTTACCATATCCAGAGCTAAACTGGGACGGGTTGGAAGCATTCAGCCAGGAAGGAACGTGGGTGTGGTACACAGACGGATCTAAAACTGAAAAAGGAACAGGAGTTGGAGTCCATATGGTGCCCTGGTGCATTGTCCACGCATCGTTGGGGAAGTTTGCATCTGTATTCCAGGCAGAAATCTATGCTATCGACACGGCGTGTTTGTAAATAAACATCGAAAGGGGGTATAGAGGCCAAAAGATCCTCATATACTCTCAGATAGTCAGGCAGCATTGAAATCTTTAGCATATCCCTAGATCAGATCTAGACACTGGTCTGCCTTCAAAAACTTTTAACCCTGGCAACGCACAATAGAGTAACTCTTAAGTGGGCCCGGTGCACAATAAGGGTATTGTAGGCAATGAAAAGGCAGACACCCTAGCAAAGCTAGGGTCTGAAACTCCATTAACTGGTCCTGATGAACCAGTATTTGGAATATCAAAATCTGCTGCACGTGGTTGTAGATCTCGGTGGATTCAAACTAAACATCAGACTTAATGGAGACACAGCAAAATCCTGGTCAAAAAAACCCTCATCGGAGTCGCGGACTAACGAAATATTAAACCTCAGCAGGAAACAGATAAACAAAATGACGGGATTACTCACCAGTCACTCTGTACCCTAAGGAAGCACATACATATATAGGGAGGAAGCTCTATCTATCGGTTGTGCATGGGAGAGGAGGAAACAGCCTCCCACATTATCTTCGAATGTGAAGCACTGTCTCATATGAGATATAGACTCTAGGAAGAGTATCCATGGGAGGATTTCTCCAAGAAGGACCTAGTGAAAAGACTGTTGAGCCTGATAAGGGCTGTTGGTCTCTTCACATAAACGGTATAACCAAGAGCACAAAAAGCGTAAAGGCTGAGGTGCCGAGGTATCTAAGCCTCTGACTGGCGGTGCCAGAACTAATCAATAAATCAATTTGCTTCAACATGTAACATTTTATGCGTACTTGATTCGTCAACAAGGACGAATAGGAAGCAGGAAATAAAAAAAGGAAAAAAAATGTGAGGCGATGTGGGTTAACCTTAAACTTTGGATACAGGTGACGGTAAAAAAAGAAATCATATAAAATACAAATTTATTTGTAAAAAAAAGCAAATACTTTTTATTGTTATATTATATACACATGCATAGTGTTTTATTTACAAGATACAAATTTACAAACAATATTTTATAATTTGTTTTAAATTTATTATTTAATCCTAGGAATTTGAGTTAAATGAACAATTATAGAAACAATACGCATCAGTGTTACGTACCATTGTATTGAAAAATAGGATACACGTCTTATTTGCGTAAAACCGGCTTGAATTATTAGAGGTTGTCAAAAATGAAAATCTAGTTTGACAGCCTGTGACATTTTCTATTTTCAAAACTACAGCCGGTTTTACGCAAATAGGACGTCCGTGTAACTTCTCTTTCCAGCACCTGTACCCTTTTTTATGCAATTGTACAATCAAGGAACAAGAATGATTTTGCGCAAATTAGGGAGCGGCAAAAACTATCGATATATCAAAATATTCATATTTTTTTAGAAAATAATCGATATATAAATAATGAATAGATGAGGCTTTTACTCGATGAAGATCCATACTACTGATGAAATAAAACAATTTAATTTGTTTAAATCTTCTTCTTCAAATGAAGTTTTAATATATTTTATAATAATTATTATGTACTCCACTTATAATTGTAATATTTTTCCACGTTCGAATATTTTGACAATTTTTCAGGAAATCGCGTCTTGACTGGAAAATATCGATATTTTTTACTCTGCTGCACTCTGCATGTGTCGATATTATTTGAAAATATCGATACGATATATTTTTTTTATTTGCGCAAATCTCTACGTAGAAAATTAATTATCATTCATTTACCTAAACTTTTCGCATTTAAATTGTTCTCATCCGGTTAATCTATGCTGATATTGTCTAATTAAGTTTCTCGCTCCGTCCGCGTGTCCTAAAAACGAAAACTTATAAAACTCGACAGATTCATATATACAAAATTGCCGAATACAAAAACCGGAAGACGATAAAATGGCGACCATAACGAATTAAAGTGACAATTTGACATTACCTAGTTGAAGTTCGATATATATAAACAGCATAATAATGTGCGTGGGAACTTTGCAAGTTCTTTTGTGCGGCCAAATTTGCCCTAATAGTTGTGCTGCTTGATCTAATTGCCCTCTCATTGTTTTCGCAACCGCTATATTGTACTGCATCACCGAATAAGCACATTGAATGTTATTCGGGAACCATTCTAATAAGGAAAAAAATAATTAAAAGTTAATCACAAAATCTAATATTTTACTCACTAGGTGGTGGATTATTATTAACTAAACTATCCTCAAATTGATCATGCGGCAATTCAAACGATAGATCTTTAATATTTTCTGGATTTAAGTATTCTATTGCTTCTGATATTTTGTCTACGAATATTAAAGATTCAGCTGCATATAAGTGACCTAGTAATCTGAAAAATAATTAAAATTCAAATATTTCAAATGAATAAAAAATATTTTACTCACTTATGAATTCCAGATATTCCGGGTTGATCTAAAAGTTCTCTGGAATATTCAAAGGCTAAAATATAATCCCCTAAACAGAGAGAAACGTAAGCGCTGGCGATTAGAATACCGTTTCGTAGAACAGCAACTCCTTTGGGAGTGAGAGGATTGGAAGGAGACGGACCAGGACTCGGAGGAGGAGCCGGTGGGGTAACTCCTAAAGAAAATTTTGATTTTTAATGGTTAAATATTAAATTTGATTCAAGTTTATGTACCTGGAATTAAAAATAGTGGAGCAGGTGGTGTGGCAGTATCCGAAGGTATCAATAAATAAGCGTTTCTTAGACATAATGAAGCGAATTCTAACGAAGGAACAGGAATAGCATAAGATTGGCTTTCTGTACTGTAAAAAGTTATTATTAACAAAAAAAATTGCTTCAAATTTTGATTTTTTTACCTATATTTTCTATCTTTTGAAAAATTGGTTGTCAGTACAATTTTTTGCTTATCTCTGGATCCAACAAAATCCATAACTATGTTTTTTTGGTCTTCAAAATCAACTTCATTCGACTGAAATTATATTAACATTATGAAATTCTATTATAAAACTTATCCATTTGGAACTACCTCTTTATGTACCATGATACAACATTCGGCTAGTCGCATCCATAATCTGGAATTTCTATGGTACCTTCTAACCGCTATAATCAAACAATCGAATGCTTGAGTTGGTCTTTTGGCGTGTAATAGAGCAATGCCTAAATTATACATTAATTCGTGATATTTGGAGCCTCCTAAAGTATGTAACGATTTATCACCTAAAATATCGGATATACAGTTTAAATTATACTAAAAATTAAATACCTATATATTTCTTACTGTCGTCCTTTTTTTGGTAATTTTGAGATATTCTTAAGTCTTCTTTTAATGCCATTTGGAAATAATGGCATGCCAAATTTGGTTTTCCCATCGCGTGGTGTATTGCACCCATATTATTGTAAAACATTATAGTTGAAGATTCCCCACAATCACTACAAATTGTTGAATAATGTCTTACGAGTGGAATTAAAACAACAAGTGTGAACAAAACTACTACTGGGGGCATATTTTTGACATACAAGATAAATATTATACTTACTGGTATACTAAACTATCGTTTGGTATTGAGGTTAAAATTTTCACAGCCACTTCATAATTTCCTTTTAAATATTCAATGTTGGCAGCTAGAAACATGGCATCAATATTCTGAAAAGCATATTTCAATTAAAAACACCAAAAGTAGAGGAAAAATTTATAATTTACTTACAGATTTATCTTTAAGAAGAACTTGGATTTCTTTGATGGCAGTTTTCATGGATTGACTCATTATGTAACTCCTCAATTTATATTTTAAAAGCTTTTTCTCAAATTCTTCAGGCAGTGGTTTAGGAGGAGGTAATTGTATCTAAAAGTATATTAAGATAACCACCAAAAGTTTTTTGGTCTTTCCTTTACCTTTCTGTCTTTTCCATTCTTATCCAGACCTTTTAGAGGCAGGCTACCTCCATATATCAAATTGTTTTCTAAATAATTTATAAGGGTTAAAGATTTATCTGGCTGTCTAAGACATAATTGTAATTCAATTGCTAGAAGGCTCACTTGTTTCGCCAATGATTCATCTGTAAATATAATAAATTGGAACACGGTTTTTTATCTAATAGGCAACATACCCATTGGTTCAATGAATTTATATACTTTATCCATGATTTTTTGGGCACTAGTATACTGCTTCTGGTGGTACAATAACACTGCTTGATTAAACTGAATTATACAATGGTCAATATCATCTAATTTTTCTACTCTTATCTGAAACTAATCACAAACCTAAGAGTAAACTTTAAAATATGCTTTTTGATTAAACTTCTTACCTGATTGCATATTTGTGTCAAATTTCTCTGCAACTGCTCAGTTTTCTTAAAATCATTCTTGGAATACTCAACTATAGCTTTGTTTTGAACTACCTTAAGATCGCCGCCTCTATCTTCTAATTTGTTTATGTATTGCAAGCAATTCGCATAGTTTTTTCTACGATAAAGCAGATAGTAATTGTAAGGTACTTTACTTTAAATTGTAACTTACTTTTTAAACTCATTAAGAGCATTTTGAGCTATTTCTCTTTCCTGATCAGACACAATTTCTGGACCTTTCTCTTGATCTTTTTCGGACATTGTAAGTGAGTTATTTATTTATTTAAAAATAATAATTAAAATGACTTTTTGTGTTTATTCAAGCTACAAGTCGCTTTAACCTAAAAATATTGACAGTTTATGACGTTACTTTAATTCTTCTTTTTTGGGTATTTTTAAAATAACGCCAGGAAGTCCCCTAGCTTATATGCTGAGCAGATTATCCTCTGGGATATTACCCAATAAAGGAAAAAGAAGAAGTCCCCTAGTTTATAAAAAAAGAATAAGATTATAACCTGTTGATAAGTATCCTGTTTTTTAATTCTCCAGAAAAATGGTATAAAAATATTAATACAAACATAAATACATAATGTAGCTTAATAACTATTTGTTTTTTAGGGTAAGACAAAGAAAACCAGAAAAATTGTGGAACGACGTTTTGCGAAAATGAAGAAGATGATTAGTTTAAGTGACCCTCGCATAAAAGAATCATTAAGGCAAGCACCTAAGAAAAAGAAACCTGAAGATCCACATGAAATGAAAGTAAATGAAGCTCCACAAATTAGTTCAGCTCTATTTTTCCAATACAATACACAACTCGGTCCACCATATCACATTCTTGTAGACACTAATTTTATAAATTTCTCCATTAAAAACAAATTAGACATAATTCAAAATATGATGGACTGCTTGTATGCGAAATGTATACCATATATTACAGATTGTGTGTTGGCTGAGTTAGAGAAATTGGGACAAAAATATAGAGTAGCTCTTCGAATTATCAAAGACCCGAGATTTGAAAGAATACATTGCATGCATAAAGGTACTTATGCTGATGATTGTCTCGTGCAAAGAGTCACACAACATAAATGTTATATTGTTGCTACAAATGATAAGGACTTGAAGAGAAGAATTAGGAAAATACCAGGTGTTCCAATTATGTATGTTTCACAACATAAATATACCATTGAAAGGATGCCTGATGCATATGGAGCTCCCAAATAATAACCTATAATGTAAGTTTTCAATAAAGGGTAATAAATATTTTTATTTTTTTTTGTGCTCTTGTAAAATTCTTATATGGCAGTTGAGGTTAAACATTCATTAAAAGTCAGTAAATAATTACGAAAAAAAATTGTATTACTTTTTAACTGGTATACAGTATACAACAATTATAATATAACAATTAACAACAATAATTTAATCTTCACTGCTTAACGGCATACATCAAAACCAAAAATTACTTTGCTGATCCTGAACATATTTAACTAGGATGATTAAAATTGAATATTTGTATAATTCATGTGGGAACATTTATCACTTTTAATACTGAAAGATCAGCAAAATATTATTGGTATACATGGAACATTATTTGGCGAAATAATATAAGTCTCTTAATTCTAAGTATAACAACCTTATAGAGGAAGAAGGGGGAAAATACTGGATACATTATTCCCTATTTTAACAACTCTCTTCGAAACCCCATTAAGTAATATTGAACTCTTCGAAGGGGGTTAAAATAAAGACAATGTACACCATTCCACTGCAGAGATCAAAAAAAATTATATAAAACTAGCATTAGAGAGAGGTTTGATGAATAAGATTGAAGTGGATTATTGAAAGGTTTAAATTTAAATTGATAGAGTATATATTTTATTCAATGTTTTATATATATTTCAATTATTTAAAATTAAGTTAGTGCGTGTTCTTTTTACTAATCTCCAATATATATTTTTTTAAAAGGACGGTTAGTTCGATTACTGTTTCTAGTTGGATGAAACAAAAAAGACCAATCAATTTTTCAAATCTAAACACTTAGTATATCATGTGCTACAACCCCTATTATCAAAAGACTCTTACAATACGTTTTTAAGTAGATTTTTGAGTTTTCTGTATCATAAGTAAAATGCTTTAATTTTTTGTTATTGATTGGTCTAGATATTTTGTGACGTTTTTAATAATAACTAGAGCGTCGTAATCTATTTTGTTTATAATTTTTCAAAGCATATTTGTTCCTAAAATAATCTTACCTTCTTACATCATTGTATTGGAATGAACATAGATAAACAATAAGAAAAATATTTTATAATATAGCCATTTTTTTTGTAATATCCAATCAACACTCAGGTAGGATTTTCAGTACAAGAATTCGTTGTTATTTTCAATATTTTTCATATTAATAAATAGCATATTTAAAAATTTTTTTCTTCAAAATTATAAAAATGTATTCTATAAACTATTTATAAAATATATATATATTTTTAAATGGGTTCAGTGTAAAATGAACTACATCGATAAAAAATCTACAATACACCAATTCCAAAATAGGCGCAAATTTTATCGTTTGATCTAATTCGTGTTCCAGTTCTTTTTCTAAAAATATCTAATTATATGAATGGTAAGTACCGTAAAATTCACTGAAAAACACCCCACCACATTTGGTACATAGATATAATCGTCTAGTTGAGTAGATTACAGGGACAAATTCACAGTAACACAAATGCTCCAAAGCAAGTGAACAAATATACGATCATTTTTATGAAGGGTGGACTCTCCATAATTAATTTCAAACGAATAAACTAACCTCACTTTTCAAAAACCGTTGGAGCACTTGAATTTTGCAAATTAAAGAACTGTTTTATTTCGTCGGTCATAAATTTTTGTTGTATAATTTGTTTTGTTCGTTGAAATTGTCGTTTTCCTGTAATCTATTTCCTAACGCCTCTTTCACATTACACGGTTTTGATCGTGCGGTTAAAAACCTTCCGAGTTTTTGCGGCGAACATTGTTGTTTTCACATTGGCACAGATTTTTATTTCATTTGTTTAGTTCTACGAGAATATGAATTAAAAAAAACTTTGTGCTTTGTGGTTGCTTCATCGTCGCCGAAAAATAATAGCACGAGATCGCATTTTTTGGGTGCACCCCATTAACCAGAGGAGAGAGGAAGGTCTTGCTTCGACCAAGAGCATCAATATCATCCATTTTTAATTCCACTTAAAACAATAAAGACAAACTGTACGGCAAATACGCTGTTAATGCCGTTCGACAAAAAACCGTCCAATGTGAAGGCCACTTCGGCGAGCATGCCCGTGCGGCTTTTAATTAGACACGGCACCGTCATTTAACCGTAGCCTTTCTCCATTTCAACAGCGGTACGGTTTTTAACCGCACGATTAAAACCTTGTGTTATGTTAAAGAGGCGTAACGCTTTAAATACCTTATTTAATTCGATATTCTAGTACATATTTTACCACCTTTAAAATAGCTGATGACTAGTGTAAGATCTATAAAATATTGGACCGATTACCCTTACTTTTAAAAACCCCTTGTAAAATGATGTGTGATGTATCTTGGTCTTTTGCGATCGATTTATCATGTTTTTATTTTCTTCTATTCGTATCTTATAGATTTTTAAAATTCTTGTTTATTTCTTTCATGAATCCACAAATATTAGCGTGTAACAACAAACTATACAGGGTAAGAAATAATTTTTGTTTGAGAAAACATCGAGAATTTTTTATTAAACAGTTTATACAACTTGTAAAAATCGTATGTTTCCTCAAACAAAGAATATTTTTAAAAACAATTTACACTAAAATACATACCGCTTCATCACTCTCTTCTTCTGTATTACATCAGTGAACCAAACGGTATGTTTAGATAAAGAAATTGAGATTTCAAAACGTTCACGCTTTTTTAAAAATCCAGTTCTACATTATTTAAAAAAATAAATAGGTTATGAGTTTATTTACGATAAAAAGACGATGACGTCATTTTTAGTTACTTTTCTGCTCAACAGAATAAATACAAATTTACCAACCGTAAATACAATATATATACTTAATGGATAGGGCAATTTACAGTCTACGGGTTGGCAAAACTTCAAGACGTTGTCAGATCAATTGGTAAAATTCTTCAGTTTAGTTTGACATTTATTGACATTCGATTATCGTCTTAGTATTTACAAGTTTTTTTTGGCTTCGATTCATGCATTACGAGGCAAATGCCAATAAAAAAGAAGAAATGCCAGATTGACATTTGTAGTTTTCTTAAAGTAAAAAGAAAAAAACTTTAGGTTGGCAACGTCACAAAAGATTGTTTTGCAACGTCATCGTCTTTTTATCGTAAATAAACCATAATTCAATAAAGGAGAAAGATGGAGGAACTAAATAGGTTATGTCCGTGGAGGCATCTAGTGGTGAGTAGATTAAACAAACGAGAAAGTTCTCTATTAGAGTAATTATAATAGATACGAGGGTTGATCAAAATGTAAGAATATTTGTTTGAAGAGAACTGTATTTTCAATAGAACGTCAATGTTTTTCCAAAGATTTGCAGGTATAAATAAAATTTAAATAGTTTAAAACCCATGAATTATACCGTAGACTTCTAAAGATGACATTATTAGATAGACTATCCACAGGCAAAAAAATACACCAGAGGTGAGATATTTCATGAAAGTGGGCCCTCCTAACTCTCCTCCGATGTACTTCGATCTGCGAAGAACTAGGACTATAATCACTAAAGCTGCTTCCGTACAGAAGATTGTGACAGAAAAGGCAAGACTGAAAATAAGCAGTATTTTAGTAAATTATACGGATAGTCTCTTTAGAAGCTCCAAGTAAACTCACTTGCCAGGATCTACGTGGAAGACGTTACCGTGGAGGTGGTGATAAATCGCGGCAATGGACCAGGCAACGCCTATACCTAAAAATACGTTGACTGCGTTGCTACCTGTCACATTTCCCACACTGGCGTCTGCGTGTTTGTCTTGAATGGCAGCTACTTTACTGGCGAACGTATCTGTAAATCCAGAATATTTTCAGCTATTGAAATATCGAAATTACTTTAAAAAATATGTCGCAATATCGGAAGAAGCATTTAATTGGTAAATTTTATGTTCCATTAAAATGATTGTACAATTTCCGACTTAACCGGAAGTCGCCCATATCGATGTGAAATAATGACACATATTTATACCCCGTATAACTTCGATTTTATTTAAATCGATATCTCAAGTAAAACAAATTATATATTTAGCTCAGTAATTGTGTTTTTTTATTAATAGCCATAAATATTTACATAGATCGAAAATATCTAACACGAATTTTGCTTTTCCAGGAAATTTTATGATGTCACTATAATGAATTTCTTGCTAATTTTATGACATAATAAAATGGGTTATATAATAAAATTTATCATAAACCTCCTGAAATCTGTCGTATCTTCAAGACGATCAACGCCATTTCAACAATTTCGTTATATACAGGGTTAAGTCAATTGGTCACTATGAAAACAAAGGATAAAAAATACCAAAAATACAGCTGAATAAGATTTTGGTTCAAGTTTTCTTTATACAACAACGAACTTTTATACCCTTACCTGGAATACTAGTACCTAAAGCAACAAACACTATGGCAGTTACTGCGTCTTTAATTCCTAGTGTAGCTCCAAAATGTGAAGCCGCATCTCCTATAACGGCTGTAACTAGTCCTATGCAAAATATGGATACCACAAAACAGAGGTATCCTCTAAATATATCTGAAAAATAATATACAAAGTTCTCTTAAATAGACAATATTTCTTAGTTGGTAATGGGAAGGTTCGGGGGTCATTTTGATCTAACGCAATGGTTAAAAAAACTGCTAATTTTGATTCCAATTAGACTTACCAGTAGGAGGAACGAACGCGAATAGAATTTTCCAAAACATAGTCAGAAAATGCAAGGCGTAGTCCAATCCTGAAGGCTCTTTATCGTCTGGTGCGTCATCACTGGAACTAACGGTTAAAGCCTCCAAGAACTGCTCTTTCCAAGAGGACGTTCCTATTAGTAGAGAGGCATTGGCACGTTGAACTAATTTATCAACTGTATTCTGAAAAATAAATTTAATTTCCGTTGTTTATTTTGACTCATACTGTAGGTATACACCAGACCAGCAGATGGGGTTGGTTAAATTATTTGTTTGAAATAGACAGAGAGTTATAAAACCTAATTTAACATGCGAAACCCCTACCTGGTGGGCAACTAAAACTTCAAAACTTATTCTTTTATTTGCCTACCCAACCCTGTACAACGCCGGTATGCAATAGAAATCCGATCTTCGGGTCGCTTGTAATTGCAGACATAACCGTGTACCTTTAGGTAGGACTGTCAGTAAACATACATTTGATGGAGATACAGATAGCCAGGAAAAGGCAGTTCAAGTACTTGGGGGTAGTAAAATCGACGATAGATTAAGTTTTGGACCTCACATAGTTCAGGTCACCGAACGTGCTAAAAATAGTATGTCTATGATACAAATAATACTACCAGCAGTAGGAAGAGACAATGTCTGAATGGGATAATCCAGTCGATATTGCTATACGCTGCACCAGTATGGGAAAGGGTAATGACAACCAATAAATACAGCCGGATGATGTTGAGGGTGCACCTCTTTATTGAGACTCGGGAGCGCTTACCGCACTGTGAAAATACAGGCCATTACCGGGATACCACCGTTGGACCTCATGGTTGAAGATAGATGAAGACTCCATAAGAGAGCCAACTCAAACATAGAAGCGGTTAAAGCTGAGGAGAGGGAGAGGACTTTGAAGCAATGGCAAGCAAGGTGGCAAACAGACAGCAGAGGTGGCTGGACAAAAATTTTGATTAATGATGTCAGAACATGGTCAAAATGCAAGTTTAGAAATACGGACTATTTCCTTACAAAAAAGATACAAACGACCTTGACAGACGAATATTGTCAGGAAGTAGACTCACCTGAGCACACTATTTTCCATTGCACGCAGAAAGAGAAGATCTTACAAAAGAAATTGGTAACATAAACATAGGAAACTGGAAAGCCATAAAGACATATACCATGAGTGTTAAGGAGGCGGGAGATTATCGGAGCTACTGAGGATACGTCAAAATTATGACATTGCCGGTAGTTCTGAGGAGAACCTGGATGGGTTTTAGCTGGTAGGCGATCGGTAGGTGGCGCTCTAAGCGTGGATGGCACTTGACCCTCTGGCTCCCTGCCTTTTTCAAATAGAGTATTTATACACAGCAAACTTCCCTGAAAAAAAAATTATCATATCCTTTTCATCCCCATTTCATTACTTTGAATCGACCAAATTCTTCTATAAATAATTCATTCATTTTCATTAGACTTTCGCTTCTAGATTGAGGACGAAACTTAATTAAGTCTCTAGGAACTTTTTTTTCAAACTCTACACTGATATCAGATTTTAACGCCGGGGGATTTGAAGTTTTAATTCCTTAAAAAAAACGGTAAAATTTTTCCCACCCTGTATACACTAAAATACGTGCAAATCATATAGCGTGAACTGTAAACATACGTTCATCGATGACAGAGTATTCAAACATCATCGGTTGACGTCGATGAGGGTAATAATCATAGAAGGGAAACATTAAAGACAAAAGGTCGAGAGGGTTGTGAAATTGTGATATAATGTCATCATGGAAAACTATAATATAAATATGACCATTATTAGGGTAGTTAAGAGTACCTAAGTAGAATGATTTTATTTATTGTTATAGATTATTTAAAAACCATGAAGAGCGATTTGAATTTAAGTTGGCAATGGCGAATTCGCACAAAATAAATGTCGATTTTTTCGGGTACAAAACTGGAGCATAGTCATTTTTTCAAGACTATGTAACTGTAAGGGGCGCCAATTTGTAACCTTACTTTGTAACTGTAAACGCTTCCGCTTGTAGGGCTCCGGCTAGACTCCTCTCAAGGGTGGTTCGACCCCAAGTTTATGTCACACAAGAATAACAGAAAGCTTGTAAAAATTTAGGGCGCCACTACCTTTTTGACGTCGATAAAAAGTACTAACAGTCTAAGGTAGAAACGCCTTGTAGAATTTAGATAAAAGTTTAAACAGGAATCAAAAAAACATTAAAATTTTACCTCCGGGCGATATCTCCCTCAACTTTTATAGTTGAGGATTTAGAAAAAAATAAAGAATGGAATTTAAAACAAATTTACATTTATTTTTCTGCCACAGGAAATGGAACAAATGTGAAAAGAATTGTACTTTTATAGGTACTTAGCTTATGAAGTTGTTATTTCCGGAAAAGGTGATGGTTGAAGAAAATAGGTAGGTCTTGCCTCTACGAAGTCTTGCGAAGATGGAGACTAGATCTCGAAGAAGATAGGAAGATAGAGATGTCTTGATTAGAACGGTATCCTAGCAGCTGTGTTCTGGACTAGGGCGGTATTTTGGTCTAGGGCTGTATCCTGGTCTAGGGCCTATATCCTAGCCTAGGGGCTGTGCTTACCACAGCAAAATTAATTAGATAGGCAAGGTATAAAAGCGATAAAAAATGGAGGTATTTACTCGAAGAGAGACGATAGCGGAAAGGGCTGTCCCTCGTGGCGTTGAAAAAATGGAAGCGACCGTTGGCAGACGACAGTTGTCTTATGATCAGGGATGAAGATTGGGGTGGCTAATGAGCCGACGAACGGTAATTAAAAGGATTTATTCTATAAAATCGAAAGAGGTAGAGATAGACATGTTACAACTATCCACGTGATTGATGACGTTCAGTTGACGAGTCTAGAGATGGTCGTTTTTACATGCCAACATCTTGTTATTGAAAAAACAACAACTTCTACTACCACTTTGAACGCCAAGGTAGATTTGACTTTTGAATGCGTCGGGCCAAATTTCGAGTAAATGTAGATCTAATTAACCGGTAGTTACATGTGCGTAAATAGATAGTAAATAAGTAATTTTTTTCAGATTTCTTTTTTTCAGCTTTTCAAAAAGTGTATCGCTAAAGATACACGCGGCCTGTGCATACATATCAGGCCGTGTGTATCGCTGGAGATACACGTACCTGCAACATTAAGTTTTTCTTTTGTTTCAGATAATCAACTTGCAGTAATAATTAATACTAAGTGAAAAATAAACGTTATTAGTGTTTGTGTTTGATAATAGAATAATATAGACAATGCCTGAAAAACATTTGAACCCGCGTGAGTTAGAGCAAGCTTTGTATGAAGATGATGATGACTTTGGGAATGTTCCTTCGACCTCTACATCATCCTCAACTTCAATTTCACGCCACAGAACGTTAACTCGGAAAAGTTCTTCTGAAGAGAGTGATGTCGATGATTCATGTGAAGATCCTGATTTCTCTCTTGCGGAGGGATATGCGGAAAGTGAGAGTTCTGAGTCTGATAATGAACCATCTCCTGTCCCAGTTTTATCACCTGCAGAAACAGATGATTTTGACAATATTGTTTGGAGTGACCCCTTGGGGGCAAAATATCCCTTTTACTGGTAAATGTGGAGTGGATCCGACAATTTCTGGAGTATTGGCATTAGAACCCATTGACTACTTCTTGCTCTTTCTCACGAACGATATCATAAATATAATGGTTGATGAAACTAATTTATTTGCTACGCAAAGTATTGCTGAAACCGAAGATATTTCTCATTCTTCACGTCTACATGATTGGAATTCAACAGATGCTACTGAAATGAAGAAGTTTCTGGGTTTGCTTGGGTGGATGGGTGTAGCTAGACAAGGAACCAGGATATTGAAACTGGACATTTGAAGACAGTGATGAAACACCTACTCACATACTCTAAATCTGTGAGAACTTACAAGTATTTAGATGGAAGGTCTTTGGAAAGAAATTAATACAACCATTACAACTACTGAAAATCCCTCCAGTCAAACTAGTGGTCTTTCTAGAAGACACGAAGCTTCTAGAATGGAAGTAGATAACAATGGAAATGGTACAAAGATTCAGTTCAAGTGCCCGTTCTGTTGAGCACAACCCAAACGAATGAATGAATGCATCCTTTGTGTTTAATTCCTCAATTTCCGGCCACGAGGGCTGTTATAGTAAATTTAACGAAACACGTAAACAAAACATTTATGCCGTAAAATGACTTTTAATTTTGTGCCGCCGAAGAGAGTGTCCCAGTAGTGTAAATAATAAAATAGTAATTCCTTGTTTCTCTTCATTTTTCCCCAACGTCGCGTTTAAAAAATCGCTTTTAATTGCAAACACGCGCCTTCTTCTATATTTAATAGTCGCTGCTCGACATGCAAATCGAATTGTACGAGATTATGTAAAAGCTTCGGGAGTGACTATTGAACAATCACACGTAAATATAAAATTTTCAATAAACAATTTTTTGTCTTCATTTCGATCGTAAATTTCTGGGAAATCCTACGGAATTTGAAACCAATTCGCAATCCAATTAAAACCCAATCATCCAGCAGGCAAACTTTTAAAACAATCAACTAGGCAATAATTGAAGTTGGAAATGTCGAAACATGCTGTTAGTAACGGCCACGCAAACGCATCGACCGATTTCATTTCATACCCACTGTGTGAATAAATCGAAGGTTTTCATGTCTAGAAAAAGATCTCGCGTGATTTTTTACTCTTTACTTGACGTAAAATTCCCCTTACCGATCTTTTATTACGCAATACTTGATCAGGGATTAAAGCAGTGGCGAACTCGGAAAAATCCCACTTCTGAAATTCAGGTAAAGTGTTAATACACCTCAACAATAGTATTTTCACGCTGCTAATACAAGAACAAAAAAACTAGTTTACTTTATGAGTAAATTCCCTCGCAGCTCCAGCCTTAAGTTTAGTTCTCAAACTTGCCGGGACTTCCGACCTTCTGCTTTCACAGTCATTATTAGAAAATTATACGATCCCACGTTATATGAACATATTCAAAAGAAAAACAATAGAAACTTCACGATTTGTTGGAACTAAGAGAATATAATTTTTAGAAACGGCTTAACTTTTTTATTTATGAACCGATTTCAATGATTCATCTTGTATTAGATCCAGTATCAAAGATGGCCTCATTGTATTGGACCTAGGACATCGAAGATACACTAAGAAAACAATGAAAATAAAATTTTATGGATAGATATCTACATACTAAAAAAAATTGAAAAACGATCCTTCTCAGTCCCGGAGCAATGTTCATGTGCCCATAAACGACACATAAGACACTCTGCACCCAAAGTTCCCCTCTAGTGTCTTGAGAAAAGCGCTCTTCACAAAATAAACATGTTGCGTCTTTGTTTTCTGGGACAAACTGTCCAATTTGGTCCATGTCAAGATCTTCATATTTAGGTGCAAATTCCTGTTCTCCATCGTCTTCCGATCTTGATTCTTCTCTTGTTCTTTTTGTGGCCTTCTTTCGACTTTCGCTGCATTCTACTGCAACTAATTTCCTCTTTCCCTTCCAATTTTTCGATTGATATTTCTAGTTCTGTTTTATAAGGGGATGAAGTTATAACTTGTGATTTGGAAGGCTTTCGTCCCCTTGTAGTTACTCGCTTCTTAACCAGTGGAACAGGTGAAATATCGAATGGACTGACTATGGTTTTTGAACACCCTGGTTGGGGATCCAGATATTTGGAACGGTCCGGTTGGGAATCTAGATATTTTGAACACCCTGGTTGGGGATCCAGATATTTGGAACGGTCTGGTTAGGAATCTAGATCTTTTGAACACCCTGGTTGGGGATCTAGATATTTGGAATGGTCTGCTTAGGAATCTAGATTCATTTGAACACCCTGGTTGGGGATCCAGAAATTTGGAACGGTCTGGTTGGGAATCTAGATCTTTTGAACCATCAACAACTGTAATGGTTGAACGAGATTGTGGTTTTTGCAGCTGAATTTCTGAGCACCATATTCGCACCATCTCCTCTATTTAAAATTAGACCACGAATAATTTTACTTAATAAGTGGTTTCCACACCGTTTCTATTGTCATTTTATTTAAAATCTAATCAAGGACTGTTGAAACATGTCATAAATCGTCATTTAATAGCAACAGCATATTCTAAAAACGATTTTCTCTTGATATTCAAATGGATTAAACGAAAACCCCTAGGATTTGAATTTTAGGTTGTCAATTAGTATATACCGCTTAAAACTCCTATGAATATGTATGTTGGTTTAAATTATGAATAAAACTACAACTTCGCTGGGCTTACGCAAAATATTAGTTACTTGGTGAATACAAAAGACTCACAGACAAGTAAGTGAAGAGACCTATCTTGAACCTTCATTATCTCTAGCTTATCTATAATTTCAAAATTGCAATTTTTCTAACCATTAAGGCCTTCTTAATAATAGATTAATGAACGCTTTTTACGATTTTTTACTACTGAGTTAACCCGAATTTAGAGAGACATCTCGGAAAAATTCAATTTCCTCACAGATGCGATATTTTCCAGATGTATATAGGCATTTTCTCGAGAAATTTCATTTGGTCACAGCGTCGTTTACTTCTCTTGGAAATATCTATCAGGAGCGTACCATGAAGGATGAGCTATAAACAACGCAATTACGTTCGAAAAATCCCGGCCGTGTCCTTTAGAGATAATAAAAAAGAGAAAAAAAGACATTAAAGGAATCATTTTTTATAAAAATTGTGGTAAAAACTTGATTTAAGCTAAAATGTTCTTCTAAATAACCTAATAGGGTAATAATTTTTTTTATCTTCAAAAAATTTATAAAAAAATATTTTGTCCTACCTTGAATTCTTTACTTTCTTTGATCCTAATTTGAGCACGAGCTATATCTCCCAATCGAGGTTTTCCCAATAAGGCGATTTTCTCCCGTTCGGTTCTTTCTTCGGGATTTTTCTTTTCCGCTTCTTCCGCTAAGCTGGCTAATTCGTCTGAAGAAACAATTTGTTAATATTCATAACAATCAATAAAAATGTAATGAGAGTTTATTTTCGTCCACACCCTGTATAACTTAAACTGCTACTTAAATTTGAATTGCATATTATTCAAATGTCAGTTTTATATCATAAATTTATTATTTGGATCCATATTTATTCATTTCGTTGATTTTAACCATAGATCTCTATACTGCTAGAGTAAATCACAATTATTCTTCTTTTTATATAAAATTTGAATGTTTCAAATAAGGAAATCATACAAAACTGTTTTTTTTTTCAATAAACATATAAAAAATACTTTTAACTATTATACAGAGTGTCCCACAACGTTTTGACAGTCCAAATTCTCGAACACTGTTCATATGACATGTATGAAATTTGGCAGATATAAACAGTCGAAACTTTATTATAAAATGACTTCCGTTTTTCCAGTCATTCTATCTACTTTCATCACTCCATAATATTTTTTCTAAAAAAGAAGGGTCATCAAAATAAATAGCCCTTATTATCATTACTACACAATACAATTATGACAAATGTGGTACCGTTGAATTTGTTTCTGAATGATATATACAAAATTGTAATATTATATCGGTTGTCCCATTAAAAAAAATTATGTTGGGGTCACGTGACCCGAAATGACAGGAGAAACGGAAGTCATTTTATAATAAATATAAGCATCAGTGTCGACTGTTTATATCTGCCAAATTTCATACAGGTCATATGAACAAAATGTCGTGGGACACCCCGTATATGTTACTGCACTGAACTGAACGTTATAATGACAAGTTTCTCCGACGCTCACTTATCTTATCCGGAATGTCTCTTGACCTCCTGAGTGTTGTATAGGTTATGTTGCATTCTTTATAATGTGGTAGCAGCAGCTGCTGCTACATAGAAACATATACTTTACATTTTGTGAGACATTCAGTTTTTTGTATACAAAAGAAAGATGATTTTGATATCAAACATTTTTGTAATGGGTTTTTTAGACCAGTCACTGGATAATATTCTTCCAGACTAGGCTAACTCTAGCTGTATCTGTCAATAAAACTTTTCAATCATCCAGTACCACATATTATTTACAATATAAGAATCTATTAATATGACGTATTTTCATTACATCAAATGATTCCTTTGAATTCACAAATAACGTGTACGAAATCTGGAATCTGTAACTTCATTAGTTTTGCAAATTACGACTTTATAAACAAATTGATTCTCGCCCTGTACGATTCTGCTGTGATGTGTCGTTATTATTTTTCAGAAATATGCAATTCCGCAAACGTGGGAATTATTATTTAAAACGAACTTATTTGTAAAATGTAATATACCGCATGTCCAATGATTTTTGCAATTATAACGTACATTGATAGAGCATAAAAAAGCTTTAATCTGAAAATAGATTCCTTGAATAACAACGGAGTTGATTGATTGATTGATTAGTTCGGTACCACTAGTAAGAGGCTCAGAGACCTCGGCACCTCAGCCTTTAGGCTTTTTGTGCTCTTGGTTATACCGTTTATGTGAAGAGACCTTATCAGGCTCAACAGTCTTTTCACTAGTTCCGTCTTGGAGAAATCCTCCCTTGGATACTCTAGTCCTAGTCTTTATCTCCAATGAGACAGTGCTTCACATTCGAAGATAATGTGAGAGGCTGTTTCCTCCTCTTCCAATCACTAGGTCCTTCTTGGAGAAATCCTTCCTTGGATACTCTAGACCTAGGAGTCTATATCTCCAATCAGATTCCATTGTCGATAACTTTAAAAATTTTGATTAACGTCCGCGTTTACTAAAACCATAAATTCTTTTCGGACTGACCTACTTTGGAAAAGATGAAAACTTCTCCTTACGAATATCTATCGTTGCTGACAGTGGTTATTTCTTATCTACTGTCGAAATGAAAAATGGGGCATATTCTGGCATAAATAGTCGCCGGGAGAACGTGTTTCATTGGACCTAAATAACGGTTAGGTAAATATTAAAATAAGCTTTAAATGTCTCGAACCTGGAATATCTATGCAGTTAAAAAAATATTTTTTTATAAATTTTTAATAGAATCTTTAGGCGAGAATTTAAAGTGTCTCTATTGTAATAAGTTCTGGTTATAGGATGTGGGTCGAAACACACTTATCAGCACCTCATAGGAACAGCGACCTATCATCACCAGCAGATTTTATTTCTTATGTGTATTTAAATGTAAGCGCGCCTACCTAACAACATCAGCACAGCACCGACAAGGCACGTCAACGCCTCAGCCACAACACATTTCTCAGAAAGAATATTTTGCAGACGGCGTGCTGATCCTTTGCCGACGTCTAACACTCACTTATCAGCACATTTCGGTTAGTACAGTACAATACAATATCGGCTATAGTCGGGTATCGCGGCGGTGCTGATCCCGTGTCGATGCGTTAAGTGAGCCCATACACAACCGTCGAGTTGACCACTCGACGGTGCTGTGACGATGCTTGTCAGGTGCTATGCTGATAGGTGTGTTTTAGCTGCCTCCAATATAAAACCATTATAATATAAATAACTTTATTGATTACTGGGATTATCTACATACATATAACTTAAGTAGTATCCCAAAATATAACTATTGGCCACAATTAGGGCAGAGGTTGACTCTCAAGTTTATGTTTAAAAAGGAACCTCGTGTATTCTAACAAATATCTATTTATAGTCTCTCTCGGCACGTCTACTTAGTTTGTTGTAATAACTCAAGGTGATATTTACTAATCAATTAATAATTAAGCCTTGGAATTATTATACAAACTGAGTGTTGAATATATTATGTTAGTATTCACTTACACTATATCATTATTACATTTTTAAAGGCTGGAATGCTACTTAAAACTCGTGATTATCATGAAAAATCAACAAAAAGGTTGTTATTTATGTCTTCTGGAGGAATGGAATATTCTTAAAATTTTAGCGTAGCACAACATTGACTGGTCTATTTTAATGCCTGTTTACAAAAATATAAAGTAATATGACAATAAAACTGACATTTTAATTAAATACAGTCAAAAACTTGCAAATGGCACGTCAAAAGCAGATACAGACAACCGAAATTTATTTTTCAAACGTTGCCACATATTTAATTAAAAATAGTTCTCAAATGCACTTCCAACATTAAATCTCAACGAACCTGTATTTATTTTAATAGAATTTCGCTGTGTACCAAAAACTTTCTTAATTCCCCTAACTTACTTTACCGTTTGTTTTGTATCATAAAATGACTAACATTCGAAACGTCGGCTTCAAATTAACGAAGTTGCATTTCAACCACAGACGAGTGGCTTTCCTGAAGATTACTTTGGCAAGTAATTAAAAATTGTTTCTAAAAGTGGATTTCCACATATCCGTCATCCCATTCATTCTGAACTAATATGCCAAAAATAAAGGAGATCATGAAAAAGTTAGGTTAAATCAGATCCGATGACGGATAAAAGTTGAACATTTTTTCCCATGACGGTTGTAAGTTAAAACTTTCGGACAAATATTTGGCCGCTTGGCGATTTTGTCGGAAGACGGATCTGTGGAAAACCACCTTAATCCCTTTTACCAGTGAATAACCCATTCATACAGCAGCGACACCAAAAGTAGACAACCCACACCACTTTCCACACGTATAAATGTTGCATAACTGAATGTGAATATTGTGTATTAAATTTGCCATTTTGGTTCCAGAGGTGTCCTACAAGAAGCACTAGGAATTGTGGAGGAATAGTGCCTTAAAGAGGACCTTTCAGTTAATCCAAAAAAAAAAACTATACTCTGTCCATCCAAGCAACGGAGTGTTCCAAAACAGTATCATGCATAGTGCACGTGATCTCTCCAACTCTGTATGGACAATGAATTCCGCCGGCCGATTGCAGTTAAATCCGATTGGCCAGCGCATGGAGGCATATTTATTTTAGCCAATAGATGCAAAGGCGCATGGTGATCACGCATCTATCGTTGTTTGGGTCGCTCTGTTTGTTCGATGGATATGGTATAGTTGCTTTTACGAATAGAAGAGTTCTCCCACAGGGTAGAGTACTGTTGTTCGGAGAAGAACTAGAAATATCCAAAGAAGTTAAATATCTGGGAGTGACCCTTGATTCCAAACTGAATTGGCAAAGCCTGGAGAATAAGACCTGAGGTGGTTTATTGGCTTTACACAACTGTGATAAGGCCAACGATCACCTATGGAACAATAGTCTGGTGGAGGAGGACTGAAGAGTCCTCTGCAGTTAATATATTATATTTCCATCCATCTTTCTGGAGGTTGTCCGTGATCAGCTGACAATATAGCACGGGATGACGTCACTTGGAAACGCTCTATTTCTTATGAAAATGTCAAAAGGTGCTTGTGATTAGGTTATTCTGTGGTATTGCCGCGTAAAATGTGACAGATGATCGTTTCTCAAACCTGTCATATTATTTTCACTTCATTGCCGCTCTCTTGAGACAAAAAATAATATTTGAAAGCCACACTTAAAAATCAAACTTTTACTTACTCATCATGCGTTGAGTCACAGACGAAGAGCAGAACATGTTAAAAAAGAAGAAGAAGAAGAGCACACATGAAAAAAAAAGTGTCAACAACAGATAAGAACGAGGCAAACATTAATCAAAACAAAACGCTTACCGCCAGTCATCTGAGGTTCTCCCAACTGTACGTAAAATAGAACGTCTTTTTCGTAGCTGTCTTCTTCGATTATTTTCAGTAGGATGCTTTTCCTGGAAAAGAAATATGTAGAGGCATTAAATTATCGGATTACCGAATACGCTGGCTCTGCGTATAAATATTTCAAAAAAAGATTATAGGTATACATTTTTAAAATAAAATGCTAGATGACGCAATAGTCGTGCGTCAGTGATGACGTAAAAAAAGCAGTCTTCAAAAACAGCTTCGATTTTGATGGTATTAAATCATTATTCTATTAAAACGTTCACTCTTTTAAAGAAAAATGGATTTCCTTTTTCACCCCTCAACACTTTCATTGTCATTTTTCATACTTTTCATACAAATCGTAACTCCATCAAACAGCTACTAAAGACGAAGGCGTTTAAAAGTAAGGCCAATTTCTTTTTTCAACAAAAAAACCACTAAATATAAAGAACCTTTCAATTCAGAACAAATAAAGAATAGACCGATGACTTTCTTTCACTGGATTGATTTCATCGTCATAGAATTCAATAGGATCGTTAAAATAAACGAAAACTTGAAAGAAAAACAGCGACGATAAGAAGTTGATTTTCAGAAGTGGGATATTTTCGATAAAAATTAAAATTCTAACTAAAATTCCCCTAAGATCAATAAAAAAAACCGACGACTTCACAACCTCGCAGTATTATAATTAATGCCCTAATAACTTAATCTTCTTCGTGTACCTATATCATCTTATATAAATTTTCGTATCAATCTAAATTGTCTTTTTAGACACTTCGAACCTTTCCAGCAACGTTTATGTATAAAATCACTTTTGCTCCCCCATTGTGGAATGTCCTTGATTAAGGTAGGTTGTGTTCGTGACTTGGGATTAGGGTGGATCGTAAATTACCCCTCTTCGTATCCACACGTCTAATATATAGGTGAGCACTGGAATATCCTAAAAGCTTTATCCTTATAACATCTCTAAAGCATTTTGCGAAATATATAAAAAGCAAAAAGGTGTGTAGGTAACACGCAGAAACACAATAATTATGTTTAATATATCATAATACGGGGTGAAATACTAAATTCCAGAGGGATTAATAGCTATTTGTGTATCAAGAGCAGAAAGTAGTACTTTGGCAGTCGAGACAGAAAGGACTACCAAAGGACTTTCTGCTCGAAATACACACAAGATTTTTCCTACGATCACACCAAAATAAAATAAATTTTTTATTAAATGTTGCTGCTTTTTCCCCAAAATATGTTAATAACACATTTTCTGAATATCTTTTAATTTTTTTGGGTCTGCACCAACTTATAAATAGACTATATTCATTTTCGTACTTTAATTTGGATTTCTCCGGAAGTAGATTTAAAGTGACTTTTTTGGCCGCCTCGACAATATCTGGCGGTGTTTTTGAAAAATCAGTATCATTTGTATCCATTTTTCTTGTTTTTTTTAAGTACTTACTGACTTTTAGTAAAATATTAATACAATTACACAGCACAGAACTATCTCAAAAAATATTTCAGTGACAATGCACTAGGTTCTTTCTTTGACATAGACATACTTGATTCTTATAATCCGTAAGTTATTTGCAAGTATGTTGTGTTGCCTACCTATTGCCATTGTTTGTACTTAGCAGTTTCCAGATTGCAGCTTCGTCTACCTGTGTACGTAGGCAACACTTATTACATTAATGTCAGATATTTTTTAGATTTCCCTATTTCTCATTAAATTATTACGGAAAATACTGTTGGATGCTTTAACATATTAGAAAATCAACTAAAATATTTATTTATTCTACAGTTTATATTAAAATAACTACTAGCTCTCTTTTATCTATAAATAAAATTAGGCGTGCGCCAAAGTTACTTTCTGCTTAAGAGCGCCAATAATGTCAAATTATGACAGCTCGCGGAAAACATCAACTTTGCGGTTAGATTTGAGTGTGCAAAAGCCTACTTTGTAAATATTATAATAATAACAATTCACTCACGCCACTTAATCAACTAACCTTACTAAACCAACAAATATATATTATAATAATAGCACTTTTCTACAACTCACTCAACCAACAAATATAAATATATTATTATATTGATAATATTTCTCTACAACAAAATTCACGCACACCCCTGGATGTTCTAACCCAGGTCAGGCCAGATGTTCGAATATTTTTTATGTCCCAGTTGGCCGGATTAAAACTAACCGGTTACTTCGTTATATTATGCCAAATACTGGACTGGATGTATTAGCTTTTCATTGCAAGGTTGCTACGTTGCCAGCTATTCAAAATTTTCTTAAATATAGTAACATACATAAAGTTGTTTTTAATTAATTATTCTTTTTCCAGCAATTTTAAGCGACTTATTTTGTTGCTTACTAATAAATTTATATTATGTATATTTTTTTAAATATTTCCAAATTATCTTTCTAAGAACATTTGTATAGTGAGCCTAACAATTCTAGAAAATATATCTGACAACATTGCTTTATTTTATTGTCGTTATACTGACTATATCGTTTGGTCTATCTGAAGCTACGGGGCATCAGTAAGGTGCGAGGAAACATGGCCGATATCTGTCATAAAAGTACCAATGGCGTACAGTACCTATTTTATAAAAGTATTAAAAAAAATAATAATTATTATATATAGAAACTGATTTATGCTTTGCTTTAAAGGTAAGGTATTTTTCAAAACACGGTACCTATTTGTTAAAAACAAATAATGTTAAAAATCGTACTTGAATTCAATATTGATACGAAATAATAAGATACCAAGTAAAACTGAAAATACGAAGATAGTTACTGACATTATAAACGCCACTGGATAATCAATGTCAATCAATTGTCGAAGTGAGAGGAAAGAACACACGCACGCGCTTGCCAATAGGAAGTCAGGTAGTTACCTAGCAACGGGGGTTCGATAAATATTCACCAATTGAGTTAGTAGGAGGGCGTGGTAATTATGATTTTCGCACGATGTTGCCGGCTTGAAGTAAACCCATAACATATTCGGAAAAGTGTTCATCTTTTAGTATTCAGAAGCACATTAAAGAACTAACGTTTAATCATTATTAACATATTGTTAATAATAAAAAGTCCATTTTCTAATTATTATCACTACATACTTAGCACTTTAGCTTTTTCATAGTTGAACGTGGCAATATCGAATGTTTTCGACCGCATTCCTTTCACAGCTTCAGTTATGTTTATTCAAGAATAATATACTAAAAAGACTGAAAGATTATGAGTGTTTTTCGGCTTTTCCGTGATATAATAACAAAATAAACTTCCATTTGAACGGGTGCTTTAGAAACCGGTGTTTATTGTCCCATCAAACCAGTCAGACGAGGGCTTTCAAGAAAATTAGGCATGAGAAAATGAAAACTCATCGTATTTCTCCTGCCAACGAGTCCTGAAATATTTTTTACTCTTTGAAAATCGTCAGCTCACGTTACGGTAAACAAGTTTTAGACGGAGGAAGTCAGTAGCGGACCCAAAGAGAAAATTTATATGATAATATTACCTCGGGGAAAAGTTATATAAAAGTCGGAATATTTAACACAAATAGTAGTAGCGATCGGTATTAATCTCAGACCAATCTAATTAATCAGAATCGTTCGTTTATGACGTCTAGATGTAGGAGAAATAAATCTTAACTGTTCGGCAACTTTAATCGGAACAATCTGAGAATTTTGGCAGTTGTGAGCGATTAATCTGAATTTATCACACATAACTAATAAGACATTTGACACTTTTGACTGATAGTGATCTGTACCGATCGTTTAATTCAATTGCTCCGTCTGATCTGTGGTCACGTGACAAAAAAATGCGTCGCATCTCGGATATATTTGCCGAACTCGCTTATTAACTCGTCAAGTCTATATAGTATGGCCAAGGTCAAATCGAGTTTTTTAGTTTCTTCCAGTGTTGCCTACAATGGTTCACATTTAGGTAATTAGGTAATAAGTATCGTCAACTGGGGTAACTTTGGCCCTTAAGGGTAACTTTGGCCAAACCTTGGAAAAATATGTTTTTGCTTACTACGAGCCAACCAATACAGTTATCGACTTAGTTCTAGTGTGAAAGGACAGGTAGCAGCACTGCCTAGACTGCTATGCCAAAACGATGCAGTTCCTTAGTTTGTCACCGCTCCATCTCCATATTAACCAGCTGCTCATCTTTTGACAGCTTCCAACTTTTGTTGCTAAAGCCTAAACTGCACATGATTTTCAACTGGTAAGTGCACAACAGCATTCATTTGTAACTTGTTAAAAGTATTTGATATGTGTCTTGTTCGTAATTAAGCTTGTTTATTTATAATATTCAATTTTCTATGTTAGGGCAACTTTGGCCCAAGTTTTGGGGCAAGATGGAATGGAATGGAATGGAATGGAATGGAAATGGATGCTACTATTCCTAATGATGTATTCCCAACACTGCTGTGCTGAAGGAACTCATGAATAAACTGGATGAGAACAAGGGAAGCAATTTGATTGCTGGGTTTTAAAAATGCGGTATAAAACCATTGAACAAACAGAAGCTACTAGACAGGCTGCCCGAAAAGCAAAATGTGGATCACGACGCCATTGGAGATTCGTTTTTAGAACAACTCGAAAAGAAACGTGCCGATTATTTGCAAACCGGTGGAAAGAGCATAACTGTAAGCGACATAGAGTAAGAACTATCATCAAGTGGTACACAAGTCACAAGCTGAAAAAACCCCATCCCAAAGTCAAAATAGTCTAACTCAAAACAAGAAAAAGGAAATGAAGTCAAAGAAACAAAGTAAAAAGAAGGCATTCTCTGGCTCAATAGAGGACGAAGATGTCGTGGAAGTTTTTCTGGAATCAGACGGACTTAGTGAAACCTTTTCAGACCTTGAAGAGGTCATTCAAGATCCTACGGTCCGCACCCTCAATCCTGCAGGCTCTGTCGACCCGTCCGAGTGTGCCGTTAACAACTTTGTTGTTGTAAATTAGTGGACACAGGAACCCTGGGAGGATCCTAAGTCTCTCTAGTAGTGGGAGTGGAGTGTATGGAGAAAAAGCTCAAGTTCTGGCGTTGGCCCGAAAAGAAGGACACTTTTTCTTACGACTGGGAAGATGTGTGTTATAAAATCAAACCACCAAAAATGGCGTCCAAACGCAATCAGTTCATTGTTCCTGAACTTGATGTATTTTATTCCTAATCGATTTTCACTTACCTTCATAATATTTCTGTTAATTTTTCACAGAGGAGAAATGTTCCATTAAAAAATATTAAATATATACTTGTGTAAAATGTTAAGTTTTAATTATTTCTTTCCTAAACTTATTGTACAGATGTTGCTTTACTATACCATGATTATGAATGGGGTTAGATTGTCCCAAAATAATATTAGGCTTGATTTTTATGACATTTTTGAATTTGGAACAATGTTACCCAAATTGAGGGTAAGATTGACCCAAATTTTCAAAAAATCATAAAAAAATAAATAAAACCGATCTGAGCTTTAATTTTCAGTCCATTTGTTCTCTGAAGTTAGCAGAATTCGATAACACCAGAAAATTGGATGTCAGTTTGGTATATCTGTGTAATTTAACGCAATTTATGAAAAAAAAAACGCAAAAATTGGGCCAACGGTACAACAATGTATATCTTCAGAATTCATTTAATGGTATAAAGTATTTCCAGTAAAATCGATTTTAGTAGGTGTACCCTTCATTGGTGCTAATCTGCTACAGGATTAATTGGAAGCCGTTCAAAGGATTAATCTTTGTCCCTTGATACGTATATTTAATTACATTGCGAATAGAATTGACCCTTATTTGATTTGATAAGTGTTTGCCAATTTGTTCTTATTTTAATTATCGATTTTAATCGAAATATTCGTCAACGATGATTGAAACTGATTTTATATAAAGAAATATAGAAACAAATTTTCACAGGAATAATTTTTTTTAAAACAAAATATTATTTGGCTTAACGCCCAAAAGTTGATGATTTAAAACATATTATGCAGCCAGAAAACTTTTCAAATAACAATCTTACCAGCATGAGCTACAATTTTTTTACAATAAAAGTATATTTGCTTTGAAACATTTCCCGGTTAAGTCCCCCATAATTTTCCCGAAATGAGGACAAAGCCTCCAATTTTAATCTCCATACAAATCTCCAGTCTGCTTCGCGAAAACCTGAGATTCTAGTTTCTAATAAATAATGTAGGTAGATATAGTTGACGTAAAACTTATTGTGCGAAGTTAAAGTTGTCGGCTTTTTGTTTGACTCTAATACGAGGATACCGTCATAGTCCAGTCAATAATATAATTTAAAATGCTTAGTTGACGATAAATTCATTTAATATTATACGTTCAACTAATAATCGTTAAAATGTATTTAATAATTTTAAATCATTAAATAAATTTATCGACTGTCTAACGATTATTTTTAACCCGCAATTATGGAGCGCCATCCTACTTTTTAAGATACTTAGCGTTAATGTATAGAACAAAATACATTTTTTAATAAATCTTTACCTAAACGATGACTCGAGCTTTCTGTTGATGTATTCATGGTTTCTTTCAATCTAAAATCTATTTGTTCTTTCCTCCGTTATTTATAACCCGAATATCAAGCATTGCTTTAAACAATATTAACCTATTTATATTTAAAAACATCTTAAAGACAATACCAGACAATTAACACTACCTTATATCTCGTTTTATTAAGAAGAAGTAGAAATATAAATTTCAAATAATTTATTATTTTTTACATCTTTGACTGAACTATAACTAGTTATCTTTGAAAGGGGTTGATTTTACGATGGCCACACGTGTTGACTCATTAGTTGGTAGTCTGACATCAAGAAAGAGTGTAGTGTTGTATTGTGAGTATACCTACATATTCATTAGCAATAAAATTAAAAAATCGAATGGGATACAAAAAGGGCTCAGTTCACGCCTGGTATCCCGTTTAAACCGAACGCCCTTTCAACAATTACGTAACATTAAATACAATATAGAATTATGTTTGGTAAGTAGATAAAAATAACATTAATACCTTTCAGAGTTTAGCTCCGCAACGATTAGATCTCTGCACTATAAGTTTTACGTAAACTATACATTCAGTAATACCGTATTGTATATAAACATGAAATGGTTTTTAAATTGCATTTAACATTAAGAGTATTCATAAAAAATATAAAAAGGAAATTGTAAATTGGCTACTGCTGTCAATCAGCTTACAATGCCATAATATACAGAGCATTCCAATGAAAACTATCCACCCCACATAATTTTCAAAGATTATATAAAGGGGGACGTCTTTTTGCTCATATGTACCTCCTAGACGTTATAACTTTAACCCCCTCCCCCCTATGTTCATACTCCCAATTTTTTAAATGGAACACCCTATAACATTATTGGATTCTCTTCTACAAGAGGATTACAAAAATGTAGACGTCTTTGAGAATGCTCTGTATATTTCTCTATAAAATTTTGGGAGTTTTCTATATGGCAATAACCTCACTTTTCGCAAGCTTCCTTCGGAAAACAATGGATAAAATTTAAAGAAAAACTGTTTACTGCTTATACATCGAAAAATCGTATTGATTTTTTACCCCAAAGCAAACAAAACCAAGGTAATTTCCTAATATATTTTCCTTATCAAAGTCAATTATTTCTAAAAAAAGAGACTAATTTGTTTTTCATTTTATAAAATGAACGAACCTATACAAATAAAACGAGGGGAGATTTTCTTTTTATTCTCAAATGAATCGATACAGCAGCATAAATATTTTATATTCACAAATATCTAAATACTTTTTAATAATAGTCCAGTAAATGAAGGGCGAAAAATAGGCAAAGTGTACAAAAATCCTGCCGGTCCATGAATTGTCCGTGAAGGGTAGGGTTTGACTAGTAATTGAACATCCAGAAATTTCACACACCTGATCACCATTTATTTATTTATTTTATTTATTAACGGATCCTACATTTATAAAAAAAAAGTACAATATCAAACACAATGATTGTTGTCAATTATATCAATAATAAAAAACATCTAATATGTAAAATTCTCGTGTCACGATGTTTGTAATTAAACTCCTCCGAAATGGCTCGACCGATTCTCATGAAATTTTGTGTGCATATCGGGTAGGTCTGCGAATCGGACAACATCTATTTTTCATCCCCCTAAATATTAAGGGTGGTCCACCCCTTAATTTTTTGTTTCATTTTTTAGACAAAATTTTTTGTTCTTATTTTTTTTATGATACAGCATTCAAAAATACATACAACCATAAATTTTCACCCCTCTACGATCAACCCCTATTTTTTATTTGTTAATTATAAACTTTAACTTTTTTATAAAATTCTCGTGCCACGGTGTTTGTAGTTAAACTCCTCCGAAATGGCTCGACCGATTCTCATGAAATTTTGTGTGCATATCGGGTAGGTCTGCGAATCGGACAACATCTATTTTTCATCCCCCTAAATGTTAAGGGTGGTCCACCCCTTAATTTTTTGTTTTATTTTTTAGACAAAATTTTTTGTTCTTATTTTTTTTATGATACAGCATTCAAAAATACATACAACCCTAAATTTTCACCCCTCTACGATCAACCCCTATTTTTCCATCGCGATTTATCTCATCCATCACTCTGATAATTGGGATTATGAAGTTTAATTTTCAAAGTGAGACACCTACTAACCAAAATGTCCCTTGACATCACTCAATTAGAAATATCCCTAAATCTTCTTCTCCAGGATAATATAGGACAAGTCCACGTGACGTCACGCCCTGATGAATCTGAAGTTAAACAAGCGTTCTGTGCTTTCTTCGACATTGTTTTAATTGCTTAGATATTTTAAAAGCTATATCTGACTGTTTATAATAAAAAGAATCATTAAACAAACAAATTACAAATCTATCCAAATGATTGTTTATCATCAGGACGACTGTCATTAGTGTCAACTTGTCAGTTGGTGCGCATAAACATGTCGGTAGTAAACCAGAATCTTCTTCTTTTTTTATTTTCAGTGTATCTCGATTAAATCTTTTACGAGCCAATTTCTTTACGGATTTAAAATCTTCGGCATTCATGCAAGACAATGTTTTGGTACTTAAAAAAATATCAAGTGACTTTTATGAAGTTTCCATGAGCTTCAATCGAAACTTTAAATTAGTTCTAGACTTTTGATCCTTTACATAAAGCCTAATCCTTATTCAAGGGACTAGAAATATGAGTATATATTTTTAGTGTATTTATAATTAAACTTGTTGAAATAATATCGGAAAGTAGCGGAAATATATTCTATATAAACTATTAAACTATTAAAATGTAGGTACACGTAAAAGGGTAAAAGGGCTTCTTAAATCGATAGTTCCTTGATACATTGCATGTGACTGACATTATATATAAAATTATGTTCTTTTATTGATCAATCCGTATAAATTGCGAAGTGAATTGGTTGTTTTCTGGATGCAAACGTTATAAGTTATTTCAAATATTGCATAAGAAAAACTACTCATCCAGACCAATAGTTCGGTTAACGAAGACTCGAAATTGGCAAATAAAAGCAAAAAATTGTTAGTTTGAATTAATATTTTTTATAATAGGGTTGACCCCTCAGGTATTTTTTTTCGGATCGAGATGGGAAACTCATGTTCGAATGGGTCCAGGACCCAAACCTCTTCCCCCTCAACATTATCTCCACCATCGTCTCCCAATACACCGCCTCCCCTAGTTTCTTCTCCAACTTCTTCAGCATCCAAACACATACCCCACATCATCCTCCACTTCACACCTCTCACACACTCCGGTCTCTCTTTCCCCAATCTTGTGGAGGTACCCTTCTCTCGACCCATGTCCACTGACCCCCAGGTATAACATACTAAAAGTCCCCAGCCAGGGACCGCTTGCTTTAGGCGTGGGGGGGATATGTCTCATATTTTAGTATTTCAAAAACTAAGCGTCGTAGGAAAAAAAACCTTCTTAGCTTATTAAATTTCTTACAAAATTGTATTTTTATGACAAATATAAAAGGAAATGCAAGGGATATAAATGTGATACAAACTGAAAACAAGGTATTATTGCCTTAGAAAAGTAAATTCCGAACTCGGCATCTTCCCATTTTCCCATTCTGTTCTCCCCATATCGCCTTAGATGAAGATTCTTCATTACATTCCATCCAATATAGCCATTAGTTATCTTTTGGTTCATTTCCTTGGAAATGAAAGCAACAAGACAAGACTCATCGAAATGATCTCTCAAAAATTGAAGGCAGGGAGAGTGTGGGAATCGTAACCGCAGATGGAGATGCTGATGCTACGATTATACGATATGGACTGGAAAAAGCTTCCCAACACTCGACTGTGACAGTAATAGGAGAGGACATTGATTTATTGGTTCTGCTCCTGGTTCTGGTTCCACCAAACAAAAATATATTTTCCATGAAGCCTGGTAAGGGCAAAATGGTGACCGAAATTTATTCAACCTCCTAACTGGGAAATCTGATGAAACAGAAGACATGGTTGCTGAGGCAGGAGAAAAGCTGTTTCTATTGGTCTACTAGGAGCCAGAAAAAGTTAATCTTAATCGACTTCGACATGCAGCGTTTGTTAAGGCTTCAACCAAGCTGAAGTCTGATTTGGCAGCACTACCACCGACTAAAGCAGCAGCTCTCACTTAGAGTAATACCGCAGGGTAAAGCTAGTATTAACAACATTTGTGTGATATATTTTTCGACCAACTATAGTGGTATGTTTTCTTATTTACAGATCCAGCAATGGCTCCATCCTGTCTTCGTAAAAGATGAGAAATTTTCACCCACTAAATGGGGATGGACCAAGGATGGAGATGGCTACCTAGTCCCTTTGACTACTACTGAACCTATAGCTCCGGACTCGATATTAAACAATATATTCTGCGGAGCTACGGAGCTTGCATGAATGGACATGCAAGACGAAAATGACGATTTTGTCGAAGTGGAAGTCAACATTATTAAATAACGTGTAAAATATAATAATAAACTAACTTGTAAATAAAACAATAAATCTAATTTTTTTCGAATTATATTATCCATTAACCGTTTGGGGACGTCCATTAATTACGTGAGGTGTTCAGGGGGGATCGAACCGAATCTTACCAAATCTCGCTTGGAGAAGAGAGGGGGTCTTGGCAAATATCACGTTATTTATTTCTAAGAGAAAACGATGTAAAATTGCGTCAAAGTTAAGTTCGATTAAAATAAAAAACGTGTATTTATGATCTAATTTTATCACTGTGATTTTAGATTACGGTAATATTCCCAAATACTAGTATTTGCTAGTCTTAAATGAAAGCCAATTGTTTTTTTTTTAATCTAACGCTCACCAAGGGGGGAGGGGGGGTCATAAAATCCTTAATAATGCCTCACGTAAATTAATGGACGCCCCCTTTCAAATAAATAAAGTCTTCAAAAAAATTGGCTGGCAATTAAAATTTTGTCTTCAAATTTTGCACAAAAAGGACCATTTTCATAAAATAATAAAATTATCACAATTACCTTTATTTGTAGATAAACTTGGACAAAAATTATTTTTTGATATTTTCACCTCCCTTAATATTGAATCGAAAAAAAAATTATACGGTATTTTGTAGAAAATCTGCTTTATTTTTCATGAAAAGTCCTTTTTTCTAAAACGCATGGTTTTTAAGAAAAAACCAAAAAATGGGACTTATTTGCTCCCCCTTCTCCCAAAGCAAGTGCACCACCGCTGGGGTCTTTTAATATGTTTTACCAAGGTATCACCCCTACCACCCAGACACAATTTATTTTTTTTATTTATCCTTCGTCGACTGGATTACAAGAATAATAGAATTGATACGAACCTCGAAAAAAAATCACCCCTACCTTATTATTTAGGTAAGTACGTGATATTGTCATTGTTTCATTATTTTTATATACAAAACACGTCCACAGTTGTTGTTTGCAGTTTGTTTATTTGAAAACGTTTTTGGCGAACTTCGTCGTAACTAGCAACTGCCATTTATGTGAAACTTTTTAAATTTCTGTTCCAAAGTTTGCAGTTATTCTAAAGTTACCGCGGAAAAACAGGATTTTCTTGTAAAAATCATTCCAACATACGTTTTCTTTTCTATTTTCCTCATCTTATCAATAGTTAATTCTTTCTAAATTTCCTTCTAATGGGCTGTGAAGTAAGAAATTCTCTTTTTATTGCATTGAAAACTTAATTTTCTTTGTACAAATTCCTCTGTGATGCCTTTTGGCCTAATATAATAATAAAATCAAATAAGAAATAAATTGAAACTAATTTCAATAAATCATTAAACGTTGGAATATTACATAAATATAAGTAGCGAGGTCGACAGGTACGGAGTCAAGTTCATCACGTAAATAAACATTTAATAGTAAATAGTAAATAACATGGAACTGACAACACAATCGAAAAAGAATCAGTAATCAAGAGTAATCGAAAGTAATCAATATTCATTCTAATTTAGTTGTAGAATTGTAGAAATTATCCCAGTGCCAGAAGTAGTAGTTTCATTCAAGTAAGATGACCCTCCGAGTGACCAGCAATACCACCAATTAAAGAGGCCTATCCACACCTAATCCCCAAAATTACACCTCCCTCGGTACCATGCACTTTTCTGTGGTTCTAGTAGGAGCACGACGTGCCCCAGAAGGAGCAAGTCGATCTCCTATTGGTCCAGAACCTCCTTCAAAAACCCTTCGCCAAAATTCACCAATAAAGGCGATGCTCTTCGCAAGGCATTGTAGACTCAATAAACACATGAACAACATCAGATTGGCTGACACTGTCGGTTTTTCCAAGAAGATATACACTTGCCCATGGAGTCTATTAATAAGTACGAGTATAAACAAGCAACTCTAACATAACAAGAGGGCACACACATTATATCTTTTACTTACTCAGACTCGTTATTTTCGAATATCAACTGTCCCTCTAGCTTTTCATACTCCTTTCCTTGCTTAGCAGTTCCGTCTTCAGTCCAATAAGGAACGATAACCTTTCCTCGTGCTCCTGAACATCTAACGACTTTCAATTCGTATTGTCCGACGCTTTCAACCAACTCGTGATTCTGTGCTTCGTATTTAAATAAACCACCATGATCATCATCCAAAATGATGACAGTTGCTAAAATTGGACTTCCGAGACTGCCGGTAGGTTGGGATGAAGATAAACGGATGTAAAAATGTTCGTCGGGCTCGAAGACGTCATCATCGATAACTTCTAAGCGGATTCTGTAATAAAAGGAGAAGAATTAGTGACTGATTTTGGGCGACATTTTTACTACATTATTTTATATATGTATGTATATTGGTGAGACCTAAAAGATCTATTGTGCCCCCTTACTTCTACTTAGTTCCTGAGGAAAGACTCAGAGACTAGTAGCTTCTTTAGTCCTATTTCCCGGAGGAATTTTAGGATATCTGCTATATCCAGTAATACCCTAGGATTCTGAATTGCTGTGGATGGAGGTTTCTTCTTCCATGCCACAGAATCTACATTCTTCTTCCTCCACTATTTTGAGAAGAAGTAGAAGTGAGGAGGTGGTTTTTTTTTATAGATTCCCTCTCTACTTAGTCTGTATCTTGTTCTTTCTGCAACACTTGAGGTTGAAAATCACTTCCACAGCTTCCTTTGGGTATGTTCTCATTGCTCCTATAATACATATACAGGATAGTCTATGGCAGTGTACAACCAGCTCAGGATTTTTGGGTTGCAGCCCCAATTTCTCCCTACAGGATTCCTGTACACCATTAGAGCCATTTTTGCTTTGTATATATAAAGTTAGAATAAATATATTATTATTTTAGTTAAAATCATCTGTTTGATAACCTGATTATATTTATTCGCGAAGAAAATCATCAAGAATCGTTTTAAATCAAAAGAAATTGCCATTTCATGTCACACAATTTAGAATTATAGGTTCGAATGTCGATACTGGTATTTGAAATGCATCAATCACTCTCATTGCAAATGCAAACGTAGGAATTTACTATTCGAACAACAATCAATACCGATAGAGTCAGTTGAAGAGACTACGAAAGACAGAATAAGAATATTTATTAGATAGCTCCTTCTTTCGAGAGCCTCATTTAACTTGTTCTACGTTTTATGTAACGGGATTAAAGTTTATGAATCACCTTCATTTTTTAAAAATATAGAAAAAGGAATTGTGTTACGTTTAGTTTTGAAACATACTTAACGTTCACCGGAAAAACGTTCGTGACTTGGTGGTCTATATACGTCCAATCAACTGCTGAAACACGCTTTAATGCTATCAAACGGGAATAAAGGTGAAAAACCGGATATGGCTGCGTAAATTTCCATATGGATGTAGCATATAAAGCAGGGTAATGCAATTATCCTCGACGGCTAGGGAAACTTTTGCGATAATGGAATAATGGAGAATGGAAGTCAGCTTATAAAGGGATATAATATAGCATACCTTACTGAGGTGTATTGAAACATACTTAGAGAAGAACTTTTCGAAGTAGGTGTTGAAACCACACGTTCAACAATTTGTATATTCATGTATTCAGTTATATTTTAGTCCTTTTATTTTTATTCGAAATTCCTACCGGCGCGCCACTGCCTCCAAAATACTTCTACCTTAGTTCAAAATCGCGTTTTGTTTTCTTTCCCTGGCGGCTGACCGACGCCTTGCAATATTTAATATTATTCTTCGGCAGTTGAATTAGGCGTGACCAAACGCACACTTCGCGCCTAAATGCATTATATCCCAGGTTTTTACGTCGCTAGCTCAGCTAGTAAAACAGGGGATGTTGAGTTTTCCCAGCCAAGGCCTACCACTCCTTTACAGGTATAAAACCGATATTTCCAGACCAAATGGAACAAGTTTCATAGTAATTAATTTAATTCTTTTATTTCCTGCATAATAAGTGCATTTTTCTATAAAGTTAATGTTTGCATAGTGATTCAACCCTATTTAAGTGAATAGTGCTTTGAAAACCACAAAGGAAAGAGTAAGATCGTTCTAATAATTACTATTTCATACTGAATGGCTTGTCTATATTCATCGTTCCATCTGTATGTATTTTCGACGTTAAAGTTTATCGAATTGTTAACGAAATACAGTTATTATTTATGCGAGAGAACCAGTCATCCTATAGAATTCCAGTCCACTAAATCGAAGGCATCCTATTTTTTACGACAGCATAAAATTTGTTGTCATTTCAACTGATGTGGCATCAACGGCCACATCAGTATGAGATAAAGTATGGATAAGGGATTATAGGCGACCAAATAAGAAAACCAAATAAAAAAATAGGGGGAGTAATCGATGAGGTTATTAATGAACGAATTTATTTGTGTAAAGTGATTAAAGAGGGATTTATATGGAAAAGACATGCAGATCAGATTAGAAAGAATGTAATAATGGAAATCGAACAAACGGTTGAATCACCAATGAACTTTGATGCTAAAGAACATGTTATAAAGGAACTAGTGAGTGAGGGTTCGCAAGAAAAATCAGAAATTAAAGAAACAGTGATAGTGGGTGAAAATGTGGAAAATAAAGAGACAGAAAATTTTGTTGATAGTGATGGTTTACATGCAAAGGAGTACATTTTGTAACTTTAAGTACAGTGGTTTTTAAACTCCACTGTAAATCAAATATTTTATCGTCCCAGCAATATTTCCCTTCCTCAGATTCACAATCAATACTTGATAATCAGGAAATAATTGTTTTGTTTAACCGTTAGATTTGTTATTGGCGTTCCTGCAGCTATTTTTACATGATTAATGTAATAATTCTTACAAAATTTTTCAAAACAGTCTGCTGTAAAAGCAAATCCTTGATCCGTTATAAGTCCAAAAGGTTTACCGTAATTGGAAATAAATTCTAGCATTAAATTAACACTCTGATCTGAAGTAGTATCAGGTACTGCCTTTAAAACCGTATACTTTGAAAACCCATCTATTAGTCCTAAATATATATTTATTTTCGTTAGATGTGCGTACAAATGGTCCTAAATGATCCAAATGCACTGTGTGAAAGCAAGTATTCCCTTTTTCTAATGGATGTAAAAAATATCCACGTTTAGTGTTTGGCAGAGGTAGAGGAAAATGGAAGAAACATTGTACATGACTCTGTTGTTAACAGTAGAGAAACATAAAAGTACACCGATGCTTAAATTTATGAGATAAGGTATGATATGATGAGAGCCAAGGCATAGAAAAAAAAAATGATAAAAATATTATTATTATTATCCATTTCAATTATTGAGCAGTATAGTTATTATGCCGGAATTACAAAAAGAAAAAGTTGCTTACCATTTTCAAACGCAGATTACATAACTACAGATATTCTATGGTTAAAAGTAGTCCAGAAGTACAAATGGCTGTAAAAAACATTATAAAGTTTCTTAATATGGAGTATATAAAAATTTTAATTGAATAACTTTTTAAGTAAATCTTTACGACGACTTAATTAGTTTTTACCATTAAAACTAATCTGGAACGTTCTTTTTAATCCTATCCAAAAGTTCATTTCATCATCTGACTGCTCGTTATTATATTTACGAGAATTCCAGACGATCGTTTATTTTACAACATCCTTTTATTTAGTTTTCCGCCTCAAGGACTTTACCACCACAACTTTCGTCCTCCGAAAAACTTTCCGGTTCCGTTTATATGATTAAAAGCTTTCTTAAACGTCAAAAATTAAACAATTTCTAGTTAGAAATACTTTTTGGGTACTTGATTTATTGTTGGTGGAATTGCATCGACCGACAGGAACTGAAATAGTATTTAATAAGGTAATTACAGTGAATTGGGTCACTGTCCAGGCCTCATTGTCTGCTCTTTAATATTTCATAACATCACTTTGACACGACAACTATATTTAGAAACTAAAATCCAATGAAAAACGAATTAAACAAATCAAGTCCACTCATTTTTCTTCTCTCTAATTAGTATTAAAACCGAATTAACTGAAAAGTTCTTCAACACTAAATATGGAAAAATAAAAAGGGTTGTTCATTTTAAATTCATACCTCGGTGAAGATTTTTAGTTAGTGAAATGTAGATAGCGGCACACTAATTACACCTTCTGGTTACCTATTTTCATACCTACTTTCGACACGCGCCGCTAGATCGCACTACAATACGATCCACCGCAACATAAAGTTATCAAACAAAAATAGACCACATTTCAACCATCCCTCGTATAGTAAAACTATACGAGTCGAATTAGCATTTTTTCCATGACCATCAGCAACCACTCTCCTTAAAAAAAAACATTCCCAAATGGAATAAACAGGCGCGATTTACAAAAGGCGGGGAAAAACAATTAACTCTCTACTCGATTGTTATCGACCCTGAATGGACACGAAAATCCGGAACTGGAGCCATAACTGGAATTAAGGGATACACAGCGAGAGAGTTCGAATGAGAGTCCCATTGTTAGTGTTAAACCGACCATAAAAATATGACAAAAAAAGTTTTGTTTTCAGCTTATTTAAAATGGAATAGAAAAGATAATAGCCGTTGCAGTATGTGTTTTTTTTATTTTGCAATTTAAATGGATAGAATTAGTGGTTTTCTCATTTTAATGCATCGAATTTAACTTCGAATTCAACGCAGAGAGACGAAAGTAACAATTTTGTTTAATTGGAGTATTTAATTTGTTCATCCTGCGAATTTCTAATATACATTGGTGCAGTAGCGGATGTATTTCAGAATATATTTACCGTACAAAATTTTTAAAAAGTTATAGAGATGCAAAATTTAAGTCCTGGATGAAATATGGAAAAACTGCTCTCATTAGCCACTTCCAAATTCCTAACAGCCGCTTCCATTTCGCGTCGCTACCGTAGAACACTCTTTTCCTTACCGACTGTTTTATAGAGAAGACCTAATATCTAATTATCTCCATTTTTCATCCAATCCTAAATTCCTTATTCATACGACAACCTCTCCAGGACACTTCTATTTTTTTTAAAAGACCCATCCCTCCTCGGCAAAACCCTTAAACTGACTGCACGACACTGGCCACCGGCTTATCATATTAACGAATCCTTAACCATTGTGCCGAATTTTACGACCCTATTGTATTTTAGGCGATACAGGACGTGGCGATTTAATTTTGGTAAAACCGGCCTGTTTTATAATTTTATTCCACATAGAAAAAAAGAAAGACTCACCCTATATTTATAGTACTTTTGAATAAATAATGAGGCACTTTGCTCCTACGGAAAAAGAAATATAGTATAGAAGTCCATCAGCTTTTCCAGTCGACCCTTCGAGGAAGAAGTAATTCTAAAATAAGTTCCTTAAAAAGTATAGGAATCAAATTAATGTTTAGAATTTTAATTGTTTACAAAAGCGTGACGTCATTGATAGCGTAAATAGACGGACGATTCAAGCGCAGCAGCTTGAGATATTCAGCCACTAACCTAAGATAGCCCCCTCCTCAGATGACATTTGACTTGACGATGAGACGTTTGACGTGACGTGTCGGGGGAAGGGGCTATCTTAGGTTAGTGTCGAAGCTACTGCGTTAGAACCGGCCTAGTATACCTACTCTCGTACAAAAAAATATTGTTCCCAACACTTACACACACTTAAAGGATTTGCTTCGCGTCGTTCGGTTAGCTGCTGTAAGTTTTACAAATCTTTTATGCCAATTTGACATTTGTTTTGACGCATTGGTAGCGTAAATAGACGGACGATTCAAGCGCAGCAACTTGAGATATTCAGCCACTAACCTAAGATAGCCCCCTCCCCAGGTGACATTTGACTTGACGACGAGACGTTTGACGTGACGTGTCGGGGGAAGGGGGTTATCTTGGGTTAGTGTGGAAGCTACTGCGCTTGAGTCGGCCTAGAATATCTACTCTTGTACAAAAAAATATTGTTCCCAACACGTATACACACTTAAAGCTTTTGCCTCGCGTCTTTCGGTTAGCTGCTGTACGTTTTACAAATCTTTTATGCCAATTTGACATTTGTTTTGACGCATTGGTAGCGTAAATAGACGGACGATTCAAGCGCAGCAACTTGAGATATTCAGCCACTAACCTAAGATAGCCCCCTCCCCAGATGACATTTGACTTGACGATGAGACGTTTGACGTGACTTGTTGAGGGGAAGGGGGTTATCTTCGGTTAGTTTCGAAGCTACTGCGCTTGAATCGGCCTAGTATATCTACTCTCGTACTAAAAAATATTGTTCCCAACATTTACACACACTTAAAGCTTTTCCTTCGCGTCATTAGGTTAGTTGCTTTTTAAGAAAATAACTGTAAAAATATATCTACTGTCAAAAATATTTTAAGGGATTAAATTTCTTCAAACTACCCCCAAACCTTTACTATTTGTTTAAATTGCATCCCTTGTCAGTAACGAACATGCTTAACTTTAACCAATTTTCTCGAAACAAAAAAAAAATGTTGAAATGTGAGAGGAATTGAAACATTAGATGTCATTTCAACCAAACGGCTTGAAAACAAGGGATAGAAGGGAAAAAATCACATTTGTAGCACGTTTCTACCACATTCCTTCTTGTTAGCGTTTCTTTTTATAGAGCTAAATGTGAAATTGGAACTTCATGGGAGTTTCCCTTTCGTAGGGTGGGTTTTTATGTAAAAAAAATCAAATTTGAATGTTGGTTTATATTAAAGAATGGTTGGAATCAATAGTTTATTAATAAATTACGTTGAATTAAAATATCGAGAAAAAAAATCAATACTAGTTGGAAATTTGAGTAACTCCTAATGGAACAAACAAAACAAAGTTTGCGCTTCTTCGAGATAAAAACAAGTTACAATACATTACTTTGCGTCTTCGATTTCTTAGATAATTGAGTTTACTCGACTCGCAGTTTGAAAATACGAGGTGCAGTTGAAAATTTAACTTAAACTTATTTAAAAAACAAACCTTTTTTCCTTTTCCCCCGGTAAAAACTGCAAACTACCCTTAGCCTTGACATAGTCACTTCCAGCTTGTGCCGTACCGTCTTCAGTTGTATACTCCACACTCAACGGACAATCAGCGTTACCGACTCTAACGATTCTCACTTCGAATCTCCCACAACTTTCCAATACCGTGTATTTGGAAGGTTCGAAAAATACCCTACAAGCTGTTTGATTATATTCAGCAGCTCCCGATTCCCTTTGTAGTTCAGCTTTAACTTCACTTAAGTCACTTTGTGCTCTTTCCGATATTCTTCTAAGTAAATCTCCACTTCCCATTAACTTTCTTGTAGCTTGAATGCGGTAAAAAGCTCGAGATTTCGGACCCCTGTTTAAAAGCATCTCGTGTGCCATCTTTTCAAGTACACCTAAATCAGCGTGAGGATTTTGCTGCCTTAATTCTTTTAGCGTAGAAATATATTCTTGTTTGATATCTTCGTGGATGTCGTCAAGAGCTAATAGTTCGGTGTTTCCCAGTTCTAAATTTTCTCCTTCACCTTGTACGATAACCCCGCGTCTGTTCATCCTGTAATCTTTTGTCATGTATCGGTGAATGTTTCTATCAGCCGCGTAAGCGGTTAATACAGTTAAAGGAAAAAACGAGAATGTTAACAATCCTTCCCAAATTTCAATTACTTCCGGAGAAAAAACACATAAGATAAGATACAACCAGATGTAAGCGAACACAGACCAAGTAGCTGTTACAAAGAAGACACCTAGATGTTTAATTTTCCTCACTTCCCCATTTGGGATGACGGAAACACAAATAGCAATGATAACGAAGAGGTTATAAGCAGCGGAACCTACTATGGTACCTGGACCAAGATCCCCAGCTTCGAAATGTTTCGCGTATATTTCTATAACGGAAAGAAGAATTTCAGGAGCGCTAGAACCCAATGCCATTAGAGTTAAGTTAGCCACGGTTTCATTCCACATTCTTACAACGACAATTTGAGTATCTCCGTTCGGTTTTCTAACGGAGACTTCTTTTTCTTGAGATGTTATTACTTCTATAGCTGCCATAAATCTATCTGAAATAATTGAAACGCCTATGAATAGGTAAGCAAGTAGTAGGAAGTATACTAGTCCGCGACCAGTTCGGTCTATGAACGTAACACCGTCTAAAGGTTGCCAACAGGGCAGCATAAGACCGTCCACGCACAGGATCGAGCCGTTGTTTGCCGCCCCCATATTTCCCGCGTCGTGTGGCAGTCGGCATGCCAAACGTTCTGTCGGCTTCACGGGAGAGACTGGCAGCGCTGGCGACACAGCAAAAACCCCTTTTCGAGTTTGCCGGCGGCGCAAGTGCGCAGAAGACGTTCCATGGACCTGGGGGAGCACCCACTGATTGAGACGTATCTAGTATGGGGTGTGATACGATTGTTCCAACTTCTGGCTGGGTAAATAGAAGCGTGATCGTCGTATATCGTCTTGAGAATTCTTTTTGATGGATGTGGGTCGTGTGAGTCGTTGCGGTTAATAGAAAATTTTATTTTTGTACAGGGTTTATCAGTTTCTAATTTTGTTGAACTTTCCCTGGTGACCGAAAATGTTACGTCACTCTATGGTATCCTCCTGAAGGGGAAGGGTAAATAAAATTATCATATTCCCTTCCCCTTCCTGAAGAATGTTGGTATTGGAAATTTGGTCGCCGCATACTACTTCTTTTATGGGTTGCATAGCAGTATATACAGACTAGTGAATTAAAACCTTGATAGTTTTAATTGTGTGGACAGTACAAGGTTTTTTCCAACAGGGTGTCTACGGATAGTACCCGAATTGCTTCTGTATTCCAACTCTAGCCTTTAGGGGCGTTTATGCGCATGCTCTCAGTAGTCCCGACTCAGGACACGAAGTTACATTCACCGTTCTTGAACTAATTCTTTAGTTCTTTTAACGATTTACGATTTCGTTCAGAACTAATTTTCGACCTGTTGAAACGATACTTTCAATCTACGCAAGCTCCGTCCAATTCCTAACTAATTCTCAAGCTTGTTGGAACAGACCTATAGAATGAAAGGAGCCAAAACTTGACTTAACTTTGGAACAGTTTAGTTCTTGATACTTTAGGGGTCACACACCTCTACTTATAGTTACAGTTTTTTGACATTTGACAGACAAAAATAGACATTAATATCGGAGCAGTTTTCGACACTTTAGATCAGTTACCGATCAAGTGGTGGAGTGGTTACGATCTCGGCTTGCATTCGGAAGGATCGGGGTTCAAATCCCAGGTCCGCATGACCTGCTATGAGTTTTTTCAGAGGTTTTCTCGTAGCAATAGGCGAATGCTGGGTCAGTACACACCTCCCAGGCACCTACCACCGTTCCCTCCAATCCCATTCCCTGAACCAAACAATCCTTATTCCTTCCAATGTTGGCTGAAGAGGCTCCGGAAAGCCTATAGCGGCCCACAACCCTCGAGAGGGGGGAGAATGAAAAACTATCCTTCCTTCCTTCGACACTGAGATCAGTTTACCTCCAGCTTCGGCTGAGGTACTATCTTCGACAAGATATATAGTTATTCAGAACAGTTCACCTCCATGCTACGGCTGAGGTACCATCTGCGACAGTCTACTTAAAAACAGTTAACCTCCAGCTTCGGCTGAGGTACCATTCTCTACGAGATAAAGTTATTTTTGCGACAGTATACGTAAAAGCTCTGACTTCCCCTCTAGATCGTGGTGAAGCCAAGGAGACGTTGTCTCAGTATCCAACAACGTATTTTTTTTCAATTTATTTCCTGCGAAGAAGTGTCATCGAGAGTACCGAACTAGAAAGCGTACTCATATATGTATATATATATTTATAAAGTTATAGTAGATATTTGCCGAATAATAATGTACAAGGACAGGAATATTGGGAAAGCGGCAAAATTGTAAAATGAGTACTCTTTATACTATTTTCCAAGCTTTCGGAATATCTTTATTTCCATTCTCAAGGACAGCATTCGAGATTGTATTACAAGTTGTTTCAAATGGTAAATACATCTAATAATAATAATTTTGATTTGAATTTTTTAAAAAGTAAATGTCAAAAATCATTCCCCAATATTCCTGTCCTTGTATATATATATATATATATATATATAGGAAATAGTTCGTTGCCGATACTAGTTAGGTCTAACTATTATTGTGGGGGATGCGGCAATGTTTTCTTTGATAATGGTGATAATAAATTACCGAAAGCTCAGAACAAACTAAAAAGAGTTCACTTATTCACATTGCCGCATCCCCCACAATAATAGTTAGACATATATATATATATATATATATACTGGTGAAGCAATCCAAGAAGAAACTCGTGAGACCTGTAATTCAAGCTATGCGGTACTCCTTCGCCATACTCGGGGTACCATTCCATAGTATACACCCCGAAGGAGGAGATACCGTTTCAGCGCTTGATTACAGTACTATCGTTTTTTTGCAAAATCGGTCGAAAATTCGTGGTTCCGTATATATAGTTCACCTGACTTCGTAATGTTCTAGTCAGGAGCTGCTCTATCAGTAATTAAGATATTTTTCAATAAATATAAAGTTTGAGTAATTGCTTCGAAGTTATTAAAAATTTTGTGAGGAAAGAAATTCTTTTTTTCCCCAGTTTTGGATATTTCGTTACGACACGGCTACTCTATAACAATCAATCATTGTCAATCGAAAATTTATTACGTCCTTTTCATCGCTATTAAAAGGTATTTATGCATTGAGATATTCTGGAAGGCTTCGACCATTTGGGAAACTATTACACACGATTTATAACATCTATAGACCGCCATGACGATGCTATTTCATTGATATATATTCGATTTAGAAAAATATAAATTCGTTATAGAAAGTCTCAAATTGAGTCTATTTATTTCCGTCGTTTGGATGTTTTTTTCAACTAATTTGCCTGGTCTATTGTTTTAATTGGTAGATCTCATTAAAAAATAAAATCGCGACAATTTCCCTCTAATGTGTCAATAAATACCGCGCACTGACGAAATATCTCTGGAGTCCTATTTTTAAAATTGTGTTGACAAGTAAATTACAGAGAGAGCCAGAGGTGGTAAAAAATCATAAAAAACTGTTTCACTGAATGCAAACTCACATGTGAAGCGTTAAAAGTAAAAGTATAAGCTTGCGCTTCAATTTCTGAAGGTTGATTTGGCCTCGAACCTTTTTTTTTTAATTCCCAGTTATAATGTATATATATATATATATATATATATATATATATATGTTGAAATAATTAGAAATTCCCTTTCATTTATTCCTATCATATTTCTGTGGTTTTCAGTCGGTGTACCTCGGTTTCGATTTTAACGTTGGTTGCATTTCAGTTATTTTAGCAATCTAACTTTTCATATGAGTAGGTAAATAACTTTTCAATGGGGGACTTCGGTCCAAGTTACTAACCCAAAAATTTTCGAATTTTCTACATCGTTTCTCAATTAGACCCGCTCAGTTTCCATATACATTTTTTCGCACAAAATTATGAAGGACAACGAGTTCGTAAATTGATTTGGCGAGCCAGAACTTCGCGATCGGAAGTCGTCAAAGTTTCTTCGTTCTCTCGTTTGTTCCACCATCGTTCAAGATGACCTTTTGTGTCCACTTTGGTTACAACGTGCTATTCTCACAACGCAGTCGGAGCTGGCGCTTGATAAACTTGCTGATAAAATCATCGAAGTCCCTCCGAGCAATCCAACTTTGCAATTTTTCGGGAAACGACCAAAGTAGTCCGTAGGGACGGCGTCTAACTGCTGTTCATTCACAAATTTTTAGTTCATACTGGTTCTGATTTATGTTGTTCAAAGTAGTCCAAGATTCTTCAACTTACTCTGCTCTTGTTTCTGAGTTTCCTGAAATCACTCGTCTACCAGGTTTACCTCGAAATATTGAACATGAAACTGCACAACTCCTGGACCTCTGGTTACAAGTAAAGTTCGCCGATTAAGTCCCGAAAAATTGGAAATTGCACGAAAAGAATTCGATGACATGATGCAAGCTGGTACAACTCGCCCATCCGAAAGTTTCTGGTTCTCTCCTTTACACTTAGCACCGAAAAGTGACTCGCGCGTTGGACGCTCGAACAATTCCGGATCGTTATCCTGTTCGTCACATTTACGATGCCTTCTTTATTGATGGATGTGGGTCATATGTGATAAAATAAAACTTTTTATTATTAAAAAACAAATTTATTTCAATATGTACAAATATAAACTCATATAAAACATCTTCATAGTGAAGAAAACCATTTATCACCGTACACTGGCTTGAAGTACTTTCCGAGACAATCTCATCAACCCAGACACTGGATCTCTACCGAAATACTTCACTTGTAACTCCTGGCCGATTTCAAGACCTAACGCCGATGGATGTCCAATCTGAAAATAATAAAAACATTTACAAGTGCTGCTTTCACCAAACCCAGTGGAGTAGATAATTTTTTTTTAGAATCTATTGTTTTACTTACTTTTCTTTGGTCCAACTGGGAATTATGTAACAAAGCTGGAGGCATGCCAGAATATAAAGTAACCATAACCCCAATATCTCTGATTTCCACGATAGTAGCTTTATAAATTCCGCCGAATTCCAAGTCCGGAGCTCTTTCTGTCGTCAATAACTTTTGAATAATTTCTTCCGCCTCGTCCATTGCACTTTGGCTAGGAGCAAATACTTCGAACGTAGTATCATCGATTTGAGACACCTGAACACAATTAACGTTTGGGGAGTAGAAAAAAAACTACAGGGTGTGTAATAAATACTTACGTGTACACCGGTTTCGGCAAATAACTTTTTTAAATTAATTCCTCCTACGCCGACGAGTCGCGACCTTTTGTACGCCTCAACCTCTAATTTTTTACAAACTGGCCAATTTTCTTTTGGTTCTGACCTAAAAAAAAATAACAGTTGTTCAAAGGAACTAATTGAATATGAAACAAAAACTCGTCTAGTCACCCTGTATAGTGTATATGCATTTTAAAGAGAAAATTAATTACCTTGGTTTTTCTATGCAACCAAGCATAAGTTGAAGAATTTTCGATTTGGCATCTGCTGCATTTTGTAATGCTTCCATTACGATTTTAAGAGGTAGACCTGGTATTTTTATATCCGCTTGTAACGCAGTTATACCTTTTTTATTTCCTGCTATTTTGAAATCCATATCTCCCATATAATCTTCGATACCCTACAAAGACCATTCATAACAAAAAATATAGCTCAGTGTCGTTTTACTTACAAGAATATCAGTCAAAATTCTGTAATCTTCGATGGTATTTGTTTCTGAGCTATATTTAGTAACCAAACCTATCGCTACTCCGGCTACAGCAGCTGATATTGGTACACCTGCATCCATAAGAGCTAAACTTCCACCACAAACAGTTGCCATTGAACTTGAACCGTTTGATTCCAAAACTTCCGAAGTCAGTCTTACAGTGAAAGGAAAGTCTGAAGGAACTACTGGATTTAAAGATTTTTCAGCCAAGGCACCATGTCCCATCTCTCTGCGACCAATTGGACCTACTTTTCCGGTTTCTTTGGTAGCATACGGTGGAAATTCATAATGAAGAAAAAAGTTTTTCTCTTTTACACCACTAAAAAAAAGAATTCCACAAAATTATTCGAAAATATGCTATTTATAAAAAGAATTACCTTGCTAATATACTTAGAGGGTCTAATTTCATTGCACTATCATGCGAATCCAAAGTTACGGTGCAAAAAACTTGTGTTTGTCCCCTTTGAAAAACAGCAGACCCATGCAAAGGTTTATACATGTTAACTTTACAAGAGATATCCCTTAACTCATGATATTCCCTACCGTCGCATCTTTTTTCTTCTTCAAATATCAAATTGCGAAAAATCTGTTTAACCAGCTTATTATAATATTCGTTAACTAAAGTGAGGTCAATATCGTGGAAACTTGATTTAATTTTGTCTATTACGTCTGTTCTTACTTCAGTTAATGCATTGTCCCTACCAAGTTTATCGTAGGCATAGTTTTGGAATATTCCTTTGACTCGCATCTCTGAAAGAGATCGTAAGGCTTCAATTATCTCTTCAGATAGTTCTAATGTTGGCACAATATCTCTTTTTTTCTTTCCAAACAAATTTTTGAGTGTTTCTATGTGTGTGATGATGGTCTGGATTTCTTTTGTAGCAGCTTTGATAGCTTTTTGGAGGTCTTGAAGCAAAACCATATCTAACAAACATCTTTATAGGTTAATACAAAATTATTAATAATTTTTAATGGAAACTGCTACCTGCATTGCCTTCCAGCATCACCACTAAATTTTTTCTCATAGCAGAAACAACTAAATTTAAGGAAGACTCTTGTAGTTCTCTTCTTGTAGGATTTATTATCAACTCGTTATCTATTAAACCTACTCGCACAGCTCCAATAGGACCATTCCATGGAATATCACTTAAAGATAAAGCAGCTGAAGCTGCATTAATAGCTAAAATATCGGGATTATTTACTCCATCCACAGCAAGCATATTACACACAACCTGAGTGTCATAATTATAGTTTTCTGGAAAAAGGGGCCTTAAACTTCTATCAATTAATCGGGAGGTTAGTATTTCTTTTTCAGTTGGACCTAATTCTCTACGAAAATAGTTGGTAGGAATTCTACCCGCTGCTGCGGATTTTTGCCTGTAATCTACAACAAGCGGCAGAAAACCACTGACTGTGGGTTTTGGTTTGGAAACAACTGTAACCATAACTGATGTATCTCCTAAGGTGGATACTGCACAACCATCCGCCAATCGAGCATATTGACCGGTTGATATAGTCAAGTTGCGACTAAAAAAATGTTATTTAGAACAAAAATTTCCATACTTTTTGTTTATGTATACTTACCCATTTGAAAATGGTATATTCACTTCTGGAACACTTACTTTTTGGCTATAAAAACATATTGTGCTTAAAATACTGGGATTTATTTTGAAAAAACGTTTAGAATTTCTTTTTAATTTAAGGCTTCTGAGAATCATTATTATATTTTGAACTTCCTACCTTTACCCGGTTTCTAACCTCAATTATTCTTCATTTTTAATACAATATTTCTTCTTCTTCTTTCTCCTTTATTGGGTAATATCCCAGAGGATTATCCAGTACTTAATATTTGACAGGAGTGGTTTAAAATTAGAAGAGGCCAATGTGTTTACATTATTCATTATTTATTATTGTTTGCATTATTTATGTATTTATTTGATGACTAAAAAATAACAATACATAACATACAAGTAATATAAAACCAGTTTAAGTATTTTTTGAGTGTTTAAGAATAGATGAAAAAAAAATTATTTTGTTTGCAAGCTACCAACATGATTTTGCGTACGTTGATAAAGACCCCAAGATGCTAAAAACGTCAACTAATAAATGTCAAAAGTGAACCTGAAATGGATGTTCGAAGGTCGACCTCAAATTTCTGTAGTGATAGTTTGAAGAATTTTTCTGTTTTTATAATTGCTTATCAAAAATTTAAAAAAATAAGACATCGCGTTTGATAGCAAATTGTATTTTTCACATTTTTGTTATCAATTTTAACAGTTTTGAGAGGTGACTCATAACTGGTTAAAATTGTATATCGGCCACACGTGAGGTGGTAAATTTGAGGTTCAGTGCTAATAGAAATTTGCAATATGGAATCGTGGGGTAAGCAAAATTCAGTTTTACAATGTTTTCAAATTTATACCTATGATTTTTGCTCATAGACGAAGATACCTTTGAGCCCGTTGCCCCTACCGTTGTTCCAGATGCTAATAAATGGGAAGGGGAAGATGAAGACGATGACGTTAAGGTACTTTTTTTAATTGAAGGACATTCATATTATTTATACTGATAGTGTTGACATAATTTTACTATTTTTATTGTATAAATGAAATCATTTGAACTGGTTACCTTTCTCTTCAAATTGGGGGCATAACTGTCTCAAGTATTTAGGTTATCATGAATATAGTTGTGTAGCAAGTAAATTTGGTTGACCGTCAGATTATTTTTAAACTTTCCTAGTTTTTTAAATCATCTTATCTTGCAGGAGAGCTGGGAAGATGAAGATGAAGAAAAGAAGGAAGAAACGAAAGCTGATACAGAGCAGAAAAAACCCAAAAAAAAACCTTTAGCAGAAAAAATTGCAGAAAAGGAGGTAATTTTTTTGGTAAAACTAGTGTAAGATGAGTTTGATTTTTTAAATATTTTTCAGAGATTAAAAAGAGAAGAAATGGAAAGGAGGCTTAGAGAAGAGGCAGAAGAAGATATATCACCAGAAGAAAAACTTAGGCGTCAACAAGAATCAGACTTAAAATTAGCTCTAGAAACCACTTTTGGGAGTAATAAAAATACTGAAGTTTTATCTGATATTTCCTTACCCAACTCGAACGAAGAATTTGAAGCGTTCACAGACAGTCTTTCTAGAAAACTTACAACATTATCAAAGAGTACTGAATATCCTACGTTTGTAGAAAATTTAACTAGAAGTCTATGTGCCACAAGTAAGTTTTGAAACATATTTTGATTATTACGATTTAACTAATTTCGTTTTCTATTATTTTTAGTGTCTTCATTGGATATTAAGAGAGTTAAAAACTCTTTAGATAACTTATTTTTGGAAAAGCAAAAAATTGAGAAAGGAGATAAGTCCAAAAAGAACAAAGGAAAAGGCAAGGCGAGATTGCATGTGGAAGGCGACAATGTAAGTATCTATTTTTTTGATAATAGCATACATTTTTAGCATTTTAAAGATTGAATCTAACTTCAGGGTTTTTTTTCAGCAACTTTCTCAACTATCGGCTTATGTTGATGATTACAACGAATACGATGATTTCATGTAGCAGCAAAAACTTCGGATATTCAATTATTATATTTAATATTTTTTATCTAAGTTATTCAAATTGTTACAGAAACTTCTAATTCGAAAAAAAACGTGCATTTTATCAATTTACTATGCAATATTATACCCATTTTGAACTGTTTCATGTACATAATATTTTATGTATATAATACTGAATTTGACAGGCACAATTAAAATGCATTCATAAATATTATGGTTTTTCGTTTGAATAGCTTTATTGGAAATATACAAAATGGCACTCATGTTTTTTCCCAACTTTTTGAGTCTAAGCAGTGGAGATAAGTGTCAAAAGTAGGTAGATGTATTCATAACTTTTGATAGCCCCTGTATGGAATCAGAGTTAGGACTCAGCTGGAGAACCTGGAAATGTCAGGGAATTTATAGTTCACACAAAAAAGGCAGGGAAATTTGCAATAATCAGTAAAGGGTTTAGGGAATTTCAAACATAAGGCTGAAAAATTTAATCAAAACTTAACAAACAGTTCTCGAATAACATAATATGAAAAGTAACTTCTCCATCTTTACGTTTTTCTTTTGCACAGTCTATGCGCTACGTCACGGTGAAGTGAGAATCAGAGCGTCTTCTTTCTTCACTTTTAGACAGAGTGTTTGTTTGTCTTTCTTACTCTTTTGTCTGAGTCTGATGCGATGGTGTTTTTTTTTGGGCAGAGTGGAAATGGGGTAAGCGCGATGAACGAATTAACGAACGGAGATGAACTGTGTCACGAACCAATGAACCATGGGGAGCAATGAACGATTAAACAAAGCAAGGTTATGTTGTATAAAACGGGCTTTGTAAAGTTTTTAAGTTTTGTTAGTTCAAAATATCGGAAACAAGAAGACATTATTTGATCCTGCGTGGTGTGATCCGAAAATGGGTCAAATCAAAAAAGTTGGTATACCCAATTCGTATCCGAAGACAAAATGAAAGCTTCAAGGTAATTTGTCTTATTTTTTGTGGCTGGAAAACCTGAAAAAGTCGGGCAATTTTTTTGAACCCTGGGAATCTTATTGTGCGAGAGACTTGTGAAGCTGAAGGAAATTACATACACTTATAACTCATTAACACAAAATATTTTTATTTATAATAAACATCAAACAACATCTAGAGTTTCCATATTATTCTGTATGTAAAACTCTGTTAGCTTTCGTACTGTAGCTGCCAAAAGATGGTTATATTTTTTCATTTCAATTAATACCAATTCTTCACAATCGTATTTATCATCTGCCAAGGTGTACATAAGTTGTCCCCTAAACGGCATAAATCGAGCTAGTATATTGAATAATTGAACACCGAGCCATCCATGATAAGGTTCCAATGTAACTGAGTAGGCTTTATTTAATAAAGGCGATAGATCATTAGAAAACGTTTCTTTCTTGCTGTCTTCTATTATTAGTTTGAACAACTTCGAGATAAAATTGAGGGCTCTGTAAATAAAATATAAATGCTCAAGTACCTATAACTGATTCTTCACACCTCAGTCTTAAAATATTTATAAAACGTAAAAATATCCTATCTTCTCAATTTTTATAACGAATACTTTTAATTTACCTTTTTAACCACAACAAAGCATCAGTAGCCACATCTTTCCTACTAGACTGTTCACGAAGGACCATTTCTTCCAAATACTCATTAGAATTTGTATCTTCTTCATATATGCTGCTTAATTTTTTTATATTTCCTTTCATGTCATTTGTAACAGGTGAAAAAACCTTTCCAAATTGTTCGATTATATAAACAACTCCATTACTAGCCTGTATAAACTCTTTGGTTTTAATTCTTTCATTTGATTGTGGAAAGTACGTGCAATATGAAAATATTGTTGAATTATCGGTTTGAGCAATGCCTTCGTTCATGTTTGTCGACGATATAAATTTGGAATCGTTTTCATTTGACAACGTTATTTATTTTAAATGGGAGATAACATCAATAAATAACATTATGTCATATAAATGTCTATATCTACAATATAAAATACAATAATAAACATCGTAGTCTACGCAGTCAGCATTTTTATATACCTTATAATAGTTCCTTGTAATAGTCCCATATAAATGAATATTGTATTATATTGATTACTGATAAATATTGATTTACAGTCAAGAAATAGCTTTATTATATTGAATAAAACCTAAGATAATGATTGATAAATTTTTGTTTAAAATAAACAATTAAAGATTGGTTAAAAATACGTTCTTATTGAAAAATGTGGAAAACCAAAAGTTTACAAATAAATATCAAGTACGAGGTGGCTGCATATTCTATTAGACAAGACTTTTAATAAAAATATAAGAAGAAGACTCTGACAGAACTAGGGTTGCGCGATACACTTGAAAGTATCGAATGTTAATGTATCGATACTCAAAGTATCGATACGTTAACGATCCGAAATTTTACAGCTGCCAGCGGTTCTATTCAAAGAGTAAAGTGTGGTGATGAAATGAATTAAATAACAACAAAACTATCAAAAGATATTTTTAATAACTAAAAATTATAAATAAACGTCAAAACTTTACACTATTACAGTAAACTGCATACGACAAATAACGGTTGCGTGAATATATTTGCTTTTGTTAGTAGATAACGCCACTCGCCGCTACCACAAAACATCCCGGATCGCAAGGTATCGATACAGTACAAATGTATCGATACTTTGAATGTATCGAAAAGCATAGTATCGATACAAAATATCGAGTATCGGAAGTAAAAGTATCGATACACTGGAATATCGGATCGTATCGCGCATCCCTAGACAGAACCAACCTAAAACCTGCTGCCGTGTCGTTACTTTTTTTGTTAAAATTATTGTTTACTTTACGTGTACGACAAAAATTTTCAAGTTTATATATTATATAAAAAAACGTTATCCAATTGAATTGACAATTAAAATAATTCTAGACCTTGTACCTGTTTATTCAAGCATATCGTCTATTAAGCATAAACATTTTTTATACGTATGGTTTTAATAAAAAGATTTTTCTCAAAGTTGATTCCGGTAAAATATTGTTTAATAGCCTTAGTTTGAATTCTACCTTTTTCTGTTGAAGATGTCATCTCCGAATACTCCGCTTATCCTGAGGATTTTGGCTTCTTCAGTTAACACCGCTGTAAAAGCTGGCAGTATTATTAAAGATGTGATGGAAAAGGGAGAACTTGGAGTAGTTCACAAGGTACAATGCCTTAAAGATAATCCACTTTATTTATAATTATAAAAATAACTTTCAGGGTAATAAGAGTAAAAATGATGTTCAAACTGAAGCTGACAGATCAGCTCAGAAATGTATTATAACATCTCTTTCGAAACAGTTTCCCAATATTACTATTATTGGAGAAGAGGGACCTTTGGATAATGAAGAAGAAGTAAGTACTTAATCTTAATATGTATTATCATTGTTATGGATTTTGACATATATTTTAGATTCCCTCTGATTGGGTAGTTACTGAAAGTGACCAGTCGATATTAAAATCCACTTGTCCAGAAAATTTTTCTAATGTCAAGTCTGAAGATGTAGTAGTCTGGGTAGATCCATTAGATGGTACTTCAGAATATACAGAGGTAAGTGGATATTGAAATTGAATAGATAAGAGAGTATTTTACAAGGAAGTGTATAGGTGCACACACCGTGTGCCGTGAACGGTACACGAATAAAATGATGTTCAGTGTTTGTTTTCGTTTTATGTATCTTAGCTCTTACTATTTCAAGAAGGGCAAGGAAAAATAACCATTCCATTAACATTTCCCCTTGAATGTTCATATTAAGGTGGAGGGTTATTTTTCCTTGCCCTTCTTGCCGTGTACCGTTTACGGCACACGGTGTGTGCACCTATACACTTACATTTTACAAACTAATTTTAGGGTCTGCTGGATCATGTAACTGTTTTAATAGGTATAGCTGTCGGAGGTAGGGCTGTAGGTGGTGTAATTCATCAACCTTATTATGACTATAAGAAAGTAAAAAATGGTCCAGGAAGAACTTTATGGGGATTAGTTGGACTTGGAGTAGGCGGATTTCAAACTGTGAAACCACCAGCTGATAAATTCGTTATTACAACATCAAGGTACATATTTGCCATTGGAAAGAATAAAAAAAAGATGCAACTGCTTTAATTTTATTTATTTCTTTTAGATCCCATAGGGATGGAAAAGTTAACGATGCTCTGAAAGCTTTAAACCCAGATGATATTATAAGTGTAGGGGGAGCTGGTCATAAGGTACTTATATTTTCAATATAATGTTAATATGTTTCTGTATTAATTTTGTTGTAGGTCATTGTGGTATTAGAAGGCAGAGCTCATGCCTATGTGTATGCTAGTCGGGGGTGTAAGAAATGGGATACTTGTGCTCCAGAAGCCGTTCTAGAAGCTTCTGGTGGAAAATTGACAGATATCCATGGAAAGCATTATGATTATTCAAAAGATGCGCCTTTTCCAGATAACCAAGGAATATTTGCAACAGCTAATGGTGTTGATCATGACGCTCTAATAGCAAAACTACCTCAAGCAATTCGTGATGCATTCCCTTATTAGAGTACGATTCTTTGTACAGTAAAAGTTAAGGTTTAAATGTTTGAACAAATTTTATTTATAAGTAAATACAGAGAATAGTAAAAATGTGTTTTAATTTTATTTAAACTGGGTTAATATTTGCTTTTTTAAATCTACATTTCTTAGAACAAAGTAATAAGTATTTGAATTGTTTTTTAAATGTAAGATTATTTACGTGAGATAAATGAATGCAATAAAACTAAATTACATGATAACAAGTGGAAAAAGTGTGATTAAGAACTATCAATGTTTATTATTTGTGTACCTAATATTTAGTGTGATTATGGATTTATACCTGTAAATTTGTCAGATATATAATGTCGTTTTAATAAAATTGGATCATTTTATTTGTCTCAGTTTGTACTTCCGTGTATTTCATACAGAATGTTTCACCTGGGTGATCCTGTTATATAATGGTGAACAAAAATCTAGCCAAGTCCGGACCTGTCTTATTCAAAAACTATCTTCTTTTTTATCACATAAGTTTATGGGTTAACTACCTACTAAAAATATGTATTCTTATTTTTTAACATAATGAATTATTCTTCTTTGTTATTGCTAGATATGTCAAAATTGTCAACTCCATGCCACAAATTATGGGGTTATGTTAATCAAAATAATTAAGAAACTGTTTCAATAATGTTAAGGTCCAAAATTTTTGGAAACGAAAATTCAAGTTCAGACGAAAATGAGGATTTCAAAACGAATAATGATTATGCAAAGAAGTACGACACTTGGAGGAAAAAGGAAGAATTGAATAGATGTAAGTTATTCTTTGAAAAATATATTCTTTCTTAGTCAGTAAACTCACATTAAATTCGTTTTAGTGAAAACAAAGTATGGAGAAGACGTATTAGATGAAACAGAAGAGTCATCCAGTTCATCAGATGATGAAGAAGGTGTGGAAATAACAGAAGATGTCGAAAAAGATTTTTTCAAAACGTTGGCTTGTTTAAAAAATAAAGATCCAAGTATATATAAAAATGATGTTAGTTTTTTTGGTAATCATGAAGTAAACGTTAAAACTAAAAAGAAAAAGAAAGATAAACCGATGTTTTTGAAGGATTATGAGAGAAATTTAATTCTTGAAAAGGGAGGAGTGTTAAGTGATGAAGATGATAGTGGGGATGGTCCTAGGTAATGAAATATTTTTAAATAAGTTTGATTTGAATTTATTAATTACCCTTTTTGTAGGTCCCCTACTTATAATGAAGAACAAAAAAATATTAAAGAGGATTTCAAGAAAGCTCTTGAAGAGAGTGATGAAGAGAATGAAGAAAATTGGGGTGGGATATTTAAAGAAAGAAACAAAACTAAAGAAGAGGTTGAAAAGGAAGAAAGTGACTATAAACAGTGGTTGGCTGGCCAGAAAAATAAACCAGAAGATAAAGCACTAGCAAAAGATTTAAAACCCTTAAAAGAGTATTGGAATAAGCCCGATTTGGATGATGGAGAGAAATTTTTGAGGGACTACATTCTCAATAAAAAGTAACTATGAAACTTATGTTGGAAAATGTAGATTAAATTTAAAAATTACAGATATTTAAATAAAGATGATGATGACAGTTATATTCCAACTTACGAAGAAGTTGTACATGATTCTGATAAAGATTTATCTAACGATGAAGACAACATAGAAAAACAAGAAGAATTTGAGCATAAATATAACTTTAGATTCGAGGAACCAGATCAGGAATTTGTAATAAACTATTTATATTTATGAAAATTTTTCTATAATTTCTTGTTTTTAGATTAAAAGATATCCTAGGACAATGGAAAATTCATTGAGAAAAACGGATGATAGAAGAAAGTTGAAGAGACAAGAAATTAAAGATCGAAAGAAAAAAGAGAAGGAAGAAAAGATGCAAGATGTTAAAAAAATGCAAGAATTGAAACTGAAAGAAATTGAAGAAAAGTTAGAACAACTCAAGGAAATTACTGGGAATGCCAGCTTGGGATTTGCAAATGATGATATTGATGGAGATTTTGATCCTACGGAACATGACAGAAAAATGCAAATGTTGTTTAATGAAGAATTTTACGCTGCACCAGAAGATGAACAAAAACCCGAATTTCCAGATTTGGATGAAGAACTAGAACTTGGTGATTATATAAATAATTTATTTGATATATGTTTAAAATTATTAATCCACAATTATCATTTTAGAAAATTGGGAACGTTATAACCATGATCAATCAGAGGAAGCACAACCGCACTGCGAAGATGAAGATTTTAATGTAAATACTGCCAGAATTAGCATATTTATAAAATCACTTATACACTTTCTTTACAGATGGATTGTGATTTTGACCCAACTGCGCCCAAAAATGAGGACCAAGGTAGAAAAAAACGGAAGAAAAAATCAAAATTTGCTTTAGCCGTAGGCAAACCAAAACCTAAATTCGATCCAAATGATAAAAAATTCGAAAAGTATTTCGACGAATATTATAAGCTCGATTGTGAAGATATAATTGGAGATATTCCTTGTAGATTCAAGTACAGGAAAGTCATACCTAATGATTTTGGATTAACAACTGAAGAGGTAAGAGATATACTAATAGTTATGGTAAAAGTTCTTATGAATCATTTTTATTTCCTTTTAATACTATTTATATTTAACAGATATTGTTGGCAAATGAGAGGGAACTTAATAAATGGTGTTCTTTAAAAAAGGCTGTTCAAATACGACCTGACGATGTGGAAAGATATGAGCAAATAGCTTATAAAAAGAAGGGACAAAATGTTAATTTGAAGATGAAGATTTTGCCCAGTCTTTTCACAACGAATGCCAAAGAAAGTGTTCCAAATAAGCAGAATAAAGATGAAAGCATAGCAGTTGAGGATATTAAAAATAATGATGTGAAAGCGGAGAATAAAAAGAAGCAAAAAAATAATACTGTTGATAGTAACAAGAAACAACCATCAATTGATACAGAAACCAATGAAGCAGTGATTGAAGTAGGACCTTCAACTTCGAATAAAAAAATTAAGAAAAAGAAAAAAAATAAATCAAATATAGAAGAAACATCAACTAATGAAGTAGACAGTAGTAAAAAGTTAAAAGTAGGTAAAAAGAGGAAATTTAGTGAAAATCAATCGTTGGGAAATAAAAGAAAGAAGCAAGATCAAGATAAAAGTCTACCAATAACAGATGCTCGATTATCAGCGTATGGAATAAATCCCAAGAGATTTAAAAATAAACTTAAATATAAAAAATAAATTGTTAAAAATAAAAAATAAATTTCTATATATTTTAGTCGTTTTATTATTTTCTTTCCTTTAACCAATGATATTAATCTTTATTTGATTTTTTTTTCTTGGATTTGGTTAGTTAGTTGCATGATAAAAATAAATTAAAACATTTTTGACGTTTCGCTTCCCGTTTGGGTCCTCATGTCATTCTATTTAGTTTTCATTGTTTTCTGGTAAACAACGGATGGTAGTTGGACTTTAATTAGTAATAAGTTCTTAAAAATATCTAAAATGCCATCGTTTTGTAGTGTGGAATGCGGGGAGAAAGGGATAATGTATCTTTTTTCCTATTTGTTCTTGATTAGGGGGCCCCCTCAGTGAATCACAACTTTAAAGTTGGCAAGTGTGTTCTAAGGTTAGTTAGTGTACCTATATAAGTCAATTTTTGTTCATAAAACACAAGGTTCAACTCGAACCAATCAATTTGGTTGCCCTCCAGCACAACCTGTCAAAATCATGTTTAGGTATCTTTCGTTGGGGATTTAAGTAATCTACAGAATTAACTATCAACTTACTTTTAATAACCCATCAACAAAAGATATAATTAAATTCTGTACAACAAATATAAAGTTCATACGGACGTTTCATCATCTGCTGAAGCTAGAATGGATAGGGAAGTTGGCCTAGAATCAAGACGCTCTGATACGCTTAATATTTCATCTTCAGCAGTATAATGTGAATGAATGTTTTTAGATCTGTCTGTTGGATGTTTTCTTTGAGGCGTACGATTCGGCGAAGACTTTCTACTTGTATTGTAAGATTTTAGAAGCTTAGCCCTGGAAATATTCAGTTTTTAAAAATGTGACTAATTTTCTAAGTACTTACGCATCAAGTAATTTAAGTAGAAGTCTGTTATATTGTTGGTATTCTTCATCTCCGAAGTGATTGGGATCGTGCCTTGCATGCTCATACATGTCGCAAAATTCATGTATTAATCTTTGACCACTGCCGTTGAGTGGAGCTGCTAAAGTAGTTAGGAGATATGATCGCAAATTCACATCAGCACGACGAAAAAGGCAGTTGTCTTGCTTTGTAATTTCATGTTCTATAGGAAAATCGTATGTGAATTATTAACATATATGTGTTCAACAAACTTACCTAATATTTTAACATCGTCCACAGCTTTCAATCTATAATAATGTGCAGGAATCTGTTGTCCTGGACATACAATATATTTTGGATCAGATTTTGTTATTAATTGTGGCTCACATTGAATATGCTTAATTAAATCAATCCTATGTTCAATTTCTTTTTTGAATGCCTATAAATGCCAATAATAAAGTCAACTTAATAAAATGAAAAACTTTCCTACCTTTGAAGCATCATGTCCCACAAGTATGTGCGGCCCTCTCCTAGATCTAAGAGCGAATCGCATTATTTGTCTTTTTGCAAATATAAAGAGTAATAAAAATGTAAGCACACCCATTCCTATTATTATTACGACGGTAACACCAGACAGTTCCTCAGACATGTTTTTGGACTTTGTTAACTTTTCTGCTACAACTTCCATATTTGAATTACTCAATGGAAGGCATTTTATTGTTTGTTTTATTTACAAAATAATTAGTCGTTCTAAAAATGTTCTTTGACTTAAATGAATCAAATATTCAAAACATAAATATTGACATCTGAACAAGTTATCATAACCTTTTTAAACTGGATACTAGCTGTATCAATAAAAGGCCATTACAATAAAAAAGAGGGAAAAATCTACAAATCTCATACAGCCACCTTGTAGAAAGTAGAAAGGCGAGTCCACTAACGGAGAGAAAAAGAAGATTGATATTTGTCCGACATCTTTTTGATTGCGTTACCGTATATTCCGGTAATTTAGTTTCTTTTATTAAAGGCGTTTCAAAATGATGTAGTGTTACTTAAAAGTGTATTTGAACTGATTTCCCCATCAAAAATCATGGCGGTAGGGACATCAAAAGTAGTCCAAGTGACTAACATAGCACCCCAAGCCACCAAAGATCAAATGCAGATACTATTTGGTTATTTGGGAAAAATAGAAGATATTCGCTTATATCCTACAATAAGAGACGTTTCTTGTCCAGTTCAGTCTCGAATTTGTTACATAAAGTTTGTAGACAATAGTACAGTTGGGATAGCCCAACATATGACAAACACTGTGTTTATTGATAGAGCTCTTATAGTTATTCCTATATCAAGCGGAGATATTCCAGATGAGTACTATGCTCTGGAGATGACGAAGAATGCCACTATAGTACCTGGTCTTACTCCGACTGATCCTCAATTACCTCCTCATGTTGTAAACAGTACTCATAAATCTGGAGATGAACAAGTCATAATAACTATGGATCCCAATTTACACGCAACTGGACTACCACCTTATCCTCCTCTACCAGCAACTTATGATACAGCAAAAATAGAAGAAACTCGTAGAACAGTGCTTATGTTAAACTATAATTCTTCCACGAGTCACAATGATATTATCAATTTCTTCAGTTGTGCAGGAGAGGTGAAGTACTTGAGAGTCTGCAAACGTGAATCTGATGATAGTAACCACATGCTTATTGAATTTTCTGATCAGCCAAGTGTAGTTAATGCTATAAAACTTAGTGGGTCTGAACTGAATGGTCAAATTATTGAAGTTGAACATGCAACTCAACCTATTACGAAACCTCAAGCAAAGAGTAACGAAGCAGCTCAGAAAGAAATAGAAGAAGCTATGAGTAGATTTAAAGAAGCACAAAATATGATTAATGCTTCTATTGAACCAGTCATTGGTATGTTAACAAAAGATAAAAGAAGTTCTCGGAGATCTAGATCGAGGTCCAGGGGTAGAAGGAAGAGGTCTAGATCAAGATCCAGGAGGTCAAGGTCAAGAAGGCGTAGGTCATCTTCAAGATCTAGAAGATCAAGGTAAGTTATTATTTTAAAAGTATTTATTGTTCATAGAATCATCAGTATTTACAAGTAGAAGATTTTTTCAATTTATGTGTTTTGTTTAGGTCTAGGGATCACAGAAAAAGATCGAGGTCTAGAGGCAGAAGACACTCAAGATCTAGATCCAGAAGATCCAGATCACGCAGTGTAAGATCCAAAAGATCTCGTTCTAGATCTAGACGAAGATCTCGTCACAGATCTAAAGAAAGAGGAAAATCGCGAGATAAAGACAGAAAATCAAGAGAAAGATCTAGAGATCGTAAAAGAAGCAGGGATAAAGATAAAGAAAAAGAGAGGGAACAAGATAAGAAATCGAAAGAAGGGGAATCAACTGAGAAAGAAAAAACTCCAAAGGAATCAAAGGAAAAGAAAATTGATAAAGAGAATAGTATTGAAGAAAAGAGAAAGTCCAGATCAAGAAGTAGAAGTAAGAGAAGGTCCAGATCAAGAGACCGCAAGATAAGGGAACGTAAAAGGTAAATATTCATTAGTTTTCAATTTAAACACATTTTCTATTATTCTTACATTACGTTAGAATTATTGATTCAAAACGAATCTTTAATTTATGTATGGTGAAAATATTCAGTATAAGAGAGAAATACCATATCCATCCTCAACCTTTCCATCATCCCAGTATAATTTTTTTAAAATTTAAAATTATCTATATGTACTCTTGTATTTTGTAGATCAAGATCTAGAGGAAGCAGACGACGAACCCCTTCGCCAAGGGGTACTAGAAGAAGAAGCAGATCGAGAAGTAGAGATAGGGATAGAAAACGTGAAAAGAAGACGGAAAAAAGAGATAAAGAGCGAAGGGATCGGGAGAGAAAATCTAGATCTAGAGAAAAAGAACGCAAATCTAGATCGAGATCTCGTTCCAGTCGGTCAACTAGGTCACATTCTAAAGTACCCAGGAATTATGACGAAGAAGAAAAAGGTTTTGATACCGATAAAGAAAAACCGAATGATAAGGAAATTGAACAACCAATGGAAAAAGGATCTCCGGAGAAGTCGGATAATATGGATATTTCAAATTCGCCTTGAAATCTGTTTGAAATCGCTGAATATTATTAAAATATAAAATAAATTGTAGTGTTTTATTTAAACGGGATCTCGGGATAATACAGGGGGTTGGACATTAAATTTGCTATAGATCTAATAGAAGAAGCACAATTAAATTGAGGTCGTGAGGACACACGAAAAGGATTCAAGAAGCAAGATATTGCAGTAAGGTAAAGTAACATATAATTCAATGATTTTGGCGGCACTGGGTCGCTGCTCCTCGGGTGGTCGCTCGGGCTACTCTGCCCTGGAACCACAGATCTGTGCCTGCAACTATATATGCGATAGCTGAAGTGTGTATTAATTTGACAATTGTTATGTATCTACCTCGAGAAGGAATAGGAGTCTGCTCATTCCGTTACCTAGTTTACCCAGTTTTGAACAATTGCTAAGCAACGACGTTTGTCAATGAGTCATTTATTATTATGTCACATGTTCTGTGTAACTTTTATTCAATAAAGTAATTCATTTGGGCGTCGGCCCAGCTCTGTAGTGGAACGCTTCTGATACGATAATTACAGTTGAGCGAGGTTAGTACTTGGATGGGTGACCACTGGGGAAACACCATCGTAGAGCCCGTACAGCCTACAGCGAAACACTTTAGATTACTGGGATCAGTAGCATATCACAGCTCGCAGGCATTATACCAAAATGATCACGAAACTATAATGTAGATATATCGTCTTTCGGATGAGACGTAAAACTTAGGTCCCGGGTCCATGGATGTTGGGCTCGATAAAGATCCCTACCACTGGTTGGAACACTAGTGGATTCGGCAAAATTTCCGGTTAGGGGTAGGTGCTCCCGGCGTCGGTGATCAGCCTCAGTTGCAGAAATAGACCGTCGTTAAATAACCGAATAAAAAAAAGTAATTCATTTCATTCATTTGGTATTTCGATCATTTGAATACTAAAATGGCGCAGTCGGCGGAAGAACAACTCAATACCCTAGTTGCGCAAAAAGCCTCGCTTCAAGAAACTGTGAGCAGCCTCGTTCAAATGGTAACCAAACATGACACGAAATGCTAGCACGACATCAAGCAACATTCATGACCCTCGACGAATCTTCAGGCAGTTCTCTCGAACCACCCAGTAAACCAGAATCGATCGCATAGACGTTTCAAGGAGTTACCGCGGGGATCTGCGACTTCGCAATGTGGATACAAAAAAGAGGCACCAGTAATTATTGGCGAGTGCTTAATGTCCGCAAACGCGCACATCGACAGTAATTACCCAGAACGTCGCGAAGAGTATGTTTTAAACGTTTCACAGACAGCCACAAAGTGATTTCGCAAAGAAGCAGTTTTTTGAAAATGTATTAATAAACAAATAACAATTAAATGCACCTCCCATGGACGTTAGATTAATGTTTAAATTTGTAATTACTGTAGCAACCTTGTAAAAGCATTTCGTTCAACTTTGCCAAATTGATCAAATAAATGTGGATTATAGATTTTTTATGGAATGAATAAATGGAAATGCAATTTAACATTCTTTGACATCCTATTAAATTTCCATGGTAATCAAAACAGCTTTGTATCTGGTATTCCTATAGACTGTACAATTGGAAATTATTGTAGATGCATATTAAGCATTTATGAAGACTGTTTGGTATTACTGGTTAAAACTGGGTCAGGAGGTCTGCAGGTACACTCACTCTCATTTTACCAGAGATGCAAAAATGAGAGTCAGTGTACATGCTGACCTCCTGATCCTGTTTCAACCAGTAATACAAAACACTACAACTGCTTAATATGCTTCCTCAATAATTTCCAATTATAGTCTATAGGAATACCTGATATAAAAGCTGTTTCCATTAACATAAAGTAAAACTTGGCCATTTGGTTACAGCTTTTGAGAAATATATAAAATCTATACAAACTTGCTCTTCATATAAAAAATATTTAATTTCAATGCAGACCCTAATTTTATAATATTATCATCAATAAACATTTTAAAGATTTCAATAGGGCTTTTCAAGAAACTGACAAAAAATGAGTATAATATATACATTATATCTTATTACATGTTTGGTTAGTGGTAAATTCGATAATCATATAAAAACAAAAAATGCATTTCATCTTCTAAGTAGTTACTCGAAAGCGAACGCCCGCCTCATCGTCCATGCTCTGCTTCAAAATAAATCACAATTATGGCAATCAGAAGTAAACTTCACATGCGATACTTACTTATATGTTACACTAGGTCATGAAAGGTTAATTTTTATTGGGTATAATAAAAAAATGTGAATATCTAAATATTTATTCGAACATAAAAACATAAACACTTTCACATCAATAAATTAAACAAAATTCTTAAAATAAAATTCAAAAACAAAATTTGGCAGCCACCCAAACAAACCTGAAATGAAAAGTTGGGGGTAAGTTACTGTACTCTTATTTCTTTATGTAAAAAAAGAGAGCCAAATCTTGATTCAAGCACCCGAATATGGTCTTGTTTGAAATTGTGAAGTTGGGGTGGGTGTGGAAATTGTGATGTGGTGTGTGGTAAAACAAAACCTAGTGGAATGAAAACTCATTGGAAATATTCTTAAATAATAAACAGTAGATTTTTGACCAAATATTGAGCTGCTATTCCCGATAACTTGGCTATGGAATAATTATTTGTAAAACAGTTGTCACAATGACTCATTTAGTAGTACGAGTGCAGGTTGCACAACGAACGGCGATGGGGTGGGTTGCGCAAAGCATGAGTACTACAAAAAGTCACTTTGACACAAGTTTTACACACTATTTTTTAGAATTCGCATTAATTGAATTTTTTAAATAAAATAAAATTAGTTTAGTGTTTTTCGTGTTCATTATTATGTTGCTACTGAAGTGACATGTGTCAGATGTATAAAATTTGAATATCAAATTTCAAGTCATAATTTCACTTATCCTAAAATTGACAATAAAATGCCAAATAAAAATAAATACAATAACCATCTGTGTGACACTTAACATAACAAAAAAAGTGTTCAAAGAGATTTCATGGTGGCACTGTAAACAACAATGTTATAATGGAATATTTTATAGGGGAATAATAAAAAACATTATAATTCAAAGAAATTGTGAAAATTTAATTGATGTGTTGAAAAAAAGAGTATGCATTATTATGAGATGTTATTTGAAACGCTAACTGAGACGTTTGAAACATGAAATTATCGTAATTTATAGAACTTCAATCAAGACCGTAATTTAAATGAAAAACAAACTACAAAATATTATTATGTGCATTCATACTTACTCAGCCATTCATTTTTTTTGGGTTCGCTCCCTCCTCTGCTTGGCATGTCTCAACCAGTCTTTGATGTGCATTTCAAATTCTTTTTTACTGATCTGGAACTGCCTTATTATGGCACCTATGAATACAGAAATATGTTTATCTCAAACAGGTTAACCAATATTTTATTAATTTATTAACATTATTGAATGGCTGTTTCCTATACCTCAAATTTATTAAGTAGACCTCAAAAAAAAAAAACAATTGATGGCAAAATATAATTCTTATGACCCTAGCAGAATTCGAACGTTCTAGTAAGAGAATAGTTCACCAAACTGCCATTGTTCGCTTTGTCCGCCAATAAGGAAGAACAATGTATTAAATTATTCAGTAGAAGTAAAAAATATTAGCACATTTACTTTTCTGCTGTAAAAATAGTTTTCCCTTTCACATATTTTTAATATTATGCTCATTGCTCTTTAAAAAAATAAAACACAAAGAAAGAATATGAAGTACCCATCCATGACAAAATATTTCCTCAATTTCAATGAGATTTCTAACAGGTTTATCTTGATGCATTAATTAACTGTATGTATGTATTCTCATATCTATATCCCAAGTTCAATTGAATTAATTGAGAACTATGCATTTTTTGAATAGTGCTTTGTTAAAGTGAAATGAATTTGAATAGATGAGGCTTTTACTTGATGAAGGTCCATACTACTGATGAAATAAAACAAATTAATTTGTTTAAATCTTCATTATTTATTTTGAACTGACGTTCAAATTAAAATTTCTATAATTTCTAAATATTGTTCTTTCAAACCTCGATTTTCTATTAAAAACTCAACGGAATTAATTAATAATATTCAAGATATAAAATTACCTCACAATTCTAAATTCATATCGTTCGATGTAACTAATCTATTCCCTAGTATACCTCCTAAAGAAACTTTAACTCTTGTTGATAATTTGCTCACGTATAATAATGTTAACCCTATAATTCATTCTGACATAATAAATTTATTAAAAGTTTGCTTAAACCAAAATTATTTTCATTTCAATGGAGAGATTTATAGTAGTAAAGATGGTTTGATTATGGGCAACCCCCTCAGTCCCCTATTAGCTGAAATTTTCATGGATAATATAGAAAAAATAATTCATAAACACCCCCTTAGTAAACAATTTATATACTGGCACCGTTATGTAGATGACATTTTAGCGAGCTTCACTGGCACTACTAGACAACTAGATAGCTTCATTACTTATATTAACTCAATTCATAGCAATATAAAATTTACCGTAGAACATGAAGAAAATAAGTCTATAAACTTTTTAGACCTTACAATTTCAAATATAAACAATAAACATGATTTTTCTATATTTCGCAAACCATCACATACAGACATTACAATTCATAATAGTTCTGTCCACCCATTTAGTCATAAATTAGCAGCTTTCAATAGTATGATTCACAGACTTTTAACAGTCCCATTAAACAATAATAATTTCAACAAAGAACTAAATATCATTAAACAAATAGCAGTTAATAATAATTACGATCCAAACTTAATTGACAATATCATAAATAAAAAGATAAAGAAACGCACTTTAGAACAAGTATATCCTTCAGATAAAAATAAAAATAATCAATTTAAAAGCTTAACATACTTTGGAACACCATCCTTAAAAATCAAATCATTTTTAGAATCTTTAAATATGAATATTTGCTTTAAAACTGACTACAATTTATCTAAATTCATTAAAAATAACAAATCTAAATCCTCAAAATTAAACAAGTCAGGTGTTTATAAATTAAAATGTGGTAACGACAACTGTGACAAAATGTATATCGGTAGAACTTTTAGGAACTTTAAAACTAGAATTTCAGAACACAAACGCAGCTATGACAATAACAAATTAGATTCCAACTATTCAAATCATCTATTAACAAACCAACACACTTTCGACTCAAATTTTGAAATTTTGCATGTAGAACCCAAATCCTTTAAATTAAATCTTTTAGAAGCCCTCGAGAACAAAAACAAATATTCCGGTAATCTGCTTAACGACCAAATAGATATCAATCATTCTCCCTTATTAAACCTTTTTACCTAGAAAATGTGATAGTTGTTGATCAATTTCCCAGGTACCTTTTTTCAATACCTTTGTAACTTTCTTAGAATCCCGTATTTAGACACTTTTTGTACTTATACCTATTTAAATATATTATAATACTTTTGTCAATATCTTAGAATTCCGTATTTAGGCACTTTTTGTACTTATCCCCATGTTTAATACTTTTGTCAATATCTTAGAATTCCGTATTAAGGCACTATATAAATTAAAAGTTTTTCATTGTAGCTTCACTAGTTTGAAAAAGCTACTGTGTAGCGAAACGCGTCACTAATTTTAATTTGAACGTCAGTTCAAAATAAATAATGAAGATTTAAACAAATTAATTTGTTTTATTTCATCAGTGAAATGAATTTATTAGCTCTTCAATTGGAAGTATTCTTAATTTATCAGACTATTTAATAGCTTTTGAATCAACCAGGAAATGTGCGTGGAAGATACGAAGTCACTATAATACTTCTTATAGAATTTACTTACTGTATGCGCAATCCATCAGTATCAATTTTTGCAATTCAAAATTGTGTTTGGCCCCCGTCCAGCTGCATAACTCTGCCAAATCATTTGTCATTAACTTCCTTAGAACTCGTTGTGTGAAATCTTTTCCAGATAAACCTCCAATGGAAAACAAAATATATATCTAAAAAAATATAAATTGTTAATTACAAGTTAGATTCCCAAGAAAATGTTATTCTCACCAACGCATCGTTTTGCTTTTTATTTTGTATGAAGTTCTCTAATTGAACCATTTCTTCGATGGACTGGAGTGGTAATTTACTGGATATAACATCTGTATCTTCATTGGTTACAAAAGTCTTTTTATTATATAAAGTCTCCTTCAAATCTCGGACATTCAAGTTCAGCTCACTTATCAACTCAATGAGAATATCAAAATTTCTGCAGCAGTTATGGGTGCTACCTGAAATTTGAAAATCGTGAGACAACACTTGAAATCATTTGGTACTTAATTTACTTCAATTTATTACTTCACTATGATTCCAATAACGAATTTGGATTTCATGAAATTGACAGTAGTAGAAATAGTGACAGACATTTCAAGTGAATATGTATATAATATTCAACAAAAATTACCTGAAGCAGGCTCCACAGTACCAACAGGCATTTCTGGCAAAGTTGCAATAGGTAGTTTCACTGGTCTTTCAGGTAGCTCCACAGACACTAATAGTTCGACAGGTTTTAAAGGTAATTCCACAGTTTTGGCAGGTAGATTCAAATGTCTTGCTGGTATCTCAACAGCACTTGCTGGCAACCCCATTGGTTCCACATGTACATTTGCTACATTATGTGTTGAAATATCACAAATTCTGGGCTCAGAATACCCACTGGAACTGCAGGTAGATTCTGGAGAATCTGCAAAAGGGGGCAAATCTGAATATTGCTTAAAGAAATCGATTTCACCAGAATTAAGATATGGAATCATATTGCAACTAAATACGGAACAGCCTCAAAACAACTTGCCCAATTAATGGGCGAGTTGTTTTGAGGTTGAGGTAATAAATATGTATATAATATAATATATATATATATATATATATATATATATATATATATATACATATATACATGTTATAGGCAACTTCTATTAAAAATATGTGTTTCAACTTACCTTCACTTCTATTTGAGTGTGAGGTAAAAGCATTAACCACCCTTTCATGGAAATCCTCAGTTAATGTCGGGGGACTTGGTAATTCTCGATCTGAAAGATTCAGAAAAATGAAACAAAAAAAAAGAAAGTTTTTTAAACTACTCACAGCAGTTATTTTCGCAAATATCCAAGTCATACTGGTCTGGATTGTACTTCTTATTTGGCTTGGGCTGACGAACACCATCTTCATCACTAGTACTACATATCCGAGCTGCTTTTTGTTTTGCTTCCTGGTAGCTTGCTGAAATATATATTTGTGACACATAAAATTCTACCAACAAATGTGTGTTCTCATATAAGGTAAGTCACCGAAAACGAAACCGATGAAAAATTACTTTCAGAAAAAGATTTGTGAAATATTCAATAATATCTATCTTACCACAATAGCATTCAACTTTAATATCATAAAGTTTCCAAGAATCAGGATTTGGTTCCTTTCTTCTGGCAATATATATCCCACTATGGGCTGGCGGCCACCAACATTGTTTGCCATCTTCTATTATCCACGCCTTAGGAACCTCACTAACAGAAAGGTCTTGCGAAGTTGATTCATTCAAAAATTGTACGACAGCATACATTCTGAAAAAAATGACTATTGGTCAATTAACATGTTTTAATATTATTCATATTTAGATATCAAGGTATATAGCACCAAGCACATTTATTAAGAAACATGGAAATATTATTGGATAAACTCTGAAAATAAGTATGAAAAATTCAATTATCAACTCATTGTAATTATAGTATTCATATATGAATAGGTATCCAGACGGAAAATAAAATGTCGAAGAAAACATTTTCATCACGATATGGCTAGAAATAATTAGAAAGTAACTACTCCAATAATATACTTACCAAATGCTTCTGCCTCAAAAATTCAGTGGATTTGGATGTTTTGGTAAAATATAGCAAAGTCCATTAGTGCTGTCCATGGATTAACTGAATGCATATCATTCGGTTTGTCAAGGTCAGCACCATACATTTGCAATGGACATCTTTCACTTCTACTTCTTTTGTTTCATAATGAGTGTTTTCAGAAATACCTTCTATTCCTATGATCTTCGATTTCAAAGGTACATCAAAGGTATTTGTAGTGTTAGAGTAAATGTCACCAAGAAGGCGAATATCAGTAGTTTGCACAATTTTAGTGACTTTCATTATTTGTCCAGTCTTCAATTTAATCATATTATTCGGTGCCTTTTCTTTTATTGAAAAATCTCCTACTAGTGCCAAACCAGGTTTAGATATGACTTCTGGATTGCAGTAATTTAATTGACTGTCAATATGATTCTTCTCAGTTAATCTATTATAAATCTGTTCCAATGGTCTACTGGTGGTTTTTAGTTTTTTCTTTATATTGTACATGAAGTTTTCATACTTGAAAGCACTAAAATCATCCAGACATCCATGTAATCTTACTTCATCTGCAAGATGTACCAAGTTATGTACATTATAGGACATACTTCTCACACCATATAGAGTTGAATAATTCCTTACAAAATACAGCAACAGTTTTTTTGCATACTCAATACGATTCTCAGAAATGTTCCTTTCACATAGAATTCGAATGCCACATGATAACGTCAAGAAATGTATGTACTGTTCCAGAGGTAAAATGCTAGACAAAATACATGGTCCAGTGTACAGAAGAAATTGGCGGAACTCTGTTGCTTTCCACCTCTCCAGCTCTTGAAGAGTCCTGGGACCACGAGCAAATTCAAGTGGCACACTTGACTTTAAATTCAAGAATTCTTTTTCAAATTTGTCAAGTTTAGGTTTACTTAATCTCACATCAACATTTCCTTTAACCCAAAATTGTAAAAGCTTTTTCATTACACCCAAACAAACTAAGTGCATATAATCGAGAGGTATTTGTGAAATCATGCCAATATTTATTTCGATCAGAATAGATATGCCCTTATGATGTTCTTTTTGAAGCTGAAGTTTGAATGAATCATCTGTTCTCAAATTGTTGTTTGTTTCTGGAAATGTGACATGATCTTCGACCCATTCTCCTTTCTGCATACATTTGCTACACCCAAAGTATCCTGAATGGTTCTTAGTACAGGTGACAAATGATTTTGCTGGAGCATCACAAATTATACAACCCAGCACCACAATAATTTTTTTTCCATTATATGTAATACCCATTTCCATAATTTCTTTGGTTTCCCTCACAAACTGCTTCAAGAACATGTTGGAGTCATCGGGTTTTTTATTTGCATGAAAAATTCCAATAGCAAATGGTTCTGTATACAGAGCAACTGCTCTTATTGAACCTAAAATTACCCAAAACTGACTACATGATGATTTGCTTATAGGTAAACCATCAATATTGACATCAAAAGTTATTTTATCTGGAATACCATCTTCAGGATAATATTTGCTTATCGACAGTTTCAATCCAGTTTCAATGCCTATATGACAATAAAATCCACAATCAATATTAGAAATCGGAATACTTCTTGGTGTTCCTAATAATGTTCTAGCATCTCGTATTTTCACATTGAGTAACTCCTCTTCACCAAGTATATGTAGAAGGTCAGAAAGAGCATTATGAGTTATATTATGGGTTACAGTCCAATGTCTTATTTTTTGTAATAAGTTCGATGCGCAATATTCCTTCTGGGAAAAAGGTATTTCATCAGGCATTATGCAGGAAAATGAAGGGCTACTTAAGTGGGATATTTTTGGTTGCTCATTTGGCACATTCTGTTGTTCACATGTCGTATTAATTTTGGGTAATATGTTGATACCAATGTCATGATCAGGATTTGCTGTGATATTTTCAACAATGTTATCTTCTTGAGTAACTATATTCTCATTGGAATATGTTGTCATACTTGAACTGCCTTCAACCATTGTTTGGTATGAAAATCGCTTTGAAATGACTTTTTTCTGTTCTTCTAAAATTCGCCTTTTATGTCTATCAGATACTTCACTAAATAGTTTGTGCTTTCTCTCCATATCGAAAATTCTTTCAATGGGATGTGGTTGACTCGTTTTCTAAAACGATTTTTACTCTCAAATAAACTACTTTAATTTTTTACTAGCTATTTGCACCAGCATCATGCATTACAATAGTTGTTTTCTACAAAAGCCTTTATTTAACTTGTCTTGTTTATTTACTTATTTGATATATTAATTAATTTTTTGTTCTACAAACCTCACGGATTCCTTTAATTCTTGAATTAAAACTAACGAACATTAACTGGACATTAGGGCACATCACATTTAAGGTTATGTGTTATATGCCGGTGAGATGGAAATAAGTAGAAAAACTACAATTTACTTTACCCCTGCTTCTATTGTCATTACCATACACCTTACCCAATATTAATAACCTATTTTCAGTTATTTTAAAGATACTTTGCATTGGAAAAGTTGCATCGCGCCATTTTACATTTAATAAGTAAAAGTAAATATAATTATTTCAAACGATACATAGAAAGTTTCACTTACCTGCGAAATATACAGGACTAATGTTCAGTTGTTCAGTACAAAACAGATATCACAGATTATACGATTTTCAAAACCACATTCCACCATTTATCTGCATTTACCACAAGCACAATGAGAGAGAAGAAAACGACCTATGTATGCCAATGACTGTCACAGATTATTCTGACCAATCAAAAACAGGCGCGGTTAGGATGCGCTAGCGGGAAGGTTTAAAAATACGTGCATCTAATAGATTGATGTTAATTTTGTATATCGACAAAAACACCAATTTTTTAGTATTAAAAAACTAATAAGGTACCTTTATAATTATTTGTGTAGGTACATCACGAAGAATATTTTATGAGAGTGCATACATACTATATTTTCAGTGTTTATACCTATTATATCTTGACAATTTCATGAGTATGACGTCAGCAAACATGACCGAAGTTGTGGAGTGTGTTTCCGTATCTTATCTACCTCAAATTTAAAAAAATGGGGAGACTATAAAAACCATGCATAATTTCGATAAATTATAGCGAAGGCGGAACCTACATTTAATAAGTTAAATATTCAAATTGAATTTAAGTGCAAATATTATTTGGAGAATAAATAGAGGTACATTATATAGATGCAGAATGATATCGTTAAAGTAATCCACTATTTGGAATTATAAAAAATGTTGTGCGTGGGTATTCTTGAAAAAGTCGCCAAATCATAATCCGTAAGACTTCCTGTGTAATATCTTATTGAAAAGTCAATAAGTATCGCAAACTGAACGTTAATATAAAATAGCCAATGGTATGTAGTATGGTGGTTACATTTTGGAGGTTATAAGCACTTCTCTTGATTGCTTTAATTTGCATTTCCATCGAATTCTGCTTTGCGAAATCACAAGGTTAACATTTTGTGCATATTATTGTCCCCAAAGCGAAGTCGCTGGTACTTATATAATACTACGAAATGATGATCTACGATGAGATATTATATTGAATTCCCCGCGACGTAGTGCGACTTCGCTGGTTGACTGGGCAGTAGGTAAGACCCCATATGGAAATGCAGGTAATTCATGAATACCTTTAGAAAGGTTCGATGAAACCAGTGCTTGTTCATCTCCAGTGCTTTTGAGGACATCTTTGCGATTCCGAAGGGCTCCTGACCGTCTGAACCTGTAAAAGAGAATTCTCCCATAGGGGAAGAGATGTTATGATGGTATATAAGGTCAATGCAGCCAGCACAATATAAATTAAAATTATCGAAATGACATATATATAAGAAATGGGGGTCACTGAAAGGGATCATATATAGTCACCTCGCTTCTTTAAAACTGCCGGAAATCGAAAAAAAAGATATCTTATCCCCGCATTGCACATTTATAAACACTACAAAACGATGGCATTTTAGATAATTTTAAGAACCAATTGTAAATTAAAGTCCAATTAACATGCGTTGTTTACCAGTAAACAATGAAAACTAAATATAATATGACATGGAGGACCCAGAACAATATGGATGACCTGACATTGACGTCATTCTGGAATGGTCTAGGCAAAGAATACACCATCTAACAAGAAGCGAAGCCCGACGAAATCTCTTTGATGTTTTGGTAACAAAAATTTATGTCCTTGAGAGACCGACGTTGACAGATAATTTAGTAAATACAATGAGAAAATGATCACATTTTTAAATATCGGTATTATTATAAAAATGGCGCCTTTCAGACATGAGCATCCAAAAAAAGGATAAGCAGCTTCGCTTCTTGTTTGATGGTGTATTCTTTGGTCTCGGTATATAAAATAAGTATCAAAGGGCAGTAAATACGCTAAAACCTATTCTTAATATCAAATTATTTAGAAAAAATATTGCTGTCATACAAATAATTACGCAGAAATATATAAATTCATGGCCTCATTATATTTAGGTATTATTCCTATACTTATAGTTACAAATGTAATAGTCGTTTCTTGTGCTAATAAGAATACGAATTAATGAGTAAAGTAGCAAGATAATGTTGTATATTAATTATTATAATTACAATTACGATGGTATAGTATAGAAGAGACCAAATTGATATGTTTAACAGTGCTGTATCATGATGAGTTTCTAATAATAATAGTACCTAATAATAAATAATAATAAAATAAAACTCAGGGTCTCTAGGTTAAGAGATTTTAATTTGACATTTATGACAGTATCAGAGTACCTATCACGCACTGAAAAAAATTGTCGAAATGCAAAAATACCAGCAAAAATAGATTCCAATACAATAAAAACAAAAGAAATGACCTAAAGAATGGATGAAGAGGGCAATAGGATACAAATAATGTGGATTCCAGGGCACTCGGGGATACCAAGAAATGAAAAGGCGGACAAGGGGGCAGCTGGAAGCAAGAACGTTACCCGAAAATGGCAACAATAAACTACACTTTGCAGAAATCACAAAGACATTAAGGAAAGGACCTGGGGCGAATGGGTTTTCAAGTACCAAGAACTATAGGGAGACAAAAGGGACAGAGCTATACTATGCTAACCCCATACCAACAAAGAAGCATTGGTTCAATGAGAGCTACAAATCAAGATTCCACATTTCTACTCTAAGTATGTATAGAATGAGAACAACCCACTGTTATACCTACACCCAGAGTAGGATTTAACTCTCCCAAGGCCCGGGACTAAAAAACGGCGAGGCCCACTTAAGGAATTCGAAATCCCGGAAAACTCGGGTGATTAAGTTACATTTTTGGACAGTTTTGATGAATAATTTTGGAAAACGTCGTAAGTCACAAGATATGATGATATAGGAGGGTGCCTTGCGGGCCCTCCTCATAGACACAGGGCCCGGGGTTATAGACCCCCAAGCCCCTAGCTAAATCGGGCTCTATGTACACCAGCCCACCTAAATAAAATAAATATTAATGACAACCGCCTATGCGAATTATATGAATGAGAATTCATATAATTTTTAATTACCCAAATCATCAAAATACTTTAGAATTATATAAAAAATTAATCAAATACCTACACGAAAGGACCAATCCACGTTAATAACATTCTTAGATACTCTAATTCTGAAGAAGTTTGTATACTTAGCCAAGTATTTGCATGAAAAATGTTGTAAGTAAATTTTACAACAAATTAATTGACAAATTTCCTTTAACTAATCCTGTACCATTATAGAGTTCATATAATAGCCTTCTTGGAGTGCGACATTCATTTTTAATGTCAATTATTATTTATGAAAAGTGAATATTAATCTTATTGTTAGCATTTTATTTATTTAAATAATACAAAAATATGCCTAGATACACGGAAAAAGAGCAGCATCTTATTTTGGAATTTCTCAAGTATTTTCAGTTGGAAAAAGAAGCTGGTAAACCATTGATACCTCTTTAACTTCAGTGCACCAAGTATTTTTTATATAACAATGAGTGAAATTAATATAAAATAAGTTAATCCTATATAAAATTCACTAACAATACGAATTATTTGTGAAGAATAACTTTTTCCAACAACGCTGTATAATTCTTTTGCAGGACTATATTTACTGATATTAAATTATTTTAATATGTAAATTGAATATACAATTTGTTTTATTTTGCAGTGTTTTGATATTTTGATATCCAAAGTATTATTAATTTCATAGCCTTTTCGAATTTGGCTGAATACGATCCTGATGATTTTATTTATCAAATTATAGGTTAGCTATATGTTAAAATAACAAATGAAGTATCGACATACCCAAAACCCGGATATACGTCACAAACGATGACGCACACCAAGAACGCTATTATATGAACTATATCCTGTATAGATACCTGATGGCGTGACCTTTGCGATTAGTTCTGGATCCGCCACAGAACGAGAGGAGCATGGGACAATCCTTGACGCATTTAACACTGCACTTCGTGAAACTGCATTCTAGAAAAAACCTGGACGGATGATGTAAAGCAAGATGTCACGAAACCAGAAGAAGAAGAGGAACAACTTACACTACGAAAAAGACTTGAATAGAGAGAAAACCACGTGGGAACACTTTAGAGATCAACATCAAAATGGCAAATTCAATTAACAATATTCACATTTACTTTTGCAAAGAAGATACGTGTGTAAAGTGGCGCGCATTTTCTACGTTTCACATAGAAACCATAAACAATGAAATGACAGTATCAGTACCTTTTTAATAAGGGAAAATGTGTCGCTTCTATTTAAGTGGGTTATTCTCTGGTGTTGTTGGAACCTATTTGACTTGTGACAGTTTTGACATTAGGTACTATAGGGCAAGTCCACGTGACGTCACGCTCTGATGAATCTGAAGTTAAACAAGCGTTTTATCACAGCACACCCTCGTTCTATGGTCAACACATGGTTCTTATAGTTATTTTGGTTGGTGCTTTCTTCGACATTCTTTAAATTGCTTAGGTAGGTATCTTAAAAGTTATATCTGACTGTTTTTTAATAAAAAGGATCATTAGAACGCTACAAAACAAAAAAAGTACAAATCTAAAAATAATTGTTTATTGTTTTTCTTGAGGGCTACTGTCAACTGACAGTTGGTGGACATGCCTTATACCCCCTAGAGATAAAAACAGATCAGATATAAAGGTTAGGATCACTTGGGATCACTGAACCAGAGATCACAGAACATACGGTTAGAGAAAAAGGTACGTCTCGGTCTCACAATGCCATCTATCGGAATATCCCAACTAAACTTGGGACTAAAGTTGCAATTAGCAGTGCACACCCTCAATCTACCATAAAATAATGATCATATATATACCTTCATAGTATGCAGCTCCTTCTAAGCGACTGGAACGATTTCGATGGTTGCTGTGGTTGGAGTGAATCCCTGAAAGGTTTAGATTCATAATTGGTTCCGATAGGCGTCGCTTCAATCGGGTTTACACTGAATCCTAAGAGGATGGACCGTCTTTGTGTGTTTGGAAATATTGTTTTTTTCAAATAAAATGAATTTTGGTTCCATACCGGTGAAGGCGAATTAGTTAAAAACAAAAAAGGGCTTACCTTTTTGGTAGGTACACACGACACTGTTTGATAAAGCGACATTATTTTAAAGAAAAAAATTAATAGGAGTGGTATTATCAATACCTACCTAACTAATTAAAGATATTGTTGTTTTAGTCATATTTTATACATTTAATTTGAATTTTTGCTTATATAGCAGTGTATTCTACTAAGTGGTAAGTAAAATTATATTTTGACGTTTAAAATTTGCGTTAACAAAAATATATAGATATAGGTATACCTACACTTCAAATTGAGAACCTCCTTTTTGAGAAATCTGTTGAAAATGAGAATAAACATCAAACTTAGATATTTTTTGTTATATTTTTTCCCAGTTACCAACCATCTATTATAATTATTTTAATAGTTAGATCGTTTCGATGATACTTTTCAAGAATTCCCATAAATCACCATAACTTCACCATACGATTAGTAAATAAAACGTACGGTAAAGGCGTCGACAGTCAGGCGTGTCGAGTAAAAGAAGGGCGAGCTATTCATTTATTGGCGAGAATTTTTTTGCAGCCTTTAGGCTGTAAAAATTATGTTTTTGTAAAAATTTAAATAGATAATTATCGTGCATCTGTTACCTACTGCAATTAAACGAGATAATTAACGAAATTATTAATTGAGACTTCTTAGATTTATAGAGATGTAAATGTTGATAAAATAGGCCGTAGAAAAATATGAGTGTAATTCGAAGTAGTTTTGGTTAAATCCATGTTTTAACTGGGCGAGCACGTCGAAAGAATTTTGGGTGGTCTAAACGGACGGTGGGGCCCAGCTCTGTAGTGGAATGCCTCTGATGCGATAATTATAGTCAAGCAGAGTCGAGCGCGGTTAGTACTTGGATGGGGAAACAGCCTGCAGAGAAACACCTTAGAAAACACCTGTCAGTAGCAGACAGTGCACGATTTAGTCATCCCTAATTCTTGAAAAGAACACATCAAAAAATAATCTAACCTATAAACCAAAACAACATTTGCGAAAGCGTGAAAATAACTACAACAAACTGAAAAGAATAGGAGTCTTCTGTTTGTGGAGATACAATTTTTATGCTCCTATGGTTTAGTAAACGTTTATAATAAAATTCTATAATGGTACATTTGGTCAATACTTAACACTGCCGTATAGGTATACCATAGGTTTAAGGGCTTGTATGGACCGTACTCAGGCAGTTTGCCTCCCAGAGGAGCTAATATTGTTTCAAAAGCAATTTTATGAACTTTTCAAGCCCCCTTTGTAGAAATAAAACATGTATAGGTAGGGTGTACCTACGATATTAAAAAACCGTAAATTGAGGTTAAGTCCTCATTACTTTCGGTTAAATATGTACAAATGTCAATATTTTATTTTAAAAAACATTCCTAGTGTCATATAAAGTTTTATTACGGACAAAAAAAAATACACGCGCAAAAATGAAACTCCAACGACTTGTTCGGTTCATCTTTAAAAGCACCGAGTCACGCATCCACACACAAACTAGTTAATAAAATACCAAGTTCGACCAACGCTCTATATATTATAATCAAAGAATAGACACTAACAAGGTTTATAATTAATGCCCGCGCTCCGCCTACGGGCGGATCGTCGATGGAGCCGCCCCGCGAGGCAGTACGATCTTCTGCAGTCCTTACAGGAGGCCCTCAGCCGAGTGACTTACCAGCAAGTTACGTTTTGCGTTTCACCTGCCAGTAGTTGCTGTGATAATTGTTCACGTTTGTGTGCGCTATTTTTTTTCGCACGTTAACTTTCGATACGTTTTCGTGGGTTGCGTATACTTTTGTGAATATACCGGGGGTGTGCGTCTTCTGGACTAGGTTGGGATTTTTGTGGAAGGGCATGAAGTTTGGTTAGTACTCTTTTATCTAATACTGTTATACATACTGCATTAAAAATGACTTTTGTTTAAAAAAAATTTTTGTAACATTATAACTTATAGTTTTAAATAATTGATCGTTATACTCATAGTTGGAAACGTCTTCACCAATCATAACATTTTTACGGCTTCAGTTTTATTCCTTTGAAAAGTTTCTGGAAATCTGCCAGTAAGTAGTGGTGTACCCCAAGGCTCAGCTTTGGGTCCAATTCTTTCTTTGTTATCCGTTAACGATGTCACAGACTTACGAATAAATGGAAAGTTCACTCTATTTGCCGATGACACTAGTGTATCCTGGTGTAGCTCAGATCTAACAACTTAACACTCCATCAAATCCAGAGATCTCGTTATACTAAGTATTACGTTGGACCTGGTCTAACTCGAATGGGCTTTGTTTTAATTCTGAGAAAAATATAGTTTTATCTTTCAGAGGAACCTCACAGCCTCTTAAACTGACAAATTCCCATTCTCTGGTCTTCATATTGATGATGTCCTTGTTTATACATTAGCAAAAATGTTTTGTTATTAAATCCGTGTCTTGAACAGCTCAATCTTCTTCTGCATCAATAACTTGCTTCTATCTCTTTGACTCTCACCTCCGCTATGGTCTGCCGTTGTGGAACTCTTCAAAGGCCTGGTCTACAAACAAAAACTCCTCTTAGCTTACCTTAAAATTCACAAGAATCAAACTTGGTAACAATGTCAACTTCCAAAGGTGCAACCTCAAAGCTTAAGACAGTTGAGCTTCTTCAATACTCTATACATCTTTTTTAATCTTCTTCTGTATCAATAACTTACTTCTATCTCTTTGACTCTCACCTCCTCTATGGTCTGCCTTCGTGGAACTCTTCAAAGGGCTGGTCTACAAACAAAAACTCCTCTTAGCTTACCTTAAAATTTACAAGAATCAAACTTGGTAACAATGTCAACTTCCAAAGGTGCAACCATAAAGCTTAAGACAGTTGGCTTCTTCAATACTCTATACATCTTTTTTAATCTTCTTCTGCATCAATAACTTATACTTCTATCTCTTTGACTGTCACCTCCTCTATGGTCTGCCTTTGTGGAACTCTTCAAAAGCCTGATGGTCTACAAACAAAAACTCCTCTTAGCTTACCTTAAAATTTACAAGAATCAAACTTGGTAACAATGTCAACTTCCAAAGGTGCAACCATAAAGCTTAAGACAGTTGGCTTCTTCAATACTCTATACATCTTTTTTAATCTTCTTCTGCATCAATAACTTATACTTCTATCTCTTTGACTGTCACCTCCTCTATGGTCTGCCTTTGTGGAACTCTTCAAAAGCCTGATGGTCTACAAACAAAAACTCCTCTTAGCTTACCTTAAAATTTACAAGAATCAAACTTGGTAACAATGTCAACTTCCAAAGGTGCAACCATAAAGCTTAAGACAGTTGGCTTCTTCAATACTCTATACATCTTTTTTAATCTTCTTCTGCATCAATAACTTATACTTCTATCTCTTTGACTGTCACCTCCTCTATGGTCTGCCTTTGTGGAACTCTTCAAAGGCCTGGTCTACAAACAAAAACTCCTCTTAGCTTACTTTAAAATTCACAAGAATCAAACTTGCTAACAATGTCAATTTCCAAAGGTGCAACCTCAAAGCTTAAGACAGTTGAGCTTCTTCAATACTCTATACATCTTTTTTAATCTTCTTCTGCATCAATAACTTATATTTCTATTTCTTTGACTGTCACCTCCTCTATGGTCTGCCTTTGTGGAACTCTTCAAAGGCCTGGTCTACAAACAAAAACTCCTCTTAGCTTACCTTAAAATTCACAAGAATCAAACTTGGTAACAATGTCAACTTCCAAAGGTGCAACCGCAAAGCTTAAGACAGTTGGGCTTCTTCAATACTCTATACATCTTTTTTAATCTTCTTCTGCATCAATAACTTACTTCTATCTCTTTGACTCTCACCTCCGCTATGATCTGCCTTTGTGGAACTCTTCAAAGGCTTGGTCTACAAACAAAAACTCCTCTTAGCTTACCTTAAAATTCACAAGAATCAAACTTGGTAACAATGTCAACTTCCAAAGGTGCAACCACAAAGCTTAAGACAGTTGGGCTTCTTCAATACTCTATACATCTTTTTTAATCTTCTTCTGCATCAATAACTTACTTCTATCTCTTTGACTCTCACCTCCTCTATGGTCTGCCGTTGTGGAACTCTTCAAAGGCCTGGTCTACAAACAAAAACTCCTCTTAGCTTACCTTAAAATTCACAAGAATCAAACTTGGTAACAATGTCAACTTCCAAAGGTGCAACCACAAAGCTTAAGACAGTTGAGCTTCTTAAATACTCTATACATCTTTTTTAACCAGTTTAGATGTTATGATACTCATATAAATGTCAAATTTACTATGATGTGAAGGAAAGATCTTAGAAAGTTAGTCTTCGATGTTCTCCAATGGAATGATTGTAACATGGTCTGTTGATGGTAATAAGAAAGTGAAAACTAGGAGGTGCTCTCAACGGAGGATCCAGAACAGCTTCTAGGGGTAGTGATTGCTGATTGCTGATGTTCTTGGATAGAATGATTGAACAAAGTCTATTAGTGGTAATAATGAAGTGAAAACTAGGAGGTGCTCACAACGTCGGATCCAGAACAGCTCCCAGGGGCAGTGAATAGTAATTTTTACAGTTTAGAAACATATTTTGACGTGAAAGGGTGACGAATTGCCTACAGTGTTTACCCTTGGATCCGCCACAGGGCGGGTGAGAAGAAATGCTGTTTATAGAAGCTCGCATAATAAAAATTGGCGATAATAACGACGAATAAGAAGAAGATGTAATTGAAAATATCCATAATTGTTATATAACCAATGATTGCGTTCATTTAAACGTTTAAAGTTTTTATTTAATTTTTGCAAAATATCCACACTGATAACAACTAATTTGTTTAACTATCGAAAGGCAATTAAAGTTAATTAACTTCATATACATTACTTTGTTTATATTCGTTAAGCAGTAATTTTTTCTGTCGGTAGGTAATTTAAATATCATCCGCGAAATTTCATATGCACATAATCTTCACCAATTTAGATTAGGAGTACCTAATTTTAATTTTTAATTTTACCGATACACGTTGACAATGCCATCGTTTCCAGTAATATCATAATCGTTTGCGAAAATGTGGTCTAGCTTTTGTCGGTATGAATAGATTAAGAAAAAAACAACTAATACGTTATTAGAATAATTATCAATAGTAGATACGGTTTGTATGTAAATTCACTGAGACCTAAAAGATCTATTGAGTCCCCTTTCTTCTAATAGCTCCTTTAGTCCTATTTCCTTGAAGAATGTTAGGTTATATTTTTTGAGTTGTGTCCTGTCTGAACTCTTAGTATAGTCTTACTCTGGCTTAGGCATTTATTTGTCTCACCTGGTTATAGTTTTCCAGGAGAATGGTTGATTGTCTTAGCCCTTCTAGATCTTTCCATATATCAGATTTTGGTATTGCGTTGCCTATTGCTTCCAATATTTCAGCCCCTCTTTTTGCTGGTTCATCTGCTCTTTCAGTGTGTTCTGGAACCCAAAGTAAAGTGACGATGCTGTTTTTGCCTAGTTAGTTGAGATTTTCTAGGCATACCATTTCAGATGAGCTCAGTGCTTTAATAGTTGCTTGACTATCCGAAATGACCATAATCCTTTGCCTTCTAAATCTTTTATCAATATTGAGCTGGGAAATAGGATTTAAATATCGCCTATTTGATCTTGTTTTTTGAGAATATCAGTGATCGATATAAGCAGTGTTGTCGCATTCACCGAAAAATCCGGGAATCTTTTGAAAAAAGTGTAAAACTTTCGTTATTAAAAAAATAAATACGCTAATTATAGTACAAATCAAGTTATTCTAACTGAAATATTCTTCTCGACAGTAGAAACTGTGAACTAATCTTTGAGGTAATTGCGAAATTACCATAAATTTTATAATAACTTACATCGATCAATGGCTGTGTGACTGATATTAATGAGAAAATTACACGCAATCTCAACATAAATTTATAAGAATTTATTTATCGAAGGAAATTGATTGAATTGGGTTATGTCAATTCTATATATCTATTGGTTCTTTGAAAGTATTTTCCAAAAATTTCAATCTAGATACTTCTATTTTCCTCAAAATAACCTTAAGCTCCTTCGTAGTATACTCTTTCTAAAATCAATGTGAAGAAAGAGATTTTCAATCCCATTGATGACAAACGCGAAATACTGTAATTGAGTCACTTTAGTTCTTCTTTCGTCGCTGTTATCACATTTCCTTTACTTGGGTTAATATATTGATGTGATTTCAGCGTTGTCTGCAGTCCAGGATTATGCTCTGAGAGCTCTTGGACGGAGGATATCTACCTTGTACTGATGAGGCGCAAATACGCCGAAACCGGTCATTTGTCATATTTTAGTGAAGCGTCTTATCAAATAGATGTCAAAGATAATAGTTTAATACGATTATAACGCCTTACAAAGTTCTTAAAAATATTTTTCAAGGAACAGAGGCCGTTCACTAAGAAGCAACAACTACTTCTCGGTCTACAAGTGATGTTGTCCCTTCTAATTACAAACCAGAATGGTTGGCTATATCTTGCCGATAAACCGACTTAGAAGTGTAATTCAATGTCTGTCGGAACATATGGCCCGAGAAGTAGTTGTTCCTTCTTAGTTGAACGGTCTATTGGTAACACGCTTCACCAAGATATGACTGTAAATAAGTAAATTTATATTTATTGATGACAATATTTTTTCTATTTTCAGTTATCCTAAAAAGTGCGTCGCGTTTAAACGGAACCGTCTTCAGTGAATTGTTATCTCCATAAAAAAAATCATCTGTTGATATACCAATGGATAGCGATTGCTTGGAAATGGACTTGACTACAAAACAAAGAGACAGCGCGCCTTTGCGTGTGGCCAAATCGGTGTTTTCGATAAGAAGTCTTGTTGATCTTGGGGATGTTGGAGAGAGATTCGATGATAGAGATGGTGGTAATGGAAATGGGGGTAAGTCGAGAAAAAAAATTGTCTAAAATAAATTCAAAAGCTTATATACATGTTCGTCACCCTTGCCCACTTTTTCCCGACTATACTGTATCCATCGAACAAACAGAGCGATCCAAACAACGATAGATGCGTGATCACCATGCGCCTTTGCATCTATTGGCTAAAATAAATATGCCTCCATGCGCTGGCCAATCGGATTTAACTGCAATCGGCCGGCGGAATTCATTGTCCATACAGAGTCGGAGAGATCACGTGCACTATGCATGATACTGTTTTGGAACACTCCGTTGCTTGGATGGACAGAGTATAAGCCTGTGTCATGTTATTGGAGGTTATGTAAGTTAATGGTAACGCAGTTCCAAACAGTTAAGATTAATGCGATGTTTTCTGTTTCATATCTTTTTTTGAAGTGAAAACTTCTTCAGGTGCGTTGAGCACTTTTTTTGGAAGAAGAAAAAGCATGAATTTTTCGATATCGTAACTCTTTTATGCAACATACAATACGTTGGTCATTCGTCACGCGTTTATGCAACACACAATACTTTTGGTTATGCAACACAATTAACAATGAAGCGTATATAGTTTTGCATAAATTATCGTCACGCTTTCCATGAGCTATATGTATACTGTGTATATATGTGTACTTTTTTTTGTAAAAAAATTCCAATTACGATGGGCTTAAGATAAAATTTTTAAAAGGGATTCATTTATTGGTGTTTTCACTTCTGTCGGCAGTCTCATGACTGGACTCTACGTTTTTTTGTAACAAGAACTTATTAAATGTAAAAGTTCGTCTGGGACTGAGCCAAAAACTCAACAAATCTTATCGAACAGCCACCGTATTTCCCTGATATGGCTCTGGTTGATTTTTTTCAATTTCCAATAGCACTTCAAGGCACCCGTTTTTAGTCGTTAGAAGACATAAAACTCAATCGTTTTTTTTTAAATATGCTTAAAAAATATAATGATGATTGGTTTTTGATGTCACCTTCGTTTGCAAACAAAATATAATAACTATTAATTAAATTAAATGATTTATTAGTAACTGCCAATTAGTTTTAATATAATTTATTTTTTTCAAATCAATTTGTTTAATTAATGGTTAGTTCAATTGACGGTTTTTTTTAAATATTAAACAAATTGGACTTAATTGTATATAGTTTTTCAATGTGTGACAGTAAGATTTATTGAAAAGACCCTGAGACTGTGATAATTTTCCAATTTATGCGACAAAAACGTTTGAACTTGAAGATATTGTTCGTCATACCGAAAAAATATTCATCAGACCTTGCAACGGTTGAAAATTTATAGTTTTATTTGAATATTCATTCAACTGTCAAAAAAGCATGCTTCTGTTGATATTTTTAACTATTTAAAAATAAAAAAATATTCTGGTATACTCCATTCCAAGATATTTCGTTTTACCTTTACACCAACATTTTCTTCGAAAAGATAATGCCTAATAGTATGATTATTTTACAACTGAAATGTTTGGCTGGTAAAATAATATTTAGTTTTAGTAGTTAAATTTTACCGAATACGGATCTGTTAGTGTTTCCTTTACAATGAGGAATTTATAAACTTTTATTATTAAGACCAGATACGGAGTCTTTTTTTTGACAAATAATATACAATTTTTGGGTTCTTTGACATACATCCTTGAAAACTTCAATATTTATGACCTTTTGTTCAATTCACAATACAAAATACCTCGAACTTCTGGAGCTGGAGCTTTTTTGAAGTACAGATCCAAGTTTGTAAGCCTTGGTGATAATTTTCTTCCATTCTATCCTATCTCTTGCTGTCGCCTCCTCTTGCCTTTTTTTGGCCTTCCTCGTTCGCTATCTCTGCTAGCTTTGCATACTCTTCTTAGTTGTTTTTCTGTTGTTAATAACATCAACTACATCATCTCTAGTTGTATCCGAGCTGTTTATTTCGTTCCTACTATCGTACCTACTATCCATTCTAGTATCATATTGAACCACGTAATGGTCAGTGGATCTTTTTGTTTTAGTCCAGCATTTGTCCCAAAACTGTTTCATACCTTTCGGTTCACTTTAATCTTCGAAAGGGATTCGCTAATATATATTTTTTGCTGCAAATATACAGCAGAAACATAATTTTCCTTATCAGAGACGATTTATTCCAATCTACGGAGACATATTTAATAACCGTTTGCTACACCTATAATTAGTTCATTTGCGTTAATTACAGTAAATTTTTATTGAATTTGTGAATAATGAAGGTCGCATTTAAATTTTACAAAAGATAACTGACTTATACAGTACATGCGTACAAATATATTTCTTTTATTTTTCAAAAAATTATTTTATATATTTGTTAAAGTCTTAAAAAGTTTCTACCGAAGAAATATCACATGAACGATGCAAAATCAGCAAATAAAAACGATATAGGTGCCCACAAGCCAAAATGTCAAATGTTGTTTACGAAACAATGACGTCACGTTCTTACTTTTTGTGTATATCGCACTGTAGGGTACTGGAGGCGTGCAAATCGTTCTTTCATAAGCACCAATCGTGAGCTAACTATTATCATTATAAAATTTGTAGTTGAAACGTCATATTTTCTAATGAGCGTTGCTTCTCTCGTTTAATGTTTTATTAATTGAGATGGTGGGAATTTGTTTTTTTTACTTTTATCGTGGGATTCAAAAAAATTGGCTAAGGAACTGAAAGTTATCTGATGGTGTTGACGGATCATTTTAACTGAAATATATGAGAAAAATGTATCAAGTTGAGGTTTAATGTTTCGATTCCGAGGGTTTTTTGACCAGGAGTTTGCGGTGTTCCTGTTTTGGCACGTGTCTCCAGAACATCTGATGTTTACTGATGAAATAAACCAAATTAATTTGTTTAAATCTTCATTATGACGTTCAAATTAAAATTAGTGACGCGTTTCGCTACACAGTAGCTTTTTCAGACTAGACCAATTTGATCGTCAGTTCAAAATAAATAATGAAGATTTAAACAAATTAATTTGTTTTATTTCATCAGTAGTATGGATCTTCATCAAGTAAAAGCCTCATCTATTCAATATCTGATGTTTAGTTTGAATCAGCTACTTTCTTCACATCTTCTTTTTAAATTTCATTTGATTTTTTATTTCTCCTGTTATATGATAGTGATGACAATAAATAAATTTTTCTTCTTCTTATTAAAAAAAAATAATTCTGTATATTTCGATAACAACTACTATTAAACTGGAGTCGATACCGGGCCTATCACTTTTTTTTATTAGGGACACGTAAACAGAAGGTAAATTCTTTTTCACTTTTATAGTTCGATAACGAAAAATTAGTTTAAAAGAATTAACCAGTTCTTCGTCTATAAAAATTACTAACAACTCAGACACGCGACAAATGCATCAGTATAATCAGGTTAGTGCCGTCACCCATCAAACCATCATCGTTTTCAGATGTCCTCTATATCACATTCCGATCAGTGGCAGGAATGATCCCTACCAAAAACGCAAATTTGAATTTTTTTCAACAGAATTTGTTAATTTTTTCTTTTTCTCACATTCATATGACTCTTGTTGACATTTATCTTTTTTTAAATGTCAAGCAGTTCCAATCAGTTCCAAAATGGTGTGGGAATGCCTAGGCAAACCCAATGAACTAGGCAAGAACAATATAGTCACCTTACTGTGGATTCCAGAACACACTGAAATAGAAGGAAATGAAATAGCAGATGAACTAGTAAAAAAACACCCTTTTGGGGGCCGGAACCCTTTTGCGGTATCAGCACCAATGTAATATTGGAAGAAGTAGGCAAAGCCGAAAAATCTGACCATTGGAAAGATCTAGTAGGGCTTAGACAATCAAATATTCTTCTGGATGACTACAACCTGTTGAGATCAAATGAATGCATAAGTCAAAGTAAAACTGCACTAAGAGTTTTAACAGGGATCCTACCGGGACATTGTCGCCTGAATGGGTACCTGAAAAAGCTCGAAATAGTGAAGGAAGAAGAATGTAGATTCTGTGGCAAGGCATCCACATATTTGCGAAGTGCAAAGCAATTCAGAATCCTACGGAACAACACCTAGGTGATTACTGGATAGAAGAGGGACATTTACCCAAGTTAAAGCCTGTAGATATTCAAAAATTCCTCCGGGAAACAGGACTAAGGGAGCTGCTAGTTTCTGAACTAAGTAGAAGTAAGGGGGCACAATAGATTTTTTAGGTCTCCGTGAATGTCACCCCAATATACATACATACAAATGTCTCTCATTATGATTACCCTTATCAGTCCAACTCCAACTTTATTCTATACCACTTCAAAGACATTAGAAACTACACTATATTTGAAATATTCTGCTAGCTTTTTCTCTATAAATTTCCTTAATTCCGTAGCCATATTTTGTCCATAAATTTTATTAACCGACCAAAATAAATTGTCAGTGAACTTTTTCTTTCCTGGAAATACCTTCCTATCTCTGAATATTTCCCTTTTTTTGGTCGAGAGTATCTTTAGTTGGTTTGTACTGTTGAACCCTTATTGGAAAAGTACAATGGTTCCGCCTATGATTGTTGTTGGGTCTCCAAATTGACCACACAAACGACGTTATCGAAAGAAATACCGTATTTTTTTGGTTAATTTCTATTAATAATCCTGTAAATATGAATTCCTGAGATAGCGGGACAAAAACCACTAATGGACAGCTTAGGCCACTCGTAAGTGAAGTAATAAATTAAAAACACTTTTTATTGTTTTTTTTTTTGAAAGTGAATCACGTGTTTGTTTTGTGTCGAGTCGACGACGATAATCGTATACTAAAAATTACAAGCATCGGTCGTTACAAAAAAAGTTTTTTAATACTTCCATTTTTAAAAACTACTTTTTTGTGAAGTTAAATTTAGAAATATTATAACTCTTCCTTACCTTCTTTGCTCTTCAATTGGACTTCTATTTTGCTCTCCATATGATACGACACTGGTAGACAGTTGGTAGCAGTCGATTTCAGAGCTTCCTACTTAAGATTATCACACACTTGCCGAACACGACACCGAATGGCAGATCCGGCGACGGAGGGGCTTCCGAGGTTCTGATCCTTTTCGGCAAACGACGCACCGTGCCGTACCGGTACCGGTGCTCCGTGATCCGGCAGCTGTTCTGCGTGACAATAATAATTACAAACAAAATTTGTAAAAGTAAAAGTATGTACACACCACATTCACCCCCTCTATATTTTTATTTTCTAAGACTTGAAAATAAGTCAGACGCCTTCTAGGTCGTATTCGAATTTTCAGCAGTGATCTGCTGTTGTCCTGGTACCTCATGAGAAGTGGATGGTTGTTCAAATTCTTGATTTTGCAAAAGGTTTTCCGGGACTATTCGTTCTACCTCTAGTTCGACTTTTTCCAAAACTGGTAAGTCCTGTAATTGTTCCTGATTCTCTTCAAACGACTATCCTCTATCTGAATGTACATAAGCAGGTGCTCTAAAAGTCTGGAAAAGATCACTCAAGAATTTACGCGGGAATGTCTTTACATGGATAGGCAAAAGGGAAACGTGAAAATTCATCGATAATGATAAAATCAATACTAATCCTATCAAAAGAAGCTGTTGCTTTCACTAATTGGCACACAGGTGCGATACCTGGATAGTGGCACAAATTCTTCAGCAACAACGTTTTCTTTTCCAGGTCCAAACATTATGTCGTATTATGTCTCCATCTTTCAATTTCCTCATTTTTTATTTTGCTTGAATGTTTTTGGTTAAACGTAAAAGCAACAGATTGTTGATCTGTAATGAGTGAAAACGGATTCCTCAATCGCTGAATCTTCTTTTCCAATAGAAGAATGATGCTTTTCAGAATTCGTTAATGGACGTGAAAAAAACGCCACTGGTCGTCCTTTTTGTGATAATGAAGCTGCTATGGATTGCTCCGATGCATCTGTTTCTATCGTGAATATTTCTTCAGTAACAACGACTGTTAGGACCGACCCAATTTAAGTGCTTTAAATACTCATGGGAAAATTATTGGTATTAACTAAACTGCTGATCTTCTTTGAAAAGAGTTTTTAATCCATTTTGAGTAACGGGCACACATTCCTAAAGCTCTCAAAAGTGAAGCAGTATCTGTTGGAACAGGAAGATTCATCAGTGGCTTCAATCGTTCGGTTACTGTACCCTAAGGAAGCACATGCATACAATTGGCATGTATAGGGAGGAACATATCTGTCGGTTGTGCATGGAAGAGGAGGAAGGAATCTTCGAATATGAAGCACTGTCTCATTGGAGATATAGACTCCTAGGACTATAGTATCCAAGAGAGGATTTCTCCAAGAAGAACCTAGTGAAAAGGCTGTTGAGCCTGATAAGGGCTACTGGTCTCTTCACATAAACGGTATAACCAAGAGCACAAAAAGCCTAAAGGCTGAGGTGCCGAACTAATCAATGAATCAATCGATACTATAACTAACAAGATTAAAATTTGTAAAAGTACACACCACAGTTAAACCCGGTGCCATTACATGCCGGCTAGTGAGCAAAATTTACTCAATACCTCAGAATTATTGTCTTCTGCTAATTCTAGATTGTCTCACAATTCTCAGATTGAAACTTGAACTGTATTTATGAAAAAAAAAACAGGACTCCAGTCAATCTTGATTGAACATAATCAAAAGTAATTTTTTTACGCTTAGCTCGATTCCAAGGACGTTCCAATAGCAGGTGTATTTACCAAAAAAAAAACGTTACCCTGTAACTGATGTAATTTCGTTACATTGTCGTACAATGATTACTTAGTTTTATGAAATTTTGGAAAAACGGAAGTAGTAAATTAGCTGTTAATCTTAAAAATTGAAATTCAATTTAGGCATAAAATGGATAACATTAGTCGAGGAGCTGGTCGTGTTGAAAATTGAACATCCTGGTTGTAGTAGGTATTCATATTTATTTATTTACTTACTTACTTACATACTTTTTTATATAGTAGTAAAGGGCTAGAAATGAATGGACAAAAAACTTTTTCACTTTTCGAAATTTTTCTCGAAAACGCCTTTAACGATTTTTTTCAAAATCCACTCGATTTTAGTACCAAATATAAGTAACAATTTTCCTCATATATCATATCACAAAAAATTCGTATTCTCGAGATATAGCACTGGAAAGTACCTGAAGTTGAATAGTATTTAAAAACGGGTCGGACCCGCGACTATATTAAAAAAAATACACGAGTCCATCTCACTAGGCCATGTAATCGCATTAACTGTGAAAAATCATTCATCCTAAACAATCGAACAATAAGTTTCATTTTCAAGGAAAATAGTATGTTTTATCAAATTAAGGCAGGTGTTGAAAAAACATTAAAGAATTATTGTTACCATGCATCGACGGTTATGCAGAGACGGAGGCACCCGTCAAAATACAGCCCGTTATTCTATAACTATTACTATTTTATATTGAAAAATTATTAAATCTAGTTTTTACGTTATTAAAGATACTTTTTTCCTTTCCCCACTCCATAACTTCAGTCCCATGTACCAGTTTTCACCGGTTGACTGTTGTATTCTTCGGAAGCTATCCTACACTGTACGACTCTGCCTGTCTTTTGCAGCCTAAATAATCGCATTCTGACAGTATAAGTTTGGCCGCTTATGTCATTTTACCACATTGTCTGCAGAAAGTTCTTCGTTGTTAGATGTCCTCTCAGTCCCGTATGCATCCTCAAATGTCAGATTTAATAGCCCTAAGTACGGGTTCTGGACCAATATATGGCTAGATCAACAGATTTTTCGTAGCCCTCGATTCGTCAGTGTCCTGGAATCATCCCTTCTTGGTGAACTATCAACATTTCTATAGGAAACTTTCTAATATTTATGTTGTTTTTTTAATCAATTTTATTGACTCCTTTTTTAAAATAAACTGTTGCCGTCTATGGATCGACGACGTAATTGAAAAAATATAACTTAATAATAAAATACTGTGGGATTTGGTCGAGTTTAAGGAAATTTTATCTAGTCATCTTAAATCCACAAAGTTTTGTTTTATATCTTATTGAGTTTTAATATTGGATTTTGGTTGTGGAAAAAAATACCTACAACGATGTACCTATAGAGAGGAAACGTTTCACTTGCAACATAATTTTTTTGATTGTATGGTTATTTGAATTGAATTTAAAAGCAGTGCCACTAAAATGACAAGACAAAATCGACTTTTTCACAAATTTATCTTACGATGGCCATTTTATATGGTTGCCATATGCAAGGACTCGAATAGAAAAAAAAAACTCGATATTTTCAACGAAATTTATTCTCCAGATTAATTCAAATTATTTATAACAGCAAAATTTTGAAAATACCCTCAAAAATAGTACACGCAATGAGTGTTAGTATGTCTGTGAATGAGTGAGTTAGTGATTGAGTGTATGTGGGTGGGTATATGATAACAATGATAATAAAAACAATAACAATTATTATACAGATTTTACAATTCCTTTAAAGCATTCAATAAATATACTTATCCAGTACATGAGAGTGAGTGTATGTGAGATGTGAGTGAATGAGAGTGAGTGTATGCGAGATGTGAGTGAATGAGTGTATGTGAATGTGAGTGGATGAATGTATGTGAGTGGAAGAGTGTATGTGAGATGTGAGTGAACGAGTGTATGTGAGATGTGAGTGAATGAGTGTATGTGAGATGTGAGTGAATGAGTGTATGTGAGATGTGAGTGAATGAGTGTATGTAAGATGTGAGTGTGTATGCTAGATGTGAGTGAGTGTGTGTATGTGAGATGTGAGTGAATGAGTGTATGTGAGATGTGAGTGAATGTGAGATGTGAGTGAGTGTGTATGCTAGATGTGAGTGAGTGTGTGTATGTGAGATGTGAGTGAATGAGTGTATGTGAGTGAGTGTGTGTATGTGAGATGTGAGTGAATGAGTGTATGTGAGTGAGTGTGTGTATGTGAGATGTGAGTGAATGAGTGTATGTGAGATGTGAGTGAATGAGTGTATGAGTGTATGTAAGATGTGAGTTAGTGTGTATGCTAAATGTGAGTGAGTGTGTGTATGTGAGATGTGAGTGAATGAGTGTATGTAAGATGTGAGTGAATGTGAGATGTGAGTTAGTGTGTATGCTAGATGTGAGTGAGTGTGTGTATATGAGATGTGAGTGAATGAGTGTATGTGAGTGAATGAGTGTATGTGAGATGTGAATGAATGAGTGTATGTAAGATGTGAGTGAGTGTGTATGCTAAATGTGAGTGAGAGTGTGTATGTGAGATGTGAGTGAATGTGAGATGTGAGTGAGTGTGTATGCTAGATGTGAGTGAGTGTGTGTATGTGAGATGTGAGTGAATTAGTGTATGTGAGTGAGTGTGTGTATGTGAGATGTGAGTGAATGTGAGATGTGAGTGAATGAGTGTATGTGAGTGAATGTGAGATGTGAGTGAGTGTGTATGCTAGATGTGAGTGGGTGAGTGTATATGAGATGTGAGTGAATGAGTGAATGAGTGTATGTAAGATGTGAGTTAGTGTGTATGCTAAATGTGAGTGAGTGTGTGTATGTGAGATGTGAGTGAATGAGTGTATGTGAGTTAGTGTGTATGCTAAATGTGAGTGAATGAGTGTATGTGAGATGTGAGTGAATGAGTGTATGTGAGATGTGAGTGAATTAGTGTATGTAAGATGTGAGTGAGTGTGAGATGTGGGTTAGTGTGTATGCTAGATGTGAGTGAGTGTGTGTATGTGAGATGTGAGTGAATGAGTGTATGTGAGTGAGTGTGTGTATGTGAGATGTGAGTGAATGAGTGTATGTGAGATGTGAGTGAATGAGTGTATGTGAGTGAATGTGGGATGTGAGTGAGTGTGTATGCTAGATGTGAGTGAGAGCGTGTATATGAGATGTGAGTGAATGAGTGTATGTGAGATGTGAATGAATGAGTGTATGTAAGATGTGAGTGAATGTGAGATGTGAGTGAGTGTGTATGCTAAATGTGAGTGAGTGTGTATGCTAAATGTGAGTGAGTGTGTGTATGTGAGATGTGAGTGAATGAGTGTATGTGAGTGAGTGTGTATGCTAAATGTGAGTGAGTGTATGTATGTGAGATGTTAGCTGTGTCAGAAAACTGCAGATAAACATTCAACATAAGTAATAACCATTGTCTAAATTAGACAATGTAATAACTTAACACAAATGGTGGCTGTTCGATAAGATCAGGACCATTATGTTAGAACCACAGAACTGAATACTAGTTCTGTGGCTAGAGCCATAGTTTTGACATAAACTTGCATTCACAGTGTAGTTGGAGCAAATTTCAATGTTTACCATGAAATGTCACCATTTTATGCATGGAGACTAGACAAGGAGATCGAACTCATACGGGAAAATTGACAAAACCTGTCCTCAAAATCGTCTATCTAAGCAGTTTTTTTTTTCACCGTGGCGTCGCGTATTGTAGATCTTGCACCATTTTAAAACTGTCTGGACAATAACCTTACTTTTTATATTTGACAGTAGGTAAATAGTAAACATTACTTAAACTCGAAAATTTAAATTGTTATAATAAAAATTTATAATGGGCAGGGTGAGCGTTGTTAAAAATCGCATTAATGGTAGTGCTGGTGATATAAGACGAAGACGTGAGCTGAAAAAGTGAAAAATACCAAAGGTAATTGAAAATATTCAAAGATAAATGAAGTAGGAAAGAATATTTATTTAAAATTATATACCTTAGTAAAAATATAAATACATTCAGCTAATTGTTTTACCACCAAACGATCACAATTTTCGATATTTTTGAAAACGGATTTCCTATTCACAATATTTTCCATTTCTATAACCTAACCTCACTTACCTCAACTGTCAAAGAAGTTAGCAGCCAATAAAACATCATGAATTATGATTGGCTGTTATTGGTCTGCCGTCAGATGTTTTGGTGCAAGATTTTAAGTGGCGCCCTCTATCATGACCAGAAATTGTAATACCTTGTATAGTCTCCATGATTTATTGTGTCAATTTTAAAGTTTTATAAAAAGAAAATGTCTAATAAAACTATTATACCTCGAAAATTGCATAAATTCGTGTTTATACTTTTTATAAAGCTCGATCAATAGATATATATATATATATATATATATATATGTATTGTTTTCGTTACGTGGAAGTAAATTTAAATTTAAACAAACAGAAAGAAGGACGGTTAGCGTGCCGAGGTATAATAAAACCACAAAATAAACGGGCTATTGCTAATTTTATTAGATTTTCCTCGTATACGATTGAGACACTTTAAACGTTGAACTTCTCCAAATCATTTTGTTGGTACCTCTACTGCCTATCCGAGGCGAATTAGATTTATTTAGTCTCATTAGCGTCAACACGCAACACCGAGGAGCTAGTGATTTTCATTATTTTCGTGCTTGTTGGACGCGATTTTTGTTTTGTTTCGTTTTTTCTCTTCCACCAATCAATTCCGATAAATCGGTTAATCATGAAATTTAAACAATTAACCAAAAGCTAATTGAAGTCCGTATAATATTGGAGGAAATAGGTAAAAAAGAAAGAAGAAGAAATAGGTAGAAAACGAGAGGATTGTACCAATGGAAAGATCTAGTGGAGACGGATTCAGAAGAAGAAGAAGATTTGAATACTTGCAATACAGAATCCTAAGAGTCAACACCTTATGTATTACTATATGGATGTACCAATCAGCAGTAACAGTTCTTTAATCTTGCAGAGGAATTGTTGCTTTTGAGACAAATGTTGCTACCATCTTTTTGGATAACTTTCATTGGTTTTGGTTCATCTTGGAACACCCAAACAGCTGACTGACGCTTATTTTTGGGTTCACAAGAGTAAATCCAGGAATGCAGGAAAATTGCTGGACGAGTGGCCCGTTTATACCAAGAACGTTTTTCCCAACGTCTTCAGGTATCACATATGGTGTTTCCTCAATTGGAACGGAAGATGAGCAGCGGTTCATGCACTGGTGGTATCCATGCTGGTATCAATCCTCATACTTCTGTTAGAAACATAGCTGAAGAACTGGGAATAAGCAAGAGCACGATACAGAGGATTTCGAAGCAACACAAATGTGGACTGATTTCGACAGAAGATTAGAATTCATATCTCTAATCGATGTTATGATTGCCGACAATCCCTTCCTATTACATCAAATATTTTGGAGTGATGAAAGCCGCTTCCATAATTGGTCGAACGAAAATCCTCACTGGGTTCTTTCAACTCGTTTTCAAGCAATTTGGGGTATAAGTGTATGGTGTGGGATATTCAATGGTCATTTGATTGAGCCATAATTATACGAGGGCACATTGGTATTAAGATTTTCTTGAAAACAAATTACCTGAACTTATGGAAGACATTCCTCTGGCAACAGGTTGGTGCTCCACCTCATAATGCGGAGTATCTCAATCAGTCTTTTCACAACAAATGGATAGGTACTTACGGACCTATAGCTTGGCCTCCCCGCTCGCCCGATCTAACGCCACTGGATTTTTTTGTGCGGGAAATAATTTTGAACACTCACTGTAATTTTTTCTTCGATATTTGTATTTTATTTTAATAAGGAAATTTAGAAATTACAAAATGTTAATAATAATAATAAACCAACATGTATGTTGGTTTCAAATAGAGTGACAAGCAATTTTCAAGAAAAATATACAGGGGGTGAAAGTGAGGGATTATTGTATTGAATTATTTTTTAAATTAAGCGAGATATTGCCTGTAATCGATAACTTGGGACACGCTGTATATATAAAATACTTCGATTCATACATAAAATTGACAATTATTCCTGTCCTAACTCTTTTCCTTACCGGAAAACTGTTAATTAATATCATATTGTCATTTTTTGTATTTAAAAAGGACCTGAAAAACATCCTTATCCGCAGTACCGACATCTTCGTCCGTATTAACGAGGCTCCTTGTATGTTAATTCTCGGTGTGGGTGCTAAACAATTCCGTTTATTGGCCGGTCGTAACAAAAATACCAACTCATTAACAATATTAAATAAATCCACTTCACAATTTTCATTACAATCTGTCATATATTAATTGCATATAAAGGCAATTGTTTAACAATTTTTAATTGTATTCGGCCTCGGGGAAATTATTAAGTTACCTTTGTTCAAAGAGCCGAACCCCACGCAATTTAAAAAGCAGTGGCGCACACATCAACTTCAAATCGAAACATTTTATTTTCTGATTTCCAAAAAATATTTATAGAGCGGTCTAATAATTGGTCGATTGGTGTCTAAATTTGGAAAACAAAACAAATTTCACGGTGAAGTTAAATTAAAAGAGACTGTGGGAAACACCACGATCCGACTTAGCACACTCTGGCCGTCCTCGTTTAAATTGCTGTCGATGATTAAAGAGGATGATTTTCATCTTATCAAATAAAACGCTTAGTTTCCGAGAAGATATAAAAAAAAACCACAATTCTCGATACAATAAATTAAAATTCGTTTTGGTAATATTAAAACGCATGTTTTTCGTATGTAATTTCACGGTGTCAGCTTTTTAGGGGACGACAGGTAAAAATACTCGTTAATAATGAAATAGGAATAAATTGGTAGACGATCTACACCCCTATACATCTCCAAGCAGGTTGCAAAGCGTGTCGCTCTTTTTTTTTTCCATTTTTATATAATAACCGAAAAAAATTTGGACTACTGGAAATAGAAAAAAATTGCTACTTACCCAATATAGTTGTTCGAAAAACAGAAACCAACAACTGTCTTCAAAAATTGGGAAATAAAACTTCTTTTATTTTTTACTTCAACGTTTCGGTAGCTACCTTTATCAAGAATAATTAAAAAATTTTCCCTACCTAACAAAAAACTTAATAATCTATAATATGTTGAAGTTTAAGACTTTAAGTCCCCAATTTGCTATAATTAAACTCCAACCTTTCCTTTTCCACAAAAGACAAACAAAAAACTCTATGAATAATTCTAACAATATTAAATTGACTAAATACAATAAAATTTATGACTGTTTAAATACATCGTGGGTAGGTATATAATGAACATGATGAAACCGACTTCGTCCGGGGGTTTTTTAATAATTTTTAACAGCCTCATTAGTTCATCAGTGCCTAATAAAGTTTACACAGGTAATTAGACGTAAACCATCTGTGAAAATAATAAAAAAAAACGGATATATATCTGGAGGTACTTCGAAATTAGGCAGTCGTAAACTTATATAATAATCGACATATGCTCGGAAATAATTTAAATTGAAATCAATTAAACGTTAAATAATTTTGATAAATATGGTGAAATTGGGAATAAAAATATTAATTGGTAAAAGGTTAACTTATACAATTTTGTCTAATTTTGATTGGGATATCCTCAAGTAGTTATAATATAATATAATATAAGTAGTTATAATAATAATTTATACCATCGATTTTTTTTCATTAAATGCACATCGTGGCGTGAACTGTAAGCCATTTTGTAAAACTGAACAAGGAAGCTTGTCATCAGTCAACGTCATGATCAGTGAACAGCGTTGTCACACATTTAAAGATATTGTATTTAGATTTGTAGTTTTATAAAAATTTAGTTTTCTATTCGTTATTGTTTAATAAAATCTTATCAATTCAACAAGAAGGTTAAGGAGTTTGATTTGTTAAACATACATCAAAAGTTAACATGTCTACAAATATTTTGAATTTTAATAATCAGCATACGCCAAGCTAGACTGAAGAAGACACTTTTGCAGTAGAATATAAGACATCATTAAATTTGTTAAAACTACACTCATATACCGCAAGTGCTGCCACCTTCACTTGAAATTACAAACCAAAAGCTCACTATAATGTATTAATTCATTTTACTAATAAATAAGGCGGCTTGATTAAAAGCCAAATAAAGTAATAATTTTTTCTGGAACTAATTAAAATAAAAAAAGGGTATAGTTCGTGTTTGTATAACAAGATGGCGAAAAACCTTTATTTCACTAGCGCCGACCAATAGTAATTGGCTGTGGGCCTGAGGCCAAGAAATTTCTCGTTTTCTTGATTAGGATTTACGATCAACGTTTGATATTTAAAACGGCGTATATACGGAAAATTAACTTTAATACACACTAAGGGCCGATCGAGATCTATCATTAGCTGCACTAATTTATTTTTATTACTACGACAGAGTTTTTTGTTGTTGTTGTTATTTAGATGTTGGATTATATACGTTGCAACGTTTTAACGATATTTTTAATTATCTAGTCGATTAATTTTTTTTTAATATTATTATTTATTAATTTCCGAACTCAGCTGGGTACCCGTATTAGCTGCAAGAGCAAATAATTTTATTAGTGTCTTTAATTATTATTCAAAGTAATGGTTAATAAGTAAAGTGGGCGGACATTTTTTACATAATTAGGGGGTTATTAGTACATTATTTACCTATATTAATTTACTGCTTTTAATTGGAATTCTGCTGGTCAAATGAGAAAAAATAAATAATATTATTAATATTGTAAGGACAATATCGCATCGTTGGGGAAGTTTGCATCTGTATTCCAGGCAGAATGTTTGCTAATAAATGAACATCGAAAGGGGGTATAGTGTTATGGATTTTATGGAATCGTGATACGATTGTATCAAATTAAATTTAAGATCACGTTTGTTAGAACAAATTCAAATTATTTTTAACAATTCTGATACATCCTGTATACATATTTTGTGTAAGGACGGATGTCAACATTTCATATCTAAAGCTTGATTCATTATAATAATTTTTTTGAATATAATGTCAATAGGGTACACAATCAGAAAGTAATGTTTGTATGACACTATTGTAAATCATGGAATTATGAATATTAAAGTTTATAAAGTTATGAACCAGTGGTAATAATACTCTGATTTTATTTAGTTTGTGAATTTTAGATAGTAATATTATAAATAAATATGTCAAGAAAATGTCAAAGTAAAAATTTAAGTACTTACCCGAAATATTAAATATTGGTTGGTAAGATGTTTTGAAAAGGAAGTGGAAATAAAAAAAGAGGTTGCTAAGGGGAAACTAGGGAGTTGTGGACTGGGGACGTGAGAAGCGTCAGATAATTCCTGTGGGGTGTAAATTTCTTTTCTGGTAGATAAACCAAAAAGAAAGAGTTGAGTATAAAGTGCCAGAACGAGGACTACGAGCGAGTTATGGTATATTCGACCAAATTAGGATAACCTACTCATGTACATGGTGAGATAACCAATTTATTAATATATTGAATTTGCGATCCAGTAAATTTTGTTCGAGCTATATATCATAGTTGATTGATTGATAAATATTTGGAGTAGTCGAATGCTGTGTCCAGGAAGTTGTTAGTTATAACAATTTATTTGATTCACGAATTTAAGGTTTAAAAAAAAACTACCGCATTGAAAGTGATCACAAGTGAATAAATAAGGCATTTAATTGTTGCATACTTACGTTAAATTTGATATCAAATTTACTAATATTCGCATGATACTGAAGTAAATGGTATTAATATTTAATTTAGGTTACTTCCTCATATTTCTGTGAGGAAAGTTACAGATCAGCTGTTTAAGCGGAGCGAACATCACGTTCCGTAATTCGGAGAGGTGTGAATATTAGTGGTAAGAGTATTTCACATTTCTATTATCTTCGACACGACAAAATATTGTAGTTTTGTTATATTTGTAGTCGATGTTATTTTTGATTTCCATATTGTTTTGTTGGTAGTTATTTATTAAACTAAAATCAGATTATATAACTATTTCATTCCTTACGTACAAGAAAACATAAATTAAATAATAAGATTGGAACGCCATCTACGACCGACATCTATAATATCCTTGAAACACGACCTTGAGGTAAGTGTCGAATCTCTTGCTGAGAAGCCGTGGCTAAAATATATGAGGAGGAAACCGCCTCTCACATTATCTTCGAATTTGAAGCACTATCTCATTGGAGATATAGACTCCTAGGTCTAGAGTATCCAAGGAAGGATTTCTCCAAGAAGGACCTAGTGAAAAAACTGTTGAGCCTGATAAGGTCCACTTCTAGGTCTTTCTTTCACGTTTCCAGTTGCTGGATATCTACGGACACTTTCACTGACTTGGAAAAAGTCCTCTGAAGACTATCCGCCTCAATCATATACCGTATATTTCATATTTTCGTCTCTAAAACATCTTTTGTCACATCTTTCGTTGTCGTTACGCCGCCAATTTCTCTCGCGTCGATGAGATCGCTGATCCATCGGTATGTTCTTTCTCGGTAACGTTTCCGTCGTCGCCAATACAAAAAAAAATTGTTAAGTAATTTCTTCTTCAAAGCAGCAGCACCTGAAACAATTAAATTTATAATTCAAATTCAATACACGGAAGCATTGTAGCGTTACTTTTCGACAAAACATTCTCTAATTAAAGAGTTTTTGTCGATACTATGGCGTTCCGCCTCAAATCTTCACAAGTTCATTATCGAATCGAAGAAGCTTTTTTTTCTCCTCCTTGTCGTCACTATTTACTTTAAATGTTGCTTTACCATAGGCGCAGCACGAGGTTCTAACAAAAAGTGCAAAATATTAAAATTAGAAATATTAGGAGGAGGAAATTGGGAGCTGAAGTTCATGTTGCCATACCCAGATGCATCTTTAGGGAAGGAAGTATAAAGACCAAAAAGTCCTTGTGTATCCTTATGTAAGAAAACATCTGGAGCAGCGTGCAAGAACACAGCAAACTTCAATAAAAGGAGGCAGTAGCTTTACACATAGTCGTCGACTGCGAAACTCTGATTCATTGGAGATATGAACTTTAGGATCGTCCAAGGGAGGATTTCTCCAAGAAACATAAACAGGGCAACCATGAGCACAGAAAGCCAAAGGACTGAGGACTTACTGATCAAATCAATCAATCCAGGAAATCCTGTTTTGTCTTATCTTCGTACACTGTTGTGGTTTTATGCTCTCGATTTTTATTTTCAATATTTTGTTTAATCAAGTACCCCAGTAAGTTCCTATTGAAACGATACTGGTTGAAACAATGCCTAGTTACAGTCAACGAAAACAAAACAATCGTTGAACAAATCAATGAAATAAAATATCTTGGAGAATCCCCTATCAGGAAATCTGGATATATAAAAAAAGATACGGTAATTAATCGGTAGAGTGCACCACTTTCACGCAATTTCTATAAATTCGTTGAGGTGTAGTACCGACGTGTTTTCCTGGGAACACAATCATTTTTATGACGAATGTTTCGTTTCTGATCACATTCAGAAGTGTGTGTTTATAAATTTTCAGGTTATGTTTAATAAATTAGTACCAAAAAAGCGACTCCTGTGCTTTGACAGTTTTACGTCAAATTGTATAGTTATCTTTATTTATTCATTTCTATTGTTCTAACCAAAGAACTAGTGCTAAGTTCTGTGGTTCTAACAAAAGCAAACATAATTGAATATGACACATGACAGCAACTGTCACCAATGGAAGTTATAGTTATATTTTGACGTTTTAGACATCGCTGGAAAGGTGATCGAGCGATTTTTGTATTATTTATACGACAAAGTAAAATGCAAATCAAATGAAACTCACTGTGAAGCCTTATTGCTATAATTATATATGTTAAATGGAAAATAAAAAAGCTGTCGATATATATTTAAATCTTGTTTGAATAGTTAATTAAATAATAAACTAGACTCTACTAAATGATTACTAAACTTAAACGAAAAGATTAATCGTCTTGCCGCAACCGCTGCTTTGCATGAATTACTAATAAATTTCGACTTGACTAAAGTATTTCTCAATTTAGATGCGGAATCAGATTACTTGAAGCTTTTCTATTATCAGCCTGATAGTTTTATTACTGGCGATTTCACTTCAACTGCTACCGAGAGTTAATTGTCCTGAGTAATTATACGCAATGAAATACAGGATTTTTATAAGAGCTAGCTGTTTTCGAAGTAGAAGAATATCAATAGATACTAGATGGTTTCCGAGAGGTTATAAAGCTACGTTTCGACTCACAGCGGTGGTACAAATAAGTTCTAGTTGGTCTAAAACAAAATTACTAGATTGGGCCGAGTCTAAAAATATCAATATTCAAGTGTAATAAATACCAAATAAAGAAACATAGGGACATCACCCTGAATAACAAATTTTATTTAATTTAGAATAAACCAGACGCTGATATGCAAAATAGAGGTCAGAACAACAGTTTAAAATATTGCAAAAAATATTACACAGGAAACGAGTTTCTAAATAACAATTCCGCTGAGTCGGAAGAAACCCACGCACTAGGAAAAAAAACTGATTTAGCAAATTCTGCTGAAGGGTGGGTAGACCAATCAGAAATTAACATGTGAACCAGAGTAAAAAAGCTGACTTTGGGAAATGCACAAAGCCAGGGGAAAATGGAAAGAAAGTGGCAGTTGAACGGAAGTCACGGTTGCTTCTGGTTGCGAGTTCGGGTTCGCGAATAGCGGGTTTTTGGGGTGCTCTAAGTATTAGATTAATTTATATTTAAAAGTGTTTGAACTTGGAAAAACACTGGTGCCGTGTTACACAAGAGTGACTTATGTACAGTACAGTTCAGAGGCATTGAAATGGTTTGGTATAAAAGTAAAATAATGGATCTCTAAATGATGTAATTCGGATTTGGAATGAAACAATGAAACTATCGCTTTCGCTCACGTCCAGCCACTGAGCATTGGTGAACCAAATGGCATACGTGCCAAATGGCTGCTGTCTATAAAGTGTAGATTCCGAGTATTTAAAGTTATAAATTTGATAACCATTGACAGTTCAAAACCGAAATAATAAAACTCGTACGTATTGTAACTATATTTACAGTATGTTCTAAGCTAAGAGGCTTAGCGACCTTGGCACCTCAGCCTTTAGGCTTTTTGTGCACTTGGTTATACCGTTTATGTGAAGAGACCAGTAGCCCTTATCAGGCTCAACAGTCTTTTCACCAAGACCTTCTTGGAGAAATCCTCCCTTGGATACTCAAGTCCTAGGAGTCTATATCTCCAATGAGACAGTGCTTCACATTCGAAGATAATGTGAGAGGCTGTTTCCTCCTCTTCCATGCACAACCGACAGATAGGTTCCTCCCTATATATGCCAATTGTGAGATATGTCGGTATTTCTTTTGCGAAATCCTCTGAGCCACTCTTTTCCTGCGATTCCTTTTTCACGATTAAATCTATATGATCTAGTTTATTTTTTTCCGCAAACTCATAAGCTAATTGCCTCACTTCGGTTATGGTTAAACCAAACAGTCTAGATTCAAGATATTTTAGGTGTTTTTTACCAACTCTTTCTCTGTTTGGGAATCAAAAGTTATTGAAAATCGGCCCAGACTTTTCTCTCCTCCTTTAACTCTTTTATTCTTATTAGCAGCTTTACGTCTAAGAGTTGCTTGGGGAATGTTATACACTTGAGATGATTTTAGCCATCCTATTCTCTTTTCTTGTACATCTTTTATAGCTTGCTGCATAGATGCTTCATCCCAGGACTGTCTATTAGACGTCTTTCTGACGTAACTCCCAAACATGGTCATCTGTAAAAAAAATCGAATTACAATAATTATAAATCATTGTGCCAAAGAGACTAGAAATTGTACTGCGTGTAGTATAAAATGACATACTATGCCATTTTAACAACAACCACAATATGTCATTTTAAATGCAATGTTACATTTTCAATATATAGATTACTATTGATAATGTTAAAGTTGCTATTAAAAAACTTACTCACCAATCAAATGTTCACCGTTCACATATAACAATAATTAATGCAAACACAATAATAATAATATCCACGCATACAAAACTTTCTTGCCACTGAAACATAACCTACACAATAAAACCGTTAAATAAACCTGGAGAGATCTGTAAATTTATAGTATATTTTAATAGAGTGTTTGTTACTTAGTACAGTTACCGAATAAGAGATGCCGCTTGTAGTTTCCTATATAGAGCAAGTGTGTCATTTTAGCAACTATGTCATTTTAGGACACTTTCCCCTACCACATCAACGTTCCTTCCTGACTGCATGCTTCCAACCCATCCCAGTTTAACTGGATATGGTATGATTGGTTGTCGTTAATTGTGGCCAACATGTTATCACTTCTCATTTCAAGAAGCGAGTTTGTGATAACATTTGTAATTCTGGAATGACTATGGCAACAGTTATGCCCATTCTTCTGCGCAGATAAAAGAACTAGACTATAGTGTCAGTGAGTATTCACTCCAAAAAAACAAACAATAGATTACAGGAATCTTCTAGTAATTTGACAGCAAAGCAAACAAGAAGAATTTAAACTGTTTACCAACTTGGAAGAACAAAAATTACTAGAATAATAAAAAATTGTATGTTTTTCGTTTGGTTGATGCACAATGTAAGTTACTAACTTAAACGTATCGATTTGCAGGTTAAAAATTTTTAAAAATTGCATAAATTGCCGGAGTGAATACCAATAAAAAAAAAGTTAATCTATTTCACGTTTCATCCATCAATATCAGAAATCTAATATATATAAACAGACTGTGCACACAATCTTGTACAATAATAGCCGTCCAGTAAAATACTTACCGTGTAATAAAACAAAGCACGTCCAACTTTATAAGCGATCCAACTGAAAAATGACACCAGGCCTATACTTAGTGGTTTTTTCCAGCCAAACCGCATTGCACACGCGTTACCGAGAATATTTTCTTCTTCTTCTTTTTTTTTGTTCTCATTACCGATAAGTATATTGATTGAACACGGCAAAATTACGACGAGTTCGGTTTTTTAAGCGCCATACAATATATAACTATCCTTTAAATGTTCTCCGAGAAAAAAAAATTATTGTGCTATATTTACGCTTTGTTATGTTTATTGTTATGGTCGCTAGTATTTTCTACCACCTACTTGGTTTATATTATCGAGGTATTTTTCTGATGAATTGTCGGGTTATCGGTGGGAAAAATAGTGTGAATTTCATCCAGTTTTTATTGTATGATTACTTCTATGTATTTACTGACCTCCCACGGACTTAATAACCTCAAATTGTTTAGAAAAGGCGTGTAAAGGGCGTGCTGGAAGCACGTTATTACTTCATACAGCATTTTTCATCGAGAAAATACACATATTTTAGATACGACGATTAGTACTTATGTATAGCTTTGGATGTTATAATTCATGGTAACTATAATAGTACTTGGCTTCTTTTTTTATTTTTGACGTCTTCACTCGATGAGGAAGGTTTTTTAATTGACAACACAAATGGTTCTGTTTTAATTTCTGAAAAAATTAATATTGTTAGCAACAAGATAACATTGAAGTTGATAATAATGACACAAAAAAGAAAAGAAATTGTATAAACCGAAGAAAAATTAACAACTACTACTTACATGAATCTTGGACAGGAACCAAACACTCCCAAGTATCTTTCAAGCGGAAATTCACGCCATAAGAAAGTGTTCCCAGTTCAATATTGATCAAGGGTATAGAACACTGTACACTGTTTACACTACCACTACACCAACACTTTACACTCTCTTGGTTTGAGTTTACCTTCAGTCTCTGAAGAAGATAACTTGGTTATCTAAACGCGCGTAAGATAGTGTAAAGTGTTAGTGTTGGTGTAGTGGTAGTGTAAACAGTGTTCAGTGTCAAGTATCGCCAACGGTTCCAGAATTCCCAGCTTAGAAGGATATAGAAGGCAAAGGATTATCATAATGTCGAATCAGTTCCAAAATTGTATGGGAATACCTAAGGAAACTCAATGAACTAGGCGAGATTAATATAGTCACCTTACTATAGATTCTAGGACACACTGAAATTGAAGGAAATGAAATAGCAAGGAAAGGGGCTGAAACACCTTTTTGGGGGCAGGAAGCCTTTTGCGGTATCAGCTCCAATATAATATTGGAAGAGATAGGCAAAGCCGAAAAAAATATTGTCGCCTGAATGGGCACCTGAAAAAGCTCAAAATAGTGGAGTAAGAAGAATGTAGATTTTGTGGTATGGAAGGAGAAACCTCCATCCACTTACTTGCCGATTGCATAGCAATTCAGAATCATAGATCTAGGTGACTACTGAATAGAAGAGGGACACTTACCTAAACTAATGCCTGCGGATATCCCAAAATTCCTCCGGGAAATAGGTTTACTAGTCGCTGACATTTTCCTGAGGATCTGAGTAGAAGAAATGGCACAATAGATCTTTTAGGTCTCACTGAGTATCACCCCGATACATATTACATGCATACATAATCCTGAAGAAAACTAACCACAATTTAAAAAAAAAACTAATCTTTCATTTATGTTTTAATTAAAATAAAATCGCATTTGAATGTATATTAAATATCTTATTTATGTTAAAAGACACTAATTTTTGTTTCTTAAGCGTTTTTGCATCTAAAGGAACAAGTTGTAGATGAAGAAACAACTACTACTCTGACACAATTTATCGTAAAAAAATAAATAAGGGATAGATTTAGTAAAGTTTCTATGAAATATTAATACAGAAAAACACAGTCGCTTTCTTTGTACGTGCCTAATTGTTCGTGCTTAAGTACAACATTATTATTATTGTTATTATTCGAGTATATAAAGAGGAAAAAATTTAATATGAACTAATTGAGGACAGTGTGTCAGCTGCTTTTGTAATTTTTAAGAAATTACGTTATAAGTTTTAAAACGGTTTCTTAGAAAATATTAAGTCGATTTTAAATGGCTGTAATAACGTCAAGATTCCTCACGAAGTGTAATAACAAAATAATACCGCTTTTTTATTAACTAAAGATGTATTTTATTCTGTTTTGAAATTGTGTGAAATTTTTTTTTCGCTCAAGATAGTTCGTAGTAACATTGCAACTGGATACCGATTTTTATTTACACTTTTTTCTAATAAAAGGTCGAAGGAAGTTTTTCTTCTTCGAAGGAATAAATTTTTTCGCATGCATTTAGAAATATACTCCAAACTAAAAATATTTATGACAGGTTAGAAGAAACTGGAGAGGTTCGTCCTAAGAGGAGCACATGACGTCCAAAAATCATTACCGCGGATCAAGAGGATGACATTTTAATTCAAGTTGCTGAAAATCCTGAAGTTAGTACACGGAGATTGGCAGCAGCAAGAGGAATAAGTCAATCTTCCATATCCAGAAAACTCAAGAAAGAAAATGTAAGACCGTTTCATTTTACCCCGGTGCAGAAATTGTTAGCCACGAAGAGAATTTTCAGAATTTCTTCTTAATGAACACAGGTCCAATCGGAATTTTCACCCTGTATAACTCTAAAAACAACAAAGTATTCAATACAAAACTGAACATTTTTTGGTTCCTTTAAGGAAACGGTGAACACATTTTTAAACTGTAACCTAATCTAATTACGAACACTCTGGATAAACAAACTTAATTTTATTATTTTTGGCAAGACCTATGCATTCTTCGTGAACGTAGACGAAGCAAATTATGCACAGCTTCATATCTTTTTGTTCATTTTCATGACAAAGTTTGCAGTACCAGGAATCTTTGTTTTTTTCCGCGATTAAGGTCTGTACAGAATTTTTATCACGGTCCTCTTCAGCTTCTCTATTTTGTTGCTTTTTTATTTTTTCCTTGTTGAAAACGCCTCTTTTAACCACCAATGCTTTTCCTTACTTGCTCCTCATATGGTGTTCCTAGCATCTCTATAAAACTCATATAATGTCCTTCTTTTTCTTCCGTTTCTTTGCTAATTTCTTCATGTAATTTCTCATTCTCATCTTGTTGTTTTGTAAAATCTTCCTTACTTTGTTTGTTTTCCGACTGTGCCACTTTTTCTAAGAATCCTTGTTCAACTGCATCTTCTTCCCGAGTTATATCTTCCTTTTTGTTCGTACTTTTCTCCTTATCTTCCATTCGTCTTTCTTCCTCTGATGTAAAAGTTTCAGATAACGTGTCACTATACAAAGATATTCATCACTTGAACTGTCACTATCGCTAATTGATGAAGTCCACATTTTCTTAGGTTTTCGTTTTTATAGTCTTGTTGGTTTTCCTAGCTTTGGAGGTGACTGTTTTTTCCGCGTTTAAGGTCTGTAAAGAATTTTTATCACGGTCCTTTTCAGATTCTCTATTTCGTTGCTTTTTTATTTTTTCCTTGTTGAAAACGCCTCTTTTAACCACCAATGCTTTGCTATTGATGGCCTGTTTTCTTTACTTGCTCCTTATATGGCGTTCCTAGCATCTCTATAAAACTCATATAATGTCCTTCTTTTTCTTCCGTTTCTTTGCTAATTTCTTCATGTAATTTCTCATTCTCATCTTGTTGTTTTGTAAAATCTTCCTTACTTTGTTTGTTTTCCGACTGTGCCACTTTTTCTAAGAATCCTTGTTCAACTGCATCTTCTTCCCGAGTTATATCTTCCTTTTTGTTCGTACTTTTCTCCTTATCTTCCATTCGTCTTTCTTCCTCTGATGTAAAAGTTTCAGATAACGTGTCACTATACAAAGATATTCATCACTTGAACTGTCACTATCGCTAATTGATGAAGTCCACATTTTCTTAGGTTTTCGTTTTTATAGTCTTGTTGGTTTTCCTAGCTTTGGAGGTGACTGTTTTTTCCGCGTTTAAGGTCTGTAAAGAATTTTTATCACGGTCCTTTTCAGATTCTCTATTTCGTTGCTTTTTTATTTTTTCCTTGTTGAAAACGCCTCTTTTAACCACCAATGCTTTGCTATTGATGGCCTGTTTTCTTTACTTGCTCCTTATATGGCGTTCCTAGCATCTCTATAAAACTCATATAATGTCCTTCTTTTTCTTCCGTTTCTTTGCTACTTTCTTCATGTAATTTCTCATTCTCATCTTGTTGTTTTGTAAAATCTTCCTTACTTTGTTTGTTTTCCGACTGTGCCACTTTTTCTAAGATTCCTTGTTCAACTGCATCTTCTTCCCGAGTTATATCTTCCTTTTTGTTCGTACTTTTCTCCTTATCTTCCATTCGTCTTTCTTCCTCTGATGTAAAAGTTTCAGATAACGTGTCACTATACAAAGATATGTCATCACTTGAACTGTCACTATCGCTAATTGATGAAGTCCACATTTTCTTAGGTTTTCGTTTTTGTAGTCTTGGAGGTGTATTTTCTATGAAACCTTGTTGGTAGTTTCTTCGCTGACATTATCCTGAAGGCACTGGTTGTGGTGAAATATCTCTAAAGTTATCAATTGTTCTCCTGCTATTAATTTCCAAAGAGCCTGTTTGTTCTGAAGTTTTTTGTAGCTGTTCTTCCTCGGAACCAATTTTTTCAATTGGTAATTCTGTACTCACCTAGTTCATTGAGTTTGCCTAGGCATTCACACACCATTTTGGAACTGACTAAACAAAAGCTCAGTGCTTTAATGGCTGCTTGGCTAGGCTATTAATAACTTTAAGTTAAACTGGACATGATAGTATCTTTCCAGCCAGGACTCCTCGCCTAATTAAAAAAGGAAAGAAAGATTATTTTATCGAGCAATATATAAAGTTAAATTTAATAGTTCGCATAGCACTTAACGTCAATTTAAATAAAAAACAATGTTGATTATATTTCGACTTTCACACAGATCTATTTACCAATATAAGATGAAATGAATAAAAAAACTAAATTAAAATTTAGTGGTCCTAAAAGTCGTTCTGAAAAATTTTGTTTATTTCAAATATACTTAAAAGATAATGAATTGAAAATATTAAAAAAAAATCATTACCTTTTGAAAGATATTGGACTTTATTAAGGTCTAGTGAATATATTAATATTGTATCAGGGCCTGATTGTATACCTGGCGCCGGTGGGGTTATATATCATCTTTTTATTGGTCCTTATGCTTACATTTTTACCAGGGAAGATCAATTAATATATGGGAAACAAAAATTTACTTACTTCTTCTACCAGCTTTATCCAAACATCAAAAAAAGAATTCTATTCTTCATTTAACAAAAAACTTTCTGTATACTTTTAGATCTCAGCGAATGTCACCTCAGTATACACTTTGCTTTAACAATTAACAATTATTATCAAATTAAGACTCTGTAATCGTCTTGGATCTCCAGCAATCGAGTAAAACACCCGGAAACATTTTTTTTCGTATTATTAAAACCAAATTAATTCCAAATTTCCGCACAAAACAAAAACATCTTCGACAAAGAGTGCAAAAATTCTCACGCTTTCTAAGACAAAAGAACTACCCATAATATTAGGTTTATAGACAAAAAAGGAGGATCTACATTTTTAATGGACATGTCATACGCTATACCGGATGTCCTTATGAAGTGTCATTAGAGAAATACAGAAATCAAAGACACAACCGCAAAATGACAAGCGGCGCCTTTGGAACTAATTTTAGACCACCCTAGCGCCCGTTGAAAGGCCAGCAAATTGGTTTAATAGTCACTATTGCTGTGTTTATTTACAGTGGCGTACCATACAAAAATTTATTTGCATAGAAAAATTTTTTACACTGCGAGTTTTAAGATTTAAATTTTAAGATTAAAATTTAAATTCCCCTTTCAAGAATCAAATTATTTTTATAACCTACTGTCTCTTACGTAACAAATTGATTATAATATCGATTAGTTTTCCAAACAATCCCAATCCCCTATGGAGTTATTAGCATACATTTATTAAAGCAACGTTTGAAACATTCATAATTTATGCCCAGCACACCACTGTATACAAAGATGATTAATCGGTTTACCCAAATAAGGCAGTCAGCAGATGATCACTGGCCAATTGAGTAGGTACTGTTGTTGTATGATTGATAAATAATGATTGATTGTTGCATTTGTTAATTCCACAACGTTGGACAGTTGAAAAATTGTTGCAATATACAGTTTACGAGCAGTAATGACTTTTTCGTTAATAAGTAATAATAATTAAATAGTCTAAACGGTATCGATAGTGACGACGAACCATTTTCTTTGAAGTAGAGTACCACCCAAGTGAGACCAGGAGCAGCCGGCGGTCAATTATTAACCAAAGATGATATCAGAAGTACAATTAATACCATTATGAACATTATTTACAAAATTTGATAAATGTTTACTCGAGTTTTCTCAATTTGTATAAAATGTTCTGACTCCATTTCTTCAAGTACTCTTCAAGTACTGCAGGAGACTCCTGGCTTCGTTATATTGTATGAAATTTTACTTTTTACTTCCTTTTTATTGTTGACGCTCTCCGCTACATAACTTTTGTCAAACACATTAGATTTTTTGGGTTTATATCCGTCAATTCTTCTTTTTAAACATGCTCGAAGCTTAGGATACTTGGAAATATCTATGTTTTCCTCTATGAAAAGGGTAGACCTCAGCATGGAATAAACTTGATGGAGACTTCAATACTGCAGATTTTTCGTGAAAGTATGCCAAAAGCACGGTTTCTAAAACTGCAGTAGCAGTCTTTGTTTGGCACTATTTTTTGAAGTATTGATACTCTGCTTCATACCTCTTCCTTGATAGACAAGCGACAGACAAGGATGATTTAATTTAAAGATAATTTTTTCTTCATCGTTTTTTGTGTTTGTGTTATTTTCTTTGGCTTTAGGTTGTTCTTCTGATTTCTTATTCCCGTTATCTTTACTAAGTAATGTATGAAAATATGCCTGTCTGAACTTTTTAATGTCTCTTGTTCATTCACGTTTGACCTTGTAGCCTCTTCGCCATCCGATGGTGCCTCGTCTTCAGAAGAAAAGTTTTCTGTTAAAGTCTCGCTGTATAAAGACATGTTATCATCCGTTGATGAGGAGCTATTTGATGACGACCATTTTCTCTTACTTTGGTGTTTTGGTTTGATTGGGTACTTGGAGATCTTTAACTGGGGGGGTATTTTCTATGGATCTTTGATTAGTTCTCTGTTGAAGTCCGGAACGTCCAGGTTGGGGTGTGGTTTCCCTTCTAAAGTCTTGGTTTTCTTTTAGTCTGCCGCTTCCTTCCATATTATTGTCTTCCACAAGTTCTCGGTCTGTTAATATGCTAGGAGCAAAGGCCACTTCGGGAATAGTAAGTGGATATATATTTGTAGCAAAGAAACCTGATATTATATTTTGTGGGGTTACTGCCTTGTCTCAAACGATAGTAAACTATCTATCTATAGCGTCGAAAACGTATGACACCTCTTCAATCTCTCTGGAGAGACTAACAAACACAGATTTGGCTCGTAGTGCTGTAAGTACGAAATATTTAAGTATTGACCGTCCTCTATTAGCAACTAAGCTAAACTTTTTAAAATAGCAGCAGATGAGCATATTACCAGCATGGGCATATTCACCGCACCTACTTACTCATCTTCATTTGGTCCATACACTATTATAAAGACTTTCTTGTTTTTGCTCTCATCATTAAGTTCAATTGATAATATTCGTTAAGTTGACTATTTGTTGTTCCAATTTTTCAATTCCTCCAGCTGCTCTAACCGTTTCTGGCACTCCACTATATATAAGTATGTTGCCATTTTCCATTTTCATCATACCTTTTCCTTTTTTTTTTGTTTCAGTAATTGCTAGTAAGTCTAAACCTCTATCGTCAAACTCTTCTTCTTTACCTGATATACTTCTTATGTTCGAAGTACCAATCTTAATTATTTCTTGTTTTTCTCAAACCTTTTCCGTATTTTTCGCCATTTTCGTTACTTGCATCTCTTATCTTATTATCACTCATGTGATTACATTCGATAGTATTCCTCTCCGCCTCTCCTTATATCCGTATTCGCTTTTTCTTCACTCTCTTTTTCCTTCTTTTCTTTGTTTAAAATAACTATTTTTTGTTACTACTCCATCTAGGGAAAGTATTTAACCTTTTTGCAAAACTTTCTCAGAAAGGTCTCTCAGAAAAATGCGTTCTGAATACATTAAAAAAATCTGGAAATCGGTTGACCCTGAAGGCCGTCCCTGCAACTTCCCGCTAAATTCAATTTTCAAACGCAAGCGATTTTGTCGCTAGTTGCGATGTTTTTGAGCTCTCCGACCTCAAAGATAAAGCTATTCGATGCTTTTGAGCTCTTCGAGCTCAAAAATTTAATTATAGTGTTATTTTGAGATCTCCGACCTCAAAGATGAAGCTATTCGATGCTTTTGAGCTCTTCGAGCTCAAACGTCTTATCAAAGTTCGATGAAACACGTTCTTTTAATTTTCAAACTGCTATAAATTTTGAATGAATCGACCGATTTTCACGCGGTTGGCGGCGATCGATGTAGTTTTTTGAGCTCTATGAAAAATTTGAAACAAAAAAATTAATCTGATGAAACATTTCGGAGTTATTACAAAAAAACACTTTTTTCGATTTTTTTCGACAACGATATCTCACGAACGCATCAACCGATTCTGACGCACTTGGTGGCGATCGATGCGGGTTTTCAAGGTTAAGAGCTGATTAATTTTTGAGGTAGATCTGTTCCGCCAATTCGGAGATATTTTGAAAAAATGAAGAAAAACTTTTTTCCCCTTTTTTTGCAATTACTCTTTATCTACAGGTCCGAATTGGTTCCAACTCACAGGAAATCTAAGTTTGGTGAAGCCCTTTCGAATGACACCAACTGCGATCAAATCGGTCAAGCCGTTCAAAAGTTATAAGAGGTTTACACACACACACACACACACACACACAGACACAGACACAGACACAGACACAGACACAGACACAGACACAGACACAGACACAGACACAGACACAGACACAGACACAGACACAGACACAGACACAGACACAGACACAGACACAGACACAGACACAGACACAGACACAGACACAGACACAGACACAGACACAGACACAGACACAGACACAGACACAGACACAGACACAGACACAGACACAGACACAGACACAGACACAGACACAGACACAGACACAGACACAGACACAGACACAGACACAGACACAGACACAGACACAGACACAGACACAGACACAGACACAGACACAGACACAGACACAGACACAGACACAGACACAGACACAGACACAGACACAGACACAGACACAGACACAGACACAGACACAGACACAGACACAGACACAGACACAGACACAGACACAGACACAGACACAGACACAGACACAGACACAGACACAGACACAGACACAGACACAGACACAGACACAGACACAGACACAGACACAGACACAGACACAGACACAGACACAGACACAGACACAGACACAGACACAGACACAGACACAGACACAGACACAGACACAGACACAGACACAGACACAGACACAGACACAGACACAGACACAGACACAGACACAGACACAGACACAGACACAGACACAGACACAGACACAGACACAGACACAGACACAGACACAGACACAGACACAGACACAGACACAGACACAGACACAGACACAGACACAGACACAGACACAGACACAGACACAGACACAGACACAGACACAGACACAGACACAGACACAGACACAGACACAGACACAGACACAGACACAGACACAGACACAGACACAGACACAGACACAGACACAGACACAGACACAGACACAGACACAGACACAGACACAGACACAGACACAGACACAGACACAGACACAGACACAGACACAGACACAGACACAGACACAGACACAGACACAGACACAGACACAGACACAGACACAGACACAGACACAGACACAGACACAGACACAGACACAGACACAGACACAGACACAGACACAGACACAGACACAGACACAGACACAGACACAGACACAGACACAGACACAGACACAGACACAGACACAGACACAGACACAGACACAGACACAGACACAGACACAGACACAGACACAGACACAGACACAGACACAGACACAGACACAGACACAGACACAGACACAGACACAGACACAGACACAGACACAGACACAGACACAGACACAGACACAGACACAGACACAGACACAGACACAGACACAGACACAGACACAGACACAGACACAGACACAGACACAGACACAGACACAGACACAGACACAGACACAGACACAGACACAGACACAGACACAGACACAGACACAGACACAGACACAGACACAGACACAGACACAGACACAGACACAGACACAGACACAGACACAGACACAGACACAGACACAGACACAGACACAGACACAGACACAGACACAGACACAGACACAGACACAGACACAGACACAGACACAGACACAGACACAGACACAGACACAGACACAGACACAGACACAGACACAGACACAGACACAGACACAGACACAGACACAGACACAGACACAGACACAGACACAGACACAGACACAGACACAGACACAGACACAGACACAGACACAGACACAGACACAGACACAGACACAGACACAGACACAGACACAGACACAGACACAGACACAGACACAGACACAGACACAGACACAGACACAGACACAGACACAGACACAGACACAGACACAGACACAGACACAGACACAGACACAGACACAGACACAGACACAGACACAGACACAGACACAGACACAGACACAGACACAGACACAGACACAGACACAGACACAGACACAGACACAGACACAGACACAGACACAGACACAGACACAGACACAGACACAGACACAGACACAGACACAGACACAGACACAGACACAGACACAGACACAGACACAGACACAGACACAGACACAGACACAGACACAGACACAGACACAGACACAGACACAGACACAGACACAGACACAGACACAGACACAGACACAGACACAGACACAGACACAGACACAGACACAGACACAGACACAGACACAGACACAGACACAGACACAGACACAGACACAGACACAGACACAGACACAGACACAGACACAGACACAGACACAGACACAGACACAGACACAGACACAGACACAGACACAGACACAGACACAGACACAGACACAGACACAGACACAGACACAGACACAGACACAGACACAGACACAGACACAGACACAGACACAGACACAGACACAGACACAGACACAGACACAGACACAGACACAGACACAGACACAGACACAGACACAGACACAGACACAGACACAGACACAGACACAGACACAGTCACAGACACAGACACAGACACAGACACAGACACAGACACAGACACAGACACAGACACAGACACAGACACAGACACAGACACAGACACAGACACAGACACAGACACAGACACAGACACAGACACAGACACAGACACAGACACAGACACAGACACAGACACAGACACAGACACAGACACAGACACAGACACAGACACAGACACAGACACAGACACAGACACAGACACAGACACAGACACAGACACAGACACAGACGATGTTGCGATGTTTTTGAGCTCCTCGAGCTCAAAAATTTAATTTTTGTGTTATTTTGAGCTCTCCGACCTCAAAGATGAAGCTATTCTTATCAAAGTTCGATGAAACACGTTTTTTTAATTTTCAAACTGCTATAACTTTTGAATGAATCGACCGATTTTCACGCGGTTGGCGGCGATCGATGTAGTTTTTTGAGCCCTATAAAAAATTTGGAAGAAAAAAATTGATGTGATCAAACATTTCGGAGTTATTACAAAAAAAAACACTTTTTTTCGATTTTTTTCGACAACGATATCTCACGAACGCATCACTCGATTCTGACGCACTTGGTGGCGATCGATGCGGGTTTTCAAGGTTAAGAGCTGATTAGTTTTTGAGGTCGATCGGTTCAGCCAATTCGGAGATATTTTGAAAAAATGAAAAAAAACTGTTTTTTCACTTTTTTTGCAATTTCTCAAAATCTACTGGTCCGAATTGGTTCCAACTCACAGAAAATCTAAGTTTGGTGAAGCCCTTTCGAATGACTCCAACTGCGATCAAATCGGTCAAGCCGTTCAAAAGTTATAAGAGGTTTACACACACACACACACACAGACACAGACGATGTTGCGATGTTTTTGAGCTCCTCGAGCTCAAAAATTTAATTTTTGTGTTATTTTGAGCTCTCCGACGTCAAAGATGAAGCTATTCGATGCTTTTGAGCTCTTCGAGCTCAAAAGTCTTATCAAAGTTCGATGAAACACGTTTTTTTAATTTTCAAACTGCTATAACTTTTGAATGAATCGACCGATTTTCACGCGGTTGGCGGCGATCGATGTAGTTTTTTGAGCTCTATAAAAAATTGATCTGATGAAACATTTCGGAGTTATTACAAAAAAACACTTTTTTCGATTTTTTTCGACAACGATATCTCACGAACGCATCAACCGACTCTGACGCGATCGATGCGGGTTTTCAAGGTTAAGAGCTGATTAGTTTGTGAGGTCGATCGGTTCAGCCAATTCGGAGATATTTTGAAAAAATGAAAAAAAACCACTTATTTTTTTCACTATTTTTTGCAATTTCTCAAAATCTACTGGTCCGAATTGGTTCCAACTCATTGATTTTCTTAGCGGGAAGTTGAAACATTAGAAAACTGTTTAGTGTGATATCCTCTTGCCAAAATGATCTCTTTGAAGAAAGGATGAGGAACTGTAAAGATATCTTCTTGTAGTGCAGTTCTAAAATATTGTCAATTACTTCAAACTCTATTTCTTTCAATGGCATCATTAATTACCTGCGTCCAAAAATCGAAAAGTTCTATATTTCTGAATATAGGACCTAAAACCCTTTTAAATGCGGTATAGTGCAATAGCCGGTGAATAATTTTATTCAAAAAGTATAAATAGAAACCAATAATTACAAAAACATTACTTATATTGAAATGGTTTAAATTTCCGAATGACCTTGACACTTTTACGTTATCCTGCAGGACTCTTATAAATCGAATCCATTTAGAATGCAAATAATCATATAATATAATCAAATAAATGCTCGTGGTGCCCTAGTGACATAAAATATTCCCGACAGCGAGCCTAGGTGAGAGTAAACAAGGCCTTAGCGGTCAGAAAATGTCGTTAAATACGAGCCCGGTCACATAAGAAAGGTGAAATAAGATTAATAAAACAGCAAGTGACTGAGCTCGCATCGAAATTGAAATGTCACACATAAACATCGAAAAATATTAATGGTAATATTTAAAGAATATGTTAAGGATAAATGTATGAGTTTTATTTATAAAATGCTGAGAAAATGGAGGAAACTATGCGGAATTAAAGTGTAGGATTATATATATATATATATATATATATATATATATATATATATATATATATATATATATATAAAATATAAAATATAAAATAGGTTTTATATATCTTAGGGATTCCTATTGAATTATCTACCGTCAAGAATTCCCTTTTGTTTATATATATATATATATATATATATAGAGACGATTTATTTGGGGATGTGGCAATAAAATACTCTTTTTAAAATATATTCCAAGCTTTCGAATATAACATATTCATTCTCAAGGACTGAAAATTATTAGGATGGTCAAATTATAAAATAAATTAATGTTAAAATTTACTTACATTATTTAAACGAGGATGTCGGTATAATTGTAAAAATAGATAAAAATTAAATTTTATAATTGACATAAACGTTCATTACATATTAAACTCAAAAAACAATATGACATTCAATATGACATTAAACAAAAATTTTAATCTATAAAGGTCTGTTCGAATAAAGTTAATTTTGATTGGAATTTGAATTTTGTAAAGATTGTTTTTCAAAATCTAAGAGATAGGCATACATCACACTAAGGTTATTCAGGTCTGTTTTTTTATTAATGCAATTATTTTCTTGTGAAATAAATGCGGTTTCTAAAAATAGACGTTTTTTATAATTTTTTTCTGTGATTAATACTTTGGCTGATTGATAATCAATTGAATGGTCTTCATAAAATGCGTGTTCAGCGAGGGCACATCTATCAGGATACAATTTACTATCGCTTTTGTGAGAGGAAATTCGATTGGTTAATGTCCTTTTAGTATGACCAATGTATTTTTTATCACAGTTCAAGCAAGGAATTTCATAAACTATGTTAGTTAATTTATTTATCGGTGTTTTATCTTTGATTTTACTGAAAATTGATTTGATTGTGAGGTGTTGTTTGTTTGCAATTTTGATATTATGTTTCCGTTACTGAGTTGGCAAATATTTCTAGTAATTTATATATATATATATATATATATATATATATATTTGGTCAGCACATGCTGGCCTTAAACGAGCTTATATGTGGAGTGTTTGCTGTTAAATGCTTTTTGTAGATTTTATTGAGTCGTAACCACATAACGAACATTCTAACAATTCTATTTCGAACTAAATCAATCCAAACATATCATTCCCATCGCTTTAGTTTGTTTAATCATCGAATAATCCATTACCTAAACAACATTCGAGCAATTTGTTGGAGCCAAACAATTTTTTAATTTCGAAGATTTAGATAAAGGGTATAGTTATGGTATATTAGTCTAATGTATAGTGTGGCTAACATAGAACAGGTCATTATACCTTCTTATCCAATCAAAACTCGATCTTACGGCTCACGTATTGTTAATTTTTTTTCTCTCTTTTGTGCTTTCTCTTTCTCTCAATCATTTTCTCGAATTGGGGTCTCGGTAAATATGAACAGAACCGGACTTTAACGTTCCTAAAATTCCTAAAATCGAAGATCGTTCGACTGTGGATCGATGGAAATTTTCGAGATACGGTACTGTCAGCTGAGTAATAGATATAATATCGTGGAAGTGTTGAAGCGCAAGCTGTATAATTTGTTGACTGATTGGTATTGAGTACCATTTGCCAACCATAATTTTATATTTCCATTAATTGAATTTTATGTTCTGTGGATATACTTAACTATATGTTAATTGGAATACGAAACCACCATCTTTTTTTTTAAATAATTTTATTACTTAAAAAAAAAAGAAATTATTATACAATGGGTTAACAAAAGTGTTATTCTAAGGAGAAAATTTACAGTCTATTCATCTTAAAATGATTGATATCATAGTGTAGATATTTGTAAAGGCTGGTTCTTAGCAAAAAAGTACAATTGGACCTCGTTAATCGAGAAACAAACCGCCATTTGGCATTTGTCCTGTGTGAGGACGAAACAGGACTTTAAGAGACTTTATATTTTTGTATAATTAAATTTTTTATTAAAATTCTGAACTGCCAGGAGAACGCATCAGTTTTAGGGTTGCGCGATACACTAGAAAGTATCGATATTAGGTATCGATACGGATCGGAACGTAAAGTATCGATACAGTAGAATATCGAATATTAATTTATCGATACTCGAAGTATCGATACGTTAACGATCCGAGATGTAATTTTGACGTTTTTTCGGTAAAAACACCTTTTTGGGGGGTGGAAGAAGACATTATTGCGATTTACGGCCAAAGTTGAGGTTCTAGAATAAAAAGTTGATTATAAAAGTTGTAGATCTTGGGAAAATCTAGAACTTTTATATCAGTGACTTTTTCACATACACTCAAAATTAGCTCAAAAAACGCAAAAAACTGCATTTTTCATTTTTTATTTTTGGTTTCGTTAAAAAATGTTCGATTTTAATGAAAATTTAGTAGAAGGTAGCTTTGATAGTCACAAACCATGAAAAAAAATTTCGAATTAAAGTATTGGAAATTTTTCGAGTTACGACGTATTTTCGGTAAAACACTTTTTTTTGGGGGGTGGAAAAAGACATTGCGATTTCCGGCCAAAGTTTAGTTCCTAGAATAAAAAGTTGATTATAAAAGTTGTAGATATTGAGAAAATCTACAACTTTTTCATTAGTGACTTTTCCACATAACCTCAAAATTAGCTCGAAAAACGCAAAAAATGCGTTTTTCGTTTTTTATTTTTGGTTTCCTTAAAAAATGTTCGATTTTGATGAAAATTTAGAAGAAGATAGCTTTGATAGTCACAAACCACGAAAAAAAATTTCAGATTAAAATAACGTTTTTTCGGTAAAAAACACTTTTTTTGGGGGGTAGAAAAAGACATTATTGCGACTTCCGTCCAAAGTTGAGTTCCTAGAATAAAAAGTTGATTATAAAAGTTGTAGATCATGAGAAAATCTACAACTTTTTCATCAGTGACTTTTTCACATAATTTCAAAATTAGCTCGAAAAACGCAAAAAACTACATTTTTCGTTTTTTATTTTTGGTTTCGTTAAAAAATGTTCGATTTTGATGACAATTTAGTAGAAGGTAGCTTTGATAGTCACCAACCATGAAAAAAAATTTCAAATTAATATATTTGAAATTTTTCGAGTTATAACGTTTTTTCGGTAAAAAACTTTTTTTTGGGGGGTGGAAAAAGACATTATTGCGATTTCCATCCAAAGTTGAGTTTCTAGAATAAAAAGTTGAATATAAAAGTTGTAGATCCTGAAAAAATCTATAACTTTTTCATTAGTGACTTTTTCACATAACCTCAAAATTTGCTCGAAAAACGCAAAAAACTGCGTTTTTCGTTTTTTATTATTAGTATCGTTAAAAAATGTTCGATTTTGATGAAAATTTGTTAAAAGGTAGTTTACATAGTGACAAACCACGAAAAAAAATTTCAATTAAAATATTGGAAATTTTTCGAATTTTGACGTTTTTTCGGTAAAATACACTTTTTTGGGGGTTAAAAAAGGACATTTATGCGATTTCCGGCAAAAGTTAGAATCCTAGGAAAAAAAGTTGATTATAAAAGTTGTAGATCTTGAGAAAATCTACAACTTTTACACCAGTCACTTTTCCACATAACCTCGAAATTAGCTCGAAAAACGCAAAAAACTGCACATTTTTCGTTTTTTATTTTTAGTTTCGTTAAAAAAAGCACGACATCATTTCACAACGTGATTAAAAAATCTCGATATCGCTCATCACTATATATAACGCCACTTGCCGCTACCACTAAAAATCCTGTATCACAACGTATCGATACACTACAATTTCATCGATACTTGGAATGTATCGAAAAGCATAGTATCGATACAAAATATTGAGTATCGGAAGTTAAAGTATCGATACACTGGAATATCGGATAGTATCGCGCATCCCTAATCAGTTTGAAAACTTCTAAGGGAAGACTTTTAAATTGCTTTGCCTTTTGTCTCCCCGTTTAAAGTAGTGACGAGCCGTTACTGCATTTGTACCAAAGAAGCAGTTGATAGAGGAGCGCAAGAGGTGGGCTCTTATTCAAGGAAATACAGGGTGGCCAAAAACTACAGATACTAGAGGAGATTTTATGTCCATCTAACCTAATTCTCCTTTATTCACCAATAGAGAGCTAGCGCCCTTTGAACATCTGTCTATTCCTTCGAGTTTTTAAAAATTAATTATTATCATAGGAATAGTTTTTTATGATTATTTTTATGGCACGTATCATTATTAATAGCGCCCATTTGTATGGGCATCCATCCCGTAATCCATGACTAATTTAAATATAAATTTGTTTATAAAAGTGATTTTTAAAGTGAAATGAAGCTTAACGTACGTGCCATTTACATCCGCCTAAGCCTCGATTCACGAGAGCTCTATTTAATTCCTACCATATCTTTCGATTGTAAATAAAAAGACTCGAAACATTAACAGTTTCAAAACTCCATAAAAAGTAAATTGGGTGCGTTTCCAAAACCAACATCGACTGTTCACTAAAAAAAAAAAAAATTGATTTACCGAGAGCATTTAACAGCGTAAACGGTCCGTTGTTTGTTATAATATCTCTTGAATAAACCACATCCTTTGAATGTCGAGTGTACAATTAAAAATAATTAAAAACTTATCGAATCGGACTTATTGCGGTTACGATTCGCTGATAGTGGTCTGGTGTTTGTATATTTCAAGTTTAAATCATCAACCAAGGCTAGAAAATATAACAAGAAGTTCATCGATGTTCGTTGATTGAGCACGATCAAAATCGGCTGAGTTGCCGCATCAACCATTTGTGATGCCTTTTGGCCTAATATAATAATATAACAATAAATATTTAAAATAAGAATTAAATTCCCTTGATCTTATTTCAACAAAACATTCAAACGTTTTAATATTATATAAATAAAGAGTAGGAAGGTCGACAAGTACGAAGTACAAGTTCAGAGCGTGAAATAAACACAAACAGAAATATGTTTATTTACTTAATTTGAGTACGGTAGGATTTAGCTTTTTCTGGTTTAGGAATAAACTAAAGGACCCATTATGACGTCTAATCCCTCTTGCAGGAATATGCCATTATCTGGTCCTGGAGGTTTGTAGGGGTCAAATGAGTTTACAGCCGATCAGATAAGATGGGGTCTGAAGATCTCTTTCGTGAGTTCCCAGTCCTCTTTGGTTGCCTTTTATTTGGCAACTGGCCCGTTGTCATACCTTGACTCTATCTTTACTGAACCTGAGGATTCCAAATGACAGTTATTGTGGATAAAATATTGTATTGCATTCGTGTTTTAGTTGGGTTTTATCCACTTAATAAAAACTTTCTAATACATTATCTAATACACTTTTACAATAAATAATAACTACTTTACAGCACAGCACCTGACAAGCATCGTCACAGCACCGTCGAATGGTCAACTTGACGATTGTGTATGGGTTTACTTAACGCATCGACACGGGATCATCACCGCCGCGATACCCGACTATGGGCTTCACTTTATATTGTCACTGTACTAACCGAAATGTGCTGATAAGTGAGAGTAGCTAATTTTAAAATGAATATTAAGTAGTGAGTACCTAGTAATTAGTATTTGCGGTTCCCCGTCTATGTTACAATTAAAAATATTTTACTTTATAATTAACAATTTTTTTGTGCCAGATGCCACCTCGACGACCAAACCACCTATCAATTATTTTCTTTCGGTATGAAATCAGTAAAAGTATTTAGGAAGCTTTGTTTTAGTTCAATTCAAGCGGAAAAATATTTTTTGAGTTTGATCATTTCATGGACTTGCTCATTAATTTTTTTGTACGCTACATTTCGAGCAATTTCAATTTAAATAAAAAAATTTCATTTGTGGTTTAAACAAATACGTTAAAAAGTTGTTAATTTTTGTATAAATAAATCAATTTTGTGTTTTTGATGTGATTTTTGGAGAGTTTTGTTTATAAAGAAATCTCATTATTTAATACGGAATCGTCGTGTGATGTTAAATATTCTTCCTGTATCAATGGATCATAGATACGAGGGGAATTCGATTAGAATTTAGCTATTATATGTTATAGTATTAATAGCTAATTAGGCATTGAATTCTCTTTCAAATGATAGTAGGTTTATCAAAATCCATAAAAAGGAACAAACGTTTTATTGAGTCAGCTTTCCCACTCACCCCTACCAGCTATTTTACAAGATAGAGGAAAAAGTACTGGAGCAAACTGTTACGGGACAAAGAATTATTGGTGCCTCTCTTTCAAACATCCAAAAATAAACTCTGTACCTACCAACTGCTATTTTATTAAAAACAGATCCTGATTGTTTTAAGTAGGATTAATACAATTAAAGTCTCAGGAATCCTTTCACTTTTCTCAAGCGTCTCCCTGAAGGGCTCCTAAAAATAATATATAAGTATTTACCACTTATTATTTACAACAAGTAGGAATAATAATAATCAAATATTTATATTCTAAATTTACCGGAATCTTATTTAAACATAGGATGATCACCAGATCATAAAAGTTACTGATTTAAAAATAACAAAGGCTTAAAGGTTCTTTTGTTTACATGGTGTAGGAAGTAGATGACAATCTTGTCATATCTGTCAATCCTAAAAATAAATCTTCTCAGTGATTTCAATCTTTCATCATAATGTCACTTTTCTATTCATAGATCTACTGATTAAAGATCATTGACCTTCCTTATCAATTAATAGTTTCTTCTTTTAATTTCTGTTATCTGGTGTTAAGTACTTTGGTAATAAAGAAGTAAATGAAAAGAACATACCTTTTTTTTCTAAGATAGAGGAGATGGGTTTCCTTTTTTCTTCCATGTGAGGTTCGTGATAGACCACATGGTTTAGCAATTTTGCTGATTTTTTTGAAATATATTTAAGTGAGCTTAGATTTTATTAGAGTGATCCTGTTGGAGCTCTACCATTTGTATAAGTGGATATTTATTTGGCTCAGCTTAAATTCCTGTCTCCACATCCATAGGCGAAACCACTTTGAGGCCACACAACTTCTACAGTGAGTTTAATTTGTCAGTTTACTATACTCAACCCTCATAACATTTAATTATTATTACCAAATACTTACACAAGCTCCTTTTTAGGTCTCTTTCTTTTCTTCGTTCTTCTATCTATCTTCTTTCTTTGGTTATTTCTTCATTCTTTGGCTTTATTTTATACATCGATATCTTCATTTCATTCCTGCATCGACATCAACTATAAGGTACATCATCTACACCCAGTCATCATATCGGATACACATCTACCTACAAGATATAGTAAGCCACCATCAGTTCTTTTGGAGGGACACACCACAGCACCCGATTGTAAACAGGTAACCTTCATACCTTACTCTTAACAAGGAATCCAGGGGTTTGAGTAGAAAACACATTTGGCTGAAATAACAAATATCTTTATGAAAAAGTATTGTAAGTAGAGTATTTTGCCATACCTACTGAGGAACTTAGTTTCCTGGTGTCTTTAGCCTCTGTTGAGGACAACTTGTATACTATATAATAACAATTAGCACAATCACTAGAGTTTGTAAGCCAACGTATGCATACAAAGGTAGTTCATTAATATAATCCTGTATCCAACCACCCTTAAGGTTAGATTGGATAGTGTAAAACTTTTCTTTTTTTCTATAAATCTTCCCATGCTTTCTATTAACCTAGAATAACCTAGGGATGCGCGATACTATCCGATATTCCAGTGTATCGATACTTTTACTTCCGATAATCGATATTTTGTATCGATACTATGCTTTTCGATGCTTTCCAAGTATCGATAAATTTGTAGTGTATCGATACCTTGCGATACGGGATTTTTAGTGGTAGCGGCAAGTGGCGTTATATATAGTGATGAGCGATATCGAGATTTTTTAATCACGTTGTGAAATGATGTCGTGCTTTTTTTAACGAAACTAAAAATAAAAAACGAAAAATGTGCAGTTTTTTGCGTTTTTCGAGCTAATTTCGAGATTATGTGGAAAAGTGACTGGTGTAAAAGTTGTAGATTTTCTCAAGATCTACAACTTTTATAATCAACTTTTTTTCCTAGGATTCTAACTTTTGCCGGAAATCGCAAAAATGTCCTTTTTTAACCCCCAAAAAAGTGTATTTTACCGAAAAAACGTCAAAATTCGAAAAATTTCCAATATTTTAATTGAAATTTTTTTTCGTGGTTTGTCACTATGTAAACTACCTTTTAACAAATTTTCATCAAAATCGAACATTTTTTAACGATACTAATAATAAAAAACGAAAAACGCAGTTTTTTGCGTTTTTCGAGCAAATTTTGAGGTTATGTGAAAAAGTCACTAATGAAAAAGTTATAGATTTTTTCAAGATCTACAACTTTTATTTTCAACTTTATATTCTAGAAACTCAACTTTGGATGGAAATCGCAATAATGTCTTTTTCCACCCCCCAAAAAAAAGTTTTTTACCGAAAAAACGTTATAACTCGAAAAATTTCCAGTATATTAATTTGAAATTTTTTTTCATGGTTGGTGACTATCGAAGCTACCTTCTACTAAATTGTCATCAAAATCGAACGTTTTTTAACGAAACCAAAAATAAAAAACGAAAAATGTAGTTTTTTGCGTTTTTCGAGCTAATTTTGAAATTATGTGGAAAAGTCACTGATGAAAAAGTTGTAGATTTTCTCATGATCTACAACTTTTATGATCAACTTTTTATTCTAGGAACTCAACTTTGGACGGAAGTCGCAATAATGTCTTTTTCTACCCCCCAAAAAAAGTGTTTTTTACCGAAAAAACGTTATTTTAATCTGAAATTTTTTTTCGTGGTTTGTGACTATCAAAGCTACCTTCTACTAAATTTTCATCAAAATCGAACATTTTTTAAGGAAACCAAAAATAAAAAACGAAAAACGCATTTTTTGCGTTTTTCGAGCTAATTTTGAGGTTATGTGGAAAAGTCACTAATGAAAAAGTTGTAGATTTTCTCAATATCTACAACTTTTATAATCAACTTTTTATTCTAGGAACTAAACTTTGGCCGGAAATCGCAATGTCATTTTCCACCCCCCAAAAAAAAAGTGTTTTACCGAAAATACGTCGTAACTCGAAAAATTTCCAATACTTTAATTCGAAATTTTTTTTCATGGTTTGTGACTATCAAAGCTACCTTCTACTAAATTTTCATTAAAATCGAACATTTTTTAACGAAACCAAAAATAAAAAACGAAAAATGCAGTTTTTTGCGTTTTTCGAGCTAATTTTGAGGTTATGTGAAAAAGTCACTGATGTAAAAGTTCTAGATTTTCCCAATATCTACAACTTTTATAATCAACTTTTTATTCTAGAACCTCAACTTTGGCCGGAAATCGCAATAATGTCTTTTTCCACCCCCCAAAAAGGTGTTTTTACCGAAAAAACGTCAAAATTACATCTCGGATCGTTAACGTATCGATACTACGAGTATCGATAAATTAATATTCGATATTCTACTGTATCGATTCTTTACGTTCCGATCCGCATCGATACCTAATATCGATACTTTCTAGTGTATCGCGCAACCCTAGAATAACCTAAATAATTTGTGAAAGCCAACTTCATATAAATCGTGAGGTACAGCGGAACTACTTTAGGGAGTTTTTAGCGTTACCACTTTTTAGGCAAGGCCTTGTTTTTTTTGGTTATCCATATGACAACCAATAAATATTTTATATTAAATCAACATTTCAACTATATCAGTTTTTTTTATTTCGAATCCCACCCTGAGATTAACAGGACCTTTTAATCAAGGTAACAGAACTTACATAAAATGATCTAATTATTGCGAATATTTAAATTTTGTGGTTTATATGTTTATATGTTTGTGATATTATTGTAAACTACGCCCTCTAGCAATGGAGTAGAAAACTTGAAAATAATTTCCAGCAGTTTCTCGTATGCGATTTTGTTTTGTAATACAGTTTTTTTTCTCTAAGCTGTACGATAAATAGTTTCTGAGATACAGCGGGTTACCTCTCTCAATCAGACCCATTTAGAGATTAAAAACAAAAATAACAAAGTTATTTCATGGTGGACACGTTGAAACGAGCCAACTTTGATTATCGCAGTACCCGCTGAAATAGAGTTCTTATTGTTTGTGTGGCGCCCACTATGATATTAAACCATTTTAATCTCTTTTGATTCGAAACGTCTTCTGCGGGACGAAGAAGAAGTAAAAAAAATGTCAGCGGGTGTTCCGTTGGCATAGTAACGGCTACCGGTTATTTCTTCTCGTCTCCTATTCTTCACTACTGGCTGTTTACCGAAGATAATGACTGATAGGTTATTCATTTTCCAATCTTATTAAGCGTGAAATTAAATTTAAACTGTTTTAGAAAGTAATTATAATGGTCAAAGAGAGGCTTCAACAATATCGAACGAATTAATCTATTCTTGTATACAGTGTGGAACAATAATTTTATTTACTCATAATTCACGATTATGTTTCGACCAATAAATTTCATAGTTTATGTGATAGAACTGCCCATTAGCCGAGATTAATATTAGACAGTTAAGCTGTTAATGGAATTTTACGCTCTTTTATAACTCCTTCTATACTTTCCTTAATAGTTTTTGATTTATTTTACTCGATACTGAAAACTAAAGAATAATTTAAAATATCCAGTTTAACAGCGATACAAAAAAGTTTTAGGTTTTTTAAATGGGTTTTTTAGTTATAATTACGAAAAAAATTCAACTGTAAGGACAACCAAAACTGTTCTACCATAAAAAAAATGAGAGGTAATAAAATAGTAAGCGCATCGACAGTTAAAGACCAAAAAGGAGAAATATTAACAAATGATATTGAAATAATGGACAGATGGAAGGAATATTTTCAAAAACTATTAGTTAGTTGGAGTCTGTGAATAAAGACCAAGAAACGAGCGATGCTATTACGTTGAATGACATTATAGAAGAATACAGACATTAAAAAACGGAAAAGCTGCAGGTTACGATAAAATAACTTCAGAAATGATGAAAAATTTGGGAGAAAAAGGAACAGAATTGCTTTTAGATGTTTGTAATAAATCATGGTCCGGAGAAAAAATACCAGAAGATTGGCAGACAGGAATACTTTTACCAATACATAAAACAGGAGATGTTAGAAAGTGCAGCGATTACAGGGGGATAATGTTGTTAAGTTCAGCCCTGAAGGTGTACGAAAAAATTATTGATAAGAAATTAAAAGTGAGTATATAGAACCAACACTGGATGAAGCAGAAAGTGGGTTCCGGGTTGGAAGAAGTGTACAAGACCGCATATTAACAGTTAAGCAAATCATAGAAAAAACACAAAATAGCAAAACAAAGACATACTTCGCATTTATAGACTTGGAGAAAGCTTTTGACAGAGTTTGTAGAAAGAAAATATGGGACATATTAGAATTAGGGAAAGTTGATAGAAATCTAATAGGAGTGTTAAAAAATATTTTCAGAAAAGACATAAACTATAGGGTAATTGGGGGAGAGATGGACCACCTTTTTAAAAAAATTAACATTTTTTGGAAACACTTTTTAATTAGGAAATCAGTTAAATGAGAAATATCACATCATTACCTACCAAATAGACATTACAAAGTAACTAAGTGTGTCTCCAAAAAATAACCAAAATTAATATAAAAAATCTGGAAATCGGTTGACCCTAAAGGCCTTCCCGCTAAATTCAATTTTCAAACGCATGCGATTTTGTCGCTAGCTGCGAAATTTAATTTTTGTGTTATTTTGAGCTCTCCGAGCTCGAAGATAAAGCTATTCGATGCTTTGAGCTCTTCTAGCTCATAGGTCTTATCAAAATTCGATGAAACACGATTTTTTTAATTTTCAAACTGCTATAACTTTTGATTGAATTAACCGATTTTCACGCGGTTGGCGGCGATCGATGTAGTTTTTTGAGCTCTATGAAAAATTTGAAATAAAAAAATTTATCTGATGAAACATTTCGGAGTTATTACAAAAAAAACACTTTTTTCGATTTTTTTCGACAACGATATCTCACGAACGCATCAACCGATTCTGACGCGATCGGTGCGGGTTCTCAAGGTTAAGAGCTGATTCATTTTTGAGGTAGATCGGTTCAGCCAATTCGGAGATATTTTGAAAAAATGAAAGAAAAACTTTTTTTCCTTTTTTTTGCAATTTCTCGTTATCTACAGGTCCGAATTGGTTCCAACTTACAGGAAATCTAAGTTTGGTGACACAGACACAGACACAGACACAGACACAGACACAGACACAGACACAGACACAGACACAGACACAGACACAGACACAGACACAGACACAGACACAGACACAGACACAGACATAGACACAGACACAGACACAGACACAGACACAGACACAGACACAGACACAGACACAGACACAGACACAGACACAGACACAGACACAGAGACAGACACAGACACAGACACAGACACAGACACAGACACAGACACAGACACAGACACAGACACAGACACAGACACAGACACAGACACAGACACAGACACAGACACAGACACAGACACAGACACAGACACAGACACAGACACAGACACAGACACAGACACAGACACAGACACAGACACAGACACAGACACAGACACAGACACAGACACAGACACAGACACAGACACAGACACAGACACAGACACAGACACACATACACACCGGGAAATCATTGTGCGGCCACTTGACACTGACGTGAATTGTGGGGACAATGGAATTTCGACATGTACCCTGTGTGGAATTTTCCAATCTATATATAGCTATTTGAATTATTTAGAAACACTCCTTCTTTCACCACCTTTGATGCTAACAGACTTAGGGGGTCAGTCCTCTTAAAGATAGATATGGTTACATACTACGGTATAACGCCTTATGCGGCCATACACACTTCCTTACACACTTTTATGTCAAGGTCACGCTTTTTTTAGCGAATTAAGATATTACCAACATAATGGGGTCATACACATACATTGTTGTCACATCATTTGAATTTCGCAACTACCTTTCCTGAGAATAATAATACTTGAAGGTTTATGAATTATTAGACTTTATATGGATTAACAGTTTTGAAAACTAACTTGGAAGATACTAGTAGACCCGACAGACGTTGTCCTGTCCTAACATTGTCTTGTCAAGCGATCCTTTTGTGCCCGCTGAGTGGAGTGTCAGAGTAACTTGTTCATTTCAAACTTAACGATACCTATACAGAAACTGTCCGGTCCAGCCGTTCTCGAGTTAAAAGTGTTCCAACAAACTCGACTAAATAAGATATTATACACGCGGTCGTTCTCTGTCCGTTGAGTGGAGTGTCAGAGTAGCTTTTGTTTATTTCATACTTCTATAAATGTCATCCTTACAATTAGCTGATCTCCAAGTAACGATATAGTCCAAGAGCTAGTAACACGTGTTTCATGAAGTGTTTGATGCACCTTGAAATTTTGTGCCATAGTATCGACTGGATAGATGAGCAGGTAGGTAAGTGAATTTACTGTTTGGACCCTTACTTTGTGGAATCTATTCATATTACTTTTTCAAATGAAACTAAGTTTTTCTAATTAATTCTACTATTTAATGAAGAAATTATGAAAACTAAGATATTGATAAATATTTCGATATTGACATATTATATATACAGAGTGTTTCCAAATTCATGCGACAAAATTCAGGATGTGATTGCTCGTATAAAATTAAGATGGGTCTTTCCTATAACAAAATTTCCTCAGCCCACCCCTTTCCGAGATATCACCTTTAAAAGGTGGTGACTAAAATTGAGTTTTTATTTTCCTTCCAAAATTTCAGTAAAGCTAGGAACTAGAAATTCTGTAATTTTCGTGCACTCGCAATGGACTAGCCACGGGTATTTTTTCAATATTCCTGTTACATTATACGGAGGTGAAATTAGCAACCCTTACTTTATTTCATATCAAAACTTTTTTTCGAAATGAAGTTTTATGAAATAAAATTTAACTTAAAATCCTTGTTTTATTTAAAAAAAAAATTTATTCTTAATTTTTTTTCCAAAACCAATAGCTGCAGAGAAAAAAAATAAACACCATAATTTATAATTTTTTTAATATTGAAAATATTGAAACACCCTGTATATATTATATTATACATATTCTGACGATGATATGTCAATATCGAAATAATTATCAATATCTTAGAGTTTTCATAATTTTTTCATTAAATAGTGGAATTAATTAGAAACACTCATTTTCATTTAAAAAAGTAAGGTAAGCAAGTGTTTGCTTGCCCTACCTGGGGACACCAGGTCTGCGCATAGGAGAAAGAAATTAAAAAAATTTGCCCAAAGAAAGTGTTTGTTTCGGAGGCCAGCAAACAGAAATCTAAATTCAAAATCACATAAAATACAAAAATTAATAGGGCAGACACTTTTGAGGGGATTAACATTTAATAAAAACACCGTCAAGCTGTTTTTTTTTAAATACAAAATAAAGTGTTTGATTCACGTTGACATTTTAACAGCGTCTTAATTTCATATAATAAAAAATAATTACAAAAAGGCAGACACTTTTTTTGGGGTTTAATTATCGGAAAACTTGAAAATAAATATTAAATAGAAAGAGATATGCAGCGTGTAGTCGTGGATGTGAGCGAGAGCACCGATTACCGGCCTAGCTACGATCTTTCCCTGCGCTCTCATTGGCTTTTGTTCACATGTTCTTGTACAGCTGTACTGACTACACATTTTTAAATTAAATTCTGGAGTAACATAAAAGAATATGTTTATTTTTATTAATAACTCATTTTTAAATTTTTAATCTCTCAAGATAATTGAATACTACAATAATAATGATGAAATATATAGCATTTATAGTTTATCACATTTAAGAACAAAATAATCAGTGCTGTGTATCAAACACTTTATTTTGTATTAAAAAAAAACAAATTGAGGGTGTTTTTTTTAAATGTTAACCCCCTCAAAAGTGTCTGCCTTATTAATTTTTGTATTTTATGTGATTTTAAATTTAGATATCTGTTTGCTGGCCTCTGAAACAAACACTTTTTTTGGGCAAAATTTTTTTACACCTTTCATGCGCAGTACCTGGTGTTCCCAGGTAGGGCAAGCCAACATTTCCTTACCTGCTCATTTATCCAGTCGATACTATGGCACAAAATTTCAAGGTGCATCAAACACGTGTTACTAGCTCTCCGACTAATACCTACACAAAAATTTTAGTTTACCGCCATTTTTTGTCAAAAGTAGAATTTTTTTAAATATTTTTCACCCGCTGAGTGGAGTGTCAGAGTAGCTTTTGTTCATTTCAAACTTAACGATACCTACACAGAAACTTTGAATTTTAATTTACCGCCATTTTTTGTTCAAAGTAGAACTTTTTTAAATAATTTTTTTTATAAATGCCATCCTTACAATTAGCTAATCTCCAAGTAATGATACAAAAATTATATTATTATATTATATTTTAATTCCCGCCATTTTTTGTCCAAAGTAAAATTTTTGTAAGTAATGTTTTTTCCCACGGGAACGGGATAAAAAGTATCCTATGTCCGTCTCCTGGTTCTAAGCTACTTCCCCACCAATTTTCAGCCAAATCGGTTCAGCCGTTCTTGAGTAATAAAAAGTGTAACTAACACGACTTTCTTTTATATATGTATAGATGATATGGCAGTTCACGTTTTTTATTTATTTTTATAACCAAATTAGTAAGTTTTTCCAACAAATAATATGTTGCATTCATTAAGTACGAGGTATAGAGAGGATAATATGCCGTCCCTCGGAAGGGACATAAAGCCGGTGGATGTTGGGTTTGTTAAAGTTACCTATTTCTAATGATTGCGACAGCGAGGTTGTTACTACTATATAAATATGATTCGAATCCCTTCAAAGACGAAATTTTTAAATATTTGCTAATTTTTGTTTGATCCCTATTTTTCACTAAAATAATTACCAATTTCGATTTGAATTTGCCTAGGTGCAGTACCCAAGTAAGATTATTCAAATACTGCAACGACTAGGGATGATTTATTATTTAAAAGAATAAATCAATTCCATACAGAATTATTAGAAACCTAACACGTTTCAATTTTATTATATTCAGTTAATTATTGTATATTAAACATGCGTTTCCCCTGTATTAAACTGAAAGTGTACATTTTTCTGATTTTTATAACTTGCTTTTGAGGCACCGCATTAGCTGTATTTTATTAGTTTTCGGTTGTAAACAGGATCGCGGTCGGACGGGAACAAAAAACTATGAACAATACCCACATTGTGGGGTCTTCGTAAACACACCGAAGCAGGTGTCTTTTTTAATCGACCTTCGACCAGAAACAACTAATCATAGACTGCCAAGTACATGGGCCTAAATACTTTATCTACAACTGTTTCACAGACCAAGTTTGCATGGTCAGGATGGAAAAAAATTTTATCCACATATAATGACGTTGCAAACTTGGTTTCTGAAGCAACTGTAGATAAATATTGAGTATCTTTCAATTTATTATGAAATTTTTTTTAACCTTGCGTTTCATTATTCATATTTTAAATATGGAAACTAGAGGCTTGTTGCCTGTTTCATAATGGAGGTTAATATGATACAAATTTTAATTACGAAATACATTTTGTAGTCAATGGCAACTCATAACTTTTTAGAGAAGTGGGTATCCTGTACAAATGATTTACCTTTGAAAGTTATGTCGCAAAAAATTGCATTATTTTAAAAACGGGTATATTTGAAACTAGAAATTAATGATGACACTAAAAAATTTTATCGCTTGTTGCCACAATGCTATTCTTTAACTTTTTCCATTTTTGTTCTGTTTCCCTCTTCTTCTTGTGATTTTTCATTAAGTGCTTTCTTGTAGTTTTGGTTCGTGTGTTCCTCTTTTTAGTTTTTCAGTATTCCATTGCTTCTTCTGTTCTGTCCCTTTATTTATTTATCTTCATTTTCATTTGATTACTACCAAAAGTTTGTCAGAGTCTACGTTTGCTCCCCTAAATGATCCAGTATCTTCTACCATGCATAACCATTTTATTGTTTAATGCATGGCCTATTTGGTTGCCTTACTTTGAGCCTGGTTTCACCTAAGTTATTATATGTTCTCTTTTGTATCTGAATTTGGTGCTTATAATATACGAGTCTGTTACCGTTCCACAGTTACAGAGTTTCGATTCATTCTCGTTTGTCAGGGATTGTATTTTCTTGTCGGCTACCATGTCATTGTATTCCTCTTTTCCGATTGGTGCATTACACCTATAACTAACTTTATATCATTGCTTGGGAACTTTTCTTATACATCTTCTTTATCTCCTTCCTTTGCGTCAACCGTGGGTGCATTGATAGTTACTATTGTAAGGCTTTATTGTTTATTTTTTGTTATTATTGACAGTCTGCTGTTTTTCAGCTTGTAAGAGCAATATTTTTATCTCCAATTCTTTTATTCCATTTTTCCCTCCTTTTTTTCTCTAGTTGTTGCTTCTTCGTAAAGGGTCTGTTCTTTGAAAGATATTTTTCAAATTTTGTGAAGCGTTATAATAGTATTGAACTATTAACTTTGACGTTTATATATTTTCATTTCAATTGCTATTTCTTTCATTTTCCCTGGATTTAACATTGTTCTTATATTCCATGTACCTATTTTTATCTTATCACTATTTCTGCATTTCCTGTTTTCTTTTGTTATTTTAATGTTTGTTCTGCAGCGATTGTCGTTTAAGTTTGTACCTATAATATTATTGATACTGTCTGCTCTATTTCTATTGATAATATTATATTTTTCTTTCCCATAATGGTTACTGACGTTATTACTAGTTATAATTTAATTTAATATAATAATATATATATAAATATACTTGGTTTGCTGATTTATTTGAACGTCTTGAAAATTTAGGAATACATCTCTGGTGATGTGTACAACCTTCGTTAACGATATTTTTTCAGCTCTAAGGATAAATGTATATCGAAAATATGCGACGTAATCACTAGATGGTCATTACAAAAGAGATAAAACCAAGTAAAAAAGATAGTTTTGGAAGGTTGCATTACCATAACTTACATCTGGACTGTTAGGAACAATTTATATTGGTGAAGACCATTATAATTATGATTACATAACGTTCATTTTTTCAAAATACACTTTTTATTTTAAATTTTATACTCAGAATATTTCTATTGCTATTGTGTTCAACAGACCCATTCAAGGTTGATTATGTATGGCCCTTAGATTCCTAATAAACAAAAGTGTCTGGGCCGACACGTACATTATTCAAATACGCAAGGACTTCCTATTCAACATTTAATAGTTACAAGCAACTACTGAAGCGGCAACACCGCGCTGTACCATATAATAAAATAACGTATTCACAACTTTTAAATATTTTCACTTGTCCCATAAGGTAGGTTATAATCCGTGTAAGAGAGTTCACCGAATGAAGAAGTTAAAGAGGGCAGCACTTGCTGATCAACTACTTTGACCACACAATGTTCGCTCTCATCTCATCGATTAACACACATTTTCGCACAACCTATAACAGCATTTTTGGGGTCAATGTAATAAAGTAGGTACCATTCGAATCAGCATAACGTGTAGAATGCGTTAAAGTGGTTTTTAAATTGTGGGGTCCCAAAAATGGCCACACAATTCAGGATGGCCACACTACTACAGTGTAAATCATGTACATGGCCACATAATGATTTCCCGACAAACGCACAGACACAGACACAGACACAGACACAGACACAGACACGCGCTATTTTGACTGACGCTATTTTAACCTACTATTTTGCGACAGGAAATTTTTACCTTCTGGATGATCCAATTCAAAATATTAGAAAAAAAAATAAAATTTCCAAGTTGTGGTAATTTTAAAAGATTTCGTCACGTAAATACATACAGGGGGAGTTAAAACAAGCGTATTCAAAAGACAGATCCTTTATTGAACGTATCCAAATGAGTTTAATATTATTAGTTAAAAGAATGTCGAGTTAACGAAGGCGAACAATAACAAACATATAGGTAGAGTTAACGTGAAAAAAAAGCAAAAATGAATGTATCCATCTAATATATTATACAGGAGTGTATCATTACGAATTTCTATAAGAGTTCTATTCAACTGAATTTAACGCATTATGATGATGAATGCTACCAAGTAACTTAATAACCAAACAAATTTCGTTATTGAATTGAATGAATGGTTATTAACGATTATAAATGTCCATAAATTAGGCCAGTAAATCTGTTTGTACGAACAATATTTCAAAAAAAGATGGGATTATATAAAAAAACTGACATTGGAGGGAGCTACTTTGGGATAGAAGTTCGTAGCTGAAAAATTGTTAAAAATAATAGACGAATACATGAATTCCAATTGGTTTATGTTAACTGGGGAAAAAATAAATTTGATGGTACAGGAAAGGATAGTTAGAAGTTAAAAGGGTTTGAAAACGTTTGCTAGTGAATGAAAGGCGTGGAAAAATGTGAAGGTGTCTAAAAATTACTTCATAGCTCAAGAGAATGCTTACAAAAGTGTTTAGAGTAGAAAAAATGGTATCATATTGATAATAATCTATGTCAAGAGGTTCTCCTCAGCTTAATCCAGCTATTTTTATGAACTCGTTCCTGAGCAGGTAACAACCGATAATCCTACCCTTAAACTCGTCCCTGAGTAGTGCAGGTCGACAAAAATAAACAACTAAACTCGTCCTCAAAAAATATTTTAATTTTATCGAAAAGGGCAAGGAAAATCATTGAATCATTGAAAAAACAAGGTAATTTCTAAGAATCCTTTGCTCGGGGTCGAATTTAGTTATGTAATTAATTTAAGGGGTTGCTACCTGCTCGGAGACGAATTTTGGGCCATATTCAAAAGAGTGAAATTCTTGAAATAAGCGATTTAATATAAAGATATTACTTAATATAAGATAAAATCATGGATAGAACAACATTACACAGAAGTGAGATTTAAAATCGATGCCTGGTAAGGAGCTAGAAAAATTTATATGATTTAAGGAAAGAATGTATCATCAATTTGATAGAAACAACTTTTATATGTTTAGATTCGTTATGGTAGTTACTATCTGGCCTACATTGTCATTTTTGTTTATCCTTCTCGACTCAAACAGTAGTGAGCCTTCCTAAATGAGTATATTTCGTGCTGGTTATCTTTTGATAAGATCAGTTGATCATTGTGGTACTATCCTACGATTTCACGTGGGGTCTCACTATTATTTTCGAACGAAAACAATGCAGGTGGACGTCACACTGATTTTTTAATTAAATTCCATTTCAGTTGATATCATTTTCAAGGAAAATCTAGATACTATGAGAAATATTTTTTAGCCATTATTTCCAAGTTTTTCATTTCTTCTCATTACCGTATTGGCTCCATATGTGATGATGTTAATTTTTTCATCTTTTTTTTATTCTCTCGTTTCGCTTAAAAGCAGGTGGCGTCCAATTTAATATTAATTGCAAAATTCCTTTCACTGAGGTGGAGTGCTCTAGCTCAAGTACTTCTTAGTTTCAAAATTAAAATTAATAAAATAAAATTCTTGGTGCTCCGCCGCTGTTTTTTATTTACCGAAGATGACCAGTAAGTTACGAAAATATCCAATATTGCTTCAATATTAAAATCATTAGAGGCATTGTTGGAAATGAAATAATATTACCGCAACCTTACTATCTACAACTAATCCGAATTATATTTGAACAATGCCAAGTAATGATACGTAACATGGGAAAATTGGTAGGAGCATTTGAATAGATTGAATTCAGTTATTTCGTTATTGATCGAATGCATTACTAGGTATGGTTGTCAGACATGCGATATTTCATTAAAAATTTTAATAGTCACCGTAAAAACAGTTGATTGTTATGTTAGGGTTAAAAATTCAGAAAAAAATTTAAAAAGGAAAATATAATGAAAATGTAAACTGCTCTACAAAAGTTTGGAAAGCTCAAAAATATAAAGCAGCTGAAAACGTGAGAAAAATACCTAGAAGTGGACGATCAAGGGTTACCACTAGTGATGAGCAAAGCTAGACCAAGACCAAGACTTGGACAATCTTGGTCTTGGTCTTGCTGATCCAGTCTTGGTCTTGGTCTTGCTCAAATATGTCCGGTTTTGGTCTTGGTGTATTTCACTAATAATCTCAATTCGAAAAAAATATAGTTACGAGGTTTTCGTAGAAAGGGGACGATTCGCTCTGAAGTGAGAATTTTTAGTTCAGTCTTGTGTATTTGGTATTGGTCTTGTTCTTGTTCATTCGGTTTTGGTCTTGGTATTACTAGTCTAATGATAATCTTGGTCTTGGTCTTGCTTTCTCGCTAGACCAAGACAAAGACTGCAAGACCAAGGCCAATTTTGCTCATCACTAGTTACCACCCCCGCATAAGATCGTTATCTGACTCTCTATACCCGTAGATAATCTCTGAGTACTTGTCGGATCATACAACAGCGTCTTTTGAATGCTTCTGGTACTTCAGTTTCAATTGAAACAGTACTTCGAGGTTTTGAGAAGAGTTCTATTAATACAAACTCATATGCATGCTCAATTGGAATGGACCAATGAACATGTCAATTGGAATGCTGAATGGAGGTCCACATTGTTCATGAGTAGAGGTATGGACGGTTTTTTTATAACGCCGACTATCCTTTATGAACTCTTCCTCTACTGTCCAGAAATCGAGGAGCAGTGCAGGAAGTTAATCAGTTCAGAGGTGGTACATTTGCTGTTTGAGGAAGCATTTCTTTTAATGGGCGTACAGAATTGATAGTGCTTGATGAGATCTCACTGCAAAGATTTAAATACAAGTTATTAACAATGTTATACATTTGTTCCAAGCTGATATTGGACAAATTTTCCTCTTTTTAGTATTCGAAGATGCTTTGGACTTCCATGGTATCCCGTATTTGGTACTGCCTCCTCGATCGCCCGACCTCAATTCCATCGAGCATGTTTTTGACCAGCTTCAAAGAGCATTGAATTCTCATGAACCACCCCCACAGACACTCCAAGAACTTGGACCATAACTTTTGAATGTAAACTCATTGTTTCGATTTAAAAATGGTTTATGAGAGGAATCTGAATATGAGTTAAAATACAGGGTGTCTCAATAAAAAAAAAGTGAAAATTGGCTTATTGTCAACAGTTAGACCAAAAAATTCACTCTAAAGATTTATTCTACTTGAAAAATAAACTATAGTTTCCTTTTCTGACATGACAAATGATACATTTTAGTAAAAATGTTCTCAAGTTATAATAATTTCCATATCTAATGTTTTGTTGGTATACAATTTAAAACTATAAAACGCATTTGTGCCACCGTTGAAAACAGAACGATGGTTTAAATTGATTTTTTTTTTCTGGTCCAGAACGGATCTATCGACCGCAAGAGCTTTGTTATTCTAAAACGAGATGAAATGGCTATTAAGAAAGAAGATTACCTTAAAATTGAGTAGAATCTGTGAGCATATATATATGTGTGTGATAATATAGAAAATAAATAATAAAACTAATTCATTTGAAACCACTAAATTATATCTTCAAAAGATCGTAATGACTCCATCAACTTTGTGATGTAATATTTAAATTGATAGTTCATAGAAAGACTTTATGTAATTTAAAATATTCTATTCGATGAATAGATACATGAAGTGAATGAAAAATATCAGTTTTATTACCAGGGGACTGTTTTTACGTAAATTTGGACGGAAAAATAACTACTGGATAACCACTAGAACAAAATATTTCTCCATTTGTTAAAAAATCTTGTGACATGAAAAATGCTTAAAATTCGTAAAAGGGTTTTTTTGGGACAAGAAATCGATTGGTTTTTTGATGAAAACATTCTTTCACCTTCAAATTGAGTCATGAAATTTTAGAAAATTCGTATTTTCATCATAAAAAGTCTTGTAAATACCGGAAAACCTGGAATATGGGATTGAAATTTCAGGAAAGTAATCATAAAAGACCACTTTAGCTGGAAAAAAATTTACAAGATCATAATTTTCAGTCGATATTTCCAAGGATTAGGAGAGTTAGAAAAAAGCAATTTCTATCGCAAAATATTTCCATACCTACCCCTTTGTTCTAAATTTTCGACAAAAAAAGATAAAAAATGCTAAAAATTCGTAAAGAGGGTTTTTTTGGGTCGAAAAATCGACTGGCACAATCAGTTTTTTGATAAAATCATTATTTCGCCTTCAAATAAAGTCATGAAATTTTCGAAAATCCACTTTTCAAAACAAAAAATACTCATAACTCGACTAATAGGAAAGATAGAACGTTCTAGTCTTCACCAATCGATAGAAGGGACAATTTTACATATTTTAGTGAATTTTCAGTCGATATTTCCAAGGATTAGGAGAGTTCGAAAAAAGCAATTTGTATCGCAAAATATTTCTGAATTTTCGACAAAAAAAGATAAAAAATGCTAAAAATTCGTAAAGAGGGGTTTTTTGGGTCGAAAAATCGACTGGCACAATCAGTTTTTTGATAAAATCATTATTTCGCCTTCAAATAAAGTCATGAAATTTTCGAAAATCCACTTTTCAAAACAAAAAATACTCATAACTCGACAAATAGGAAAGATAGAACGTTCTAGTCTTCACCAATCGATAGAGGGGACAATTTTACATATTTTAGTGAATTTTCAGTCGATATTTCCAAGGATTCTGGGAGTTAGAAAAAATCAATTTGTATCGCAAAATATTTCCATAGCTACCCCCTTTGTTCTAAATTTTCGACAAAAAAATTATAAAAAATGCTAAAAATTCGTAAAGAGGGTTTTTTTTTGGCCAAAAAATCGACTGGCACAATCAGTTTTGTGATAAAATCATTATTTCGCCTTCAAATAGAGTCATGAAATTTTCGAAAATCCACTTTTCAAAACAAAAATTACTCATAACTCGACTAATAGGGAAGAGAACGTTCTAGTCTTCACCAATCGATAGAGGGGACAATTTTACATATTTAAGTGAATTTTGAGTCGATATTGCCTAAAAATTCGTAAAGAGGGGCTTTTTGGACCGGAAAATCGACGGGCAAATCTTGACAATTTTTTTAAGTCTTAAACTTCAAAATATTTTCGTAAGTTCCAAATTGTCAATCTTTTTAAAGGCGTGAGTTAGGGAAAAAATTAGTTAAATATAATAGTTCTTGATCACGATGTTTGTTGAAAGTATATTTTTAAAGTTTCGGTAGCGGTCCAGCTGCCGTTATCAAGAATAATGAAAAATAATAAATTTTCGAATCATCGAAAATTTATTATTTTCGATTAATCGATTATTTTCGATTAATCGATTATTTTCGATTAATCGATTATTTTCGATTAATCGATTTTTTTCGATTGATCGATTTTTTTCGAATAATCGATATTTTTTTATTAATCGATTTTTTTCGAATAATCGATTTTTTTTCGATTAATCGATTATTTTCGATTAATCGATTATTTTAGATTAATCGATTATATTCGATTAATCGATTATTTTAGATTAATCGATTATTTTAGATTAATCGATTATTTTCGATTAATCGATTTTTTTTCGATTAATCGATTTTTTTCGATCAATCGATTTTTTTCGATTAATCGATTTTTTTCGATCAAATCGATTTTTTTCGATTGATCGATTTTTTTCGATCAATCGATTTTTTTCGATTAATCGATTATTTTCGATTAATCGATTATTTTAGATTAATCGTTTATTTTCGATTAATCGATTATTTTAGATTAATCGATTAATCGATTTTTTTCGTTAATCGATTAATTGAATAATCGAAAATAATCGATTATGTTTTTTGATAATCGCCCAGCCCTAATTTTGAGTCTATATTTCCAAGGATTATGGGAGTTAGAAAAAATCAATTTGTATCGGAAAATATTTCCATAGCTACCCCCTTTGTTCTAAATTTTCGACAAAAAAATCATAAAAAATGCTAAAAATTCGTAAAGAGTGGTTTTTTTGGCCAAAAAATCGACTGGCACAATCAGTTTTGTGATAAAATCATTATTTCGCCTTCAAATAGAGTCATGAAATTTTCGAAAATCCACTTTTCAAAACAAAAAATACTCATAACTCGACAAATAGGAAAGATAGAACGTTCTAGTCTTCACCAATCGATAGAGGGGACAATTTTACATATTTTAGTAAATTTTGAGTCTATATTTCCAAGGATTATGGGAGTTAGAAAAAATCAATTTGTATCGCAAAATATTTCCATAAATTTTCGACAAAAAAATTATAAAAAATGCTAAAAATTCGTAAAGAGGGGTTTTTTTTGGCCAAAAAATCGACTGGCACAATCAGTTTTGTGATAAAATCATCATTTCGCCTTCAAATAGAGTCATGAAATTTTCGAAAATCCACTTTTCAAAACAAAAAATACTCATAACTCGACAAATAGGAAAGATAGAACGTTCTAGTCTTCACCAATCGATAGAGGGGACAATTTTACATATTTTAGTAAATTTTGAGTCTATATTTCCAAGGATTAAGGGAGTTAGAAAAAAGCAATTTGATTCGCAAAATATTTCCATAGCTACCCCCTTTGTTCTAAATTTTCGACAAAAAAATTATAAAAAATGCTAAAAATTCGTAAAGAGGGGTTTTTTTGGCCAAAAAATCGACTGGCACAATCAGTTTTGTGATAAAATCATTATTTCGCCTTCAAATAGAGTCATGAAATTTTCGAAAATCCACTTTTCAAAACAAAAAATACTCATAACTCGACAAATAGGAAAGATAGAACGTTCTAGTCTTCACCAATCGATAGAAGGGTCAATTTTACATATTTTAGTGAATTTTGAGTCGATATTGCCAAGGATTAAGGGAGTTAGAAAAAAGCAATTTGATTCGCAAAATATTTCCATAGCTACCCCCTTTGTTCTAAATTTTCGACAAAAAAATTATAAAAAATGCTAAAAAGTCGTAAAGAGGGGTTTTTTTGGCCAAAAAATCGACTGGCACATTCAGTTTTGTGATAAAATCATTATTTCGCCTTCAAATAGAGTCATGAAATTTTCGAAAATCCACTTTTCAAAACAAAAAATACTCATAACTCGACTAATAGGAAAGATAGAACGTTCTAGTCTTCACCAATCGATAGAGGGGACAATTTTACATATTTTAGTGAATTTTGAGTCCATATTTCCAAGGATTATGGGAGTTAGAAAAAATCAATTTGTATCGCAAAATATTTCCATAGCTACCCCCTTTGTTCTAAATTTTCGACAAAAAAATTATAAAAAATGCTAAAAATTCGTAAACAGGGTTTTTTTTGGCCAAAAAATCGACTGGCACAATCAGTTTTGTGATAAAATCATTATTTCGCCTTCAAATAGAGTCATGAAATTTTCGAAAATCCACTTTTCAAAACAAAAAATACTCATAACTCGACAAATAGGAAAGATAGAACGTTCTAGTCTTCACCAATCGATAGAAGGGTCAATTTTACATATTTTAGTGAATTTTGAGTCCATATTTCCAAGGATTATGGGAGTTAGAAAAAATCAATTTGTATCGGAAAATATTTCCATAGCTACCCCCTTTGTTCTAAATTTTCGACAAAAAAATCATAAAAAATGCTAAAAATTCGTAAAGAGTGGTTTTTTTGGCCAAAAAATCGACTGGCACAATCAGTTTTGTGATAAAATCATTATTTCGCCTTCAAATAGAGTCATGAAATTTTCGAAAATCCACTTTTCAAAACAAAAAATACTCATAACTCGACAAATAGGAAAGATAGAACGTTCTAGTCTTCACCAATCGATAGAGGGGACAATTTTACATATTTTAGTAAATTTTGAGTCTATATTTCCAAGGATTATGGGAGTTAGAAAAAATCAATTTGTATCGCAAAATATTTCCATAAATTTTCGACAAAAAAATTATAAAAAATGCTAAAAATTCGTAAAGAGGGGTTTTTTTTGGCCAAAAAATCGACTGGCACAATCAGTTTTGTGATAAAATCATCATTTCGCCTTCAAATAGAGTCATGAAATTTTCGAAAATCCACTTTTCAAAACAAAAAATACTCATAACTCGACAAATAGGAAAGATAGAACGTTCTAGTCTTCACCAATCGATAGAGGGGACAATTTTACATATTTTAGTAAATTTTGAGTCTATATTTCCAAGGATTAAGGGAGTTAGAAAAAAGCAATTTGATTCGCAAAATATTTCCATAGCTACCCCCTTTGTTCTAAATTTTCGACAAAAAAATTATAAAAAATGCTAAAAATTCGTAAAGAGGGGTTTTTTTGGCCAAAAAATCGACTGGCACAATCAGTTTTGTGATAAAATCATTATTTCGCCTTCAAATAGAGTCATGAAATTTTCGAAAATCCACTTTTCAAAACAAAAAATACTCATAACTCGACAAATAGGAAAGATAGAACGTTCTAGTCTTCACCAATCGATAGAAGGGTCAATTTTACATATTTTAGTGAATTTTGAGTCGATATTGCCAAGGATTAAGGGAGTTAGAAAAAAGCAATTTGATTCGCAAAATATTTCCATAGCTACCCCCTTTGTTCTAAATTTTCGACAAAAAAATTATAAAAAATGCTAAAAAGTCGTAAAGAGGGGTTTTTTTGGCCAAAAAATCGACTGGCACATTCAGTTTTGTGATAAAATCATTATTTCGCCTTCAAATAGAGTCATGAAATTTTCGAAAATCCACTTTTCAAAACAAAAAATACTCATAACTCGACTAATAGGAAAGATAGAACGTTCTAGTCTTCACCAATCGATAGAGGGGACAATTTTACATATTTTAGTGAATTTTGAGTCCATATTTCCAAGGATTATGGGAGTTAGAAAAAATCAATTTGTATCGCAAAATATTTCCATAGCTACCCCCTTTGTTCTAAATTTTCGACAAAAAAATTATAAAAAATGCTAAAAATTCGTAAACAGGGTTTTTTTTGGCCAAAAAATCGACTGGCACAATCAGTTTTGTGATAAAATCATTATTTCGCCTTCAAATAGAGTCATGAAATTTTCGAAAATCCACTTTTCAAAACAAAAAATACTCATAACTCGACAAATAGGAAAGATAGAACGTTCTAGTCTTCACCAATCGATAGAGGGGACAATTTTACATATTTTAGTGAATTTTGAGTCGATATTGCCAAGGATTAAGGGAGTTAGAAAAAAGCAATTTGTATCGCAAAATATTTCCATAGCTACCCCCTTTGTTCTAAATTTTCGACAAAAAAATTATAATAAATACTAAAAATTCGTAAAGAGGGGTTTTTTTGGCCAAAAAATCGACTGGCACAATCAGTTTTTTGATAAAATCATTATTTCGCCTTCAAATGGAGTCATGAAATTTTCGAAAATCCACTTTTCAAAACAAAAAATACTCATAACTCGACAAATAGGGAAGATAGAACGTTCTAGTCTTCACCAATCGATAGAGGGGACAATTTTACATATTTTAGTGAATTTTGAGTCGATATTGCCAAGGATTAAGGGAGTTAGAAAAAATCAATTTGTATCGCAAAATATTTCCATAGCTACCCCCTTTGTTCTAAATTTTCGACAAAAAAATTATAAAAAATGCTAAAAATTCGTAAAGAGGGTTTTTTTTGGCCAAAAAATCGACTGGCACAATCAGTTTTGTGATAAAATCATTATTTCGCCTTCAAATAGAGTCATGAAATTTTCGAAAATCCACTTTTCAAAACAAAAAATACTCATAACTCGACTAATAGGAAAGATAGAACGTTCTAGTCTTCACCAATCGATAGAGGGGACAATTTTACATATTTTAGTGAATTTGGAGTCCATATTTCTTAGGATTATGGGAGTTAGAAAAAATCAATTTGTATCGCAAAATATTTCCATACCTACCCCTTTGTTCTGAATTTTCGACAAAAAAAGATAAAAAATGCTAAAAATTCGTAAAAAGGGGTTTTTTGGGTCGAAAAATCGACTGGCACAATCAGTTTTTTGATAAAATCATTATTTCGCCTTCAAATAAAGTCATGAAATTTTCGAAAATCCACTTTTCCACTTTTCAATACTCATAACTCGACAAATAGGAAAGATAGAACGTTCTAGTCTTCACCAATCGATAGAAGGGTCAATTTTACATCTTTTAGTGAATTTTGAGTCGATATTGCCAAGGATTAAGGGAGTTAGAAAAAAGCAATTTGATTCGCAAAATATTTCCATAGCTACCCCCTTTGTTCTAAATTTTCGACAAAAAAATTATAAAAAATGCTAAAAATTCGTAAAGAGGGGTTTTTTTGGCCAAAAAATCGACTGGCACAATCAGTTTTGTGATAAAATCATTATTTCGCCTTCAAATAGAGTCATGAAATTTTCGAAAATCCACTTTTCAAAACAAAAAATACTCATAACTCGACTAATAGGAAAGATAGAACGTTCTAGTCTTCACCAATCGATAGAGGGGACAATTTTACATATTTTAGTGAATTTTGAGTCGATATTGCCTAAAAATTCGTAAAGAGGGGTTTTTTGGACCGGAAAATCGACTGGCAAATCTTGACAATTTTTTTAAGTCTTAAACTTCAAAATATTTTCGTAAGTTCCAAATTGTCAATCTTTTTAAAGGCGTGAGTTAGGGAAAAAATTATTTAAATATAATAGTTCTTGATCACGATGTTTGTTGAAACGCTATTTTTAAAGTTTCGGTAGCGGTCCAGCTGCCGTTATCAAGAATAATGAAAAATTATAAATTTTCGAATCATCGAAAATTGATTATTTTCGATTAATCGATTATTTTCGATTAATCGATTATTTTCGATTAATCGATTTTTTTCGATTAATCGATTTTTTTCGATTAATCGATTTTTTTCGATCAATCGATTTTTTTCGAATAATCGATTTTTTTCGATTAATCGATTATTTTCGATTATTTTTGATTAATCGATTATTTTAGATTAATCGATTATTTTCGATTAATCGATTATTTTAGATTAATCGATTATTTTCGATTAATCGATTTTTTTTTCGATTAATCGATTTTTTTCGATCAATCGATTTTTTTCGATTAATCGATTTTTTTCGATCAATCGATTTTATTCGATTAATCAATTTTTTTCGATTAATCGATTATTTTCGATTAATCGATTATTTTAGATTAATCGATTATTTTCGATTAATCGATTATTTTCGATTAATCGATTATTTTCGATTAATCGATTTTTTTCGTTAATCGATTAATTGAATAATCGAAAATAATCGAATATTTTATATAATCGATAATCGATTATGTTTTTTGATAATCGCCCAGCCCTAATTTTGAGTCTATATTTCCAAGGATTATGGGAGTTAGAAAAAATCAATTTGTATCGCAAAATATTTCCATAGCTACCCCCTTTGTTCTAAATTTTCGACAAAAAAATCATAAAAAATGCTAAAAATTCGTAAAGAGGGGTTTTTTTGGCCAAAAAATCGACTGGCACAATCAGTTTTGTGATAAAATCATTATTTCGCCTTCAAATAGAGTCATGAAATTTTCGAAAATCCACTTTTCAAAACAAAAAATACTCATAACTCGACAAATAGGAAAGATAGAACGTTCTAGTCTTCACCAATCGATAGAGGGGACAATTTTACATATTTTAGTAAATTTTGAGTCTATATTTCCAAGGATTATGGGAGTTAGAAAAAATCAATTTGTATCGCAAAATATTTCCATAGCTTACCCCCTTTGTTCTAAATTTTCGACAAAAAAATTATAAAAAATGCTAAAAATTCGTAGAGAGGGGTTTTTTGGCCAAAAAATCGACTGGCACAATCAGTTTTGTGATAAAATCATTATTTCGCCTTCAAATAGAGTCATGAAATTTTCGAAAACCCACTTTTCAAAACAAAAAATACTCATAACTCGACAAATAGGAAAGATAGAACGTTCTAGTCTTCACCAATCGATAGAAGGGTCAATTTTACATATTTTAGTGAATTTTGAGTCGATATTGCCAAGGATTAAGGGAGTTAGAAAAAAGCAATTTGATTCGCAAAATATTTCCATAGCTACCCCCTTTGTTCTAAATTTTCGACAAAAAAATTATAAAAATGCTAAAAATTCGTTAAGAGGGGTTTTTTTGGCCAAAAAATCGACTGGCACAATCAGTTTTGTGATAAAATCATTATTTCGCCTTCAAATAGAGTCATGAAATTTTCGAAAATCCACTTTTCGAAACAAAAAATACTCATAACTCGACTAATAGGAAAGATAGAACGTTCTAGTCTTCACCAATCTATAGAGGGGACAATTTTACATATTTTAGTGAATTTTGAGTCCATATTTCCAAGGATTATGGGAGTTAGAAAAAATCAATTTGTATCGCAAAATATTTCCATAGCTACCCCCTTTGTTCTAAATTTTCGACAAAAAAATTATAAAAAATGCTAAAAATTCGTAAAGAGGGGTTTTTTTTGGCCAAAAAATCGACTGGCACATTCAGTTTTGTGATAAAATCATTATTTCGCCTTCAAATAGAGTCATGAAATTTTCGAAAATCCACTTTTCAAAACAAAAAATACTCATAACTCGACTAATAGGAAAGATAGAACGTTCTAGTCTTCACCAATCGATAGAGGGGACAATTTTACATATTTTAGTGAATTTTGAGTCCATATTGCCAAGGATTATGGGAGTTAGAAAAAATCAATTTGTATCGCAAAATATTTCCATAGCTACCCCCTTTGTTCTAAATTTTCGACAAAAAAATTATAAAAAATGCTAAAAATTCGTAAACAGGGTTTTTTTTTGGCCAAAAAATCGACTGGCACAATCAGTTTTGTGATAAAATCATTATTTCGCCTTCAAATAGAGTCATGAAATTTTCGAAAATCCACTTTTCAAAACAAAAAATACTCATAACTCGACAAATAGGAAAGATAGAACGTTCTAGTCTTCACCAATCGATAGAGGGGACAATTTTACATATTTTAGTAAATTTTGAGTCTATATTTCCAAGGATTATGGGAGTTAGAAAAAATCAATTTGTATCGCAAAATATTTCCATAGCTACCCCCTTTGTTATAAATTTTCGACAAAAAAATTATAAAAAATGCTAAAAATTCGTAAAGAGGGGTTTTTTTGGCCAAAAAATCGACTGGCACAATCAGTTTTGTGATAAAATCATTATTTCGCCTTCAAATAGAGTCATGAAATTTTCGAAAATCCACTTTTCTAAACAAAAAATACTCATAACTCGACAAATAGGAAAGATAGAACGTTCTAGTCTTCACCAATCGATAGAAGGGTCAATTTTACATATTTTAGTGAATTTTGAGTCGATATTGCCAAGGATTAAGGGAGTTAGAAAAAAGCAATTTGATTCGCAAAATATTTCCATAGCTACCCCCTTTGTTCTAAATTTTCGACAAAAAAATTATAAAAAATGCTAAAAAGTCGTAAAGAGGGGTTTTTTTGGCCAAAAAATCGACTGGCACAATCAGTTTTTTGATAAAATCATTATTTCGCCTTCAAATAGAGTCATGAAATTTTCGAAAATCCACTTTTCAAAACAAAAAATACTCATAACTCGACTAATAGGAAAGATAGAACGTTCTAGTCTTCACCAATCGATAGAGGGGACAATTTTACATATTTTAGTGAATTTTGAGTCCATATTACCAAGGATTATGGGAGTTAGAAAAAATCAATTTGTATCGCAAAATATTTCCATAGCTACCCCCTTTGTTCTAAATTTTCGACAAAAAAATTATAAAAAATGCTAAAAATTCGTAAACAGGGTTTTTTTTGGCCAAAAAATCGACTGGCACAATCAGTTTTGTGATAAAATCATTATTTCGCCTTCAAATAGAGTCATGAAATTTTCGAAAATCCACTTTTCAAAACAAAAAATACTCATAACTCGACAAATAGGGAAGATAGAACGTTCTAGTCTTCACCAATCGATAGAGGGGACAATTTTACATATTTTAGTGAATTTTGAGTCGATATTGCCAAGGATTAAGGGAGTTAGAAAAAATCAATTTGTATCGCAAAATATTTCCATAGCTACCCCCTTTGTTCTAAATTTTCGACAAAAAAATTATAAAAAATGCTAAAAATTCGTAAAGAGGGTTTTTTTTGGCCAAAAAATCGACTGGCACAATCAGTTTTGTGATAAAATCATTATTTCGCCTTCAAATAGAGTCATGAAATTTTCGAAAATCCACTTTTCAAAACAAAAAATACTCATAACTCGACTAATAGGAAAGATAGAACGTTCTAGTCTTCACCAATCGATAGAGGGGACAATTTTACATATTTTAGTGAATTTTGAGTCCATATTTCTTAGGATTATGGGAGTTAGAAAAAATCAATTTGTATCGCAAAATATTTCCATACCTACCCCTTTGTTCTGAATTTTCGACAAAAAAAGATAAAAAATGCTAAAAATTCGTAAAAAGGGGTTTTTTGGGTCGAAAAATCGACTGGCACAATCAGTTTTTTGATAAAATCATTATTTCGCCTTCAAATAAAGTCATGAAATTTTCGAAAATCCACTTTTCCACTTTTCAATACTCATAACTCGACAAATAGGAAAGATAGAACGTTCTAGTCTTCACCAATCGATAGAAGGGTCAATTTTACATCTTTTAGTGAATTTTGAGTCGATATTGCCAAGGATTAAGGGAGTTAGAAAAAAGCAATTTGATTCGCAAAATATTTCCATAGCTACCCCCTTTGTTCTAAATTTTCGACAAAAAAATTATAATAAATACTAAAAATTCGTAAAGAGGGGTTTTTTTGGCCAAAAAATCGACTGGCACAATCAGTTTTGTGATAAAATCATTATTTCGCCTTCAAATAGAGTCATGAAATTTTCGAAAATCCACTTTTCAAAACAAAAAATACTCATAAGTCGACAAATAGGAAAGATAGAACGTTCTAGTCTTCACCAATCGATAGAGGGGACAATTTTACATATTTTAGTGAATTTTGAGTCCATATTTCCAAGGATTATGGGAGTTAGAAAAAATCAATTTGTATCGCAAAATATTTCCATAGCTACCCCCTTTGTTCTAAATTTTCGACAAAAAAATTATAAAAAATGCTAAAAATTCGTAAAGAGGGGTTTTTTTGGCCAAAAAATCGACTGGCACAATCAGTTTTGTGATAAAATCATTATTTCGCCTTCAAATAGAGTCATGAAATTTTCGAAAATCCACTTTTCAAAACAAAAAATACTCATAACTCGACTAATAGGAAAGATAGAACGTTCTAGTCTTCACCAATCGATAGAGGGGACAATTTTACATATTTTAGTGAATTTTGAGTCCATATTGCCAAGGATTATGGGAGTTAGAAAAAATCAATTTGTATCGCAAAATATTTCCATAGCTACCCCCTTTGTTCTAAATTTTCGACAAAAAAATTATAAAAAATGCTAAAAATTCGTAAACAGGGTTTTTTTTTGGCCAAAAAATCGACTGGCACAATCAGTTTTGTGATAAAATCATTATTTCGCCTTCAAATAGAGTCATGAAATTTTCGAAAATCCACTTTTCAAAACAAAAAATACTCATAACTCGACAAATAGGAAAGATAGAACGTTCTAGTCTTCACCAATCGATAGAGGGGACAATTTTACATATTTTAGTAAATTTTGAGTCTATATTTCCAAGGATTATGGGAGTTAGAAAAAATCAATTTGTATCGCAAAATATTTCCATAGCTACCCCCTTTGTTATAAATTTCCGACAAAAAAATTATAAAAAATGCTAAAAATTCGTAAAGAGGGGTTTTTTTGGCCAAAAAATCGACTGGCACAATCAGTTTTGTGATAAAATCATTATTTCGCCTTCAAATAGAGTCATGAAATTTTCGAAAATCCACTTTTCTAAACAAAAAATACTCATAACTCGACAAATAGGAAAGATAGAACGTTCTAGTCTTCACCAATCGATAGAGGGGACAATTTTACATATTTAAGTGAATTTTGAGTCAATATTTCCAAGGATTATGGGAGTTAGAAAAAATCAATTTGTATCGCAAAATATTTCCATAGCTACCCCCTTTGTTCTAAATTTTCGACAAAAAAATTATAAAAAATGCTAAAAATTCGTAAAGAGGGGTTTTTTTGGCCAAAAAATCGACTGGCACAATCAGTTTTGTGATAAAATCATTATTTCGCCTTCAAATAGAGTCATGAAATTTTCGAAAATCCACTTTTCTAAACAAAAAATACTCATAACTCGACAAATAGGAAAGATAGAACGTTCTAGTCTTCACCAATCGATAGAGGGGACAATTTTACATATTTAAGTGAATTTTGAGTCAATATTTCCGAGGATTATGGGAGTTAGAAAAAATCAATTTGTATCGCAAAATATTTCCATAGCTACCCCCTTTGTTCTAAATTTTCGACAAAAAAATTATAAAAAATGCTAAAAATTCGTAAAGAGGGGTTTTTTTGGCCAAAAAATCGACTGGCACAATCAGTTTTGTGATAAAATCATTATTTCGCCTTCAAATAGAGTCATGAAATTTTCGAAAATCCACTTTTCTAAACAAAAAATACTCATAACTCGACAAATAGGAAAGATAGAACGTTCTAGTCTTCACCAATCGATAGAGGGGACAATTTTACATATTTAAGTGAATTTTGAGTCAATATTTCCAAGGATTATGGGAGTTAGAAAAAATCAATTTGTATCGCAAAATATTTCCATAGCTACCCCCTTTGTTCTAAATTTTCGACAAAAAAATTATAAAAAATGCTAAAAATTCGTAAAGAGGGTTTTTTTTGGCCCAAAAAATCGACTGGCACAATCAGTTTTGTGATAAAATCATTATTTCGCCTTCAAATAGAGTCATGAAATTTTCGAAAATCCACTTTTCAAAACAAAAAATACTCATAAGTCGACAAATAGGAAAGATAGAACGTTCTAGTTTTCACCAATCGATAGAGGGGACAATTTTACATATTTTAGTGAATTTTGAGTCTATTTCCAAGGATTATGGGAGTTAGAAAAAATCAATTTGTATCGCAAAATATTTCCATAGCTACCCCCTTTGTTCTAAATTTTCGACAAAAAAATTATAAAAAATGCTAAAAATTCGTAAAGAGGGGTTTTTTTGGCCAAAAAATCGACTGGCACAATCAGTTTTGTGATAAAATCATCATTTCGCCTTCAAATAGAGTCATGAAATTTTCGAAAATCCACTTTTCAAAACAAAAAATACTCATAACTCGACTAATAGGAAAGATAGAACGTTCTAGTTTTCACCAGTCGATAGAGGGGACAATTTTACATATTTTAGTGAATTCTGAGTCCATATTTCTTAGGATTAGGGGAGTTAGAAAAAATCAATTTGTATCGCAAAATATTTCCATAGCTACCCCCTTTGTTCTAAATTTTCGACAAAAAAATTATAAAAAATGCTAAAAATTCGTAAAGAGGGGTTTTTTTGGCCAAAAAATCGACTGGCACATTCAGTTTTGTGATAAAATCATTATTTCGCCTTCAAATAGAGTCATGAAATTTTCGAAAATCCACTTTTCAAAACAAAAAATACTCATAACTCGACTAATAGGAAAGATAGAACGTTCTAGTTTTCACCAGTCGATAGAGGGGACAATTTTACATACTTTAGTGAATTTTGAGTCTATATTTCCAAGGATTATGGGAGTTAGAAAAAATCAATTTGTATCGCAAAATATTTCCATAAATTTTCGACAAAAAAATTATAAAAAATGCTAAAAATTCGTAGAGGGGTTTTTTTGGCCAAAAAATCGACTGGCACAATCAGTTTTGTGATAAAATCATCATTTCGCCTTCAAATAGAGTCATGAAATTTTCGAAAATCCACTTTTCAAAACAAAAATTACTCATAACTCGACAAATAGGAAAGATAGAACGTTCTAGTCTTCACCAATCGATAGAGGGGACAATTTTACATATTTTAGTGAATTTTGAGTCTATATTTCCAAGGATTATGGGAGTTAGAAAAAATCAATTTGTATCGCAAAATATTTCCATAAATTTTCAACAAAAAAATTATAAAAAATGCTAAAAATTCGTAAAGAGGGGTTTTTTTGGCCAAAAAATCGACTGGCACAATCAGTTTTGTGATAAAATCATCATTTCGCCTTCAAATAGAGTCATGAAATTTTCGAAAATCCACTTTTCAAAACAAAAATTACTCATAACTCGACAAATAGGAAAGATAGAACGTTCTAATCTTCACCAATCGATAGAGGGGACAATTTTACATATTTTAGTGAATTTTGAGTCGATATTGCTAAGGATTAAGGGAGTTAGAAAAATGCCATTTGTTTCTCAAAATATTTCCATACCTACCCCTTTGTTCTAAATTTTCGACAAAAAAAATAAAAAATGCTTAAAATTCGTGAAGAGGGGTTTTTTGGGCCGAAAAATCGACTGACACAATCAGTTTTTTGATAAAATCATTATTTCGCCTTCAAATAGAGTCATGAAATTTTCGAAAATCCACTTTTCAAAACAAAAAATACTCATAACTCGACAAATAGGAAAGATAGAACGTTCTAGTCTTCACCAATCGATAGAGGGGACAATTTTACATATTTTAGTGAATTTTGAGTCCATATTTCCAAGGATTATGGGAGTTAGAAAAAATCAATTTGTATCGCAAAATATTTCCCCCTTTGTTCTAAATTTTCGACAAAAAAATTATAAAAAATGCTAAAAATTCGTGAAGAGGGGTTTTTTTGGCCAAAAAATCGACTGGCACAATCAGTTTTGTGATAAAATTATTATTTCGCCTTCAAATAGAGTCATGAAATTTTCGAAAATCCACTTTTCAAAACAAAAAATACTCATAACTCGACTAATAGGAAAGATAGAACGTTCTAGTCTTCACCAATCGATAGAGGGGACAATTTTACATATTTTACTGAATTTTGAGTCTATATTTCCAAGGACTAGGGGAGTTAGAAAAAATCAATTTGTATCGCAAAATATTTCCATAGCTACCCCCTTTGTTCTAAATTTTCGACAAAAAAATTATAAAAAATGCTAAAAATTCGTAAAGAGGGGTTTTTTTGGCCAAAAAATCGACTGGCACAATCAGTTTTGTGATAAAATTATTATTTCGCCTTCAAATAGAGTCATGAAATTTTCGAAAATCCACTTTTCAAAACTAAAAATACTCATAACTCGACTAATAGGAAAGATAGAACGTTCTAGTTTTCACCAGTCGATAGAGGGGACAATTTTACATATTTTAGTAAATTTTGAGTCGATATTGCCAAGGATTAAGGGAGTTAGAAAAAAGCAATTTGATTCGCAAAATATTTCCATAGCTACCCCCTTTGTTCTAAATTTTCGACAAAAAAATTATAAAAAATGCTAAAAATTCGTAAAGAGGGGTTTTTTGGGCCGGAAAATCGACTGGCATAATCAGTTTTTTGATAAAATCATTATTTCGCCTTCAAATAGAGTCATGAAATTTTCGAAAATCCACTTTTCAAAAAAAAATTACTCATAACTCGACTAATAGGAAAGATAGAACGTTCCAATCTTCACCAATCGATAGAGGGGACAATTTTACATATTTTAGTGAATTTTGAGTCGATATTGCTAAGGATTAAGGGAGTTAGAAAAATGCCATTTGTTTCTCAAAATATTTCCATACCTACCCCTTTGTTCTAAATTTTCGACAAAAAAAATAAAAAATGCTTAAAATTCGTGAAGAGGGGTTTTTTGGGCCGAAAAATCGACTGACACAATCAGTTTTTTGATAAAATCATTATTTCGCCTTCAAATAGAGTCATGAAATTTTCGAAAATCCACTTTTCAGCATAAAAAGTCCTGTAAATACCGGAAAACCAGGAATATTGGAATGAAATTTCAGGAGAGTAATCTCAAAGGACCAGTTCAGCTGCTTAAATGCTCAAAGTTAGTAATTTGGGACGATATATAAAAAAAACTGAAACTGAAATTCTGGAAAAGCACCAATTTATTTGGAAACAAAATTCAAACTAATTTATTCGACAATAGAAGCATGTAGAGAATGAAACATGACACGTAAATTTGGACGGAAAAATTAAATTTATAACAATCGGGATATATACGCCAGGGCTGAAAATACACTACGCCATAGCCTTCGAACGAAATAAAGTAAAAATGCACCAAGAGCTTTGACAGTTATCCTAACAGGGCACTGACGAAATAATGGTCACCTCAAAAGGCTCAAACAATAGTGGAGAAGGGACAATGAAAATTCAGTGGAATGGAAGAAGGCAGAGCACAAAACCTAGGAAACTACTGAATAGAAGACTAACATTCACCTAATTTAAAGCCTGCAGATATCCTAAAATTCCTCCGGGAAATAGGTCTAAAGAGACTTCCTTCAGGAACTGAGTCCCCCCAAAAAAGAATACATATACATACTTTAATTGAACTAAGTGGAATTGAAAGTTTCTTAATTATTTCGTGTGCTTTGGAAAAAAGTTTGCATTCAATTTTAATCAAAATTTTACAGAAAATAAAAAAAATCGACAAATCTTTTGTTGTTGCTATTCCCCTAGGTATTAGTTCATTGTGTACAAAGAATACACCAAAATTAAAATGTACATTATACGGCACTAAAGCAGCTAATAACATTAGGATGACTATAGCTTTTTTTGTCGGAAGATTTCAACAATAAAAAAAGAACCGCTTTTTATTTACCGAATTCGAAGTTTGCAGGTACACTACAGATTTCATTAAATTATGATTTCTAATTTGAACTACACTCAGTAGTATAAGTAAGTTGGATTATACTCTATTTGAAAAAGACAGAGAGCAATAAACCCAAGGGCGTACCTGCTTGTGATTCTAAAAATCGCAATAATGACTTTGTCGCGATCATGTTTTTCATTTAATATCATACCCACCTAAAGGTACGGCTATGCCTGCAACTACAAGCGACCCCAAGATTGAATTTCTATTGTATACTGGCGCTGTACAGGGTTGGGTAGGCAGATAAAAGAATAGATATGTGGATTATAATGTTTAAAATTCTGGAGTTTTAAATGCCTACCCGGTAAGGGTGTTGAATTGGACTGTATTCTAAACAGACTTGTAGTTTTTTTTAAATTTAATTCAACTTCAAAAATATGTCGAAACAGTTGAATATTTAAAGGTGTCCCAAAATATTCTTTCAATATATATCTCTGACTTTAAACAATCCCAAAAAAATCCAACGGTGTTAAATCATATGATCTTAGTGTACATTGTGAAATTTGAAACAAAAAGATGGGATAACAACTTTGGATTTTTTTTAAATATAGAATTGTTTATCACTATTTACAAAAACATTTCAACAATTCCTCGGCATTATTGGTTTAAGTTGTTTTTATCGATTTTATTTAAATTACTCAAATTAAGATAAACATAACAATTCCAATAAACAAATAACTTAAGCTAATTAAAATAAATAATAATTATTGTAGTTGAAAAATTTTTTTTAATTAAAAAAATGATAATAACTACCATTACCATAGTGACGAGTACACCACCAAGACACCATATCACGCAAAAAGTCAAATTACAGCACACTCTATTACGTAATAAGGACCCATCCATAAATGCTTTTTTACCATCAATTAATAGTGATACGAAATTTTATAAAAATCACATATTTAAGTAAAAAGTCGTGTAAATACCACAAAAATGTAAACATTGAACTGAAATTTTGGAAGAGTACTGTCAAAAGACCAATTCAATTGAAAAAAAAAATTACAGTGCTATAACTTGAGGGGTTTTCATTTTATAAATCGACAAAAAATGTTTTTGAAATTTCCAAAAAATCATATTCTGGAATAGAAAACAACGCGTAACTCCTACAATTCAATAGTTAGAACGTTGTAATGTCTATCAATTGATTCAGGGGAAAATTTTACATATGTATGTAAATTTTGAATTAATATTTCCAAGCATTAGGGAAAAAAAGATGGCAGTTTGAAATTTCGAAATTTTTCCATACCTACCCCTTTGTTCAACATTTCCAATAATTTCCAAAAAAATTGAAAAACGCCAAAAGTTTGTGAATAGGGGTTTTTTTGGGACGAGAAAACGACTGGTTGACTTAGTTTTTTGATAAAGTCACTTCTTCACCTTCAAATAGCGACGCGCAATTTTCCAAAATACTCATTTTTATCATAAAATGTCTTGTAAGTACCAAAAAACTAGGAATATTGAGCTGAAATTTTGGGAAAGTACTCTGAAAACACCGATTCAATTTAAAAAAAAATTACAATGCTATAACTTGAAGGGTTTTCATTTTATAAATCGTCAAAGTAAAAATATTTAAAATTTCCAAAAAATCATATTCTGGAATAAAAAACAGCGCGTAACTCCTACAATTCAATAGTTAGAACGTTGTAATGTCTACCAATTGATACAGGGGAAAATTTTACATATGTATGTAAATTTTGAATAAATATTTCCAAGCATTAGGGAAAAAAATGGCAGTTTGAAATTTCGAAATTTTTCCATACCTACCTACTACCCCTTTGTTCAACATTTCCAATAATTTCCAAAAAAATTGAAAAACGCCAAAAGTTTGTGAATAGGGGTTTTTTTGGGACGAGAAAACGACTGGTTGACATAGTTTTTTGATAAAGTCACTTCTTCACCTTCAAATATTGCCGCGACATTTTAAAAATACTCATTTTTATCATAAAATGTCTTGTAAGTACCAAAAACCTAGGAATATTGAACTGAAATTTTGGGAGAGTACTCTCAAAAGACCAATTTGATTGGAAAAAAATTACAATGCTATAACTTGAAGGGTTTTCATTTTATAAATGGTCAATGTAAGAATATTTAAAATTTCCAAAAAATCATATTCTGGAATAAAAAACAACGCGTAACTCCAACAATTCAATAGTTAGAACGCTGTAATGTCTACCAATTGATACAGGGGGAAATTTTACATATGTATGTAAATTTTGAATGAATATTTTCAAGCATTAGGGAAAGAAACAATGGCAGTTTAAAATTGCGAAATTTTTCCATACCTACCCCTTTGTTCAAAATTTCCAATTTCCAAAAAATTTGAAAAACGCCAAAAGTTTGTGAATGGGGGTTTTTTGGGACGAGAAAACGACTGGTTGGCTTATTTTTTTGATAAAGTCACTTCTTCACCTTCAAATATTGCCGCGACATTTTCTAAAATACTCATTTTTATCATAAAATGTCTTGTAAGTACCAAAAAACTAGGAATATTGTACTGAAATTTTGGGAGAGTACTCTCAAAAGACCAATTTGATTGGAAAAAAAAATTACAATGCAATAAATTGAAGGGTTTTCATTTTATAAATAGTCGATGTAAGAATATTTAAAATTTCCAAAAAATCATATTCTTGAATAAAAAACAACGCGTAACTCCTACAATTCAATAGTTAGAACGTTGTAATGTCTACCAATTGATTCAGGGGAAAATTTTAAATATTTATGTGAATTTTGAATGAATATTTCCAAGCATTGGGGAATGACACGATGGCAGTTTGAAATTTCGAAATTTTTCCATACCCATTTGTTCAACATTTCCAATAATTTCCAAAAAATTTGAAAAACGCCAAAAGTTTGTGAATAGGGGTTTTTTTGGGACGAGAAAACGACTGGTTGACTTAGTTTTTTGATAAAGTTACTTCTTCACCTTCAAATAGTGTCGCGAAATTTTTTAGAATACCCAGTTTTATCATAAAATGTCTTGTAAGTACCAAAGAACTAGGAATATTGAGCTGAAATTTTGGGAGAGTACTCTGAAAAGACCGATTCAATTTAAAAAAAAATTACAATGCTATAAATTGAATGGTTTTCATTTTATAAATCGTCAAAGTAAAAATATTTAAAATTTCCAAAAAATCGTATTCTGGAATAAAAAACAACGCGTAACTCCTACAATTCAATAGTTAGAATGTTATAATGTCTGCCATTTGATTCAGGAGAAAATTTTACATATGTATGTAAATTTTGAATGAATATTTCCAAGCATTAAGGAAAATAAAAGTTGGCAGTTTGAAATTTCGAAATTTTTCCATGTTCAACATTTCCAATAATTTCCAAAAAAATTGAAAAACGCCAAAAGTTTGTGAATAGGGGTTTTTTTGGGACGAGAAAACGACTGGTTGACTTAGTTTTTTGATAAAGTCACTTCTTCACCTTCAAATAGCGACGCGCAATTTTCCAAAATACTCATTTTTATCATAAAATGTCTTGTAAGTACCAAAAAACTAGGAATATTGAGCTGAAATTTTGGGAAAGTACTCTGAAAACACCGATTCAATTTAAAAAAAAATTACAATGCTATAACTTGAAGGGTTTTCATTTTATAAATCGTCAAAGTAAAAATATTTAAAATTTCCAAAAAATCATATTCTGGAATAAAAAACAACGCGTAACTCCTACAATTCAATAGTTAGAACGTTGTAATGTCTACCAATTGATACAGGGGAAACTTTTACATATGTATGTAAATTTTGAATGAATATTTCCAAGCATTAGGGAAAAAAAGATGGCAGTCTGAAATTTCGAAATTTTTCCATACCTACCCCTTTGTTCAACATTTCCAATAATTTCCAAAAAATTTGAAAAACGCCAAAAGTTTGTGAATAGGGGTGTTTTTGGGACGAGAAAACGACTGGTTGACTTAGTTTTTTGATAGTCACTTCTTCACCTTCAAATAGTGTCGCGAAATTTTTTAGAATACCCAGTTTTATCATAAAATGTCTTGTAAGTACCAAAGAACTAGGAATATTGAGCTGAAATTTTGGGAGAGTACTCTGAAAAAACCGATTCAATTTAAAAAAAAATTACAATGCTATAACTTGAATGGTTTTCATTTTATAAATCGTCAAAGTAAAAATATTTAAAATTTCCAAAAAATCGTATTCTGGAATAAAAAACAACGCGTAACTCCTACAATTCAATAGTTAGAATGTTATAATGTCTGCCATTTGATTCAGGAGAAAATTTTACATATGTATGTAAATTTTGAATGAATATTTCCAAGCATTAAGGAAAATAAAAGTTGGCAGTTTGAAATTTCTAAATTTTTCCATACCCATTTGTTCAGCATTTCCAATTTCCAAAAAATTTTAAAAACGCCAAAAGTTTGTGAATAGGGGTTTTTTGGGACGAGAAAACGACTGGTTGGCTTAATTTTTTTGATAAAGTCACTTCACCTTCAAATAGTGTCGGGAAATCTCCTAAAATACTCATTTTCAACATAAAATGTATTGTAAATACCAAAAAACTAGGAATATTGAACTGAAATTTTGGGAGAGTACTGTCAAAAGACCAATTAACTCGGAAAAAAATTGACAATATTATAACTTGAAGGGTTTTCATTTTATAAATCGTCAAAGTAAAAATATTTAAAATTTCCAAAAAATCATATTCTGGAATAAAAAACAACGCGTAACTCCTACAATTCAATAGTTAGAACGTTGTAATGTCTACCAGTTGATTCAGGGGAAAATTTTACATATGTATGTAAATTTTGAATGGATATTTCCAAGCATTAGGGAAAGAAACAATGGCAGATGGAAATTGCAAAATATTTCCATACCTACCCCTTTGTTCAATATTCCCAATTAAAAAAAAAATTTAGACTTGAAAAACGCCAAAAGCTTGTGAATAGGGTTTTTTTGGGACGAGAAAACGACTGGTTGACTTAGTTTTTTTGATAAAGTCACTTCTTCACCTTCAAATAGCGACGCGAAATTTTCCAAAATACTCAATTTCATCATAAAATGTCTTTTAAGTACCAAAAAACTAGGAATATTGAGCTGAAATTTTGGGAAAGTACTCTCAGAAGACCAATTCATTTAAAAAAATTACAATGCTATAACTTGAAGGGTTTTCATTTTATAAATAGTCAATGTAAGAATATTTAAAACTTCCAAAAAATCATATTCTGGAATAAAAAACAACGCGTAACTCCTACAATTCAATAGTTAGAACGTTGTAATGTCTACCAATTGGTTCAGGGGAAAATTTTACATATGTATGTAAATTTTGAATGAATATTTCCAAGCATTAGGGAAAGAAACAATGGCAGATGGAAATTGCAAAATATTTCCATACCTACCCCTTTGTTCAATATTCCCAATTAAAAAAAAAATTTAGACTTGAAAAACGCCAAAAGCTTGTGAATAGGGTTTTTTTGGGACGAGAAAACGACTGGTTGACTTAGTTTTTTTGATAAAGTCACTTCTTCACCTTCAAATAGCGACGCGAAATTTTCCAAAATACTCAATTTCATCATAAAATGTCTTTTAAGTACCAAAAAACTAGGAATATTGAGCTGAAATTTTGGGAAAGTACTCTCAGAAGACCAATTCATTTAAAAAAATTACAATGCTATAACTTGAAGGGTTTTCATTTTATAAATAGTCAATGTAAGAATATTTAAAATTTCCAAAATATCATATTCTGGAATAAAAAACAACGCGTAACTCCTACAATTCAATAGTTAGAACGTTGTAATGTCTACCAATTGGTTCAGGGGAAAATTTTACATATGTATGTAAATTTTGAATGAATATTTCCAAGCATTAGGGAAAGAAACAATGGCAGATGGAAATTGCAAAATATTTCCATACCTACCCCTTTGTTCAATATTCCCAATTAAAAAAAAAATTTAGACTTGAAAAACGCCAAAAGCTTGTGAATAGGGTTTTTTTGGGACGAGAAAACGACTGGTTGACTTAGTTTTTTTGATAAAGTCACTTCTTCACCTTCAAATAGCGACGCGAAATTTTCCAAAATACTCAATTTCATCATAAAATGTCTTTTAAGTACCAAAAAACTAGGAATATTGAGCTGAAATTTTGGGAAAGTACTCTCAGAAGACCAATTCATTTAAAAAAATTACAATGCTATAACTTGAAGGGTTTTCATTTTATAAATAGTCAATGTAAGAATATTTAAAATTTCCAAAATATCATATTCTGGAATAAAAAACAACGCGTAACTCCTACAATTCAATAGTTAGAACGTTGTAATGTCTACCAATTGGTTCAGGGGAAAATTTTACATATGTATGTAAATTTTGAATAAATATTTTCAAGCATTAGGGAAAGAAACGATGGCAGTTAAAAAATGTGAAATTTTTCCATACCTACCCCTTTGTTCAACATTTCCAATAATTTCCAAAAAAAATTGAAAAACGCCAAAAGTTTGTGAATCGGGGTTTTTTTGGGACGAGAAAACGACTGGTTGACATAGTTTTTTGATAAAGTCACTTCTTCACCTTCAAATATTGCCGCGTCATTTTAAAAATACTCATTTTTATCATAAAATGTCTTGTAAGTACCAAAAACCTAGGAATATTGAACTGAAATTTTGGGAGAGTACTCTCAAAAGACCAATTTGATTGGAAAAAAATCACAATGCTATAACTTGAAGGGTTTTCATTTTATAAATGGTCAATGTAAGAATATTTAAAATTTCCAAAAAATCATATTCTGGAATAAAAAACAACGCGTAACTCCTACAATTCAATAGTTAGATCGTTGTAATGTCTACCAATTGATTCAGGGGAAAATTTTAAATATGTATGTGAATTTTGAATGAATATTTCCAAGCATTGGGGAATGACACGATGGCAGTTTGAAATTTCGAAATTTTTCCATACCCATTTGTTCAACATTTCCAATAATTTCCAAAAAATTTGAAAAACGCCAAAAGTTTGTGAATAGGGGTTTTTTTGGGACGAGAAAACGACTGGTTGACTTAGTTTTTTGATAAAGTTACTTCTTCACCTTCAAATAGTGTCGCGAAATTTTTTAGAATACCCAGTTTTATCATAAAATGTCTTGTAAGTACCAAAGAACTAGGAATATTGAGCTGAAATTTTGGGAGAGTACTCTGAAAAGACCGATTCAATTTAAAAAAAAATTACAATGCTATAACTTGAATGGTTTTCATTTTATAAATCGTCAAAGTAAAAATATTTAAAATTTCCAAAAAATCGTATTCTGGAATAAAAAACAACGCGTAACTCCTACAATTCAATAGTTAGAATGTTATAATGTCTGCCATTTGATTCAGGAGAAAATTTTACATATGTATGTAAATTTTGAATGAATATTTCCAAGCATTAAGGAAAATAAAAGTTGGCAGTTTGAAATTTCGAAATTTTTCCATGTTCAACATTTCCAATAATTTCCAAAAAAATTGAAAAACGCCAAAAGTTTGTGAATAGGGGTTTTTTTGGGACGAGAAAACGACTGGTTGACTTAGTTTTTTGATAAAGTCACTTCTTCACCTTCAAATAGCGACGCGCAATTTTCCAAAATACTCATTTTTATCATAAAATGTCTTGTAAGTACCAAAAAACTAGGAATATTGAGCTGAAATTTTGGGAAAGTACTCTGAAAACACCGATTCAATTTAAAAAAAAATTACAATGCTATAACTTGAAGGGTTTTCATTTTATAAATCGTCAAAGTAAAAATATTTAAAATTTCCAAAAAATCATATTCTGGAATAAAAAACAACGCGTAACTCCTACAATTCAATAGTTAGAACGTTGTAATGTCTACCAATTGATACAGGGGAAAATTTTACATATGTATGTAAATTTTGAATAAATATTTCCAAGCATTAGGGAAAAAAATGGCAGTTTGAAATTTCGAAATTTTTCCATACCTACCTACCCCTTTGTTCAACATTTCCAATAATTTCCAAAAAAATTGAAAAACGCCAAAAGTTTGTGAATCGGGGTTTTTTTGGGACGAGAAAACGACTGGTTGACATAGTTTTTTGATAAAGTCACTTCTTCACCTTCAAATATTGCCGCGTCATTTTAAAAATACTCATTTTTGTCATAAAATGTCTTGTAAGTACCAAAAACCTAGGAATATTGAACTGAAATTTTGGGAGAGTACTCTCAAAAGACCAATTTGATTGGAAAAAAATTACAATGCTATAACTTGAAGGGTTTTCATTTTATAAATGGTCAATGTAAGAATATTTAAAATTTCCAAAAAATCATATTCTGGAATAAAAAACAACGCGAAACTCCTACAATTCAATAGTTAGAACGCTGTAATGTCTACCAATTGATACAGGGGGAAATTTTACATATGTATGTAAATTTTGAATGAATATTTTCAAGCATTAGGGAAAGAAACGATGGCAGTTTAAAATTGCGAAATTTTTCCATACCTACCCCTTTGTTCAACATTTCCAATTTCCAATTTCCAAAAAATTTGAAAAACCCCAAAAGTTTGTGAATAGGTGTTTTTTGGGACGAGAAAACGACTGGTTGGCTTATTTTTTTGATAAAGTCACTTCTTCACCTTCAAATATTGCCGCGACATTTTCTAAAATACTCATTTTTATCATAAAATGTCTTGTAAGTACCAAAAACCTAGGAATATTGAACTGAAATTTTGGGAGAGTACTCTCAAAAGACCAATTTGATTGGAAAAAAATTACAATGCTATAACTTGAAGGGTTTTCATTTTATAAATGGTCAATGTAAGAATATTTAAAATTTCCAAAAAATCATATTCTGGAATAAAAAACAACGCGAAACTCCTACAATTCAATAGTTAGAACGTTGTAATGTCTACCAATTGATTCAGGGGAAAATTTTACATATGTATGTAAATTTTCAATGAATATTTCCAAGCTTTAGGAAAAGAAACGATGGCAGTTTAAAATTGTGAAATTTTTCCATACCTACCCCTTTGTTCAACATTTCCAATAATTTCCAAAAAATTTGAAAAACGCTAAAAGTTTGTGATTAGGGGTTTTTTGGACGAGAAAATGATGATTGACTTAGTTTTTTGATAAAGTCACTACTTCACCTTAAACTAGTGTCGCGAAATTTTCTAAAATAGGGTAAAATCGGATAGATGCCGCACTTTTTGTGAAAAAAATGTAAAAACTCAATTAATCAAAAATTTTTATTTCAAAAAACATATAATCATTCTATAATCTATTTTTTATTGAAATATTGGCCTTTAAACAACATAAAAAATACTCTATTACTGAAAAAAAAATATCTAAGAAAAAGTGTTTTTCCGGCAACTCTCCCCCCAGGTACGCAGAGATGCCTACATCCATGCGGAGAGATGCCAATGTTAATTTCCATAAGGGAGAGATGCTGTAAATTTTTCTTGCAATTCCGCACGTTTGCATCAGTTGGCAAACCATCGACAAACTTGTTTTTATCAACTCCCTTAAAATTAGTTCCGGCGGAAGGAACATCCCCTGAGCGCTGCAGCATCCTATTACGGTTACATTTTCACCGCGTTCACGAGACGTCAAGAAACGCACATCCTTTGCACCTTTGGGAACCAAAACCTTAGTTGGTTTATTTATAATTTGAATCCCTGCTTCATCCATATTGAATATATTGGCTGGTCGAAATATCAAATTGTTTTCAGTTGGGATGTTCCTCAATAGTTGAAAGAACTTTCCTACTTCGCCTCGATTCATTCGTTTGGCTCTGGCTAAAGAAAGTCCTTCGGCCTGTCGGATGGAAAGATCTGGATTTCTCTCTAAAAAAGATCTCAACCAGTTGCCAGCTTTTTGATCTTTGGAAAATGTATGGTTTTTCTGCCAAATGAAAAGCCATAGATCTTACTGCGTTCCGATCAGGAGCAAATCCAGATGCAAACAAATTTTTGATATGAGCAAATAATCTTCTTTCGTTATATTTTCCAAGAACCCCTAAAATAAAGCAAACTTTAATTATGAATTTCGTTATCCCTCAAAAGTTAAAATACCTTCGGGACCCAGTGATCCTTTTCCGCTTTTTCCAAATTTAAATCTTCTGTCAATTGTTCGCTATATCTTCTTTCTGCCTCATGCTTTGAAACTTCCCAAGATTGGTAGGAAGCTGGGTCCATCTGGTGAAATATGAGTTGGTTAGAGTCACCCCTCTTATTCTAAACCCAAAATAATCTAATTCAACCTCTATATTTCACCATTAGAGACAATATTTCTTCCAGATGTTCCTTTGAGATGAAAATGTTCAATTAAGTCATTTTGACATAAGTATAAAACTAATTTTCCGGTAACCCTATAAATTTCCTCGAATGTATCCAAAACATAAATCAACTAAACCAGCTGTTAACTCCCTAATAACCATAAAACTCCTCTAAGCCTGATAGTTTAAAAGCAATTACCTCTTGTTTACAAATAATTAGCTACCATGATCTCAAGCGTAATCCACAGATTCCATTATTTTAATCTGAACACGAGACTCCGCCTCAATCTTACCATTGGTTAAACTGCGCAGGTGAGTCATGCCCACTTTAAACGATTGGTCGAAGAGGAATGAAGTTCCGGTGAGCAGTTGAGTGAGCGAAAGAGACAATAGACAGACCAGTTGCTTGCAGCTTGTGAGTTAGGACAGTTAGTTAAAGTTGTTGGTGGTGCTGGTTTTTTTCTTCTTTTTTTTTTGGTTGTTTGTGTTCGTTACGGCCCTGGGTGAGTGTTTTTCATATTATTTTTGTTGATCCGTTACAATTATTCGTTATTGATAAAGTGAAACGAGGATATTTATTAACAAGTATGTATTTTATCGAAATTATCTATTTTAATAGTATCATTAATAATTTCGTTACTTTCAACAACATTCTTAGTGTTTTTTATTTTGAAGTTGCTAGAACAGAAGTATTCAGCTTTGAAGAGATCGATATTTTTACCAGCTGTTTTCTACTATCATCAACTAAAACCATAAATTCTTCATATCATTCAAGGATACGTTTCTTCTTTAACCCAATAATTGGTGCTCTATCAATTCTGATTTACTGAATAATCCTATTTAAACGATTCCAAAAAGTCAAATAACTTTTTTCAACTTGCTGTCAGGTGGTTTCATCAAATCTTTGAACTTAAGGATTTTCCAGTATTTTTCCAGCTATCTTTCCACAAATCCTTCTCCGAAAACATTTACAAATAATAAACCGTAAAAATTTTCTCTCAATGCTATACCTACAACTTATTTTCCTTCGGACAACAAAAAAAAATGTATTTCCTTGCTCTATATTTCCAGCCAATTCACAGTTTTCCCTCGCTTGCTTCAAATTTCTCTATTGAGACAATCTTTCTTTCGTAAGGATCTGAGCTCCATTGACTCCATTCATCTCACAACCATCCACGGAAGTTTACCTTCTTCGTCATATTCTACCACTTTTTCTTTTGTTATTTGCAAAGCGATTAAGATTCCTTCACCATATTTTCACTTATTTTTTTAATTTTCCTGAAAAATATTTTTCCGTAACTATAATATTGTCCAGATTTTGCATACAGGGTTCAAAATAAGTGGTTGTATTACCAAAAATATGCAATTAGGTATATTTATAAATACTCTTCTTTGGACAAACAGTGAAATTTTTTACCTCTGGTGGCATTGTGGAGAAGTTTATATATCCCCAATTTGGTAAATTTTTTGGAGGAAAATAGAATTTTGGGAAGCATAATAACATTTTGAAAATTTCTTTTAAATTAGAGGATTCCCAAACTCATTTTGCATTATGTGGTTTTTATTGTTTTTTTAGTCGATGTAGTAAAATACTGAAATCAATATGTAGATAAAAAAAGGTATAAAAGGCTTTAGACTCATTCCTCGAAATGTGATAAAAGACAAAAGATCGGGGGCATTTTTAAATTCAAACACTAAAAGTTAAAAGCGATCCAGACGGCTGTGTCGCGTTTCTATATTGTCCATTCGAGTTTGTTTGATACGTGCACTTACGCTATCTCAGTTGGCCCTGACTAATGGAGTCTTTATCTGTTGGAGTCTGCCTCGGCCTGACTCCCTGATACTGTCTTTGTTGTTAACAAGGATTTTGTCGTGTATTCTTTAATTACGTGCACTTTTCGGCTTGCGTTCTTCAAATTCTTCTGCCTGGCGCATTTATCTCTCCGATGACAAATAATACCGTTCCATTTTAGGGCAATGAATAATTCTTTTTTAAAACGATGATGGATCTGTTATCTACCATTTTTTTCAATTTGACCATACTATATGGACTTGATATATTTTTTTCTGTAATCTATATGATAAAAAACTATTTTTCAAAATTTTATACTCTGTACTTTAGGAGATAAGGGAGAGGATTGACCAATTTACATCTATTTTCTCAAATAACTTTAAAACAATTAATTTCAAAATTATGAAAATTACATATTTGACACTCTCGCAACAAACCCTTTAATTTGATATATCACACGATACAGTTTGTAAAACATTTTTTTATTTTTGAATTTACCCCCCCTTCTCAAATAAGTTTAAGACATTTAATTTTAAAATTATAAAAATTATATATTTCACAAAACTATTGACTCATTTTTTTTTCAAAAATCAATACTCTGTAGTTTAGGAGATAAGGGAGAGGATTGACCAATTCACATCTATTTTCTCAAATAACTTTAAAACATTTAATTTTAAAATTATGAAAATTATATATTTGACTCCCTCGCAACAAACCCTTTAATTTGACATACCACACGATACAGTTTGAAAAACAATTTTTTTATTTTCGAATTTACCCCCCCCCCCTCCCTTCTCAAATAACTTTAAAACATTTAATTTCAAAATCATAAAAATTAAATATTTGACAAAAATATTCACTGAATTTTTTTCAAAATTTTATACTCTGTAGTTTAGGAGATAAGGGAGAGGATTGACCAATTTACATGTATTTTCTCAAATAACTTTAAAACAATTAATTTCAAAATTATGAAAATTACATATTTGACACTCTCGCAACAAACCCTTTAATTTGATATATCACACGATACAGTTTGTAAAACATTTTTTTTATTTTCGAATTTACCCCCCCTTCTCAAATAACTTTAAGACATTTAATTTTAAAATTATAAAAATAATATAATTCACAAAACTATTGACTCATTTTTTTTTAAAATCAATACTCTGTAGTTTAGGAGATAAGGGAGAAGATTGACCAATTTATATCTATTTTCTCAAATAACTTTAAAACATTTAATTTTAAAATTATGAAAATTATATATTTGACACCATCACAACAAACCCTTTAATTTGACATATCACACGATACAGTTTGGAAAACAATTTTTTTATTTTCGAATTTACCCCCCCTCCCTTCTCAAATAACTTTAAAACATTTAATTTTAAAATTATAAAAAATATATATTTGACAAAAATATTCACTGAATTGTTTTCAAAATTTTATACTCTGTATTTTAGGAGATAAGCAAGAGGATTGCCAATTTACATCTATTTTTTCGAATAACTTTAAAACATTTAATTTTAAAATTATGAAAATTATATATTTGACACCCTCGCAACAAACCCTTTAATTTGATATATCACACGATACAGTTTGTAAAACATTTTTATTATTTTGGAATTTACCCCCTCCTTCTCAAATAACTTTAAGACATTTAATTTTAAAATTATAAAAATTATATATTTCACAAAACTATTGACTCATTTTTTTTTCAAAAATCAATACTCTGTAGTTTAGGAGATAAGGGAGAGGATTGACCAATTCACATCTATTTTCTCAAATAACTTTAAAACATTTAATTTTAAAATTATGAAAATTATATATTTGACTCCCTCGCAACAAACCCTTTAATTTGACATACCACACGATACAGTTTGAAAAACAATTTTTTTATTTTCGAATTTACCCCCCCCCCCCTCCCTTCTCAAATAACTTTAAAACATTTAATTTCAAAATCATAAAAATTAAATATTTGACAAAAATATTCACTGAATTTTTTTCAAAATTTTATACTCTGTAGTTTAGGAGATAAGGGAGAGGATTGACCAATTTACATGTATTTTCTCAAATAACTTCAAAACAATTAATTTCAAAATTATGAAAATTACATATTTGACACTCTCGCAACAAACCCTTTAATTTGATATATCACACGATACAGTTTGTAAAACATTTTTTTTATTTTCGAATTTACCCCCCCTTCTCAAATAACTTTAAGACATTTAATTTTAAAATTATAAAAATAATATAATTCACAAAACTATTGACTCATTTTTTTTTAAAATCAATACTCTGTAGTTTAGGAGATAAGGGAGAAGATTGACCAATTTATATCTATTTTCTCAAATAACTTTAAAACATTTAATTTTAAAATTATGAAAATTATATATTTGACACCATCACAACAAACCCTTTAATTTGACATATCACACGATACAGTTTGGAAAACAATTTTTTTATTTTCGAATTTACCCCCCCTCCCTTCTCAAATAACTTCAAAACATTTAATTTTAAAATTATAAAAAATATATATTTGACAAAAATATTCACTGAATTGTTTTCAAAATTTTATACTCTGTATTTTAGGAGATAAGCAAGAGGATTGCCAATTTACATCTATTTTTTCGAATAAAAAATCAAAAAAAAAATCAATACTCTGTAGTTTAGGAGATAAGGGAGAAGATTGACCAATTTATATGTATTTTCTCAAATAACTTTGAAACTTTTAATTTTAAAATTATGAAAATTATATATTTGACACCCTCACAACAAACCCTTTAATTTGACATACCACACGATACAGTTTGAAAAACAATTTTTTTATTTTCGAATTTACCCCCCCCCCCCCTCCCTTCTCAAATAACTTTAAAACATTTAATTTCAAAATCATAAAAATTAAATATTTGACAAAAATATTCACTGAATTTTTTTCAAAATTTTATACTCTGTAGTTTAGGAGATAAGGGAGAGGATTGCCAATTTACATCTATTTTCTCAAATAACTTTAAAACAATTAATTTCAAAATTATGAAAATTACATATTTGACACTCTCGCAACAAACCCTTTAATTTGATATATCACACGATACAGTTTGTAAAACATTTTTTTTATTTTCGAATTTACCCCCCCTTCTCAAATACCTTTAAGACATTTAATTTTAAAATTATAAAAATAATATAATTCACAAAACTATTGACTCATTTTTTTTTAAAAATCAATACTCTGTAGTTTAGGAGATAAGGGAGAAGATTGACCAATTTATATCTATTTTCTCAAATAAGTTTAAAACTTTTAATTTTAAAATTATGAAAATTATATATTTGACACCTTCACAACAAACCCTTTAATTTGACATATCACACGATACAGTTTGGAAAACAATTTTTTTATTTTCGAATTTACCCCCCTCCCTTCTCAAATAACTTTAAAACATTTAATTTTAAAATTATGAAAAATATATATGTGACAAAAATATTCACTGAATTTTTTTCAAAATTTTATACTCTGTAGTTCAGGAGATAAGGGAGAGGATTGACCAATTTACATCTATTTTCTCAAATAACTTTGAAACATTTAATTTTAAAATTATGAAAATTACATATTTGACACTCTCGCAACAAACCCTTTAATTTGATATATCACACGATACAGTTTGTAAAACATTTTTTTTATTTTCGAATTTACCCCCCCTTCTCAAATAACTTTAAGACATTTAATTTTAAAATTATAAAAATAATATAATTCACAAAACTATTGACTCATTTTTTTTTAAAAATCAATACTCTGTAGTTTAGGAGATAAGGGAGAAGATTGACCAATTTATATCTATTTTCTCAAATAACTTTAAAACTTCTAATTTTAAAATTATGAAAATTATATATTTGACACCTTCACAACAAACCCTTTAATTTGACATATCACACGATACAGTTTGGAAAACAATTTTTTTATTTTCGAATTTACCCCCTCCCTTCTCAAATAACTTTAAAACATTTAATTTTGAAATTATAAAAAATATATATGTGACAAAAATATTCACTGAATTTTTTTCAAAATTTTATACTCTGTAGTTTAGGAGATAAGGGAGAGGATTGCCAATTTACATCTATTTTCTCAAATAACTTTAAAACGTTTAATTTTAAAATGATGAAAATTATATATTTGACACCCTCGCAACAAACCCTTTAATTTGATATATCACACGATACAGTTTGTAAAACATTTTTTTAAATTTCGAATTTACCCTCCCTTCTCAAATAACTTTAAAACATTTAATTTTAAAATTATAAAAAATATATATTTGACAAAAATATTCACTGAATTTTTTTTCAAAAATCAATATTCTGTAGTTTAGGAGATAAGGGAGAAGATTGACCAATTTATATCTATTTTCTCAATTAACTTTAAAACTTTCAATTTTAAAATTATGAAAATTATATATTTGACACCCTCACAACAAACCCTTTAATTTGACATATCACACGATACAGTTTGAAAAACAATTTTTTTATTTTCGAATTTACCCCCCCCTCCCTTCTCAAATAACTTTAAAACATTTAATTTTAAAATTATAAAAAATATATATTTGACAAAAATATTCACTGAATTTTTTTCAAAATTTTATACTCTGTAGTTTAGGAGATAAGCTCGGAGATAAGGGAGAAGATTGACCAATTTATATCTATTTTCTTAAATAACTTTAAAACTTTTAATTTTAAAATTATGAAAATTAGATATTTGACACCCTCACAACAAACACTTTAATTTGACATATCACACGATACAGTTTGAAAAACAATTTTTTTATTTTAGAATTTACCCCCCCTCCCTTCTCAAATAACTTTAAAACATTTAATTTTAAAATTATAAAAATTATATATTTGACAAAACTATTTACTGAATTTTTTTCAAAATTTTATACTCTGTAGTTTAGGAGATAAGCTCGGAGATAAGGGAGAAGATTGACCAATTTATATCTATTTTCTCAAATAACTTTAAAACTTTTAATTTTAAAATTATGAAAATTATATATTTGACACCCTCACAACAAATCCTTTAATTTGACATATCACACGATACAATTTGGAAAACAATTTTTTTATTTTCGTATTTACCCCCCCTCCCTTCTCAAATAACTTTAAAACATTTAATTTTAAAATCATAAAAATTATATATTTGACAAAACTATTTACTGAATTTTTTTCAAAATTTTATACTCTGTAGTTTAGGAGATAAGGGAGAGGATTGACGAATTCACATATATTTTCTCAAATAACTTTAAAACATTTAATTTTAAAATTATAAAAATTATATATTTGACAGCCTCGCAACAAGCCCTTTAATTTGACATATCACACGATACAATTTGCAAAACATTTTTTTTATTTTCGAATTTACCCCCCTTCCCCCTTCTCAAATAACTTTAAAACATTCAATTTTGAAATTATAAAAATTATATATTTGAAAAAATTGAGTTTTTGTCAAACATTTATACTCTGTAGTTTAGGAGATAAGGGAGAGGATTGACGAATTCACATATATTTTCTGGAATAACTTTGAAACATTTAATTTTAAAATTATGAAATTTATATATTTGACAGCCTCACAACAAACCCTTTAATTTTATATATTACAGGATACAGTTTGCAAAACATTTTTTTTATTTTCGAATTTACCCCCCTCCCCTCTTCTCAAATAACTTTGAAACATTTAATTTTAAAATTATAAAAATTTTATATTTGACACTCTCGTAACAAACCCTTTAATTTGATATATCACACGATACAGTTTGCAAAACATTTTTTTTATTTTCGAATTTTCCCCCCCTCCCCCCAAACTCCTCCATTTTCAAAATTTATTAATTTACGTCGCACGATTGTATTTGGGTCACAAAGATTAATATTTGTGCAAAATTTCAATAAATTTGGAGTAATTAGGCTGTGACACACAAATGATCAAATAAAGGTTCCGCTTTTTCAAAATAAAACTTACCATAAATGTCACACTCATGATAGTCGACAGCCTAGACGAAACCTGAACTTATAATTAATTTCATGACTAATTGTCGACGTGGTTTATCTCGCGTTTAAATTGACTAACAGTTAATTTGCATCTCTAATGTTGGCCTTAAATTAATTTGACGTAATAATGTAAATGAGATGAAGTAAAGACAGGTTTGAGGGACGGGAAAGGGCCTCGAGGCGTTAACAAAACGAAAAATATCGAGTTATTTCTCTTCGTTCGTCGTATAACAATGAAGGAAGGTTTTTTGAATAAATTGAAATGCGTTTTATTTGATGTAAGAAAATGTGTTTGGACACGGTACGTCTAACTCACGTCGGTTTGTTGAAATACTGGTGCGTAGCTATGAAAAATACGAGGTTCATAGGCGTACATTAATATTTAGATTTTCAATAGTTTTTAGGGGAGTTTTATCGTCTTATAAAAAAATTTCCATTTTAAGGGTAGCGCAAATTTTCGAAAAATTTGTTTGTAATTGTTATTGTTATTTTCTATCTTCCCAAATCTTTCTTCTCTGTCAAAATTAGTATTTTTGCTTCAGGTAGGTCCTATTTGTATGTAATCCTCAGAGAAGTAGACCATTTTTTTGGTAATAAAGGTAGCGCAAATCAGCAAAAACGTTTATACAAAATTTTAATAGCGCCTTTCGACGGCTACTAAGATAATTTTTACACTTTTACTCAGGGCTAAAAACGGCCTTGAGCATTGGTTTTTGACACTTCTTCGATGTAAAATGTTGGGTTGTCAGCGAAACGTTGGTGGTTTAAAGGTGTGGAAAGGCCTCTGAACCGGTGGTGTTGCTTGTCACTTGGAAGATCAATTTAAGGGAATAAAACAACTACTTCTAGCACTGGGATATGTTCTATTTATTACACTACTGTACTATGATACATTATACTACTTAATATTACTAACTAAATGTATAAGTAGCTAGCCGTATAGCATACTTATAATTAATGATTATTTATTACTGATGATTACCTAAGTCATCTTACTGATTTCTTACTACCGAAATATATTGAATGCTCCCCTAATGAATATATGAATGTATATTTATACGACCAGTCAAATTCACCAAAAGTAAATATACACTGTTTGTGTTTATTTCACGCTCTGAACTTGACTTCGTACCTGTCGACCTTCTTACTCTTTATTTATATAATATTAAAACGTTCTAAGGATTTATTGAAATAAGCTCAAGGGAATTTAATTCTTATTTTAAATATTTATTGTTATATTATTATATTAGGCCAAAAGGTATCACAATGTGTCAAAATGACTGTGGGTAGTGGTTCCTTCGTGCAAATTTCCACTAGATTTCAGCCTATAAGCACCCATTCTCGCTTTCTCCTTGACATGCAGAAATAAAGTATTTCAAAGATACTACAAAAAAAGGTAACGCAAAATTTTTCAAAAAATACATGGTTAGGTACAGCTGAATATTTTATCAGGGAAAATTCTCCTAATGAACTATACTAAGAATTATTTTATAATAAACCTAAATCCGCGGAATTTTTTTTGAATAACCCCATTTTCTCCCCCTAAACCACCCCGTCGTCTTAAAGAATTAATCGTTCAATCAATTTATACGAAGTTCACAGTTTCTTAAAAATATTCCTTCCAACGAATTAGTCGTAATTATACTAATTACCCGCCTGCGACATTGTTTTTTTTTTGTTAAAAGTCGATCGGTACGACATCAAATAAAAATACTTCTGTGCAACATTAAACTGATTAAAGGCTCATAAACTTTTTGTTGACTGTTTGACATGAACGCATTTTGACTTCAGTAAATAAACTAATTGTCGAATGCCACAGTAAATAAAGATACAAAGAGAAGCGGCAGGTTTTTCAATCACATTGCCTGGATATTCTTCTTCTTTCATTTTATTTCGTTCGAAATTTACTGTAAGTTTCTACTTAGTTGGTATTTACTGAACTATTCCTTTGAAAAAATGTCCAGATTCATGATTTTTCTAGAACAATGAACGGTTAAATAAAACTTACGAGGGCGAGATGATTTGTAATCATACCGAATTAAAAATAAACAATCTCTAACGGAAATATTAAGATTTTCTTCATTTGCACGTTTTGTTAGTTTTTTTTTGTTCCCAAGCTTAAGGCAAGTTGTTTTCTTTTTTATTTACTGGACAAAAAGAGCCAGGACTCCAATTTTTTCTATGTTTACTCGAAAAGGAATTTTTAATAAACAAAATACACATCATTAGGTTCCTTCCAACAACCATTTCGAGGACAGTTCTTGAACTGGTTACGAATTAATTTGAGCGCATGTTTCAGTAAAACGCGTTATAGGAACGGTTCCTAATTTCAGGTTGAAATACTGAACTGAACGACAACACTTAACCTCAACTTCTGAAACACCAAATCTAATCAAATTAAACATCACTGCGCATGCCTCAAACAAATCGATTCAACAATTCTTGCTTCGGACCGCGAACCGTTTTCACCATCCTTGAACTAGTTCCAGAACTGTTCACGTTACGTTGGAACAATGAACCAATTTAGTTCCGAACCGATTCCGTTATGTTGGAACTAACATTTTCATTTGCGCGTGCTCCGCCAAGTTCTGAACTGGTTCTAGACCTTGTTGGAACGAACCTACATACCTACATTGGTGAAAATCCGCAAGCCATAAAAGAGACGAAGCACCAGCAAAGATTTAGCCTTAATGTCTGGATAGGTGTAATCGGCAATCAACAGCTGGAACCAGTAGAATTACCTGGAGGTTTAACATAACAGGATTACCCTAAATTTTTGGAAAATAATTTTTCTGATTTAGTGAACGACGTGCCACTAATGACACGGTAAAATTTATGCTCATTTTAGTCGAGTAGTTCGTCAATATCTTGACACTAAGTATGAAAATCGATGGATTAGAGGTTAGAATTGAAATTTTATTATTAACATTGAAATAAAGTTATCTTCTGTTTAATGAGGAGGGAAATTCTAGGAACGATTTCAGTAAATTTAAAAACGTTTTTAGAGTCAATTAACTTTTGAAATTGCATTTTTCCCTTTCCGTGTTTATGAAAAGTAAACACGAAGAAGTGAATTTATCGGCTCTCGTTGTGTGCATGCAAATAATATCATAAATTTTTTATCGGAAACATAAAAATTTAATTATAATATATAATGGCGGTTAATAGGTGCAAGTCACAGGGATTTTTAATAATTACATAAATAAATGCGATGCTAAACAATTATTAAAATAGATAGTGAATCACGGAAGTTTTATTAATTAAATTAATTAAATTCCATGTTCTAGGAGTAATTAGAGATAATAAAACATTTATTACTGCGACTCGAAGGTCGACAATTATCAATCTTTTTACGTAAGCACGTCATTTTGTTAATTAACTTCGACGAATGCTTTTATCTCGATAAATAATGAATTTCACAGTTTTCGATACACTTTTTCAACAACAATTTTCAGTCAAAACAATTTTTATTAATTCACTAACATGGTGCGCAAGTATTTCACCCTGTATAGCTAATTTGTCGAGTCAGTAGACATATTAAGTGGGTTTTGTTTTTACGAACGGTTGATATGGTGTGGTTGGAGGGGGGGACGTGAAAGAGGCACGGGGAAAGTATGAGTATCCTGCCTTATAATTAATCGAAATGACTGAAACAAGCCTTACACATTAACAACTAGTTATTGACGATAATATTACAACGATGCCGCTAGATGGAGTATTTATTGTTTGTAGTTAGTTTTATCGAAGTAAATACATTATGTCAAAAAAGTACCGGGAGGCATAACTAAGAATCACTCAAATAATGCCATACTACGCCTCTGCATACTTTCAATAAGTTCGTTGAAGTAGCCTTGATCGATTTGTCTCCAAAGTTGGAGTAAAAGTTCGTGGAGGGTCTGTGGGGGGTAGTTCATGGGAATTCAAGGTTCTTTGAAACTGGTCCCAAGCATGCTCGATGGGATTGGGGTCGAGGAGGCAGTGCCAAATGCGGGATACCTTGGAAGTCCACTTTTTCAACGATGCGGTCGAGCAGGAAAGTTGGAAAGTTGGTCCAATAGCAGCAGCAAACGTATAACGTTGTAAACGGCTGTACCACCTCTGAACGGATGAACTTCTTACGGACCTCCATTCAACATTCCAATTCACAGGTTCATTACCCCTTGCCAATCGAGCATGCATATGAGTTTGTGATGAAGGAAATCTTCTTAAAAGTCGTCATAAACCTCGATGTACTGTTTTAATTGAAACCGAAATACCAGAAGCATTCAAAAAACGCTTTTGTATGATCCGGCCAGAAATCTTAGAAGGTCATAAATCACCAAGCACTTGAGTTATCAGTTGGCGGTCGATTCTACGCAGAGTTGTATCTGCCCTAGCCATTAAACTTTGTTTTATAGGTAGGTATAATGTTATTGGGTAAAGATAAGCACAAATCAGACGAGTCTACCCAACTTTTGTTTGGAATATCAAGTTTTATCCAAATCACCATCTAGCATCGCATTGCTTAGCTTAAGAGGTTGTAGGTGAGACCTCGGCACCTCAAGGCTTTTTGTGCTCTTTTTAGTACCGTTTATGTGAAGAGACCAGTAGCCCTTATCAGCCTCAACAGTCTTTTCGCTAGTCCTAGTCCTATGAGTCTATATCTCCAATGAGACAGTGCTTCACATTCGAACATAATGTGTTAGGCTGCTTCCTCCTCCTCCATGCAGAACAACCGACAGATAGGTTCCTCCCTATATATGCCAATTGTATGCATGTGCTTCCTTAGCCTTGGGATCCGCTGAGGCTCCGAGGATTTTTTGACCAGGAGTTTCCTGTGTTCCTGCTTTGGCACGTGGCTCCTGTAGGTCTGAGGTTTGAATCCACCGAGATGTACAACCACGTGCAGCAGTTTTTGCTATTCGAAATACTGCTTAGAGTATCAGAACCTTTTGGCCTCTATACCCCCTTTGGATGTTTTCTCTTTTTATATTCAAGATAAGATGAATAAAGTACACTATAATTTTTCTACGACTTTTCTGGTTGTATAAAAAATAGCATCATAAAATATGTATATGACTTGTCTGTGTAGTTATAGACCTTTTGGGTACGCTCATGTTTAGTTTAATCGACTGCGTTCCCGCGCCGAAAGAAGAATGTGACGTGTGCGAATAATTTCATCAACGTAGGCTTATGGTTATTTTATGTTTTAATTAAATTGAAAAGATAATAGATGTACGGTGCTCATTTCCGCGGAATTCCACTTTTTGTCCGTTGCGAATACAAGGAATGAAATTGTCATTTTCATTCCGCAAATCGTTGAGTACTCGCTGGTTTTTTTTGTTATCTCGACGTTATTTCAACTTCTGGTTCATGTTCCAGTTCGAAGTAAGCCAACAATGTACAGGGATGCACTCGGCCAAAATGACAACAAAAGATTCAGTGCCTTTCAACAGCCTACAATCTCTGACTGTTCTTCTCATTCTCTATTCCATGCTAGATTTTCTCGTCTCGTATCGGCCTCGTCTCAAAAAACCGGTGATAGATTCTCCTTTAGGACTTCACACTGGCGCGAGATTGTTCTCATCTCGTATCGGTCTCGTCTCGAAAAACCGAGACTGATGCTAGATTTTCTTCTAGGACTTCACACTAGCGCGAGATTGTTCTCGTCTCGTATCGGTCACGTTTCGAAAAACCGAGACTGATGCCAGATTTTCTTCTATGACTTCACACTAGCCCGAGATTGTTCTCGTCTAGTATCGGTATCGTCTCAAAAAACCGAAATCGATGCTAGATTTTCTTTTAGGGCTTCACACTAGCGCGAGATTTTTCTCGTCTCGTATTGGTCTTGTATCGGTCTCGTATCGGTCTCATCTCGAAAAACCGAGACTGATGCTAGATTTTCTTCTAGGACTTCACACTAGCGCGAGATTGTTCTCGTTTCGTATCGGTTTCGTCTCGAAAAACTGGTGCTAGATTTTCTTCTAGGACTTCACACTAGCGCGAGATTGTTCTCGTTTCGTATCGGCCTCGTCTCGAAAAATCGGTGCTAGATTTTCTTCTAGGACTTCACACTAGCGCGAGATTGTTCTCGTCTCGTATCGGTATCGTCTCGAAAAACCGAGACCGATGCAAGATTTTCTTTTAGGACTTCACACTAGTGCGAGATTTTTCCCTTTCTTATCGGTCTCGTCTCTAAAAACCGAGACCGATGCTAGATTTTCTTTTATTTGAAACTTTTTTAATAAATATTATTAGGTGAGACGAGACAACCGATTACTAGTAGTGATGAGCATACTATTGTCTTGCATACGTGGTCTTGGTCTTGCAGTGTCATATATGGTCTTGTACAGCTAGGTCTTGGTCTTGATGCAAGAGGCTTACGAGTCTTGTATTTTTTGCAAGACCAAGACTAGTCTCGCTTGACACTAATTACGAGTCGAGACCTCGACTTAAGCGAGACTCATCTGATGAGAACGAACCTAGATTTTCTTTTATGACTTTACATAAACGCGTGATTATTCTCGTCCAGTTTGGTCTTGGTCTCGTCTCGACAAATTTAAAACTTTTTTAATAAATACTATTAGGCGAGACGAGACAACCGATTACAAGTAGTGATGAGCAAAACAAGACTCTTATCTAGCATACGTGATCTTGGTCTTGCAGTGTCATAAATGGTCTTGGTTTTGCACATCTAGGTCTTGGTCTAATTACGAGTCGAGACCTCGACTTAAGTGAGACTCATCTGAAGAGAGCGAAGCTAGATTTTTGCAGGTCCAAATTTTTGGTCGATGTTAATTCTTTAATGTCCATATGACGGTACTGCAGTGATTGGTGTATGTTGTGTTGTCTAAACTGTATAAAATCCAAACTTTCCATATTGTTATCGATTCTTTCAACATAAATATCAATCCTAATCTGATCTAATCAAAACTTTTCCTATAAACTATGTATAATTTAATCTGGTTTATGTGTGTTGACGACGTGTCGAAGGCAATTTATGAAAATTACTATTCGTAACGTCAGTAAAAGGTATATATACACCTATATTCTGGTAGTCATCAATTATAAGAGCGGAAGTTGGAATTTCCGACCTGCCTCACTTACAACTACTTCCTGTTTCAATATTATCGTCGAAGCTATCGTATCGTACTTGTGTAATTAAAATGTACCCACCACCCCAAATCGATTTAGTTGAAATAATTGCCAAGAGCAAACATAAATTCGTTATCGTTTCAACAGATCGACCCTTTTCTATTTCTTTTTCGGGTTAATTCATTAAATTAACTGGCAAATGAGGTTCATTGTATTTGTTTGAAATATATTATTTGATCTTTAACTTTACATATGAGTCGAAAACTTTTTTCATCTTATTTGGTTCCAACAGTATTGATCTTTCGATCAGGGGACAACTCCTAGGAGACTACTGGATAGAAGAGGAACACTTTCCTAAGCTGAAGCCTGTGAGTATTCTAAAACTCCTTCGGGAAATAGGAACTACTAGTCTCTGAGACTTTCCACATAAACTAAAGAGAAGAAAGATGGTACAATAGATTTTTAAGGTCTCAGTGGAGGAATACATATTTTGATCATAATTATTCTAATTGGGTATTCAGGAATTTAATTTTCCTAGCAAAAGTAAGCTACCTCCTAATGAGTCTAAAGTCGTTCTTTGTGTTTTTTTCTTTTCTTGCTAACTGCCTCTTATTTTTGGTCATCCAACCCCATTTGGCACTTCAAAAAATACTATTTCTTCGACTTTTTTTTTCAATTTTCGGGATGAGATGGGTTCACACGCCTCCACCAGGCTAACCAACCCCTGCCCCACTCCAAGCCTCAGCAACGTGCTAAACACTGCCCGTTTGCTGATACTTCCTCCTATTTGACCAAACTCGTCCCCTATGAGGGGTCCAGAGGGTTCCTCCCATTTTTTCCTTCATCTTTTTCATCGTCTTCATCTATTTCCTTCCTTCCCCTACTACATTCTATCTCCCCTGGCTTATGTCCCCTTTCCCCAAATACCCTACAAAGGAAGGCCTACCGACATTCTCTGGCCATGCGATCCTCGGTCTTACATAGCCAGCACTTACTCCTCTCCTTGATTCCCTTCACCTTACACCCTGCTACTTTGTGCCCCTTCACCCCACATCCAAAGCGTTTGCCCTCTACAATAGTTACCCTGTTCCACCCCAATCTAATCTCCCTTTTTCCCAGTAAGGCTTCCGCTTTTTCCTATTCCGCCTTCACCACCGCTATTTTCATCTCGTTCCTCTCCCTTACCACTTTAATCACCTTTGTCTCTTTCCCAATCAATTTCTCTATTTTCCCCCTCACTCGTTCATCTTCCATCCACGGGTCTATCCCTACCTTCTTTATGGTTTTTCCCCTCCCTGCTTCCACCACACTAGCTCCTGCCACCCTTTCCACCTCCTCCAGAATTCCCCTCACCTCAACCCCCTTCTTTACCTCTATAACCACCTCCCTATTTCTTGAGACTCTGAGTCTATCCACCCACTTCCCTTTCATCTCCCCCAACCCCTTATTAAATCCTTCTTAATCCTCCCGACTTAGCTTAAGAAGATGCTACTATTTCAACATTTTCTTTATTTTTTCTATTTTTCCACTTCCGACAGTAGAAGTCGGTTTCTGTAGCACTAAAATTGTGACAGAAGTGCAGATTTTACTTCCAGAGGACAAATTGAGTCGAAAATTTTATGCCTGTCATTTTGACAATAATTTTTCGAAAAGTGTGCTTAAGTAAATTTTGAGAGAAAGTTCTTGGGAGATTACAAGTGATAATTTCCTTGTGGCACTTCTCATTTCATCCCAATTATTTAACAAACTATCCCTTCGACTGCTGTAATTTAGTTCTACGGGATTCTAGGTTTTATACTTTAAAAATGACAAAATTTAACTCAGAAATTCAACAAGTCCCTTTGTTAATAAATGTTTGTTTTTAAATATCAACTTAAACCTCAGAAAAAAATACCGTTTCTCATCCTAGTTATGCAACCTACCACTGAGTATCATAATCCTTATTTTTCACAAATTCTAATAGATGGATAATTTCTAATAAATTCCGAATTGACAAATACATTTGCGCAATTCCAATTATAAATATCCCTAGTCGTAGTACAGGCCAATTAAAATTTAAATGAAATCATTTAACATGCAAATTTTATCCGCAAATAAATAAGCGTAAAGTGAAACAGCAACAAAGTTGATTCAATTAAATAAATCCCGTGATATGTTCTTTAAATCAATATACTTAGAACGTTTTTAAAATGAACTTAAAACTCCACAAGTAATTTTTAACTATTTTTTAAATCTAAATATGTCTTTAGTGGTAGATTTAACTGTATAAAAGGATATAATATTGATTTTAAAATCAATATTAATAAAGAAACGACCCAAGGTCAAATACAACATTCCCAACTCTATATAAAATCTAATTCTTGGTTAATGTAATTATACTGTAGAGGAAGCTAATCGTGTTAGAAATAAATTTACATCAAAAAAGCAATTACCTTTTACAGTTATGAGCTTGTTTTGATCATCGATGTCGACTTGATGATAGATTATTGACGATTAATAATAATTTCCATATATTTACCACGTAAAATCTTTTTAATAACTGGAGCTATTTAAGAAAGTACGAATTTATTGAAGATTAGAAATCTCGCAAGATGGGAATAAACGAGAATTTAATGATTAATTTATATCTTTTAATTGACTCAGAGAGTCAGTATTTAACAAATACTCAAGTTAAGTAAAGTTTCGACATAGATATAGTGGAAGAAGAAAAAAGCGATAGTCATTCAATGTTTGGAAAACTAGAAAATTTTAAACAGATTTACTTGCTACTATTTCTTTTGGTACTACGAAATTACTTCTAGTGTTAAAGAAGGTAATTTTATTTGTTACAAAAGAACCTCATTCATTCGTTTGGATTGAACTTTGGGCACTTGAACTGAATGTTATCTACTTCCATTCCAGAAGCTTCGTGTCTTCTATAAAGGCCACTAGTCTGACTGGAGGGATTTGCAGTAATTGTGATGGTTGTATTAATTCCTCTCCAAAGTACTTGTAAGTTCTCGCAGAAGCAGAGTATGTCAGTAGGTTTCATCATCAAGTTCACATTTTCTGCACATAGGTTCACTTTTGCCCATTTTGTGCAGATGTTTCCTCAGGGTGCATTGTCCAGTAACCAGGTCGGTAACTGTCTTCAAATGTCTCTTATCCAGTTTCAATAGCCTGGTTGAGAATTCCTTGTCTACCTTGTTCAGTAAACTCTTTGTATGGAGATTCCCTTGTGTCAACCTCCATTTGAGTTGGTGTTTCCTATCTAGCCAATTCCCGATTTCCCCTCTTATGCAATCTTTTGTGATTCCACAAACCGGTTCCAGACCTATGAAGTCCCCTTTAGAGCCTTCTTTAGCTAATTGGTCCGCCATTTCATTACCTGCAATCCCCTCATGTGCCGGCACCCATATTAGAGACTCTTTGTTGTCTCTTGCCAGCCTGTTAAGGGATTCTTTGCAGTTTTTTACCAATCTTTTTTTTTTCGGTGGGGAGAATCTTCAGAAGACCTAGGGAAGATGTTCCTAGTTGCGGATTCGGTCGAGGTGTTGCGTCCTCCAGGGAGAGTCACTCCACAGCTTTCGCTGCCACCAATCAGCCGCCTACCAGCTAAACCCTAACCACCTCTTCGCCTTTATTCCCGGCACCGCTGTGAAGGCATATCATCAGGGATAAAGGGTCGTTGGCTTCTCATTTTTCCCCATTGACCTTGCTTAGGTATAGAACCTATCTATATATTTCCTGATAATCCCTCTCTTCCTTCTCCTTAGTTCTAATGATGTCTGTGATTATGCTAGACAGATCCCTAAAGCAAACTTCATTTCCAATCATGAACCCGATGATATTTTCTGGCGTTAGTGGCTCTCCCGAGTTGTCCACCAATTTCTCCCTTTTCTCCTCGAAACGTTTGCAGTAAAATACTGTGTGTTCACCATAGTCTATGCTATCATCGTACATGCACGTGTCATTAGATGGGTGAATCTCCCAAACGCCCCATGTCCGCTCAAGAATTGAGTTAGGAAATAATTTGTATGTTTAAACTTACAGCTGATCCAGGGCTCTATATTAGGGATTAGTCTTTTGGTCAACTGGTCCACTTTTGATCCTTGTTCCATAGGTCCTGCCACATTTCCAGTGTAATTTGCCTTTCTGAGATAACAATTGGTGACATTTTGTCCTTGGAGTCTCGTGCGCTTCTTTATCAGTAGCTCCACTGGTCCACGTGCTGTTCATTGCGGTAATACCAAGAAGGGCTTGTCTTTGGATTGCAGTTAATATCAAGTCATACACAATAAGATTCCATAAAAGTAGTGAAAGTACTCCACCTTGAGGACATCGGAAATTATTTCTAGTGTTAAAAAAGGTAATTTAAATGAAATTTTTTTTCTTTGTTACAAAATAACCTCATTTCATTATTGTTATATTTATGGCGGTCGTACATTGTTTCATATCGCTAGATTCCGTTAGAAATAAAATAGGCCTACTTATTTATAGAATGTCGCACTCAGTCAATTTTAATGCGGGTAGGCATTAACCTACCTACTAATTAATATAATTATGTTTATCTGCTTTACGGTTAACGAACACTTAATGACGCATTCAGATCCTATTTGAAAGAATTGTCATGATTATTATTCTTTTTTTTTTCAAATTACATAATTTATGATAAGAGCCAGTTGACAGTTTATTTTTGCTAAATATGCTGCAGATTATAAGGGGGTCAATTGCCCAGGTTGTCCTTATCACATTGCGACCTATAAGATCTTAATTCTATATCTTTATTTAGTCCAATGGAAGCTTATTATCCGTTTTGGAGGTAGTCGTATAATGTTAAATTATTCGGTTTAGGTTCCTTTTAATTAGGGTTGACGTTCTATAAATATGTTTAAATTGAAAAATCTCTGACCAAAAACCCAAAGCAACAATTGCCAGCCTACACATTCTTTCAATATAGCGCGTGTCTGCTTATTTTGCATTTGTTACTTATATCGATAAATAAATTATAATCAAACTGCTTAGTCGATGTATTTTATGATTACAATAATTATTATAACTAAACACATAGATAATAAAGTTAATAAACTATAATTTAACAATAAGCATAAATTCTAGCCTAAATAATTAACTACCCATTACAGTAGGTCTGCAACCTGATAAGTCTCTAAGTAGACCTGTTCCAGGCATTTAAGGCGTTGGTGGACAATAATCTGCATCATCCCAGAATCTGTATGTTCCACTTTCCAATTTGTTCACTTACAGTGAGAATCTGCAGCTCTAAGAGCAATTTACCGCAGTGAGCAGAGGGTAATAGCCGCAATACCCAAACCTGGAGTTATTTCCAGTGAGCTGCACTAAGCTCTTTTTCCCATACATGTAAATGAAGAGAAGGAAATTCTAGATCTCTAGATCAGTGAATCCCTGCCTCCAGAAAGCCCATGATGCTATTGCAACCTCTTCTGAGAAATAGATGGTCATTCCAATCATGTTCGGAGGCTGTATTTTTAATGCTATATAGGTTATGAAGAATTCAAATTTGCGTAAATATCCCAAATATGGGCATAACATAGGTACCATGAAATCAAATCAATTATGAAGAAATTGGAAAATTTGAAGAAGACAAAATTAATGATATCGGATAAGTAGTAACAGGATTTTTTTATTTTCCTATAGAAAGAAGCCATTTTGAAGTTCACTTTCTTACTTTTTTTTCTGTAACTGCTTAAAGAAGTGACATCGGACTCTGTTGAATACTTTTGAGAAATAGGACCCGTATAGTAAAAGGAGAACTGGAAAGCGAAGTCGGACCAACTCGTTTACCTGACACCTGCTTGCTTTGATCACGCATATTGTTAAGAAATATCAGCGGCAAATCGGTCGAGATCGAAAGCGCCAGTTTTGTGTTTCTGTCAGTTTAGGCATAAAAATAAAATATTTAACGAGAATAATGTTAAGCAGTTCATTTTCAGTGCAATTAGGCTGGAAGCAGTGGCGTTACACCGATATTATGTTAAAAAAAAGAAACCGGAAACATTTGTAGCGTTTATTAAAATAATACAGTATAAATGTGTAGCTATTAACTGAGGTTGGATTAACTTATTCAAAACGTCGATGAAACAATAGCGAATTAGGCAAATGAGTTTCGACATTTCTGTTTATTCAAGATACCATGAAAATTCACATTTAACTAATGATTTAATTGTATACAAGAGTACATTTAGTCTTCAGTTGTCACGTCGAAGGGTTTCAACCGTGAAATTAACTTTTAATTACTCGAAAGAGCTACATCTGTGTGTGCTGCTTTTTTTTTTCTCAATTGAAAACGCTGATTTTTATCTATCTAATTAATCTGATACGTTCTTTCGTTTGGTTCGAAGACAAAGAGGAGATTCATTATTGTAATTAGCCACGTCAGTTGCATAATACGAGTGGGCAGTTGGTAAATTACGTACTCTACTTCTGAGCTGAGAAAGCTACAAAATAATCTACAACTGCTTTAAGTTTCATTTGGGATGTGCTTAACTTTCTTACTCTATAAATTCTCTCTTGTTTCAGAATCGGTTCCATCCGACACGAACCCTGATATAATGGGCATTTCCGAGGAGATAACACCGAACGCTGGGGTGGAGCCTAGACCTCCAGGACCTGAACAAAGTGACGGAAGTGATCCTGAACCAGATGAATTCGCTCCCAAAAGAAAACAAAGGCGATACAGAACGACCTTCACTAGTTACCAATTGGAGGAATTAGAAAAAGCATTTTCCAGGACGCACTATCCTGATGTATTTACGAGGTATTTATTTATTTTTAATTTGTATTTGGTAGTTTTATAAGCTTATATATAAAATAAACCTAAAGATAGATACCACTAATAGATGAGAGCAGAAACCCAGAGATAGATACCACTAATAGATGAGAACAGAAACCCAGAGATAGATACCACTAATAGATGAGAACAGAAACCCAGAGATAGATACCAACAGTGTATCAGAGAAATACCTAGAAATAGATACCTCTGATAGGTGAGAACAGAAACCCAGAAATAGATACCACTAATAGATGAGAACAGAAACCCAGAGATAGATACCAACAGTGTATCAGAAAAATACCTAGAAATAGATACCACTGATAGATGAGAACAAAAACCCAGAGATAGATACCAACAGTAGCTCAAAAAAAATAGATAGCAATAGTAGATGAGAAAAGAAACCCAGTGAAGGAGTTGATTTTTTTGAATCCTAGCAAATATAAATGAGTTCTCTCAATAATTTGTCACATTATGGTGACAAAATGTTTTTATGGACATAATTTTCGTTAATAAAAAAATGGGTGGTATTCTCATTTTTGAAATACTGTCATTTAGAGACGGCAGAAGTTAGCGGTAGCATTTCGATCTTTTCCTTTTTCACTTCAGATGCTGTTTAAATTACATTAAGATTGAAAATGAACAGTCTCACGAAGGTAAGAATTTAAATTCATACCCGTCAATTACGAAAAAAATGAATTATTCATTTTTAATGATACACGTTGAGATAATTGACGGCTGACACATTATTTCGAAAGAAAGATTCGAGTTAACTAGGTATATCCTTTCGAAATGATAGTAATATCGTTAGAAAACGAATATATAAGCATTTTTTCTGTTTGCTACCAGCTTCTGTTTAATTGTTAGCACTTTGTGCAATTTTCAAAGGCGTACCAACCAATTTTGTCTCAAAACTACTCAATTTTTAAACGGATTTGATGATGAAAGGATTTGAGTAATGGTGATGAGAATGTTATCAAAACCAGGACACAAGAATCTCTTCAAACTAATTTCAAATAACGCTCAGATAACTTTAGAGATTTCCAAAAATAAGCAGCTTTTTATCATTATTACTAAAATAGGCCAGGCATTTTAAATTAATTACATAGAAACATTAAAATAGACTCATACTTTTTTTTTAATTCAAAATGCGTCGTAGATCAGCCTTATGCACAAATATATTTTTCGAATCGTTATTCCTGGCCTAAGAACAGACTCACAAGGCTAAATATTATAATAATCCTCTTATCTCAACGACCAAAATGTGGATACCATGTATTGGGTACCACAAGTTCAGATAAAGCCGATAAAAGTGTTCTAGTCGACCACGACATACATTCCAAGTTGTCTGCAATTTGTACCATCGGCGCTGATGACACTGTTATGTCGAAGGGACTCTCCAATTAGGCCTAACGTCCGAATTTATTCGTAGATCCCATCTAGACCATCAACGCCGAAATAAAATGGACCGAAGGGGTTAAATTTGGGAGGTTTTTTTACTAACTTATCGATGTTAAGATGAACGAAAGGTTATCTATCTTTATTTTTTATTTTTCAGAGAGGAACTTGCCATGAAAATCGGTTTAACAGAAGCAAGAATTCAGGTAAGATTTCATAAAGTAATTAAGTAGAAAAGAAAAAAAATACGACTGCTTCCTGTGATACGGACATAAATTAATCAAAGTTTATTACCGCCTGCGATATAATTAGTATGTCAGTGGTGGATCTTCGGTCACGAACCAAATGTTTCTGATAAAATTATAACAATAGTGCAAGTTTATAGCGTTTTGTTTATTCTCCGGCACTGTTACGAGTTCAATTAATGATATAAACTTTCTGCATCGGCTAATTTTCCGTAATTAAGCCATATGTGCATGCGCAAAATGCGGTTAGAAGTTGCTTATATTCAATTAAATAATCTAGAATATTAACAAAATAATACATGGTAATTTTATTGATACATTGTGTATACCTACAACTTTAATTGTTGGGAATGGAATTATAAACGATAATGATCTAATTATAATATATTGAATGAATTCTAGATTACAGGGTCAAAGTCGTAGATTTTACTCGAGAAACTTTAAAACAAAAAACCCGAGTCCGGGTCTGATAAATTTCAATTAAAATTATCGGTATAAATATTATTCATAGGTTCGCTGAATCATTTGAATAATCTTTTTTGGTTACTTCTTGGAAGTTCGTTGAACTTTTGTAGTGAAAAAAGATGCGACCATATATTTTACTCACCATTCTAACTTCATGAATCTGACTAGTTAACCCCTTAGAGCCAGACTAGAGACTGCTGTGGGAAAATAAATTCAGAAATAGATACCAGTAGTAGATCAGAAAAGAAACTCGGAGATAGATACCAATAGTAGATTAGAAAAGAAACCCAGAGATAGATACCAACAGTAGATCAGAAAAGAAACCCAGAGACAGATACCAATAGTAGATCAGAAAGAAACTCAAAGATAGATACCAATAGTAGATCAGAAAAGAAACCCGGAGATAGAAACCATTAGTAGATCAGAAAAGAAACACAACGTTATATTTGGAGATTAAATTCATTTTTTGCTCTTTTTAATTAAACTTTTCATTTGATTTCGTTAAAAGCACCAATAGTGCATACAGGGCATTCTCGGCTAAAACCCATCAGCAGCAGAAATCTTGTTGAGTTTATCAATTTCAATGAAGAACTTTTTTTTAACTTATCTATTATAAGCCAAGCGTGATCAAAATGTATTCCCATTTGTTTGTGGCACGATTTAAAATATATATTCACAATGTACTAATTATATATCTCGTTAAATCCCCCATTCTTATACAGATGCTTACAGTGATGACATATCAGTTAATTAATATACACTAATAAGCTCTTGTTCGAGTCGGTAATTAGCGTTCTCTTTTTTTAAATTCCAATAAGATCCATAAGCATCAAGTATCTTTCAGTGGGCTAGACAATACTATTATTAGAGCTCCGATATATCAAGAAAATCAAATCACTTCTCGCAGATTAAGATGCATTTTGTGACTGTAGAAATGGCTGAGTAGAAGAAATAGGTTTTTCATACACTCACACTTAAACTTACTTTATATATAAATGAAACTGAAAATTATTGTTAATAATTATTAATATGGGTGCGGAGTTAATATTGACTATTAAAGAACGTTCTTGACTTTGGACTTTGTGAGAAAACATATTTCCAGTTGAAAGTATTAAAGACCAGTAAAAATAGACGTATTTTTAATTTAAGAACATTCTTTTTGTACATTTTCAAAATTATTTGGCACTACTCATTTGAGAATATTTCAACTTAACTTTATCAGTAGTATATCAGAAAAGAAGCCCATGGATAGATACCAGTAGTAGATCAGAAAAGAAACCCAGACATAGACATCAGTAGTAGATCAGAAAAGAAACCCGGAAATAGACACCACTAGTAGATCAGAAAAGAAACCCAGGGATAGATACCAGTAGTAGATCAGAAAAGAAACCCAGAGATAGACACCAATAGTAGAAAAAAAGTTAGATTTGGAGGTATTAAATTCATTAGGTTCGTTTCAGCTAGCGATAGAACCGTTCTAGGTATCGTTCGCGCAAGTGCTGTATTTCTTTCGCGTTCCAACTGATTATAATATCGTTCTTGGGACGGTACAAAACCAACCCTCTGGAAGGGGTGATAAAGTTGATATGTCCATCCCTAATTCGAGTTTGCGCACTATACAGTACTCGATACGGTTCCAGAACGGTTCCTAAATGCCAGTTGGAACAAACCTATTGTTTGCTCTTTTTAATTCAACTTTTTATTTGATTTCGTTAAAAGCACCAATTTTGCTTTATATACAGGGTATTCTCGGCTAAAACCCATCAACAGCAGAAATCTTGTTGAGTTTATCAATTTCAATGAAGAACTTTTTTTTAACTTATCTATTATAAGCCAAGCGTGATCAAAATGTATTCCCATTTGTTTGTGGCACGATTTAAAATATATATTCACAATGTACTAATTATATATCTCGTTAAATCCCCCATTCTTATACAGATGCTTACAGTGATGACATATCAGTTAATTAATATACACTAATAAGCTCTTGTTCGAGTCGGTAATTAGCGTTCTCTTTTTTTAAATTCCAATAAGATCCATAAGCATCAAGTATCTTTCAGTGGGCTAGACAATACTATTATTAGAGCTCCGATATATCAAGAAAATCAAATCACTTCTCGCAGATTAAGATGCATTTTGTGACTGTAGAAATGGCTGAGTAGAAGAAATAGGTTTTTCATACACTCACACTTAAACTTACTTTATATATAAATGAAACTGAAAATTATTGTTAATAATTATTAATATGGGTGCGGAGTTAATATTGACTATTAAAGAACGTTCTTGACTTTGGACTTTGTGAGAAAACATATTTCCAGTTGAAAGTATTAAAGACCAGTAAAAATAGACGTATTTTTAATTTAAGAACATTCTTTTTGTACATTTTCAAAATTATTTGGCACTACTCATTTGAGAATATTTCAACTTAACTTTATCAGTAGTATATCAGAAAAGAAGCCCATGGATAGATACCAGTAGTAGATCAGAAAAGAAACCCAGACATAGACATCAGTAGTAGATCAGAAAAGAAACCCGGAAATAGACACCACTAGTAGATCAGAAAAGAAACCCAGGGATAGATACCAGTAGTAGATCAGAAAAGAAACCCAGAGATAGACACCAATAGTAGAAAAAAAGTTAGATTTGGAGGTATTAAATTCATTAGGTTCGTTTCAGCTAGCGATAGAACCGTTCTAGGTATCGTTCGCGCAAGTGCTGTATTTCTTTCGCGTTCCAACTGATTATAATATCGTTCTTGGGACGGTACAAAACCAACCCTCTGGAAGGGGTGATAAAGTTGATATGTCCATCCCTAATTCGAGTTTGCGCACTATACAGTACTCGATACGGTTCCAGAACGGTTCCTAAATGCCAGTTGGAACAAACCTATTGTTTGCTCTTTTTAATTCAACTTTTTATTTGATTTCGTTAAAAGCACCAATTTTGCTTTATATACAGGGTATTCTCGGCTAAAACCCATCAACAGCAGAAATCTAGTTGAGATTATCAATTTCAATGAAGAACTTTTTTTAAAACTTGTCTATTATAAACCAAGCGTGAGCAAAATGTATTCCCATTTGTTTGTGGCACGATTTAAAATATATATTCACAATGTACTAATTATAAATCTCGTTAAATCCCCCATTCTTATACAGATGCTTACAGTGATGACATATCAGTTAATTAATATACGCTAATAAGCTCTTGTTCGAGTCGGTAATTAGCGTTCTCTTTTTTTAAATTCCAATAACATCCATAAGCATCAAGTATCTTTCAGTGGGTTAGACAATACTATTATTAGAGATCCGATATATCAAGAAAATCAAATCACTTCTCGTAGATTAATATGCCTTTTGTGACTGTAGAAATGGTTGAGTAGATGGCGCTATAGAAATAGTTTTTTCATACACTCACACTAGAACTTACTTTGTATTTAAATGAAACTGAAAATTATTGTTAATAATTAATAATATGAGTGCGGTTTTAATATTGACTATTAAAGAACGTTCTTGACTTTGGACTTTGTGAGAAAACATATTTCCAGTTGAAAGTATTATAGACCAGTAAAAATAGACGTATTTTTAATTGAAAAACAGTTTTTTTGTACCTTTTCAACATTATTTGGCACTACTCATTTAAGAATATTTCAACTCAACTTATCAGTAGTAGATCAGAAAAGAAACAAAAAAATAGATACCAATAGAAGATCAGAAAAGAAACCCAAAATAGATACCAATAGAAGATCAGAAAAGAAACCCAAAATAGATACCAATAGTAGAGATGATGAACTAAAACAATTTAATTTGTTTAAATCTTCATTTTTATTTTGAACTGACGTTCAAATTAAAATTAGTTTGAAAAAGCTACTGTGTAGCGAAACGCGTCACTAATTTTAATTTGAACGTTAGTTCAAAATAAAAATGAAGATTTAAACAAATTAAATTGTTTTATTTCATCATTAGTATGGATTTTCATCAAGTAAAAGCCTCATCTATTCAACCAATAGTAGATCAGAAAAGAAACGCAAAGTTAGATTTGGAGTTATTAAATTCTTTTTTTGCTCTTTTTAACTCAACTTTTCATTTGATTTCGTTAAAAGCACCAATTGTGCTTTATATACAGGGCATTCTCGGCTAAAACCCATCAACAGGAGAAATCTTGTTGAGATTAACAATTTCAATGAAGAACTTTTTTCAAAACTTGTCTATTATAAACCAAGCGTGAGCAAAATGTATTCCTATTTGTTTGTGGCACGATTTAAAATATATACTCGTATTATTCACAATATTCTAATTATATATCACGTTAAATCCCCCTTTCTTATACAGATGCTTACAGTGATGACATATCAGTTAATTAATATACTCTAATAAGCTCTTGTTCGAGTCGGTAATTAGCGTTCTCTTTTTTTTATTTCAATAAGATCCATAAGCAGCAAGTAACTTTCAGTGGGCTATCACTTCTCGTAGATTAAGAAGCCTTTTGTGACTGTAGAAATGGTTGAGTAGATGGCGCTATAGAAATAGTTTTTTCATACACTCACACTTAAACTTACTTTGTTTATAAATGAAACTGAAAATTATTGTTATTAATTAATAATATAGGTGCGGTGTTAATATTGACTATTAAAGAACGTTCTTGACTTTGGAGTTTATGAGAAAACATTTTCCAGTTGAAAGTATTATAGACCAGTAAAAATATACGTAATTTTAATTGATAAACATTTTTTTTGTATCTTTTCAAAATTATTTGGCACTTACTTTAAGAATATTTTAACTCAACTTATCAGTAGTATATCAGAAAAGAAGCCCATGGATAGATACCAGTAGTAGATCAGAAAAGAAACCTAGATATAGATACAAGTAGTAGATCAGAAAAGAAACCTAGATATAGATACAAGTAGTAGATCAGAAAAGAAACCTAGAAATAGACACCATTAGTAGGTCAGAAAAGAAACCCACGGATAGATAACAGTAGTAGATCAGAAAAAAACCCAGAGATAGACACCGATAGCAGATCAGAAACTAAACTCTGAAATAGACACCAGTAGTAGATCAGGACCTAAACCCTGACAAAGACACGTTAGTTCACCAGCTATTTCGTTATTCCAGCTATTTCTCGTTACATTCGTTATAGAACGTCGAAACTAACTGGTCTATAAAAGTTGACAGGATATAATTTCGTAATATTATGATAACACGTTGTAGAGCCCGCATGAACACTTTAAGTAATTCACCTGGACTATCTTATAATTTGCTTCCTTCCATAAGAAATAATCGCCAATTAATTGAAAGCGGTTGTTGCAAATAAATTGGAAGTATTACCTATTACTAGAGTAACTGTCAAGACATTATAAATGGAAATTACCCATAAAATGAATTAACTTAATAATAATTTTATTCGTTTATTAAAAAAAATTAATAGAATAAGGGTCTAATGATTGATGATGATATGATCGGAATAATTTTAATTGCCATGTTAACCATTCTCCTTACGAAGGACACGAAGTGGGTATCTGTAACTGTCTAAATTGTATCTTTATGACATGGAAAATTCCGAATTTTCATTATGTAACCCTGAAAATTGTGAAAAATGTATCTGAATGTGAGTTTTGTGTTTTGTACGTTTATCTGTCGTTTACAAACGTATCTAACACCGTCAAAATCCATTTAAACTGAACATTAATCGACCGATGAAGCGTGTCGCGTTCTTATGGGCAGCGCAACAAATCTTTCAAATAAAATTGTAATTACCTAAGGAACAGCTTATTTTCGAGCCATTGCTGAATTTCATGGCTGTATTCTCCATTTATAAAACTGACAAAGATACTGGCGTACCGATAAATTGGAAAAAAGGCAACAATGACTACCTGTGCTAATGATATCGTCTTCAGGTGATTATTGGATTTTTTTTTCGTGATGATCTTCGATCCCTACGGGTTATTATTATGTGGTATTCGCCAGGGGTTTGAACTCGAATTCAAAAATAAATAAAAAAAAAACGAGTAGACTCGTGAATGTAATAATATATTTGAAGTATTTACATAAATAATAACGTAACTAAACATTTAAATGTTCATTTGTGGTTGATTGTTTATTTTTGTTTTTTAAATTTATTTAACCACATTTTTTTATAACTTTTTGATTGTAAACGTTAATTATATGCTCTCTACAGATGGTTCCTGAATATCAGGAGCTTAATTGAAAGCTATAAACTTGGTAAGTTCCTAAAATATCAATATCCATATTTGTTCATCATCTGATAGTCTGTATCTGAAATATCAGCTCAAAATTCCTGTTATTATAGACTCTATGATTTTTTTACTTAACGAGAGTACTTTCTAATTTTCAAATTTTCTCCAGCATTTTTATATGTGAAAATCCACTCGTATTCTCATACCCTTCACTTTCGCATACTCCTGTATACAAAATATCGTATATACGATGTCGCTGATTTTTCCATATTTGTTTATTAGCTGATAGTGTGTATTTGAAATTTCAGCTGAAAATTCCCATTATTATGGCTTCTACGATTTTTTGACTATGCGCGTGTACTTTCGACTATTACATAAACCAACTTTAGAACTTTCAAATTTTCAAAATCGGAACTTTTATATATGGAAATCCACTAATTCGACCCAGTAGATTACGAAAATGTCCATAAAAATTTTCTCCGTAATAAACATTTTATTTTCACTTCACTTTTGCACACCCTCGTATACAAAATATCTTAGATACGATGTCACTGATTTATTTCCTTATTTGTTCGTTATTTGAGAGTGTGTATCTAAAATTTCAGCTCAAGTTTCCCATTATTATATGATTTACGAATTTTTGACTTAAGGCGTGCACTTCAGAATTTTAAAATTTTCAAAATCGGAACTTTTATATATGGAAATCCTCTAATTCGACTCCGTAGATTACGAAAATGCCCATAAAAAAGTCCATAATAAACATAATAATAATAAATAAAACAGTTCCTATGGCTTTCTCGGGAGTAAATTGGAGTTTGTGACAGAGAAATCTTGGGAAAATACGGTGGCTGTATAGAAGTTTTTGACCAGAAATTTGTTCACAATGGTTATTGTGTTCTAAAATTTATTAGTATTCTTTGCACAAACCTATACTGGATTCAGGTATATTTGAATGGTTTTGTTTATTATCGAGTCTTCTTGTGAGCTTTTTAGTGGAATTGAGAGAGGTTTACACGTGAAATTGTGCATTATTGAATGAAATAACGTCGCATTGTTTGTTTTCGATCGTTTTAGACTCTATTGAGTATTCTTATGTGCTTTTGTCTGTTTTTGAGTGACGAGAAAAAAATATGGTCCAATTACACTATATAATTTGCTTGTCTAATCACCAGTAACAATGTGGGTAGGAGAAATTTTAGCTACCACCATCCTCAGACTCACATAACGATTTTCTGTCTCCATTTCCGTTATTTTTACGATGTTAAGTACATCTGAAGACGTTGATGGCCGCCGAAGACGAGGCAAATCTTTCACCGCATCTCGTCTGTTATTAAATGCACTGTACCAGTCATACGTACATGCTTTTGATTCACCAACATTTTCGGCACTCTCATTATAAAAATAGCAAAACTTATCGAAAAAATAATGTCGATAATCTCTTTAAATGGCCTTTTTAAATGGTATATTTATAATTGCATTTTCACAAGAAGTGATTTGAATTATCTCATAGAAAGGAAACACGTTTCTTCTATTTTTAGAATGAGACTCGATGATTTTCTTGTTTGTTTTTGAACTGATTAGTTGAAGACAAGCAAACAACTGGTATGAAGAGACAGTCGAGTATTTACATCCATTTTAATATCTTCGTCTAACAGATTCGAAATGATATTAATTTGCTGTTAAACTGAGTTTGTGATAATTAACTTAAGATGAAAACGATTATTTACACATCCACTCGGATCTTTTATAAAGTAATTATTGAAAAGTAATTTCCTGTTTGCAGTAATTCCATGTAATTAAAAAAAAATTGCTTATTAGAAATGTTGGGGATGCCAATTTACCCGGTAATTTGTGATATACATAGATAATTAGGCTTAATTTAATGATCTTAATTACTTTTCTTCGTTTTAAATAAAAAAAGTAACCGAAGGACCAATATATGGTATTACTGCTTTGTATATTAACAAGAAACACTCGGTATGTAAATTACATCTTGTTAAACGTTTCAAAATCTTATATGTATATATGTCGGATGCATATACGTAAAGGCAGTCTGTATAATATAATGTAACTACCGAAAACCAATTTCCTACTACTGATGTATACCAAGAAGACCATGAGTGGGCAAATTTATTTTTTTGGGAGTGACTACTACTTCGAATCGAAGGAAAATACCGTCAAGTCAAGTTGGGTGAGATAACTTACTCCTTAAAAATATCAGTACAAATTGGACGATTCAAAGCAAAAATTTTTGGATCTCTCTCTTTAAAACAGCTTTAAAATTTTCTGGCTTAGTTGAGACGTTGGTGAGGTAGGTATAAAGGTGTTTCAGATGTCAAGAATATATTAAGGCTACTTCTAAAGTTCACTTTCAATTTGATCATATTTTAAATACTCTTGTAAAGGTATGCAAAGCCACTACCTATTTTTATCTCCAAGTCTATAACTCATCTTAATCGAATTCAGTCAATGATACCAAGATCCGACAGTCGATACGATCTCAATACGCTTTTTTCTACCATACATATTCCCCCCCTTCTTGTTTTGTAAACTCGTCCATTATCTCATCATGATCAACTCATTTAGACCATGATTTGGACATTCTTCGTTGAGGGTTTTTTTTCTTCCTACCTGTAATGTACTTTTAATAAATAATTAAATTGAAACAATGTTATTAATCCGATATGAAATTTAACCGGTAGTAGAGGCGATCATCAGACATCTTGAGTTAAATGGAACGGCAAAAATTACGAAGAAAATCACGCTGTTGGTCTCTGTGTTTGTGCAAACTCAGTTTGAATGAATTTTAAGCCTTATATTTTATGTACCATTGAATCGAATCATAAAACGCAACCAGAAGCAATAAAAACGTAAAATTTTATAGCGAATACGCCGGTTGGTATTAACGACTTTGTATTTTAATTGAGCGGGCCTAATTTTGAAAAAAATAAAATAAAATACATTTACGCTGTCGTAAAATTAAGCAGGCTATAATTAAAAGATGGACAGACTTCGGCACTTAGTTTTTTTATGGAAAATTTGCGCATATTTAATAAAATTCCTTAGAGTCATTATCATGAAGCTCTCCTTGTAAAAAAATTCCCAATATATCTTCTTAGGCTTCTTTCTTTTCAACCTTTTCGTGAGTTCTCCTCACATTTCCATTAGAATTATTAACAAACTCTTCTTTCAATTATCAGTTCTCTTATTTCCATGAGAACTTATAAGCTTTTTATGGTAAATAGGGACAAATATAGCTTCTCATTGTAAATTGGGACCTACGCAGCTTTTTATCGTACATTGACAACAACTTAGAAGCTTTTCATGGTAAATTGGCACCAGCTTATAAGCTTTTCATCGTAAATTGAGACCAATGTAGCTTTTCATCGTGAATTCGCACCAACTTATAAGCTTTTCATTGTAAATTGGGAAAAACGTCGTTTTTTATCGTATATGGACACCAACTTGAAGCTTTTCATGGTAAATTGGCACCAGCTTAGAAGCTTTTCATCGTAAATTGGGACCAATGTAGCTTTTCTTTTCATCGTGAATTTGCACCAATTTATAAGCTTTTCATCGTATATTGGGACCAAGGAAGTTTTTCATCGTAAATTGGGACCAATGTAGCTTTTCATCGTGAATTCGCACCAACTTATAAGCTTTTCATTGTAAATTGGGACGAACGTCGCTTTTTATCGTATATGGACACCAACTTGAAGCTTTTCATGGTAAATTGGCACCAGCTTATAGGCTTTTCATCGTAAATTGGGACCAATGTAGCTTTTCATCGTGAATTTGCACCAATTTATATGCTTTTCATCGTAAATTGGGACCAAGGAAGTTTTTCACCGTAAATTGGGACCAATGTAGCTTTTCATCTTAAATTGGTACCCATGTGGCTTTTCATCGTAAATTGGTACCTATATTGCTTTTTATCGTAAATTGGAACCAACATAAGCCTTTCATCGTCAATTGACACCAACTTAGAAGCTTTTCATCGTAAATCGGCACCAACTAAGAAGCTTTTCATCGGAAATTGGCACCAATGTAGGTTTTCATCGTGAATTTCTACCAATTTTTAAGTTTTCATCGTAAATTGGGACCAAGGTATTTTTTCATCGAAAATTGGGAACAATGTAACTTTTCATCGTAAATTGGCACCAACTTAAAAGATTTCCATTGTGAATTGGCACCAAGTTATAATATTTTCATAGTTTTCATTATTATTATTTTTGGGTATTAAAAATGATTTATCTTCAATATATATTGAGCTTTGCTACTCATTTTGATCCTAAAGTTTCTAAAAACTAATGTCTCATTATCATGAAGCTCTCCTTGTAGAAAAAATCTCAATACATCTTCTTAGGTTTCATTCTTTTCAACCGTTTCGTGAGTTTTCCTCACATGTCTATTACAATTATTTACAACAGCCTCTTCTTTCAATGATCAGTTCTCTTATTTCCATGAGACATCTTCTGTACCTTCTTAAACCACACTCTCATTTGAATATTTCCATTTTCTACATTTCGGTATCGTTCCAGATTCCATTATCAATAATTATTTTATCCTGACAAACTGCCGATGATGTAAACAAACACTAGGACATGACATAAGTCCGTCCTTGTGATAGATATTCTACTTGGGACCAACCTATTCATCGTAAATTGGGCCCAATGTAGCTTTTTCTTCGTGAATTGGAACCAACATAAGCTTTTCATCGTTAATTGGGATCAACGTCGTTTTTTACGGTAAATTGACATCAACTTAGAAGCTTTTCATTGTAAATTGGGACCAATGTAGCTTTTCATCGTGAATTCGCACTAACGTATAAGCTTTTCTTCGTAAATTGGGACCAAGGTAGTTTTTTATCGTAAATTGGGACCTATGTAGATTTTCATTGTGAATTCGCACCGACTTATAAGCTTTTTATTGTAAATTGGGACCAAGGAAGTTTTTTATCATAAATTGTAACCAACATAAGATTTTCATCGTAAATTGGGACCGACGTAGCTTTTTATCGTACATTGACACAAACTTAGAAGCTTTGTATCGTAAATTGGCACCAACCTAGAAGCTTTTATTTATTTTATCCTGTCAAACTGCCGATGATGTAAACAAACACTAGGGCATGACATAAGTCCGTCCATGTGAAAGATAGTCTACTTGGGACCAACCTATAAGCTTTTCATCGTAAATTGGGTCTAATGAAGCTTTTCATCGTAAATTTGCACCAATTTATAAGCTTTTCATCGTAAATTGGGACCAATGTAGCTTTTCATCGTGAATTCGCACCAATTTATAAGCTTTTTATTGTAAATTGGGACGAACGTCGCTTTTTATCGTATATGGACACCAACTTAGAAGCTTTTCATCGTAAATTGGGACCAAGGAAGTTTTTCATCATAAATTGGGACCAATATAGCTTTTCATCGTGAATTCGCACCAACTTATAATGTTTTAATCGTAAATTGGGACCAATGTAGCTTTTCATCGTGAATTCCCTCCAACTTATAAGCTTTTCATTGTAAATTGGGACGAACGTCGCTTTTGATCGTAAATTGGTACCAACTAAGAAGCTTTTCATCGTAAATTGGGACCAATGTAGCTTTTCATCGTGAATTCGCACCAACTTATAATGTTTTAATCGTAAATTGGGACCAATGTAGCTTTTCATCGTGAATTCGCTCCAACTTATAAGCTTTTCATTGTAAATTGGGACGAATGTCGCTTTTGATCGTAAATTGGTACCAACTAAGAAGCTTTTCATCGTAAATTGGGACCAATGTAGCTTTTCATCGTGAATTCGCACCAACTTATAATGTTTTAATCGTAAATTGGGACCAATGTAGCTTTTCATCGTGAATTCGCTCCAACTTATAAGCTTTTCATTGTAAATTGGGACGAACGTCGCTTTTGATCGTAAATTGGTACCAACTAAGAAGCTTTTCATCGTAAATTGGGACCAATGTAGCTTTTCATCGTGAATTCGCACCAACTTATAATGTTTTAATCGTAAATTGGGACCAATGTAGCTTTTCATCGTGAATTCGCTCCAACTTATAAGCTTTTCATTGTAAATTGGGACGAACGTCGCTTTTGATCGTAAATTGGTACCAACTAAGAAGCTTTTCATCGTAAATTGGGACCAATGTAGCTTTTCATCGTGAATTCGCACCAACGTATAAGCTTTTCATCGTAAATTGGGACCAAGGTAGTTTTTCATCGTAAATTGGAACCGGCGTAGCTTTTCATCGAGAATTCGCACCAACTTATAAGATTTCCATTTCCATTTCCATTTCCAAGTTATATTATATTTTCAACGTTTTCATTATTATTATTATTTTTGGGCATTAAAAATAATTTTTCTTCAATATACCTTGAGCTTGCTACTCCTTGTTTTTAAAAAAAAATAATCAAATCCAGTTCGTTATTGATCTTTTCAGTCTCTTATCTTTTTTATTAACTTTTTCTAGTAAAGGATTCTTTCAAGTAGCTCTTGTATATTATTATGATCGAGAATGTCTGCTTGAAAAGGAATCTCGGGTTTATTTGCTCTTAATTACTGTAAGAATTTCGTACACCGTGTGATTCTAAGAAAATCTGGGTGAAAAATAGCTTCATCAAGACGAATAGGAATGCAGTCGGTCGTTTTCTTTCACAGAAATGATATTAATATCGGTAATATGTTCATCAGTTTAAGTAGACAATCATTGTTCTTTTTCTCGAGAACAATTTAACTGTTTCAGGAAGTATATCTATGGTGCTTCGGTATTTTACAAGAAATAACAAAGTATTGTTATAGGACATTTATAGCAGAGATTGGGAACAGTGTATATACTGGATGTCATCGAATAATCTGACAATCAGCAGCTAGAGAACGAGATAGACTTTCCCCGGTATTGTTTAACTGAGTGTGAAAAATTAATCCAGGGAACAAAAATTGAAATTAAAGTTGATCAACTACAAAATCAACTCTCTAAGGTGGAACTAATATTTAAGTTGGCAAAGCAAAAATTATTCCGAATGGACCTCTGGGTCCTAGGTCGAGTTTCATTATATTATCATGTCCACATATGACATAGTTAATGTAAATTAAGGAAATGCGTTGTGGTTGTATAAGTTAGAAATCATCTTGATAATTATTTTATGGCAGATGAAGCAATTATCCTTTTACGAAACTATTATCAACGGTTAGACACAATAAACTAAAGAAATTAAATCCTTAGTCATGATATTATTAGAGATTTCTATTCTTCCGTATCCTACAAAATAAACATTCCGACAAAATTTCAACGAAACCGCACAAGATAATTTTATTTTTACTTTTTTTTTTCGAGATGGAGCCATATAATTTTTTTAATTAAGCCTAATGGCACAAGTCCGTGACTCTAATACTCTGTGTCTTAAAAAAATTTACCTGAAATGACTGTCTTCCTTTGCGCCGTGTCATTTCGTTCATAAAACAGGTGTCTACAACAGTTATTAGTTTTTATTTCGGTCTTGTGTTTTTTTTTTCTTTTTATGTTTATAAGGTTATCCCATACCTTCGAATTTAGAAAATAGATACGGATAACCGCAGATATAACTTCAATTTAGATTTTGGGATTATCTATAGGTATAAACCAGCGGCGTACCTGTACGAAATTATAAAAAGGACTTTTACTTAGAAATTTTAAAATATGGCGAAAAGGGACCGAAGAACTGTCAAAGGACTGGGGAGCAGGAAAAAAAATTAAATTATGAATTTTCTTAAGAAAAAACGCACGTTCCATAGTTTTATATATAGGAAGGAACTATTGACTGGCAGTGCTGTTATAAATATTAATTATCCTGACCTCAACATCCTTCTTACTAATTTGTACCGCAAATAACCGAAAACTGTAAATGTATTATCGCCTCTTACCAAATTTGACGCCTTATTTAAAAAAAAGGCCCGCAACCACCCCATGGGTAAAAAGATGCCTCACAGCAGAAGGCAGGTATAAAAAAAGACGTAATTATAATACGAGTTCAACTCCGTCTGTATATATATATAATAACGTGTAATTGCAGACCAAACGGCAAAATAAATGGATATCAATTACACGGTTATTTATAATTTGTTTATAATATGAATTAGGGCCGTAATAACCAACTACTTATAATGATTCTCACAGACGTAAAATTGATTCAAAAGTAACCAATTTTTTTATATTCCCTCATACTTTTTTATATCTACGACAACATTCAAGGATCAGATGTTAGGAGCAGAATGTTTTTTAACGCCCAAATAGGATGCTAATATAACTACGAGGACTTTTCAGGATGAGGATAAGACAAAAATGGTGAATCGACAATCGACAATTTGATGTCAATGTATCCTTTGAAGACCTGTTTTTCAAAGATGAATATCCACATCAATAGGACTACAAGGACATTTCAGGATGATGATAACTAACCTAACATCTTTTCATCTCCACCTTGAGAGGGTCGAATGACCACCTATAGAATATCAGAATATACACATTGGTGGGTTGTGATTGGCAAAGGGTCCTCCCTACTAGTGGAGGACATGTGAAGGACATGTAGGAAAGTGTGATCAGTTCAATATTGATAAAGGATTCAGAAGCCAAAGGATTATCATCATGTCGGATAGTCAAGCAGCCATTAAAGCACTGAGTTTTTGTGTCATTAGTTCCAAAATAATATGGGAATGCCTAGGCAAACTCAATGAACTAGGCGACAACAATATAGTCACCTTACTGTGGATTACAGAACACACAATTGTTGTCTGAATGGGCACCTGAAAAAGCTCAAAATAGTGGAAGAAGAAGAATGTAGATTCTCTGGAATGGAAGAAGAAACCTCGATCCACATACTTGCGGATTGCACGGCAATTCAGAATCCTAGGGACAACCACTGGATAGAAGCCTGAAGCCTGCAGACATCCTAAAATTCATCCGGAAAATAGGCCTAAAGAGGCTACACAATGGATCTTTTAGGTCTCAGCGAATGTCACCCCAATAGACATATATACATACAGACGGATCTAAAATGGACGTCCAAGCTGGATCCACTGCCTGACGCACCCGACCAAAGACTGACCTTGTTGAAACTCGCAAAAGTCTTTCAAGGTGAAGTTTTCACCAGTTTCTTTAAGATTGTGATAAATATTAATATCTATAAAATTTGTGGTTAATGTTTTCTTTAAATCACTTTTTTTCGGGGAAAATCCTACCAAAATTTTAGACAAAAGATACAAAGATATAATAGCTGATCCCAAAAACATGGGGGGTAAGAATTTTTGGAAAATAATATTTCTAAGAATAGAATTCTTTAAGTTCTTAGTTAGATTGTTGCATAACATTTTAAATTAGAAAAAGTAACTGGTAGAAATCGAACAAATCAATTTCCTCGGTTAGAATAAAACGTATTCGACCTTCGTCAAGGGTAATAATGTTGTGGACTTGAACTTGTGAATTTATTCCAATTAAACAATAATAAAAATATTCTCACGCAAATTAAACCAATATAATTCAACAAAAAAAACATAGTCGATACGGTTTAATTGATTCAATAGTATCGCGGCTTTTGTAATTTTTGAATAATTTAAATATTTTCTAAGAAATATTAGTCATGAATTATGTTATAACGTAATCAATAGAATAACGCTGACTGTATATTTCAATTATTTATTTATTTATTAACTTAATAGAATTACAAGAAACCGCATATAAAATTGAAATATAATGTTTAATACTATGAAAATAATAATAAAAAAATTACCATTCACCAGTTAAAACATGGTTAATTTATATAAAAGCCCACTGCTTGATATAAAAATATCTGCAGGAGTGAGTGGTTTATACATATCCTCTCAAATACCGATGAAAACTACTCAGATTCATTTTTTTTTACCTTCTACATTAACGAACTGGTAATTATCGCTACTTACTCGAGGACGATTACCGAAACAATTACTATTATTACAAATCATTAAAACAATAATATAGTGATGTGATAAGAATGAGTGCAGCTAAGATTTAAGATAAGACTGTCGTCTTCTTGAAATGAATTGGAGACATTCAATGTGTTCCAAAGTTAGAGGCAGCATTGACAGAAATATCAATGGGTTGTTGGGTAAAATAATCCAGAGGTGTGTTGAAAAATGACTGGATAGATAGTGGAGAAGTATTGGTAGACCTCCAGTGAGTTTGCCAAAAATATTTGGCGATTATTTTTGCTTCTGTCTTAATATTCTTGCTAATCTGGATATGAGGAATTGTAGTGAATTGTTTTGGCAAGCTGATCAGCCAGTTCACTGCCAAGTATACCAATATGTGAGGACTTTGGCGTTTAAGGAGCAGGGAAGGTGACAATATTGATGACTTTTGAAGTACGGATTTATCGAAATTATGTACAAAGTTGCTATTTCCATTCATGCCAGAATGGCCAGGGATCCAGACCAGCGGTACTGAGGGTGTTTTTGATCCATCTGTTTACCAACAGCTATCTGCTCTTAATAGTTTATCCTTACGGAGGACCCAATCGTTTCTATTTGGAATTAGGGCGGTATGAGGCAGGTCGTAGTTTAATGTTGGAGGTATTATGTCAGAGGTCATTCCCAGAATACTGTGACCTTCAGTGTCCACTAGCATTCTGCTTTGCTCTGTATAAACCTGTTTTGTGCATTTAGAAATATGCGCAATTCTCTGTTGTCCATCTAGCCTCCCTTTCCAGAAATATATGGAGAGGAGGTAGGTCTAAAAGGATTTCCATGGCTGCTGGCGGTGTGGTACTGATGAGCCAGATGAGCATGTCTCTGTCTATCAGAGAGCTTTGCTTAGGCCGTTCGCTGTAAAGCTTTTGACCACCAAGCAATAGCTCCATATGTGATCATTGGTCTAACAATCATCACATATGTCCAATGGATTTGTTTGGGCTCCAAGCTCCAAGATTTTCCACAAGGATAGTCTGGCCTTATGGATACCTTTTTCCAAGTGAGCGTTCCATGTAAGTTTTGTACCCAGGATAATCCCCAAATATTTTACTTCCCCTGCAAATGGAATCACCTCACCATTGTAGGGAAGTGGTTGAAGATCCACTTCTTTTGGAGGATATTATATGCTACCCTTTCTCACTTGGTCCTTGTCAGGATTCCTCACTTGGTCCTTGTCAGGATTCCTCACTTGGTCCTTGTCAGGATGTCAAGGTCGTCTGCATACGCTTGCAGTTCTACCCCTGTTCTTTCGAGAGCGTTAAGCAAGTCATTCATCAAGAGTGACCACAGTAGGGGAGATAGTACTCCTCTTAGTGGGCAGCTCCCGGAAACCTTAAAACGAATGGCCTCATCCAGAAGAGAAGTGGTGGCTGCTCTATTAGTGAGCATGGCATATATCCAGCCGATAAAGGTTGGTTTAATGCCCTTTTCAGCCAAAGTTGAACCAATGGAGGTCGGTAGTGCTCCTTCGATGTAAAGAAATATGGCCACCGCAATCTCCTTGTTGTTAAGGGATTGTCTGATTTTCCCAACAAGGCTAAATCTGTTGATTTGCCAGTTTGATAAGCGTATTGGTGGGTGCTCAGGAGGAAGTTATATGAAGCTACCCGCCATACTAGTAAGTCCCTATTAATGTACCTACGTTGTTATGGAATGGTCAAAAACCTAAAAAGAATGATTGAAATCGGTTCATAAACAACTTAGGTCTTTTCTAAACACCTAGATTTTTTTAAAACCTCTACGGAAAAATTATTCATAATATTTTAAGACAATTTTAATTTCTGGTGAGGTAGTAACTGGCTGTGGACTGGTTCTGTAAACGTAAACCTTTTTATTTTTATTTTTCAATAGATATTCAGTGTTTAATTATTTATGTTTCAAGTCTTAAAATTGTTGGTATCGAGGTTATATAGCGTTGCATTCATTATATAAATTGTTAAAACTTGTATGAAATTATATAATTATGATGTATTATGGGGGTTATTTGCATAACATGCATTTTTAATACAGTATAAAAACGGGTAGTTTGCAACAAAGTTGATACTTTGAAAGTCAGGTGTGTTTATTTTAATTTTCTTTGTGGATATTTTATCAAGAATAATAATTTCCTAAGTGATTTTTTTACCATTTAAAATTAGGAAATTACCAATTTTTTATCAAAACCCTTTAGAGCCTATTCTGTATCTAATCCTTTAAAATTTAGAGTCCTCTTAAAAATAAGTTTTTAACCTTATTTTTTATAGATACTTGAGATTTTCTATCTATCAGCCAGTATATTTTCTTCGTAAACTGGCATCAACCTATAAGCTTTTCATCGTAAATTGGGACCAACATAAGCTTTTGATCGAAAATTGGCACCAATCTAGAAGCTTTTCATCGAAAATTGGGACCAATGTAGCTTTTCATCGTGAATTTGCACCAAATTATAAACTTTTCATCGTAAATTGGGACCAAGGTAGTTGTTCATCGTAAATTGGGACCAATGCGGCTTTTCATCGTAAATTAGCATCAACGTATCAGCTTTTCATGGTAAAATGGGACCAATGTAGCTTTTCATCCTAAATTGGGACCAATGTGGCTTTTCATCGTAAATTAACATCAACTTATCAGCTTTTCATGGTAAAATGGGACCATTGTAGTTTTTCATCCTAAATTGGGACCAATGTGGCTTTTCATCGTAAATTAGCATCAATTTATAAGCCTTTTATCGTAAATTGGGACCATAGTAGCTTTTTATCGTAAATTGACATTAACTTAGAAGCTTTTCATCGTAAATTGGCACTAGCTTTGAATCTTTTCGTCGTAAATTGGGATCAATGTAGCTCTTTATCGAACATTGACACCAACTTAGAAGCTTTTCATCGTAAATTGGCACCAACTTTGAAGCTTTTCATCGTAAATTGGGACCAATGCAGGTTTTCATCGCAGCTCATTATTAATTTTTTTAAAAGTAAAAAAGTTGGGGCTTAGGTGGGGACTGTAAGGAGGATGATTTAGCAATTCGATGTTTTCTTGCTTTCAAAACTCAATCGTTTTTCGAGCTGTGTGGAAACTTGCTCTGTCTTGGTGGAGGATCATTCGTCGTTAGCGGTTGGTAACAATTCTTGGATCTTGCAGAGGAATTGCTACTACATGACCGGCTTTTGACACAAATGTCGCCACCATCTTTTTGGAAACACTTCGAGAACGGATAATTTTCGTCGTTTTTGGTTTTGGCAGTAGATTTTTTTCCCTATTTATTTGCAATCTATAATACTTATTATAGTAGACAAATTATGCGATAATACAATTCTGTTGACATGCTCGATGAGGTTAGATGTCAGTCTATTTGGATGATGTCTTAATCTATTTTTATAGCTTATGGATAAGTTTCTTATTTCCGATTTGACGATCACGGGCTATAACAAAATTTGGCACAAACCATGGAGCATATAAAACAATTCTTAGCACTTTCGATTGGAATCGCTCCAGAATTTCGATATTGGAATTAGCTGCTGCTCCCCTCAGTGGGATACCGGGCTTGAGGATTGCTTTGTAGATCAGTACCTTATTTTTTATAGATAATTGAGATTTTCTACCTATCAGCCAGTATGAATCTCTTAGTTTCAAACCCAATTGTTTGCGCTTGGTAAACATGTGTTTCCTCCAGGTTAGGTGCATTCCTAGATATTTGGCATCGTCCCTTTGTGGTAGAGTTTGATTGTTAAGAGTTACTTCTGGACATTTGCTTTTACGGTTGGTGAAAGTTACCTAAGCAGACTTCAATTCATTTGCTTTAACTCGCCATTTCTTTAACCAGTTTTCTACTTTATTGAGATGACGCTGTAGTGTATTTGATGCTACAATAGGATCTTTGTGTGATGCTAATATGGCGGCGTCATCTGCGAATGTGTCTATTTGGTAGATGGTATTTTATTGCTTTGGAGCTCAATTTTTGTAGCTCTCTCTCTCTAGCTGATATAATATCATACCCTGGGGCTTTGAGAGGATTTAGCTTTGTCCTGATAGCATTAGTAACCTGTCTTATTGTAAATTTCTCAAGTGGAAGTTCTAGCTGAAAGGGGGATTGTAAAAATTCAATAATTTCAGCATCATTGTCTTCGACGGGATCCATTGGAAAACTGAGTTTTCCAAACAATGCAGCTTTCTCGCTACTAGTCTTAGCCCATTTACCTTCTTCTGTCCGAAGTGGGGGATTATAGAGTTGTGGTTGGTTTATATTTTTAGTAAATAAACGCCAGAAGAAGGAGAATAAAACTTGATCTGTACATTAAAATCTTTGCCAATTTTATAGCGTCTCACCATTCTCTAAATATTAATATTACTTGATAGAATAATTTGCGGGTAATTTTTCACGCGTCACATAGAAAATTGATTAAAATCTACTAATGTAGATTTAAATAAAGTAACATCCTTGCCGGCGTGGGTAAAGCGATTTGGATAAACGTTCCGTTGGGCGATTCCCAGCAGGAACGAGATTGTCACCAAATCTAATTTTAATTATTGTTCTTTAATTTAGGAACTAACTTCAAGGTCTACCTGCTCTTTTCATTATCCGTTATATAATAATTGTTATTTCCTTTATCTTTTTTTTTAGTTGTATTGATGACGGCTCTTTTAAACGAAATTAAACGTAAATTAAACATATTTACTATGATTATTGTAGTTAATTCACGATTTTGATAAAGATAATAATATAGTGAGGCGAGTGTCTATTTTTAGCACGCCACTGTTGCTGGGGGTAACTGCTGTTGTTGTAATATGAAATAACCGTTCCAGAGTCTACTTTAAAACAAAATTTATGGTCAGAATTGTTCCGCAACTGATCGATAATTGTAAAGAGTTTATTTAAAAATGTCTTCTTCTGGTACGTCAAGATAATTTAGCTAACAAATTCTCAAGTTCCTATTAATTTTGGAAACCAGAAACGTCACTAAGGAAAAATTATGGTCAAAATAAATGGAACAAAAGTAATAATGGAATTCAAGTCGAAAACTATCGCCTCACGTTTTATTTCTCTGAGTCTGTCTTTTTTTTTTTTTAAACTAAGGGGTCTTCCAATAAAAGCTAGCTCAATTCCCCAAAAAATTGTGTTTTATGGGTATTTTTGTGATCTACGGGGTCGAAATAGTCGGATTTCAGGTAGAAAACTACACGGAATTCATTTATTGAGGAAAAAAATTGAAGTTATGTAATAGACTATACAATTATCAAGTCAAAAAATCATAAGGACTTTAATAATCAGAATTTTGATTTGAAATTTTAGATACACTATCCCAAATAATCAATTAATATTAAAAAAAATCCAGAGTATCGTATCTACGATATTTTTTATACGAGGGTAGGCGGAAGTGAGAAGTACCAAAAACTTTCTTTGAAATTAAGAGTGATTTTCGAATATTATTTAAATAAAAAATAAGCATGCGAAAGAGCCGAAAAATTCTCTCTAAATAGTAAATTTCATGCTGAATCGATTGACGTTGACTAGAATATAACGCGGTGAATGGTTATACAGTTATCGTCAAAAGTATGGAAGGGTGTCATATCGCATGCGTAAAAACTCGTTTATTACAAAAAAGTCAACACCCTGTATCTCATTAACGACAAACCGTATCACACATGTTTATAGGAAATTTTCGTCTTAAAATTGAATGGCGAATCGCCCAGAACAATACTTGGAGACACTCTGTATGTAATCTAGGGAAGTGAATATTTTTCTGTTCTGTTTTCGATACCTTTTGTTAAAAATTGTGGATTGCACATTTTAATTAGCCTCGTAAGACTTCTTCAAATCAACAAAAAAAATTTTCGAGAAAAAAATTGGAATAAAACCATTTCGAAAAGTCATTAAATCCTTCGATTAATTTAAAAAAACCAGACTAATGATCATCCTGACAGACCTAATTAGACCTTTTTAGGATTCATTCCAACTCTAAACGTTTTCAACTCAGTGTAAACATGACGAATGTGTGACTAGACCGACCTCACATTATAACAACAGAGGCGGTTCTAAGGAAAGGCCCCCCACCGGGGCCAAAATTAGATGAATGGGGGCATGCTGTTTAGACCCCGGAGAGCCTATTACTACAAACTAACATATTGTTTGAAATTTACGCGGCTTTCTTTGTTGCTCGATTTATAAGGGGCCCGTTGAGATTTTTTAATTTAATTAAGTGTCTACTAAAAACATAATATATACATTCAACCTAACGTTTTTTCAAATTCAATTCAAAAAATATTTTCCATTGTTGCAGGTTTGGTTCCAAAATCGTCGGGCGAAATGGCGGAAACAAGAAAAAGTAGGTCCTTCCGGCCATCCTTATAATCCTTATTTGAACCCGACAGCTGCAGGACCAGCTGCCCCAGTCGTTGCTACGACGCTGCCAAATCCTTTTAACCTTCCCTTCGGGTTACGAAAACCTTTCGATTCCTTAGCTTTTCGTTATCCTCCCCACGTTCTCCCCGGCTATCTTCCTTCTCCTCCTTCCTACCATCGAGGAGCTCCTCCACTTTTACCTTCTTCTGTGGGATTATATCCTTCTGCCAGTTCCTTTCAAACGTTGCTGGCTAATATTTCTGCAGCTCAGAGACCTAAGCAGGAGTTTACAGCGTCTCCTCCTTTAAGTCCCGGATCGTCAGGATCTGGTGTTACTCCGCCTGCTGTGGATAGAAGAAGTTCCAGTATAGCTTCGTTACGATTGAAGGCTAGAGAGCACGAGTTGAGGCTGGAAATGCTCAGACAAAATGGAGATTTGATAAGCTGAATAATGTAAAACATTTAAAAAACTGTATTTGTCCTTAAGGACGATGACTTTTAAAACTTTTAGCCCATTTATTTAGAGTCTGTAACGTCTAAGACGTATAGGATGATTCAAAAGAGAATTCTTTTATTTTATTTTTGTAGACTGTAAATATCATACACATAAAGTATTACGAATTGTCCGAATGACGTTCATTTTTAATGTAAATATTAATTTCAGTATTTATGAAAATCCAAAAAAATTTGTAATTGGAATGATTTTTGTTTTACGCAATACGTACAGTGTCTTATAACGAATCCGTCCGAAATGTGTAGATTTTAAAAATTGTGAATAAATATTTTTTAAGATTTATTGACTTTGATTTCATCTAAAAATCTTAACTGAACTGCAGGAAGTTCATCTGTTCAGAGGTGGTACAGTACTACTAAGCAAGTCATAGTACTAAATTTCAATAGAATAAGGAGAAAAAATATTTTTACTCATTGACAGTGCTGGATTTTATAGATCAGCTCAAAGAACTAAAAATTGGACCAGTCAGGATTGAAAATTCAACCAGAGAGAGAGACGCATTGAAATAACGCTGCGATAAAATTTTGAAAAATAGTCAAAGATAGTCAAAATTTTGAAAAAATGGTCAATAATTATAAAAAACTGTCAAAAATGGTCAATAATTGTTAAAAATTGTCAAAAATGGTCAATAATTGTCAGAACCCGTCAAAAATGCTCAAAAATTGTCAAAAATGGTCAATAATTGTTAAAATTTGGAAAAATGGTCAAAATTTCTGAAAAATTGTCAAAAATGATCAATAATTGTCAAAACTGTCAAAATGGGTCAATAATTGTCAAAAATGGTCAATAATTGTTAAAATTTGAAAAAATTGTTAAATATTTTAAAAAATGGTCAAAAATAGTCAATAATTGTCAAACTTTTTGAAAGTTGTCAAAAATGGTCAATAATGATCAGAAACTGTCAAAAATGGTCAATAATTGTTAAAATTTTGAAAAATGGTCAAAAATTGTTAAAATTTGGAAAAGATGGTCAATAATTATGAAAAACTGTCAAAAATGGTCAATAATTGTTGAAAATTGTCAATTTTTTTTAAAAATGGTCAAAATTTTTCAAAAATTGTCAAAAATGGTCAATAATTGTCAGAAACTGTCAAAAATGGTCAAAATTTTGAAAAAGTAGTCAATAATTATAAAAAATGGTCAATATAATTGTTAAAAATTGTCAAAAATGGTCAACAATTATCAGAACCCGTCAAAAATGCTCAAACATGGTCAATAATTGTTAAAATTTGAAAAAATGGTCAAAAATTGTCACAAATTTTGAAAAAATGGTCAATAATTATAAAAAAATGTCAAAAATGGTCAATAATTGTTAAAAATTGTCAAAAATTTTGAAAAATTGTCAAAAATGGTCAATAATTGTCAGAACCTGTCAAAAATGCTCAAAAATGGTCAATAATTGTTAAAATTTGGAAAAATGGTCTAAAATGGTCAAAATTTCTGAAAAATTGTCAAAAATGAGCAATAATTGTCAAAACTGTCAAAATGGGTCAATAATTGTCAAAAATGGTCAAAAATTGTTAAAATTTGAAAAACTAATCAAAGATTGTAAAATTTTTTGAAAAATGGTCAAAATTTTCGAAAAATGGTTATCCTATTGTGCATAAGAAGCAAGCTTCTGTCGGCGGTCCGACGACCGCTCACCTTTTTATTTTTTATTCCATACTTTTTAGAGTGAAATTGATAATTAAATTGTTAAAATTTTCCTTTTTTCGAAACTTATAACAAATTTGGTAACAAAAAAAATGCAATTCTGAAATTCACATATTTAACTAAACATATGTAAAATGTACATTTTTAATTACATTATAGAGTCAATTGCACATTCATATTAATTACGCGTGTATTTTAATTGATTCCATTAATAGCATTTCTTTGTTAATGTTAATTAAAAAGAATGACATGCATTTAACTACACTGATTGATTCAATTTAAATAAGTGGCTGAGTACATTTCACGTTATATCCATGTTAGACAATGACCATTGATAAATTCATAACAAATTATAAAATTTCACTATTTAATAATGAAGAGAACTTTTTGTATCCCTTGAGAAACCCTTTATGTGCTATTTCTGATTAATTATCAACGCAGGACCGGTCCCAGGGCAGGCAACCCTGGGGCGTCAAAATAACTGAATTATGGACCACAAAAAAGGTTCCCATTGGAGTCAAAAAATTTTCTAGGTTTCAGTTTTGCTCTGGAGCCGGTTCTGTCAACATCAACGTATCATATTAACATTAAAAAAAGATAGCTTTTATCCCAAATCTTAATTAAACGACGCCTCTCATTGTGTCATGTTCAAGGCGAAACTGGACATTCGTTGTTGACTATCAGCTACCCTATAATCATACTGTCAATGCGCCCCTCCCAGTCCTACCCTGACTAAATTAAATTTCATTTTTTATTGTTCGTCGACAATTTTTATCTTTATCCTTTATCTAATGTAGAGATAAAGCGAGAATGAGATGCATATATATATACAAGTGTATTAAGTGCGGTAAAATGTTGCTAGTAATAATTGTTAATTAAAGATGGAGCTACCGTCGAGATTTCGATCCAGCTACGTAATTAGATTATTAACTTTGTATTAAGGAACGGTTTTATGCTGATATCATCGGGTATTGGTTTTGGTAACAAAAAAAAATTATAATTTTTAATGAGAAAATATTCGTTGTAAGGCTGACAAATTTGACGTTTGTTACAGTTAGGTATTTTTCAAATTTACACACTATGTAATATTTCAATTAATCAAAGAAAATTACATGTGTACGGGTAACTATTAATTCTATACGAAATATTCACTAAATCTAATCCCATAACTCATCTGTCAAGTAACAATTAATAACAGATAAAAAACGGGCAGTCAATTTAGAAACTAATTAACCTTTAAAAGCTACAATAATCTGAGTCGAGAATTATAACATGAAAGAAAAAAAAAATAAAACCTCAGGCGATCGCCTTAGTCTGGTAAAATTACAAACATGTCGAATAAAAATAGTAAATTGAAGGAAATAAAATTGTAAATTGACAGGTGACAGATAACCTAGTAAAGTAAGTCCGAATTATCGCTACTCTTAGGAATCATAGAGGCAAGAAAAAAATACAACCGCTCAACCTGTACGTAAAGAGCTTGGCAAAAAAGGAGCTCTAAGGCTTAAACAATCCAGCCTGTGGATATTTTGATAGACGGAATGAGCCTGACTAAAGCAATTCCGAATTATCGCTACTCTTAGGAATCATAGAGGCAAGAAAAAATACAACCCCTCGACATGTACGTAAAGAGCTTGGCAAAAAAGGAGCTCTAAAGCTTAAACAATCCAGCCTGTGGATATTTTGATAGACGGAATGAGCCTGACTAAAGCAAGTCCGAATTATCGCTACTCTTAGGAATCATAGAGGCAAGAAAAAATACAACCCCTCCACCTGTACGTAAAGAGCTTGGCAAAAAAGGAGCTCTAAGGCTTAAACAATCCAGCCTGTGGATATTTTGATAGAAAGAATGAGCCTGACTAAAGTAAGTCCGAATTATCGCTACTCTTAGGAATCATAGAGGCAAGAAAAAAATACAACCCCTCAACCTGTACGTAAAGAGCTTGGCAAAAAGGAGCTCTAAAGGTTTAAATAATCCAGCCTGTGGATATTTTGATACTAGACAGAATGAGCCTGACTAAAGTAAGTCCGAATTATCGCTACTCTTAGGAATCATAGAGGCAAGAAAATAATACAACCCCTCAACTTGTACGTAAAGAGCTTGGCAAAAAAGGAGCTCTAAGGCTTAAACAATCCAGCCTGTGGATATTTTGATAGGCAGAATGAGCCTGACTAAAGTAAGTGCGAGTTATCGCTACTCCTAGGAATCATAGAGGCAAGAAAAAATACAACCCCTCTACATGTATGTAAAGAGCTTGGCGAAAAAGGGCTCTAAGTCTTAAACAATCCAGCCTGTGGATATTTTGATAGACAGAATGAGCTTGACTAAAGTAAGTCCGAATTATCGCTACTCTTAGGAATCATAGAGGCAAGAATAAAATACAACCCATCGACATGTACGTAAAGAGCTTGGCAAAAAAGGAGCTCTAAGGCTTAAACAATCCAGCCTGTGGATATTTTGATAGACAGAATGAGCTTGACTAAAGTAAGTCCGAATTATCGCTACTCTTAGGAATCATAGAGGCAAGAAAAAAATATAACCCCTCAACCTGTACGTAAAGAGCTTGGCAAAAAGGGCTCTAAGTCTTAAACAATCCAGTCTGTGGATATTTTGATAGACAGAATGAGCTTGACTAAAGTAAGTCCGAATTATCGCCACTCTCAGGAATCATAGAGGCAAGAAAAAATACAACCTCTCAACCTGTACGTAAAAAGCTTGGCAAAAAAGGAGCTCTAAGGCTTAAACAATCCAGCCTGTGGATATTTTGATAGACAGAATGAGCCTGACTAAAGTAAGTCCGAATTATCGCTACTCTTAGGAATCATAGAGGCAAGAATAAAATACAACCCATCGACATGTACGTAAAGAGCTTGGCAAAAAAGGAGCTCTAAGGCTTAAACAATCCAGCCTGTGGATATTTTGATAGACAGAATGAGCTTGACTAAAGTAAGTCCGAATTATCGCTACTCTTAGGAATCATAGAGGCAAGAAAAAAATATAACCCCTCAACCTGTACGTAAAGAGCTTGGCAAAAAGGGCTCTAAGTCTTAAACAATCCAGTCTGTGGATATTTTGACAGACAGAATGAGCTTGACTAAAGTAAGTCCGAATTATCGCTACTCTCAGGAATCATAGAGGCAAGAAAGAATACAACCCCTCGACATGTACGTAAAGAGCTTGGCAAAAAAGGAGCTCTAAGGCTTAAACAATCCAGCCTGTGGATATTTTGATACTAGACAGAATGAGCCTGACTAAAGTAAGTCCGAATTATCGCTACTCTTAGGAATCATAGAGGCAAGAAAATAATACAACCCCTCAACCTGTACGTAAAGAGCTTGGCAAAAAAGGAGCTCTAAAGGTTTAAATAATCCAACTAGTGGAAACCAGTGAATTTCAGACAAAAGTGAAGATATTGGTAGGTATAGAGAATCTTGGTATTCAAGGTCAAGGCCTAGGAGATTACTGGATAGAAGAGGGACATTTACCTAAGTTTAAGCCTGCAGATATCCTAAGATTCGTTCGGGAAATAGGACTATAGGTGCTACCAGTCTCTGAGACTTCTATGAGTCTAAATTGTTTCAGCTGCTTTCCGTTATAAATTCACTGGACTAACATCGAACTTTGTATACCTACATATATATACATCAAATCTTAATTGGGCTGAAGAAGTAAACGATCTTGGTTGCAAATTACACGGTGGCTGCTTAGATACATTTTCGGAAATTGCTCGTTGTATAGGAATATATCAAATTTGACGCCTTGAATTATAACATGAAGTGAAATTATGGAGATTGGAATAGACTTCGGCCAGCGAATTCGACAGACTATTTTTTAACATTCGGTTATTATAGTGCGTAGAAATTGGATAATGACAAACTAAGCTGTAATTATCATAATTTTGCGATTTATCTTTATTAGAATTTCGACAAAACAAAAAAGGGAGAAGAAAGGAATTTAAACGGGAGTGGGTATAACGGAGATATTTGAAATTGAAGCAAATCAATTTTTATAGACACTTTTTTATATGGAAATTTACTAATTCGACCCCGTAGATTCCAAAAATTTTTTTTTTTGAAAATTTTGATTCCCTCACTTTGTGTACAATGAGTCATACTAGTAAAAGGTCTTAAGATGACCGAATCAGAGTAGAAATGGATTTCTGGTATAAAAAAAGTACCATATAATAAAATCCAGTAAGTACCTCTAAAATACCGACGTCGAAACTCCTTTATTATCGAACTTCCAATTATTTATTTTAATTAGAGTATAATTTATGCCGTTCATAAATATAATTCTCAATTCGTCGAAGCTTAATGAACAGATATCGTCTAGTGAAAACTTTGTTGCAATAAAAATATAACAAAGTTCAGAGCAGACCTGCCATAACTCATAGGCGGCCAATAAACGTGTCTACAAGGGTAAACAAACCGCCAACAATTTGATTTACGACACCCGCGATCGGTGATTTATTGTAAAATACCAAGTTTATTATTGGTGTATTTCTTTCAATGGTATCGATTGACTAATTAAGCGCTTTCCAAAGTAAAAAATCGGTGTGCTAACAGCGGAAGGAGTCAGAAATTGAAACCAAAAATTCATATTTTAATCTCAGCTTCATTGTAGATTTGCTGAAATGCTGAAATGTGCAAAAAAAACGGTTGAAATTCAGTTGAAAATACAAACAAAATTAGTCAATGATTATCAAAAATGGTCAATAATTGTTAAAAATTATTAAAAATTTTGAAATATGGTCAATAATTGTTAAAAACTGTCAGCATTTTGAAAAAATGGTTAATAATTGTTAAATATTTTCAAAAACTGTCAAAATATTTGAAAAATTGTCAAAATTTTGAAAAAATGGTCAAAAATTGTCAAAATTTTGAAAAAATTGTCAAAATTTTTGAAAAATGGTAAAAAATTGTCCAATTTTTGAAAAATAGTCAAAAACTTTCAAAAATGGACAATTATTGTCAAAATTCTGAAAAATAGTTGATAATTGTCAAACATTGTTAAAAATTTTGAAAAAATGGTCAAAAATAGTCAAAAATTTGGAAAAATGGTCTATAATTGTCAACAATAGCCAATAATTGTCAAAAATTTTGCAAAAATGGTCATAAATTATCATAAATTGTTAGAAATGGTCAATTATCGTTAAAAACTGTCAAAAATTGACATTTATTGTCAAAAACTGTCCAAAAAGGGTTAAAAATTGTCACTAATTTTGAAAAACAATCAAAATGGTCAATAATTGTTAAAATTTTGAAAAATGGTCAATATCTTTTAAAAATCGTTAAAAACTGTCAAAATATTTGAAAACTTGTCAAAAATGGTCAAAAACTCTCAAAACTGATCAATAATTCTCAAAATTGATTAATAATTGTCAAAAAAGGTCAATAATTATCAAAACTTTTAGAAAAAGTGTCAAAAATTTCGAAAAATGGTTTATAATTGTCAAAAATCGAAAAAACTCAAAATATTTGAAAAATTGTCAAAAATTCTCAAACTTGATCAATAATTGTCAAAAATGGTCAATAATTGTCGAAAAATGGTCAATAATTGACAAAAATCGTTAAAAACTGTCAAAATATTTGAAAAATTGTCAAAAATTCTGAAAAATAGTTGATAATTGTCAAAAATTGTTGTTTTTTGAAAAATTTTTAAAAACTTTAAAAAATGATCAAAAATAGTCAAAAGTTTGGCAAAATGGTCAAAAATTAGCAAAAATTTTCAATTATTGTTAAAAAATGTCAAAAATGGACATTTATTGTCAAAAACTGTCCAAAAATGGTTAAGAATTGTCATTATTTTGAAAAATGGTCAAATATTGTCAGTAATTTTGTTAAAAATGATTAATAATTCTCAAACTTGATCAATAATTGTCAAAAATGGTCAATTATTGTCGAAAAATGGTCAATAATTGACAAAAATCGTTAAAAACTGTCAAAATATTTGAAAAATTGACAAAAATGTTCAAAAATTCTGAAAAATAGTTGATAATTGTCAAAAATTGTTAAGTTTCTCGAAAATTTTCAAAAATTAAAAAAAAAATGGTCAAAAATTCGGAAAAATGGTCTATAATTGTCAATAATTGTCAAAAATTTTGAAAAAATGGTCAAAAATTAGCAAAAATTGTTAAAAATTGTCAATTATTGTTAAAAACTGTCAAAAATGGACATTTATTGTCAAAAACTGCCCAAAAATGGTTAAAAATTGTCATTATTTTGAAAAATGGTCAAATATTGTCAATGATTTTGGGAAAATGGTCAAAAATTCTCAAAATTGATCAATAATTGTCAAAAATGTTCAATAATTGTCAAAAAATGATCAATCATTGTCAAAACTCTTAGAAAAATTGTCAAAAATTTCGAAAAATTGACAGTATTTGTCAAAAATCGTTGAAAACTGTCAAAATATTTGAAAAATGTTCAAAAATTCTCAAAATTGATCAATAGTTGTCAAAAGTGGTCAATAATTGTCAAAAATGGTCGATAATTGTCAAAAATGGTCGATAATTCTCAAAATTGATCAATAATTGTCAAAAAAGGTCAATAAGTATCAAAACTTTTAGAAAAATTTTCAAAAAATTCGAAAAATGGTCAAAAATCGTTATAAACTGTCAAAATATTTGAAAAATTCTCAAAAATTTTCAAAAATTGTTAAAAATTGTCAATTATTGTTAAAATACTGTCAAAAATGGACATTTATTGTCAAAAACTGTCCAAAAATGGTTAAAAATTCTCAAAATTGATCAATAATTGTTAAAAAAGGTCAATAATTATCCAAACTTTTAGAAAAATTGTCAAAAAATTCGAAAAATGGTCGATAATTGTCAAAAATCGTTAAAAACTCAAAATATTTGAAAAATTGTGAAAAATGTTCAATTTCAGAAAAATTGTCAAAAATTTCGAAAAATGGTCAAAAATCGTTAAAAACTGTCAAAATATTTGAAAGATTCTCAAAAATTTTCAAAAATTGTTAAAAATTGTCAATTATTGTTAAAAACTGTCAAAAATGGACATTTATTGTCAAAAACTGTCCAAAAATGGTTAAAAATTGTCATTATTTTGAAAAACGGTCAAATATTGTCAATAATTTTGGGAAATTTGGTTAAAAATTCTCAAAATTGATCAATAATTGTCGAAAAATGGTCAATAATTGATCAGTAGTTGCTATTTGCTGGATAAATTGGTGAGGAGGCCGAGCCTCCTTAGCCTCCTTCGAGGAGCCGCCATTGATTCGATGTCCATGGTATGCATGTGCCTCCTGGGATGCAGTGTTTAGTGTTAGATTTTTTATTTCGTTGGTTAGCGACTCCAAGTTCTTTCACCAGAAGTTTGCTGCGTTCTTGCTTAGGAACGTGGCTCCAATACGTACTGCACTTTTTCATATACGGAATCATTGAATTTCAGAAACTTTTCTTTCTTTATTGTCACAATCAAAGATTGCTTTAAAACCGCTTAAGAAGAAAGATATTTCCTTTATCTAATAATTTTCAAATTATCTTTCTCCGCCTATACGAATAACACCAAAATAACCTAAAACATCGAATAAACAATAAAAATCTAGGCGTAATATCTGTCAAATCCCTCTGCATTTTATCCATATAAAAGCACAAACAGAATTAAATCCACACAGCATGAAGGCGCTCTTTGTTTTCTCCGGTCCCTATTGTACCTACAACATTCAATAAATTTGATTTTTATGCGACTATAAAACGTTTTTAAATGTTTACGGTCATATAGAACACGTAGATATATGAAAACTATAAAAGGTAATTTGTGTCTCAGCCTATGTTTGTTTGTATTAAAATATATGTGGATATATTCAAGCACGAGCTAGCCCACATGCGGCTGAAGATATTAAAATACTCAATTTAAATTAAATTGTATGTATAAACTTATTCATTTTACGTATTTAATGGAAAAAGAGACGCTGGAAGTTTATTATTCAAATTTTTCAGTTTATTTTGTCCAAAGTCACTCTTAGATGGATCTAAAGGATAAAAATAGAAAAAGGAACCAAAATTTTGCTCCAGAAGATCCTTATTTACCTAAATGTCGACTCAAAAACGTTTCACTTCATCAACTTATATAAAATAATAAGCGACCATATAAAACCCTTCTTTCGAAGACATTTCATCCTTGGCGCCATATTCTAATAAACTCTCCCGTATATCTCTTAGGTGGACAGCACGCCATAAATTCGATCATATCATTAGCCTTACAATACACATTAAAACAAATTTGTAAACAGACTTAAAGTAGTATACAGTTAATATTTATTGAATGAGCATTCGACCAGGTCACAGGCTCACCGACTTTGCCTTCATTTACATAAAAGACTTGTTGCGAGTGAGTGTGGACTTCGACTCGGGATTCTACTGGCGGAACTTTTAATATCTTCGATATTAATATTTCACTAAACCACCAAAGAGGCGTAGGCAAGGGAACAAACATGATGTTTCACCATAAATTGCAAGTTAAAATGAGAAATCGCTTTTAACAGACAATTCGCCTTTACAAGCCGATTCACTAGCCCTAGAAGGCACACAGATAAGTCCAGAAGGTCTTTGTAGTAGAGCGAAAGCACTAGGTTCTCAACTGCACCAGCAAAAATATTTTGTGGCTCATACCTATAGCCAATCTTTCCAGAATAGCCCATCTTTCCATAAAGATATGGAAATGGGGTGCGTCTAAAAGGATTTCCATGTCTACTGATGATGAGGTGCGTCTAAAAAGAATTCCATGGCTACTGATGATGAGGTGCGTCTAAAAGGATTTCCATGGCTACTGATGATGAGGTGGGTCTAAAAGGATTTCCATGGCTACTGATGATGAGGTGCGTCTAAAGGGATTTCCATGGCTACTGATGATGAGGTGCTAATGACACCTGGACATGAATGTCTCTGTATACCAGAGAGCTTTTTCTGGACTGTTCGCTTTTGGTCTCCATGCAATAGCTCCATTTGTATCTAATGGATTTATTTGGGTCCTAAGCCACAGGATTTTCCACAGATCCCACGTCATGTCCATAAGAATAGTCTAGCACTTTTTCAAGTTTTCTATTTAGGATAATTCTCTAAATAACTTGCATCGGCTGCAAATGGAAAGCACTAAGAAAGATTTATAACAATTCCTGCTTGTAAAACATCCTGTGAATGATAGAACGAAGCACTAGGAATGATAAAAGTTAATGAGACCATCGAAGAGCTTACTGAGCTTGGAGGGATATTATAGACTTATGGACTGGGTCTAAATTCTGCCTAGAAGATGAAAAAACTTGAACAAATATGATACTTAAGGTTTTCGAAGATAAAAAAATTAAGAAATACGATATTTTTTATAAATGTGGGGTCTGGAACTTAAGTACAACGAATATTTGACGTTTAAACTCTAGAAGAAAGATAACAACTAAAGAAAAAGGGAATTGAAGATGTCAAAGCTAATTTCTATACATTATATGTTTATCATGGTATATAATCTGTGTAAACACATTCATGACTCTAATTATAACTTTTGCAAGCCCTAATTTCATTTTAATGTTATAATTGACTAATGACAAAACAACACAAAAATTAGTTAAAAAATTTTTGTAGATTTCAATCGAAATCAAATGCGTGGCGACGACTAATTTCTTTATAATTAGTTTAATCATTTTTAGAATTATTCATAGCTACGAGATTGTCGTTGAAATTACTTAATTTGTCAATAAAACCAAAAAATTATTTCGGATCTTTTCAATGGACTGGGACATTGTGTTGGCACGACTAATATGTACGTTTGAAGTCGATAGTCATGACTATATTGAAAGTATAAAGGCATTAAGTGGATTTTAAAACCTACAGGCACGTGGGATACACCTGGATGTGAACCAAACTACGAACAGCAACTGTTTCATTTTAGAAGCCAAAACAAATTTGCAAAGGGATCTGGTTTTTCTTATACAAAGGAAAACTCGTCTTTTTAATTTTAGAAGCAGCTTCATGATCTAAATGTCCCATATTTGATGGATTTCTAGAGGCTGTATCATATTGTCAAAAAGTTTGCTGGCTGATAACTCTCATAAAAATAGTTATATATTTTTTACATTTTTAAGTAATAAATCTCAACTATACTAACACAATTCAAACAATCAACAAGTGACCATTATAAAAATTATACTGACCTATATAAATACCAAAACGAAACTAGCATAAATATACCAAAAATTGACTAAAATACCAATAAAAATCTAGCTTATCCCTAACTAAATTTTAAAAATTAACACAAATACCAATAAAAATCTAGTTACCCCAAACTAAATTTTAAAAATTAACTCAAATACCAATGAAAATCTAGCTATCCTCTAACTAAATTTTAAAAATTAACTCAAATACCAATAAAAATCTAGCTTATCCCTAACTAAATTTAAAAAATTAACTCAAATACCAATAAAAATCTAGCTATCCCCTAACTAAATTTTAAAAATTAATTCAAATACCAATAATAATCTAGTTACCCCAAACTAAATTTTGAAAATTAACTCATATACCAATAAAAATCTAGATTATCCCTAACTTAATTTTAAAAATTAACTCAAATACCAATAAAAATCTAGTTACCCCTAACTAAATTTAAAAAATTAACTCAAATACCAATAAAAATCTAGCTTATCCCTAACTAAATTTAAAAAATTAACTCAAATACCAATAAAAATCTAGCTATCCCCTAACTAAATTTAAAAAATTAATTCAAATACCAATAATAATCTAGTTACCCCAAACTAAATTTTAAAAATTAACTCAAATACCAATGAAAATCTAGCTATCCACTAACTAAATTTTAAAAATTAACTCATATATCAATAAAAATCTAGATTATCCCTAACTTAATTTTAAAAATTAACTCAAATACCAATAAAAATCGAGCTCCCTGACTAAATTTTAAAAATTACCACAAATACCAATAAAAATCTAGTTACCCCAAACTAAATTTTAAAAATTAACTCAATCACCAATGAAAATCTAGCTATCCCCTAACTAAATTTTAAAAATTGACTCAAATACCAATAAAAATCTAGCTCTCTGACTAAATTTTAAAAATTAACACAAATACCAATAAAAATCTAGTTACCCCAAACTAAATTTTAAAAATTAACTCAAATACCAATGAAAATCTAGCTATCCCCTAACTAAATTTTAAAAATTAACTCAAATACCAATAAAAATCTAGCTTATCCCTAACTAAATTTAAAAAATTAACTCAAATACCAATAAAAATCTAGCTATCCCCTAACTAAATTTTGAAAATTAATTCAAATACCAATAATAATCTAGTTACCCCAAACTAAATTTTGAAAATTAACTCATATACCAATATAAATCTAGATTATCCCTAACTTAATTTTAAAAATCAACTCAAATACCAATAAAAATCTAGTTACCCCTAACTAAATTTAAAAAATTAACTCAAATACCAATAAAAATCTAGCTTATCCCTAACTAAATTTAAAAAATTAACTCAAATACCAATAAAAATCTAGCTATCCACTAACTAAATTTTAAAAATTAACTCATATATCAATAAAAATCTAGATTATCCCTAACTTAATTTTAAAAATTAACTCAAATACCAATAAAAATCTAGCTATCCCCTAACTACATTTTAAAAATTAACTCAAATACCAATAAAACTCTAGCTATCCCCTAACTAAATTTTAAAACTTAACTCAAATACCAATAAAAATCTAGCTCCATGACTAAATTTTAAAAATTACCACAAATACCAATAAAAATCTAGTTACCCCAAACTAAATTTTAAAAATTAACTCAAATACAAATGAAAATCTAGCTATCCCCTAACTAAATTTTAAAAATTAACTCATATACCAATAAAAATCTAGTTACCCCAAACTAAATTTTGAAAATTAACTCAAATACCAATGAAAATCTAGCTATCCCCTAACTAAATTTTAAAAATTAACTCAAATACCAATAAAAATCTAGCTTATCCCTAACTAAATTTTAAAAATTAACTCCAATATTAATAAAAATCTAGCTATTCCCTAACTAAATTTTGAAAATTGACTCAAATACCAATGAAAATCTAGCTTATCCCTAACTAAATTTTAAAAATTAACACAAATACCAATAAAAATCTAGTTACCCCAAACTAAATTTTAAAAATTAACTCAAATACCAATGAAAAGCTAGCTATCCTCTAACTAAATTTTAAAAATCAACTCAAATACCAATAAAAATCTAGCTTATCCCTAACTAAATTTTAAAAATTAACACAAATACCAATAAAAATCTAGTAACCTCAAACTAATTTTCAAAATTAACTCAAATACCAATGAAAATCTAGCTATCCCCTAAATAAATTTTAAAAATTAACTCAAATACCAATAAAAATCTAGCTTATCCCTAACTAAATTTTAAAAATTAACTCAAATACCAATAAAAATCTAGCCTAACCCCAGCTAAATTTTAGAAATTAACTCAAATACCAATAAAAATCTAGCTATTCCCTAACTAAATTTTAAAAATTGACTCAAATACCAATAAAAATCTAGTTACCCCTTACTAAATTTTAAAAATTAACTCAAATACCAATAAAAATCTAGCTCCCTGACTAAATTTTAAAAATTACCACAAATACCAATAAAAATCTAGTTACCCCAAACTAAATTTTAAAAATTAACTCAAATACAAATGAAAATCTAGCTATCCCCTAACTAAATTTTAAAAATTAACTCATATACCAATAAAAATCTAGCTTATCCCCAGCTAAATTTTAGAAATTAACTCAAATACCAATAAAAATCTAGCTATTCCCTAACTAAATTTTAAAAATTAACTCAAATACCAATAAAAATCTAGTTACCCCTAACTAAATTTTAAAAATTAACTCAAATACCAATAAAAATCTAGCTATCCCCTAACTAAATTTTAAAAATTAACTCAAATACCAATAAAAATCTAGCTCCCTGACTAAATTTTAAAAATTACCACAAATACCAATAAAAATCTAGTTACCCCAAACTAAATTTTAAAAATTAACTCAAATACAAATGAAAATCTAGCTTATCCCTAACTAAATTTCAAAAATTAACTCAAATACCAATAAAAATCTAGCTTATCCCCAGCTAAATTTTAGAAATTAACTCAAATACCAATAAAAATCTAGCTATTCCCTAACTAAATTTTAAAAATTGACTCAAATACCAATAAAAATCTAGTTGCCCCTAACTAAATTTTGAAAATTAACTCAAATACCAATAAAAATCTAGCTTATCCCTAGCTAAATTTTAAAAATTGACTCAAATACCAATTAAAATCTAGCTATCCCTAACTAAATTTTAAAAATTGACTCAAATACCAATAAAAATCTAGTTACCCCTAACTAAATTTTGAAAATTAACTCAAATACCAATAAAAATCTAGCTAACCCTAACTAAATTTTAAGAATTGACTCAAATACCAATGAAAATCTAGTCACCCCTAACTAAATTTTAAAAGTTAACTCAAATACCAATAAAAATCCAGCTATCCCCTAACTAAATTTTAAAAATCAATCCAAATACTAATAAAAATCTAGCTTATCCCTAACTTAATTTTAAAAATTAACTCAAATACCAATAAAACTCTAGTTACCCCTAACTAAATTTTAAAAATTGACTCAAATACCAATAAAAATCTAGTTACCCCTAACTAAATTTTGAAAATTAACTCAAATACCAATAAAAATCTAGCTTATCCCTAGCTAAATTTTAAAAATTAACTCAAATACCAATAAAAATCTAGCTATCCCTAACTAAATTTTAAAAATTGACTCAAATACCAATAAAAATCTAGCTTATCCCAAGCTAAATTTTAAAAATTTACTCAAATACCAATAAAGATCTAGCTATTCCCTAACTAAATTTTAAAAATTGACTCAAATACCAATAAAAATCTAGTTACCCCTAACTAAATTTTGAAAATTAACTCAAATAGCAATAAAAATCTAGCTTATCCCTAGCTAAATTTTAAAAATTAACTCAAATACCAATAAAAATCTAGCTATCCCTCACTAAATTTTAAAAATTGACTCAAATACCAATAAAAATCTAGTTACCCCTAACTAAATTTTAAAAATTAATTCAAATACCAATAAAAATCTAGCTATCCCCCAACTAAATTCTCTTCATTTTGAGCTTTCCATCTGTTATTATCGACATTCCGATTCAATATAGCGCAGAACTTTTCAAATGGATGCTATTGAGGTACCTTAGGGACTGTGACTCTTTCGGTATTCTCCATCCCAATATATTTCGTTTTAACTTAACACCAACATGATTCAAAGGAAAAACCCAAAGCAAGTAGCCGTTAATCCGATAACAATAGCGCAGTATCGTATCGTACTCGTTTCTTCGAAAAGATAATGCCTAATAGTATGATTATTTTACAACTAAAATGTTTGGCAGGTAAAATAATATTTAGTTTTAGTATCTAAATTTTACCGACTACGGATCTATTACTGTTTAATGTACAATGAGTGATTTATAAACTTTTATTATTAAATCCTTAAGACCAGATACCGAGTAGTCATTACTTTTGTATTTATATATTATTAATAGTAACGGAATTCTTTTTCATCGACCTGTATAAAGGTTTGACTGGCCCGGGATGGTCTTTGAGCAATTATCTAATTAAAATTATTAAAATTAATGTACATTTAAAACCCGAGCTCATCAAAAGATGCCTGCGGTCCATATTAATCAAGAAACAATCAAGGCGGCCACGATGGATTTTTGTTATTTAATAAATAATGAAAAATACATCCCAGATCTAGTTAGCAGGTGTATAAAAAAGGTTGGCTGGGTACCGATACCGATATTGATTCGAACTTTTAACGATTTTATTTCGTTTTGTCTTTCTAGCGGTTTTTTTTGTGACTAATTGATTTTTGTCTACAGGTATCGAAACAATGAAACATACATTTTGTGTATTTTCGTCCTCTTTATCAAAATATTTCTTGAAGGCATTTTCATGAGTCTACTTCAGACTGAATCCGGGTGATTCGAAAAATAATTTGAGTTTTGGAAAGATTCGTCGGCTGGTGCCATATCAGGGCAGTACGGTGGTTGTTTAATAAATGTCTTGACTATTTGGCTAGTAGTTCGTTCGCAATTATAGCCTTGTGAGATGGTGCGTTGTCGTTGTCGAGTTTTCTCAAACGACGCATCTTCTGGCAAGAGTCCCATTTTATTCTGATCTTTCTTATTCGAGGCTCGTAAGGAACTAATAAGACTTTCGAGTTGTTCAGATTCAATTTACCTTCCTTTAGTGTCCCTTTATCTTTATAAGTTGTTGGACGCTTATTCCTGTTTTGGCTAACTGGGAAACTGTACTAGCATGCTTTGAATAATGATGTCGAGTCCAATTTTAGATGCAAAATTTGTAGTCCAAAGAGAAATCGTACCCAGTGGAACATTTTTGTACCAACCTTTAGAGTTTGTATTTTTCCAAAAGGGATTTGGAGTTAAAAGAAGAAGTTCAGATTGTTTTAATTTTATTTTTTTAATTTTAACAATGCAACGGGACAAATAGCTTTTCGATCTCATTTTTTGTTATCCATTTGCTATCTGCCAATTTTCGACCCACTTTGTGCCGTCTTTGAAAATATTGGATTTTATTCAAAACTCCCTGTTGGAGTTGCATTTTGATCATTTTCTTTTTTGAAATGGTAAATTTAACAGTTTACAGCTTCTTCTCCCCTCCAATCTAATTCATAAGAAGCTATATGAAAGAATCATTTTTGTAATCCCTGTAATCTTTTTGTCATCTTTTTTGTTCAATGCTACAGAAATTCCTTTCCTTTCCTTTCCTTTCCTTTCCTTTCCTTTCCTTTCCTTTCCTTTCCTTTCCTTTCCTTTCCTTTCCTTTCCTTTCCTTTCCTTTCCTTTCCTTTCCTTTCCTTTCCTTTCCTTTCCTTTCCTTTCCTTTCCTTTCCTTTCCTTTCCTTTCCTTTCCTTTCCTTTCCTTTCCTTTCCTTTCCTTTCCTTTCCTTTCCTTTCCTTTCCTTTCCTTTCCTTTCCTTTCCTTTCCTTTCCTTTCCTTTCCTTTCCTTTCCTTTCCTTTCCTTTCCTTTCCTTTCCTTTCCTTTCCTTTCCTTTCCTTTCCTTTCCTTTCCTTTCCTTTCCTTTCCTTTCCTTTCCTTTCCTTTCCTTTCCTTTCCTTTCCTTTCCTTTCCTTTCCTTTCCTTTCCTTTCCTTTCCTTTCCTTTCCTTTCCTTTCCTTTCCTTTCCTTTCCTTTCCTTTCCTTTCCCTTCCCTTCCCTTCCTTTCCTTTCCTTTCCTTTCCTTTCCTTTCCTTTCCTTTCCTTTCCTTTCCATCTTCGCAGTTGAATTCCAAATTGAGTCAACTGCATATTTGTTGAGTCGAAACTTCACCAAAACGACTCATGTTGTTTGTTTCAGTGTCAGGCACATTTTATATAGGAGCTGTGCCAACTTATGAAAAAAATAATTCCTAAAATCACTTTCAGCGGGATTTTTAAATAATTCCTGGTACTATCTATACAGAATGTATAACTGTTAGTATTTATTTGTAGGTACCGAAAAATCTTTCCAGTTCACTCAACGTAATTTCAGTATCTTCAACGACGCATGCTTTTAAATTTACAATGAATACCCGACTTTTACGTAGGCGTTGTTGCTTCCTTTAAATAATGTGCCCAATTAATTTCGTGTTATCAAATGAAAATCAGCTTCAGCGATGTAACGAACTATAAGCAACCAACTATAATTACAACCATTTTAGCTTTTAATTATTCTTATCTCATATAAATATAATAACACGGTGGTAATAAGAAGATGTTATACAAGGCTAAATATAACGCCTTTAAAAAAATCTTAATTAAAATTTATTTACTTTGGATTGTTTACAGACATACATAACATAATATTAGAAGAAACCAGAATAATTCTTGTTATTTTTAGCTGCTAGGATGCTTTCCAAAGAATCTATGTTTAGTAGTGCTTTCAACCACCTCCCAGCTGCCTCAAAACGTTCTACCTGCACACTTCAAAAGGAGAAACTACCAAGGGCAGACATTCTCAGGTAGAATTTTACTTTTATGGTAGCCAGTTGGTTCTAAAAGCTTTTAGCTTTCACTGAACAGTGTCAAAGTTCGTTACAAACTGCTCTAATAGAAACTTCAAAAGGAAAACTCTGGAAATTATTGCAGTTTCCAACTTCTGGCAAAACGAATAGGGATTGATCTACTCCAAGGCTTTTAATCCTGTATTTTAACAGATGTAACCTACGTCTAATAGACCTAGTTTCAGGTCATTGTCGACCGAATCTTCATATAACAAGAGCTAGACAGTCAGAAGATCCAAAGTACTGACTCTGTCTGAAGACTGCTTGTGAACACTGAAAGTCAGAGTATTCTGGGAATGATCTCCGAGATAATGCCTCTAATAGCAAACTTCGACCCGCTTCATCTCGTCTGAATTCCGAATATTCATGACTGAGTGCTTCGTAAGGAGGAACTACAAAGCATTTGGTGTCAAAGTTTCCAAATTCTGGCAAAACTTATAGGGATTGACCCACTCCAAAGCTGTTTAACCCTTCGAAGAATTCTTGTATGTTAACAGACCTACGTGTAATAGACCTAGTTACAGGTCATTGTCGACTAAATCTTCATATAACAGGAATTGCACAGTCAGAAGATCCAACGTACTGGCTCTGTTTGAAGACTGCTTGTGAACACTGAAAGTCAGACTATTCTGGGAATGATCTCTGATATAATGCCTCTAATAGGAAACTTCGACCTGCTTCATATCGTCTGAATTCCGTATATAGATGACTGAGTGCTCCGTAAGGAGGAACTACAAAGCATTTGCTGTCAAAGTTTCCAACTTCTGGAAAAACTTATAGGGATTGATCCACTCCAAGGCTTTTTAATCCACCGAAGAATTCTTGTATGTTAACAAATGTGAACTTTGTCTCATAAACCTAGTTACAGGTCATTGTCGATTAAATCTTCATATAACAGGAATTGCACAGTCAGAAGATCCAACGTACTGGCTCTGTTTGAAGACTGCTTGTGAACACTGAAAGTCAGACTATTCTGGGAATGATCTCTGATATAATGCCTCTAATAGGAAACTTCGACCTGCTTCAAATCGTCTAAACTCCTTATAGAGATGACTGAGTACTCCGCAAGGAGGAACTACAAAGCATTTGGTGTCAAAGTTTCCAATTTCTGGCAAAACTTATAGGGATTGTTCTACTCCAAGGCTTTATAATCCTTCGAAGAATTCTTGTATGTTAACAGATGTGACCTACGTCTAATAGACCTAGTTACAGGTCATTGTCGACTGAATCTTCATATAACAAGAGCTAGACAGTCAGAAGATCCAACGTACTGACTCTGTCTGAAGTCTGCTTGTGAACACTGAAAGTCAGAGTATTCTGGGAATGAACTCCGATATAATGCCTCTAATAGGAAACTTCGACCTGCTTCATATCGTCTGAATTCCGTATAGAGATGACTGAGTGCTCCGTAAGGAGGAACTACAAAGCATTTGGTGTCAAAGTTTCCAGCTTCCGGCAAAACTTATAGGGATTGATCTACTCCAAGGCTTTTTAATCCTTCGAAGAATTCTTGTATGTTAACAGATATGACCTACTTCTAATAGACCTAGTTACAGGTCATAGTCGACTGAATCTTCATATAACAAGAACTAGACAGTCAGAAGATCCAACGTACTGACTCTGTCTGAAGACTGCTTGTGAACACTGAAAGTCAGAGTATTCTGGGAATGATCTCTGATATAATGCCTCTAATAGGAAACTTCGACTTGCTTCAAATCGTCTAAATTCCATATAGAGATGACTGAGTGCTCCGTAAGGAGCAACTACAAAGCATTTGGTGTCAAAGTTTCCAACTTCTGACAAAACTTATAGGGATTGTTCTACTCCAAGGCTTTATAATCCTTCGAAGAATTCTTGTATGTTAACAGATGTGACCTACGTCTAATAGACCTAGTTATAGGTCGTTGTCGACCGAATCTTCATATAACAAGAACTGGAGAGTCAGAAGATCCAACGTACTGACTCTGTCTGAAGACTGCTTGTAAACACTGAAAGTCAGAGTATTCTGGGAATGATCTCTGATATAATGCCTCTAATAGGAAACTTCGACCTGCTTCAAATCGTCTAAATTCCATATAGAGATGACTGAGTATTCCGTAAGGAGGAACTACAAAGCATTTGGTGTCAAAGTTTCCAATTTCTGGCAAAACTTATAGGGCTTGTTCTACTCCAAGGCTTTATAATCCTTCGAAGAATTCTTGTATGTTAACAGATGTGACCTACGTCTAATAGACCTAGTTATAGGTCATTGTCGACTAAATCTTCATATAACAGGAACTGCACAGTCAGAAGATCCAACGTACTGGCTCTGTCTGAAGACTGCTTGTAAACACTGAAAGTCAGAGTATTCTGGGAATGATCTCTGATATAATGCCTCTAATAGCAAACTTCGACCCGCTTCATCTCGTCTGAATTCCGAATATTCATGACTGAGTGCTTCGTAAGGAGGAACTACAAAGCATTTGGTGTCAAAGTTTCCAAATTCTGGCAAAACTTATAGGGATTGACCCACTACAAAGCTGTTTAACCCTTTGAAGAATTCTTGTATGTTAACAGACCTACGTGTAAGAGACCTAGTTACAGGTCATTGTCGACTAAATCTTCATATAACAGGAACTGCACAGTCAGAAGATCCAACGTACTGACTCTGTCTGAAGTCTGCTTGTGAACACTGAAAGTCAGAGTATTCTGGGAATGATCTCTGATATAATGCCTCTAATAGGAAACTTCGAACTGCTTCATATCCTCTGAATTCCGTATAAAGATGACTGAGTGCTCCGCAAGGAGGAACTATAAAGCATTTGGTGTCAAAGTTTCCAACTTCTGGCAAAACTTATAGGGATTGATCTACTCCAAGGCTTTTTAATCCTTCGAAGAATTCTTGTATGTTAACAGATATGACCTACTTCTAATAGACCTAGTTACAGGTCATAGTCGACTGAATCTTCATATAACAAGAACTAGACAGTCAGAAGATCCAACGTACTGACTCTGTCTGAAGACTGCCTGTGAACACTGAAAGTCAGAGTATTCTGGGAATGATCTCTGATATAATGCCTCTAATAGGAAACTTCGACTTGCTTCAAATCGTCTAAATTCCATATAGAGATGACTGAGTGCTCCGTAAGGAGGAACTACAAAGCACTTGGTGTCAAAGTTTCCAACTTCTGACAAAACTTATAGGGATTGTTCTACTCCAAGGCTTTTTAATCCTTCGAAGAATTCTTGTATGTTAACAGATGTGACCTACGTCTAATAGACCTAGTTACAGGTCATTGTCGACTGAATCTTCATATAACAAGAACTGGACAGTCAGAAGATCCAACGTACTGGCTCTGTCTGAAGACTGCTTGTGAACACTGAAAGTCAGAGTATTCTGGGAATGATCTCTGATATAATGCCTCTAATAGGAAACTTCGACCTGCTTCATGTCGTCTGAATTCCGTATATAGATGACTGAGTGCTCCGTAAGGAGGAACTACAAAGCATTTGGTGTCAAAGTTTCCAACTTCTGGAAAAACTTATAGGGATTGATCCATTCCAAGGCTTTTTGATCCTTCGAAGAATTCTTGTATGTTAACAGATGTGACCTAGAGATGACTGAGTGCTCCGTAAGGAGGAACTACCAACAGCAGGTAGCTGTTGGTATAGAGTTGGCTTGAAAATACCCTCAGGCTCTGGTGCAGGTGTACACGATTGTAAATAGAAATATTAGCCTGATCCTATTTTTCTTTATTTCGAGCGGAAATCTACGCCGTTTGATCCGGAGTGCCATCTTTGTCTGGAAGATGATAAAAAGGCAGAGCATATACTTAGCGCCTGCTGAAGAAGCTGAATTTGAATAGGTTTGAGTCACACTAGACTGTTGGAGTTACAAATAAACCCACTGAGTGCTGAACAGATTAACTTCCCCTGTACTTTTTATTAAATATATTCCTAAATGTCAAAAGTACACCCATATCAGCCACCGGTGCAAAAAGTAAATAGTGAAAATGAAATTTACTTTAACTCAATTAAAAAACCGTCATTTTCGTGAAGGATATGGTACTAAAAAATTCACTTAAAACCTCTACACTCGAAAAAATCTCCAGGTATACTGTAACGCTTTGACTGTTGTTCCATTATTATGATTGGCACTTCCAATTAATATTAACATGAGAGGTTCAAGTCTTAAAGACCCACGGGTTGGTTCTCTTAAATGTAAATATATTATACCTATAATTTTGCTTGACATTTTTATTTAAAAAAATTCGTTAATGGTCTTTAAATCTTTCGTGATATTAACTATTTGAAAAACGATTATAGTATAACGTTATAAAAAAATTTAGTATTCATTACTTTTATATTATTAAGTGGTGGATTTATTACTTATACTTATATATTTGTTTTCTAAGGAGGTTACTATGGGAAATGGTGAAGTCAATTCTGCTGCATTGACCACCGATTTGGGAGGAGCTGGATGGGGTCGATAAATATAAAAGGGAACTGTTGCTGCGTGTGGTGCCATCTCGAATGTAGCTCTGCAAGCGATTGCAGGGATATCTCCCATAGATCTGCTGATTAAGGCAAAGGCGAACGAACACAGGAGGGGAAGAGAACAAAAACAACAAATAGAAGAAGAGACACTGCAAGAATAGAAAGAAAGAAGGGAAGAGGAGAGAGTGAAAGGGGAGTGGACAAGGGTCCAGATTAAAGACCTAAGAAATGGAATGTGCACGATAGCATCTGCAAAAAAAGTAGGATGGAAGCTGCAGAAAGAAAATTTTATCAGGACAATGGTAGAAAGGGAGGAAAACTGGCAGATAGTGTCCAAGTAGGTTAGATTAGATTTGATGAGGTGGCTAACCGGCCTATTCCACTGCGACCTTTTCAGATCTATTGTGGTCCTCTGAATCTAGATTACATTCTCCAGCCCAAGACCTCTACACCAATCAACATCCAAATGACAAAATATGTTAAGCAAAAATTCAAAGCTGTATAGCAAGAACACTGGGACTCCAATAATACACGACAATACAATATCCAGTCTTTACTGAACTGGACGTTCGATGAGAAAAAACTTAGAAGTCAAGAGAAGATTTAGAATTGGACACACTAAACACATTCATGATGTTTTTATATGTACACGATGGAATCTGCAGAAAGAAAAGTTTATCAGGACAATGATGGGAAGGGAGGAAAACTGGCAGATAGTGTCCAAGTATGTAAGAGAAGTGATGGTGAAGAAGGAAAAAGAACAGAGAGAATACCAAGAAGGGGCGGAATGAGAAAGATGTGAAAAAATAATGCTTTCGTTTTTGATGGTATACCTCTAGGGGTAGTTCCGAAAACGGAAAGTGGTTTTTGGGGACTGGGGTGGTTTCTAGTGCGGCCGGCTCTGGTCGGGGACAATGAGGTTCGACAGCTCCATTTAGTGGAAGTGTGTGGTTTGTGGGATAGTATGTGAAGATTATGGAGTATGCGGACGATGTGTGTCTGGTATGCACGGCAAAGAGAGAGGCGGAGATAGAAAGAAAGGCGGAGACGATGTATAGGAAGATTGTGGAGAAGATAGAGCGGTGCGGACTGGAAGTGGCGGAAGATAAGACGGTGGGGTTGCTAGTGAAGAGACGGAGCAAGACGATGGAAGTGGGGGTGATGGTGAATGGAAGGAGAATTCGTATGGAGGAGTCTGTGAACTACCTAGGGGGGTGGTTGGATATCCAATTATCCTTCAGAACACACATGTTAAAAGCGGCAGAGAAGGGGAAAGTGAGAGCAGCATGGCTGGGGAGATTGATGTGTAATGTGAAGGGGCCGGGAGAGTGGAAGAGGAGGATAATTGGTAGGACGGTAGAGCAGAGTATGCTGTACGGTGCGGAGGTGTGGGGTGAAAGAGCGGGAGTGAATGTAAGGGTTAAGCCACTCCTGCGGCTACAGAGAGGGATATTGCTGAGGTACAGGACAGTGGGTGGGCTGGCAGCAGCGGTACTAGCAAGGTCCTACCCATTGGACGTGATGGCTAGAGCCAGAAATAAACGCTGGAGGAATGAAGGAGGCAAAGGGGAGAAGGTGGGAGGAGTATGAGAGTGCGCTAAAAGGAGCGATTGGGAATAGGAGAGATTGGATGGACCGGAAATTCGGGGAGGTGAACTACTCCTTGACACAGGTGTTCACTGTACATAGGTCGAGAGTAGGGTAGCTCCACAAGATTGGAAAAAGAGAGACTGGAGAGTGAAGTGGAGGATGATGTGGGGCATGTGTTTAGATGCTGGAGGAACGAGGAAGTGCTGAAGAAGTTGGTGAGGAAACTAGGGGAGGCGGTGTACTGGGAGAACATGGTGGAGATAATGTTGAGGGGGGAGGGGGAAGGGATGGAGGTAAGTGGCGTAGTAGAGAGCATGGTTAGGGGGAGGGAACGACTCGATATGAAATGAGAGGTAGGAGTGAAAGTTAGGGAGAAGACGACGGTATAAGTAGAGAGTGTGCGAGGACCGCCGTCCGTCTCGAAGTATGCTAGGGTAGTGATTCCGAGGCGGGGGTAACGGCGAGTTTGAGGTGGGTATGGTTGGTAGGCATCCCCTTGGGGATGAGTAGAACATTGTTTGGGTCCTGGACCCAGTCGAATATGAGTTTCCCATCTCGGCCCAAAATTAAGCTCAATTTTGTGGGGTTTTTGGCACTCGGCTGAGGAGAATCCCACACTTCCAGGGAAAGGTAAAGCAAGAACCTGGTGCCTGTGACCAGGTTTCCACCCATCAAAAAATAACTTCTGTCATTCTGACGATGATATGTCAATATCGAAATGATTGTCAATAAGTATCTTGAGAATTTTCATAATTTATTAATTAAATAGTGGAATTAATTAGAAACAGTTAGTTTTATTTATAAGAGTAATTTTAAATGTTATTGAAAATATGATGTTTGCGATTCGGTCCTGTTGATTCTGTAAGTGTTCAAAATGGGCTGAGGGATCGCATTAGCCGCAGTCAATGAAACTAATTAATATGACAAGGTAGCTCTCTCTACGAGAATATACTGCCGAGTAGGTACTGCCTAGTCATAATATACTGGGAATTGTTTTTCCTGGCTCAATCACGGTCGACACGCCTCCTGATGTAACAACATTAATTAAACTCTTAAATAGGTAACTGTCTATTAAAATACCGAAGCAACCAGTTATACGATCAGTGGTGTAGTCGTCGGGAATTATTTATAAAATGATTTTATTCAAAAATAAAAAGACTGCAAATTTCTATTGTAAGTAGGTACATGTCGCTTTTTAATAGCTTCTTCTTTTTTATTATTATTATTAGTATAATTTAGTGACAGTGGTCAATTAAAGGTAAAAACGAGACATTTATTGTGAATGATCTGAAGTCTCAGCGTGAACACCATGTGTTCATGGGTGAAGATTTCTTGTAGAACAGCGGGCAGCGTGCCAGGACCTTGTAAAACACCTACAGATGAATAAAAAAATTCATTTTTATAAACTAATATTTAAAATAAATGGATTGTACACAATGGGTCGTAAAAATTATGATACGCTATGATCTTTATGAAGCAAATAAGCTTCAAAGACGTCATTTAAAAAAAGTATTTTTTTTAAAGGTATTTTTGTAATTATTCCCGGAACTGAAGAGGTTCAGAAACAAATTAAACAGGAAATAATATAACATGCTTTATTGTGAAGATATATCAAACTAGAGTGCTTTCTAATTACATTAATTACCCCGAGGAAGAACTTAACGAACCAATTAAATATTTTTACTTCACTAGACTTCTATTTCTTTAACTAAACTATGGATAGAAGATGAAGAGTTGGAGGATATAGGAAAGAAAATCAATGAGGAGTCACCAGATTAATCGAAATTCAAGGAATCCTGGAGGCTTTATCCATTCAATTTGTGAGTGGTTATTAAATTTTACTGAGACCGTTTTAAAAGAGAGAGTTTAGTATGAATTTAATTGATTTGTAGGTAGCACAGAAGGGCGTTATGTTAGACGTATTCTATATTTGGAAATGGATAAAAAATGGCGTCATGGACTATAAATTTATTTTTACTATTCTAGACTTTGTTTAACCGGTTAAATTCTAGAAAAAATTGATTAATATTTATTAACATATTATCAAACCGCAAAAATAATGTTTTATTCATGTAGCTAATCAATCTTCATAAAAATATAATGAAAATATCATAAATTGATGATACTATATTACCGTACTCTCTTTTTATAATTTTGGCAATAGTACCTGACATAAATTTTAAAACCATTCAACGTGAAATTACCGTAAATTATGACCTGTCCAAAAATAAGAACGCTTCTGCAGTTTTGAATATGTTATAGAACAGTGGAAATATATGTCAACACGGAAAATTATGCAAGATCAACAAGTTCTTCTAAATTGAAGACTATGTAGTGATATATATATATTTGAACAAATTGATAGAGGAATTGTTTGAAATGAGTTTTAGAGTGTACGTATAGAAACCTTGAAAATCAGTTTAAAACACTTTCTGTATACCTATATTTTCATCGGACTAAAGCAAATTTGTAGTACAATTTGCCACGTTAAATTGTAGTAGACAACTTTAATAATTATTTTTATTGTAATAAAAAACAATATAATCAAATTAAAGTAAAAAGTTAAAGGGCGAAGTTCATATAGATAATAGGAGGTATTACCATAAACATGCACTTACACTTAATTTTTTCCATTTTGCCATAAAAAAATGTGGCTCGTGAATAAAACATAGATTTACGTGAACAATTTTGTACATTGTAACAGATCTATCCTTATACATCCCTATTTTCTAAATAACGTTCACTAGGAGACAGCTCAAGCTCAAAGCTTCTTATTGGTAAACTGTGACAGTAGAAATGTCAAATTTAGTCTAATAGCAGCTCTGTATACACCAGGAAACTAAGTGGTAACGATCTCCTAGAGGAGGATGATGCAGAGGACGAAAAAACTATTGATGAGAATGTAGATAAAGAGTTGTTTGGTTGAAAAAAGAAGAATTTTAAGAAATATTAACCCAAACAATAGCTTTTGGGGATATCAAGAACGTACATTTAGATTTACGAAGATGGTGTGCATTTTTCAAAAGTTCTTAATCCAGCTCTGTTGAAAAATAGAGACCTGTTTGCAAATTTTTTTGAGATAATTACATAACGACAGCTAGCGCGCTGTAAGTGTGATTATTTTCATTGGAAATTATTAAAATCGGTCAATTTTTATAATGATCAAAGTTTACTTCTTAAATTTTAATAGCAGCCTAGGCGTTAAAAACGATTTTGCATTAAGTAGATTATATAAACTGCTCCACAAGGGTTTGGGAAATTCAGAAATATTTATGTTAAAAATTATTAACTGAGGTTTTGTCTGTAATATATTGAATGTCTACTTGCTTATCTAAGTAATTTTTTTGTTTCTAATAATACTCAAACGTAAACTTGGTGCAGATAAAGCTAGAAGGACGATTGTTATGACTAAGACTGATCAATATATTCAGCGTTGGCTCCAGTCCAGGATTATGCTCTTAGAGCTCTTGGACGGAAGATATCTACCTTGTACTAGTGAGGCGCAAATACGCAAATACAAGTGATGTTGTCCCTTCTAATTACAAACCAGAATGATTGGTTATATCTTGCAGATATACCAACCCCGTTTAGCTTAGAAGTGCAATTCAATGTCTGTCAGTGCATATAGCCCGAGAAGTAGTTGTATGTCTTCACATGAATGGACAAAGTTGTGCTTAAAATTTCGTGCATATAAGCTTCGCTCTGATAACGGTGCAGCGAGCTTACTTGTTAAGACCGAGGCCGATGAAAGTCAAAGAGATTATGTTCGATTTCTATTCATTCATTCAATTCATTGTCTTTTTCTCTGGCTGTGATCACGTCACGGTTTTTTGCCTGCTCACAGGCGCCGGGTACTTGTTCTACCTTTCCCTGGGAGTGCCACTGTCCCCGACCAGGGCCGACCGCACTAAAACCACCCCATTCTCCTCATATCCACTTTCCGTTTTTGGAACCACCCCTGGAGGTATACCATCAAAAACGGAAGTATTATCTCCTCCTATTCCCTTCTCACTATATCATTCCTTGATATTCTCTTCTCTCACCTATCTGGATACTATTTGCCAATTTTTCTCCATTTCAACCATCGTCCTGATCAGATTATCTTTTTCAGCTTCCATCCCACTTTTCCCTCCGCTTCTTTCCTTAGTAGATCCCGTCGTTTGCACGGAAAAAGAGTGTGCGCTACATCGTCCCTCTCCACACAATATATGCACTTATCATCCTCCGTTTTCCCTATTTTCTTGCTGTACGTTCTGAAAGACCCGTGTCCCGACAGAGCCAGACATTGAAACCAACTCCTTCGTTCTTAAGTCAAGACAACATCCACTCCCCTTTCACTTTTTTCTCTTCCCGTCTTTTTATCCATTTTTGCACCATATATAGGAGCAAGTCTATAGGAGGTACTCCTTCAATCACCTGAACTGATACGTCCAATATCGTCCGGTAGCCCGACACCTCGCGCAGCAGCATCCCTCTTTGTACTCTGATTAGCTCCCTCCTATATTTGTTGTTCCCAACCATCCCCTTCCAAATCAGTGCTCCATAAACCTCCCATAACAATCTTCTTTTGCACTCCGGTGGCCCTCCTCCAAGTACTGTGGCCCTCTCTCTAGCTTTTTTGGTGATCTCGTTCAGATGTTTCCTAAACTTCATCCCTGCCCCTAGCCATGTACCCAAGTACTTCAGTTACCCCCTTGGTACTACCATCGTTCCCCCCCAGATGTAACCTCACTTTTTCCCTCTGTGCCCTACCAATACCGCCACCTCAGTCTTTTCTGGTGCTAACTCCATGCCCCTGTTTACAAGCCATCGGTTCACTTCCCACATTGCCTCGTCCATATTTATCTCTAGGCTATATGCAGTAACCACTATAGCCACATCGTCAGCATATCCGATGAGCTTCACACCTTCCGGCATGATTATTTTAAATAACGAGCCATAAAAAAGATTCCACAGTGTCGGCCCCTGTGGAATCCTCGCCGTGACATCTTAGAAATCTCCACCTCCCAGCAAAATTCTTCTCCCACAGAAATAGTCCCTGAATATATTTTGGATATACCCAGGTACGTCCCTTCTCTCCAGCTCTCCCAAGATACAATCTATCGGCACTATATTTAATGCGTTCCGCACATTCAAAGTCGCTATCGCGCACCACCTCTCATTTCCCCCCGTTTCACCTCCATCGCTGCTATAACTGTGGACCTTCCTTCCCTGAAACCATATTGGTTCTGTGCCTATCCCTCCCCCCTTTCAATTGACTTATTCAGTATTTTCTTGATGATGTGCTCGTATAACTTTGCCACTGAATTGATGAGACACAACAGCCTGAACGATCCCGGCTCCCCCCATGGCTTACCATCCTTTGGTATCAGGACTAGCCTCGCTTCCTTCCATTTATTAGGGATTCTGTTTTGTCTCATCAATTCACCAATGACGTACTCTGGAGCCTCATTTATTATCAACTTTATGCATTCCTTTGGTATACCATCCGGTCCTGGAGCTTTTCAGTCTTTATCCGGCCTCTATAATCTCTTAGCAGGTGAGTCCGTCACATTGCATGCCCAAGTTACGTCTTCCTAGGTCGATCTCCCTCCTTGGTAATAACTTGGCAACTACTTCCTCCGTTCTCTCCCTAGTCAATTGGTATGGAACTCCGCCACACCTGATCCCCCTCATGGCTATTTTGTAGCCCTGTCCCCAAATGTCTTCCTCGAGTTCTTTTTGCCCTTTTTGAAGTCTAGTATTCCTCCCATAGTCTTCCTCTGCATTCTTGTTATTTTTCCTTTTTATGTTTTCTCCGTAACTTCAGACATACTCTCTTAAAGTGCCCAGTTCCTCTGTCCACCAGTACTGTCCCTTTTTCTTTCTATTTCCTTTGATTTTTCCTGCCAAACTTACGTTTCTCAGTATGTTTTCCCTTGTTTCAATATTTAGCGTTTGCTCCTTCCATCCTCTATGAATTTATTTTAAAAAATACCCATGTCCATTTAAATTTCCCCTCTGTTTCCACTTATTTGATTATTTTTTCCCTCGCATTTATAGTAAATATGCTGATGCAGCGATAGCGACTCCGTATCCAGCATCTTCCAGTCTTTGATGAGCTTCACCACTCTTTTTGTCGCTAGAGTTATGTCTATGATCGTCGCCGAGTTTCCCCTAATGAAGTTTGGTTTTTTCCCGTCATTTAGAATGACCAGTTCCAGTTCTGATATCCAGTCTACAATATAGTCGCCTCTTTCATTATTCCTGATCGATCCCCATTCGATAATAGTCTCTCTGCCCGTCCGCTTCACCTCCTCCATGACTTTGTCTACATACGTCTTAAAATCTTCTTGGTCTATGTTTGGTGACACGTAGCACCCTATGATATCATAATCATCTAGAGCAACCCGTATGTCCTCTGACTATCTTAGATATTTTAATCCTCCCGTCTTTAATATAGATTGCTACGTCGCACCTTTAGATTTGCTAACTGGAACTGTGACTGACTGTGATTTGTTTGTATCAGTGGAAAAGTAACAGTTCATGAAATATCGCTCATCACTAGGTATGATGGCGTCAGACCGTCATGCCGTTTGTCGTCACAACAAACCAGCAGATTTTACTGCCAAGGCGCACCAATAGATGTTTGACATCAAAAAGAGTTACCAGGAAAGGATAAGCCTCTGATAGAGGGTTTAAATAATAGCAAAAGAGATATTTTTTGGATTAAAAATGGAGTATATTTTTGAATTCAAATAATAACTGCCTGGACTGGTTTTTCCAGTTCACGTTGAATAATATATGTATCTATTTTACACAATTATCTACAAGCTTGACATGCATTTCAATACCTGATATTTCTTCTTCTCTTCGCTACAGCTGTGAAATAAAAAGAAAAACGTTTACGGGTTAAAGCATTTTTTTAATTAACAATATTTTAATATAATCGTTACAAGAGCGAGTTACGAGAGATATTTCTTGGAAGGAAATTCAGCTCATTTAACAAAAACGGTTTTTGTGCAAAAGCTTCTGTTAACTCAAATTACCTCAAGTGTATTTTTTGCAGTATCTCGCAATCAAGCAAGTGCCGTACACTTACACATACAGTAATTGGATTTAGCAGGGCCTAATTTCGTATAATAGCGTATCATTTTATGCCATTTGGAAGATTAAACTATTACATGCATGTGTAAAACTTAATTTACAATAATGACTCCGGTGCAAGGAGTGTATTCTTCTTGGAATAATCACAGCAAAACCATCAGTCGAGACACTCTCTTTCCTATACACAGTACCACCTTATATGGTAACGCATCTTTAAGATACCAAATTCGCGGAAAGTACTTAACAAATTTCTTATAAACAATAATTATTGGGTTTCGTTTATTTACCATCTTTTAATAAAAACTTAATTGTATTATAACCGTTAAAATTACTTCAATTTTCGATTTTTCACTTCACCACCTCTCTAAAAAAATGTTTATTATTTTAAATAATACTTTTCTACAACAAAGAACTTTCTAACCTAAAATTCTGAAATTAAAATTAAATCTGACACCTCCAGAACTGTCAGGAGGCGATAACTAGAGGAACAAATTCCGTCATCTGCGCATGCGACTTTCTCGCTACGAATAGAGGTGGAGCACTATCGATAGTTTTGACTTGCGAAATATATCGATAGTTTTTTTCAACTATCGATAATATTCGATAGTTTACTGTATCGCCCATTACTGGGCTAAAGTTAGGTTAGAGTAGATTTCTGCGACGGAATACGCTTCTTCTATGTATACGTTAACGTGACGTAGACTGTTAGTGCGCGGTCACAGAATATTTATTATTCTGTGGTCCGGTCACTTCACTTGTCACTAGTCAGTAGTCAATCAGAAGTATGTATATTTGATCATTATTCAATTTATAATGCAAGTATTAGTTTCCTTACTATCGATAATAATCGATAGTCATGAAGCTGACTATCGATAGTTCTCCATCTCTAGCTACGAGGGTTGGACTGGCGACTCTTACTTTTTCCTTTCGCTTCTTGAAAAAGTAAGAGCCGCGAGTGGCGACCCTCGTAGCGAGAAATTCGCATGCGCAGATGACGGAATATCACAGAATAAAAGCATATCAATCAATAATTTAACCGGAAAAAGCATCAAATACATTGTCAAGACGTTTAATTAGATCAAACTTAATTTGTTTATATTTCAATCTAAAATCTACTGTATTATTTGAATTTATAGTTAATGCGAATGTTATTAGTTGACAGAACTTTTGGCTCCATTTTTAATCCAATCAAGCACAATGACTTTTATGTAATGACATAATGTGAAGATGGACTGACAAGTAGACATTCCCTTTCGGTTTTAAACATATTTATCGACAAAACGTGATATTTTAATATAAATGTAATCGTAAATTTAAGTTATAATCAGAGATAACTGGGGGGGTATTTCAACTTAGTGAATCACCAAAAGTCTTATGTACTCGCATCAGTAGTTAGCGGATATTTGAAACATCGACAAAATTATGAGTTCAGCAAAATTCGGTAAGTAAATAATTTTATTAGCACCCATATAGCTTTATAATTACTTTTCAATATTTTTCGATTAACATTATAATAGCAAACAAAACACGAATAAAAAAAAACAGAAACCAAAAAACGATTTCTAATAACTACTTTACAATGCATCAAACACCTTATAAATCTTAACGTGTGTTTGTGGTGTTGAAGTCTTCATTTGGAACTAATTGCATGACGATGATACCGCATATTTTACACTGATTTTTGTTTTGTTGTAAGTATATGTATTAACTGCGTGAAATAAAAGCAAAAGCTGATCGATATTATACGAGGGAACCGACTGGATCACACCATTATATTTGTTGTCTAACATTTAAGTCGGTATATCGTTTGATAAGTTAGAATAAGTAAATTTAAAAAATATACATTTACAGAACCAGCAGTATTATTTTAAGAATGTTTATGGGTCACCCAGTAAATTACAAAACCTTTGATGGAACTATAAGACTAAAAAAACCTAAGGTGGTACTCTTGCTGCCATCTTTTAAAATAACTCCCAAGTGAAATCTTCGAGTATTGTAAAACAGAGGTCACTGGTATCTATTTCTAATTTCGTCCATTTTTAGTCCAGTATTTTATTAGTTGGTACAAAAGTATGGATTTTTTTAAAATAAAAATACGTTATTATGTAAGAATTTTTTATTTCAGGGAAGCATCTTGTCGACTCGTTTCTTGGACCAAACCAAAATCGTAGGTTAATTTGAATTTTTTTAAAAGTTTTATCATATTTACAAATAAATTGCATTTTTAGGCCATTCGAAATGTCAAAGTGAGAGATTACGTACACCTGATTATCTCTATAGATACATGAATCATGTCAAACAACCGGAAATGAGCATCGCAGGTGAGATTAGTCTTCCTTTCAATGGCGATTTCATCACTGAAAGTTTACTAAGATTTTACTATTCTTTGTCCTTTTCATCTATTTTTTTTTAAATTTTCACCCTCAGTCACTTTCTCTCTTGTATGTATGTATATTGGGGTGATAAACACTGAGACCTAAAAGACCTATTGTGTCCCCATACTTCTACTTAGTTCCTGAGGAAAGTCTCAGAGACTAGTAGCTCCTTTAGTCCTATTTCCAGGAGGAACTCCTCCTCCCTCAGCACCCTGTTAAATAGTTCCCAGAAGAACTCCCCATTGTCATCCAACAGCCTCTTCATCATATCACCCCTCAAGCCATCTATCCCTGGGGGCTTTTCTTACTTTAATGTTCCTATCCCCCATCCTCTATTTCCCACTTTTCTACCGGCCTTATCCCCCTCATTTTACCTACCGCCCTAGTATCCTGGATTTCTCGAATTCTGCCCCCCCCCACTCCTCCTTCTCCCCCTGTGAACAATTTCTCAGTAATCTCCTGCTCCCAATCTTCCTCTAGCACCTCGTTCCAATTTCCACCCATCCTCCTCACCACTATCTCATATGCCTTTCCCCATGGATTGTTTTCCAATTCCCCCAGTAACTCTTTCCACTTCCCTCTTTTTTCCCTCTCCGCCCTACGCTCCAGTTCCTTCTTCTTTTCTTTGTATCCTATTCTTCCCTCTAGCCTTCCTCTTCCCCTCAGCATCCGTCTTCGTTCTTTCTTACACTCCCTTCACAGCTCCTCTATTTCCTCATTCCACCAGTAATTGGCCCTCCGCTCACGCCTATTGCCCCTCTTTCCCTCTCTTTCACAGCCCTGTATCACATTACATCATGTCCAAGTCCCCTTCCTATCTCCTCTCTTACTTTCTTCCTCATACTCTCTGCCTCTGCCGTCGTCCACTTCCATCCCCACTCTTCCAATAATTCCTTCCTTCCTTTCCTTATATCCGTCTCCACATACCTATCTAAATTCAAGCTTTCCTCATCCTCCAGCACCCTCCAACTACTCAGTCTTTCCCCCTGCCCCCCCCCCCCCCCCCATTCATCATATGCTGTTATATCAATGAATCACCCCTCAAGAAGGTGGGCAGTAGTCCACCAATTAGCACCACCAACCCGTTGGATGACAACACTTCCTCCATGATCTCCCCCCTCCAGTCCGTTTTCTTCCCCCACCCCCTCCCACAGTATTCTTAGCATCGGAGTCCCCTGTCAGCATTCTCCTCATGATCCTCCTTTTTCCTTTTGACTCCCTCAGATCGTCCTCCAATCCTGTCATGCTCCTCTCATATTCTTCCAGGCTGTCATTTGGGCTTATATACACACTGTAGATCTCCATGTCTCCCATTCGCACTACCACCCATCCGTTTCCCTTCCTCACTTCATGACTCCTGTTATGACTCCCAGGAAAATGAGTTTCTAGTAAGAGTCATGATTTTGTAGACTCTTGCCTTTCACTCTTGTAAAAACATCTCTGATTATGAGTAGTAGGATGTGAAGGATCTTCCTGACTTTTATTCTTTCCGAAAATCAACTCCTCACCCAAAACGCATAATTTTTGAACAGAACCAAAATTCGGCAGAGGTAAAAGAATCAAAGTATGGATGAACGGCGAAGCACACTGTTACGAATTCAACATCAACCCAAATGATTTCAGAAGTTGGACCTCCATCCTTCTACACATCACCAACAGTGTCAAACCCATCTTTGGAGCTGTCAGAAAATTAGTTGCGCTAAGTTCTCTAAAATCTGTCGATAATTTCGAAGCACTCGATCCTAAGGAAAGATATGTAGGACTCGGGGCGACTTGTAGATTCAAAATGGCACCTGGTGGGTGAGTACCTACCTATTGGACATGTGGACAAGTTTTAGTACGAATATTTTTGTTCCAGTTACAGAACTTCTTCGGAAAAAGAACTGTACAAACGAGAAAAAGTAACTAAAAGATTTTATTCCGGTGAAATGAATTCGAAAGTTTTGCCGTTTTTAATGGAAACGGAAAAGAAGAAACTCACCATAATCTACGTAGCAGTTAACGGAAGAAACTACCAATCGCCTCAAAAACTTGTTCTTAACTCAAACGATATGAAAAACTGGGTGTTGATATTTAAATATCTCACTAAAGTGTTAGATATTCCCGACGGTATTGCCTGGTAGGTTTAAGAGTAACTTTCCCCACCTTAAAATTCTAATTTTAACATAATTTCAGTATTTGTACTATATTCGGTGACGTTTTAAGAGATCCTTCAGAACTTCAACACGGCTACCTTTACGTGGCGGTACCGTTTAAAGAGAATTTCATTCACATGAGCTACATAAGTTTGTTTGAAGTTCAAAGTAAATATAGAAGTAGTTATACGTTAACTATTCGTCCTGCCCCTGAAAAACTTTATACGGCGATTAAGAAGATTAAAAAAAGAATTAGTAGTTCGGAGTTTTGTGATAAAGTTGGTAAACTGCCGAGTAGACCGACTACGCCTTTGCAGAAGAAGAGATGTTTGAAAATTCCCGTCAAGCCAGAACCGAGGAATACGCCGTCCAAAAAACCAGTACCCCAAAAACAACTTCCGACAAGGTAAAAGTATATTTTTTCTACAGTCGCGCGTAAAATGACTAATTACTATATTGAAATGAAATCGTAAAATCGACAAATGATGAGGATTGTTACTTTACGCTCTAGCGCAAAAAAAGAATCTTTTTCGATCGCTTATTTAATAAAACCACACCCCACGAATTAACTCAATTGGTGAATAATTAACAATTTATCAGATTAGATAAAATTATATGAAAATTGTCAAAAATTTTGAAATATGGTCAAAAATGGTCAATAATTGTCAAATTTGTCAAAAATGGTCGATAATTGTCAAAAACTATCAAATATGGTCAAAAATTGTCAAAAACTGTCAAAACTGTCAAAACTGTCAAAAATGAACAATTATTGTCAAAATTGGTCAATAATTGTCAAAAATTGTTAAAATTTTGAAAAATGGTCGATAATTGTCAAAAACTATCAAAAATGGTCAAAAACTGTCAAAACCCGTCAAAAATGGACAATTATTGTCTAAATTGGTCAATAATTGTCAAAAACTATCAAAAATTATCAAAAACGGACAATTGTTGTTAAAAATTGTCAAAATTTTGAAAAATAGTTGATAATTGTCAAAAATTGTTAGTTTCTGAAATATGGTCAAAAATGGTCGAAAATTTGAAAAAATGGTCCATAAAATGGTCAATTTTGGAAATTTTGTATTATTTTAAAAAGTACATGCTTTTCATTTTCCGATAATAAACCTAAGAGATTCATTCATTAACAATTGATCAGATTAAAAATAAAATAAAATTATATGAAAATTGTCAAAAATTTTGAAATATGGTCAAAAATGGTCAATAATTGTCAAATTTGTCAACAATGGTCAATAATTATCAAAAATGGTCAATAATTGTCAAAAACTATCAAATAAGGTCAAAAATTGTCAAAAACTGTCAAAAATGAACAATTATTGTCAAAATTGGTCAATAATTGTCAAAAATTGTTAAAATTTTGAAAAATGGTCGATAATTGTCAAAAACTATCAAAAACTGTCAAAAGCCGTCAAGAATGGACAATTATTGTCTAAATTGGTCAATAATTGTCAAAAACTATCAAAAATGGACAATTATTGTTAAAAATTGTTAAAGTTTTTGAAATATGGTCAAAAATGGTCAACAATTGACAAAAATGGTCGAAAATTTGGAAAAATGGTCCATAATTGTCAACAATTGTCAATAATTGTCAAAAATGGACAATTTTGGAAATTTTGTATTATTTTAAAAAGTACATGCTTTTCATTTTCCTATAATAATCCTAAGATATTCATTCATTAACAATTGATCAGATTAAAAATCAAATAAAATTATATGAAAATTGTCAAAAATTTTGAAATATGGTCAAAAATGGTCAATAATTGTCAAAAACTGTTAAAAATGCACAATTTTTTTCAAAAAGGGTCAATAATTGTCAAAAACTGTCAAAAATTGTCAAAAAATTTGAAAAATGCCCAAAAATTTACAAAATTGTCAAAAATGGTCAATAATTGGCAAAAATGGTCGATAATTGTCAAAAACTTTTTAAAAATGGTCAAAAATGGTCAATAATTGTCAAAAACTATCAAAAATGGTCAAAAACTGTTGAACAACTTTGTTGAAGTTTTTGAAAAATTGTCAAAAATTTTGAAAAATTGTCAAAAATTTTGAAATATGGTCAGTAATTGTCAAAAATGGTCAAAAATTTGGAAAAATGGTCCATAATTGTCAACAATTGTAAAAAATGGTCAATAATTTTGAAAAATGGTCTGAAATTTAAAAAAAAACTGTCAAAAATGGTAAAAAAATAACAAAAATGGTTGAAAATTGTCAATTATTGTTAAAAACTGTTAAAAATGGGAAATTATTGTCAAAAACTGTAAAAAATGGTTAAAAATTGTCATCAATTTGAAAAATGGTCAAAAATTTGGAAAAATGGTCACTAATTGTCAAAATTTTGGGAAATGGTCAATAATCGTCAAAAGTTGTCAAAACTTTGAATAATAGTCAATAAATAACACGAGCCGTCTCCGAAAATCGATTTAAACACGTAATGTATAAAATCGATTTACTAAAAATCGATTAATATTACTATAAGAATCGATAACTAAAAATAATAAAATATAAATCGATTTATTTAAAAATCGATTATTTTTTAACATCCCTAGTCAGTAGATCTTTTTAGGTTAAGTTAGGTTAATCATGATGAATAGCGAAAATGACGATTATTCTAGCACTTCTAAGATAATATAAAAAATTATTAAAAGGGCGACTGTAGAAAAAATTATGTGTGTTTTTCGAGCGTAAAGTAAAATTGCCGCATTCGAAAGATCTTCCTCAAGCTGCAATCTGTTACTTTACGCTCTAAATACACAAATAACTATTTCAAGCCTTTCTTTTTTTTAACGGTTTTAACTGTTTGTTCGGACGAATTTAGTAATTAAAACTGTTGACTGATTGTACTAAAATTTGGTACAAGATGGCCGTCGCCACAAAATGGCAGATTAAATTTTTTTTTCAACACCCTTAATATGAATAACAATTGAAAGGGTTTGATTAGTAGAAAACAGAATGTTGCTCTTAATTTTGTCATTGGTTTCAACTGTCTCGTTTCAGATGCGAGTCACAGCCAACAGGCCAAGTAGCCAACATTACAGAGCCTAAGCTTCCGGCTAGATGCGATTCTGAACCTGCTCAGACCGCCAGCATCATTCAAGAAGAATTAGCTGATCAGATGGAAGCTTACGGTAAGTTATTTTTGTCATATTGTGGAAGTAAAACACTTTTGTCGATAACAGATGTTTTTGTGTAATTCAGAAAAAACTGTTGCCGATATTGAAAAGAAGTATTCCGAAGATGGTGAAAAGATTACGACTTGTTCTAATGTCCATGAGAGTACAGGTAAGTTGATTGGTACTCATTTCTGTCGTTATTATGCGTACATAATTCATTCTCCATGACATTTGTTATGCTTTAGCTAGGTCTTATAACGCCCACGACGAGTCTAGCTCCAGTAGTAAGTTTTTCATCTAAATTGAATTAAAAATCGTTAACAACAAATTTTCTTTAATATAACCATAACCTAAACCATAAGGGAAATACCCTATATATAATGTTATATCGAAGCTGATTCAACAAGCTCTGGACATGGTGTAGGAGGGAATGCCTAAGGGTGAACCCTGCAAAAACTGCGTTCATTCCCTTCACTAGAGAAAGGAAGCTTGAGAGACTAAAACTGCCAAGCAGGAGGTCAAGTATCTGGGCATAATTCTGGATGCAAAACTAACCTACATGACCAAACCAATAAAGGGAAATGGCTGCCAAACGGGCGATAGGAAACAATAATGGGGACTAAATCCACGGTTCGTTCACTGGCTGTATACAACTGTGGTGAGTCCCATGGTTACCTATGGTGCCTTAGTTTGGTGGCCAAAAACAGATCAGAGGAAAGACGAACTGAAGCTATCGAAAGTTTAGAGGCTTGCCTGTCTGTGCATAACGGGTGCGATGAGAAGCGACAATGGAAGCCATTCTCAATATTTCGCCTCTTGCTCTGTATGTTGAGGCGGAAGCGAGAATGGTTGCATACAGGCTGGAATGCAATTGGGATTGGCAGGAAGGAACTACCCATAGTCATCTGCAACTGGAGATATAGACTCCTAGGACTAGAGTAACCAGGGGAGGATTTCTCCAAGAAAGATATAGTGAAAAGACTGTTGAGCCTGATAAGGGCTACTGGTATCTTCTCATAAACGGTATAACCAAGAGCACAAAGAGCCTAAAGGCTGAGGTGCCGAGGTCTCTTAGCCTCTGACTGGTGGTGCCAAAATCAATCAATCAATAACCTAAACACTTTTATTGATTAAAAATAAAGTGAAATTAATTATTTTTTAACAGAATGTCAGCTAGAAAGCAGTTCGAATTCCAACCAGACAAGCTTTGCAGCAATGACAGGTAATTTCAAAGTGAAATACTAAGTTTTGGGCTTGCTTCAACTTCATTTTTAGCCTATTCGAATAAGAATATTAGCGTCATAACCGGCAGTCAATCAGAATCCTTGGAGGAATCTCCTACGTACACTCTGGGGAAAATATCTTCCGCAAGACTTAGAGCCAATGCCGGATGTAATTTGATGACAGTAGTTGATACTGAGCTAAACATAAAAGATAATATTGTAGACGCTTCATCTAGAGATGATAAATATTGCGTTAGAGAAGGTAAAAATTACTGCCTTTCTATTAGTTCGTTAACGTCATTATATTTGCGTAAAACCGGATGGCATTTTGAGGTTATCAAATGTCATAGGTTGTCAAAACAGAGCTTCCTGCGTTTTGACAACTATAACATTTGATACCTAAAAAGTCCAGCAACTATGATAACGTTAACATCTCTTTTCAATACTTGTATATCAGTTCAATACATTTATTTTAGTCCATGATAAACCAGATTTACTGGAGTTTCCATCAGTTCAACAGTCTCCGATAGTGATTAGAAATTTGAGAGACCAACAAAAAGTATGTACGAAAAGTAAAAATGAATTCGAATTTTTTTATAATTAATTTTTTTATTCCTAGATAAAAAACGGTATTATAATGTCCATTCAAAACGCTTCTACTATTCATATCAGAAATAGAACGGATATAAGTATATATAATGTGAAAAGAGGGAATTACAACGGTAAGAAGACTAGCGAATCAAACGTACTTTTAGAGCGGCAAAATACGAATTTAAGACCGCAATCAAACGATGAATTGAATAATAAACAGAAGAATAGTAGGGAGAAAAAGACCAGTAGGAGTAAAACTACTGAATATGCTTGTAAAAATAATTGGACGGGAGACATTTTTATTCCAACTTACGGTAAATCACAATTTCCAGTAACTTTTCATTCAACTGTTGATAAAATGTCTAGTTTCCATTAAATTATCCATTTTTTCTGTTGTATGTATGTGAATTGGGGTGACCATCACTGAGACCTAAAAGATCTTACTTCTACTTAGTTCCCGAGGAAAGTATCAGAGACTAGTAGGTCATTTAGTCCTATTTCCCATAAGAATTTTAGGATATCAGCAGATTTTAACTTAGGTAAATGTCCCTCGTCTATCCAGTAATCTCCTAGGATTACGAATTACTGTGCAATTCGCAAGTATGTGGATGGAGGTTTCTTCTTCCATACCACAGAATCTACATTCTTCTTCCTCCACTATTTTGAGCTTCTTCAGGTGCCAATTCAGGCGACAATGTCCCGTTAGGATCCCTGTGCAGTTTTACTTTGACTTATGCATTCATTTGATCTCAACAGGTTGTACTCACCCAGAAGAATCTTTGTAGATCTTTCCAATGGTCAGGTCTTTTCTTTTTTTCGGCTTTGCCTCTTTCTTCCAATATTACATTGGAGCTGACACAGCAAAAGGGTTCCGGCCCCCAAAAAGGTGTTTCAGTCCCCCTTTTTGCTAATTCATCTGCTATTTCATTTCCTTCTATTCCAGCGTATCCTGGAATCGACAGTAAGGTGGCGCCTAGTTCATTGAGTTTGCCTAGGCATTCCCACACCATTTTGGAACTGATTACACAAGAGCTCAGTGCTTTAATGGCTGCTTGACTATCCGACATTATGATAATCCTTTGCCTTAAAGGAAGCTTAAATACGCTTAGAAGTACTTTCCTGGATCTTGCCATGAGTACTAAGTCGTCCGCATATGCTAGACACTTTCTCTTTGTATGTTTTCTTGAATTAGGTTAAAGAGGTTTGTGGTTAACGGGTCTCCTTGTCTCTATCTTGAATTCGTTAGAAGTACTGCCCTCCAAAGTTACTTTGCTCTCGGTTTTTCGGAAGGACATTTCCACCAGCCTTCTCAATTTAACTGGTATATTTAAATTCCTCATTGCCTCATAAATTTTTCTTCTTTTGAAAATATTCCAATAGGTACAAGAAAAAAAACGAAAAGGAAATCGTTCACTCTAAAATTAGAAACTCCTGATAATAGCAGTTCGGTAGAAACGCACGAAGATAATACAGATGCAGAAGGAAAAACTTCTCGATCTTCCAGTGACGCTAAGCCTTTTATATCCGAAAGGGGGGATATTTTAGGTAACATTTAGAAAATGGAATATCTTCGGTAACTAATTTAGTGTTTTTACTTCCAGATCCGAATAGATGGAGTCTTCGTATCGGAAGAAAAAGTGAATCTGTAGAGAGCGTTCAAGATGGAGTAGATTTTAAAGTGAGAGAAAACATTTTAGAAATTAAAGACGTTAGAAAATCGCTACAGAAACGAATTGGTATTGGAAGTTTTCGAGTGTCCACACCGGAAGTAGAAAACTGTTTAAGTAATGATCATATTTATCTGTTGCACCCTTTTTTCTGTTTATTAATAATTCCCTTTAGTCCTAACCCCGAGGAGTCTTAGGATATCCACAAGCTGCAGTTTAGACGAGTATTCTTCTATACAGAAGCCTCCCAGGTGTTATGACCTGGTATTCTGTAGTGCCTTGCTTTCTACAAGTATGTGAATTATCCTGCTTCCTCTGAAAATTTAAAAATAATCCACTAGAGGCCGCACTAGTGGGGGGTACATATGTTTTGATTTTCCATTTGACAGCAACGTTAAACGAACCCAATAAGAATACTTACTTTTTGTCATTGGCGGGGGAAAAAACGTTGCTGTCAAATGGGAAATCAAAACATATGAACCCCCACTAATGCGGCCTCCAGTGGATTATTTTTAAATTTTTAGAGGAAACAGGCTAATAGAGGTTTCTTCTTGCATTCCACAGAATTTACACTCTTCCTTCTACACTAGTTTGAGTCTTTTGAGGTCGTGACTTCCATGGGGAATCTTTGGGGAATATTCTGATGATACCAGAAAAAGCTTCCGGTCCTTATAATTGCTAGTTTATCTGCTTTGCCGTTTCCTTCCAATCCAATGTGTCCTGGAAACCACAGCAGGGTGACTTTGCTTTTCTTATCTATTTCATAAGATCTTCCTCTGCTTTTGCATAAATTACTTTTTCGTCGACCGATTTTTCGTACTAATTTCCGGATAAAAAATAGTCTATATTCGACATCAAGTACTTTTCGTCCGCAAACACTTTAGCAACTTTTTGTAAAGATCGACGAAAAAATGTAATATGCACCTCGGCGAATAACTGTCTATTGTCTTGCATGCTTGCTTGTCTCGGCTACGCCTCGCCTATAAATTTACAGACTCGATTATAATAGAAAGTTTTTCGTCCTTGGTACATAAATAACTATTAAGTATATTATTTTTCAGGGTACTCTCTGGGTGATGGAAAATATATAAAAAAAAACAGATCGCACTGTTCGATTTCCTCAGATTCCATTGAAAGTTAAGTTTCAAAAACGGATCATTTTAGAGTGTTTTGCAGGTAAAGGAGTTGCACAAAATCTCCCTAAAAATTTTTGTATGAAACATGCAATGTACGAGCGGAAATTGTAAAGTCTATAAATGTTTTGTTAGATTTTAAATTGTGTTTTATTTTCATTATAAAAACATTATTTTTTGTTCCTTAGTGGTGGGGGTCTTGAAATATTTATTTGATTACTTTTAAAGTTTTATTTCAGTTTATCGAATGCCTATAACATAAAAAATAAGTACAGCTAAAATATGTCTCAGGTTTGTTTCCATTATTTTGGACAGCACACACCGGCGGGTCTGGAATAAATTATTTTATATCAACTTTCCATCTCGAAGCTTATTTAAAAAAAAATAAACTTACCCTTGAAGATCACAGAAATGTTTCTCTAATACCTCTACATCAGTCAATTGGGTAAAAATCTGGGGACATTCGTGGATTAACGTGCACTTTCCAGGTAGGTTATTCAAAGTTTTTGGACATTCTGGATAAGTTGAGAGAGTTTCGTTTAGCCCAAGTCTAAATTTTCCTTTAGAGAGATTAATAGTTCCATCGTCATTCAAAATAGAATTAAGCCAAGGAAGTTTTTGCTTCAATTCTTCCAATGGAGATGGTAAAGACTCTGTAGTAGAGTACTGAATATGAGTAGCTAGAGGACGGAATGTTGTAGAAGGATATGGAAGAGGACCGCCTGCTATTCTATCATAGGATACAATGTCTTCCTCTGCATCTTCAAACAACGAAAACGATGATGGACCTCCTGCTATAAATAAATCAATGTAAAAGAGGACTTTTTATTTTTAAGATTTTTGTTTTTTAAGGGATTAACATTTTTAATATCTTCCCTTATTATCTTATTATTAAACGTGTTTTTCTTGCCAATTTACTATATAAAGGTATTGAAATAGAAACAACAGCTAGCAAAAATTACTTTTAATTTCATCAAATTTGAAAAACCAATCACCAGTAGAAAATTATTACCAACAAACCTGACAAAGCTAGCGTAGGTGCTTTGGATTGATATTGAAAAGCTGCAATAGAAACGATTTTTTAGTACAAAGTTATTGCTCCAACCCTAATTAACTTTAAATTTAGTAGTTTCTCTTTAAAAGCAGTTTTAACAACGATTGTGTAATCCATGAACTTTCTCCTTCCAGCGACCCCTTTTTGAATCAAGAGATACTCTTTTTCGGTTTCCCCGAGGATTCCATTTTCCTTTCATAACAAACAATTTGAAAAAAGCTTACCTGAAAGAGGCACTCCAGCAGCAATCATAGGATACCCTAAAAAAATTAAAACCTTCCAGATTTTCCAAGAAAAAAAGGCTACGAATACTTACTTTTATTACTTCCATCTTCAGTATCGACAGCATCGGTTTTATTCGGTTTCACCACAACTAACGAAGTAACGTCACTGACAAAAGAATATTTCAAAGCAATTTTCAAAGCTTCTTGAGTAGGTCCAGTCTTATTATCAGCAGCGTCTCTTTGACTTAAATATTGTTTGAGAGTTAAATAGGCCCATAATCTTTCCAAGTTACCAACAGCTTGATTTATGACCGGTACAAGTTTAACTGGTCCATTGATTCCCCAGCCTTCGACAACTGATGGAGCAAAACCAGTATCTGCAGCAAAAAATTAATCATTTAACTCTTCAATTTTAGCAAAATGTAATTTGTCTTACCTGATACTTTTCCTGATATTACCAAGTCTGAACCTTTGAAAACAATAGGAAACACCTGCTTGGTGACTTCTGTAACATTATTAACATATTTAAAGGTGACATTTGATAAAAGAGGTGAAGAAATTTGTTTGTAAAACTCTTGTAACTGCAAAGAGGCATCAGCTCCTTCATAAATATGTCTGGCGAATCCTAAATTTTTCAAAGATATTTTTTGCAAAAAGTTCCTATCGGCGCCATCACCGAAGGATAGTGAAAATATCGGAGTTTTTCCGCCGTTTAGTTCGCTAATTGTGCTTATAATTTTATCGTTGTTAGTTTCGCCGACTGTAGCTTCTCCATCTGTTAAAAACACTATGATAGGTTGATGAGTTTTGTCTGCTTTATTTTTTAATACGACCTCCAAACCAGTTCTAAGAGCTGATTGAATGTCAGTACCACCATATGCTTTTAATTTATCCACTACACCTTCTGCTTTTTTAATGTTTTCTTCGGAAGCTGGGTATGGACTAGGTATTGGTTGTTGCTGTAAAATAAAATTAAAATGCACTTTTTTTGAAAGTATTTTTTTTTCATACGTACCGTTCTATTTTTAAAAAGTTCTTCTGGATTTTCAGGCTCAGCCCAATCATCAACTCCGGATTCGTACTGAACGGCAGATTTTTCAATGTTCCATACTTTTACGACTGATCCAAATTCAATAATACTAAATATATCTTCTTTGTTCAACTCTGATAAAATACTCTTCATTGCTTCTTTCAATTGCCTTACTCTAATACCTTCCATACTACCACTTGTGTCCAAAATGAAAACAACTTGCTTTGGAAGCGCTGGTAGATCGCTAGGAGCAAAGAAATGAACAAAATGTCCACCATCAACCAAAACCTGAAGAAATATGGTTAATAATATCAACTTTTTCCACTACCCAAAGCAAACTTACTTCGCCTCCTGGTGGAAGTTTCTCTACATCATATTGAACAATAAATTGTCCTGCTAGTCCATACTCAGATTTAGATCCTAAATCAGTGGCGTACTGTTTTTGCTGCTCTAAATCCGGACTGAAAGTTACTACAGCAGAGCTGGCGTTAACCATCTTAATATCAGCATTAGGATTCAGTTTTTCGTCGGTTTTAGAAATGTCGTTTCCTGATCTTAATGGAGGAGCTTTTACGAATCTAAGTGGACGAGTTTCGTCGATATGTACCTACAACAAAATTTGTATATGAACAAAAAGTGTTTTGTAGAGATAGAAGTAACTCACTTGGACGTCTAATTTTTTGACCGGCTGTCCTGGATGTATATTAATTACGATTTCGTACTGGCTATTTTGTCTTGTTAGTAACTCTTCGTATTTTAAATAAAATATGGCTTTCTTTTGTGGCTCTACGTTTACGGATACTGTAAATCTATTAGAGTGTCTTGCACTAATAGCTACGTGTGCTGCAGCTTGTCCACCTTGAACCGCCTAAAAAAATAAATGTATGAAGTATCAGAACATTTCTGGTCCAAAGTATCCGGTTCTTACCTTGTCGTAAGTTTTTTTGGCTTCTTCTTTTTCTTGTACGTAAGCTTCGTATTGTTTTCCGTCGATTTCCATGATAAATCCAGATATGTAGGCTTGTTCGGGTATAACTACTGAAAAAGTAGCTTCGTGAGCATTTTTGTCCAAGTTTTTCACTTTACTCGTTATTTGGCATTTGGAAAATCTGTTGGATACGTTAGCTTCTACCAGCATTTCGTATATTTTAGGAAGAACTGGAACATCATCCTAAAAATTGAATAAAAAAACATCAGATTGTTATGTTTTTTTCGTTCTATTATAATAGTCCAAGAGCTGGTACCAATTTTTGGGTCTTGTCCTATACCTCTACTATTATACCTCAGCATGGAATTGCAGACCTGGCTGGTGGGTAGCGGAGCTACCCATGCAAGTGTTCCCCAGAGTTGACAAAGGGGCCGAGCCTGGACCAGTACTGGGAAGACTAGCTTTGGCGTACCTGTATAGAGCCATGCAAGGGCCAGGTCGCTTAACCCAACCTTGGCCATGCTAATGATAACCCAAGCTCGGACCAGGATCAAATGAAAAAATCGGGGAGATAACAGCAGTGAGTAACTTTTTAATAATAATAATAATAATTTAAAATTTTTTCATCAAAAAATTCAAACATTTAATTATATGGATAAATGATACCTGACTGTCTTTGTATTGTAATTAAGTAATCATTATTTTTCTTTTCTTGAAGGTCATATAGAAGTTGAATGCTCAGCAGTCCTGGATCATTTGGAAAGTTTTTTCTGTGCTGGATAAACGATTTCAATATTTTTCTGCTTTCCACTTAATTAATTAAAAAAAATATGCCTTGGTTATAGGAATATTATATGGCTTATAGCCGTGTTTACTTATTACCGAGTATTTATGGTAAGTATTACTTTTCACTTACTTATTTGTTGTTACAATCACTTTGTATTAGTTTAGTTTACTTTATATTTACAACTTGTTATTATTTTTTGAATATTTGTGCATAATTTTAGTTTTTAAATTTTTACTTTGAACAAACCTCCTTCCTTCTCAAAATCTCAAAACGTTTTTGATTTTTTCCTTTGTTTTTTTTTTAACAAATTTATTTTAAAATTATTTCTACCAATGACTGTATTTGAAAGATTTAGTTACTAAATTATTATTGCTATTTTTAATTATATTGATAGTTTATTTATGTCAAGTTATATGATTTATTTTATTTTATCTATAGTTATAATTTTCTCTGTTGTGGTGTTTATTTTATTTATATTTCAATTTTACAATCATCACTTTTTATTCACTTTTTGTTAATCTTTTATTTTAATGTTTGTGTTCCTATTTTACTGTTTGTCATTGTATGAATTTAATTATTCAGTATACAGGGTGTACCAAAACTAATTTTACATATTATTCTTTTTTCTTCTAAATGTTTCTAACTCTTATACGTTTTATTTTAGGTTTGTGACGGACTTACTCAATATATTTTATATTCTTCCACTAAGGAAAATAAATGATTCTGAATATCAAGTGATAGAGTTGGTTGTACAAATATCAATTAAATTATATGATTATTAAATATTTAAATTTATTATTGAGTAACTATTCACACCATAACAATAAATATATATTTAAGAATATTATTTAGAAGAGAATATATATTTAAGAATATTATTATTGAAGAATAAATAAATAAATATTAACAGAGTTTCTGTTAATATGTGTGTACCATTATTAATCCCATTGTTTAATTAATAACCAATAAGTAGCATTTAATTTTGGGCCAGTATTCGCAATCAAGGATGACCCGGCCAGGCACCCAAGCCTGATCTAGCCCTTGCAATTGAGCATGGCGCAGTCCTGGTAACCGAACCTGGCAATCGAGCCTGGCTCACTCCTGGTACTTGAGCATGGTCCAGTCCTGGCAACCAAACCTGGTCCAGTCCTAGCAATCGAGCCTGGCCCATCGTTATCACTCCAGACTTCTACCAACGCTGGGCCAAGTCTGGCTTACAAGCTTGGCCCAGAGTTCTGCATAGTTGGGCCAAGCCTGGACCAAGCTCGGGCCCGTGGTAGTTTCCTCTATGAGTAAGTGAACCTCTAAATTTTTAAAAATATGAATTATTTTTTGGCAAAAATATGTTTGAGGCAATTTGAAATTTTTATATGTAGTTTAATGTTTAAAAAATAAGCCAGGCGATTTGGTCAGGTTTTTAACTTTGCCAGTGGCGAGCAAAAAAATTTTGCCAAAAGTGTAGGTATTTGCGTCAAAAATTGGTGCCAGCTCTCCTACTATAAGATAAGGATGCTAGAAAATTGTATATGGTAAACTACATAATAAGCCACTAAAGTGATTTGTTTTGAATTCTTTGAATAATTCATTGGAAAATAGTGACTACCTTAAAAATAGATTTCACCTTCAACTTATTTCAATATCATTCTGACTTACAATGTAATCAGCAAACAAAAACATATTAAAATTATTTTTATTCTTCACGATACTGCTCAGACTACTGTAGAACCTGTTATTATGATGGTTATTTTTGTACTTACTTGTTTTTTATTGTCTTCCTTGCTTTCTGTACCATCGCTGTCGGCGGATGCTACCAAACTACCTGATTGTGGGAAGCAGCTTACCGAAGAAAGATGTATTAGAATACACAAAAGAGCTATGGCTTCAGGTTTCATAATGAAATCTGTAATAACAGCAATTTCGACTAAATTTCCAAAGGTTTAAGAAACTAAATAAACATTTATAAAATAAAAACTTCTTATCTAGACACAAATGGATACGTTTTTAACTATAAAAAATAATTTGTTTAAAACAAAAAACTGTTCCTAACAAATTTAACGACTCTTTACCAGAACAATGCGAAACAAATTAACTTTAATTATATAAATAAACAATAAAAATTATTGTTTATTACTCTTATAATATAATGAAGTTCATCGATCTGTTTATAAATAGAACTCACCTGAAAAACAACAGTTGCAGTCGATATTCAACTCTATATGAGACGAAATACTCTTGACCACTTTTCTCGTTAAAGCTGTCCCCTCCAAAAAAAAATATAAAAAGGATATAAATCAAGATGACCCTGGGTTATCCTCGGCATATACCCAACACATTTAAACAGAATCAAAACACTACGAACTGATGATAAAGCCGGTTTGTATGTATATACAACCAGAGACAACCTCTGAAATGACCGGTTCGTTTTCCACCATTTACGGTGTATATATGTATCGAAGACGTGAAAATATACAGGTTGTCTGGGAATTTAATATTTAAAATTCGGGAGCGAATAGATGATGTCAAAAAAATACTAGACGTTCAATAATATATTTTACTACACACTATACATTTTGCTCCAGTACTTTTTCCTCTATCTTGTAAAATAACTGGTAGGGGTGAGTGGGAAAGCTGACTCAATAAAACTTTTGTTCCTTTTTATGGATTTCGACAAACTTAGTATCATTTGAAAGGGAATTCAATGCCTAGTAAAATATTATATCGTCGTTTAATTCCAGTGGTTTAAACGGTCGCTAGGTGGCGGTGATTGAACAATTTCTTTGTTTTCAACTTTTCTTGGGAATCTACCTATATTTTTGAATCATTTACTTGAAAGAGGATGGTAAGTAAAACAATGGTAATAACCGCATCTCAATATCTATTTTCTAAGAAAAAATAGGTATACATAAAAATAGAATTTTGACAAACTCAGTATCATTGTTAATTTTATAAACATTAACAATTTTGAGATGCGGTTTGCTGCAATAGACAGAGTAAGAATTATACTTTAATAGACCATATACGAGCAGAATTAGAATCAGAGAAAACTTAAGTCATAGTCAGCTAGGTACTGATAGAATACTATAAGCGTTCTAATAGTTCACCAATCATCGTTTTCTATAAGTAAAAGGTCAGTTACCCTCCAAAACTATCTCCAGTTCAGCAGACTTAGCGTTTCCTAGTTCAGCTGTGGTTTCAGGAAAACAGTCCCCAAATTTTTGCAGCAGTTTGACTAAAGCTTGTTTGTGAGTAGAGTTTATTGGTCCAACATTTATTTTCTCTATGGGTAGTGATGGATGAGCTTCTATGTCGGTGTTAATGCTGAGTACTTGATTTATGTTCAACCGTTCGTCTGGAATACAAGGCCAAGCTCGTTTTCAGACAAATTAATCAAAGGCAAAACTGCTTCCTCCTCCTCTTTTATCGACAAAATAGTTCTGGGTACGCATTATTCCCCACCTAATTCAGAACGAAAACTAGCTTCCACAAATAGATCACCATAAAACTTTGAATTTCGTTCTTCAACAACAATGTTTACCAAATGACCTTTGGGAATTAAAGTTGTATCTTTTACCCACAAAGTAACTTTGTTGTTTTTTGGAAAAATCTCTTCAATACCATTTAGTTCATTTTCCTTAAAACTAACTGTTTATCATCCTTGACTACCAGCTACATTAACATCTAACGCTAAAATCTTCCATTACCATATCCTTTAATTACTACCGATTTACACGTATCATAGCTTAAGCCTAATCATCTTACTTCGCTAAGAAAAAGTGAAACCTCTTTGCCACTGTTTAAATACACGAAATCATATGAGAGATAATAGACTTACGTCTAATGTTCATGTCAAGCTCAGACGCTTTGACCAGAAAAGGAATTTACATTTCAATAGTGAATTCCTAATTCACATTTAATTAATAATTGATAGAAGAAGAGTTAAGAACGATGTCGAAGTGGGACTAACAAATAGCAGTGGATATTTTCACCACAGACGGAACTCGTTCGGCCCAGTAAATATATTCAGCCTCGAAACATTTCTCGGTGTTGGGCATTAGGAAGGACTGGCTATTCGCCACCCATAGGATAATTTATTATTAATTAACTGGAGGAAAGTAAAGTGAACGAAATTAACGTTACACTGTTCCCTATCTTCCGGATTAAAAACAGGCACAACATCCCCTTTAGCCGTACCCATGAAATTTGCCGATGTATTTGTATTTTGAAATACATTTGACATAACTTCTGCCAACCTATCCAGATTCATTGGTTACGAATGTACTTCTACTAATACCAGGAGATACGTCAAAAACTAAAGCAAGAGATGGTTCAGTCGACTGTTTACGCTTTTTTCCTTTACCGATTTTGATATTTATCTAACTTAACCAAACAAAAAAACAAACAAATAATGACAATATCTGAAAATTCCCAACTATGTGCACCTCGACCATCCAGAAATTAAGAATTTGAATTACTTTGCATAAGTTCCGATAAGATGAATTCTGATAGATTAGAGCAAACTACACTTTAGAAAGGGATCTTAGGAGATTTTACACCCTTTAGGTGGGGCATAGAGGGGGTTGTTGGGAGTGCATTCTCCCTTTTGTCATTTTAGTTCCCCCACTCTACGCTAGAAACCGCTTTGAGAGTTTTAAAATTGAAACACCCTGTATACTGATAAGCAATAAAAAAAATGATTCCCTAGTATACATACCTTGTTCTTCTTCTTCTTAGAAACGGATCACGACTAATTTGAATAAGAGTACCAGGTGGTGAAAGGATCTATTAAACATGAGTACCTATAATATGGGATATTTTTAAAAGGTAGTGAATCTTTTTATTGACATATGAGTTGTGGTGAAAAAAAATTACCGGTCCTACAGTTTAACCACAATTTATTTCGTTTATTTTATTACGTTTAAACAATACCACCTACAAATATTACAATCGATTCATAGAAATGTGTTTAGAACAATATCTCATAATAAATATCTATAAAAATAACTGTATGTTTGGGTTTCTCCACAGTACTAGGAAAAACATTCTGTTGATCTCAATTTAATAGTTTTACTACGCTTCCTACCGTTTTTCGAATCAGATTAATACACGTTAACTTAGGTAAATATAAAATAATTTTAAAGTGTTTTGCACCATTTTCAATAATAATTTAATGCACATACAATCAATGGGATTTTTAGTGAATTTCTGAGAACAGGACATCAACAAATACCCATGCGTTTTATTTAACAAATGTGTTCTGGGTTTTCCATAATTTATTGTTTAAATAATAATAGTTATCAGTAAGAAATATACCTTTACTTCTCCAATATTATAAAAACTTGTTTTTTTTGTAAATATATGACGTGATTGTAATTATTGTTCAGGGGATTTAAGTTAACCTGACATTTAAAAAAAGCAGAAAAATGATTAGGGGAAACCCCAATAACATAATGTGTATCAAAGGATATATTCAGGTACCAAAAAAATGGGAGATTCAAAGGGGCTAAACATAATATATACATAATATATATATAATAATAGTACTTCATACAAAATGTGTTCCTTACTTTATGGGTGAGTTTTGGCCAGATTACATGTTGAGTTTTATACCTGAAAAGGTTTCTTGGCTAAATTACTGATAATAAAATGAGTTTATGACCTTCTTTGGCGAAATTACCAAAAGTTTCGCTTCTCTTTCGTAATGCTACTTGCTTTATTCTCATTGCCATTAATTTTACTTTTAACACCTTCTTTCTTCTTTTGCGAAACCTTTTTTGCAGCTGCTGCTGCTGCCTCTAGTTCTTCCTTCTTCCTGCTGTTTTACCTCTCCTGCGATTAGCTCTCTTAACTGTTTGTTGAATTTTTGGAATAGGTAAAGCAACTTCTGGCGACATCGGAGGAACTAAATTCGTTTTGCACTTTCCATGAAAAGCAACCTGGTAGGAGATTTAAAATGTCACCTGCTGATGCAGTTGGAGGAGATTTAGTAGATTTTCTTACATCCTTTATTTTTGTAGCAGGAAGTGCTATTGAAATTGAAGGTTGCGTTGGCGTCTCAGCTCTTGGTGCAGTAGAGGGATCATTGGCTGATGGAGGGGTGTTGTTTGTAATGTCCGTGGTAGCAGCTGGTAAAAAATCAACTTTTGTAAAAACGTTTTAGTTGGGAGGAAAAATCCCAGTTTTGCGAAATCCGTTTATCGCGTTTTCATAGTGGCTGCGTTTAAAAAGGCTCTACCAAAAAGCGTGGAAATTTGAAATATGGTTATCACCTTTCCTATTAAACCCCATAGCTCGAGCTCCTGGAGTTGATTCTGATTTTTGTAGTGTCAAAGTAGGGTGGCGTTTTAGAAAACATTGCATCCAATCCTTCCCAGCCATTTCAGATGCAGCATTAAATTTATGTTGGCACTGATTTCGTATAGCTAATTGATAAAGCAAACGTCTGAAGTCAATCATGTTCAAGCAAAAAAGTCTAGATTCCATTACTTTTAAATAGTCGACAAGTTCTATCTCTTGTTCTTGTGAAAAATTTCCCGGCAGATTTATCAACAACAAAATTTTGCTGATCCTTTCTTTTTTACGTGACATATCTATCTAAAGTTGTTTGGGGCACACCATGTTCTTCTGCGGCCCTCAAGTGGCTCATTTGTCCAGTAACAACGGCATCAACTGCTGCGTTCATGGATTCGGACGCTTTGTCTTCCGAACATAATTTCTAACCATTTAACATTTAACGGGGCAGAACGGGGTACCCCATTGTACCCCACCCCATTCTGCCCCATGCGCACGTTTACTTTTAAAGTTAAATTTTTGAAAAAAAAAACATGACCTAGGGTAAAGCTAAAGTGATAAAAAAGTTGTTAATTAGCAAGTGCTGTGTAGCAATAAGAAATTTTTATTGTTTCCTGAAAAATTAGGTATTATTTTTATCAAGGACTAGATTACCAAGAAGAATTTTTTTAAGCTAATAGACAATGCATTTGCTTTTGGCAAAGTTAAAAATCAAAATTTATCAATTTTTTCATCATGGTTCTTTTCCTGCTGGATCCTGAGATTTCTGCCTTATCCTAACTATGGCACAGTTCCGTGAGATGAGACTTTTTTTAGGAAATTTCTTGCTCTTTAAGGATCTTTGTTCAAATTCCGGATATTTTGAATAGTTTTGAAGATTTCTGCAAAAAAAACTAAACCATATTTTTGTTTACAACTCTTACAATTTTTGCCGACTTCAATTTTCCAATTAAATATCGTCATTTCGAAACGAACGCAGCCTAAATAATAATTTTCGTTGGTACAGTCTTTGCATTGCAGGATTACCCATCTTCTTGATATTTTTTTCCTGCTGGATCCCGAAATTTCCGCCCCATCTTCTCTCTAATCAACTGGTAGTCAGTTAATACCCACAAACTTTTGTACTGCTGCTGGTATCCTTTTAAGCCTAAACTGTTTTCTTGTGCCAGTTGTTTCAGGGACTTATTTTAACCTCCAGCAATTTTAGACTCAAAATATTTCAAAACCATTGGACATTGGTCAACAGTATTTTATGCTTTGACCTTTATCGAAAATTTGCAATCAATTTTACTTGGAAACATTTGTTAAAGCCTCGAATGAGATTCTATAGGGGAGAGTCGGTTATATTTTACCAGCTCCTAAATTGTACCATTCCCGAATTTTAAAGAAAACGATCCATCTTTTATTGCCACGTGGTACTTTTATGTATTTGAAGGTTAGTGGTTAGTGCGTAAACGCAACTTTTTAAAAAACATTTTTTACTTGGAAAACGAGGCAGTATCTGGCAAATCTAAATTTATGGTAATGTAAACTAAGAGTTTATAAATTAGAAATAAATTTATGTAACTTAGAATACTTATTTATCTGAATTAAGTAAATTTCTGAAAATGCTTAATTGTACCTCTCTATAATTTTTTTTTTGTAGCAATTTTACCATAACTGAAATTTGTTTGGGCTACACATAAATGAAAAACATTTAAATATTTATATTTACCCATGTTTTCAAAATAACCTGGCTGAATATGTAGAAATATGATGGATGCGTTTACGCACCGGTTGCCCTAATTGTACCACTTGTAAAGGTTTTAAAAAAGTGAAATTTGAACCAAAAGACATTATTCTAAAATTTTGAAAAAAATATATAATGTTTTCAAAACTGTAATGAAATTTATGGCATTTTCTAAAATTTGTAATTGCTATAACAAAAAACGTCATAACTGGTCCAAATTAGGCAACCTTGCCCTATCTTCTCTTGAAGCCATTTGTTGACCCTTCCTAGTCTCGAAAGGAGAGATCTGAGGTACAACTTCAAAATCATTTTTACTATACCCCCCAACATTACCTACTTTTTATATAAACAATATTTATTAATAATTATGTTGTTATGTTAGAATGCATTTTTTCCAGAAAAATGTATTTCTTTTAATAATATCTTTCTTATAATAATAATTTCGAAAATATCGATAACCTTTATTTTAATAAGAATAAAAACAATCAATGTATTAAATAGAATCGAAGAGATTTTAAACAAGTAAATCATTACCAGTTATTTCTTTCTTAATTGTTAATTGGGATAACCCCAGGCGAGTGTGGAATATAAAATGAATGATAAACTTTAGTTTGATTCAGTCAGACTGTGCGAGAGAGTTGAACCGTTTAAAACTAGTGTTTTGTTTACTAAACAATGTAAGTAAAGCCAGTTCATAAATTATTTCTCGATAAAAATGTATTTTTAATAACATTCTTTCAATAAAATCGATTTAAAAGAATTTTCATACTGTTCGTAAGTAAAAATTCTATTTTATACTGTTAAATATATTTGTCCCCATTATAATTATATTCTTTTGGTACCTTGAAATTCCTTTGCAAAAGTACCTCTTTAACCTCAAATTTTCTCTAATATTTTTTTTGCAAAATACACACTTCTTAAAGCTTTTAATGCATACATTTTACCAAGACGTAGTAGATTAGAAGATAGTTTTGATCTACTCTATTATGCTTTAATTTTTTTATTATTTTTGAAGTAGATAGTCTTCAGTTTTCAGCAATTCTCACATTTTTGTCTCCTACTTTACTAATTAGTTTCTATTTAATCATTTGAACGATTTAGGTACTAGGAGGTGTAGACTTTCTTTAGATACTTTTTAATAATTTCTAAATTATCAGCGTTTTGTAAACAAAAATATGAAATTTGCTTAAAACTGTTTCTTACATTCCATAAAAGGTATTATGTAAGGATTTCCCAAGGTTTTATAATCGTGAATTTTAAAAACAAATTAAAATATTTTTAAATAAAAAACATTTATTGTATTGATAAATTATGGTATAATCGCTTAGCAACCGAAGAAATGCGTTAGAGGTCAAAAGATTTATCAGTATTTATTAATAAAGATATTTCAAAATATATAGTTGATTTTTTAATACCTGTTTTAACGGTTAAAATTGGTAATGAAAAAAAGCTTATTTTGTTTAGTCTATAAAAGTATTTAATAATTTAATATTTTTCCTCTAAGCCGGCAACAACGAACTGATTAAAAAAAACAAAGAATAGAGTGTAGAAGTGGATCTTTAAAAAAAAAGGTGAGTCCAAAACTTTAACATTTAACCCTTTAGTGTCCAATATTTAAGAGTTAAAATTCAATTTTTTTTGCAATTTATGTTTATAGGTGAAGTAAAATATCTCTGTGATTTTTTTTGAAAATTTTATTTTGAATATTAGAAAAAACAAAAAAATTGGACTTTTAAGTACCTACCGTCAAGAACTAACTTTTTTAATATTAATTAATTTCATGGTATTCAAGAAAACAGTTTTTATTTTGGTTGCAACATAGAAATACACCACATGAAGAACAGAACGAAAACTGCACATTTGACATCTCCCTCTACTATCCACATAGATTACCCAGTGGGATCCACGATTTCCAAGACTCACATCCTTAGGGACACTATAGTTATATTTGCGTATTTTTACTATAGGTCCAGATCGTCTAGGATTAGCTCTGCAACAGTTCATTGCCATAAAACCCTTACTGATTGACCTTCTAAATTCAATTGTTGAAATTTTTTCGAACTTCATGTTATATACTACATAAGCATTAACAAAAGCTATATCGAGAAAACCCCAAAATAGCCAAGCGATGGATATAAAATAGTTATCTGCATATATAATTTTGAATTTGCCCCATTCTGATTAACTTAGAGAAAGCACTATTCTTTCACCAAGTCCAAAAGAACTCCTGCTTCAACTCTTCATTTTTACCTTGCTAAACGTCGAATTTTCAAATGTAGGCATTCTGGTCAGCGACACACCTTAATTTATAGCTTCTTTTTATTGGTTTCATTGGATTATATTGCTTCAGTGTGCTTCTTTGAAAAGTATCATACCTATTTAGTGGTCGAATTTTGTATATTTTATCTTCATTATCCCTAGGTATTAGGCTGTTGTCGTTGCAATGAAGATATTTCAAAATTTCCTCGAAGCGATTCCTTGTCATGCATTTAGCTATAATAGGGAGGCCCAAGTCTTCACTTGTGTTCCAATACAGCATCCTTAATTCCTTTTATGTAATCACTTGCAGCTTCAAAGGATCCTTTTAACATTTAGATATATGTACTTATTAAGACTCCTTCATTCAACAATTACTTACAAGGATCTAACTTTATATGCCCAAATCTTTCCTGGAGCACCATTGTGACCGAGGTAGTATAAATGGTATTGATGGGCGTAAACTGGTTTATATTTTACAGAAGAACTCACAAGGATATCCACATACACTAATATTAACTGACAGGTTGACAGAACTATATCTCTTACTTACTACTAATACTAAACAACTTATAACTATACTCTGTCCATCCAAGCAACGGAGTGTTCCAAAACAGTATCATGCATAGTGCACGTGATCTCTCCAACTCTGTATGGACAATGAATTCCGCCGGCCGCTTGCAGTTAAATCCGATTGGCCAGCGCATGGAGGCATATTTATTTTAGCCAATAGATGCAAAGGCGCATGGTGATCACGCATCTATCGTTGTTTGGGTCGCTCTGTTTGTTCGATGGATATAGTATAGTCACTACAAACACAGGAAAGTCTTTCAGTCTTTTTATATAAAAATAAAAATGTATTTTGACAAAATTTTAGGTAATATTTTATTTATGATATTTTTTTTTTAATTTGAACAATTTTGTAATTGTTATTGAACTTATTTTGACCTTATTTATCATCTGTACCAAAACATCAAAGGCCATCACTTATCTTATTTTATTTAATGTCATTTCAGTCAGAGAAAGATAGTCTAACCAGTTTGTTAGATTTTATGTATTGAAAATTCCAAAATTTCTAATTATTCGTAAGTAATTTAAATTTTATGGATATTTAAGTTGTTTATTTTGATTGTATATTGTTGAATATATTATAGTAAACATCGGATATATTCCAACAAAATATTAATTTTATTCGCTCTTTTACTCCCACTAAAATATTTATTAACTAAAATCACATTTGCATGCTTACATTCAAAAACACTAAATTTTATAGCAAAATATATTTAGTTCCATCCATATCATCTTTTCTCTTTCTAAAACTTGTTGTGTTAAAAGAAGAAATATAAAAGGAAGCTGTGAGTCCTTGATACTTCCTACTCACTGTTTTTAAGGAATATCTTGTCCTTCAAGTCTTGGAAAAAGACATTTAATTGTAATTTTGACAGATCAAAAGTCAAACCATTTTATTCGGAGATCTTTCAATATTTCTTTTGTAACGTCACTTATCTTCTGTTTTTCTTTCCAGATAGAAAAATGAAGAATGTTATACTCAGTTTTTGCTTTGTATGTACCGCTCTAGCAGTTCCTCCAAGTCCAGATGCTGCTATTGAACTGTTAGCAGCCGGAAATAGACTATTCACTTTAGATGTCTTTAAAGAAACTTTAAAAACCGACACACCCAGCATTATATTCAGCCCTTTATCCGCAGAAACAGTTCTGAGTCTTACTTCTGAAGGTGCTAGAGGTGAAACGAAATCAGAACTCATAAAAGCGTTACATTTAACTGAAGAAAATGAAAAGATCCAAGACGGTTTTAAGTTACTTTTACCAAAATTAAGAATAAATACCGATAACACTAAACTATTGAGTGCAAATAAAGTTTATGCTGATCATGATGTTACTCTGGAAGAAGATTTTAAGAAGATTGCTGTAGATGTTTATCGATCTGAAATAGAAAACGTTAATTTTACTGAAAATATTGCAAGTGCTGCTCAAATAAACCGTTGGGTGGAAGACCAAACTAACGAGAAGATAAAAAATCTAATCGAACCAGATCAAATAGATGAAGATACTGCTCTGGTGTTGGTGAACGCTTTGTATCTAAGCTCGAAGTGGTTTAATCCTTTTCCTGCTTTTGGAACTCGCAGCCAAAAATTCTACAAAACTTCTACCGATTCCAAAGACGTACAAATGATGCACAACGTCGCTTATTTTAATTACTACGAAAACAAAGATTTAAACACGCAATTTATCGAACTTAAATTCAAACACGAAGGTCTTAGCATGGTCATAGCTCTCCATAAAGAAATAGAAGGTATATCTTCACTAGAAAATAGCTTGGAAGAAGTTTTTAAGCCTCAACCATGGGAAGGAGAATTTGTCGATATAAAACTACCAAAATTCACCGTCAGCTCAAGTATTAATTTAATTAAAATCCTACAATCGCTTGGAGTTAAGAAGATATTCGACACTGCCAGTGCTGATTTGACAGGTCTTTCTGCTAACCGTAAAAATTTGTTCGTTTCGAATATTATTCAAAAGGCCTTTATAAATGTTACTGAAACCGGAACTGAAGCAGCTGCCGCTTCGGCTGTTATGGTACAAACTAGATCCGGTCATATGATTAGACCGAAGAAGATTTTCCTAGCAGATCATCCATATATTTTCTACATAAAATACCACGATGTTATTCTATTCGCTGGAAAATACAGTTTATAATAATGTTAGTTATTTATTTTTTAGAATGTAGTTGAAACTTTGTTCCTGTTGTATAAGACTTTTTGACGATTTGTACAAGTTCGATTAAAATAAATTATTTTTTAAATATTGTTGTCTTTATATTCCTCTATATTGTGAAGAAATCGGCTTATTCCACTGCAACCTTTTCAGAACTATTCTGGTGCACTTGCCAATCGAGCGACTGCAACGACTACGGTCGCGCGGCTGGAGACGTGCGACTTTTGTAGTACGACTGCAGCGGCCAATACAAATTTCAATTGCGCGATTGCGGCCGCTTCAGCTTTTTTTGTTTTTTATAGACGCGACTTTTATTTTTTTCTTTTCGATTATCAAAGCATGTTCTGAAACCATTTGCTCGAAATAATGCTTTGTTGGATGTCCAGAAAGATGTATTTAATTACAGACTGTCGCGAGCAAGGAAAGTTTCGGAAAATGCTGATTGCTTTAAAATGCCAGCAATTTCTTTCCACGCATTTTCTTTGACACTTTGATTTTTGTAGTACTTGTGCTTAGGATCATACAAGCTGGGATGATGTCCTACAAGCTCAATTAATAGAGAGTCATCCATTTTTCAACTGAAAATTCCACAAAACAGAAAACACGTGGTTATTTGCACCAAACTGTCGCGCGTCTCCAGCCGCGCGGCTGTAGTCGTTGCAGTCGCTCGATTGGCACAGTACCTTTAAGCTTACAGTACCCAGTTAACATACCTACTACGGCTTTGACAGTTTTCCTATCTTTGCTTTTTAGGTCTGCCGTAAATTTTGGCGAATCTCCTCTAATAATCTGTCTCTGACCTGGTGAAATTACCCACCATTTTAGAGATATCTTTACCTCCCACTACCTTGTGGGAGGTAAAGACTTAGCAGCGCTGAAGTAGGGTTCCGGTCCAATGAATGGCCTTGGCTGACCGTTTCCTCTGCCAGACCTTATAACCCTCGTATCCTGGTATCCAGGCTACCATGGGTTGCCCCAATAAGTCATCCGCTTTTAGCTCCTCGAAAAGCTTTCAATTGTCAGCATTTTTTTAAAGAAGAAGTTTATATAAAAATGTTTCATTCAGTGTTTTTCCCTGTTTTGAAGGAAACAATTTTGCTCAAAGTCCAAATTTGGATATAAACAGAAAGAACAATGAATATAAATTCAGTCACTTTACCTTTAGCTGGGGAATTTTTAAATGGATAAATACTGATAAGATACACTTGCTCTCTTTTTATCTAGGTAATTCGCAAGAAGCTCGGAGAGATATTTTTCTTCTTTTTCCTTTATTGGGTAATGTGTCATTCGTTTGGATTGTGCTCAACGGCCCAGGCACTTGAACTGAATCTTTGTACCATTTCCCATGTTATCTACTTCCATTCCAGAAGCTTCGTGTCTTCTATAAAGGCCACTAGTTTGAAAAGAAGAATTTTCATGAGTTGTAATGGTTGTAGTAATTCCTCTCCAAAGTTCTCACAGAAGCAGAGTATGTGAGTAGGTGTTTCATCATCAAGTTCATATTTTCTGCACATAGGTTCACTAACTTTACCCATTTTGTGCAGATGCTTCCTCAGGGTGCAGTGTCCTGTCTCTTACCCAGTTTCAATAGCAGGGTTGAGAGTTCCTTGTCCTCCTTGTTCAGTAAACTCTTTGTATGGAGGTGTCCTTCTGTCAACCTCCATTTGAGTTGGTCTAGCCAGTTACCGATTCTCCCTCTTATGCAATCTTTTGTGATTCCACAAAACGGTTCCGGACCTACGAAGTCTCCTTTAGAACCTTCTTTAGCTAACTGCTCCCCCATTTCTTTTCCTACAATCCCATCATGTGCTGGCACCCATATTAGAGACATTTTGTTATCTCTTGCCAGCCTGTTAATCCCTCTTTTTTTAAGGGATCTATTTAATGATGACATCGATGTGTTGTCAAAAGCACCTTCGATGTCTAGAAATGCTACTTCCTTATGATTCAGACTCCTTTCGAGACCAAATTATGCAGAGCAGCTTCTCCTGGTTTCCCTGCTTGATAAGCACATTGTAGTCTATGTAGAGGGATGCTCTTAAGCGCTCCTTCTTGCAAATACATTTGTAAGACTTTTTTCATGGTTTTCACCATGCTCTAGTAATTCCTTAAGCATGTATAAGCATAAAATACAGTCAAAAAATGTGTATTTTTTAATCAACACTTTTATACAATCACTAAATGATTATTACTTTTTCAGGAATTACAAGTTATTAATATTACCACTTTTGGTAATATTACATCTAAATGGAGCATTCTGTGCCCCGGGGGATGTTAGTTTTATAGCGTCATCGACAGAAGCACCCAAAGAAGGTGAAAAAACGGTACTGTATCTTGAAATATTTCGATAAAATACCAACATATTCACTTTTTTTCATCATTTGATTATTATTATTATTATTATTATTAATTCCTATAGAGTGAAAATGACGTAACCGGCAATGAACCAATCATAGACGCTATGGATATAAATACAAACGTAGCCAATCGTTACGCGAAAACGTTGATAACAAGTAAAGTGAAGAACCCCGCAAAAACTGCTAAAGAAGCTACTTTCTCGGTTGTTTTGCCGCAAAAAGCTTTCATTTCTGAGTTTGTCATGCTAATCGGGGGTAAATATTACAAGGCCTACGTTAAAGAAAAAGAAGAAGCTAAGCATATCTACGATCAGGTAATAGTTATTTATGATACTAGTGCGTGAAGTGATACTTTTGCGCACGAGTTGCGAAAATGGAAGGCACGAGCGTAGCACAGTTTTGGCAATTATTGATAATTTTTGACAATTTTTCAAAAATTGAGACCATTTTAGTCCATTTTTCGAAATTTTAACAATTATTGACGATTTTTGACAATTATTGACCAATTTTGACAGTTTTGACAAGTTTTCAAAAATTTTGACCATTTTAGACCATTTTTTCAAATCTTAACAATTATTGACCATTTTTGACAATTATTGACCAATTTTGACAGTTTTGACAATTATTGATCATTTTTGACCATTTTTCAAAAAAGTTGACCATTTTAGACCATTTTTCCAAATTTTAACAATTATTGACCATTTTTGAGCATTTATGACAGGTTCTAACAATTATTGACCATTTTTGACAATTTTTAAAAATTTTTAGCCATTTTTCAAAAATTTTGAGAATTTTAACAATTATTGACCATTTTTGACAGTTTTTTATAATTATTGACCATTTTTTCAAAATTTTGACAATTTTTGACCACTTTTCCAAATTTTAACAATTATTGATCATTTTTGACAGTTTCTGATTATTATTGACAATTTTTCTTGGCCATTATTCAAAATTTTAACAATTATTGATCATTTTTGACAGTTTCTGACAATTATTGACCACTTTTGACTATTTTTCAAAAATTTTGACAATTTTCAACAATTATTGACCATTTTTGACAGTTTTTTATAATTATTGACCATTTTTTCAAAATTTTGACAATTTTTAACAATTATTGACTATTTTTTCAAAATTTTTACAATTTTTGACCATTTTTCCAAATTTTAACATTTATTTACCATTTTTGACAGTTTCTGACTATTATTGACAATTTTTCAAAAATTTTGAGAATTTTCAACAATTATTGACAGTTTTTGACAGTTTTTTATAATTATTGACCATTTTTTCAAAATTTTGACAATTTTTGAACATTTTTCGAAATTTTAACAATTATTTACCATTTTTTACAGTTTCTGACAATTATTGACCATTTTTGGCAATTTTTTATAATTATTGACCGTTTTTTAAAAATTTTGAAAATTTTTGACCATTTTTCCAAATTTTAACAATTATTGACCATTTTTGACAGTTTCTGACAATTATTGACCATTTTTGACAATTTTTTATAATTATTGACCATTTTTTCAAAATTTTAACAATTTTTGACCATTTTTCAAAATTTAAACAATTATTGACCATATTTGACAGGTTCTGACAATTATTGACCATTTTTGACAACTTTCAAAAAATTTGACAATTATTGACTATTTTTGACCATTTTTTAAAATATTTAACAATTTTTGACAATTTTTAACAATTTTTGACCATTTTTTCAAAATTTTTGACAATTTTTGACAGATTCTGACAATTATTGACCATTTTTGACAATTTTTCAAAAATTTTGACAATTTTCAACAATTATTGACCATTTTTGACAGTTTTTTATAATTATTGACCATTTTTTCAAAATGTTGACAAATTTTTAACAATTATTGACCATTTTTTCAAAATTTTTGACAATTTTTGACCATTTTTTCAAATTTTAACAATTATTGACCATTTTTGACAGTTTCTGACTATTATTGACAATTTTTCAAAAATTTTGACCATTTTTCAAAAATTTTGAGAATTTTCAACAATTATTGACCATTTTTGACAGTTTTTTATAATTATTGACCATTTTTTCAAAATTTTGACCATTTTTCGAAATTTTAACAATTATTGATCATTTTTTACAGTTTCTGACAATTATTGACCATTTTTGGCAATTTTTTATAATTATTGACCGTTTTTTAAAAATTTTGAAGATTTTTGACCATTTTTCAAAAATTTTGACAATTTTCAACAATTATTGACCTTTTTGACAGTTTTTTATAATTATTGACCGTTTTTTCAAAATTTTGAAAATTTTTGACCATTTTTCCAAATTTTAACAATTATTGACCATTTTTGACAGTTTCTGACAATTATTGACCATTTTTGACAATTTTTTATAATTATTGACCATTTTTTCAAAATTTTAACAATTTTTGACCATTTTTCAAAATTTAAACAATTATTGACCATTTTTGACAGGTTCTGACAATTATTGACCATTTTTGACAACTTTCAAAAAATTTGACAATTATTGACTATTTTTGACCATTTTTTAAAATATTTAACAATTTTTGACAATTTTTGACAATTTTTGACAATTTTTGACAATTTTTGACAATTTTTGACAATTTTTGACAATTTTTGACAATTTTTAACAATTTTTGACCATTTTTTTACAATTTTTGACAGATTCTGACAATTATTGACCATTCACGTTTCTCACTTCTTAATGACAGTACAAAATTATTACAATTACAGAACATTTGACCGAACACAAAACACAAAATTATCTAAGGTAACTTAATAAATATACAAATAAACAAAGAGTGTTATAATGATTATCCCATTTAAAAAGCATTTTACTTTTTCGCACTCTTTTTGGTGTTATAATGAAACTTCCATTTAAAAAGCATTGTTCTTTTTCGCACGCTTTAGACGTATGTATAAAACGTAATTTCACGTATTTATATGAGTTTGTATATGCTTAATTTTAATGGTGGTCGTAGATAAGCCTCACTAACCTCACTTTTTCTGTCCATGATTTGTGTATTGCTACCTTATTTTTGATTTTTTTAATCATTATAACAGTGTATTAAAATAAAAATTGAGTGAGTTATCTATGATAATTGTAAAATAGTTGAACTAAGAGCTAAGGAATATTTATAATAAAAACAAAAAAGTCCGTGCCACAACCCGCAACACAAATCGTATAGTCATTCGTCAACAAAAAGTGAGGTTAGATATTACCAAAATAAGAAGTGGCAACATCGGATTAGAGGTGCTCCTTATGTTGTCAAGTGTCAATTATGTTTTTTCTAGAACCACTGAACTGAACACTCGTTCTGTGGTTAGAACCATAGAAATAGATTAATGAATTCCCGTAAAATAAAATTTGAAAAGAATATCACATGTGTTTTAGAGACATTTATTATTTTAGGCCGTAGCTAGTGGACAAAGCGCAGCTCATGTAGCTGTGAGCGCTAGAGATTCCAATACATTTACAGTGTCTGTAAACGTTGAAGCTGAATCTAAAGCAACATTTTTCTTAACTTATGAAGAACTTTTAGAACGGAAAGATGAAAGATACGAAGTCATCTTGAATATCCGCCCCGGACAAGTCGTTAAAGATTTAAATGTTAAAGTAAGCTCCATCTAAATTTAATTAAATACAAAAGAAATAATTTTCACTCACTTACTAGGTTTTTATCAACGAAACTAGACCTCTACTTTTCGTTAAAACTCCTTCGTTAAGATCTGGAAATGAAATTACCAAAAACGAAGATAAACTAGATCCGAATTCAAATATTGAAATCATCAATTCCACCACTGCCGTAGTTAAATTCCACCCGGATGCCGAAGCTCAAAAAGAATACGGTAAAATATTGAGCGGTAAAGAATCCGAAGGTTTATCCGGACAATTTGTAGTACAATACGAAGTAGAACGCGACCCACTCGGAGGAGAGGTGAATATTTATAAAATAACAAAAATTCAGTTTAAATATTTCAAAAATTTTGTTTTAGGTTTTGCTTCAAGATGGTTATTTTGTACATTTCTTCGCTCCCAAAGACTCGGAAGTACTTCCTAAGAATATTTACTTCATTTTAGACACTAGCTCTAGTATGTACGGGGTGAAAATTCAACATCTCAAAGACGCCATTTCAAGTATCTTGAAAGAAATCAAACCTGACGATACTCTAACCATCATTGAATTCAACAGTGGAATCTTCGTGTGGAACATAGAACAAGAAAATACAGTTCAAGTTAGATACAACAATTATCAAGAGCCTTTCGAGCAGCTTAGTGTAAGTGTTGGGTAAAAAACGCATTTCAAAATATTGTTACTGCACTGAGAATATGTAGAGGTTCATGAAGAAAACGAAGAAGACATACATCTAGAACTGAATAAAATCTTAGTAATTGGAAATGAAGAGATAATCCTAAATTCGGATGAAGAGACTTCTCAGATAAAGGTTATTCTGAAGGAATCGTCTTCGCGAGACTTAACCAAAAACCAAAAGATCTACATTTGGGCATTGTGGAAAGTGAGGAACTAGTGAATGAAGGAATTCTGGTAGCTCGATGTCTCGTCAATGTATGTCTTCTTCGTTTTCTTTATAGAGCTCTACATATCCTCAGTACAGGTCCGATGTAACAAAAACATGTTAAAATTTCAACATTTGACAGATCCAAGTTTAGCAAATAACTCCTTAATCCAGCCCTGTCACGTTTCGGTCACTTGCATTGGTTGAAAAGAATCACGTGTTCAACTAAGTATTGATCGGTTCTGGTTGTGCACAGGGCCGGCTCGAGGAAAATAGAGTTATTATAATTTAATGAAACTATCTTGTATTATGTATTGTGTAGACTCACGATTTGCCAGGACCGGTTCAAGCTACAAAAGAAGCTATAGAAAAAACTAAAAAACTAGTCGACAACATGAAAGCTACAGGCGGTACTCATATAATCGGAGGACTCGAAGTAGGTTTATATCTTGCAAAAACACAAATAGACAGAGCTAAAGGAACTGATGATAAGAAACAACCCATTATTATTTTCTTAACTGACGGACAACCGAATATAGGTGTGCACTCAACTGACGAAATCACAAAAACTGTAAGTATTACATTCCTACTAACTCAGTTTATTTTTGTCGCCAATGTCATTAAAAATGTCCGCCAAACTAATTTTAACCAGCACCAACTATCACAAAACACCTTTATCGCTCAAAATTCGAAATTGAATCGAATGGACAGAGACAAACATAAATGGATGTGTTTATTGTTTTCCCCTTTCCACTGACAGCTTTTTACTATCGGAAAAATTTCCGCGAATAAACTTTGACAGTTCTTCAAACTTCAAATTCGAATGGCCTTTATTATGTAACTGGCTATTAGTTCATAAAACATCTGTTTCAGAAAGTGGCTAACTTCATCTTTAAGTAAGTGACGTAGCTGTAGTGAAAGTTGCAAACATTTGGGAATTCTTAAATTTCAGAAATATTCGGTTTAAAAAATTTTTAAATTAATTTTTGCAAAGTGGTACTTGTATACTTCAATAAAATACCTAAAGCTGGATATGTCGGTTTAATACCCCATTATTTTTTAGGTTACTCGTTTAAACAAAGACATCAACGCACCAGTCTTTTCACTTTCGTTCGGAGATGGAGCAGATAAATCCTTCTTAAGAAAAGTCTCGTTGCAGAATACAGGGTTTTCCAGACATATCTACGATGATTCCGATGCTTCTCTACAATTACAAGATTTCTATAGACAAGTTTCATCGCCTCTTCTATCGAAAGTACATTTTAAATACGCTGCCGAAGCTAAAGATGTTACTAAAACTGATTTTCCGATTTACTTCCGTGGCGGAGAGCTCGTTATCACTGGTTGCTATAGTGGTATGTTTCTTAATACATCTTTGATAGCTTTAAATTATATATATTTTTTTCCTTTTAGGTTCCTCGTTCGAACCTATAGTAGACGCATTTGGTCCGAGAGGTCCAATTATATGGAAACCAAAAATTCAAACACCTGTTACGTCTTTGGAAAGACTATGGGCTTATCTGACAGTTAGAGAAACGCTAGAAGAAAGAGAGGCTGCTGAAGATAAAGATAAAAAAGCGGCGCTTACGAATAAGGCTCTGAAAATCGCTCTCAAATACTCATTTGTAACTGATATAACTTCTTTGGTTGTTGTGAGACCTAATACAACCAATCCTATTCACCCAGGTAAAGTTATTTAATTGAAAATTGCAAAAACATCGTCACGCTTTTATGCAACACACAATACTTTTGGTTATGCAACACAATCAACAATGAAGCGTATATAGTGTTGCATGAATCATCGTCACGCTTTCCATGAGCTATTGTATACTGTGTATATATGTGTACTTTTTTTTGTAAAAATTTCCATTTACTATGGGCTTACGATGAAAATTTTAAAAGGGATTCATTTATTGGTGTTTTCACTTCTGTCGGCAGTCCCATGACTTTTTGTGTAAATATTTATCTTTTGAATTTAAATTGGAACAAGAACTATTTAAATAAGTTGAAAGAATTTCGAATCTCATATTTGCAAGCATTAATTGAATAGATGCAATTAAACATACGTGCAAGAATGTTTGGTTGCCTATAGATACAGATATTGGTTGTGCGATAAAGATATTAACAAAACCAATAACGAAACAACTAAATGTAAATTACAAACGACATAGTTAAGTTAATATTCTTAAGCAAGGTACAAAGGTTAAGAAACATTGAGAAGAACCTAGAAATAGTGTTTCACATTGAAAACACTGTATAGAGGAAAGATAATTGAATTGGTAGAGGCACTTGCAATGTAAGGATGAATGAAGACTTCTTAACAAAAGTGTACTCATATAAAATAAGTATTTAAGGTAAATGTACCAATGCCTGACACTATAAGTAAATGGTAACTGTAATAATTAAGTTATTGATAGAGAATCGCACCATGGTATATGTCTAATGCAACACTACATGAAGACTTAAAAATTCCATACATCCAGGATGAAATTGCAGAGCGAAGCGCGAACCATATCACGACAGGCTAGAAAGCCATGTAAATGGACTACTCCATTAGAACCCCAAAATACAAGAAGACTGAAAAGGAGCTGGCTAGCCGACCTAATAAACGGTTGAAGAGGATTTGTCGTTGGAAAAAACCTCTTAATGCTATAGTAGAGCTCTCAAGTCAGCTTATTAACTTATAGAACTATAGTTGTTTTGATTGCTAATAAATTCATAATAAAAAAGACAGGTAACGTCCCTATAGCTGACAGCTAAAAAAAATTAAAATAGTCTTACTAAAGTCTGTTTAATAAAATATTAACATGTTATTTTATTGAAAAAAACAGTATTGCATTAAAATTAACTTAAATAAGTTTTGAGATATTCTCTCACTTATCTCAGGGTCTTTTTAGAAAGAGTATACCAATGTCGACCAGGCCTACTATCAGTAAATGAGGTTTACTTTCTTAAGTGCTGCTCTATAAGCTGTACACTATCAAATAAATACTCCTTATTAATTGGGAAACCATTTTTTATGTGTTTGCAATACAAGGTGGTACGGGGAACTTTATATAGCTTTCTGGCCTCCAATATATTCATGCCATTTTTTACTGTCCGAAGAGCATTCTCCATAGCTTCTTCGAAATATTTAAGTATTTTTGTCCATTTTTCTAAAGTGAACAAATAAATGAAATCCAAAGTTTTAAAACCAATATATTGTCAGCTACTGGAACATCGTAATAGTAAATTATCGTACCAGTGCCCAATGTTTAAGTTAGAAAGAAATATTTACCTTTTAGATAAGTTTAGACGGAAATTTTCGCCTTTAATGAACACCACTTTCTTAACCAAACACCTAAGAATGGACAAGCTGTTGATACTAAACCCAAATGGCGCAGTTTTAATCAAATGTCAAAAATAAAGTTTTCTGTTTTATAAAACAATGTATATGAAATACCTCAAAATATTCAATATTCTTATTTTTTGGAAATTATTTGTAAGATCCCATCAGGAAGACTGTCAGCTTTTGGGACAGTGTCAGGCATCGGTTCATTTACCTTACGAGTGTTTTTTTTATTTAAATTGTAGTACCAAGACCATGGCGAGGACACCATCAACCAACACCTTACTATTATAATATGAATGTAAGAGGTGGCTATTCGCCTAAATTCCATTCCTATCCCAGACCTGTAGCTAGTTTTGCTTCAGCTGAATATGGTAAGTGTTTTTTTTCATGCTAGACACATCATTTATATCTACATTAAACTATAATGTAACGTATCTAATGTTTTATTTTAGAATCTGACTCGATAGTAAGGCCACAACATTTTTCAGGTAATACACATTTTTTCCAACAAACAATAGGGTGTTCAACTTCAAATTTGGACCCCATGTTTTATTAGGTAATATTAATAAGTGAAAAATGGGATATTGAAAAATAAAATTATTTTAAATTTAGTCTTTAGGTTGACAGAAAAAAATGAAAACAAAAATTTACTAATATGCAACTTATAATGCAGAGATACGTCACTAGTTTAAATGTGAAGTTGTCGATAGTCTTCCTTTGCTGTTCCATGTTTCTTCTTCTTTTTCTTTCATTGGGATGTTTGAGCTTGTTCAGGACAAAAATGTTGACATCTGACATCTATCCATCTGTTGTTTACCTTGTTCAATTTGAATTTGAAGCATTTTATGAATAAAAGGTTAAAAGTTTAAACTCGAACTAATAAAAAATTTAAACCAAGATGAAACCACATGCGAATGCAAACAACTCACTGTCACTCTAACCTAACTTCTTCTTTTCTTCTTCAATTTGGGTAACTATCCTCTCTTATGATTATTCTGTTCCATGTCAAAATATGTGACTAACTTCAACTTACACTAGAGACGTCAAAATCTAAAAGGCGGATTTAAAGAAATTTTTAAAATAGAATTTTCTAAATGGGGATAAAAACAAAACTACAATATTAAATTTGATAAAATAAGGTGCGATGTAATTTGTTCCCTCAGAATTAACGGTCTGCTAATCATTAACAAGAATCCATTTTTAGTTGAACACCCTTTACAGTCTCATAGGCCACACACCATACACCTGTCAAAAATGTTTTCTCAATAAAAGAAACATATTTTGTCTTAAAGCACCAGTCGTTTTACTAATTTTTATATTTTTATTTTCAGGAAGACCTCACGTCCTTAGTGCGAGCAGTGGTGGGAGTAAGTATTTATACTAAAATATAAACTTTGCTATTTAGGAGATTTGAAATACATGAAAGCATTGATGATGCGGACTCCCAATTTACATACTTTCAAATTTTTCGTAAAAAAAATATTACAAGTTTACCTTTTTTGTTTTTAGTCCATCGTTATGCGACAACCCCAAAAATCGAGAAAGTTTCACTATTACCACAACCTTCACTACCATCACCAGCAGAAACACCTAAAAATGTAACCATTAACGACTCTTTGAAATGGTTGCCGTCAGCTCTGAGTTCCAATGGAACACTCACTTTACCATCAGGTGAACTGAAATTAGGCGATGACTCTCTCAACCTTACACCGACTGACGCTTGTGCCAAAACACCAAAGGGCAGTGATGGTTTATGTGCCCTAATCAAAGACTGTCCTGAAGTATTTCCACTTTTGACTGATTTTGAAACTTACAAAAGCTACTCATGTGCCATAAACAAAGAGTGAGTTTATAGATTTTGTTGTAGCCTTATAATCTATTATTCAATTTAATTATTTTTTCAGATATGCTGGTGTATGCTGCCCCAAAAAAGCCGTTCCAGTTTAAAATGAATATTCTATCTGTTAAAAATTGACGATTTTCATAAGTTGTTATTTATTTTTGCAATAAATGTTTTTATTCAAAAACTTTTATTTCTTACCTGACTATTTCGATATTATGTCTTCATTTAAAAGTATAATTGAGAAGCAGAAGTAACAAAGGATCTAAGTGCCATTTTTCCAAAAAATTAGATTAGGTTCTATGGGCCATCGACTATAACCTATCAAACGGGCAAAGTGCTAGGACTGCTAATTTTTGTAAGCAATCGGGAAAATAGGTAGCTCCTCAGATCACCTACGTTAGCACTTTCAGCAAGCGATCGGTTATTTTCCTCATCAAACGAGTCAAGTGCCATAACTCGCTTGGTGTGAATTTTTGCAAAGAACTCTTCAAAATGAATCGGGAACGTCGTAAACAAGCAATGGGCAGATTCAGTGATGAACAAAGACAACTAAAAAATTCAGGACAATCTTATAAAAAGAGAAATGGGAATGATGTAGCTGAAAAAAAGAAACCTAACCTAGAAGTAAGTTATTGTTTCTGTAGTTAAACTGGACTGTATGTTTGCTTTTTATCACAGCTTGTTTATTGTTAGGATTATTGTAAATCCTTAAAATGTTTTTTTACAGAAAACACGTAAATGCAAATTTAACTGCAAGACGTCAAATTACGAAAAGAGATCGGCTCTTTTTGAAAAATACTACCAGTGCAGACCTGAACATACATCATGGACTTAGTACAGTTGACCGACGTGAAGAGAAGGAGGCATGGCTCTTATGAAGATCCTCGAGACAGTCATCGTCAAAGTACCATCCACTATAGCCTTCCTGGCGGAAAAGGCAACATTGTAGTTGTTTGTAAAGCTACATTTATGAATACTTTTGATTTGACGAAAAAGCATTTGGAAACTATTATACAAAAGGAAAAAAGTGGAAAAGTGATTTATAAAGATATGAGAACTCGTACAGCTCCTGGAAAATTTACACAGGATGATAAGACACTTTACACAGCAGTCTCATTATTCGCGCGCAAAAAGTGCAAAGGAATATTTGAGTCCAGATTTACATGTAAACCGCCTTTATGAAGTATTGTTGCAAAAATATCCATTTTCAGAATGTTTCATTTAGATCACCTAGAAGTGAAACATGTCGAAAATGTGACTCATTAAACTGCGAAATAAAAGCCCAAGGTGAAAGAAGCCGACCAGCAAAGTTGGAGTTGGATGTGCATCATCGAAAGGTAGAAGCAGCTACCATGCTTATGAAAAGTGTGTTCTCAATGGATTTAGAACAAGTCATGTTCGTACCTACCTACTTTGACCCCCTCTGACATGTCCTACATGAGTTAACTTTCATGCTATAACTTAGGAATCAACTTTGGGGATAACAAGCATTCATACATGTGCTGCTGGCATGAAGGAGTGGCAGGACGTGGCGGTAACGAGATTGCATCTTGCTTATTACACCACCAGTGTTTGTGTTTCGCATTCCAGTCCCCTTTAGATTCTGAATATGGGTATTACAGAAAAAAGGAATGTTGTTGTTTGGAGCGATAACTGTACTGCCAAAAATAAAAACAAAATGATTGTGTTTATGTATGTATTGATTTCGCGTTGATCGAGAAAAGAAAGCGTAAGTGTGCACCGATGGTACCTGAGGTCTTACACAATGTAATACTGTTAAGTAGGTACGCACACAGGCTAATTTAAAGTAGTATATATGGCACAGAGAAATTTTTGATATACAAGCGGCAGCCGACAAGATCTTAAATCTAAAACAAGTACATATTAGCAAAGTTGTACGATTGAAATTTGACTCCTATAAACATGGCATTTTGTTTACTTCCGAATATTTTTCTGAAGTAGCTCCATGGAAAGCTACTTCGATACTTTAAAAAGGGAAAACCATAGAAGATCTAAAAAATATCTCAATTAACCAGCTACCAGACATCAATAAGGTCAGTGAAAACAAGGAAAAGCACTTAATATCAATTTAAATTTACTCTAATTTAACTAAATAATAAGTTGGCACTTAGCTCTTTTCCCAAATTTCGAAAGTATTTTTTCATTATTATCTTCTTTCTTTCTCTTATCCTTATGCCTTCTCAGGTGCCGGATTGGAGTTCTTCCTGTACCCATTTTTTCCATTCTTTTCTGTCCCTGACCAATGCCTTCATCCCCCTTATAATGTTTTTCCTTTGTTCTTTCCAATTTCCTTAATCTGGTCTATCCATTTCTTCCTGGGTCTTCCTCTTTGTCTTTTTCTTAATATTTCCATTTTCCATTTCCATTTTCTCGCAATTCTATCTTGCCTCATTCTTACTAGGTGGCCATACCAGTTTAATTGTTTCTTTTTCCTCTTTGTTATTATTGGTTCTTGATTAATTATGATTCTGATTTCTTCGTTCCTTACTTTGTCCCATTTTGTTTTACCTGCTATTTTCCTTAAATGTTTCATTTCCATTGCATTTATTTTTGTTTCCTGCTTTTTCTGCAGTACCCAGTTCTTACTAGCATTAGTTATAGTTGGTACTGAAATTTTTTTGTAGATTTCCAGCTTTGTGTCCATATCAATGTGTCTTGTCCTTGTCTTTTTATTTCCTTCACTATTTTGTCCATAATAATAACAAACAATAGTAGACTTAAGCTATCACCTTGTTTTATACCTTGTTTTCATTAAAAACTCTTCCGACCTTTGACCTCCTATCTACACTCTTTACATTGACCGACTCGTATGTGCTTTTAATTATATTAATTAGAGCTTTAGGTACTTCTAAGTCTTCCAATACTTCCCAAATTTTTTCTCTTTCCACTGTGTCAAAAGCTGCCTTCAAGTCTATAAATGTTAAATACATTTCTTCTCCCGCTTCTATTGTATTATCAATTAGCTTTCTTAAAATGTATATATTGTCATTTGCTTGTCGTCCTGGTCTAAAAGCTGCTTGTTCCTCTTCTAATTCTGCTTCTATAACGTCTTAATCGGATCTCTATTATTCTCGTATATATTTTAAAGCTAGTTTGGGCTAAGCATATTGGTCTATAATTATTGCACATTATCTGATCCCCTTTTTTATGTATTGGCAGTATAAGGTTATTTTCCCAGTCTTTGGGGATTTTTTGAGTGTCTCATGCTTCCCTGCATATGAGACACATCCATTCTTTTCCTTTTTCTCTTAACCATTTTATCATCTCTCTTGCGCTACTTCATCCCCCCCACTGGCTTTTCCTACTTTAAGTTTCTTTATAACCTCTTTCATTTCTTCTCTTTGGAATGCATGGTATTCATGTTCATTCCATTCCTCTTCAACTATATTTGATGTTTTCTTCTTCGACCTATTACTAAATTTTTCTTCATAGTGTTCTTTCCAAGTCTTTAGTATTTGATTTATTTCGGTCTCCAATTCGTTATTGGTTATTTTTATTTTTTATTGCTCTTATATCTTTTCCTTTACTTCCTCGTAGTCTTTTTATTGATGTCCAAAATTTTCTATTATCTGATGCGTTTGTCTCTGATATCTCCCTTCCAAATTCTTTCCAGAAGTCCCTTATTTTCGCTTTCTTAGCCGTTTCCTTGACTATATGTTTCTTTTACCGTTATATATTTCCTTATCTTCTTGAGTTTTTGTTTGTAGGAATTTTTATGAAGTTTTCTTTTACTTTACTAATGTTTGTATTTCTTTGTTCCACCACTTAATCCTTTTTAAATGTTTGTTGAAATTAATTATCAAAATAATTATTTTTTTTCTGTTATTTGTAACTCAGCTTATTTAGCCATAAGGCAATTATTATGTAGGTTTAATGTTTGCAAATAAATATTTTGTTATGAAAAGGTTTTTTTTAAACATCTCCATTTAACAATTTTGTCACATACTTTAATTATTTTTCTTCTGCTCCTCAATTTGTTGTATATCATTTTAGAATGTCCGACCCTAGTGAACCAAGATCTTAGTAAACGATACATCATGAAGAGGTCACTACTGGATCATTTAAAATAATTGTTGTATATTGAGTTGCCTATACAAAGGGTCGATATAATCTTTTCCTTAACCAATTTCAGCTTTATTGCGGCTGTCAGTAATTTTATGCAACCATTGTTGACTTCTTTATCGAAATAATAAATTTGGTATTGTCGAACGTAGTAGTTTAGAGAAACTAAACTTGATCGGGAGATCGTATCAAAAACCGCGTGACTGTCACGGTCACGTGCTTGTAGTGAAGTTGTCAAAATTGTGTATACAGTGTGTATCATAAAAATTAGTTTTTACTTAGGGGAGTGGCTTTTTTCTACCTTATTCAGATAAAAACTGGGCACAATATACAACTGATAAGCCTTAAAAAGTAGTTCTGATACTTCCGACGTAAAAATCTTGTTAATGTGTTGAGTCGAGTTTTGTAAACAGTTCGAGCTATTTTTATTGCTTACTTTAATAGACTTGCGGTTTATATTTATTGTGTTTACCGTACTAAGTCGGTCGTTTTGCACGAAGTTTAGGAACAGTTGTCGAAAAACAACCTGGTGAGTGCGTGAGTCTTTTCGGTGAAAAAAAAATCGAAAAGGGCGTTCAACTGTACGGAGACGGGATCGATCATTCGGGCATTAAAAATATTCAATGTTTCTGAAGAAAGATCATCTTTTAAGTTATCATTATTAGAATACTGATTTTCAGTAAGTACTTATGTTTAAATAGTTTTATAAAAATTGAGATTTTCCACTGAAAAATGTGGAAAAACGTTGGAAGAATCTGAATGTGTGAATGTCCTTTGTTCAGTAGTAAGAGAAAAAAAATCAGTTTTGATTCCAGGACACTAATATTGAATATTAACTATTAATGCTATAATTTAGTTAATGTACCTTTCTTGTAAATTACCTGTAATTATTTTCCAAATCAGCTGGGATACCTATTCGTCTCCTTAAAGGAATAATAACATTAACTAATATGAACTTTGAATTCATTATAATGATACTAATTTTGCACCTAAGTATATATATATATATATATCAAACTTGCTTGGACACTTCAAAGCAATTAGTGGATTATCATTTTAATTTACACTTGATTATTATCACCTTACCTCGATATTATTAGCAGTAAGGAGGTTACAGGCTTATTTAGACTAATATCTGTTTAAGACTGCACCGACTACTCGAGTCTAACTAGACAGGAAGTGTTCATTCTACATTAATTTTATGAAGTGAACTAAGTAATCAATATTAATTTAAGTAGATGTGTGATAAAAATATCAACTGGAAAGGTGCAGAATCATAATGAAATGGTTAATTAATAAGTGTACCTGTTTGCTAGCTGGCAATTATATAAAAACAATTTGTTATCTCTGAAATGGGGGTGTCATATCTAACAAGATAAGATTTCCTCATAATTCACAAGAGCACATCCAGTGTGATTATCTTATTAAAATCAATTCTGACATTTCATACGTTATTAAACAGTTTAGTAGAGGTCAGATTTATATAGTGTGAGTGTGGCATGACATCGGGACCAAGCTACATTATACAGAAATTCAATGAAGTTTTCCATTACAGGTATAAAAAAAATGCTGCAGGATTTGACATAGAGGGTCCTTCTCCCAGCAGGAGGGCCTTGGGAATGCTGATAATGCCTTCAGTGCTGGAAGAAGTGGAGGACAACTCCGTTTATACCCCCTTAGTGGACTCCAGTGGTATAACAGTGATCCCGCCCAGCCCCTCGTCCAAACCCCTCAAGAATATCAGTGAAATAAGATCACTTCTACAACAAGGACGTAAACAAGATGTTAAACAAATCCTTCGAAATAACGCTTGGCCTGTCAACAGTCCCATTCGCAAAGAACTATGGCCACTATTGTGTACGCAGCATCAAAATGGAAAATCAAATTTTATGGATGGTTTCTATTGGGATATGGTGAATCAAGTTTTTGGGACCACAGAACTACCAGATAAATCTATTAGTTTACCACCGTTTGTAGAGCCATCTCATTGCCTGTCATATTACATGACACATAGAGGTAGAAGCATTACAGATCGTGTTGTGTCAGTGTTAGGATTCGCTTGCCCTGATATAGTTTACAGCCCTACTATTTACCCCCTTTGTGCACTGCTTCTTCATTTTATGACTGGTAAGTTTTTAAAAATGTATTCTTTAACCGTTCAGTGTGTCTTGACACTTCTTAATATAGTTGTATGCTGAGACAGCTACAGAAGAAAGCAGGGTGTATTTTGTTATGAAACACACTGTACATGTAGATTGGTGTATTTTCTATAATAGAAAGTTACAAATTATCCAACACCTGTTAAATATGATAAAAAGGTGACGTAGTGAAAAAGTGTTGACGTTTTTAATAAACAATTCTTAAAGTCAATAAACCTTGATTATTATTATTATTATTTCCAGTAAACACCTGTCCAAAGAACATTTATATTCTGTGAGGGATCCTTTGTTGAATTTCAATTACAAATTCTAGATCATTTTTGTTGTTTCATATTTTTTAATACTTCCTAAGTGTATTAATAAGAAATTCATTGAATTTCACAGTTCATTATCGACACAAAGACCTATCAACATCATTGGTTTGTTCTTTCCTAGATTAAAATTCAATTACACAATAGAATACATTTTGTTGTTTATTTTACTTTAGACCAGTTAATAAGATATAATATTACATTATATAGTGCTTTAAATCAAAAAAATAGACAACAGGATTTATTAATGTAAAAAGTTGTGGGTCCAGTACATATCCTTGTGGTATATCTTTACTATGGCTTCTACAAATGTAACTTTTGGAGATACATATTAAATTGTTTATTACAACAATGTAGAACCGTCAAAAAATTATTCAGTCATCTGCTATACAAATGTCTCAAAGGATTTTTTTTTCAAAAATGATTCTTTTGATTAAAAACGCAGTTTGAGACAATTTTTCATGTAAATAAAAACATGTTTGAATTCTTACCAACAGAAACAGCAAAACGTGCCAAAAAAAGCCAACCGAAAATATTATGCATTCTTAGATTATTTATAGAAATATATATGAGAATTTCTCCAGAAGTTGGTTAAACCGATTAGCATGTGATGTTTTTTTTTTAATTTAGATCATCGCATTTATCCGAAAATTAATGATCTTTTTTATTTATTGCTCCAGTCGTAATCTGCCATGAGATTTTTTAATACTAGATTAGATAATAGAGTTGATTTCAGTTATAAATTTTTATTGTGGGTAAGTATAGGTGGCATTACCATCTATATTTTCATTAGGAAGTGAATATTGGTTTTGTGGGTTATCTCCCCACCAAAAAATAACAAACCAATGATAATTTTTCAATTCTTTTATTCAGTTTTTTTTTAATTTCGAAAATTGTTAGTTTGGTTAAAACGTGTTAAAATCTGTATATAAATGAAGTGCCAAAATTTCAGGCAATCGAGCTATTTTTACCGGAGCAAACTATATTTGCTTTTATTTTCTCACTCGAGAAAATTTAATGACAAATTTTTTTTTTCGGAAAAAAATAAAACGATACACTCTTCCGAGTAAATAGATTTTTTTAAATCATCATTTAATGTCACAATTTCATGAATCATGGTTATAGTATATACAGGGGGGTCCTTAAGTAATTGTACATACAATCACTTAAATGTGATTATCTCTAAACCGTTAAGATTTGGGGATACCTACTAACAAATATACCTTTTTTTTGTTGTTAAAATTATGTGGCTTTCAAAGTTTTGTGCATACACGTCAAAAAACGTTAAAGTTATTGTAAAAAACAAAAATTTAAATTTCTTGTTTAACACCCTGCATCTCTCTTAATATCAACATTTTATTAAAGCTAGTTGGTTTAAATTTCAATATTTTAAAGGGAATATTGTACTGCACTTCTATGTGCAATTACTTAAGGACCACCCTGTATACAGAGATTGTCAAAAAAATCTTGCCTTAAAAAATTTGACATTTTCAAAAGTGGTTATTTCTTAAACTACTTATTAGATTTTTATGATTTTTTTTTGTGTTCTGTAGGTCAATACTTCTGTAGCAATAATGTGCTTGAAATTTTGATGTTTGAGTTAAATTTGAAAATATACGGGGTGTATACCTAAATGTGAACATGTTTTCTACCCGAAATTTGAAACAAATCAAATGAGTAGTGCAACTTTCGAAAATGTGTCAAATTTCTGGCGGCCAGATTTTTTTGACGTGTAGTGTATATACAGGGTGAACGAATATATTTTCAACGCTTTTTCTCCAAAAGTATTTGAAATATTCAAAAAGTAAAAGGGCTAGCATAATTAGTGTAAGTATGGCTGCTGTTGTTGCGTTTCTTGAAGACGGAAGAAGTGAGCGATATGTTGCCAAAGAGTATCATGTCTCCAATACCGTATTTTTACGCGTTTTTTGGAAACTGAAGGTTACACCAGACGACCTGGAACTGGTCCCCAACGCAGAACTAGCGCTTAGAAAAATATTTTCCAAAACAAATTCAATCAGCCACCCGCCCCCCTCATTATTATACGATTACATTTTTTGTTTATTTAAAACTTTATAAAAGACTTATTTACTCGGCCACCCTATATAACAACAATCATCACCCCCCATCTCCCCATTGGTAGACGATTACTTTTTTTTTAGTTTGTTGAAAGATAAAAATATGTCTATGATACTCTGATAAGGATATAGTTTAAATAATATATTAGACAAATAGAACAAAGTGAATGATAAGCAGATATATTATACAGGGTGTCTCTATATATAAATTTTTTTCAAATAAGTGATTTTTATTTTTATTAAAACTGATCTAAGAATCATCAATATTTCCGCTAATTGAACTACAAATCAAAATTATTTCTAAATTAACTATTTGCTCAAAAGCAAATTTCCTGCAACACCGTTTTTGATTCCATAAAAGTTCATTTTTTAACTAAAAATTAACAGAAAATAAATTTTTTTTAAAATTAATTCTTGCACAAAATTCCTCTAAAAAATATATAAGTACCTATAGTTTTTGTTTTTATGGCCAATTTTTTCATTTTTAATTTGAAACCTTTAACTCCCCGTATCTCGGCAAGTACTTAATCCTTTCAAAGTTTTATATTCCTATATCAAAATTTATTAATTAACGAGATCTTTTTGGGGTAGAGTGTTGTCGGTCGAATATAGAAACACCCTGTATATAAGAAACTTTTATTTAACAAAAAAATATTAAAGCATATCCAACGAAACACACTGTGACAGTGAAACATCAGCCTCTGTTATCTTATCTTCAATCAAATAACTCGCACATATATATACATAAATATACCTAGATAAGAATGTTATTAATTTATTTTCTATGGTATTTAACTGTTGTAACCAGGTTCAAAAACATCTTTGTTTCATTAAATGAACAAAACACTCGAGTGGAAATAAAAATGTTTTGTAATCGGAAAATAGTTATTGCTTTTTGTGGTTCCCTAATTCGAAAGGTACCGACAATCGCGTACGGTTGTCAGTTTCAGCCTCACGAAATTATATACAGGGACTAGCGCGAAAAGTTTTTTATTTTATTTTCGAATTCTACATGAAATTGTTGAAATAATCAAGTGTTTTAACTAAGATAATGAACTATCTCAAAAGTGGTTGGATTTAGGTATAGGGAATACCGATACCAAATGAATTGGCTTAATAAAATACAGGGTGTTCTATTTAAAGTAAGCAACTTATAAATGATTTAAATTGTGCACGTTGGAGTTTAAAACATCCTGTATGAAATATCAACGAGTTGGACATATATGGAGTTAACGGACAAGCGCTTGTTTTTTATTGGTTACAGTTTCACGTCACTAGCTTCGTTATGGAGATATCGTTATCAATGATATCTCGAAAAAACTTCATTTTTGTAGAATTCGAAAATAAAATAAAAAAATATTAGGTACTATTTAAAATAACATATTTGAAGTCGGCGTCATCGAAAACCTACAGCTTAGTAATTTCAGTTTTTTAACATAACTGTATCCGCCATTACTTTTAATCAAAATTTTTCGCGCCACACCCTCTATAGTATAATTACTTTATTTTTCAAATTCAATTGAATTTCTAATTAAAATCAATTAAAATACATAACAATTTTCAAAACAGACGCATGTAATGGTGCTCTAAAAGCTTGCAAATTCCTATCTGCTTCCATTTAGTTATAACCCGTCTGGCCTCTTCAAAATCCGCACTTAACCCGTTTCATGATAAGCTTTTCAAAGTTAACTTCTGGTTAAGAACTTTCAACGCCATAAAGTTATTTTTAAGTCGACATACATATTTGCTTTAATGCACAATCAAGGCTATACGTATTTCAATATAAAAGTCGATAGCTTCTATTTATTTGTAATAAAATCAAAATTTAAATCGACCAAATTGTGAACGGAAATCTAATTGAGGTTTTATTTTGATTTATCATCAACACCTAATCAAATTTATATTTATATCAAGGAGGATGTAGGGAAAAAAATTTAGTAAAATCCAACCATAAGTACTCCAGATTTGGCACCTTTAGTTTTTGGTTTATTAGTAACAAAGTTATTTCGAATCCATATAATTTACTTAAAATTATTGTGCTAATTTTTAAGGTAATCCTTAAAAATGTCCTTTTTTTTAATAAAATATTTTTAATTACGAACAAAATATTTTTCTTTAAAAAATATTGTGATTGTTTTTTTTTTGAACGGTTCATGAACTCGGCACAAAAAAATGTTTTCGTTTTTGATTTTCCAAAAATAAATACGATCGAATTGAAAAAAGAAAAAATAATTCGGTGGTATTTCAAATTTTTGCCGCGGCTCCAGTCAGAAATCTTCTAAAATAAACAAGTGTTTATTTATAGCATTCTCTCAAGTTGTTGCACAACTAAAATTTTATATTTCGGAATGAAGATATTCGAATAAATGAATGAGAGGTACAGATCCGGAGTGTACATGATCAATAATAGCCAAATATTATTTACATTTAAGACGAAATCTAGGCATCGAAAGTCTACTACTTACTCCTCAAAAAATTATGACCAAGATTCGATTTTTAATTGTATGCAGAAAGTTTTTTGAAAAAGTCCAGCATAAAAAAATTGAAAAAGTTATAAACAATTTAAAGAAAGAGTATTTTTTTTTGCAAATATCTAAAAAACTATTGCAGTATACGAGGGTTGCCTTTTATATTTTGCATAGATGTAGAGCTAGAAAAAACCAACTTATGAACACTATTGTTTTCTAAAGTATTCTAATGTCCATAAAATTAGTCTCAACAACCCAGCCTAGAATATCTAAAAGTTTGGCGCTTTTTATGTGCTAATTAGTTGCCCTCATCATTAATTTGTTGCTCATATAGCAACCGAGAAAATAATAACAATGCTAACATTTATAAAAGTTAGCCTTGTCATATAATATTACACGGTGAAATCATACGAAAATACACCAAAAATTAGTTGCTAATTAGCATGGATAATGATCAGAGCAATTAAATTATAGCAGAAGAGTGACTTTTAAATATCTTGTTTTCCTGAATAGACACAAAAGCGTATCAAATGACTTTGAAAAATTAGTTGCTAATTAGTTGATACATGGACAATGATCAAAGCAATCAAATTATAGCAGAAAAGTGACTTTTCAATATCTTGTTTTCCTTAATAGACTCAAAGGCGTCTTAAATGACTTTGAAAAATTAGTTGCTAATTAGTTGCTACATGGAAAATTATCGGAGCAATCAAATTATTGAAGAAAAGTGACTTCTAAATATCTTGTTTGCCTGAATAGACTCAAAAGTGTTTCAAATGACTTTCAAAATTAGTTGTTAATTAGTTGCTCCATGGACAATGATCAGAAAAATCAAATTATAGAAGAAAAGTTACTTAAATATCTTATTTTGCTGAATAGACACAAAAGTGTATCAAATGATTTGGAAAAATTAGTTGCTCCATGGACAATGATCAGAGCAATCAAATTATAGAAGAAAAGTGACTTACTTAAATATCTTATTTTCCTGAATAGACTCAAACGCGTCTCAAATGACTTTGAAAAATTAGTTGTTAATTAGTTGATACATGGACAATGATCAGAGCAATCAAATTATAGAAGAAAAGTGACTTAAATATCTTGTTTTCCATTATAGACTCAAAATCGTCTCAAATGACTTTGAAAAATTAGTTGCTCCATGGGCAATGATCAGAGCAATCAAATTATAGAAGAAAAGTGACTTAAATATCTTATTTTCCTTACTAGACTCAAAAGCGTCTCAAATGACTTTGAAAAATTAGTTGCTAATTAGTTGCTCCATGGACAATGATCAGAGCAATCAAACTATAGAACAAAAGTGACTTAAATTTCTTGTTTTCGTTAATAGACTCAAATGCGTCTCAAATGACTTTGAAAAATTAGTTGCTAATTAGTTGATACATGGACAATGATCAAAGCAATCAAATTATAGCAGAAAAGTGACTTTTCAATATCTTGTTTTCCTTAATAGACTCAAAGGCGTCTTAAATGACTTTGAAAAATTAGTTGCTAATTAGTTGCTACATGGAAAATTATCGGAGCAATCAAATTATTGAAGAAAAGTGACTTCTAAATATCTTGTTTGCCTGAATAGACTCAAAAGTGTTTCAAATGACTTTCAAAATTAGTTGTTAATTAGTTGTTCCATGGACAATGATCAGAAAAATCAAATTAAAGAAGAAAAGTTACTTAAATATCTTATTTTGCTGAATAGACACAAAAGTGTATCAAATGATTTGGAAAAATTAGTTGCTCCATGGACAATGATCAGAGCAATCAAATTATAGCAGAAAAGTGACTTACTTAAATATCTTATTTTCCTGAATAGACTCAAAAGCGTCTCAAATGACTTTGAAAAATTAGTTGTTAATTAGTTGATACATGGACAATGATCAGAGCAATCAAATTATAGAAGAAAAGTGACTTAAATATCTTGTTTTCCATTATAGACTCAAAATCGTCTCAAATGACTTTGAAAAATTAGTTGCTCCATGGGCAATGATCAGAGCAATCAAATTATAGAAGAAAAGTGACTTAAATATCTTATTTTCCTTACTAGACTCAAAAGCGTCTCAAATGACTTTGAAAAATTAGTTGCTAATTAGTTGCTCCATGGACAATGATCAGAGCAATCAAACTATAGAACAAAAGTGACTTAAATTTCTTGTTTTCGTTAATAGACTCAAATGCGTCTCAAATGACTTTGAAAAATTAGTTGCTAATTAGTTGCTCCAGACAATGGTCAATCAGAGCAATCAAATTATAGAAGAAAAGTGACTTAAATATCTTATTTTCCTTACTAGACTCAAAAGCGTCTCAAATGACTTTGAAAAATTAGTTGCTAATTAGTTGCTCCATGGACAATGATCAGAACAATCAAATTATAGAAGAAAAGTGACTTAAATATCTTATTTTGCTGAATAGACCGAAAAGCGTCTCAAATGACCTTGAAAAATTAGTTGCTAATTAGTTGCTCCATGGACAATGATCAGAGCAATCAAATTATACTAGAAAAGTGACTTATAAATAACTTGTTTTCCTTAATAGAATCAAAAGCGTCTCAAATGAAAAATTAGTTGCTAATTAGTAGCTCCATGGGCAAGCATGAGCAGAAAAGCTACTTTTAAATATCTTATTTTCCTGAATAGTCACAAATGCGTTTCAAATGACTTTGAAAAATTAGTTGCTAATTAGTTTCTCCATGGACAATGATCAGAGCAATCAAATTATAGAAGAAAAGTGACTTAAATATCTTATTTTCCTGAATAGACACAAAAGCGTCTCAAATGACCTTGAAAAATTAGTTGCTAATTAGTTGCTCCATGGACAATGATCAGAGCAATCAAATTATACTAGAAAAGTGACTTATAAATAACTTGTTTTCCTTAATAGAATCAAAAGCGTCTCAAATGAAAAATTAGTTGCTAATTAGTAGCTCCATGGGCAAGCATGAGCAGAAAAGCTACTTTTAAATATCTTATTTTCCTGAATAGTCACAAATGCGTTTCAAATGACTTTGAAAAATTAGTTGCTAATTAGTTTCTCCATGGACAATGATCAGAGCAATCAAATTATAGAAGAAAAGTGACTTAAATATCTTATTTTGCTGAATAGACTGAAAAGCGTCTCAAATGACCTTGAAAAATTAGTTGCTAATTACTTGCTCCATGGACAATGATCAGAGCAAACAAATTATACTAGAAAAGTGACTTATAAATAACTTGTTTTCCTTAATAGACTCAAAAGCGTCTCAAATGACTTGGAAAAATTAGTTGCTAATTAGTAGCTCCATGGCAAGCATGAGCAGAAAAGTGACTTTTAAATATCTTATTTTCCTGAATAGTCACAAATGCGTTTCAAATGACTTTGAAAAATTAGTTGCTAATTAGTTTCTCCATGGACAATGATCAGAGCAATCAAATTATAGAAGAAAAGTGACTTAAATATCTTATTTTCCTGAATAGACACAAAAGCGTCTCAAATGACCTTGAAAAATTAGTTGCTAATTAGTTGCTCCATGGACAATGATCAGAGCAATCAAATTATACTAGAAAAGTGACTTATAAATAACTGGTTTTCCTTAATAGAATCAAAAGCGTCTCAAATGAAAAATTAGTTGCTAATTAGTAGCTCCATGGGCAAGCATGAGCAGAAAAGAAACTTTTAAATATCTTATTTTCCTGAATAGTCACAAATGCGTTTCAAATGACTTTGAAAAATTAGTTGCTAATTAGTTTCTCCATGGACAATGATCAGAGCAATCAAATTATAGAAGAAAAGTGACTTAAATATCTTATTTTGCTGAATAGATTGAAAAGCGTCTCAAATGACCTTGAAAAATTAGTTGCTAATTAGTTGCTCCATGGACAATGATCAGAAAAAAAAATTATACTAGAAAAGTGACTTATAAATAACTGGTTTTCCTTAATAGAATCAAAAGCGTCTCAAATGAAAAATTAGTTGCTAATTAGTAGCTCCATGGGCAAGCATGAGCAGAAAAGCTACTTTTAAATATCTTATTTTCCTGAATAGTCACAAATGCGTTTCAAATGACTTTGAAAAATTAGTTGCTAATTAGTTTCTCCATGGACAATGATCAGAGCAATCAAATTATAGAAGAAAAGTGACTTAAATATCTTATTTTGCTGAATAGATTGAAAAGCGTCTCAAATGACCTTGAAAAATTAGTTGCTAATTAGTTGCTCCATGGACAATGATCAGAAAAAAAAATTATACTAGAAAAGTGACTTATAAATAACTTGTTTTCCTTAATAGAATCAAAAGCGTCTCAAATGACTTGGAAAAATTAGTTGCTAATTAGTAGCTCCATGGCAAGCATGAGCAGAAAAGTGACTTTTAAATATCTTATTTTCCTGAATAGTCACAAATGCGTTTCAAATGACTTTGAAAAATTAGTTGCTAATTAGTTGCTGCATGGACAATGATCAGAGCAATCAAATTATAGAAGAAAAGTGACTTAAATATCTTGTTTTTTTAATAGACTCAAAAGCGTCTCAAATGACTTTGAAAAATTAATTGCTAATTAGTTGCTCCATGGACAATGATCAGAGCAATCAAACTATAGCATAAAAGTGACTTTTAAATGTCTTATTTTCCTGAATAGTCACAAATGCGTTTCAAATGACTTTGAAAAATTAGTTGCTAATTAGTTGCTCCATGGACAATGATCAGAGCAATCAAATTATAGAAGAAAAGTGACTTAAATATCTTGTTTTTTTAATAGACTCAAAAGCGTCTCAAATGACTTTGAAAAATTAATTGCTAATTAGTTGCTCCATAGACAATGATCAGAGCAAACAAACTATAGCATAAAAGTGACTTTTAAATGTCTTATTTTCCTGAATAGTCACTAAGGCGTTTCAAATGACTTTGAAAAATTAGTTGCTAATCAGTTGCTCCATAGACAATGATCAGAGCAATCAAATTATAACAGAAAAGTCCTACCTCTCGGAATTCTACAACAAATACAGGATGACCTGCTTTCTTCAAATCTTATACTTCAAAATATTTCAATTTATTGTAAAAGGAGAAATTTTAAAAAATAATAATTCTTGATAGCGGCAACTGTAACGCTACCGAAACTTTGGAAATAAAATATAAAAAAAACATTGTTTAATTTCTCATAAAAAAACAAACTTTACTCTGAATTGTATATCACATAATTTCATTTAAATTTTAATGATGATTAATTTGATTCATCGCAGCTGTCGAGACCGATGTATATGATTTAATTAGAATAATTAAAAAGATTGTTAATTTTGTATAGATTTAAGTGAATTTTAGTTGGTTGAATATTGGGTGATTTAAAGTATTTTTTTGTTGTTGTTACAGAAGAAGAAGCATACCACTGTATGGCCAGTTTGGTGGCGTCGAAGGAAAAAACATTCATCACGCAAACGAAGCTATTGTATGAAGTAACTTGGAAGACTGTTATGCAAATTTGCAAAAAGCACGTGGTAAGTTTTTTTAAAAATTATTTACTTAAATAATTGAAAATTTACTTCACTATAGTTTGAAAATAAAAGAAACTCAAAGTGGGAAAAGTCTATTTAAATAAAATTACCTTTACGCGATTAAAAATAATTTTTTTCTATTAATCTTTATTTTTTTTTTAAAGAATTTTCACCGTTCGTGAATATCAATATTTCTACTCAAAAAAATTCCAGAAATTGAATTTAATTCTACAATTAAACTATAAAATCCATTTTTATATTATTGATTATCTAATTCCGAAAAAAATGTGTATATACCTACCTCATTTTTATGATCGCTTAAATTCATTAACTCGTAACCATATAGAATGATCGAAATTTGGTGGTGGACCTTCAAATAATCGGAAAACAAAGGCTTGGATTGCCTTCTCGTAACCTTGACCTGTAAAAAAAAGCGAAACCTGTTTATCGAAGCTTGTTCAATAATCGAGAGTGATCGCATGCAGGAGGAAAGACTGGAATTTATTTAATAAAAAAATTTCATACCCTGTCATTATACAGGACGGTCAATTTTTATTGATTTAATTTGATTTCATTATTTAGTCTCTATTTCTAATAGGCCAGTCCTGAAAACTGGAATATCTCGAAAAACAGCATAAATAAAAACAAGTTATCACACAGGATGTTGCATTTTATTTTTTTTCTCCGAATCCATTGGTTCTAGGAATAAACTTCAAAACTTCCTTTGAATTACCCAAACTACCTTGGATTACCCAAAACTTCCTTTGGATTACCCAAACTACCTTGGATTGCCCAAAACTTCCGTTGGACTGCTCAAACTACCTTGGATTACCCAAAACTTCCTTTGGATTTCCCAAACTACCTTGAATTATCCAAAACTACCTTGAATCACCCAAAACTTCCTTTGGATTACCAAAACTACCTTGAATTACCCAAAACTACCTTGAATTACCCAAAACTTCCTTTTGATTACCCAAAATACCTTGGATTACCCAAAATTTCCTTTGGATTACCCAAACTACCTTGGATTGCCCAAAACTTCCTTTGGATTGCCCAAACTACCTTGGATTACCCAAACTACCTTGGATTACCCAAAACTTCCTTTGGATTACCCAAACTACCTTGAATTACCCAAAACTACCTTGAATTACCCAAAACTTCCTTTGGATTACCTAAACTACCTTGAATTCCCAAAACTACCTTGAATTACCCAAAACTTCCTTTGGATTACCTAAACTACCTTGAATTACCCAAAACTACCTTGAATTACCCAAAACTACCTTGAATTACCCAAAACTTCCTTTGGATTACCTAAACTACCTTGAATTACCCAAAACTACCTTGAATTACCCAAAACTTTCTTTGGATTACCCAAACTACCTTGGATTACCCAAAATTTCCTTTGGATTACCGCTAGATCACCTAGTACGAAAATTATCTCAGTGGCCAACTCCTCGCATTAAATAGATATATCTACATTCTACATACAATGAGTTAAATGTTTTCTCAGACGAAAAAATATTAAAATCTGACGACGAGGCCAGATCGGTCGCGGTCGATGTTTTGTATATCTAAAAACCAGTCAGCGAGCGGAAAAAAAATCGTTGGAAATCTTCCAAAACGCAGGAAATACCGACAAATAATCTCGAATACAAATTATAATTTTACCTTCTGATTACTTTACATACACAAACATTGATAGCTCTTAAGTACTTTTTTTTATTTCGATGTAAACTATGGTATATAAATCAAACGGATTCGAAAATTTATTGCAGCCGATACAGGGAGAACAAACAAAAACGATACGAGCGTGCTAGTATTTGAATATTATTTTTTTATAGAGCTGAATCGTTGTTCCTTTATAAAATCGAAATTCAATCAAATGTACGGATGAGGTCCGCAACTGTGTTTAATGGAATATAAAGGGTGATTGATTAGTGTGATAAAGCTCAGTAGGTCTGTTATCATAAAAGATACCCAAAAAAGTTATGCATAAAAATTGTAAATAGCCTTAAACTTCATATTTCGAAATTAGTTACCTTCTGAAAATCTAAGGTTGATAAGTTCGATTTTTCGAAAATTTTTACACTTCACTTTCGGGTAACCCTGTATACCAAATATCATAGATACGATTCTCCTGATTTTTTTCCATATTCTTTAAATATCTGAGTGTGTGAATTTCATATTTCAGCTGAAAATTCATATTATTACCAGATTTTTTTATTATTCCTACCTACCGCACTTTTTCAAAATTTAAAAAATTCAAAATCGATTGGTCATCACGTATTACCCCATTTTCGAATTTTCTAAATCGGTACTAATTTTTTTCCGACACTTTTATATATGGAAATCCACTAATTCGACCCCGTAGATTTTCGAAAATAATTATAAAATCTGAAAATCTGAGGTTGATAAGTTCGATTTTTCGAAAATTTGTATACTTCACTTTCGTGTAACCCTGTATACCAAATATCATAGATACGATTCTCCTGATTTTTTTTCATAGTCTTTAAATATCTGAGAGTGTGGATTTCAAATTTCAGCTGAAAATTCCTATTATTATGGACTATTTTTTTATTATTCTTTCTACCTATTTGCACTTTTTCAAAATTTAAAAAATTCAAAATCGATACGATGTCTTTTTTTGACACTTTTTTATTTGGAAATCCACTAACTCGACCCCTTAGTTTCCCAAAATGACCATTAAAACTTTCTAGTCTTTAATAAAAAAATTTCTTTTTCCAAAAAATTGGTACTCTTCACTTTCGGATACACCTGTATACAAAATATCATAGATACGTCTTCGCTGATTTTTTTCCATTTTGTTTGATTATTTGAGAGAGTGGATTTCAAATTTCAGCTTAAAATGTCCTTTATTATGGACTGTATGATTTTTTGACTTCGAACGTGTACTATTGGTCATCACGTATATCCATTTTCGAATTTTCTAAATCGGTACTAATTTTTTTCCGACACTTTTATATATGGAAATCCACTAATTCGACCCCGTAGATTTTCGAAAATAATTGTAAAATCTGAAAATCTAAGGTTGATAAGTTCGATTATTCGAAAATTTTTATACTTCCCTTTCGGGTAACCCTGTATACCAAATATCATAGATACGATTCTCCTGATTTTTTTCCATTTTCTTCAAATATCTCAGTGTGTGAATTTCATATTTCAGCTGAAAATTCCCATTATTATGGACTCTACCAGATTTTTTGATTATTCCTACCTACCGCACTTTTTCAAAATTTAAAAAATTCAAAATCGATACGAAGTCTTTTTTTCGACACTTTTTTATATGGAAATCCATTAACTCGACCCCGTAGTTTCCGAAAATGACCATTAAAAATTTCTAGTCTTTAATAAAAAAAATTTATTTTTCCAAAAAATGGGTACTCTTCACTTTCGGATACCCCTGTATACAAAATATCATAGATACGTCTTCGCTGATTTTTTTCCATTTTGTTTGATTATTTGAGAGAGTGGATTTCAAATTTCAGCTTAAAATGTCCTTTATTATGGACTGTATGATTTTTTGACTTCGAACGTGTACTATTGGTCATCACGTATATCCATTTTCGAATTTTCTAAATCGGTTCTAATTTTTTTCCGACACTTTTATTTATGGAAATCCACTAATTCGACCCCGTAGATTTTCGAAAATAATTATAAAATCTGAAAATCTAAGGTTGATAAGTTCGATTTTTCGAAAATTTTTATACTTCACTTTCGGATACCCCTGTATACCAAATATCATAGATACGATTCTCCTGATTTTTTTCCATTTTTTTTAAATATCTCATTGTGTGAATTTCATATTTCAGCTGGAAATTCCTATTATTATGGACTCTACCAGATTTTTTTACCATTCTTTCTACCGCACTTTTTCAAAATTTAAAAAATTCAAAATCGATACGAAGTCTCTTTTTCGAAACTTTTTTATATGGAAATCCACTAACTCGACCCCGTATTTTCCGAAAATGACCATTAAAACTTTCTAGTCTTTAATAAAAAAAATTATTTTTCCAAAAAATTGGTACTCTTCACTTTCGGATACCCCTGTATACAAAATATCATAGATACGTCTTCGCTGATTTTTTTCCATATTGTTTGATTATCTGAGAGAATGGATTTCAAATTTCACCTTAAAATGGCCTTTATTATGGACTGTGTGATTTTTTTACTTAGAACGTGTACTATTGGTCATCACGTATTACCCCATTTTCGAATTTTCTAAATCGGTACTAATTTTTTTCCGACACTTTCATTCATGGAAACCCACTAATTCGACCCCGTAGATTTTCGAAAATAATTATATAATTTGAAAATCTAAGGTTGATAAGTTCGATTTTTCGAAAATTTTTATACTTTACTTTCGGGTAACCCTGTATACCAAATATCATAGATACGATTCTACTGATTTTTTTCCATTTTCTTTAAATATCGCGGTGTGTGAATTTCATATTTCAGCTGAAAATTCCTATTATTATGGACTCTACCAGATTTTTTTATTATTCCTACCTACCGCACTTTTTCAAAATTTAAAAAATTCAAAATCGATACGAAGTCTTTTTTTCGACACTTTTTTATATGGAAATCCACTAACTCGACCCCGTAGTTTCCGAAAATGGCCATTAAAACTTTCTAGTCCTTAATAAAAAAAATTATTTTTCCAAAAAATTGGTACTCTTCACTTTCGGATATCCCTGTATACAAAATATCATAGATACGTCTTCGCTGATTTTTTTCCATATTGTTTGATTATCTGAGAGAATGGATTTGAAATTTCACCTTAAAACGGCCTTTATTATGGACTGTATGATTTTTTTACTTAGAACGTATTGGTCATCACGTATTACCCCATTTTCGAATTTTCTAATTCGGTACTAATTTTTTATGAGCGACGAAAAAAAATTGTTCGAAGCGATGTGGCGGTTAACGAGAAAACTAACTTTAAAATTGTGACAAATTTTTAGTAAATTTCTAGGTTAAGTGTAGTAACTTTTAAAAAAACATCGAATCATAGATATAAATGGTACTATATCCACTATCGTGTTAATACAAAGTCACCTCAATTAAAGAGGATGTGGGAGGGATTAAAAGAAAAAGGATGTCGTTTGTCATGCAATTTATCTGGAAGCTTTAATACACTTATATTCGTGTAAAGTGGACGGTTGTTTACAAAGGCGGATCGCATATAAACACACTATATATTCCTGTGTAGGTAGGTATGTCTTGAAAATTCGAATAATCACTGAGTTTATTAATTTATCGATATACCCACGATATCCGACATTTTCTTCTAAAAACGAATTGGAAACTTTCTTTAAATATTCCACACGTGTGATTTTCGATGTGGGATGTCATTTTCGTACATAAAAAAAAACTAGCTGCTAGAAACGTGATATTCTGCAAATTTATTTATTCACCAGTGAATCATAATTGATTTTTTTTTCATTCTAATTGCAGCAGTGTCGTCCCGTATGTGGAATTTATATTTCTTCTTGTAATTACTAAATTAGATTTAAGTATAAGGTTGCTAATGAATTGTTCATATTTTTACAACGAGTGTCTTAAAACTGAAAACAAATTTTGTTTTTTGATAAAATCATTCTTTCGCCTTCAAATAGTGTCATGAAATTTTCGAAAAAACGAATTTTCAACATAAAAAGTCTTGTAAATACCACAAAATTATCAATTTTGAATTGAAATTTTAGGAGAGTATACCCAAAAAGCAAACTGTTTTTACATGTACTTTCTTATCGAAAATGATTAGTAAGGGGTAAAAATGACTCAAAAAATGTTTTTTTTGTATTAATCATTTTTTCCCCTTCAAATAAAGTCATGAAATGTTCGAAAATCCACGTTTCAAAACAAAAGATGCTCATAACTCGACAAATAGGAAAGATAGAACGTTCTAGTCTTCACCAATCGATAGAGGGGACAATTTTACATATTTAAGTGAATTTTGAGTCCATATTTCCAAGTATTATGGGAGTTAGAAAAAATTAATTTGTATCGCAAAATATTTCCATACCTACCCCCTTTGTTCTAAATTTTCGACAAAAAAATTATAAAAAATGCTAAAAATTCGCAAAGAGGGGTTTTTTTGGCCAAAAAATCGACTGGCACAATCAGTTTTGTGATAAAATCATTATTTCGCCTTCAAATAGAGTCATGAAATTTTCGAAAATCCACTTTTCAAAACAAAAAATACTCATAACTCGACAAATAGAAAAGATAGAACGTTATAGTCTTCACCAATCGATAGAGGGGACAATTTTACATATGTTAGTGAATTTTGAGTCCATATTTCCAAGGATTATGGGAGTTAGAAAAAATCAATTTGTATCGCAAAATATTTCCATACCTACCCCCTTTGTTCTAAATTTTCGACAAAAAAATTATAAAAAATGCTAAAAATTCGTAAAGAGGGGTTTTTTTGGCCAAAAAATCGACTGGCACAATCAGTTTTGTGATAACATCATTATTTCGCCTTCAAATAGAGTCATGAAATTTTCGAAAATCCACTTTTCAAAACAAAAAATACTCATAACTCGACAAATAGGGAAGATAGAACGTTCTAGTCTTCACCAATCGATAGAGGGGACAATTTTACATATGTTAGTGAATTTTGAGTCCATATTTCCAAGGATTATGGGAGTTAGAAAAAATCAATTTGTATCGCAAAATATTTCCATAGCTACCCCCTTTGTTCTAAATTTTCGACAAAAAAATTATAAAAAATGCTAAAAATTCGTAAAGAGGGTTTTTTTTGGCCAAAAAATCGACTGGCACAATCAGTTTTGTGATAACATCATTATTTCGCCTTCAAATAGAGTCATGAAATTTTCGAAAATCCACTTTTCAAAACAAAAAATACTCATAACTCGACAAATAGGGAAGATAGAACGTTCTAGTCTTCACCAATCGATAGAGGGGACAATTTTACATATGTTAGTGAATTTTGAGTCCATATTTCCAAGGATTATGGGAGTTAGAAAAAATCAATTTGTATCGCAAAATATTTCCATAGCTACCCCCTTTGTTCTAAATTTTCGACAAAAAAATTATAAAAAATGCTAAAAATTCGTAAAGAGGGGTTTTTTTGGCCAAAAAATCGACTGGCACAATCAGTTTTGTGATAACATCATTATTTCGCCTTCAAATAGAGTCATGAAATTTTCGAAAATCCACTTTTCAAAACAAAAAATACTCATAACTCGACAAATAGGGAAGATACAACGTTCTAGTCTTCACCAATCGATAGAGGGGACAATTTTACATATTTTAGTGAATTTTGAGTCCATATTTCCAAGGATTATGGGAGTTAGAAAAAATCAATTTGTATCGCAAAATATTTCCATAGCTACCCAGTTTGTTCTAAATTTTCGACAAAAAAATTATAAAAAATGCTAAAAATTCGTAAAGAGGGGTTTTTTTGGCCAAAAAATCGACTGGCACAATCTGTTTTGTGATAACATCATTATTTCGCCTTCAAATAGAGTCATGAAATTTTCGAAAATCCACTTTTCAAAACAAAAAATACTCATAACTCGACAAATAGGGAAGATAGAACGTTCTAGTCTTCACCAATCGATAGAGGGGACAATTTTACATATTTTAGTGAATTTTGAGTCCATATTTTCAAGGATTATGGGAGTTAGAAAAAATCAATTTGTATCGCAAAATATTTCCATAGCTACCCCCTTTGTTCTAAATTTTAGACAAAAAAATTATAAAAAATGCTAAAAATTCGTAAAGAGGGGTTTTTTGGACCGGAAAATCGACTGGCATAATCAGTTTTTTGATAAAATCATTATTTCGCCTTCAAATAGAGTCATTAAATTTTCGAAAATCCACTTTTCAAAACAAAAAATACTCATAACTCGACAAATAGGGAAGATAGAACGTTCTAGTCTTCACCAATCGATAGAGGGGACAATTTTACATATTTTAGTGAATTTTGAGTCCATATTTCCAAGGATTATGGGAGTTAGAAAAAATCAATTTGTATCGCAAAATATTTCCATAGCTACCCCCTTTGTTCTAAATTTTCGACAAAAAAATTATAAAAAATGCTAAAAATTCGTAAAGAGGGGTTTTTTTGGCCAAAAAATCGACTGGCACAATCAGTTTTGTGATAACATCATTATTTCGCCTTCAAATAGAGTCATGAAATTTTCGAAAATCCACTTTTCAAAACAAAAAATACTCATAACTCGACAAATAGGGAAGATAGAACGTTCTAGTCTTCACCAATCGATAGAGGGGACAATTTTACATATGTTAGTGAATTTTGAGTCCATATTTCCAAGGATTATGGGAGTTAGAAAAAATCAATTTGTATCGCAAAATATTTCCATAGCTACCCCCTTTGTTCTAAATTTTAGACAAAAAAATTATAAAAAATGCTAAAAATTCGTAAAGAGGGGTTTTTTGGCCAAAAAATCGACTGGCACAATCAGTTTTGTGATAACATCATTATTTCGCCTTCAAATAGAGTCATGAAATTTTCGAAAATCCACTTTTCAAAACAAAAAATACTCATAACTCGACAAATAGGGAAGATAGAACGTTCTAGTCTTCACCAATCGATAGAGGGGACAATTTTACATATTTTAGTGAATTTTGAGTCCATATTTCAAAGGATTATGGGAGTTAGAAAAAATCAATTTGTATCGCAAAATATTTCCATAGCTACCCCCTTTGTTCTAAATTTTCGACAAAAAAATTATAAAAAATGCTAAAAATTCGTAAAGAGGGGTTTTTTTGGCCAAAAAATCGACTGGCACAATCAGTTTTGTGATAACATCATTATTTCGCCTTCAAATAGAGTCATGAAATTTTCGAAAATCCACTTTTCAAAACAAAAAATACTCATAACTCGACAAATAGGGAAGATAGAACGTTCTAGTCTTCACCAATCGATAGAGGGGACAATTTTACATATGTTAGTGAATTTTGAGTCCATATTTCCAAGGATTATGGGAGTTAGAAAAAATCAATTTGTATCGCAAAATATTTCCATACCTACCCCCTTTGTTCTAAATTTTCGACAAAAAAATTATAAAAAATGCTAAAAATTCGCAAAGAGGGGTTTTTTTGGCCAAAAAATCGACTGGCACAATCAGTTTTGTGATAAAATCATTATTTCGCCTTCAAATAGAGTCATGAAATTTTCGAAAATCCACTTTTCAAAACAAAAAATACTCATAACTCGACAAATAGGGAAGATAGAACGTTCTAGTCTTCACCAATCGATAGAGGGGACAATTTTACATATTTTAGTGAATTTTGAGTCCATATTTCCAAGGATTATGGGAGTTAGAAAAAATCAATTTGTATCGCAAAATATTTCCATAGCTACCCCTTTTGTTCTAAATTTTCGACAAAAAAATTATAAAAAATGCTAAAAATTCGTAAAGAGGGGTTTTTTTGGCCAAAAAATCGACTGGCACAATCAGTTTTGTGATAACATCATTATTTCGCCTTCAAATAGAGTCATGAAATTTTCGAAAATCCACTTTTCAAAACAAAAAATACTTATAACTCGACAAATAGGGAAGATAGAACGTTCTAGTCTTCACCAATCGATAGAGGGGACAATTTTACATATTTTAGTGAATTTTGAGTCCATATTTCCAAGGATTATGGGAGTTAGAAAAAATCAATTTGTATCGCAAAATATTTCCATAGCTACCCCCTTTGTTCTAAATTTTCGACAAAAAAATTATAAAAAATGCTAAAAATTCGTAAAGAGGGTTTTTTTTGGCCAAAAAATCGACTGGCACAATCAGTTTTGTGATAACATCATTATTTCGCCTTCAAATAGAGTCATGAAATTTTCGAAAATCCACTTTTCAAAACAAAAAATACTCATAACTCGACAAATAGGGAAGATAGAACGTTCTAGTCTTCACCAATCGATAGAGGGGACAATTTTACATATGTTAGTGAATTTTGAGTCCATATTTCCAAGGATTATGGGAGTTAGAAAAAATCAATTTGTATCGCAAAATATTTCCATAGCTACCCCCTTTGTTCTAAATTTTAGACAAAAAAATTATAAAAAATGCTAAAAATTCGTAAAGAGGGGTTTTTTGGCCAAAAAATCGACTGGCACAATCAGTTTTGTGATAACATCATTATTTCGCCTTCAAATAGAGTCATGAAATTTTCGAAAATCCACTTTTCAAAACAAAAAATACTCATAACTCGACAAATAGGGAAGATAGAACGTTCTAGTCTTCACCAATCGATAGAGGGGACAATTTTACATATTTTAGTGAATTTTGAGTCCATATTTCCAAGGATTATGGGAGTTAGAAAAAATCAATTTGTATCGCAAAATATTTCCATAGCTACCCCCTTTGTTCTAAATTTTAGACAAAAAAATTATAAAAAATGCTAAAAATTCGTAAAGAGGGGTTTTTTTGGCCAAAAAATCGACTGGCACAATCAGTTTTGTGATAACATCATTATTTCGCCTTCAAATAGAGTCATGAAATTTTCGAAAATCCACTTTTCAAAACAAAAAATACTCATAACTCGACAAATAGGGAAGATAGAACGTTCTAGTCTTCACCAATCGATAGAGGGGACAATTTTACATATTTTAGTGAATTTTGAGTCCATATTTCCAAGGATTATGGGAGTTAGAAAAAATCAATTTGTATCGCAAAATATTTCCATGGCTACCCCCTTTGTTCTAAATTTTAGACAAAAAAATTATAAAAAATGCTAAAAATTCGTAAAGAGGGGTTTTTTTGGCCAAAAAATCGACTGGCACAATCAGTTTTGTGATAACATCATTATTTCGCCTTCAAATAGAGTCATGAAATTTTCGAAAATCCACTTTTCAAAACAAAAAATACTCATAACTCGACAAATAGGGAAGATAGAACGTTCTATTCTTCACCAATCGATAGAGGGGACAATTTTACATATTTTAGTGAATTTTGAGTCCATATTTCCAAGGATTATGGGAGTTAGAAAAAATCAATTTGTATCGCAAAATATTTCCATAGCTACCCAGTTTGTTCTAAATTTTCGACAAAAAAATTATAAAAAATGCTAAAAATTCGTAAAGAGGGGTTTTTTTGGCCAAAAAATCGACTGGCACAATCTGTTTTGTGATAACATCATTATTTCGCCTTCAAATAGAGTCATGAAATTTTCGAAAATCCACTTTTCAAAACAAAAAATACTCATAACTCGACAAATAGGGAAGATAGAACGTTCTAGTCTTCACCAATCGATAGAGGGGACAATTTTACATATTTTAGTGAATTTTGAGTCCATATTTTCAAGGATTATGGGAGTTAGAAAAAATCAATTTGTATCGCAAAATATTTCCATAGCTACCCCCTTTGTTCTAAATTTTAGACAAAAAAATTATAAAAAATGCTAAAAATTCGTAAAGAGGGGTTTTTTGGACCGGAAAATCGACTGGCATAATCAGTTTTTTGATAAAATCATTATTTCGCCTTCAAATAGAGTCATTAAATTTTCGAAAATCCACTTTTCAAAACAAAAAATACTCATAACTCGACAAATAGGGAAGATAGAACGTTCTAGTCTTCACCAATCGATAGAGGGGACAATTTTACATATTTTAGTGAATTTTGAGTCCATATTTCCAAGGATTATGGGAGTTAGAAAAAATCAATTTGTATCGCAAAATATTTCCATAGCATAGCAAATTTTAGACAAAAAAATTATAAAAAATGCTAAAAATTCGTAAAGAGGGGTTTTTTTGGCCAAAAAATCGACTGGCACAATCAGTTTTGTGATAACATCAAGAATAATGAAAAATAATAAATTTTCGATTAATCGATTATTTTCGATTAATTGATTATTTTCGATTAATCGATTATTTTCGATTAATCGATTATTTTCGATTAATCGATTTTTTTCGATCAATCGATTTTTTTCGATTAATCGATTTTTTTCGATTAATCGATTATTTTCGATTAATCGCTTATTTTCGATTAATCGATTATTTTCGATTAATCTATTATTTTCGCTTAATCGATTTTTTTTTATTAATCGATTTTTTTCGATTAATCGATTTTTTTCGATTAATCGATTATTTTCGATTAATCGATTAATCGATTATTTTCGATTAATCGATTAATCGATTATTTTAGATTAATCGAATATTTTCGATTAATCGATTATTTTCGATTAATCGATTATTTCGATTAATCAATTATTCGATTAACATCGATTAATCGATTAATTGAAAATAATCGATTATTTTATATAATTGATAATCGATTATGTTTTTTGATAATCGCCCAGCCCTAATTTTGAGTCGATATTGCCAAGGATTATGGGAGTTAGAAAAAAGCAATTTGATTCGCAAAATATTTCCATACCTACCCCTACAATCAGTTTTGTGATAAAATCATTATTTCTCCTTCAAATGGAGTCATGAAATTTTCGAAAATCCACTTTTCAAAACAAAAGATGCTCATAACTCGACTAATTGGAGAGATAGAACGTTCTAGTCTTAAGTAAGTTTAGAATTTTAAGTATATATTTCCAAACATTAAGGGAGATTGCTAAGAGCAATTTAAATCGCGAAGTTTTTTCCTAAATTTTTGCAGAAAATTGCCCGTATAAATGGGTCTTTCCTATAAAAATTTCCTCAGCCAATCCCTTCCGATATATAACCCCTAAAAGGTGCTGACTAAAATTGCGTTTTTTCATTTATTTTTTCTAATTTAAGTAAAGAAGGAAACTTGAAACTTTGTAAATTCCGGTATTTTTTCAAAATTCCTGTTACATTATAAAGGGGTGAAATTATCAACTCTAACTTTATTTAATATCAAATCCGTTCTTATAGATTGAATTTTGTGAAATAAAAGTATTATTTGTTGTCTTGAAAAACCTTTTTTACTTTTTCCTAGAACCAATAGATTCGAAGAGAAAAAAATAAAATACAATATCCTGTAGGATAATTGAAAAATACTAATTTTTCGAAAGATCCCAGAATATATATCGGATCTTTAACAATTACAGTTCCGTCTATTATTTTTAAGTACGTATATTGTCACCTCGATTGTCACTTTGGCTGGCAGCCAACAAATTTTTTAATAAGTAATTAGTACCTCTAAAAATTCTAAGGTAATTCGAAGAAAATTGATACCTGGAATTTAGAGGAGTCACAGTGAAAATCCCAGATTATTTTATTTAAATTCATCCAATGACTTGACAACTTTTTATGGCTCCTTAATATAGTTATTATAATAGGATTTAGATAAATGAATCGAAAGCAATTATTCATACACGAGTGAATGTTTACAAAAAGTGTGTCAATTTAGATATTTCGGTATATTTATAAGTTGAATTTAAAGAATGGTGAAACGTTATAAAAAAAGCTAAAGACAAATTCCATACATCGAAGTACTCATATTGACTGCCTTGGCAAAATACGTCCGCTATCCAAGAACTAACCGCGCTCGACTCTGCTTAACTGTAATCAGATGCGTTCCAATACAGAGCTTAGTCGACGCCCCGTTGTACAGGGTTGGGTAGGCAAATAAAAGAATTATAATGTAAATCGTTTTAAAATTCTGGAGTTTTAGTTGCCCACCCGCTAAGGCATGTTAAATTAGGTTTTATTACTCTCTGTCTATTTCAAACAGACTGTAGGAAACTGTATGAATAATTTTTTGTTGCAGAAATCTGCAGCTGTTCACCTCCAACGGCATTGCACTTCAAATAGATCGGAAAGGATCTACATGGATTGGATCTGGTGGATATTCCAAGGATTGCCATTTCAACACCTGGTTAGAGTGATGGATTGTTTCTTTCACGAAGGCATTAAGGTAATTGTACACGAGTGTTGCAAAATTAATATTTATTTAAAAAAAAACTCTGAAACAGGTGCTGTATCGAACTGCCATGGCTATATTAATCCTATTCCAAAAATTCTCGACGCCGTCGTCGTCGGAATGGCTTGCGGAGATCCAAAAGAACGGCGTCGATAGCGCTTTAACGAAATTCTGTAAGGAATGTCCAGTGTCGCCGCAAAAGGTGTTGAAAGTAGCGTTCGGCATTAGGGGGTTGAGTTCCTCGTATATATCGAGGGTGTTTTTGAAGACTGAAATGATTTTAAGGAGTAAGCACGTCGTTAACGGTTCCAGGCAGTTGTTTAGGTCGAGATCGAGTGAAAATTTACCGAATAGTCAAAGTCAGAATAATATTCAGATGGTTTCGCATACGCTCACTATTAGAGAGGTGAGTTTTTTATTATTTGTTTCCTATGATTCACTTTTATATACAGTATGCGCCAAAATAAATTGTACCGAAAATGAAAAAAAAAAAATTAGAAATTCGTAAAACAGAGTTTTTTGGGATCATGAATCGCGACTGGTGGACTCAGTTTTTTGATAAAATCATTCTTTCACCTTCAAATGGTGTCAAAAACGCATTTTCAGTATTGTAAATACCACAAAACCAGGAATGTTGGATTGAATTTTTGGGAGAGTTCTCTCAAAAGACCTCTTTACTGGGAAAAACATTTACAAGATCATAACTTGAAGGGTTTCCGTTTTATGAATAGTTAATGTGAAAGTAGTGAAAATATTCGAAAATCAAAAAGTACCCATAACTAGGCTTGCCAGACCTCAGGGTTTTCAGGCAAAATCCCGGTTTAACCCGGTCGGTTTACTTATAACGTCCCGGTTAAATTTAAATTTGATTATAGATTATAGATGACCAAAAAGGTCTAAAAATAACTAACCGTGAAGGAGCTCTACTTGTGGTTTGTCCACGGACAGCTTGCGCTGTTTAACAATGCCATACTGGAAATGGAAAAAGATAACGCTATAGTTGCTGACTGAAGCTCATAAAGCTCTCAAAATAAACCTGACAGAAACTTTATCCCTATGGGAGCAAAGAACATCTAGAGGAATCTAGATGAGCAAGTCCTTAACAGTGTGAAAGAAGAATTTGATGGCTTTTATGAAAGATGCATTGCATACTAATACCCCTGGGAGAATAGTTTTGGAAACGTTGAACAGTTTTCAACAAATGCTGTTAATTGGAAAAACGCCGAAACTTCTGCTAAAATTATTAATAGCAGTCTTCTTGATGTACCCGATATGAAAATAAACAACGATCAGCTGTTTGACGAAATTGTGCTTGCTAAGGAGTATTTGCCGTCATAATGGGAACAGTGGAAGCAAGAAGAGACTACCAGAGATGTGATTATTTAAAGTGAAGAAAAATGGCTCAGGCTGTTTGGTCACTTCAAGGAGAATCACATAGCAGCCCCCAATCTGATCAAGATTGCTTACCTGGGACAACAGCACCAGTTGAAAGAGTGTTTGGACTGATGGACTGATGATAGGGGTTTGATGAAGGAATCTACGGTTAAAGGCTTGATGACATGTAAAATTAATATCGGATTAGTTTGTGAGGGTTTTTACAACATGATTAAAACCAAAAAAGACTCTAAAAAAAAGTCCGAGCCAACGAAAAGTACATGTGAATATTGTTCAAATTTTTATCCCTCATGCAAAGTGTTTCTTCTTACTTAAGTGTCATTTATTATTACCCCTGGTTTAAGTAACCATTTATTCATAGCATTGAGAATAAACTACCCTCTAAAAACCCGCCAAGGGTGTGTATTCTTGAATACCCTCGACGCTGGGGGAGGGGGGCATTCTTCTTGTGTCCCGGTTGAACATTTCAGAAATATGGCAAGCCTACCCATAACTCGACTAATTGAACAGTTAAAACGTTGTAATGACCACCAATCGATTCGGGGGAAAAATTTTACCCATAGAAGTGAATTTTGAATCAATATTTACAAGGATTAAGTGAAAGATTTTTTTGGGATGGGGAATTGACTGGCGGACCCAGTTTTTTGATAAAATCAGTAATTTACATAAAAATAGTGTGAATTTTTGTTGTGAGAACTAATTTAAAGAAATTTCACCACAGGTACTATGGGTATTTTGGTGCGTACTGTATTTGGATTTTTTTAGTAGAGAAAGTTTGATAGGTAAATTAAATACGTTTATTTCATATCGTTTTTGAGATTTTATTGTGTTTTCGAAGTAATTTTTTTGTTGTGTAGCTCTCAAAAATTAAAAAGTTGACAAAATATTTTAATTTTCATAGATACGATTTCAAAACCAATGAAAATTGTGTCGTTATTAAAAAGTCAAAACTGAACAAATTTACAATACCAGGTGATTCATAAGTGCGATAAAATCCAATATCTTGTAAATCCTCGAAGATATTCGAATAAAATTTTCTATGATCAGATCAAAGTTAATTTTTTTTTAAATGGGACACCCTGTATTTTGTTTAAAATTTGAATTCTGCTTGACTTCGCTATTGCATTGATATATGGTTTTGATAGGTTATACAGTGTATTTAAAAAGTTCTGACCACCTGTTCCTGAAAATCGTACCGAGTTCAACGCTTCATATACTATAAACTGCACAATTTGAAATTAATATGTTACAGCCATCTTCATAATTTATTATATATAAGAAACCTTGTACAGGGCGAGTCCAAACTCCAATACATCGGTTTCCAATTTTTTTTAAAATTTATTTTATATCGGTAAATGAAAGTTTCTTTACTTTATTTCAATTTTGATCAAATCTTCCCTATACCCAAACTGAATAGTGATATCTTCTAATTATATTGGACTTTATCGCACTAATGAATCACCCTGTATATATGACGGAATTTCAATAATTCGGAATGAGTTAGAAGAAAAATTTTCCCACTTTTTTTTCAAATAAAAACTCAAACTGAAAAATTAACCATGCATTGAACATAAGAAGTGTCCAAAATATTTCAAAATGCATTTTAATACTATTAATTTTTTGCTTCTTGGTGAATGGTTCAATTATTGTACATATATGTTTTCCAATTTATTTCCTTAGAATCAAACTTTTGTACAGTTTAGAACGTTTTAACCTCTTAACATTTATTCTTCTTTTTTTTTTACACAAGTCTCGCGTCTTGTGACTAATATTTTCTATATATGTAGGTGATAGTGAACAAACAAAAACTACACGGTTTCTTCTTTTTCATTTGTAAATGCGACATAGATTTGTACTATTGTTGTTTTGTATTGATTTAATGATCCTTTTTATTATAAACAAACAGATATAGCTTTTAAAATACCTAAAGCCTGGTCCACATCAAACCAACAAAACAGCAACACAATGTTTCCCAACATTTTTCAAACAAAATCAAAACATTTTGCTGTTGACAATTTTTTTCTGTTTTCAAAAACTTGCAGTTTTGTTGTGTTGGTGTTTTCGTTTCGACGGTTTGGTGTGGACCCGGCCTAAGCAATTAAAACAATGTCGAAGAAAGCACCAACTTAAAATTAAATTAACTCAAACACGATCAAAATAACTATAAGAACCACGCGTTGGTTGATTCATCAGGCCGTGACGTCACGTGGACTTGTCGACGATGAAAAAGATGAAATTGTGTATAATATTGCTTCGTTTAATTTACGTTATCCAAAATTCTCAAAAAAGTCTGTATCGGCTGTACGGTTAACCGCATCGTGTATATCCGGCTTAATAATTTTTTTTAAAAGTTGGTATGGCCAAATTAGACTTTTTTGGGTAGACTTTTATTTATTTTTATTTTTAATATAAACAAAATTCGTATTCGTGGACTAGCGACGTTTTGTTTAAATTTTCAGAAAATGTCGGAAGAGATGTACAATGAAATGGTATTGTATTCGATTTTTATAAATTGAGAATGTGACAATGTTTGTGTTACTGTGTGGACATAATCATTGCTATTTTTTATTTTATTTTTCTAATTGCTTATCTGCCGCTTGTGATCTTAGCTCCAATCAAAATAATTATAAAATAAAAATTTTTAATTGTTTATTTAACTTTTAAAGAAGTTTAAACTGTAATATTAATATTTTCATCAGACGCTCAAAACAAATATACACAGTTAACTTCCAATTAATCTTTTATATATGTACATTATCGTACAGGGTGGTACGTTATTGGGATTTTTTTGGTAAACATAATTTTTTGTCTCCTTTCGTTTATTTTCTAAAAATAGTAAATCACGTTTATGAGTTCATAAAATAGCTTTTATCAATTGCTGAGGTATTTAAAGATAAATAAATATCAAATCTCATTACGACCAAGCTTAAAATCTATATCTTTGCGTATACAGGTTTATGCAATAATGGAATGGAAGTTGAAGTTGAAATAAAAAAAATATCGAGCTATTCGTAATAATTAAAAATACATGTGCATGTCCAGTTTAAAGGTTCGCGCACACTAGACCGCTCCGGCCGGCAACGGACCGCGCCGCAACGGAACTTACTTAGTTCGTTGCAGTAACAGTTCTTTGATGTTGCAGAGGAATTTTTTTGAGAAGAATGTCACATGACAGTTGATTTTGACTGGCGCCAACTATGTTGTTATTTGCAACACTCGAAAGACAACCCCCGTATGCCATAATATAAAATAAAAATCGAAATTATCACGGTCAGAATAAATATGTAAATAGTGCGAACTGTGTTCAAATCAAATAAACCGGAATCTAAATATAGTTATGCCAATTAACATACCTTAATTTGCAACTTTTTACATTTAGTCGGTAAACACCACACATTTATTTAATCCAGTGGCGTGCTTAACGCAATTATCGGTTACATAATTCGAAAAAAAAATCTGTTGTTTCCGGTGATCCACTATCTATTAATCGACTTGAAAACAACCGATATATTAATTAAGAGAAAATGTTATTAGAACCGTCACCCAATACACCAGATATTATTCTATCAGATTTTTTTTTAAATTTGTAATGGGAAGATGAAATCCTTTCAAATATATTTCAATCAATGAATAATGGACGGTGCTATGACGTATTAACCCATAACATTATCTGTCTCTGTCTGCTTCTATTATACAGATACATGCAATGAGAAACGGAACATAGCTGTTTAAAGTATTTTCCGATCTAAATAGTCCACCAACAAAACATTTTTATAAATTCACTTCAATGAATATAAAGTATTTAGCTGGAAAGCCACTGTAAGAAACCCCGCCCCTTCTCCTTCCAAAATTTGTTACTTGTGTGCATTTGTATTGTTGCAGTTTTGTAAACATCCACATCTACGAAATTGTTGAATTATTCGATCAACTGTAGACTGTGAAGGCGCTGGTCGGTTTTCAAAAGCAACAACGAATAAATTTACTATTTCCCTAATCGATTGACCTCCAAAATACCACAATAAAATTTGAATTTTTTCCTGAAGGGTGTACATTTTGATTTCTCTACGAATTTATTTTATTTAGAAAAGTTATGGGCTTGCACAGTACTCTCAACTATCGACTGTTGTTTACTGACTGTCTGACGCTAATTAAGGACCGCCCACAGTTGAGAATTGTACGATATGTTGTAGGTGTCCAAATAAACGATTGTAATAATCGTGTTTTTAATCTGTTGAAGCTTGATGCTGGTCGACTAGTTCAAAAGCAGATTTGATACAATGCTTAAAACCCCTATGTTCCGTTTCTCATTGCATGTATCTGATTGTGACGTCAGACAGTATGATCGCAGTACAGCGCCCGTGGGATAAGAAACTTATCCCTTTAAAATATCCAATATCGCCTTGTCTACTCGTGTTTCTCCTTGTTTCTTTTGATTGGTGGTTAATTGTAACTTATTAGACTTTGTGTCTATTATGACAGAAGACAAATTTTACGATGGTAAACAATACGATCCGCAACCTACAGCTGAGCAAAATCATACTGCATGACGTCAGTCGATTTTACGCGATTTCGAGGTCGTTACAAATTATTTTAAATAGCGCTTTTTTTGTTATCGAGTGTTGTTTTGAGTTTTTTTTTTGGAATTGCGAGTTTTTGAATGATTTACGTCAAATCTGACTGAACTACTGAAAAAATTTGAAGGGAAACTGAAAAAGATAAAAATTCTCATATACCTACCAAGAAGCATCTAGCAAAATATAACTCAACTTATTCCCCATATTTGGCACTGCGTGATTTTATTTGTTTCCCAAGGGACAATTTAAAATTGTTGGAAAACTCAAACGAGTCGCTAATGATTTTATAATCTTTTTTTTTTAATGAATTTTCAGTTGGATATTTAGAGAACCTCGATGAATTTTATATGCTGCCATTGACGGATGTCTGTCGAATTATTTTGGGAAAATGTACGAAAATAAACGGCCAAAACACTTGAAAAACATTTTACATAAATCGATTAATTATATTGGATTTATCAACAACTCTGGAAGTTGTTTTAACACCGAGCGATGATTGGACACATTAATATTGTTATGGTTTCGCGGATATTTCAAAATTGTACTAAAAATTTCGTCCTACGACGTGTTGAAACCTATAAGGGGTTATTTAATTGCCTGATCTTCATTTATCGTATCATTTAATAAAAAAACTCAACAAATCTTATATAATAACCTCTATATTCCCTTTGATATGGCTCTGCTTGCTAAGACCGATTACTTGGTCTGTGTTTCCTGTCCATGGTTCTTGCAGGAAGGCAAGGTCGATTAATTCGTCCTTGAACCTTTTGCCAAGGATATAAGAAGCGGCCTTGGCGTGTTGTGAGTTTGCCTGTAAAAAAATTGAATGTGGCAGAGTGTAGAGTGCCACAGGCAAACATATATCTCCTCAATACTTGGAGAGATCAGTCGGTGGATCAATTAAGACGCCACCATCTGCTCCCTCCAATGATGAGGCTGCGGTTGGTGCCATTCACGAGGTTTGATCACCCTTCGCCACGGCCGATCCAGCTGTTTTTTTGAAGCTTGCTTCTTATTGCACGACATGGACTTTTGGGAAAGCTAGTGAACTCGTGAAACATGTGATGTTACGAAAAAGCGTTCGTCACGCGATGACTCATTCTTCGTCTCTTTCTCGGCCGCCCGCTGCGCTAACTCTCTCCCCTCTCTTCCTCAGCCGCCTTCTTCTTCTCTCTTTCGTAGGCTACACAGTGGCACGCCTCTCTCTCGCTCTCTATCTCTCTCATACACGCCGGCACGAGGGATTCCCAAACGGTCGGAAGAGAGAGAGAGAGTATCGCGCGTCTCTCTCTATAATTGCCAAATATGTTAAAATTTTTGAAATATGGTCAAAAATTGTCAAAAATTTTGAAAAATGGTCAATAATTGTCAAAAATGGTTAAAAACTGTCAAAATTTTGAAAAAATGGTTAATAATTGCCAAATATTTTCAAAAATTGTCAAAAATTTGGAAAAATGGTCAATAATTGTTAAAAACTATCAAAATTTTGAAAAAAAGGTAAGTGATTGTTAAAAATGGTCAAAATTTTTGAAAAATGGTCAATAATTGTCAGAATCTGTCAACAATTGCCAAAAATTGTTAAACATTTTTAAAAATGGTCAAAAATAGTCAATAATTGTTAAAATTTTGAAAAATGATCAAAAATTTACAATAATTGTCAAAATTTTTGAAAGTTGTCAAAAATGGTCAATAATTGTCAGAAACTGTCAAAAATGGTCAATAATTGTTAAAATTTTGAAAAGTAGTCAAAAATTGTTAAAATTTTGAAAAAATTGTCAATAATTATTAAAAAAATGTCAAAAATGGTCAATAATTGTTGAAAATTGTCAAAATATTTGAAAAATTGTCAAAAGTGGTCAATAATTGTCAGAAACTGTCAAAAATGGTCAATAATTGTAAACATTTTGAAAAATGGTCCAAAATTGTCAAAATTTTGAAAAAATGGTCAATAATTGTCAAAATTTTTGAAAAATGGTCAAAAATTTACGAAAAATGGTCATTCTATTGTACATAAGAAGCAAGCTGCTGTCGGCGGTCCGACGACCGCTCACATATTTTTTTGGTCCCTTTGTCGAGGCCTTGGTGGTCTTCGATTTCATACACTAGGTCCAGTCCCTATTGCTTGTTTTTTTGAAGAGACGTTAGCCGTCTTCATTTTGGAAAGACCAGCTATTGAAAAGCTGGTACCTTGACTACGTGCCGGCGGTACACTCCCCCTGTGCTAGTGTGGAGATTTTGTACTGCCCACTGCCGCAGGAGGTTTTCCACTCGGCCCCGGGCCATGGATTTTCTCGGATCTCTTCGAGGGACCCGGTTTTGTTGCCTGTTGGGAGGAGGACCTGGTTTTAGGGCCCAAAACCCAAGTATGGTTTAAAACCCACCCTCCAGCAAGGTCATAGATCCATCTTCAATGGCGAAGGTCCATGTTTGACCAGGGCCTGTAGTTGTAGAACAGTCCACTCCAAAATTAACAGACCGTGGTTCATTTTCCTCAGTCTAGTGAAGACCTGTTCAGAGGTTAGTCTACGAATGCCCTCGTCAGGTGACTCTTTTCTCTCCAAGGGATCCGTCTTCAATCGATAAAAGACATAAAAAGAGAATTCGCGGTGAGTTCTTAGGTCGATTCGTGTAAATGTTTTCATCATTGGAGAGGATTTTATTTCGAAAGGGGGTACAATTGACAGCGAAAAAAGTCAAATCAAATTATACTGAAATATTTTCTTATAAGTGATATCACTATAAAAAATAAACTTTTATAAAATATAAAATGTAAATTTCATCGTATCTTAATCTCCTGTATTAAACAATTTATTACGCTGAACTATTTATTGATTTTTATAAATTTTTGGATTAAGAAAAAAAGATAAGAAACGTCAATACGTCACTGTCTCTATTTGTATGCAGATAGAAAAAATTTCTACGTGAAATTTATATTATTATTCCAGATCACTATTAGATTAGAAACTATTCAAATTGAGCTAAGATCACTGTGTACATAATATACTAGTTGATGTTTAAATCATGAGCACTTACTAAAAATAACCCATTTTCATACTAACAGCTCTCGGAAATAAACTTTTTAATTGCATTTTTTGGAGAAAAATTTCCATTTTCCATACATATCATTGTCACCTCTACCACCGGAATGTTCAAATTTTAGTATACATGACCGAATTGAAATTTTTTGGACAGTAAATAACGAGATATAAGTCAAAATTTTACTGTCCACAAAGTTTTATAATCACTTTCGTTGACATTTCGTGATATATCTACAACAAAACAACATTTCCATATTTACCCAATCGTGTCGCGAATAAAATGACGATAACAATTCTAATTGTAAGTTAAACAATAAAAAATAATATCAATGAGGGTTAGATCTAGATTAAAAGAGGGTTGTATTGTAATTTAAGGACCGAAAAATTATCTTACAAGTATAGAATGTTGTCGTTTTCCATTTTTTTTAATCTAACAGTTTCTAGCGAAATTGAACGAAAATTCACACTATTTCTCCAATAGTCACACAATCTGACATTTTTTGCTGGAGACTGTTAAAAATATAAATGTCGAAATATTAGTTTTGTCGTTTTCCGTCAAACCCCACATTGTTGACGTTTATTATATTTTGTGTGTTTGTACCTTTTTGCTGCTAATAAATAAAAAGGGAGCTCACTCGCCAGGTCCTCGTACCCTTTCGATGGGCATCTATCCCATACAGAATATTAATTCTTGTATCCTAGGCCAACAGGACGTAAGTTTATTATACGAATCCCTTTCACTATAATTTGTTATATAAAATAGAAACTATTTTCGGTTAATATGTTTAGTTGCTGTTTTTAAATTAATAAGTGTCTAATTGGGTATGGATAAATTACATATGAACCCAAAATAGTATTTGTATATTACAGCGAAAGGGATTTGATTGTACAGATAAAAAAATTCATCCATGATAATTCAGTTTTAATTTTTTTTTCACTTCTTTTGTTCATACAAGATTATTTTTAACAATTAATTTTTTTAGACCCCCTCGTATTTGATCCTTGCAAAATGGTTTCCTTTTCCCCATCCAATATTTAGAGACGAAGAATTACATAGTCGATCCAGAAAAATGGTTGGTAAAATTTCCCTAATAGATTTTTCCACCCACTCACCTTTATACACTTTTTAATATTTAAGAAAATGACCTTGGAAAATCTATAACTCGTGTCAAAACGGCAAAAATTCTCTCGTTACTGTCACGCTTCCTTGAGGTCATTCTAGAAACTTGATAACATATTTTAGAGCCATTTGTTTAGTCTACTACCGATTGTACAGACTATACCAATTTAATTAAACTTCTCACTAATTTATCATATATCAAGCACTTCCAACGAAAGTTGTAAAAATACCACCATATAATTTAATGACCAATCTAATTCGTTGGTTCAGGTGAGATAATAATTACTTTAATTATTTGTAAACAGTTACAATTTATACACTGCTCAACAATTGAAGTGGATTAAAAAAGGGTGTTTAAGAAAAAATGCCAAATTAAGTAAAATAAAATCATACAAAGTTCCTTCATTATGCTATTTACTTTTACAGCGGCTGTTTGTGAAAATTAATACCTCGCCTTGATGCTGTTACTCGATTTGGAAGACTATCTATTAACTGCTGTGGAATGCCTGCCCAGATGACTTGCAATGCGTTAGCTAATTGGTGTAATGTTTGTGGAGGTTATTCGAGTCGATTTAATTGCCTGGACATTTCAGCCCAAACATGCTGGATGCAATTCATATCTGGTGAGCAGGGTGGCCACTCCATCCTAGTAAACCCATGATGTTCTACCCGGTCGTTCACAAGTCTTGCTCGGTGAGGAGGAGCATTATCATCAATAAAAACAAATCTTGCACCTATGGCGCCAGAAAATGGTACAACTATAGGCTCATAGGCATTGTTTGCTGAATCAAGATCAGCAGCTCAATGCGGTCATCATAACACATGCAAACTGATCCTCCACCGAAAGGAGTGGTTGGCGCCATTAAATTTGGATTATACATTATACCGCTGTCCACTTTCTCTCCAGACTAAAATTCGACCAAAATCGTTATTCGTCGAAGAAAAGACAATTCCTACAATTTTCAAGATTCCAATTGCTGTGCTCTATAACCCACCGATGTCTGCGTGCATATTGCATAACCGTGGGTATGTAGGGCGTCTTCTTGCCCTCAAATTACGAATATGCAACCTTCTTCTGGTTAGGATACTATAAATACAGACCCCTAATGCAGAACAAAACAATCAAGAGAACCACATAAATGAGAATATAAAAGACAGCAATAAGAACAGCAGTCACTTATGCAGCCGAAACTGTAGCAATGACAAGTAGAGAGGAAGAAAAGTAAAAAATAGTCGAAAAAAAAAAATTATTAGAAAAATTTATGGACCAAAGAAATTAGATGAGGGACAGTATGGAGGATTGACAAACTTGTAAATAGAAAAAATACTGGAAACTGAGAACATAGGAAGAATTATAAAGGCATCCAGAATAAGATGTTAGGTTAGGTTCTATGTGAGTGGGTCCTTCTCGCCACCTCCACTGCGACCCCCGTTGGGTCACCCCTAGGTTATACCTTACCCTGTCCAAAGCTGGGCATGAGCATAGTATGTGCTCAGCAGTTTCGTCCTCCAAATTACAGAACCGACAATCCGAGGTCTGAACCAGACTGATCTTCTTTAGGTGGTAATTTAGTCGACAATGTCCTGAAAGCAGTCCCGACAGTCCCGTGCCTAGTATATCAAGGGATTGTAGACAGTTATATACTAGCTTAGATTTTATCCTGTTCGAGCTCAGTGCTTTAAGAGCAGCCTGACTATCTGACAGGTTGATTCATTAGCTCTTTTGCAGCCAGTTCAATGGCGTATACTTCAGCCTGAAAGACGGTAGCGTACCTACCCATGTTGGCTGTCATTTCAACTCTGGGTTTCCTGCTGAAGACCGACGCTCCAGCCCCGTTTCCGGTTTTTGATCCGTGTCAATGTAAATCACGTAGTCCGTTTCTAGGAAGGAGATTTATTCGTTATCCCATTGGTCTCTCGTGGGAATGAGGAGCTTAAAGGGCTTGTTCACGTGAAGTTTTGTGACAGAAAGATCCGAGGGTATCCCAAGAATGTGGTGATTTTGTATTTCCCTCAGCACTCCCGAATGATTCCTCAGAGTCTCTACATTTATTTGCCTCTCCACTGATAGCATTCTATGAGCTGCTCTCCTGGCTTCCTTCTCCAGAGTTAGTTGCAGGAGGGCTGCCATAGCTACCGTTGGTGTGGATGACATTGCTCCGGTAATGGCCAGGCATGCTAACGCTGTTGTTGCCAAGGGAAGGTCTGATTTTCCCCACTAGATTGTTTAACGCCAAATCTGTAGATTTGCCCGTTTGATAAGCATACTGGGAGGGATTTAGCGGATACCTCCCTTCCCTAATATGCTTGTCTAAAATTTTTTCTAGACATTTCATTAAGAACGAGGTCAGGCTGATCGGACGATAGGTTTTGGGAAGTGAATTGTTCACTTTCCCAGTTTTCCGTATAAATACAACCCTCGCCACTGACCATTCTAGAGGGATGTACCCCCACGCCAGACTAGCTCTCAATAACTTGACCAAATGGGGTAACAGCTCTCCACTGTTCATACAAATGCCGATGGAGTGACTATGTCTGTTGCCAACTTCCAATCTTCCTTTTTGGGTCGCCTTGCAGAGGTCTTATAGGTGCCGTCTGGGCATTTTATTGCTCCAACACCCTGTGCCGGATCTCTGGAGAGAGCCTTGTGAATTCGACAACTGACAGGTGAATCTGATATACTCTGACAGAAGTTTCTCCAGGACTATTTCTTAACTTTTCTAATCGCCTTATTGTACTCTGTTAAAGCCATACGATATTGTTCCCATAAGCCTTTTTCTTTAGCTCGGTTGAAGAGTTTCCGAACTTCTACTCTTTTCTTTTCCAAGTCTCTGCTCCACCACGGTCTCTCTTCCAGAATAAGATGGCTTGGACATATTAAAAGAATGAAAGAAGAAAGAGAATAACAGTGTGGACACCCGAATTTTTTACAAAAAGGAGTACCTACATATATACACATACACAGTATACATATAGCTAATGGAAAGCGTGACGATGATTTATGCAACACTATATACGCTTCATTGTTACTTGTGTTGCATAACAAAAAGTATTATGTGTTGCATAAAAGCGACACGATGATTTTTCTTCGCCCAAAAAAAAGTGCTCAACGCGCCTAAAGAAGTTTTCACTTCAAAAATATTGACTATAGATAAATGGTCATACACAGCACACAGTGTGATCGCTTTGACAACGTTTTTAAATAAAATATTTGCAAAAGTTATAATTATCCACTTCATTTGTTGAGTAGTATATTTTTATATGAGTGCGGTTCTCTCCTAACTTTTCCCCAAACTCCCCCATCTAATTTTTTTTAAACTATTCAACAACTACAATTTATATCACAAAAAAAACTCATTCGCTTTCATATCATCGCTAACATAAAACTAACAAGGTTTTTTTTATTTTATTTTACTTTGCCTGTGTTTTTCGTCTTCTGGGAATTTAATTTTTGATTATTTTTTTTTGTACTCGTAGTTTGGACAACACTGCATGATTAGTGTAAAGGTATTAACGATATTTCATCCTCTAATGTATATTTTACGACAAACGTGATATAAAAATATGTAATAGTCATTTTTCTGGTCCTGTAGCAGAATAGCGTCTGTCAAAATAACGCTGGACCAAATAGCGCTAGATTAAAATAGCGTCAGTCAAAATAGCGCAGCACAAAAACAGCTGCAGACAAAATAGCTTATTCCCTTCCCCTTTTTGGAAAACTTAATGTGGAATACAAATTCTTTGATATATTTTCGAGAAGGGGAAGGGAATAAGCTATTTTGTCTGCCGCGCTATTTTGACTGACGCTATTTTGTCCAGCGCAATTTTGACTGACGTTATTCTGCTACAGAGCCCATTTTTCAACGTTCACTATCCAATGTAGGTTTTCACACTTCACGTTTTTCGCGATCTGTCATAATTTGACACCGTTGGCAAAATAGCTTTAGTGCTTGCGGTGTCGTGCGCAAATCCCAATTCTTGTTTGTATCTTAGCAGTCAACGGTGTATTATTTTTTTTTTGACGGTAAATTTCGTGCTATCGTAGGTAAACTAAATATTTGCAAAAAGCAATTTTCTATTTATAACGTTGGTGATACAATTAAATTATTATTACTTTTACATTCGTGAACACGTTTCTATGTTAGAAAAAAATTAGAACAATTTTTACTTGATATTATATTCTGTCGAATGAATTTCTTCATTTTTCGAATAATAAGTTTTCTAAATATGTGCAGGAGGTCGAAAAAAAAAAAGATTGTCAATGATTTAATCAACGACAATTACCTAATTGAATAAAGTGAAGCGTAGACACTTTTATAGTCGCCTTAAAAGCTGTAGGTCAAATTAAAATTTTCATTAATTGTAATTTCACTTATTTAGCACTTGTTCTCATTAATGTAACGATTGTTGTTCGTTTCGGCTCCGTTTCACGCAATTTCAAATTATTCTTATTGTAGGTATTATGAACAACTTCTGTCATCTGTTGGCAAAATATTGAGGTTTTGGGTTATACAAAATTTTTGCAACATTTTCCAAGATTTTTTTGCATTAGACATTTTAATTTCATTTGTATCGGACCTTGAACTCTGTTATAGGTACCTAACTATGAACAGGGACGTACTAGGTCTACCTACCACACCAAATTCACGTATATTTTATAAATGCAATTAGAGGATGAAATATAACAAATTCCTAAAGGTTTTTATTTTATAAGTTACTTTTTTTGGCGTATATTTTTCCATTTTCGAAGACTTTTTTTTCTGCCGCTTATTTTGTACCTTCCAAAATGGCAAAAATTTCCTTTATAAACATCTGCTTATTATTTCGATATATCTACTTATGAAAGTAATTACAATTTGAAACAATACACTTTAAACAATAAAAATATTGATTGTACAAATATTGTTTATCGGTCATTGCTCTGGAAAACTTTTTTTTTCAAGCCAAAGCAGTCAAAAACATAATTTCAAATGGAAAGAAACAACTAATCCTCAGGCTTTGTATTATACTGTAGGAAACATTGGAGAAAGTTGGATGAACCAACTAATTGCTGTTTTTATGCGATTAATATTCAGAGTGTCCCAGGAACATAATCGGAACATTGACAGTTTAAAAAAACTTTAGGTCCCTATATTTCAAAAAAATCTATCATTTAAATCCTCGGACACTTTCTAAATAAAACAAATTTTACAATTCGAACTTATATATGCAGGGTGATTCAATTTCCACCTCCCATATGAAGTTTAATATCGATAAATAATGGTATTGTTTCAAGTTGTATCGTTTTCTATACGTTGATGTTTACCAATTTTTTTTATTTTTAACGATAGTTACTTACTCTTTGGTCTTGGTTACCCGTAAGAATTACCATGTATCAACCCATTCTGCTTTACACCACCGAAGAACATGGATGTTCATTGACGACGTTCTACGTAAGAGTGGAACAACATGAACCTACTTTATTGATGATAAAAACATGCAACAACGAGGTAAGATTTTTTAAAGTGCATACAGTGTGTTTCGTTTATATTTACTATCAGACGAACCTATCGCGCGAGCCCGGTGTGAACCCAGCTAAAGTTTGACACACGAGGGCTCCGTTTTATCACTAGGACTTACGGAACCCTAAAAATACTATTTAAATAATTTATTCTGGTATAAAAATTATGTATTCAGACACAGAAATGATATATTGTTTTAAAAATACGAGGGTTGGCTGTTAAGTGTTGCATATAACAACATATGCTTCCAGAATTGGTTCCAAGGGATGCAAAAATGCATTTCTCTTCGTAGAGAATAATTTGAAAAACAAAAGTGTTCAAAAGTTATCTAGCTCTATAAAAAAACATTTTTATACCCGAAGGTGAAAGTATAGGTATCTATATCTAAATTTTTTGTTCGTAGATGAAATTGCTCCATCCCTTTTTATTTTTTGTCATTTTTTTGCTTCTTCCCATTTTATATGTCTTCTTTCCAGAATTTCTGCCACTTCTTGGTTTCAAGTTTTCTTAGGTCTTCATCTCTTCCTTTTCGTATTAATTCGGGTTTCCCACACATACCTGACTGGTCTGTTGTTCATTCTTGTTAAGTGTTCGAACCACTTAAGCTTTTGGTTTTCTAATACTTTGGGTATTGGTTCTACTTCCAGTTCCTTTCCAGCTTTCACTTCCAAAAGTAAGGATTGGCCGGTAAACTGTTTTATATACTGTAATTTTTGGTTTTGGTACTGATTTCCTTTATTCCTATAAATGATCCTGATAATGAATGATAAAGTTTTGATGCATTGGAGATCCTTTCGTTTATTTCAATATCTTCATTCCCATTTTTATTTATCTTTATACCAAGGTATTTAAATACGTCTACCTGCTCGATTTCTTCCTCTTGTATCCTTAAATTAATTTCTTTATCATCTAATCCAGTAATTGTGGTTGTACAGGCTTCTTATTCGTGTGGTTAGACTCTTTGGAACCGATCTTTGGTCTAGACTAACCGAAACTGTTTGTTGTGCTACACTGTCGAAAGCTTTTTCAAGGTCCAAGAAAGCCATATAAACTTCTTTTGTTTGTGTTTTTCCATCATTTGTTTTATCGCCCTTTCCTAAATCTGCTTTGTGAACCATCCAGATCTATAAAGGTTCTCAATCTATTTTCCAATAATATATGCTTTCGTATAATTTGGATTCTAGCTCTATAAAGACAACCCTCGTATTATAAATTAAATTTCTGACGAATGTATGAAAAATATTCAAAAAAACAATTCGTCATTTTACCTTGATACGAATGAAGAGTAAATATTTTTAAACGTAAAATTAATCGGTGTCTTTTTGATATATATTCCAAAAAAAAATAACACACTCGACTTTGTATACTTAAAAAAATTCCATTAAAATGCTGTTAACTCTAATTTTTTCATAAACAATTGTTTCAAAACGATATCAATCACTTACCTTTTCTGTACAATCAAACCGTTGAAAACGTCACGTAGCTACTATACAGAGTGGACCAACGAAACAAAAAAAAATTATCTCCATATGAAATATTAGTCAGTATTTATAAGAAAGAGGATTTGCCTTTACTTGTAGAAATCAAAGCATTTACTTTACATTTTATTCATAAAAAAATAAGAAGGAAAAAATTTAAGCTAGAGGCAAATCCAAAGGAAAAGGTTTCACTTTTTTTGAAATTCATAAAAAGTACCATTTGCTTTAAAACTGAAAAATTTGCTTCGGAAAATATGCATCTAGTTCCGAGAAGCTTTTGTGGCAAGTATTAATAATTTATTCGCAATTGTACATGCAATTGGAGAGCGAAGGTGTTTAGTTTTATCGATTTTGTTAAATTATAATTTCCCATGGTGCACGTACGCGCACGAAAAGTGTACAAAGAAAGACGTACTCCACGCGAGTGCGACTTCCGAACCCTATTTCGGTTAGCAGTGGTTAGTTAGTGGTCTACTTCATTGGCGGGAATCTGGAAACCAGGGGAGGTGCGCTTTCGCTAGTACAAAAAATGAAAGTGTTTTTACGGCACATGACAGATCCGGGCTTCCAGGGAGGTATCGGTGAGGAACTAGTATGTTCACAGCCTACAGTCTCCACACCTGGAAAAAATTACTACCAGGTCGACTAGGCTTTTCAGACAATGCAGAAGAGTTATGGGCAAAACCTGGGGAATATGGTTCACTGGCTTTACACACCTGTGATAAGGCCAACGATCACCTCTGGAACAATAGTCTGGTGGAGGAGGACAGAAGATATATTAACTGCAATCCAAAGAAAAGCCCTTATGGTATTACCGGGAACCACGGGGACGGCATCAATGGAAGCCCTTTTCGGAATTCCTCCTTTGGAACTTTTTATAAGGGCGGATGGCAATTCTTAGGCTGAAATCGGAAGACTTATGGTCCCTGAACAGAACATTTAGTGGATACATACACTACTGCAAGTTAATAAAATGAAGATTTAAACAAATTAAATTGTTTTATTTCATCATTTAGTATGGATCTTCATCAAGTAAAAGCCTCATCTATTCAACTACTGCAAGTTGTTCGGCGGCGCTCGCTCGTGCCTACCCTTTCTTTTTTCTTGCGAGGATTTGTTTACAAAGAAAAGGAAAAGATTATGAATAGAAAATAAAGCAAAACCTTCTCTTCAACTTTCTGATTTTGACCTTTGACTTTTACCTTATTTTTATAAATACGACCTATTTTTTCTAATTGAATTTTGTCCAAAATTTTTTAGGTATTCGGAGCTTATTGTTCATCGCGTTGGGTTGAGAGGAACATAAAAGATGACAGAGGTAACAGACAAGCCTATTTCGGTACAGGCGAAACTTTCTTATTTTCTCTCTATCCCGAAAGAGCGAAGTACCCTTGGGTGGGTATGGAAGTCGATAAGGTCCAACATGGTGCCGAACTATTCATGGCCGCTGATTCCAAGATGATCACCATAGGGGGCGGGTAAGTCGAGATGTTCTTCAACGCACCCAGTATTATTTGAATATGTATTTTTATGTTTCAGAGAAGGCCAAGCGATTTGGATGGACGAAAATATAAGATACGGCAAAACAGATACTTGTGCAACTTTCAATAATCCACCTCTAGTACCTGGAGGAGATTTTGAAATAAGAGTTTTGGAAGTTTACGGTTTTGCCACCGATCAACTCAGTTAAACAACGAATTACCATCGAAAATATATAAAAAAAAATTATATATATATAAAATTTAGATTTTTATATTATAGATGTATACGGTTTGTCCCAAAAATTTCGTTTATCCAAATATTTTGGATATATAGTTTCATGAGTTACATTATTTTCGGACAAACTGTATGAATATGTTTATTTGTACAGTTATTTTCGCGATATAATTGTAAATTCTCATCTACAGAATTATTTTTTACAACTTCTACTTTTTTTCTTAATTCCCCTCGTATACTTCCTTTCCACATCTTCCGAACTAAATTTCTTTCTATTATTCATAAATTCCTGTCTTTTTGAACTCCCCTCATAAACTTCCTTTCCACATTTTCAGAACAAAATTTTTTTTCTATTCATAAATTCCTGTTCCTTTCAACTCCCCTCGTAAACTTTAAACTCACTTTCCACTTTTTCCGAACAAAAATTGTTTCATTATTTATAAATTTCTGCCTTTTTGAACTCGCCTCCTATACTTCCTATCCACATTTTCCGAATAATTTTTTTTTTAATATTCACAAATTCCTGTCTTTTTGAACTTCCCTCGTGATCTTACTTTCCACATATTCCGAACAAAAATTTTTCAATTATTTATAAATTCCTGTCTCTACCAAGTCTCCTCGTATATTTCCTACGGCCGTTGTTTTTTTTTAAATCGGCACGGAACAAAATTTTTATTGATATTAAATTTTATATAAAATAACTCTGTAGATGTGTATGTGTAGAAAAAACCTCGTCTGCATTCCACCAAATGCTTGAAGTTGTTGTAATATGCTTTTTTTCGCGTGTCTAAGACAGGAGATTCAAAAGTTATGTTCACTTTTGACTGGCTTGAAATAAATAATACTAATAATTGAACAAAACGGCCTTCCGAAGAAATTTCGTTGGTTTGTCGAGGTACCATTTTTTTAGGTATTTAGATTGACATCTAGTCGTTTTAATAGAAAAGCATTTTTTTTTTGTAAGTATGTCGCCAATTCGTTTTTCCCCCTGTATATTTTTAACTTATAAGTTTTTTTAATGTATATATTTAAATAGTTGTGTATTTTGTTGATACGTCTCTAATAAGTGTTGAGCCTATATATTTTCTGGAATTTTGAAAAGTTTCTTTAAAAAAAATTATATACAAGATGTAACAAAAAGATTTGTCATAAATTATACCACTTAATCTTGAGTTAAAAATAGTTCGATTGAATCTCACTAATGTACAAAAGTGCAGACAAAAAAGTTATAAGGTGTTAAAGTTGAAAAATTTTTATAGTTGCTCCTAAATTGGATATTTTTTCGTGAAATTTAATTATATAGGGCGGTCAAAACCTACAAAAAATATAAAAAAATATCTAGTTTGAGAGCAATAATAAAAAAATTGATTTAAATTTTCACCTTTAACACCTTATAACTTTTTTGTGTGAACTTTTGTTCATAATAAGGTTCAATCGACCAATTTTTGTCCCCAGAATAAGTGGTATAGTTTACATCCAATCTTTTTGTTAAGTACACCCTGTATATCTCTGAAAAATGCCCAATAACTTGTATATTATAATAAAAATTAATTAGCTTTTTTTTGTGCTAGAAAATTAAATTATTTTTTTTTATAATCGGGATTTTTCAAAATTTCAAAATTTTACGTTGGACTATTTAGAAATTTTATGTATAAAAGATTTTTAAAACTGACTTAATACTAGCAAAAATAAATTAGGAAACATTTTTTCTTTCATTTTTTTACTCATAACTATGTCATTTTCAAAAACGTCATGAGACATAACCTTGACAGCTGTCATATGTCAAAATGTACCGCTCAATGAAAAATTGCCAAAAAAAAGCATGATATTAATAATATATTTTCCCAATGTTATTTTGAACTAGTATTAATCCAGTTTTTTTCGTTTACTGTTGTTTTAGTGCCAAAAATGTCTTCGAACATTAAATTCATCCCATTTGCGGCATCTTAATGTATTTTTCACGTAAAAAAAAACTAATCAAGTATTTCAGAATATTTTTAATTTATTTCGACTTTTTTTTTCTTTTAATCATTTTATCGACTGAAATTTTTACTAAATCTAAAATGAAACGCGAAAATCTTAGTCTTATGGTGAAAATGTGTTCCACTAATAGATTTTTCTAAATTAGTTCTAGCCTACGTAGAACCGTAGAACTTTGGAAAAAAAAACAAATAGATGTGTATATTTATAGCCTGGTTGCTCATTATTTATCAAGGCATATCACAGTATTCTTTCTAGTTTTATAACATCACTCATAATCCAGAACCTTAGAAACCTTAAAACCAGTCAAATCCGTTAAAACAATCAAAAAAATGGTTGGAAATTGACAAAAATGTAAAATTCAGTTCGTTTTTTCAAAAATTCCGATCCAAATTCAAAAAACACTTTGAATTAAAAGATAAGTAACCACGAAACCACCAGCAACACGCGATGTCATGCCACGCCACCCCACTTCTTACGACAACGGTGGTAATTGGGGATTTAAAAAGGAAAAATTCGGTTTAAAAATACAAAAAAAAATGAATTAAATGATAAGTAACCTCTAATCCAGGTGAGCACGGTGGATTATGACGTAGAGCCAAAATATTAAGGCCGATACCCACTAGCAATACGTGATGTGATAACTGAAAATTTACAAATATGCACACATCATCCACGCCAAAACGTGAAGTGGCGTGGCGTGCTACTAGCGGATTGCGGCCTTAATGCGTTTATTTTTAATTAGTTGAGTAGTTTTTTATTGGTTTTAAGTATATTTCAATAATATCTTCGGTTCTGGATTATAATTTTTTTTTAAATTTTTTATAATGTTTCAATTCTAGTCTTCTAATTTCGCAACCGATACGTATTTTTTTTGTGGTAACACTGTTAGGAAATCTTCCTATGTATTTGAAAATTTCGAACAAGATATAAGCTAAATTATATCGAAAAACATTTTTATTATTTAAAGTATTACTACAAGAAAATCGAACGTAATACTAAAAAATTGTGTACGCTGCTTGACAGATAGACGACGCCATCTTTGGTAGAGGAATTATGTCATGAGCCAAGTTATAGTTTTGGGTTCGATTTTTTTGATTTGGGATTTCGGTAGAGTATTTGGAAAAATAAAGATAACGTTATTGTTAAGTTTGTTAAAATGATTGTTGATTGAGTTTATTAGAATAGTATGTATGAAATATATATTCTGCGTTATCTTAAAAAAAATAAGTACAAAAATATGCATATTTTGATGAAAAAAATTATCCACTGTCAAAAAAAAATTATCGTCACTGGTTGAGATTCACTCGTTTTTAAATTTTCTTCTACTAAAAATTTGGAAATAAATACCCGATAGCACTTTCTGTCGAATCACGCACAACTTATCGGAAACGCCTCGTATACCTACAAAATGATTATAAAACGAGTGAAAAATTTTAAAGTATTTTTTTTAATCGCGCCAGTTCCTTTTTTGTTCAAAGCAGTGTTTAGAATGTGATGTTTTACCGTAGTAAGTGTCTTAAAAACTATTTTACGAATTTTTCAAAAATTCTTATACGGATTTTAAAAAAAGAGTAAGTATGATAAGAACAACGCAAAAACTATTTTCGATTCCTACTTTATTTAAAAAAAAAATCATTTATACAGAATGTCCCACTACAATAAGTAGGAAAGCTATTAATGCGATCTCCTTTTTGGATAATTAGACTTAAATATGGCAAAAATTATAACTTTTTCATAGCTTCTTTTTTCAAATCCGTAATAGAAATTGTTTTCACGCGTAGCGATGCCTATAAAAACCAAGCTTGTTATTACATACGTATTATAAAAACATATATAATATATATCCAACATAAATTTAAGATTAATTCTTGTCTTGAATGATATTTATTTTTAATCTTAAAAAGTGCGTTGAAATTTTTTTTTCAACAATTTTCGTAATAAACTTCACACAATATTTTTTTTTACCCTCTTTTAATTTAAAAACAAACTTTGTGCTCGATATTATTCTAGCTAGAAAAAAAGCGTCGATACGGGTTTTTACACTTTTCAACGTGCTTTTTAATCCAAAAACCCACTTTGATGTATTTTTATTCGGAAAATAGTAACAGCTTCGTTTCGATCGACCGACTAACTCTTCAAACGTAACAAAAAAAATGAAAATCAACATTCGAAACGTTTTTATTTTTGTAGCGGTACTTAAATTTTAAATAAATTAAGTAAAATTCCGAAGTTTATTGTATTTTAGTCGGTGGATTAATTACGAAGCTGTTTACTGGTATAAGCAATAACTCATGTGATAGTTCGACCGAGATTCGAAATGTACCGGGCTCGCTTTGGAATTTTCCTAACAGCCTTAAAGTTTGATCTTGGACGGAAAAGAGTTAGTAACAAAAAAAAGAGAGGAAAAAGTGATGTTTTTTTTAATTTTTAACTTTTCATCAATGTTCGAACATTCTGACTGTTTTACTTGTAGTTACCGGTCATGTCCTTTGTACTGATGTATCTATTGTATTATTATTCAAATTAGTGTTTATTCAATCTCATAAATGTCTTCATATTATAAATATTGTTTTCTTAACCCTACTTACCCCTTAGACCTGCAACAAAGTGGGTACACTTTTTAGAAGCCAGGAGCAGGGCACATCTGGAAAGCTGAAACCAAGTTTTCTAGACCAACATTACACGGGGATATCCACAAGGGGGCGTTCTGGTACTATCATTATCTATGGAGCGACAGCCTGGGCAGACGGGACAAAAATTGGCAAAATACAGCTGGTCCTGGATAAAATTCACTGAATGGTTGATTTATATATCACAAGACTGAACCTTCTTATCGCCTGAGACTTTTTTGGATCGCAGTTAAAAGATCCTTTTGGACCACATAAGAAAGATCGACATTTTGGCTCAAAACTTACAGAAAAATTTGATAAAAATATGGATGTAGCAGAAAGTTCGGATAGTTATGGTCGATACGTGGTCTTTTTTGTTCACCTAAAAATATATGAGAATGAACAGCCTTGAAAAAACCATTTTACATTGCCCAGTCAAGTATTGCTGGTAAAAGATAACTTGGGACATCCTATATAGTAAAAAAAGTTGAGAAAAGTAAGAAGGATTGTACTACAGCTACCAATACAAAAAAAGGAAATGTTTATTTTTGATTAAAATATAACGTTTAAGAAAAAAGATATGGGAGTAGTTCAAATGTACCACATATAAAAGACCCCAGAAAGACAGATGTAGTATAGGATAATTATAATCCATCTATATCTCTTGAACTTTCAGGTGTAAAAATACTAGACCTCACACCTCTTCTTCTAGTGATATAGAGAGCAACTAAAAGAACTCTCATCAGAGAAAGAATAAGGAGGTAAAATCCTGGACCAAAGTCTCCTCCCTCCCAGGGTTCGGATTCTTGACCGATAGAACAAATATTTTGTCATAAGGACACAAGAAAGATGAGGACAAAATATATGTGTCCTCTCAGGAAATTCTACTACTTCAGTAAAGAATCCGGACCCAGGTAGTAGCCGCAACAGGAGATAATCAAGACGCTGAGCTCGAAGATGGTTTCGAACTACCTAACACTTAATGAACTAGGAGTAAACAACAGTCTCTTTGCTGAAGATACCAGGTCATGCTGCTGATGAGCTAGCTATGAAGATTCTTTTGTAGAACTTTCTCTCAGTGAAGAGACTTCTGCCCTGCTTGAAACTCCCAAGAAATCCTGAATTTCGAAGAACGAATGTCTAGTGATACAACATCCCACTTATTTCATTATTTTGTATGCCAATTCGGCTCGAAGGACCAGGAAAAAAATAGTAAAACTTCAAGAACGTTTTTAATTTAAATATGTACAAGATAATACAATTTGTATAATATTTACAACTCTCCACTATTTCGTAAAAGTTACGGAAAATATAGTTCTCAAATGTCAAAATCTAGTTTTTGAGAAACTAAATAAAAATATCGGAAATAAATCCGAGTTCTGTTGAGTTTCTTCTAAAAACTATACAAAGTCCTACAACTAAGTATAATGAAGAAATGATCAAAGTAGAAGAATGTTAAGACATTTTATCAATCCCTATTTGGTAGTACCAGAAAAGAAAACTGATCTTCTTATCGCCTGAGACTTTTTTGGATCGCAGTTAAAAGATCCTTTTGGACCACATAAGAAAGATCGACATTTTTGCTCAAAACTTACAGACAAATTTGATAAAAATATGGATGTAGCAGAAAGTTCGGATAGTTATGGTCGATACGTGGTCTTTTTTGTTCACCTAAAAATATATGAGAATGAACAGCCTTGAAAAAAACATTTTACATTGCCCAGTCAAGTATTGCTGGTAAAAGATAACTTGGGACATCCTATATAGTAAAAAAAGTTGAGAAAAGTAAGAAGGATTGTACTACAGCTACCAATACAAAAAAAGGAAATGTTTATTTTTGATTAAAATATAACGTTTAAGAAAAAAGATATGGGAGTAGTTCAAATGTACCACATATAAAAGACCCCAGAAAGACAGATGTAGTATAGGATAATTATGATCCACCTATATCTCTTGAACTTACAGGTGTAAAAATCTTGCAGTAGAAATGATTCTGGAAAATCACCACAAACTTACAAAGTAAACTGCGTAAATGGTGTTTGCTGTTAGTTAAAGTGTATTTGGCTGGAATATAAATAAAATTAAACTTCTTGGTAGAGACAACATTGGGTGTAATGCCTCATTCAATATCCTACTTATATAAATAAAAATAAATAAAAGGGTCTGACTAAAGTTAGAATGAACAGTGACTATAAATACATAATAAAATTGAATTCAAGAATAAATCGATACCTGTATACGGTTTTTTTTTAAATTAAAATGTTATAAAAGATTTAGTAGTAATAGAAGTGCGCATTTTTGGTCCATCGAGGCGGATTAACCGTTTTTTCCCGTACGTTGGACAAAACGACGTGGATCCGTGTTGATTTTGGAAGGTTAGGAAATGAATGAAAGAAAACCCGGAATTCTGCATAAAATAAGAAAAGGAAGCACCAATCCGGCTCGAAGGACCAGAAAATGCGCACTTTTAATTTAATATTAAATAGCAACTTGATTCGATTCGTTTTAGTTTATTAGCAATAATAAAGCAAAAATAAACAAAGTATAAGGTAAAAAATACCGAATAAATATAAAATAAATCACTGACTTAATCGTCCCAATCGGAAGCTGTCGAAGACGAATCGGACTTGTCGTCATCGTCTTCGGAATGTATAAATTCGCTCCTTTTGCTCAAAGCTCTAGCTAGGGCGCTAGCTAAATCGTCGCCCTTGATCGGCGCCGAGTTCGACGCTGGTTTAACGTTACGCTCGTCTACGGGTCGCAACTTACATCCTTTTCTGATCTCACTTAGTAAATCGCCTCTGGCGTCATCTTGAGCTGGAAGTGAGACTTTTCTTTCTTCCACCGACTATAATAAAAAAAAATTTAATCCTTTCTATTTTAATTAGTTTTAAACAATTACCTTTAACGTTGTACCATTTCTAATGCTCTCCAACAAAGCAGTGTTTCCCCCTCCACCCCCTCCTCCTGCATTTAGACCAGGAGATAAAGGTCCCAACGAAGGCGGCGGAGGAATTAATCCAGTACTTTTCGAACTACTCATTCCATCTATCATGGGAGGTGGTGGCGGTGGAGGAGCTGGAGCTAAAGGTACCGCCGGTACAGGAGATGTGGCTGGAATAAAAAAAATCCAATAAGTTCAAAATAATTATTAAAATACACCCCATCTTACCAAAATAACGAGGTGCTGGTTTCTTCGGTGGAGGAACATCCATTCTTGGCTTTCTTGGAGTAACATTGTTGTTGGCGTTTTTGTTCGGTACAGGCGGCGGTGGAGCGTTTCGTAATTGTGGCGGTCTGGATGCTGAAGGAGCTCTCGGGGGTACTGCCGGTGGAGAAATTATATCTGATGATCTGTTTGTTTGTTCGATGGCTTCTCGTCCTCCGTTACGGTTGATGAAGTCGTAAATATACTCTCTGGTGCTTTTGTCTTGCAGTTGTTGTTCAGATACTCCCGCCTAAGAAATAATTATTTTCAATAATAACAAACTTGGATTAATTTATCAATAAAAACGATTTTAACATTCTCGTGCTGTGCATGATAAATGATGATTCATTATAAAATTATCAAATCGTATTTTCGTGACACACGGATAAAGATTTCCAGTAATTTTAGTATTAATATAGCACTAAATAATGTATGAGCTCAAAATAAGAAAAAACTATAATTATTTATAAAGTTCATTTCTTACCTTTTTGAAAAATGCTTTGAGTTGTTCATCTTCGGTATCAACATCGAAACCATGTGTAGAATTCCATCCTACATGCGAAATGTGTTTAAAATCCCTTGGAATGCCTATATCAGCTTTAGTAATGTTTCTTTTTCGTTTGGCTTGTTGAGCTGAAAGATCTAGTGTCTTTTTGTAATTCATAAAATCCGGATTTGTTTTTTGAGGGGGAAGTGTATGACTCTGGCTAATTTGCTTACATCTTTTTTCCTCTCGCTTTTTTCTTGCATGAATTTTTTGATTTACAACTATTCGTATATCTCGAGCATCTTCTACGTTTGCAAAGTTGAAAGCAACATGACAATTTTCACCTTCGAAATAGTGAAAAAACGGAGTAGCGTCGATGTAATCCATGTTGTTGTACATTTCATGTTCCCAGATTTTCATGTTTCTTTGCGTACAAAATAAGCGAAAAAAGAAATTCTTCTTTGTGTTGTCTTTTACAAAACACAGGACACCTGTAAACCAAGAAAAGATTTGGAAAGCATCTCGCTAACTATTAAACATCTAAGATATTTACAATAAGAAGTTAACATAATTCTTAGCTTGTTTCTCGACAAATACTTTTATACAGGAATTGTATCAGGTTTTATTGAAAAAATATTGATAACTGACAATGAACAGATCTTGTAAATAAATTTGTAGATCTGTCAAATACATATTTAAATTCATAGTATACAAAAAACAATTCTATATTATTCAAGTTTTCAGTATTCGTTATTAAAATTGGTGCCACTGCTAGGAGCATTGAAAGTATTTTCGATATTTTATAAATAATAGAAATGTAGGTATCTGATCTGGGCTAGTATAAACATTTAATAACAAAATCCGATTGGGTACATAGGAATATTTAAAAGTTAAAGCATATTACCTGTAGTCTTTTTGAACCATTGTGTATGGTCCGGAGGTTTCGTCAAATATAATTGAACAACTGTTGTACAAAGGGACTGGCAACGATTACCAAGTAATTTGAATATTTGCAAATTTTCTTCGTTCGTTAACAGACCACAATAGCTATTTTCTACGGCAGGTGCCATTTCGCTATTGAATATTAGGAGTAAACATTGTATTGTGAATATTTATAGTAAAATTAACAGTAAATTGTTGTATGACTTCCCATTATCACCAAAAAAAAGTGGAATAGATAACCTAGAATTAGTCACATACGTCCCCCTTGAATATTTAGTTTACGAAGTGCTACTCGAAATGTACTCCTAATAGTTCTGAACAACACTGCTGTCATTAAAAACATTCACAATGGGCGCGTTCAGCCATGCTAGCGCTAGGTAAGCGCTGAGTAAGCGGAGGGCGATTTTGACCGCTAAGTGACAGCGCTAGCTCTAGCGGTAGCAATTTTTTCCAGCGAATTTATTTTCCGCTAAGTTGGTCAGCGGTTCGTTATGTCAACAACAACAAGTTGAAATTTCTGTGTTATTTTTTAGTTTTTATTAGTGTATTACTCCTATTTATTTAATGTCCGTTGGACACTTGTGCGAGACGCACCTGTCGCAATGACCAATTGTCTTGTTCTCAGAGTACTATCTGTTGCATCCGCAACTTTTTCCAAGTAAATTATAAGGTTTTCCATCGAAGGCGCTTTATATTTGGAAAATGAATTTAAAGGTTATGTAGTGTGTTTGTCACAGAGCATCAAAGCATAGACGTTCAGCCATCTTCAAGCGCTTTCACAGAGCGCCGCTGTTAGCGCTAACTTTGTGCTACCGTGGATGAACGCACCCATTGTTTAGATTATGCCGAAACCAATCATAATTCATAAGTAGATTTTAAAGTCTGAAGTGCTAAAGCATCGCCAAAGTTTGCATAAATAATTGGGCGCGTTCAGCCACGCTAGCGCAAAGTTAGCGCTAGCAGCAACGCTCTGTGAAAGCGTTTAAAGGGGGCTTAATTTCTATGCTTTAATGCTCAGTGACAAACATGGACAAACAGATAAACACATCACATAACCTTTAAATGTAATTTCTATATATAAAGCGCCTATAATGGAAAATCTTATAAATTACTTAGGGCCGGTTGTACAGTCTCGGTTCAAGCAGAGCTCAAGGTTGAACCTGGTTCAAATTTCAAAGTTCAGTTGTACAAAGCTTTATAGTTCAAGGCAAAGCTTGGTTCACTGGCTGTCATTTTGTAAAGTTCAACTGAGCTGCCGAATTTGGGCCAAGTTCTATCATAACATAACCTAAACGTCTGTACTATTTTTGTCCTAATCGTTGTGGTATCAGTATTTAACGATTGGATTTGTGTGCTAAATAATAATAATGGCTCACCAACTACCTGAAAATCTTTTGGAACTAACAGATGATGAAGACTGTGTCGAAGCAGTAGAAGTATTAATAAACGCTAGAAGACGTCCAAAGAAACATAGAATGGATCATTTTCTATAATGGAATGATGAAGAATTTGTGCAAAGATTTCGGCTTTCCAAACAGGGTGTTCGCTTTATTATAAACCAGGTTGAGGCACAAATATCGTCTCTTACAGATTGGTGAGTGCGTTTATTTTGTTTGTAACTGATTTCTTTTTAGGAATCATGCTGTCACTACTGAACAAATCGTGCTAGTAACTTTGAGATATTTTGCAACTGGAAACTTTCTCCAGACAGTTGGGGATTTTGTTGGTATAGAGAAAGGAACAGCAAGTCGTATTGTTTGGAAGGTAACCAGATCTTTTGCAGGACTTTATCACTAGTACATTCGAATGCCTGAAACACAACCTGAACTTAGAAGTACCTCTCAAAAGTTTTATAGTGTGGCACGATTTCCCAAGTGTATTGGAGCTACATGTCAAAATTATATCACCTGGAGGAAATATTGCAGAAATATCCAGGAATAGAAAAGGATTCTTTTCCTTTAATGTTCAAGCCTTACCTATGTGACTCGAACTGTATGTTTCAGGATGTGGTGTGCCGTTGGCCTGGTTCAGTCACTCACCGACTATAAATCAGTAGTTACCAACCAACGATGGAAGTTTTATTAATAATATTAAATTACACAAATATGATATAAAAATATTTTAATAAATACAATTGGAACAAATTAACAAAAAATTAACGTATATAATCAAAAATTCAAATGTTTCACAATAGTTCCCATGGTGTAAATATAGTATACTATAATTTACACCATGATAGTACCTATATTTAGTAATTTTGCGGCAGCAGAAATATACAATCGCTTACATTGTAATAACCCACACAAAAAAATACTGCGGCCCGAAATAAAGGAGTAAATCTTTAAATATTTCAGATTATTTTGGATACCCTGTACATATATTTCCATTCTTATTAATATTAATCAACTAAACGTGAAAGTTGTATGTAAAGAGAACCAGTTTTTTAAACAAAGTTAATGACACTATTAGTCCATCATAATAGTTTATTTTTATACTTTAGTTATGCAATTTACTGGATCTTTATCAATTTCGTAGTAGTACAATAATGTAAAGTTATTTTATGATTTTAATTTTAAGCTTGTGTTGTATAATTTCAACAAATACGTAATAGGTACCACAATGACTATTATCGTTGAGTGATAAGATCACTCAACGCTATCATTACATAAATCTATCTATTATATAACTTTTTTCCTACCATTTACACTGTATATTTATAGTTGTATGTACCCCCGCGAACATTGACATAGTGTGTGGAATGTGGAATACTATCGAACTTTTTATACTCGGGAAAAGTTACTTCGTTTTCTTTCTGTTCCTTTTCTTCGGCTTCTTCAGCAAGAGCTTTATTGTATTCTTCTATTTGTCCAGCCGTCTCGGGCCTTTGATTTATTGTATTTGGAGTAAATAATGGATACGTAGGAGGGCCTAAAACAATTAAATGACTCAGTTATGAAAAAGTTATGTTATTATCATTATAAAAGATAGGCAACTCTAATTACGTAAAGAATATTTCAAAATATTTCGTTGACTCGGCATCTGCCCTTAAGGATTTAGTAATAAACAGTAACCGTAGTCGGTGAAATTTAGATACTGAAACATAAATTAAATTTATTTTGTGAAAAAAATCATTAAATTTTTGAAAAACAAATTAAAAAATTTGTCTCAAATATTATTTTACCAGCCAAATATTTCAGTTGTAAAATAATCATACTATTAGGTATTATACGAGTACTTGTTATCGGATTAACGACTACCTGCTGTGGGTTTTGGTCTTGAATCATCAAGTCAAAACGAAATATCTTGGAAAGAAGTAGGTATACAAGAAAGGTAGACTTTCTGTTCTTGTATTAAAATAGTTTTCTAGGTCCAACCTAGTCAAAGGCCTGTGGTTGAGCATTAACAGTAATACACAAATAGAGTTGGAGTGAATAGAGACAGATAATAAAAGTGTGTTGTATACTTACTTTGTTCGTTTGATGTGTCAAAAAAATCATATTTCAAAAACGGTGGTTTTGGAGTCTTCAGGGTTACACTGAGTGATTCTAATGGGTAAACAAGCTCCTGGTGATAATTTCTGTAGGAATTACTAATCGGTACTGACGATGGTATGAAACATATAACAACAAACAGGGTAAAAATTATGCAGCTCACCTGAAAAATAGGAAGTTAATAAATTAGTACCATCAGAAGCTTATTAGATATCTCTGGTTTTCTGATACCTTAGGACGTCCAGCATTTTGAATATTTCCCATTATTGATAAAGATGTAGGTACTGGGTATAGGGTTTCACAAGTTATAATTAAATATTTTCTTTTTCTTTACCGTTTTCGAAATTTTATATATACAATATAAAAATGAAGTAATATATAATTGCCAATAAATTGGAATCAAGTTTGCTGATTTTTTTGGCAAAAATCTAAACAGTTCCCTCTTTGTAATTTTAAAATGAAAAATTCTTTTGCTATTGATATTTTGAATCGAAACTAATAAATATATTACTTAATACGGACAGTTACGTTACCTTTTCCATAGTTTTCTTACATAACAATCATTGGGTTATTAGGTATCACTTAATATAGCACCAGTCGACTAACAAATCAACACGAATGTTTTGATGAAATTGAAAGTCACCGAGAAAAATAATTCTTATTCACCGTGGCATGGTGGTACCCCGGATTGTAACACAAGTCCCCTTCTTTTAAAATATTTCAGTAGTAAAAAATTATGTCTCAAGTTCATTGCAACTTATGTGCGTAAATTCCTTAGTACGATGACGAGGTATATTTTATTGTTGAAATAAAACAATACAATTTATATTGGCAAATTATCTTCAACATATTGTTAATCAGTATGTAATAGTTTTCGTTTTAAAATGATTTAGTTTATTCCACAATTTTTAGCTCACCCTATACATTAGGTGGGTAGCTATATAGCTAATGCTTAATTAGTGTCCCAATTTATAATTAAGTTAAAATCTCCTTGTCTGCAACTGAAAACGGATATTATACTCACTTAACCTTGTTTTAAAAATCGTGCAAAATCAAGGTTGATAGGTACTATACGAAATCTCTGGAGTACTCAGACTCAGTCTATTATACGTAGCTAACGGCCATCTTACTCAACAGTAATGAATTAATTATTAATTCACGAAAATCTAGGTCATATATCATAACGTTTGTATTAGTATTGGTGAAAATATTTGCATTAATAATATCCACACTATTATTTTTGGGTATATCCCATGACGTCAACATAAATAATCTTAAAAAATGTTCGAACGAAAACAAAAAAAACATAGTCCAGTCATGAGAAAACACCAATAAATGAATCCCTTTTAAAAATTTTATCGTGAGCCCATCGTAAATGGAATTTTTTACAAAAAAAGTACACATATATACACAGTATACATATAGCTCATGGAAAGCGTGACGATACAAAGTATCGTGTGTTGCATAAAAGCGCGACGATGGCGATAAATCCATGTTTTTTCTTTACCCAAAAAAAGTACTCTACGCGCCTAAAGAAGTTATCACATCAAAAAAGTATTAATATTGTAGGTATAAATATGAGTACCGAGCGAAATAGATCAAAGGCTTCTTCTCAAGCGTTTACATAATTCAGCCTACAGACTAGAAACCAGAGAAACGGAACTTTCAGCTCTTGCGGTAAATTTCAAAGCTATACTTATAGAAGCAAATCCATAAATAACTTAAGCCCGGATCTGTACTAACTGAATAAATTTATTTACTTGAATGTGAGATATCGTGGCGCCATCTCTGAGTTACCTCGATAATTTTATAATGATTTTCTGCGTTTTCGCAGGTGCTAAGTTAAGCCTCATAACATAGATGTCGCTGCCGGTACTAAGCATAGCTTAATAATATGTATGCTATAATGTACGTTGCATGCATAGACAAATGTTACCTGCCAAACTATATGCAAAAGCCGAAGAAGCCGCAAAATAAGATGAAAAAGCCAAAAAAGAGGCAGAAGAATACAAGAAAAATGGAGGACGAACTAACAGGACTACGAAAAGCCATAGAGAACATGGCAAAGACGATGGAAGCAATGCAGGAAGAGAAAAGGTACCGAAGCCGATCAGAAAGTGTCCGTAGGAAGACACAGAAAACAGAATCCCCCCCAAGAAGAAGAAGAAAACGAGGATATCGATTTCACGGAAGTTATATCCATAAAGAAAATCCAAAAGGAACAGCTAAAAGAAGCCGCGCAAAGGAAAGCCAACGAAGAAGAAATGATGGATCAGACCATCAAAGAAAATCATAAGACAAAAACACACCGACCACCAACCGTCATCCTCAGGAGTGTCCACCACTGGAGCTCCGTGAGGAAGGAAATACAAAGACGGAATCCAAACGAGATACATCACAATCCGAGAAAGTCCTGCGTAGGACCAGAGGACTACAGGAATCTAACCAGGTACCTGAGAAATGACAGGAAAGAAGTGGAGTGGTATACGTATATGCCATGAGAAGAAAGAACAGCAAGGATGGTAATCCGAGGATTGACAAACTGCGAAGACACCGAAGAAATAAAGCAGGAAATCGAGAAAGAAGGTGACAAGATAGGGAAAATCTACATGGTAGATCTCGAAGTAGAAGAGAAGGAAAAAATAAGGAAAATTCAACACATACAGAACGTGAGGATAAGATGGGAAGCGCAAAGAAGAGGAAATGTACCGACGCAGTGTTACAACGGCCAAGGACGGCATGCAGCATAAGCGTGAAGTCCGGAGGACCACACATATCAAACGAATGACCAAGACCGAAGAACAAGCCAGCCTGCGCCTGCGCAAACTGCCAGGGAGATCACCCGGCGAACTACAGAGGATGTCCACTGGCCCCAAACAGCATGAAGACAAGGAAAACAGCCCCAAAAACAACGAAGCCAGGAGTCAGCTACGCCCAAGCTGCAACCAACAAAACGACGACGACAACAACATCGACGAAACAACAGATACTCGAGCAGGTGACAAGGATATTAGATCAGCTAATGGTCTCAAGAAAAGAAGTCTCGGCACATCTATATATAAAAAGATGAGTCGGGATTTCAACTAGGAAAGCAAAAACAAGAGGATCCACTCAGTTCGATGGCTAAGGATTCGCCCCTTGTAGAGGCAGCGCAAAAACACACGGACAAAAGCAAGTTAGAAGACCGCTGAAGAAATAACCACTGCGGTTCCACAGCCAAGGAGAAGACAGCAGCCATTTGGCTTTGGTATGCGAAAAACGCAAACGTCGACTATGAGGACCCATCGGATGAGATGGGGGGTTGGTGGAAGTTCTCCCCAAGATGCATTCTGGGAGGAGCGGGCTCATCTCGCATGTTTGTGTGCACTATATGCAAACTATTTCATTCTTTGAGGTTGAAGAAGTGTTACGAAGTAGCCAACAAATTACTTTATGCTCGACATATATACAGTGTGAAAAGGACGGATGGAATTAATTCATTTTCTCGGTTACTGTACCTACATAAAGTAAAAAGTGTATTTTGTAGTTATTACTAAATTTATATTTTACGACTTCCGTACCTCCAAGATTTACTCAACCTTCACATATTTTTAAGATGGGTGGAGTCCACCATGAAACCCTGTTTTAGTATCACATGGATGTTTTTGATTCTGTATCATCAACGTATCGGTTTCCGCAAGTTAAATTATTCATATAAATACCTATAAATATCAAGCTTTTTTTCTTATTGCGATGTCCTCAAAAATATTAATATGTGTTATATTTTCATTATTTATCATGGAGCTCCAACACTCAAACTGTTTTGATTTCAGTCAAACTACTGGTATTTCTTGTACTGTTGAAGATGGTACGGCAAAATTCTACACCAGGGGTTGGCAAGTAGTTTTAAGTGGGGTCCAGATACAGTTGAAAAGTTTTATCGTGGTCCAAAAAGAAAGTTATTGAACACAATACAATAATAATATTGTATTGGTAAATAATAGTATATTAATGATAATATTAATTGAGAAAAAATAGAAAAATTCTAAAATTAATGAGAAAAATTGCACCGACGTTCTTGAGCCAGTTTTTTTAGTTTGGTTGTCGAGGGGAACAGCAAATGCGAAGAGTGTCTTCAAGGAGGGCGTCAGTTAATCTTGATTGATATTTGTTCTTTAAAAAATTCATTTTTGAGAATGATGATTCGCATACATGCCAGATTGATAGCTAATTTCTTGCAATTTTTATATGTTTCAGGAACATGTTTACCCCAAAATTCTTCAGTGGATGCAGTTTTATACATTTGTAGGGAAATATTTTCTTGCAAGTCAATTATCTCCATTTGAAGTGAAGACTTTGAAAGACTGAACAACTTAGCAGCACCAATCCATTCTCCCGATGCATCAACTTCATAAGGCGATTTAAGGAATTGAGACAGCTTTCCCAGCTCCGCAAAGTCTTGGAATCTTGTAGCAGATTCGTTTTTTAGATCGGACATAAATTTTAAAAACACTGCAATGTCTTTCTTCAGAGTTCTCCTTTTTATATTCAAGAACTGTTTGGAAATGAATAAATTTTTGTGAAGCAATATCTTTTTCGAAGATATCCAGCTTGCGACGAAAAGCAGACACGCTTAATAATTAATTTTCCATTGCCTTGTAACTCTGTGTTGAGCGCATTTAAATATTTCAGAATATCTTCCAAAAAAGCCGTTTGTTATGAACTCCAAGTGATTCCTTGCTCCCTGCGTATCCAACTTTTGCAAGAAAGAGTTTACTTAGACTTTTATTAACCAGAATCGTTCAATAACTTGACCTTTATCTACATCTTTGGAGTGCCAAGAACCTCGTTCGTATATAGTTCAGGCCGGAAATGGCACATATCGCCAAAATCGGTGGTCCTTAATTAAAGCTCCTCCTAGGTCAGTAGTTAGTTTTGAAATTGACGGTTATGAAAGCCAAGAGCTAGGAAATGATACCATTATTAGTACTGGTAGTCAGCAACTGAAAACCATTGATTCATTCCCTTAGTTCTAATACTGAAGGCAGTAATAGTGTTGAGTCCAAAAGAGTTTTTAGAAAACCATTCTGGATGACTGACTATGTTACTAATTAATGTTAAGGCTGTAGTTATTCACCCCATCCTTTGATAAAGAAAGGGAAATGTTGTGTTAAGTCAAGTTCGCCTAGGTTAGGTTGAATAAACGTTGGAGGGGTGCGACCAGAGAGGAAGTACAGGAATGGATGGAGGAGGAAATGAAGAGAAGGTGGGAGGATTATGAGGGCGCGCTAAAAGGAGCGATTGGGAATAGGAGAGATTGGATGGATCGGAAATTCGGGGAGGTGAACTACTTTACTGGACATGGGTCGAGAGTAGGGTACCTCCATAAGATTGGGAAAAGAGAGACTGGAGTGTGCGAGATGTGTGAAGTGTAGCATGTGTTTAGATGCTGGAGGAACGAGGAAGTGCTGAAGAAGATGGAGGGGAAACTAGGGGAGGCGGTGTATTGGGAGAACATGGTGGAGATAATGTTGAGGGGGGAGGAGGAATGGATGGAGGTAAGTGGCGTAGTAGAGAGCATGGTTAGGGGGAGAGAAGGACTCGATAGGGCATGAGAGGTAGGAGTGATAGTTAGGAAGAAGACGACGGTGTGAGCGGAGAGTGCGAGGGACCGCCGCCCGTCTCGAAGTATGCTAGGGTAGTGATGCAGAGGCGGGGGTAACAGCGAGTTTGAGGTGGGTTTGGTTGGTAGGCATCCTCTTGGGGATGATTCCAACACTGTTTGGCCAACCCATTCGAACATGAGTTTCCCATCTCGACCCGAAAAAAAGAGGTTAGGTTGAATAGCCATGGCCAGGAGACGTCTGTCAGGGACTTGTCAGTTGCGAGTTAAATGGATCAGTTTAGTTGGATTGTGCTTTTATAAAGTTAAATAAAGTATATTCTAATATTCTGGTGTCTCTCTAACACTTCATATAATTTGTAAACTATACAACTAGTTTACAAACTAGCCAATAAGTAAGCACTTAAACCATACACTCACTATTATTTTTTTCTGTTAAGTTGAAAAAGTATCGAAAGTGCAACGTAATATACGTCCTTGAATCTAGCAGGTAATTGCTCTCGTTCTTGTAGAACTGGTTGTGGGTATTTTGCATATGACGAGTTTGTAATGTTTTCTTCCGGAATTATGTACAGACAATGTAGGTGTGGTGCTCGGTACACTGTACGGAACAATGAGAAATAACTACTCGAATTATCATATTGATTTTATCTTATTAAACAAACATGTTGATTTTGATGGTAACCATTCAACAATATGGCGTCATAATTTTATTAAAGCTCGGTGTAACTAACCTATATGTTAATTGTCTTTCCCATTGACAATTGACATTCTACATAGTGATCATTTGCCGTCGTCGAACTCCTAATATAGGTCTTCCTCAGGGAATGTTTTCAATTCAACATTATTTATATTATTGAAGAGGCTAGGTTCGAATTCCTTAAAACTACCTGGAGCTACCCTAAAGAGGGATTATTGTATGATTAGCAAGTGGGACTAGAAGAAGATGATTGAAGAAGTAATAGGCTCTCGTAAAAACTGTTGTCCATATTCGAATCCTCCGGCGACCTTTTGCGGAACTCGACCTAAGATTAAAGACGAAGGTAGGTTTTTGCGGAATTCGGCCCTAGCCTCTCTGGATTGAGAATTGAAATTTTCAAAATCAACACTGTCAAAAAAACTTTAATTAAATACAAAAAAAGGGATAAATTAAAATCAAATTTGGATTTTATTATTTTATTCAGTACTTATCAGTCCGTTAATCTTTACAAAAACAGTAGTAACAATAAAATATACATTGTTTAAGAAATTTGGATAAAAAAATGTACATAAGTTACAAATATGACACTTGTCGCATTTATTTAACATTACTATAATACACAGCCATTCCTCATGTACACCACAATTAGAAATATAAATATATTATAAGAAAACTATTTATTTATGTATATTAATTTTTTATTTGAATAATAGTTAATTATTAAAATTATGATTTCTTGAAGCTAAATTGGAAACCATCAGGAGATCTATTAAGAGATAACTTACCAGGTGGATAGAATCTGTGTGGAGAGGGAGTAGTGGGTTCATATTGAGGTTGGGGTCTATATTGAGGTTGTGGTTGTGGTTGATACTGAGGTTGGGGTCTATATTGAGGTTGCGGTTGATACTGAGGTTGGTATTGAGGTTGTTGTTGTTGGTACTGTGGTTGGGGTTGGTATTGTGATTGTGGCTGGTACTGTGATCTTGGTTGATATTCAGATTGTGGTCTAGAATACTCCGGAGAATTATATTGTGGCAAAGGTTGATACCCAGGAGTGGGAGCAACTGGTAGTGTTGTTGGAACGGCTTGAGGTATACCATCTCCTGAAGCCATGAAACCATCTTTACCGGCGGTATAAGTTATTGTATGCCTTTGACCATTAGGGTCAAGATAAGAATAGGAACCTTGACGTGTACCGTCAGGAGAACTGACTTCTTTGAAGTTAACACCATCTTCTTGCTGGTACTGAGCACCAAAACGTCCATCGGCCTGGAGGTATCTGTCTTCGGCCAAGATAGCGGCTGTTCTTGAATCACCTTGGTAACCTTGACCCAGGATAGTTGCTATCAGGCCAAAAGATATGACCTGGAAAAATAAAAGATCACATTACAATTTTTTGGGACAAGATTGATTGATTGATTTTTGGAGTTCAAGTTATAATTAATTATTTTCGAATAATAATATGTCATGTAATATCATCAATATCAAAACTAAATATATTTATGCTTACGAATATTTTTATAAGTTTGTTGATGAATATATCTATAAAATATTATAGAAGTATTAAATCTGACTATAGTATTTTATTAATAACCTACATTTACTTTAATTATACGAGGGGCACTACAGTTTTTTTTACAAGAATGTTTCAAAGTGGTATGAGCACTTTGTTATTTGGAGTAAATGATGGAAATGTAAATTGAAAATGTGTTACAAATAAAAATATTTCATTTGAAAGTATTCTGTAAAAGTAGATTTCTATTACATCTGAAATAATAATTTCGCAATGTTGAATTTAATATGTGATGTAGTGCAAGAGCTGCTATAAATAAACAAGAAAAACTTAAGGTTAACTACCTACTTCCGTACAATAAAAATTACTTTCACCCGGTAACGCTGCTATTAAATTTTCCAAAATAATATTATTTCACAAAAGCGAATCACCAAATTAAATAAAAATGATACTCACAAATCTCAACATGGTAAATTTTTTCCGGAGCCTATCTAAAAGGTAAAACTATTACTAGTGCCCCCCCTGACATAATTTTAGTTATATAGCGAGGGTTAACCTTGGCCAGTACGACCGTGGAACACTCCTTATATCAATAATATGGTGTGGAACTATTGTAAGTAATTCGACTTATTTCTTGAAAAGTCTTGACTATGTTGGTTGGTTATAGGACTGTTAAATGTTAAGAGATGAATTTTCTTGATACTTTCTCGAATTCATAGGTTAATGTTATGAGAAATATAATCAATTTATATTGAAATGAATTCTCAAAGTTCAAAGGATGAAAGTAAAAATTAGTTCAGTTAAAGATTAATATTATTGGCAATAGAAAATAATAGGATTTAATGGAAGCCTTTCTCAAAAATTAAATAAAATAGAATTACGAAATTTCCGAGTAGGAAATGTGTTATTTGTTATTTTAAAGGAATACCCTGTATATTTTCACATTATTGGATTTTGCAGATAATTTTAGGCCCTTTTTATTTTATAATAGCCCTAGGACTTGATTTTACAGTCTATAAATAAATATAAAATATCTATAAATATCTATAGAGATGGTACGTGATTTTTAGTTGTATTTGGCCATAAAATTGATTTTTTTTGTAAAAAATTAATATAAAAACAAAAAAATTAAATATTCCATGCAGTATAATAGAAAATATCATTCATGTCTTGTATACAGCTGCCTACATACATCAATTAATATAATAAATAAAAAATAAATACTTTTTACACTTTCGCTTTAATTATAATAATGTATAACGTTTATTAATAATTAAAAAAACCAATATGGCTGCTTTGGCTTCAAACGTAGCTGGGAAGAAACCTGTTAAATAAAAAGAAAACTTTCTTGTTAATTTTTATGCTTAAGTAACTGGCCTCTAGATGGTCCTGTATGCACGTTCAGAAAAAAGTAGAAAGCATTACATGAAAATATAACGTATTGCAAAATTTGTTTGAAAATTACTCTTACCGTAGTTAGCTACGTGTTTTAATGAAAGAAGTTTACCGGAAGTATTTTCTGAGTTTCGAAAAACCAACTCCCAAGGACGAATGATCCTCCACCAAGACAATGCAAGTTCCCACACAGCTCGGAAGGCAATTGACTTTTTAAAGCACAAAAACATCAAATTGTTAAACTATCCTCCATACTCTCCCGTCTTAAGTCCTAACGACTATTTTACTTTTCCCAAAAATTAAGAATGAACTTGTAACGGTAAAAGTATGCTTTTAGTTGGGCGCCAATTTGTAACGGTAAAGGCGCCAATTTGTAACGGTAAATGCTGTACCTCACAGGGCACCAGCTCGAAGGGCTCCGGCTAGAGACTCCTTTCAAGGGTGATTCGACCCCAAGTTTATGCTGCACAAGGATAACAGAAGGGTTGTAAAAATTGAGGGCGCCACTACCTTTTTAACGATAAAAATGACTAAGAAAACTAAGGCGGAAAAGGTAGAAACGCCTTGTAAAATTTAAATGAAAGTTAAAAAATAAAAAAGTTACTCAAAATTACCCCGGGCGATATCTCCCTCATCTTTTATAGTTGAGGATTTTAATAAAAAAATAATTAAAAACAAAATTTTAATTTATTCTGCCACAGGAAATGAATAACGGAATTTAATAGAGGAATTTGTACTTTTATAGGTACTTAGCTTAGATGAAGTGGTTTCCTGGAGAAGAAGTGAGGTCTTGATCTGAACTGATGAGTTCTGTTCTAGGGCGGTATTTTGAGCTAGGGCTGTATCCTTGGCTATATTCTTGGGGTTATATTCTCCGGGTAAATTCTTCGGTTTATATCCTCGGCGTTATATTCTCGGGTTATATCCTAGCCTAGGGTTATATTCTTGAGTTATATCCCAGCCTAGGGTTATATTCTCGGGTTCTATCCTAGCCTAGGGTTATATTCTCGGGTTCTATCCTAGCCTAGGGTTATATTCTTGAGTTATATCCTAGCCTAGGGGCTGTGCTTACCTAGAAGTACAAGTGGATCAGGGATATGTAGGAACTTGAATGTTATGGCACATTATGTTGGTCAGCTTTTCAGGTTAAAGAAAAGGAAGGCAGTTATTTGAAAGTCAAAAAAATTGATTTAATTTACTGAAAGCTTTCCAACATTATATGTCCCATGTTAAAACAGTAAAAATAGCAATTATCGGCTAAATAAAAAAATATACTAATGATCCGAAAGAAACTTATGATAGCAAAAAGTTATTTATTTAGTTATATGAAAAAATATCGTGCCTAGGAAATATATGAAACCGGCACTGGCGTTACGAAAGAATATTTTATAGGTTAACGGTTTATAAAAGTGTTATTTTATAATTAAGAGTTATTTCGCAACTGAAAAAGCTTGAAAATGTTTGTATAAAAGTAAAACAGTGAATTATAAAAGAATATTTGGCTTAAAACTACCATATTAGTATAAAAGAACAGTTTATGACCACGTGTTGAATTTAATTTCGCCTATCTCTGTAAAAAAATAAAGAATGCATACGAAAATTATATCAGACAGTACTTTAGAAGAAGCTTATTAATTATAAATTATGATTTTGAACTTACCACAGCAAAATTCATAAGATAGGTACTTAAGATATGAAAGATAGCGAAAGATGATGTGTCCCCTTCGGCGGTCGTTAACAAAAAGGGGTGTTTCACGTGGCGGTGTGCAAAAAATGGAAGCGTCCGTTGGCAAACGTCAATTGTCTTACGTTCGGGGTAGAAGAGTTTGGGATCACATAACTATAATTGAATATGGCTAGTGACGACGAGCGCTAATTAAAAGGATTTATTCTGTAAAATCGAAACAGGTCGATATACATGTTACAAACTGTGTGGTAAAAGGTTTCAGTCCCCAGCAGATGCAGGCTACCAACAAGCGAGTGGAATAACTGCTTCCAGAATTGGTTCCAAAGGATGCAAAAATGGATTTCTCTTCGTGGAGAGTACTTTGAAAATTAATAGTGTTTGAAAGTTATCTATCTCTATAAGCAAAATATAAAAGACAACTCTCGTAGTAACAATTTTGTTAACTTCAATTAAAATCCATCGGTACTATTAATAGGCATGTTAAGAGTTAAGCGTTTTCGGTGGTATAATGAAAAATTATTTTCAGAATTGTAGGTATATTGTATGTACTTCTACTTAGTTTCTGAAGAAAGTCTCAGAGACTAGTAGCTCCTTTAGTCCTATTTCCCGGAGGAATTTTAGGATATCTGCAGGCTTCAATTTAGGTAAATGTCCCTCTTCTATCCAGTAACCTCCTAGGAGTACACTTCTATCCCAGTTCCTTCTATTGCATTCTTTCCAAGTCTGGTGATGGTTTTTGGATCCCATTTCTTCTTGTTGCCTAATTTCTTTGAAAAGTTACACTTTATCATCATACCACCTTGTAGCATGTCCCAGGTCTTCTGATTTCTAAGAAGTGAGGAGGTGGTTTTTTTAATGATTCCCTCTCTACTCAGTCTGTATCTTGTTTTTACTGCAACACTTTCCACCACCATATATAGTGGTGTGAGGTTGAGAATCACTTCCATGGCTGCCGTTGGACATGTTCTCATTGCTCCTGTAAGGCATATGAATATTTGAATTTTGAAGAGGTTTTCTCTCGTTGTCAATAAGCTACTTCTACTACTCCACGCAATGGCTCCATAATTGATAATTGGTCTCACTATGGCAGTATACATCCAGCTCAGGATTTTTGGTAGATTCCTGAACACCATTAGTGTGTTTGTTCCACAGGAATTTACTGTCTAGAGTCAAACCTAGATACACTTGACTTCTTGTCTCCATTCAACTTCACTCCCATCAAGTTTAATGGTCGAGTTTTCTTTTTTTAGTGAAAGCTATTAACATGGTTTTGGTGGGGTAGAAGTAACATTTGATCATTGAACAACTATAATTTATTTCAACATAATCAGAAAAGTGATAATGAAGTCATACATGAGGTACTATTTTAGGGTATAATTTTCCAAAAATAACAAAAAGGAGAAATAAGGTGAGGTGTGTCTTCTACGTCAATGGCGGAATTATTAATACAATAATAAATAATTAATTTATATGTAACGATTTCATATATTGTCGTGATCTTAATCGTTCAGATTAAATCATGTAATACAAACAAGTTACACAAAGAAGTAGATTTGGTATTGATTTTTTCCTCTCAATGTGTTTCGTGAATTGAAGACAAAAATATTAAATATTGGTACAAATTAAATTCTATATTATTAAAATAAATCAGTACTGAGAGAGTCAAAGATAATCCAAATTTTGGGATGAGTTCTGGAACATTTTAACTGATTATCATGGAACACAAGAAGGAGATTAGTGAAAGAATAATAAAATTGACGAACAAAACATTAATAAACAATAACGAAGGTAAACTATGTCGTTCTTCATATTTTCTAAATATTTTCGTTACAATTTGAAAAGAAATCCATTTGAAATTATTTTTATTTTTGTTCGGTCCCATTTGATATTGTTGACGTAAAGTAGAAGCGCCGTATATGATTTATGAAAAATTCAAGGGGATAAATCCATAACTATTTACAACAAAAAATACTTTATACGGTGAATTCCATTAACACTTTAATAGTACTTCAAGTGAGGCCATAAATATAATAAATGTATCAATTAAAATGAACACAAATATATAAGCGTATAACGAAATATTGGTATATGTTTAAACCTATGCAGGAATGTTTTTCTTGCTCTCACAAGATAAGTAGTCAACATTGAAATGGGTGCGCCTATATATAAGGAACGATTGTTAAAATTTTATAGTGGTTGCTTATTATCTATCTGCCTAGATCAACTTGAAGACCTCGTGAAATTTCTTGAAGATGATCAAAATACTTATCAGCGTAAGTTCTTTGATAATTGTTAATTTTTTTTCGTTTTTTCAAATCTTAGTAATTGTTTTACTTTTACTTAACCGGCGAATCCATTAGGCCGGCATTATTTAAACGAATTTACAAAATCAATAGTAAGCACGTTGTTGGCATTTTAACCGTTTAAAATGTAGGATCATGAAACTTATTTGAAGTAATGTCAAAATATCAGTTTCCAAAAAAAAACAATAATAATAAGTTTATTAATCAAAAATTGATTGGTATTATACAGGGCGTTCTTGGACTTCGTAAAAAAAATTTGGGAGATGATATACAGAGACGAAAAATAATTATATAAAATTTTTTCCTTACGCCCTTCGTTAACGAGCTAGTGAGCTCTAAAGTTGGGAATTAAAAATGTACCAACCATTGTAGTGTAGTGTAGTATAGTGTAGATTCGTTTAGGACGCAAAAAAGTGTGCAATTATGGTGTTTATAAACGGTTGAAATTTAACTAATTTCCAATAAGCCATTTAATAATTATAAATAAAAAACTATTTTTAATTTCCAACTTTATAGCCCGGTACGTAAGTCCTGGGACATCTTGTATATTGTGGATATTTCTTGGAGATTCTATAATTTGTGTCATAAATTAAAAAATCATTAAATTCGACATTTTTTAGAGAAAATTTGTTATTCCTAAGGGAAATCAATCGAAATTCCTTTCACTGTATCGATTACTATTTAAAAAATTATTTTTTAAATAGTAAATAAATGACTTTTCGAAAATTGAATTAACATAAATTTCTCAATTTGAGAAGCTGAGTCCGACAATAGGATGCGGAGAATGTGTCTGTCCTTTTTTACCAGTGAAATAAAAATGAAGCATCTCAATTCAATGATTATATTTTTTCTTAGAGATAATAATTAGTCGCAAAATTTAAGTACTTTTTACAAAGAATAAGCATGTAGAGCATGAAACTGTTACATTTTGACATTGAATAACTTTTGAAGTAAAACTCGATCTAAGAAAAATCGCTTTCTCGAGATATGTGCACAAAAGTGAAAATTACCATCTGCATAAGTCGATTAGAAGTATACAGGGTGCATCGTTGCTCTAAAATAACTTATTAACATATTTTTTTAAATAGTACACCATGTATATATTTTCAGTTTTTGTAATCTATTAAATCACAAATACAACCGTCAAGACCGCATAATTCTAATCTCATTTGTTCTACAGTTATTGAGAAAAATAATTTACGGGAACGTTTTTATTACCAAAATAATTAACAGGAACAAATAACTAATCTTATTTAATGAGATGTTCAAATTGTCTTCCTTCTTCTATTTGACAGTATCCAAGTCGATTATAAAAAGCTGATATGGTGTTACGCAATTGCTGATTTGTTATTTGGTGGGCTGTTAACAGTATTCCATTTCTCAATTTTTTCAAATTTTAATAATAATTGACCATTTTTGACAATTATTGACCAATTTTGATAGTTTTGACAATTATTGATCATTTTTGACAATTTTTGATAATTATTGACCATTTTTTACAGTTTTTAATAATTATTGCACATTTTTTCGAAATTTTGACAATTTTTGACAATTTTTCGAAAAATTTGACCATTTTTCAAAAAGTTTGACAATTATTGACCATTTTTCCAAATTTTTGACACGTTTTGAAAATATTTGGCAATTATTAACCATTTTTAACAGTTTTTGACAATTTTTGACGATTTTTCCAAATTCTTGACAATTTTTGACCATATTTAAAATTTTTTGACAATTTTTCGAAAATTTCAACAATTATTGACCATTTTTGACAGTTTTTGACAAATTTTGACAATTATTGATCGTCTTTGACAATTATTGACCATTTTCGACAATTTTTTCAAAAGTTTAACATATTTGGCAATTATTGACCATTTTTTAGAAATTTTGACAATTTTTCAAAATTTTAACAATTATTGATCCTTTTAGACCATTTTTGACAATTTTTGACGAATTTTGATTGGCTTTGAAAATTATTGACCGTCTTTGACAATTATTGACCATTTTTCAAAAATTTTGACAATTTTTAATAATTATTGACCATTTTTGACAGTTTGTAATAATTATTGACCATTTTTTCAAAATTTTGACAATTTTTGACAATTTTTCGAAAAATTTGACCATTTTTCAAAAAATTTGACAATTTTTGACAATTATTGACCATTTTTCCAAATTTTTGACAATTTTTGACGATTTTTCCAAATTCTTGACAATTTTTGACCATATTTAAAAATTTTTGACAATTTTTCGAAAATTTTAACAATTATTGACAAATTTTGACAAATTTTGACAATTATTGACCGTCTTTGACAATTATTGACCATTTTCGACAATTTTTCAAAAAGTTTAACATATTTGGCAATTATTGACCATTTTTTCGAAATTTTGACAATTTTTCAAAATTTTAACAATTATTGATCCTTTTGGACCATTTTTGACAAATTTTGATTGGTTTTGACAATTATTGACCGTCTTTGACAATTATTGACCATTTTTGACAATATTTCAAAATTTTTTTTGTTTTGTTTTACTTTACTTTCGCATTTCTTGATTATATTGTCCATGTGTACGTTGAATAGGAAGTCTTCCACCTTGTCTTAATCCCATCTCTTTTTTGAATCCCTCTGATTTTGTGTTATTTCTTATTACATAATTAATATTTGTTTCTATATAGGTTTTGGATAATTCTTATCATTTTGTTGTGTAGGGGAGGGCGTCATCTTAAGATGTCATCATTTTTTGTTATTTTTGAACTTGAATTAATTTTCAAAAAATTTTCATTCGCTTCGATAAAGCGACAATAAAGGCAAACTCCTTTTTGTGCGATGTAACGGAATTGCCCCAGCCACCTACTAAATTGAAACGATGGCTAAGACTTCTCCATAAAACACGTTCTGAACAAATATCTTTATTGAAATTTTCTTTGGAAATATAAAAAAAATAACTCTGTTTAGAACATGATGATGAAAGATAAATGAAAACATAACCTAAGAACAACCTACTATTCTATCCGCAGAAGTTACAAACGTAATTTTTAGCACTGTATTATCCTCTGCATTAAGCATGAGCCCATTTCGAGCAACAAGTTTAGCAGTACCAAAGTTGCCTCCAAACTCCCCACAAATTAAACATGGCTCATCATCAGCAAATACAGTGGACAGGGAAACATCATCATCACACATTTTGTCATCATCAAAATCTTCTAACGATGTTTCATCAAAATCGAATTTTGGTCTGATAGTTTTCTTGATTTTCTTTGTTCTTTTATTCTTAGAAAACTCGTTTTCAGATATAACCGTCTTTTTGTTTTGTTTTGTTTCAATGTTTTTGATTTTTTCCAATATTTTTGTTGTTTTCGCAATCTGTAAAATTTCGTTTCACTGCTTTCGCTTTTTGCTTCAAATCTTTTTTCTTCTTTAGCATCTTCAATGATGTCTTTCATTGGTGTCGAAGTGATCTTATCATTTCATGGTGCTTTTCCATTTTTTAGTAGTCTTATTACATTCTTTAGTTCTTCAATTTTAATTTCATCAATTTCAATTTCTTGGTAGTTATTTTGGTGGTCAGCTTCTGCTATATTTTCCTCAGTACTTTGTCCCAGTAAATCTTGGAAATATTCTTTCCATCTAGCCATTATATCTTCAGGAGAACTGACTTCTTTGAAGCTTACACCATCTTCTTGCTAGTACTGAGCACCAAAACGTCCATCGAAAATCGCTTTCTCAGAAAACTGCTAAGAAAAATATTTCTCTAGTTTTCAAAAACGCCAAATAATATTCTCTTGATCATTTGTCCTCGTTAATGTTTTGCTTTGATCCGCATTTATCTATAATGATTAACGACTTGTTATTTTTTTTCACCTGTCACTACCAAGATTTATGTATTAGGAACTTTTTAAATCGAGCAATTTATTTCAAACTAAAAGTTCCATAATTATCTTTAGATGATAATAAAATACCTGTTTAATATTTAAATTAACGTTGTATTTAGAACGCCACACTTTTGTCTAAATTACCTTGTTCAAGGTAAATTTTAACCATAAGCATATCATTAATACAGTTTAAGACTCCTATTGCATAGGATCACAAGAAAGGGTCGATAGCCATAAAGCGACAATAAATCATTGGCTTTACATTTTTCGGTTTTTCTGAATGGTTTCATTTGTCGGGTTTATTTAATAGTGCAAAAGTTAGGCAAGTATCGTATTATTAGTAAGTAATTATTACAGTATTAAGAGCCGATTTTACGGAGGCCATTCAATTGGGCCAAAATTATTCAACATAATGAATAAAACTGTAAGACCCTTAAACTGACTGTACGGCACTGGCCACCGGCTTATCATAATAATTAATCCTTAACCATTGTGCCGAATTTTACGACACCATTGTATTCGAGGCGATACAGGACGTGTCGATTTAATTTTGGTAAAACCGACCTGTGTTATCATTTTATTCTATATAGAAAAAAAGAAAGACTATATTTATAGTACTTTTGAATAAATAATGAGGCACTTTGCTCCTACGGAAAAAGAAATATAGTATAGATACAATAAAGTGTCAAACCGATAAAAAAATACTCCAGGACAATGAAAGGCAATGAAATGAAATGACAATGAAAATCTAATATACAGGGTGAACCTGACGTCATCACCATTTTTTTAAATGGAACCCCCCTTTTTGTTTCAATTTCCGGATATCCCTTGCTGAGCTGATTCCAAAAATGTATAACACGTTGCTTCAAATTGGTACAGGGTGGGCAAAAATACGAAAAAAAAATTATGGAAATTGTTTATGGAAAGTTATACGTTACGAAATGTAATAAACAAATTAAATGGAATTACGTGGTTTTGCAATATTTACTGTGATACACTACCAAAAACAAACAAACGAAAATTAACAATAGATGTTCAAATTGTTCTCCATTTTAAATAACCCCTTAAAAAGAAGTCTAATGGGCTCAGATCAGGTGATCTAGCGGAATTTCTAATATTATTGTCTATTTAGCTAATAATGAATTTATGCGTTACTTTATGGACGCACTGTATAAATTAGCAACAACAGAGTAAGGATACTTAATTAAATATATTCTAGTCAATAAACTTTTACGCTCTCCATTACCATGTTGTTTTTAATATTATTTAAAACGTATCAATCATTTTTAGTTTCCTGCGACTCAGATATTTGTAATTAACCATTTTATTTATTTTTTACTAAATTACTAGGCATAACTATGTTATTATAAGAACGATTACATTCTAATTAAACAAATGTATTCCATAATGCGATACCGAAAAAAATAAAAAGTCCACTATATACGGTAGTGAATTTACATCATTTATAAACAATATCAATTTAAATATACTTAGCAAACTTGTTTTTCTACCGCATGCTGATATGGATACGGACTGAAAAGCTGGATTGTAATGAATTAAAATATGTGTTAATTTTATTTTATAAAAGTTAATAAATCATTAGGATAATTAGTAAACGCGACACTCCAGATGAGGTTTATAAAATTATTGCACTATAGCACGCTAGGATTTTAAAAAATATTATGTATTTGTATACATAGTATCTAAGCGCGTGTGCTACATTTATTTTTTATACGGACTTTGTACCAAAAACGAGCTATAGAGCTCCAAACCTGGGAATGAAAAATTTTTGGTGCAAAAATTTTTTAATAAAAATAACTTTTTTCAGTTATAAATCCAGCAATTTAACCTTTTTAAACATTTTTAAAGAAAAAAAGTTCTCTAGTGCCAGCAATGTACACTTATTGGCCCACTTCGAACATTTGTTGTAATTTTTTTAAACCGGTTTGAATTTTTTATTATCGTTAATTATTTGGTTATAATTCAATTTATCAAAACTTGAGTATGCAACAATTACAGTTTCCAATAAATTTAATAAATCTACTGGTACTAGAGGATAATTCAATCTATAATATTCAATATTTATATACCATTATATAAAAACTACTAACACAATTCTGTGAGTAGCAGTGCTACTTCTAAAATAAAATATGTACAAATAAAAAAATAAATAAATTGGAAAAATATAGAAAAAAAAATATTTAAAAAAATATGAATAAAAAAAATAAAATAAAAAAATAAATAAATTGGAAAAAAAGAAATAAATATAAAGCAAATGGATATAATTCAATTTATCAAAACTTGAGTATGCAACAATTACAGTTTCCAATAAATTTAATAAATCTACTGGTACTAGAGGATAATTCAATCTATAATATTCAATATTTATATACCATTATGTAAAAACTACTAACACAATTCTGTGAGTAGCAGTGCTACTTCTAAAATAAAATATGTACAAATAAAAAAATAAATAAATTGGAAAAAAATAGAAAAAAAATATTTAAAAAAATATGAATAAAAAATTCCCAACTTAAAAAAAATAAAATAAAAAAATAAATAAATTGGAAAAAAAGAAATAAATATAAAACAAATGGATACTAATAAATAAATAATAGAAAAAAAATTATTAAAAAAGAACTGAAAAAAAAAACTGTACAATTATGGTGTTTATAAACGCTTAAAATTTCCAAAGAGCAATTTAATAATTATAATTAAAAACTATTTTTAATTCCCAACTTTAGAGCCCTATATCTCGTTAACGAAAGACGAAAGGAAAAAATTTTATATGAAGTACTATAATTATTTTTAGTCTCTCTATCATCTCCCAAGTTTTTGGGATACCCTGTATAATAAATCGCTATTGTTAACCAATTTACATACAGAGGAATTATCCACAGAACATTTAATGAGAAAATTACTACTACATAGTCTACCGCTATTATTTTACTCCATTAATTACAACAAGCGTATATTTACGAAGTGAATTATTTTTTAAAAAATATATGGGTAATTTATATTTGAAAGGAAAATTCTCCAATAACCTTGTCGAGAATATGGTTTCGTGTTCATGTACCAGAAAGTTTCACCCGCTAAAAGAACGAGTGCAATTATTATTCAACGACTTAGAGCTCTATTGCAATATTGTCAAAAAGATTTAGTACTTGTGTGTGTGTGTATACAATTATACGTATTTGCAGTATGAACTTTCACGAAATAAATTGATATAAACATTGTTTATCTTTAATAATACGTTGCAGTTGCAGTTAATTTCTAGATAAATTTATAAGTAACATTAAAATTTAGGCAGCTATTAAAATTTCACTGAATTAGTGTAGAAAAAACCTGATATTACCCAAATATTCCTCGAATATTTGAGAACGATCCATTTTAAGAACCATCCATACCCAAAACTTTTTTCCTTAATTAGCGTCAGACAGTCAGTAAACAGCAGTCGATAGGTGAGAGTACTGTTCAAGCTCATAACTTTGTTTCAATTTAAAGAATCTTATTTTGTTTTATTTACGAATTTATTTTTATTTGGAAAGCCCTTATGGCCAAAAGAAACCAAAACATATTATCTTAACTCGAAACATTAATTGTTAAAGAGAATTTAATAATTAATTTTCGATTTGAACAACATAAAACGTAAGCATATTGTTTCAATATGTAGCGACGTTTACTATCCCCATCAAATAATTATTCAATACTAAATCGCAGTTCGCTAACACATCGCACATAACTAACAAATTTTGGGAGGAGAAGGGGCGGGGTTTCTTACAGTGGTTCTGAATCCAGCTGTCTAGCTAAATACTTGATATTCATTGGAATGAATTTATAGAAATGTTTTGTTGGTGTACTATTTAGATCGGAGAATACATTAAACTGCTATGATCCGTTTGTCTTTGCACCTATCTGTATATTATAATCTTATACCCTTATACCTATAGGAGTCGGGTTTACATTTCATTCTGTTTACTTATATGAAATTTTTCCATGCTTTTCTATCTTTTGTTAATGTTTTCGCTTCTTCCCAGGATTTGTCTCTCTCTTGTAATATTTTACCCACCATTTTGCTCCATGTCTGTCTTGGCCTCCCTCTTCTTTTCTTTATTTGTGTTCTTGTCTCATATACTCGTTTTACCTGCCTCCTGGTATTCATTCTATGGATGTGACCCCACCAACTGAGTTGGTGTTGTTGTATGAATTTTAATACTGGTTGTACTGCCAGTTCATCTCTTATTTTGTCCATTCTATTTACTCCTCTAAGATACTTCATTTCTGCTCCTTAAATTTTACTTTGTTGTCTGGTTGAGAGAGTCCAAGATTCGCATCCATAAGTTAGTATAGCTCTATATAATGTATTGTATATTTTTATCTTTGGTTGACTGGATATTTCTCTTTTGTTAATAAAATTTTTGTTCATAGCATAGTATAGTTTAATTGTTTTTGCAATTCGTTCATTTATTTTAGCGTCTTATTTTCCCGTTTCGTCAAACATTACTCCTAGCTATTTAAATTCTTTAACTTGTTCTACTTTTATGTTATCTATTTTGATTTCTGTATTAATATTCTGATCCCCTATAATTAGTATCTTTGTATTATTTGTATTTATTCTCATCTTCAAAATTTTAAAAAATTGTCAAAAATTTGGAAAAATGGTCAATAATTGTCAAAAACTGTCAAATTTTTGAAAAAATGGTTAATAATTGCCAAATATTTTCAAAAATTGTCGAAAATTTGGAAAAATGGTTAATAATTGTAAAAAATTGTCAAAAGCTGTCAAAATTTTGAAAAAATAGTCAATAATTATAAAAGACTGACAAAAATGGTCGATATTTGTTAAAAATTGTCAAAGATTTGGAAAAATTGTCAATAATTGTCAGAATCTGTCAAAAATTGTCAAATATTTTTAAAAACGGTCAAAAATAGTCAATAATTGTTAAAATTTTGAATAATGATCAAAAACTGTCAAAAATTTTGAAAGTTGTCAAAAATGGTCAATAATTGTCAGAAACTGTCAAAAATCGTCAATAATTGTTAAAATTTTGAAAAATGGTCGAAAATTGTTAAAATTTTGAAAAATTGCCAATAATTATAAAAACATGTCAAAAATGGTCAATAATTGTTGAAAATTGTCAAAATTTTTGAAAAGTTGTCAAAAATGGTCAATAATTGTCAGAACCTGTCAAAAATGCTCAAAAATTGGCAGAAATGGTCAATAATTGTTAAAATTTGGAAAAATGGTCAACATTCTTGAAAAATTGTCAAAATTGATGAATAATTGTCAAAAATGGTCAATAATTGTTAAAATTTGAAAATATGGTCAAAAATTTTGAAAAAATGGTCAATTGTCAAAAATTGTCCAAATTTTTGAAAAATTGTCAAAAATGGTCAATAATTGTCAGAACCTGTCAAAAATGTTCAAAAATTGTCAAAAATGGTCAATAATTGTTAAAATTTGGAAAAATGGTCTAAAATGGTCCAAATCTTTGAAAAATTGTCAAAAATGATCAATAATTGTCAAAATTGGTAAATAGTTGTTAAAATTTGAAAAAATTGTCAAAATTTTGAAAAAATGTTCAATAATTATAAAAAAACTGTCAAAAATGGTCAATAATTGTGAAAAATTGTCGAAATTTTTGAAAAATGGTCAAAGTTTTTAAAAATTGTCAAAAATGGTCAATAATTGTCAGAACCTGTCAAAAATTGTCAAAAATGGTCAATAATTGTTAAAATTTGGAAAAATGGTCTATAATTGTCAAAAATGATCGATAATTGCTAGAATTTAAAAAAATAGTCAAAAATTGTCAAAAATTTTGAAAAATGGTCAAAAATGGTCATTCTATTGTGCATAAGAAGCAAGCTTCTATCGACGGTCCGACGACCGCTCACCTTTTCTTTTTGTTTTAATAACCATAAAAATAAATATTGAGTTACTTTACTTGTATTCTTTAAATTTGTGCAGTTGTAGAAAAAGTATAGTGTGCAACATGTGGGGAAAGTACTGTATGTGTGTTTGCTTCCACACTCGTGAGAAAAGTTGAACTTTCCCCACTTGTTGCACAATATACTATTTCCATGACCTTTCTTTTTTGTTTCACTTATTGTTAGAATTTCTAGCTTTGTGTTTTCAAATTCCTGTATTAATTCGATTTCCTCCCCTTGTAAGCCCTAATTTCCATATGTTCCTCTCATTTTTTATTCGCGTTTATTATTTCGTTTGTTGTGTTTAATATCATCTTATCACGTCCTTGTTCATAGCCTTCATTGTTATCGCTGCTCCCTCTCTTTTTTTCCTATTAGTTTTTTTGTTTCGTTTGTTTTCGTTATTTGGTTTTCTGAACGGTCTTCTTCTGGTAATCTATTACTAGCTGTTCTTCTCTTTTTACTACTGTCATTATCCGGTTCTGTTATTATTTGTTATATTTAATATGTGCTAAATGTCCCTGCGATTTAGCTTCTTTCCGTTGAGGTATCAGTTGTTTACGTTCTTCTTGTGTTTCTTTCGGATAATCCTCGTCATGATTTTATTTTATACTATCTTAATTGTTGCAATAAACTTGAAAACGATAACATTTTTTAAAAGAGAATGAAGAGACCGTTCGAACGATATATCACAAGCCTATATTTCCCATTTAAAAAATTGAAGTTTGTACCTGTCAATCGAAGGGGGTTGAAGGTAGGGATCGCATTTTGACGTTGAAGAATGTCAATTTATAAATTTGACATGTTTTTATAAATATGTACAGTAACCGAAATAATAAATTCATTCCGCTTGGCTTTTACACACTGTATATTAAATATACACATAATTTGATTCAAATGAGTAACAAAAAATCTCAAGTATATCAGTTTCTGTCAAGATCGAATTCTTTAAGGCTATAAATTATAGTACTCACATATTATTATTATTATTATTAAACAACCTTTTTTATATGTATGCGATGAACATTACTTTACATGGCAGCTGCCGCAGAATCAATCACCTTTATATAAATATATTATATACCTACTATATTTAGAAAACCGCATATGGAATGCATATTAATGTTTGTTAGCAAAAATAATAATTTTAATTTGAGTGAACTATGAAACTGTTTATAGTTTATGGTAATGAAGACCTAAGGGGGCGTCCATTAATTTCGTGAGGCATTATTGAGGATTTTATGAGCCCCCCTTCCCCCTTGGTGAGATGTAGTTATTTTTGTCGACCCCCTCTCCCTACCCCTAATCTTACGTGAGATTTTTCAAAATTTGTGGTTTGGGTGTAAAAGCGTTGGATTTATTAAAAAAAACAATTTGTTTGATTACTTTCATTTAAAACTAGCAAAGACTAGTATTTGGGAATATTACCGTAATCTAAGAAGACAATGATAAAATTAGATCATAAATACACGTTTTTTATTTTAATGTAACTTAACTTTGACGCAATTTTACATCGTTTTCTCCTGGAAAAAAATTACGTGATATTTGCCAAGACCCCCCCCCTCACCACCAAGTGAGATTCGGCTCGATCCCCTCCACCCCCCTGAACAGATCACGTAATTAATGAACGCCCCATAAGATTTGATGTAAAATTTACGTTTTCCTGACAAGTTGGGATTTTGAGTGAAGCAGATGAAGACAACATTAAAGAAGAGTATATAATAATCAAGAAATCATGGGAGACAGTAATTCCGTCATAAGATGGAATAAAGCAAACAGAATATCACAAAAATGAAAATGATGAAGTAAAGTATACAGGATGTCGCGTAAATGTAATCAACTACAATGTATGTATGTATATTGGAGTGATATTCACTGAGACCTAAAAGATCTATTGTGCCCCCTTGATTGATTGATTGATTAGTTCGGCACCACCAGTCAGAGGCTTAGAGACCTCGGCACCTCAGCCTTTAGGCTTTTTGTGCTCTTGGTTATACCGTTTATGTGAAGAAACCAGTAGCCCTTATCAGGCTCAACAGTCTCTTCACTAGGCCCTTCTTGGAGAAAGCCTCCCTTGGATACTCTAGTCCTAGGAGTCTATATCTCCACAATTGAACATAATGAGAGAGGCCGTTTCCTCCTCTTCCATGCACAACCGACAACAGATAGGTTCCTCCCTATTTTTGCTAACTGTATGCATGTGCTTCCTTAAGGTTCAGTGACCGGTGAGTAATCCCGTCACTTTCTTTATCTGGCCCCTGCTGAGGTTTAGTATTTCGTTAGTCAGCGACTCCGAGGGTTTTTTGACCAAGAGGCTGCTGTGTTTCTGTTTTGGCACATGTCTCCAGTACGTCTGATGTTTGGTTTGAACCCACCGAGATGTACAACCACGTTCATCAGATTTTGATATTCCAAATACTGGTTCAGGACCAGTGAATGCAGTTTCAGACCGCTAGGGTGCCAATTCCCATTGCATTCCAGCCTGTGTGCAGCTATTCTCGCTTCCGCCTTAACATACAGAGCAAGAGGCGGAATATTGAGAATGGCTTCCATTGTCGCATCTCATCGCACCCGTTATGCACAGACAGGCAAGCCTCTGAAGTTTTGATAGCTCCAGTTCGGCTTTCCTCTGGTCTGTCTTGGCCACCAAACTAGGGCTCCATGGGTAACCATGAGTCTCACCACAGTTGTGTGCAACCAGTGAACTATCCATGGATTTAGTCAGCATGTGTTTCCTATAGCCTGTTTGACAGCCATTAGGGCCATCTTCCCTTTATTGGTTTTGTCATGTAGGTGTGAGTTCCAGGTTTTAGCTTTGCATCCAGAATTATGCCCAGATACTTGACCTCCTGGCTAAGGCACAGCTGCACGTTGTAGAGGATTGGCAGTTTTAGTCTATCAAGCATCCTTTTTCTAGTGAAGGGAATGGGCGCAGTTTTTGCAGGGTTCACCCTTAGGCATTCCCTCCTACACCAAATCTCCACCATTTCCAGAGCTTGTTGCATCAGCTTCCGATATAACGTTAGGGTATTGTCAGATCATCTGTATACCTCTGGGTGTATATCCCCTTCCTGTTCAATTCCTCCAAGAGTTCATCTATGACATGGTGATAGGACTTCTTCCTAGTGGGCATCCCTTCATTATCGATACCTCCATGGAATCTCCAAATAAGGTTGTTGTTGCTGTCCTGTTGAAAAGCATGCTTTTCATCCACCAACCATCACCATCCACCATGTGGTGTCGTCTGCTCCACGCCTTGCAATAGCAGCTATCATGGATTCAAAGGAGGTGTGGTCGAACGCTCCTTCTATATCAAGAAATGCTCCGGGAGTTATTTCTTGATTTACTAGGGCAGTCTCAATTTTCGACACCAGTTGGTGAGAGGCTGTTTCACAGGATTTACCTGATTGATAGGCATGTTGGTTATAATGTAGTGGCCTTTCAATGAGAAAGTTTTCCCTAATATGCCTATCTATAAGTTTCTCCATTATCTTCAACATGAAAGAAGACAAAGTTATTGGCCTGAATGACTTTGCCTGGGAATATTCCTTACCTGGTTTGGGAATAAAGACGATTCGGGCTCTTTTCCAGTTGCTAGTGATGCTCTGAAGAGTTTACAAAGTACTGGAGATAGATGTATTTGCCCCTGCTGCAGATGCGCTGGGATTATTCCATCTGGTCCAGGAGCTTTGTTAGGAGTTAATAGCCCAGTTTAATTTGCGCTGGGTTATTACTTTATTAACCGCACTCCAATCCTCTTTCCTCGCACGAGCCAGGGGAATTGGAGGTCTGAGGAATGGCTCCGTTCCTATTTCTACAGAGTGCCTGCAGTAGAATCTGCAGGGTCTCGCTACTAGTTTCCGTGTATGATCCATTAGGTTTTAAAATATTGCCTATGGGATTGATAGGATCTTTGGCATGGATTTTCTGGAGTCTTGCGGTTTCTGAGGTTGTTCCTACCTCATCACAGAATTTCCTCCTGGACTCCCTTTTTGCCTTCCTGATCTGTTTGTTGTAAGCAGACAGAGTGGAATAATATTCTTCCCACCCTCCTGTACCTTGTTCAGTTCCTGAGGAAAGTCTCAGAGACTAGTTGCTCCTTTGGTCCTATTTCCCGGAAAAATTCTAGGATATCTGCAGGCTTTAACTTAGGTCTGTTACTACAACAAAAATATGTTTCTTTGAAAAATTAAATTAGGTCGCGTAATACCAGACAAAAAATGGAGTAGTATCCGGCACGAAACTAATGATCTTATACGGTATGGATTTCATTTGGCTTTTCCACACTATATACAAGTTAATTGCGGTAATTGTAAAAAATACCGTTAAATATTGATCATTAGAATAAGAATGTAATTGTTTAGATTTTTTACTAAAAATTTATTCTCATAGTAAACCGATTAAAATCTTAATATAAACCCAAATTAATGATACAATTGCATGGTAATGGCTGATGAGGTTATTTTATACGTAGAACAATGCATTTTGGATGTCTGCACAAATTTTGAAAAATAAGGAATAATAAAAAACGACAACTAGCCTTTGTTTGTTTATCACGTCATATTCCATTCTAAATTCTGTTTAAGGTGGTGTTATTTATGGTATGCTGTCGCTCTAATTCGGCCCAGGGACCATCACCTAAGAAAAACGTTTATGCTTCTATTCTCCAGGATGCCAGAAACGAACCAACTCCAGATGGTAAAAATATTCAATCCATGGAAAAACATTTTTTTATGAGCAATTTTATTTCAGGTACTTTCGGTTATTTGTATAAAACCGAAGATGGAATTGTCAGTTCCGCTAGAGGAGGTCCGAACGGTGTAATCCAAGGTGGTTTTTCATACACCGATCCAACTGGTTTGAAAGTAAATATTAATTACAATGCAGGATCGAGAAGAAGTCCCAGTGCAGTTGAGCCATCATCAAGACCTGCTTCGGTACCTGCATCAGCACCTGCACCTTCTAGGTACTATAACTCGAATCGAAGTAACTCCAGAACGTCTGCTGCTCCAGCCCCTGCGCCAGTTTACAGAAATGAACCAAGATACTATGAGTAAGAAACTTTACTTATTTCACAATATTCTCGTAGTACTGCTTTTAATATCTGTACTGGTTCAGGATGTGTGTCCTCTGATCTTCTTATTGCAAGTTCATCGGCTATTCATTGTCCTCGTTACACTGGTGACATTGTTAAAGTCAGTACTAATTGAATCTTATTTTTCCACAGTGGATCTTCGCAAGATTACGAGCAGTACCAAGAACAGCAATATCCAGAGCCCGAACAACGTTATATACCAAGATCTTGGTCACAACCAACCTACAGAAGACCACAATATGTTTATCAGCGAAGAAACAGACCCATAGATAATGAAATTTATGATGACTATAACTATAGAAATTGAATACACTGGAAAAAATTGTTAACAAAAAAATGTATAACGTTCAATTAAAACTTACGCTACGCTTATTATTTAAGTGATGTGATTTTTTTACCATTTGGTGAGTATTTAAGTTGATAAATGACGTTTCAATACCGGTTCGTTGAAATTTGGATTGTAATAAGTTTTGGTTATAGGATAAGCTGCTTCAAATATAAAACCATTACAAAATAACTTTATTGTTTACTGGGATCATCTACATACAAGTAGTATCCCAAAACGAATGGCCACAATTAGGGCAGAGGTTGCCTCTCAAATATCTATTTATAGTCTCTCTCGGCACGTCTACTTAGTTTGTTGTAATAACTCAAGGTGAAGTTTACTAATCAATTAATAATTAAGCCTTGGAATTATTATACTGAGTGTTAGAATTCACTTACAAGATTAAATATAGTTTGTTAATTATGCGTGAAAAAATGATGATAGCGTTGGTTCCCTTCGCTTCATTACCTCCAGTTAAACTAGTGGTCTTTGTAGAAGACACGAAGCTTCAGGAATGGAAGTAGATAACATGGAAAATGGTACAAAGATACAGTTCACGTGCTTGGGCTGTTGAGAACAACCCAAACGAATGAATCAACTGGCTTAAAATCGGGCGCCTTTGTAGGCCAGTTCCTCTGCCTCTCCATAATTTTCACAATCATTTTTCTTAAAATGTAAGATTAACCTTACCCTATAGAATTTCAGTTCTGTGGTGTTCGGTAAGGTCTATTTTGTGTTATTTAAAAAACAAAACAAAAAATATCGAAATCGTGCATCAATTAAAAGCTTTATTCATAAAACAACCAACATTTAACCACACAAAAGCAATTCAACTTGCAACACCATTGATGTAAACACAGTAGACTTTATTTTCCCATGCAAATTTGCCCGCTCCAAAGTTTATCGACTTATTTTCAAACCACTTGAGCGAATCAGCTGTCCCCACGACTCCAAAAACAAGTACCATTACCATCCACAAACAATTGACTATAGAGTCTTGCGACCTGAACGTTCGTGAATTTTGCGCTTTGTTGCCTCCAGACAAATGAAAAAAGCCACAATAGTTTGTCCCTGCAATTTGGAAAATAATCACTCGATGTTTCAAAGTTGAATTGGTCCTTCAAACTTTTGTTTTATTTTGTTACTAATAGTTGAGATTAAAAATATGTGGGGTTTTTTGTCTTATTTAATGAAGTGCTTTTGCTAATTGGACGTATTTTTCATTTTTTATTTTGAAATAAACTATTATATTGAACTAAGAAATATTTTACCTCGTAATTTCGAGCTCCATAACTTTTTTTCTTAAATAAAATATCCCCACTTCACTATTAACATCATTATAAAGTATATTACATGGTCTTTTGTAGAGATAAAAGTCAGCTAAAAAGTTGACATAGGTCACAATTTACCGCGGAAAATACTTTTTACAAAATTATCTGCTTAAATGAGATCCACATGGACCTCTTGCAGATCGTCGTCGACCCCTAGGAGTCGATATAGACCACTTTGGTTCAAGCTTTGGAAGCTCTCCGCAGATGTAATATATTTTTTGGCATATTCCCATGATTTGATAGAAAACAACAACAACCTTACTTTAACAAGTGTTCAGTATATAATGAGACTTTCTAACGTTATGCGGTGGATTCAGAACAAAAGGCTTATTCGCTTTGATGATTTTTAAGTAAAAAATAATCTCTTTGCGGCAAACTTTATACATTGTAGTTTGATACTTTGATTTGTGGAATAAACCTTTTGAAAGTTCCGCAAATCTCTGTAATAACTAGCCGGTTGTTTTCGAACTGCATTGTGTAATAGAAGTGGTAAGGTGTAAGATGATTTAGAAAAGATAGAGTTTAGTTTTTAACGAGGTACTTCCTTCCTGTTATCTATGCTTTTATTATGCGTGAGACGGGTGTATATAATATGATTACAAAAGAATTGTGCAGCCCATAGAAAACATCAATAAATGAAAAACAGTTATTCATTTTAAGTATACAAAGCTGATCATGTGTATAGGATACTCCCGATTTTTTCGTTTATTATGCCATTATCTCATCATCATCATCAGCAATCGATTCAGGGGAAAATTTTACATCTATGAGTGGATTTTCAATCGACATTTCCAAGTAAAAAGCTATATCGCGAAATATTTCCATACCTATGGGAGACCGGGGTAGCGCCATTACAGCTACTTAAACTGACCGTATGATGGCCTGATATTGACGTGGTCGCATGCAACCAAAGAAGATCCGCTACTCATATTAAGAGTATTGAAGTTATTGATATTGCTCGAGAAAATGGTATTGCCTTACTGTGCTTCCCGCCACCCTACACACACCGCCTACAGCCCCTGGATGTTGGGTTTATGAAGCCCTTGAGCACCTACTACAGCAATGAGGTCAAGAAATGGTTGCGAGAACATCCAGGTCGAGTGGTTACCCAATTGCAGACTGCTAGCTTGTTTGGACAGGCGTTTATTGCTGCTGCTACTATGACTGCTGCAAATTCTTTTGGGTCTACAGGAATTTGGCCTCTGGAACCAAACATATTCACAGATGCACCAGCTGAAACAACCAATATTCCAGAAGATCCAAAGGATCTATAGCCCGTTCAGTACAAAAACCGTTGCACGTCATCAAAGTGTCGAAAAAGAAACGTTCGTTTATATCATGTCATTCGATTGCTGCTGTCAATCACTATGTTAAGCCTCTCCAAACTCAATAAATATTGAAATTTGTAGGTCGCATTGTATTAAAAAATATAAATATATGTTTAAAGAAAAGTTTCGTAATTAATTTCATATCAGTAGGTTAATTAAATATTAAACTCAAACTATCGTCAGTCTTAATAAAAACTTTTTATGTTGGCAAAAATGCGCGCTGTTGCCGCGATTAAAATGGTTTATTTCTGGTTCAGTTGACGTCTTGACATTTTTGGGGTTATGTTGTGACAAAAACTGCAAAGAACTGTGAGTAATTTTTCACAAGCAGTGATGAGTTATTAAAGTTAAAGTCACATCCAAAAAAACATATAAATGAAACTTAATAATACAGCAATAGTTGATGCATTTACTCCTGATACTATTTACAGCGTTTATGAAGCAAGTAAGTATAAGTTTAATAATATACCCAATCAACTGTATTTATTATATTCTATTTTTAATACTTGGCAATTATACATGGACATTTTTTTACAGATAATCATGTCACTTTAGGAATGTTACTGCAGTAATTGAAGGAAGAACAATAATTATTCAATGTAGAATGTTCCTGAGTAGTTTACTAAAATATGATACACATCCACAAAGAGGACTTATAGAACTTTCAACAAAAATAAACCACTGTATAAATTTGTTTTTATTAATGAATCCTGAATTTTCCCTAATGGTGCTGTAGGCTGTTCATGTCAAAAGGTATGTTACAATGATTATGTAAAATTTTAGAATGCAAAATTGTTTTTATTCTAGATATTTTGTATTACATGCTGAGAATGAAGACGGTTGTATTGATGGAGCAGAAAGTATATTTTTATATGAATCTCAGTTGAGAAAAAAGCTGAATGAAAAATTAATAAAGCAATTGAGATGAGAAAATTGACAGTGATAGCTCGTGATACGTGAGATGCGTAAAGGCTTACGTTTATAGAGTGTTATGCATAGAGTTTATTGGGGCTGGAGGCTGCTAGAAGATTCGAGAAGGCCGAGGAGCTCTAGGGATTCATGCTCTAAAATAGGTATACAAATAAAAATTATAATTGTTGGAATCGCTTAAAAGCTGGCGTCCCCCAATAAATAAATAATGATGTTTCATAGTTTAATAAATATAAAAAAACAATTTAGTATTTAGTATTATTTATTTATTTTATTTGGTACAATAGTATATAATGCTAAAGTGACGACTGTGCTTGCATCTGCGTAACAAGTTTTAAAATCCTTGGTTGAATGCAAGTCAAAGACAGTCTAATGTCATCTTCAACGTTAAGTTTATTTCTGGCCTTTGTTTTAATTTGCAAAAGAGTTGAAAAGCCACTTTCACAAAGATAGGTGGAAGCAAATGGTATTAGTACCCAGAGAGAAAATGTTGGGATAAGACCGATAAGCGGCACACCAAAATTCATTCAGAATTTTTTCCTGCTCCTGTACGAGCTATGGAATCATTTTTAAGATCTAAAAAGTCATCCTACAATTCATCTGGAATTTCGGCAATATATAAATGGGTTCCTTACAACTGCGGTTTCTTGCTCAGACACATCAGGAAAGTAGTGATTTCATTTTCCAGAAATGATTAATTTCAGGGGAAAATTTTACATATATAACTGAATTTTAAGTCGATATTTCCAAGCAATAAGGGAGTTATGAAAAGGAAATTTATATCGCGAAATATTTCCATTCCCCTTGGTTCGACAAAAAAAAATGAAAAATGCTAAAAATTAGTAATAAGGGGTTTTTTAGGTCGAGAAATCGACAGTTTGATAAAATCATCTTTCGTCTTCAAACAGTCATGAAATTTTCGAAAATTCACTTTTCAAAACAAAAAATACTCATATCTCGACTAATAGGAAAGATAAAACGTTCTAGTTTTCACCAATCGATAGAGGGGACAATTTTACATATACTAGTGAATTTTCAGTGGATATTTCCAAGAATTTAGGAAGTTAGAAAAAAGAAATTTGTTTCGCAAAATATTTCCTTTGTTCTAAATTTTCGACAAAAAAAAGTAAAAAATGCTAAAAATTCGTAAAGAGGGGTTTTTTGGACCGAAAAATCGACTGGCACAATCAGTTTTTTGATAAAATCAATCTTTCGCCTTCAAATAGAGTCCTGAAATTTTCGAAATTCCACTTTTCAAAACAAAAAATACTCATAACTGGACTAATAGGAAAGATAGAACGTTCTAGTCTTCACCAATCGATAGAGGGGACAATTTTACATATTTTAGTGAATTTTGAGTCGATATTTCTGAGGATTAAGGGAGTTAGAAAAAAGCAATTTGTATCGCAAAATATTTCCAAAGCTACCCCCTTTGTTCTAAATTTTCGACAAAAAACCTATAAAAAATGCTAAAAATTCGTAAAGAGGGGTTTTTTGGCCAAAAAATCGACTGGCACAATCAGTTTTGTGATAAAATCATTATTTCGCCTTCAAATAGAGTCATGAAATTTTCGAAATTCCACTTTTCAAAACAAAAAATACTCATAACTGGACTAATAGGAAAGATAGAACGTTCTAGTCTTCACCAATCGATAGAGGGGACAATTTTACATATTTTAGTGAATTTTGAGTCGATATTTCCAAGGATTAAGGGAGTTAGAAAAAACCAATTTGTTTCGCAAAATATTTCCATACCTACCCCCTTTGTTCTAAATTTTCGACAAAAAAATTATAAAAAATGCTAAAAATTCGTAAAGAGGGGTTTTTTTGGCCAAAAAATCGACTGGCACAATCAGTTTTGTGATAAAATCATTATTTCGCCTTCAAATAGAGTCATGAAATTTTCGAAAATCTACTTTTCAAAACAAAAAATACTCATAACTCGACAAATAGGAAAGATAGAACGTTCTAGTCTTCACCAATCGATAGAGGGGACAATTTTACATATTTTAGTGAATTTTGAGTCCATATTTCCAAGGATTATGGGAGTTAGAAAAAATCAATTTGTATCGTAAAATATTTCCATAGCAACCCCCTTTGTTCTAAATTTTCGACAAAAAAATTATAAAAAATGCTAAAAATTCGTAAAGAGGGGTTTTTTGGACCGAAAAATCGACTGGCACAATCAGTTTTTTGATAAAATCAATCTTTCGCCTTCAAATAGAGTCATGAAATTTTCGAAATTCCACTTTTGAAAACAAAAAATACTCATAACTCAACTAATAGGAAAGATAGAACGTTCTAGTCTTCACCAATCGATAGAGGGGACAATTTTACATATTTTAGTGAATTTTGAGTCGATATTTCCAAGGATTAAGGGAGTTAGAAAAAACCAATTTGTTTCGCAAAATATTTCCATACCTACCCCCTTTGTTCTAAATTTTCGACAAAAAAATTATAAAAAATGCTAAAAATTCGTAAAGAGGGGTTTTTTTGGCCAAAAAATCGACTGGCACAATCAGTTTTGTGATAAAATCATTATTTCGCCTTCAAATAGAGTCATGAAATTTTCGAAAATCTACTTTTCAAAACAAAAAATACTCATAACTCGACAAATAGGAAAGATAGAACGTTCTAGTCTTCACCAATCGATAGAGGGGACAATTTTACATATTTTAGTGAATTTTGAGTCCATATTTCCAAGGATTATGGGAGTTAGAAAAAATCAATTTGTATCGTAAAATATTTCCATAGCAACCCCCTTTGTTCTAAATTTTCGACAAAAAAATTATAAAAAATGCTAAAAATTCGTAAAGAGGGGTTTTTTGGACCGAAAAATCGACTGGCACAATCAGTTTTTTGATAAAATCAATCTTTCGCCTTCAAATAGAGTCATGAAATTTTCGAAATTCCACTTTTCAAAACAAAAAATACTCATAACTGGACTAATAGGAAAGATAGAAGGTTCTAGTCTTCACCAATCGATAGAGGGGACAATTTTACATATTTTAGTGAATTTTGAGTCCATATTTCCAAGGATTATGGGAGTTAGAAAAAATCAATTTGTATCGCAAAATATTTCCATAGCAACCCCCTTTGTTCTAAATTTTCGACAAAAAAATTATAAAAAATGCTAAAAATTCGTAAAGAGGGGTTTTTTGGACCGAAAAATCGACTGGCACAATCAGTTTTTTGATAAAATCAATCTTTCGCCTTCAAATAGAGTCATGAAATTTTCGAAATTCCACTTTTGAAAACAAAAGATTCTAATGACTAATTATGATAAAGTGTTGGACTGGAATGATATTTTTCTAAATAAATATTTTTTTAAATGTTTTTGAATAGAGAAAACATGTTCTTGAAGTGAAAGGTGAGTCCATTAAATTTTTTAGGTTAAAAACACTCGAGAACGAACCGGAGTTTAAAATAAACGAAACTCTAATTTTGATCACCAACTTCATACTTTAACGTTTTAAGTCTGTATTAGAAAATTAAGCCCTGGCTGTTTATGTTCCCATAAGAAATAATAATAAAAAAACAGTTGAACGAGATGAATTCGAACGTCGGTTATCGAAATCAAAATATCAAACCACAGCAGACAACCAACTTGACCGAGTAAAAAAAGTTGCAACGCCCGAGGCGAGAATTATCCAAGTTGAATTCTATGGCAAAAAGTTTTCGGGGTTCGTTTGGCTGGCATTTCGGGGGTTGACAGACAAATCCGAGGGCTATTCATTCACTCGTCACTCATATTCTGGAGATAATCTCATACTAAACCTGGCACTTACATATATCCCTGCGACCCAGAGGCGTACACAAAAAAATCCATTTTTATCAAAAAAGAAAATTCCAGTCATGGAATTGCCGACAAAAGTGAAAACACCAATAAATGAATCCCTTTTAAAAAATTTATCGCAAACGATAATATATGCAACACTATATACGTTTCATTGTTAATTGTGTTGCATAACCAAAAGTATTGTGTGTTGCATAAAAGCGTGACGATGACAAAACACCATGTTTTTTCTTCACTTAAAAAAAGTGTTTAACGCGCCTAAAGAAGTTTTCACTTCAAAAATTGTTTTTTAGGTTCAGCTTTATCTTGTGCAGTCTTCTCATTGGACTGCGACCAGTGAGAAGACCCGCTATTGTTCCAGCTTGATTCCTGCTCAGTGCTCATCATGAGTAGTTATTCAGTTTAGTGTTCCTACGATTTTCCCGTGGTGCATAGTAAACATTTGAAATGATCCAAAATGCACTTCTAGTAGCTAGTAGGTATTGTTACACTTTTGATGTTACCCTTACATATAGTAATTTAAAAAAATAAAAAACCCCTTTGGTGCTAAAAGTGGTACGTGCATGTAACAATGCATAATGATCCGTACCTCACGTTTACTATCAAGGGGCAAAGAGGAGTGAGTTGAGTCAATAGATGGGGTGGAATTAAAAAGTGTACAGATTTTTAGTTTATAAAAGAGGGATATGGATAGCATATTAAATTGGTGAAGTGATGCTCTGTTGTGAAGAGTCATTATCAGATAGAAGAATTCGACTGCTTGTTACAATATAAGGCACTCAAAAATTATAAATGTTCCATATTATGAAAGTTTTTTCGATAATGTGGACGAGGCTTCTTTTATGAACATTTTACTCCCTTAAAAAATATTTTGGATAGAGGTAAATTTGAATAAATAGACTTAGAATCACATCTAGTATCTGTAGTTTCTGAACACCCTGTATAAATCGCTGTCAATAATCATTATACTTTTTCTCAAATTGCTTTTAACAATGCAAATTTTATATTTAAGTATTTTTCTGAAAGAGTCAGATCTTTTGTTATTATTTAAGTAGCTGTTCCACCAAGTTTTTTTTTTGACAACAGAACTCCCCTTATTAGTGGGTGGTAAGTAAGCAGATTATTGACAACAAAAGACACCAAAAATATATTTAAATACTAATCGGTAAAGTTATTATTTATAGTTATTGACAATAACTGGTAGAACTCTGAGTTTAGAGGACTTTTTGACTTTTAAAGAAAGTACAATCATCTAAAACATTCAGTGTTAATCTTTATTATATGCAGTAAGTTTGGTTGCAGCTCAAGGCAAATTCTGCTTTTCTTACACCAAGAGACTCCATTTTCTTGATATTCTCAATTCCAGTTTGTTCAGAATTTACTCCCCTTCTATCTGTCCACTTGTAAGTTTATTTTTGCACAGTTGCATATTAAAATTTTTTCAAAAGTTTGACGCCCAATGTGTGTTTCTTTGTAGTACGCAAGACCGTTTACCCACTATTCTACAAGTTAATCTCCACAGCTACCGAATTACAAGAAATGTCTTAAAAAGAGGCAAATACCTGAGAAATTCAATCAGATAATGGTATTTAAAGCCGAGGACATGTTCAAAAATATGAAACTGGTTTAAAAATTGATCTTAAATACAGGTTCCGAGAACCGAAAATAATGCTACCAGCAAAACATACACAATATACAGTGAAACTGAAAATTTAATCTGACATCGGAACCTCAGAAAGCCGAAGATTTTTAAAAGTAGATGGGAATCGAGTCTTTGTAGTCCGGTAATGTCAGGTAAGTAAAGGCAGAAAAGCCATCACTAATGAGTATTGTACATTTTCGACAAACAAAGATCGGTCTTTTTGAAGTTATCGAACAAAACACTTGATCCTTGTATTAACTTCGGGCATTAGTGTCCTTTCTAGCGTTAAATGTGTTGACAAATTGCTACATTACTAACCATAAACGGCAGAGAATACAGAACACGTGAACGCTTATTTAAAGGATAAACATTCGAACTTATTAAAAATAGTGTACATTGAAAGGAATATGTTGAAAATCTTATGTTTACTATTAGGTTTAGTTCTTCGTGGTAGTTTTATTTAAAAAAAAGGTGAGCAGTCGTCGGACCGCCGACAGAAGTTTGCTTCTTATGCACAATAGAATGCGAGGTTGGGAAAACCATCAATAAAAATACGCGCAATAGAATGCAAGAACATCATTATCTTCACTTCTAAAAGGAATGTGCAACAAAACCATTTCTCGTCGATAGTCATTGAAATTATTAGCCATATTGTAATTGCGATATCTTATGACCTTTTTTCAAATTTTTACAATTATTGATCATTTTTGACAATTAATGACCATTCAAAATTTTTGACCATTTTTTTCAAATTGTAACAATTATTGACCATTTTTGACAATTATTGATAATTTTTGACAATTTTTCAAAAGTGTTGACCATTTTTCCAAATTTTAACAATTATTGACCATTTTTGACAGGTTCTGACAATAATTGACCATTTTTGATCATTTTTCAAAAAATTTGACGATTTTCAACAATTATTGACCATTTTTTCAAAATTCTGACAATTTTTGACCATATTTAAAAATTTTAACAATTATTGACCATATTTAAAAATTTTAACAATTATTGACCATTTTTGACAGTTTCTGACAATTATTGACAGTTTTTGATCATTTTTGACAATTATTGACCATTTTTTTCAAATTATAACAATTATTGACCATTTTTGACAATTATTGATAATTTTGACAATTTTGACAAAAATGTTGACCATTTTTCCAAATTTTAACAATTATTGACCATTTTTGACAGGTTCTGACAATAATTGACCATTTTTGATCATTTTTCAAAAATTTTGACGATTTTCAACAATTATTGACCATTTTTTCAAAATTCTGACAATTTTTGATCATTTTTAAAAATTTTAACAATTATTGACCATTTTTGACAGTTTCTGACAATTATTGACAATTTTTTATCATTTTTGACAATTATTGACCATTTTTTCAAAATTTTTGACCATTTTTTTCAAATTATAAGAATTATTGACCATTTTTGACAATTATTGATCATTTTGACAATTTTGACAAAAATGTTGACCATTTTTCCAAATTTTAACAATTATTGACCATTTTTGACAGGTTCTGACAATAATTGACCATTTTTGATCATTTTTCAAAAATTTTGACGATTTTCAACAATTATTGACCATTTTTTCAAAATTCTGACAATTTTTGATCATTTTTAAAAATTTTAACAATTATTGACCATTTTTGACAGTTTCTGACAATTATTGACAATTTTTTATCATTTTTGACAATTATTGACCATTTTTTCAAAATTTTTGACCATTTTTTTCAAATTATAAGAATTATTGACCATTTTTGACAATTATTGATCATTTTGACAATTTTGACAAAAATGTTGACCATTTTTCCAAATTTTAACAATTATTGACCATTTTTGACAGGTTCTGACAATAATTGACTATTTTTGACCAACTAAGAAATCTTATTCGGCAAGAGAAGCATGGTTAAATTTGCAGAGATTTGAAGATGCTGGTATCGTAAGGCGTACTGTTGAGATATTTAGGTTGTTAGCAAGTAGTCACTTTTGTAAAATAGAATATAAGAAAAAGAAGAAGAATAACCTTACTTTTTGAGTTTCCATGAACTCACGTGGTAGAGTCTAGTATTTTCTTTGTATAATTTACGTTTATTTTATCATTATTAAAACACTCAAGTTATCAAAGTATGTTCTTTCATAACCAAAAATAACACGTATTGGCCTTTACTCTTCAATTTTTTAGAAAAAATTTGAAGATTTTAATACATTATACGATTATATAGACCCAACAGAACAGCTAGGAAGTATGGGAAAACCATGAGAAGATGAAGTTATATTCTTGGACGTTTACCTGAAAAATTTCAACCTCTAATATTAGGAATTCAAGGTTCTAATCAGAAGATAACAGTTGAATTTGTGAAGAACCTCTTAGATCAAGAAAATGTTGAACTTTGTTTGAAAAAGCAAGATGTTTGCTATTTGATTCAGGCTTAGGAATAGAGTATTGGGCGGAAGCAATAAATACCGCAAATTACTTAAGAAATAGATCCCCAACTAAGGCAATTTTCAAGAAAACTCCCGAAGAAATGTGGGGCGGGGAGAAGCCAGATCTGGCAAATTTAAGAGTTTTTGGTCTTAAGCCTATGATCCAGATTCCTAAAGAAAATTGGATTCCAAAAAAGAAGAAGTAATTTTTGTAGGCTATTGTGAAAACAGCAAGGGTTATCGTTTGATAAAACCTGAAAATAAGTTGCTGGTCGTATTTTTTGAAAATCCCAGTATGGTGGAAGAGTCTAAGTTGCACAACTTCGAAGATGGCTTCGATCATCAAAATGCTACTCAGATTAGTAGTGATCAACAACAATCACTGATTCGAGAGATTGTTGTTGAAGATGGGGATAACAATGAATCATTTGTGGAATCTGAAAGTCAAGATATTCAAGAAAATGTTCGAATTGAAGACCAGAAAATAGAAAGTGAAGAAGACGTTAGAAGTCAAAGGCAAAGAATTAAAAATAAACAAAGATTTTATTTCTTATCGAGCAAGTTTGTGCAGCAAACAAGATCCGAAATCTGCTATAGAAGCTCTAACCAGTGAAGACGCAGAAAACTGGAAAAAAGCTATGCAAGAAGAAATGGATTCGCTTGAAATTAATAAGACTTGGGTACTTTCTGAAATTCCACCTCGTCGTAAGGCTGTTAAATCAAAATAGGTGTTTAAAACAAAGTACAACTCTGGTAAAATTTAGAAATATAAAGCCCGTTTGGTAGCAAAAGGTTACTCGCAACGCAAGAAAATGGACTAGATTATACTGAAACTTTCTCGCCTGTTGTATGTACGTCACTCTTCGATAAGATTTCTTCTTGCACTAGCTGCCATTATTGACCATTTTTGACAATTTTTGAAAACTTTGACCATTTTTCAAAAATTTTGACAATTTTTTACAATTATTGACCATTTTTGACAGTTTTTCAAAATTTTGACAATTTTTGACTATTTTTTCAAATATTAACAATTATTGACCAATTTTGACAATTATTGATCATTTTTGACAATTTTTCAAAAATTTTGACAATTTTTGACAATTGACCATTTTTAAAAATTTTTAACCATATTTTCAAATTTTAACAATTATTGACCAATTTTGACAATTATTGATCATTTTTGACAATTTTTCAAAAATTTGGACCATTTTTCCAAATTTTAACAATTATTGACCATTTTTGACAATTTTTGAACATTTTTGACAGGTTCTGACAATAATTGACCATTTTTTATCAATTTTCAAAAAGTTTGAAAATTTTTGACAATTGACCATTTTTAAAAAAATTTTGGCCATATTTTGAAATTTTAACAATTATTGACCATTTTTGACAATTATTGATCAATTTTGACAATTTTTCAAAAATGTTGATCAATTCAGACAATTTTTCAAAAATGTTGACCATTTTAAACCATTTTTCCAAATTTTAACAATTATTGACCATTTTTGCCAATTTTTGAGCATTTTTGACAGGTTCTGACAATTATTGACCATTTTTGACAACTTTTTAAAAATGTTGACAATTTTCAACAATTATTGACCATTTTTGACATTTTTTTATAATTATTGGCAATTTTTTCAAAATTTTAACAATTTTCGACCATTTTTCAAAATTTTAACAATTATTGACCATTTTTGACAGATTCTGACAATTATTGACCATTTTTCCAAATCTTTGACAATTTTTAACAATTATCGACCATTCTTGAGAGTCTTTTATAATTATTGACCATTTTTTCAAAATTTTGACAGTTTTTGATAATTTTTGACAATTGTTAACCATTTTTCCAAATTTTTGACAATTTTTGAAAATACTTGGCAATTATTAACCATTTTTTCAAAACTTTGACAGTTTTTGACAATTTTTGACAATTATTGACCATTTTTCCAAATTTTTGACCATATTTCAAAATTTTTGACAATTTTTTAAAATTTTTAACATATTTTCTAATATAATCTGACAGTTTTGTGACAACTAAGTAGGTATTTAAAGATGACAGTAGCCTACTAAGTTTTTGTCGATTTTATTTGATTCTCCATATAAATATATGTGGCGTGGGCAAAGTGCCGTGAGAAATATTATTTCTCACAGTATGAGCAATATTTGGTTTTGAAATTAAGTAAGCTATGAGAAATACGTCACTTTTCATAGCAGTTGTAGAAAAAAGCTTTTTTCGATTCTGACTTGGCCAATAATAGAGATGATCGTCGCTCTACCACAGGATACGTTTTTCTTATGTCCAACAGGGCTATTTCTTGGAGCTCTAAGAAACAACCAGCAATTGCTATTTCCACATTAGAAGCTGAATATATGGCTTTAAGTAGTGCAACCCAAGAACTGTTATGGATCAAAGGATTGCAAAATGAGATTTTTCCAAGTTTTCCGAATTGTATTACATTGTACCGTGATAATCAATCAATGATAAAATTTGCGGAAAATCCAGTTGTTTCACAGAGATGTAAACCTATTGGGCAACGGAGGGGCAACGGGAGACAACCTCTATAAATAATGTATTTTACATAAATAAATCTATTTATATTTCTGATAATTAGATATTTTTTCAACTTCATTGTACTCATGTGCATCCCGCTTGTCTAAAGCGACAAAGGGAATGTCATATTCAACTGACAGGGGTTTAAAACTAACACAATTTAAATCATAATAACAATAATAATATTTTAATGCCGAGCATTACGTGATACTAAATCCGCAATTGGTGATGGCGTATGACTGAACAAAAGACTGTCAGCGTCAAATGCCGACAATTCAATTGGGGTTTTTATTAAAATAATATGGGTCGTAGATGCGGATTAGGGGCTGAAATTATTGATATTTATTGTACTGATTTCTTAGGTTATTATTTATAACCTTTTTGCAATAAAAAAATTATCACCAAGAGTTGGTCTATTTGAAACTTCCAGATCCAGAGTCTGGAAAGTTTTGAGGCATAGTTTAAAGTTAAAAAGAGAGACAACAAGAAGGTTTTGTGTGAAAGAACTGGTGTCGTTCATAGAAGGATAGAATTTTTGATAATTTATATCAATTTGAAGCAATTTCTATATTTGGACGAAACCTGGATTTTGGCTAAGGGTAGAATTTGGCAGGACGGAAGTAGTAAATCCATGCCATCAATAAGAGTCTGCAGTTCTTCAACCCTACAGTAGTTCACCAGCTCCTCCAGTTCATAGGATGGAGGTGGGGTTGGTGAGTCAAATGGCAGATATACTGAGGCTATAATAATTTCCGTCCAGTTTTCTGCCATCTGTATTTTCAGTCTCAAGACTACTTGGCCCCTAAAATGAAAACCTTTAATGCTTGTATTTCATTCCTCTCGAAAAAAATGCAGGTTCTGGGATTTCCTGCAGAGGAATAGTGTATCTTACCCTTGGCTTCCCCAAGTCCTCTTACATGCCCTCCATAAATGTAGGGTTCTTCTTTGAGGGCAATGTCTACTTGCCTTGGGTAAACTGGTGCACCATTGCAGCAGTTGCCGCTTTATTTTACTGCAGGTTCACTTGAAGTACCTGCAGCTTTTGCGGTTTCTGCTTTCTTTCCCCTTCCGTGGGGTACCCTGAAAGTTAGCTGTGACAGGCCGAGGTATACCTTGAACCCTCTATCTGTCAGTGATTGCTTATCCATCCCTAGCACAATGTTAGTTCACTGTGCCTCAGGGTGGTATCCTAGGATCCTGTTGGAGTTGGAGGATCTTGGAGGGTTTTCTCACCTCTAGGAGGTCTGTTGTAATAATTTATTAGAATTTTAATCATTTTCCTTAACGATAAATTAACCAATGATCAGTTTACCTGGAACTTAGTAATAATCGCATTAAACCATGATATTTACAACCTTTAATATAGTGTAATAAAATTCTACCTGAAAAGTGTTTTACCTCTAGGTTTATGATCATAATAATCGACATATGATTAAATAATTTATTTTTGTCCCCCATAAAATTGCCCGTATCTATTAAGCCGTTAATTTTATCTTTTCTTCTTTATTATTTTTAGTCTCTCTATCATCTCCAAAGTTTTTGGCATGAAGTACCCTGTATAGAGGAATCGATTATTTCAGGTGTTCATTGGAATATTTTCTAAACTAAGTACATTAATTTTTTACGTGACTCATTCGGAAATCCGACACCGAGCAATAAAATCTGTCAATTAAAAGAAATAAAATTCCACCCTAAATCCCAAACATTAACCCTCCCATAATAATGTGCTAAGCTAGATTTCATTGTGTCATCCACTTAATTTAGACATTTTGTCACTGCGGTCATGAGTACTAAGATGGCGGCTTTCTATAATTGATTCTCCTATGTTAGACTGTGATTTATTTCCTATCTAATTCTTTCGGTAAAAGAGCGTCCTGATAGAGGGTTTTGGTGACATCCCGAATAATATATGGCCGGATAATGCAGTGTTGAAAAGGCAGGTCACTTTGTACCAAACTTCATTATTTTATTTGATCCCATCACCAGGGGGTTTTTCATCAAAAGTTTACAGTAAACTCATCTTCGTTACTAGGATAAATACGTATCGTTCCACTGTTAATTCTTAGTGGTATGGGGGTGACAAAAACGCAGCTGCGAGCCCTAAGTCTGCTATTGAGAGCCTGTATGTGCATATGTCAGTCTCGTACGATGAACTGGGCTTCTTTTGTAAAGCGATTTGTTGCTATTTATTTTGTAAATAAATGTAATTTGTATGGTTTTTAGTTGAAATAGGAACGTTACGGTTTTCTACGTATTTTATAAATCTTATTTGGTTAGTTCTTTTTGAGAACAGTCAATTGAATTTTAGACTTTCGTAAAAAGTATTGTGTGGGAGTTTTTATAAGTTTCTGAATTACGGTAACGGTGGGATTAGCATTTAACAATTAAGATGTATACATAGCCAGAAATCAAATTTTTTCCCATGAAATAGACGAGTTCTATACAAGGCAAATGATAATATGTGTTGACAGCTGACATTAGTTTTTCGTCAATTTAAAATACCCCAAACTGCAAACTTTTCGGGTACAGAATGGGTGGTAAAGGGACTCAAAATATATAAGAAAAACTAAAAATTTATCAGAAAAAACACTTCTTTATGCGATTAAACTTTGGCATCATTTGCCTTGCATAGAACTCGTCTATTGTTGATTCAATCATTCACGCTCCACTTCTTTGGTAACTATCCTTCTTAGGCAACCCAGAAGAAGAAGAAAATCATATATTGACCTCACTTGGTAATCCAAAGGTCAATTACATTTGTAGAGATTGGATAAAAAATCAAAATCCAGAATCTAAAACTTTTATTTTATATCTACACAATTTTAAATATCAAAATGGTTTTAATAAATTGAAATTGTAAGTGATTTGAGTATATTACAATTGGATCAATAGAAATAAGAGAAACTCGTTGACGTTGACAGGAGGGTATTGTGGTACTATCTATTGCTGAAATTTATTCGAATAATCCTTAATACAGACTTTATTATTTCTGTCCATTGTTTACAAAGTGAAATTATATGTTGGATGACATTGACAATTGGCCGTGACAGTCGTGTCTTGGATAAAAGCGTTCGTTTGTCATGCCGTGGCTTACATAGAGGGAAGTGTAGCACTTTATGACTTGATCTGTTGCGAAACACGCTCGGTGTAGGGAGCAGTGTAGTTCGGATGTATGTGTCGGGTAGGTTTCTCTATGGTAGTACTGAAGTTGAGGAAGTGTCAGTCACTTTCGTGCTTCCTACTAGATGGCTTGGTTTCCAAACGTGCATCGAACGAGAATCTGAATTTTGTTAATGATTGGGAAGTCATCCCCTACTAGGTTTTATAGGTTCTCGTTCTGAATTAGTTGTGGATTATACGGTTTAGTATTTTGTTTTACAGGAGTTCGTATTGTTGGAGAATTCCGTCCTGTTCTGGAAGCCGTTTTCACAAACTCTTATAGGGGATATATTGCACTCCAACGATTGAAACTGCCAACGTTGAAGTTTTGGCATTGGAAGTGTGCCACATGTTGTTGTTGGTTCATTATTTGTCGGTTGCCATCCAGTAAGAGGAAGATTTTGAGTACTGGACCCTTTTTGGAAAAGGGTTCACCTGTTGGGACAGGGCCAGTGATAAAAGATATTGTTTATCAATCAAAACCGCAAAATGTAGACGAATTAAAAGAAAATACATATAAGACAAGCATGTCGCCAAATTACTCCTGTAATGATTCAAGCCAAGTAATATTTATTAGATTTATTTTTATTGTTCCTTTAAGCTTTAAGGCTTTCTTGATTAATTTAACAAAAATAAAAAATAAACTTGATTACTTATGAACCCATTTTATTATTGAAAAATTGGAAGACCACATCCAAAATTATAAAAAAATGTACAGGGTGCTATGCTGTGGTTAATAGTTCATTTTGAGAACTTAAAAAAATATTAGGACAGAGTACTCAGTCTCATAACTACGTCCCAAGGTACAACCAATCACTGTCCCAAGGACGAACCGGTGGTTGTACCTCAAGACAAATGTAAGTACTTCTTTAGACTATTTGCTGATGTGTTTATATTAACAAACCATAGATTGTTCCTAATATTGTAATGTATAACTGGACAAAAAATAAACTCCAGTCACATTAAGGATGTCGTCAAAAAATGTAAAGCAAAAAGTGTCCCAAGGTTTAACCCTTTCCCCTACCACTTTTCAGTTGACATAAAAATTTGCTTACACTTTGTCATTATTCTTAAGCTCCAAATATTAGAGCAAAAGTTATCTAATATTACCTATGAAAACTATTCGAGATTATTTTATTTTCAATGAGGGGTTTTCATCAAAATTTTGCACCGAACTTAGACATTATGAAGTCTTTAAATTTGGTTCTAAAATTTCAATAAAAATTCCTGGCTCAACCAGTCATAATATGTTTTCACCCAAACATTGTCCACCAATATTTTGGTTATTTGAATGATATACATATACATATTAAATGCAGCACACTGTATATATGAGATATTCAATATGTGTCTGGTTGAAGCCCCTAATGAGGATTCTACTTTAGTTTTGGTATAACATTCCTAAACATTTTGACGTATCTCCAATAATAACTACGCCAGTTTCACCATCACTACAATTAGACTATATGTATATCGATTCAGTCTTCTTGTTATCAATTCAAATTATCACAAAAACCTTCTTCAGCATTTACCAGGATTTTGAGTACACCATTCCGGCCAAATCGCTGCAGCCTTTAAGCCTCTTTGAACAAGTCTCTCCCTTTGACTCGACAATCTAGAAGCCACGCTGTTAGTATCGAAAATGGGCGAGTCACTCCATACCCTTTCTGCAAACGCTGCAGTACGTGGCCATATTCTTGTTTCCAAGGAGTCCACGTCAACCTGTGAATGAAAGTAAGATAGTTAACTCAATAAGAATAACGCAAGTCCAACTAAGCAATGACCTAGAACCCACAGCAAGCAATAGAATCCACGAATCCTGGGAAACTATTTGGAACGCCAGCAGCACCCATCTACATGGGATCCAACTCACTCTTGGTAGCTCATCATACTCTAACCAACCAAGAAGAGCTGGTACCCATCATGAGATGCAAAATATACAAGACTCACTCAGCTGCCCAGACCAGATCAACTGTATCATCAAACTCCTGAAGGAAGCTTACCTATTTAATAAAATATAATTCTGATAATACCTTTGTACTGTGCCAAAGGACATAAAATTTGAATTTTCAAAAGTAACCAGATAGCTGCTTTCCCATCTGGAAAATTTTGTTCAAACTGTGGAAAAAATAAATAATTACAAACCTGTTCACTCCACAGGCATGCTTCTCCACCAAGAAATTGTTTTCTTCGTGCAGTATAACCCGCCCAAGGTCTGTACTGGTAAAACAATTTCCAGTGTTTGTATGGATCACAGCTTCCCTGATATTCGTTTGGTTTCCAAGGTCCAAATCCACAGTCTAAATACCAATTTGAAACAGTGGAAAATATAATTTTGTTTCCATTTTGGATTATAGGTTCAAGCTGTCCATACCAATACTGGACAACCAAATTGTTGGTATACGTTAAGTTACTTATATAATAGCTGGTCAAGTCATTTGACCATATCACTAGATTTTCTGGTGGAGTGTCATTGAACGCTTGAACGGCTGTCTTAAATATTTTATGGCTGAGGTCGATCCAGAAATCGTATATGTTATCAAATTTTCCAGCGGCTTTCGTTTTTGCGTAGCATCCTAAATTTACTTCATCTCCTCCTACATGGAATGTCTCATTATCCGTTCCTAGTTGAAGTAGGTCTGAGTAGACCGATTTTAATAGTTTGAATGTTTTTGTATTGTCGGGGTTCAGATGACCGTTAATGACATTTTTTTCGCCGCATATAACTATTTTACTTGATTTTTTGTTAGCATGATTCCAGCCTTCATTGACGTGACTAGGGGAATCAATCTCCATTATCACTCTAATACCTCTTATCCTTGCGTACTCTACCAGACCTGCGAAAGGTGAAAGTAAAAAATTAATTTATACATTGTACAACTGTCAAAAAATATATCAGCAATCCAACAACTAAGTCTAGATTGGTAAAGAACTATGAAGAATCCCTTAATAGGCTGTCAAGATACAACACAGTGACTCTGGAATGGGTGCTGGGACATGAGTGGATTGCAGGAATTTGCGTACTAGTTAGCTAAAGATCCGGAAGGTTGTTAGAAGGTGACCTCCATTCAAAGAGTTGACTTAACGAAGCTTCAGGAATGGTAGTAGATAATATGGGAAAACGAATTAATCTCCTGTTTTGAAACCTTTAATCTTATTGAGATAATTGCTTAAATCCTTACCTTTGATGTCTTCTGGTGTGTAGATTTTTTTTTGGCTGTAAGCTCCATATTTTGCCATCCATGGGTTACTGGGTAAGACGATAGGAAAACTTACAGAGTCAGTCAAATGTAAGTGGAAAACATTTAGTTTGTTTGCAGCCATACCATCGATGACTCTCAAGAGATGGTTAATGGGGAAAAAATTTCTAGACGTGTCTACCATAAGTCCTCGATGGGGAAAAGCAGGTTTATCTTTTATTTCAACACCATGATAAATCCGTAGATTTTGTGATATTTCATCAAACCAAATGAGTTGACTTAAAGTTTCCAGACCATGTCTAGCACCAAAGTATGTCTTGGATACTATGTTAGTAACCACTTGACCATCTTTTTTAGTAACTATTAACCGGTAACTCTCATTAGTTTGTAGTGTTGGTTTTATTTCATCTTTCGTTATATTTATTTTGATAAATACGTCAGTTAAATCGACATCTTGTATCGAAGGATTTTGTTCTTTCGGTAAATTATCCATAAATATATTGAATGCCTGATCGACGTCATTTTTAATGCTATCGGGGCTTATAATTGTTAGTGATATAAGATTCTTTCTGAATGAAGATTCTGAAAGGTTTCTAAATTTGACAGTTGTTGGAACTGGCCACAACGAGAGGGAAGAACATTTTGTGTTACATAATTCAAGACTAACTGGTGTTTCATTTTGTTTTAAAAGTTTTCGGTTACAAATGTTATTTTTACATTCGTAGGTCCAGATTGTCGTATCTGAAAAAAATATATATTTGTCAAAAACAGTACAGTAGTTTGTGTGTATAAGATGATAGTCCAATTCTAATTTTTGGATATGTACTAGTAAAAGCCCAATAATGAAATTTTTTTTTCATTAACCGTCAATAATTATACAATGTGACCCATTTAAAATGGAGCCTCCACAGTAGAATAAGCATTTTTCAATTTTTATAATAATAAGCATCAAAAACTGTATGTTGACAGAAATTTTCATAAGTTTAGTTTCATTTCCCAGGCACTCGAACGCATGTCAAAATTTATGATAAACCAATTGAAAAATTTAAATTTGAAAAGAAGGGTTATCTAAGAAAACATTGAGGGGCATTGCGAGATAAATAAAGAGAATTAATTTTTGAAAATTATTTAAAAAGTCAGAAAAAATCTATGAAAAAATCAACTAAAATAATAAATAATAAAATGATAGAGTCGCCTTAAGACTTCCAAATTTAAATAGGATTGATCATTAGCAGAACAGAATATGATAGAATAACATTTGGACTCAAAAATCTTGGACAGAATACAAATAATTAATAAAGAGCTCCATAGTATGAAGATTTAAAATTGTAGAAAGAAGAAGAAATAATCGAGGGAAGTAATTTTCAATTTTCAATTTCAGTTTGAAAGGCCTTTTATCTGTTAATGAAAAATCTGCTTGGAAATCATTTAAAATGGTTGCGGAAAGTTTTTTGGGAAATAAAAAAAGTGAAAATTACAAAGAAATTATTACCGATTTATTGGAAAATTTTCAAAAGATGTCATTAAAGATTCATTTTCTGCACTCGCATTTGAGGTTTTTCCCTGAAAACTTAGGAAGTATGAGTGACGAACAAGGGGACGGTTTTCACCAAGATTTAAAGGTTTTTGATGGATTTTGGGATGAAAACATGTTAGGGGATTACTGTTGGTCCATTATAAGAGAAACTGATTCAAATAACTATAAAAAGATTAACCATTTTTAATTTTTTTCAGTATTAATACCAAAATTATGTATTTCAGTTGAGTTAATAAATATTTGTTAAACCAGATGTAACAGAATTTTTTTATCATTTTTTCTGGATAATTCTACCTAAATGAATAATAAAATTACAACTTTCAGATGGGGTATTAAAACCGTGTAAAATTATGTAATTCTTCATACACAATTGAGTACCATACCCAAAATTATGTAATGAAATTTTAAAAATTTTTTGGACAATTTTATTAAAATAATAGAAATTTTTCGAACCACGATCTAAGAGGAGTTTTGGCAGGGGCATATTAGAATAAAAAAATATTGACCAAATTAAAATCAATATATATATATATATATATATATATAAAATGCTTGGGTACTTTTTATAAAAACCATTACAAATTTACCCTCTTTTACATCTATTGCAGTTGTAAATATTTTGTCATGGTCATAAACACACAAAAATTACAAACATGTTTTAATCAATATTAGTTATTTAAAGTAAGATTGTAAAATTGTTTATAAATAGCATTGACATCATCTAATATCAACAATATTGACAGTTCTTACATTTTTCATTTCAGTTATCACCTTGGCACCTTCTTATCAATTTTGATGTATTGTAATGTTTTTCTTATTTATTTAAATAGTTTTTACTTTGGGATAAAATTATACACACTTTGGCTAATTACTATCTATTGATTTATTTATTAAACTTAATTTATATATTCACTCTACTTAATGTCTACTAATTTATTTACACTCGGTATAATCGCTCTAATTTATTTTTACCACCTGAATATTACACTATTTATCTTCACTGTCCGATTACTAAGAACTTCTGTAAACTGTCTGTGAACTAACTCTTTATCTTCGTTTCACTAACTCACTCAAAAACCCGCGAATATATAGTCTTCATCAACTCTCGAAAATTCTTCAGTTTTCTACGCTCGTCGTATGCGTAAACAAAACCTTATTCCAGAATGTTCTCGAAAGGAGCGCAGCCACCAAAATTTACAATCGATGGACAGGGCCGGCTTTGAGTTGGTGACCTCGCAACAGTATGTGGCTTTTAACCACCACAAATTTTGGTATACAAAAGATTTAACCGGATTGTACGCGTCCAGTTCAAGTAAAATATGTAATGAAATATTTTTTTTTAACCATTAGTTATAATTTATTAAAATTATTTTCTTGGTAATTAAAATAAACAAAGTATGGTTTAATTTTATGTAACGTTCTTCTTGGAAGCTCTCTTTAAAAATTTATTTTACAGAAATAACCATTTTACGACTAAAAAAAAAACTACTACTCTCCGGGCTATATGCATGATGAGCATTATATTAATTTATCGGAAAACTGGATTCTGTTATCTCTTTTGGTTTGGTCATCTCTCACAGACCGGTTTCGGCGTATTTGCGCCATCATCAGTTAACTATTATTTCACCAATACATTATAGTAAGGTTTTATCAAATGAAAAAAAATCGTTTAAGCGTGACATGTAATTATTGGGTGTGTTTTCAGTTGAGCCAATTGAAGATTGACCACCCCTCTTTATGGCAGAAGTAATGTTATTATTCTTGTTTATATTTAGTTTAGTTTCTGCTAAGGCACAGAAGATTCGCGGTACGAAAAATTAGATGAGAATAATAAATAACATTGCTTGTTTGTAAGGTTTCAAATTATTATTATGTAATCTCAAATATAGTGCATAAAATAATTTCACCCTTAAACAAAAATATTTTTTCATTTGGGCTGCCATTTTTTCACTGATTCAACTGTTTGGAACGGCTGCATCTCATAAAAGTATTATTTATTATTTTTGCTATTCTATTCACTCGAACTATTTTTAAAAAGTATAACCTAACCTCACAAACGAACTATTATCTAATTTAACTCACTCACTACATGAAATTTAAGCATAAAACAAACTATTGGTTGAATAATAAAAAACTTACTTATATCATTATAAGGGTGAATTTTATGTCTTTGATGAGAGACATGAAGAGCACCGTACACTATAGTAAACAATAAAAGACCAGCAGTACAAGACAAAACGACAGTCATATTTGTAGACTTCTGGCTGTTTGCGTGGTGGTGTCCATTATCAGTTATTTCTGTTAAAGTAAGTAAACTCAACTCAACGTGTTCGTTTGTATCCATAACTCTGTTATGAAAGCCGATAAGATTTGATAATATAATCTTAGTTTGTATAATTTAAGTATGATAACATTAGACGAACCCGATAAAACAACCGTATTTTATGAGATAACTCGAAAATAACATTAGGTTAGACCGCTAAACCTTTCTTACAGGTCGGTTAAAACTAAACTGGATCCAAAAATATCTCCGGATCGAGAGATCGGATAAAATCAATATGTTATGGGCATCGTGTGCTAAGACTTCCTCTTTATCATTGCCAATTTTATCCATCATTTTTTCTTTCAAGATTCCCAAAAAAAGTTTAAAACAAAACAATTGTTCAATCACTGCCACCTAGCGACCGTTAAAACTTCTGGAATAAAACGATCATATATCATATTTATTAGGCATTGAATTCCCTTTGAAATGATACTAAGTTTGTCAAAATCCATAAAGCGGAACAAAAGTTAACAGTTTTATTGAGTCAGCATTCCCACTCACCCCTACCAGCTATTTTACAAGATAGAGGAAAAAGTACTGGAGCAAACTTACGTAAAATGTTCTAATTATTACGAATATTTAAATTTTGTTTTACTAAACGGTACATTTATTATAGAAAAATGATGTTTTTGTGATAATATTGTGATCTACGCCCCCTAGTGGTGAAGTAGAAAACTTAAAAATAATTTCCAGCAGTTTCACGTATGCGAGTTTGTGAAACAGATTCTTCTCTCTTAATCACCTCCTTAATCAGACACCCGGTACAATTGGACAATATTTCGAACACTGTTTCTGGATAAGCCGAGTAATATTCCAATTTCGCCCAATTTGTGTAAATGAATGATAATTGATCGATTTTTTTTAACAAATTGCTCTTACTAATACCTGTGAATGTTACTTGAGATCCTTTATAAATAAATACTTAGTTTATAAAACAACTCAATTGATCAATTCCCATACCTGCATTATTTGACATTTACCTTTTTGTCTTGTGAATTTGAAATTTCGATACACTCTCCGTTCACGGGAACCAAGTCCCATGGGAATTAAATTCCATTATTAATACAATGCGGGCGCATCAAATCGCCCCATTTCCGTATAAATTGAATTTCAAGAGCTCGCGAAATTGTCGAGAGCCCTAAAAGTAATACTGAACTTTGTGTGCGGTGAGAATCCTGATAAAAATTAATAAAAATTAGTTAAGCGAAGAGAAATAAAATAAAAAATATTTAGCAGCCGTATGAAGAACATATTCTTCGATTCTACCTACCTAAATGGATTTAGACCGGAAATATCGACCATAAATGCGATATATACACTAGAACAAATTTTACAAAAAAACAGGAGTTTACGGTAAATAACATTCAAAAAGTATTGAATTCATTCTACTCCATCCCGAGGAGAGAAAACATTCCTGTATATCCAGGAAGCTTTCGTTTAGGTTGGACTTCCCTAATAAATTTTAAAAATACTATCAAAACAATGTTAAGTGAAGATCTTAAGACGCTTTTTACACAATTTTTCTGAGTTCACTCTACTCCATCCAGAGGAGAGAAAACATTTCTTGATGTCCTGGAAGCTTTCGTTCAGGTTGGACATCCCAAATAAATTTTAAGAATACTATTAAAACACTGTTAAGTAAATATCTTAAGACCTTTTTCAAAATTTTTCTGAGGTCACTCTTCTCCATCCAGAGGAGATAAAACATTACTGTATGTCCAGGAAGCTTCCGTTCAGGTTGGACATCCCAAATAAATTTAAAGAATACTATTAAAACCCTGTTAAGTGAAGATCTTAACACCTTTTTCACAATTTTTCTGAGTCCACTCTACTCCATCCAGAGGAGAGAAAACATTCCTGGATGTCCAGGAAGCTTTCGTTTAGGTTGGACTTCCCTAATAAATTTTAAAAATACTATCAAAACACTGTTAAGTGAAGATCTTAAGACCTTTTTCACAATTTTTCTGAATTCACTCTACTCCATCCAGAGGAGAGAAAACATTCCTGGATGTCCAGGTAGCTTTCGTTCAGGTTGGACTTCCCTAATAAATTTTAAGAATATTATTAAAACCCTATTAAGTAAGGATCTTAAGACCTTTTTCACAATTTTTCTGAGTTCACTCTACTCCATCCAGAGGAGAGAAAACATTCCTGGATGTTCAGGAAGCTTTCGTTTAGGTTGGAGATCTCAAATATATTTTAAGAATACTATTAAAACCCTGTTAAGTGAAGCTCTTAAGACATTTTTCTGAGTTCACTCTACTCCATCCAGAGGAGAGAAAACATTCCTGGATGTCCAGGAAGCTTTAGTTCAGGTTGGGCATCCCAAATGAATTTTATGAATACTATTAAAACGCTGTTAAGTAAGATCTTTACTCCTTTTTCACAATTTTTCTGAGTTCACTCTACTCAATCCAGAGGAGAGAAAACATTTCTGGATGTCCAGGAAGCTTTAGTTCAGTTTGGACATCCCAAATAAATTTTAAGAATACTATTAAAACCCTGTTAAGTAAAGATCTTTACGCCTTTTTCACCGTTTTTATGAGTTCACTCTACTCCATCTAGAGGGAAAAAATATTCCTGGATATCCAGGAAGCTTTCGTTCAGGTTGGACATCCCAAATAAATTTTAAGAATACTATTAAAACCCTGTTAAGTAAGGATCTTAAGACCTTTTTCACAACTTTTCTGAGTTCACTCTACTCCATCCAGAGGAGAGAAAACATTCCTGGTTGTCCAGGAAGCTTTCGTTTAGGTTGGACATCCCAAATAAATTTTAAGAATACTATTAAACCACTGTTAAGTAAAGATCTTTACACCTTTTTCACAATTTTTCTGAGTTCACTCTACTTCATCCAGAGGAGAGAAAACATTCATGGATGTCCAGGTAGCTTTCGTTCAGGTTGGACTTCCCAAATAAATTTTAAGAATACTATTAAAACCCTTTTAAGTAAAGATCTTAACACCTTTTTCACAATTTTTCTGAGTTCACTCTACTCCATCCAGAGGAGAGAAAACATTCCTGGAGGTCCAGGAAGCTTTCGTTCAGGTTGGACTTCCCAAATAAATTTTAAGAATACTATTAAAACCCTTTTAAGTAAAGATCTTAACACCTTTTTCACAATTTTTCTGAGTTCACTCTACTCCATCCCGAGGAGAGAAAACATTCATGAATGTCCAGGTAGCTTTCGTTCAGGTTGGACTTCCCAAATAAATTTTAAGAATACTATTAAAATCCTGTTAAGTAAAGATCTTAACACCTTTTTCACAATTTTTCTGAGTTCACTCTACTCCATCCAGAGGAGAGAAAACATTCATGGATATCCAGGTAGCTTTCGTTCAGGTTGGACTTCCCAAATAAATTTTAAGAATACTATTAAAACCCTGATAAGTAAAGATCTTAAGACCTTTTTCAAAATTTTTCTGAGGTCACTCTTCTCCATCCAGAGGAGAGAAAACATTTCTGGATGTCCAGGAAGCTTTAGTTCAGTTTGGACATCCCAAATAAATTTTAAGAATACTATTAAAACCCTGTTAAGTAAAGATCTTTACGCCTTTTTCACCGTTTTTATGAGTTCACTCTACTCCATCCAGAGGGAAAAAAATATTCCTGGATATCCAGGAAGCTTTCGTTCAGGTTGGACATCCCAAATAAATTTTAAGAATACTATTAAAACCCTGTTAAGTAAGGATCTTAAGACCTTTTTCACAACTTTTCTGAGTTCACTCTACTCCATCCAGAGGAGAGAAAACATTCCTGGTTGTCCAGGAAGCTTTCGTTTAGGTTGGACATCCCAAATAAATTTTAAGAATACTATTAAACCACTGTTAAGTAAAGATCTTTACACCTTTTTCACAATTTTTCTGAGTTCACTCTACTCCATCCAGAGGAGAGAAAACATTCATGGATATCCAGGTAGCTTTCGTTCAGGTTGGACTTCCCAAATAAATTTTAAGAATACTATTAAAACCCTGATAAGTAAAGATCTTAACACCTTTTTCACAATTTTTCTGAGTTCACTCTGCTCCATCCCGAGGAGAGAAAACATTCCTGGAGGTCCAGGAAGCTTTCGTTCAGGTTGGACTTCCCAAATAAATTTTAAGAATACTATTAAAACCCTGTTAAGTAAGGATCTTAAGACCTTTTTCACAACTTTTCTGAGTTCACTCTACGCCATCCAGAGGAGAGAAAACATTCCTGGTTGTCCAGGAAGCTTTCGTTTAGGTTGGACATCCCAAATAAATTTTAAGAATACTATTAAAACCCTGTTAAGTAAAGATCTTAATATCTTCTTCACCATTTTCGTAAGTTTTCAAAATTGTTAACTTCTCATTGTTATTAATATAAATAACAAAAATTTAATTTCTTTCGTCTATTATACAGTGCGTCCATAAAGTGACGCATAAATTCATTATTAGCCAAATAAACAATAATATTAGAAATTCCCGAAACAATTTTTGATTTTAATTTACCATTTTTTCAAATCATAATATAATATACAGGGTGAACCTCCTTACTAACTAATAGTTGTCTTATAATTTTGAAGTCGGTAAACCATAGAAATGCTACTACGAATGAGTATAAGAACAAACTTGAATTTAAAATTGCCAAGTGCCGACTAATTTTGAAACAAAAGTTATTTATTTTAAAATTTTGAAAGACTACATCCCTCATGTAACGAAATCTTCAAACATAATTTTCATTTACTTCAACGCGTCAGATTAAATTGAAACTTTGCACACCGATTACATTAAAATAATTCGATAAGCTTATTCCATTATTCTGACCAGAATCATCGGGACTCACGATTAATTTATTATATCCTACACTCTCCGTCCTAAATAATTACGTAAAATGTAACAAGCTGAGCAATTGGTGAAGATTATCTTAAAAATATTTACAGGGTGATCAAAAATTTTTCATTTTTTGCGAGATCTAACGTTGGAGAATATAATTGGAATGTATTTATAAAAAAAGTTTTTATTCTCTACTTACCTGGAATTACGCGATTGATAACATCATTTCTGTTTATAATCATAGAAAATCGGTTGTTATGCACAAAAACAATATTGAATATCACAATCCAGAAAAACAGTCCAATAAGTATCAGACAATTTCGAGAATTCACACTCATCGTTTCATTTTTCTTTAAAAAATACAGCTATAATTAAATTTTTTTGTTTTCTAGTATTAGTGTCTATTTATTTTGTATGTATACCTACTTTATTTTATCAGATAGGCGCACATTTTTATTGTTTTATCAGTGTTATGTTAAAAATATTACAGACAGTAAATAACAAGAGATGGGTGAATCTTATTTATAAAGATGCAATTGTCTAGAAAATTAAAAAAATCAAATACAGTGTCATTCCCAAATATGGGCAATTAAGGATATTTCAAAAAGAGTTATTCTTGGTAAAAGTTTGTGCATCCTCTAAGGGGCCGTTCATAAAATACGTTTGCATACAATGGGGGGAGGGGTCTTGCTGAGTGTGACAAGGGGGGACGGAGGGTCTAAGGCAACGCATTTGCAGAGGATTATATTTTTGATAACTTTTGTTTAGAATAAATAATTTATTGAAATTTATTATTATTTATGATTTTTTGTTACATCCAACGGTTGCTTTCAAATATTAGGTTTTAATAATTTCGGTTAACAATAAATAATAAAAAATAACTGTTTTTATATACTTTGGGTATAAGGAATACGAAACGAAAATAAAATTACATAACCGAAGATTCTATTTGTACTAGAAAATACAGGGTGTTCCATTTGAAAGAAGAAAGAAAATGAAAGGTTCGAGTTTCTGTCCACCCTGTGTACAAAAGAGAAGATAATTAAATTTTTCTTCAACGTACAGTAAGCTACAGAGCGTTGATTTACCTACGATTTTCACATAAAAGTGTCCATGCCTTTTAAAGGACTCTGTATAACGTGGCAAAATCTTATATCAAAGGCTTCAAAAAAATGTAAGCAATCGGAATTCAGTATAATATACAGGGGTTCCATTTAAAAAAATCATATGTTTGGTTTGTAACGGAATAATACAACACTGTATAATTCGAGATAATTTCAAAATATGGACCTCTACTAATTTTCTTAATTTTTCTTGATTACGTGAGCTCTTTTTCGGCCAGTTTAGACTCCTCCCCCCCCCCTAGGTGAGATTTAGTGAGATTTGCCTGGATCCCCCCTCCCCTTAAGTGAGATTGACGCTAAAATTATTTTAAACTTAATTTATTTTCATTATTCGGGAAAATAATAAATTGTTTAATTTATTTGAATTTAATAAATACTCTTGTTCTAAATGATATTTATAGCCATGAGATTTATCTTAGCGGGCAAAATGAACACTAAAAATAATTTTTTTAATATCTGTAATATTTTATATTTTTTGAAGTTAACGTGAGATTTTCGATTATCCCTCCTCGGTTTAAATGAGATTTGGTAAGATTTAATTGGGCCCCTCCCCTCCTATTCTCAGCTCACTTAATTAATGGATGCCCCCTAATAACATTTTTTGATATGTCTTAAAATAACCCATATACGAACTAACTTTGTCATAAGATATATAAAATAAAAATACGAAATAAAAATAAATTTGTATATTACATTGAACACATCATATCTTTTTACACATTATATAACGAATGGTTTTTTACAAATAATAAAACAAATTCTCAGAATTCATATTCTATAAAAATAAAAATATTCTCTTATGTACAATAAAGCTATTGGCCAGCAAACTGGTGTAGTTTGCCAATATAAAGGAGTTGTATAGAATTCCTAAACTGTCCTATTTACATCACAGAACTAAACAATCTTCTGCGACAAGCAGCAAGTTTTTATCTCATACTATTGTTTTTCATGGAGTTAGCTATTTGCCCCAGCCAAGAGAATTGATATAAACAAAGATAGCAACGATAAACTTGGTAGAAAAAAATATAAGTAGAAATTTGTTAGGTGTAATTACACTTTAAAAATGTTTAATATGTTATAAAGTAGTGGTATATTATTTTTAAAATTATTGTCAACAATAAATTGATTTCTGTATATAGGGTGTTTCATTAAGAATTGTCCCTATTATAACTGAAGAAACCTTAGAATATGACATGAAAATTTAACCTAAAACTCTTAAATAAAATATTCTTCTTTACCGAGATACTGGGTGTTTTATAAAAAAAATATTAAAAATGATTTTAGCCCGTGGTTTTGTCATTTTCCAATATTTTTTAGAAGGAAGGAAGAATATTTTATTTAAATATCCTTAAATTTTGTGCTAAGGTTTCCCCAGTTACTTTATGAACAATTCTTAATGAAACACCCTGTATACAATTAAGTACGATTATTTTAAGTTTATAATTCCTTGTTAGGGAGATCTTTCTAAATTGCATGAATCATAGAAATTATTTTTAAATCTTATCTTAGGATCAGACAAAATTATTTATTATTGCAATAACATAAATAGTGTAATGTTTGTTTATAATAGTAACTTTAGTTAGTTGATTTTTTAAACGATAAAGTAAAATAGTTATTTATGTATGGACAGGATCACAAAGTATTAATAAAGACCTGGAAAATAGATTTCGTAAAGCATGTAGTCTCCAATATTTTTCTGGAATTAATTTTGGCTCTTGAATTAAGCCGCAGCATTATTATTATTATTATTCAAAATTAACAGTTCGTTAGAATTTTACAAAACTTTACCAAAATCCTAACGTTACCAGTAGTGGCACTTTGTAAAAAAAAATTTCTATTCGCTTCGCTATAACTATATTCATTGTACTTCAACTTCAAATAGCCAATTGAGTAGAACAAATCCACTGTTGGGGATATCTGTATCACCATGTATAGTTCACGAATAGAGTATCTCTATCTCTATTTTTTACAAAGTGCCACTCCTGTATCCAGTTTATAAAGAAGGAATTTTTAGTTGTGAAGAATTTCATCTTTATAAGTAAAAAAACATTTATATAATATGAACAATTGTGAGAAAGAGAAATCATACTTTCACTGATTTTACCTCTAGCAACTGATCAATTCAGCCGCTGTCCATTGCGCACTAGAGGGGCGTGGCTATATTTAAAAACTAGCATCCCTTCCTACGTTTGACCAGCTATATCTGCACATGATGTTATTGGACTGTGTACTTATTATTCCATTTGATATTTTGTGTACTCTTTCCCAATTTTTGTATGTTCAATTCATATACATAATATATCTTTAAAATTCTTAGGCTATCTTTTTAATGGCCGATATTTTGGTGCATATCAACAACCACTATATTTTGGCAGATTTTATAAATCTTAAGAAATATACCTGGTGTGTAAAATTTCCAGGTTCTTGGTTAAGTTTCATTTTCTATTGTGTATCTACACTCTTTTCTTATATTTGTATATTTTCTTCTATATCGTTAAAATGCACAGCATCAATATAACGATTTTCTAGAATGTATGTACATTTACCAGAGTTTTTCTCTTAACTTTTTGTGTATGTATGCGTTTGTCTAAATTTCTGGTGTGTATGTACACTTTCCAGATTTTCCAGTGTGTATATGAACAAGTTCTGTGTCAGCTTGAGTGCATGTGCACGTTATCCATCTTTAAAATGTTTTGCATTTGTATGCTGTCATTTTAAAATTTTTATCACGGATGGATGAGTAATGTTTCTTTTGAAAAAACATCTACGTATTGATCGTTCCAACAAATGAAGAAACATCACATATTAAGACTGGGATTTGTACATGTCGCTTATTATTCTTTCAATTGGAATGTTGCCGATGGATTTCCTAAAGAAAAGTTCTTCGATCGTTTCACCCGACACTTTCTTTAAAGTTGGGAGTAGTAGTAGAAGCTTTCCGAACCTCAAAGGTTGTCCAGGATGCATCCTACTAATATATTTGTTAAGACTAAGCTGAGTTTCATCTTGGATCGTTGCTATTTTCGATGGTTCGTCTAGTAATCTCTCGGATTGAGTCGATGCCGAAGAACTAGGCTTGTCAAATGACGTTTTAAAGAGTATAGTAGCTCTTAAACAAGAATACTCTTGAGGATCTATTTGAAATTGTCTGATGTTTACCAAAATATCTTGAAACTCTTGAACACTTTGTAAAAAAGCACTACTACCTTCAAAAGGTCCACAATTGGGAACTAAATGCGGAAGATATGTCAAAGGAAGAAACTGAGCTGCTCCTAAGACGAATAGCTCTCTCCAGCTTTCTTCCAAAAGAAGTAATTGATCGGCTAATGATAGGGAAGTAAATGACGGAAGTGTCCTGGTCCATTGTATATTCATGAAAAGTAATCTAGCTGCAGCTTCGCACACCACCGACGCACTCGGCATAGTTGGTGGTGATACAGGATGTAGTGGCATTGGAAACTGGAAAAAAGAAAAATTTATTATTCAAGGTTAAAGTTTAGTAGTAAGTTTATTTGCAAAAATTTGTTTATTTATGATATAAATAAAAAATTTAATATTTACCCGTGGAAAACTGAGCAAGGAGTTGCAAAGAAATCCGGCAGGGCCAATAAATCCGAAAGGACTATCAAAAACGGGTGGAGTTGTCGGTTTGGGCATGGCCAGATTCAAAGCGCCGACAGGTGGTGAGGGCATCATCCTCTCTCTGGCTTCGTTGAAGAAATTTGACATTTGTTGTCGTCGCAAAGTCGAGTTTCGAGGTCCCCTCTCGTGCTGAACGGCTGTAACAACAAAATTAAATTCAGTAAAAGGTCCTTTAAGGAATAATAGAGGTAGAAAAAACAAATTGTAGCATCTGGTGACAGATATAAGAGGGTCCTTCGAAATAATGTTTAAAGAGTTTATTTTAAATCTTTTTGGCTACTGCATATTCAAATATTTAAAATATTGATAGTAGGAAGGAGAAGGAGTATTTAGTCCCAACTACCAACTACAACAAAAACAAATTGAAGCTTTAGGGGAAATTATTTCTATTGTGGCATTTACAGTCTTTAAAAAACTACTTCACCAACTCAAGACGTAATTGTTTTTTCTGCTTACAAGAAGAAACTGTTGCTCCTTAAAAATTCTATACGTTCATGAGTGGCACTTAATTCTAAAGTCATTTAGATTCAGGAACTGGAAAATCGTTAGAGTAAACAAGGGATTCGACTGACTCTTGTGTACTTTAGGGTTCGTCGATAGTCTGAAGATGTCGATTTACGGCCAGTTAACGAGTTACGTGATTTTGAATGCAGAAGGGTTATGCAATGACGTCACGAAATTAATGCATTTTTTATAACTATAGTCGGAGCTAGCCTCGTAAAAACCAGGGAGATAATGCATTTAGGCGCGAAGTGTGCGTTTGGTCAACTGCCGAAGAATAATAGTAAATATTGCAAGGCGCCGGTCAGCCGCCAGGGAAAAGAAAACAAGACGTGAATTTGAACTAAGGTAGAAGTGTTTTTGGAGGGGGGGGGGGGTTAGAAAGGAAATTTATTATTAGCTTTTGATATAGCATAAATATATTCTTACCATCTTTATTCATTCCAGCTTCTTGACATTTTTGCAATCTGCACGCCCGACATTGATTTCTATGCGTTTTATCGATAACACAACTTCCTTCTTCTTTGGCTTTACAAACGTATTGTCTGTTTCTTCTAATCGACCTTTTGAAAAAACCCGCACATCCATCACAAGCGAAAATGTTGTAATGTTTTCCCGAGGAAAAATCTCCGCAAACTTTGCAAGGTATATCCAAAATCCTACCTGGAAATAAAAATTAGTATAAGTATTCGATATAAAATCCTCTGCTTACACAAATATCCTTTTAAATTTGTATATTTCAAATCACTAACGTGCAGTAATGCGAAAAGAGAGCTGCAGCTACTTGATAGTTAGTCAAGCTTACAGGAAATAAATTGGAAGAAAATGGAGTACGGCGATAGATGGCGACTGTGATAGCAGCTCCACCATGTGTGATAGTCGCCATATTTTATCCAATTTTACTTTAATCATATCAACGCTCTGTTGCCAAAGTTACAATATTCAATTTATATAATTTATCTATAAAATGGTCCATTTTGAAATTCGTGGTCAGAGTTTGCAAGAATTCGTTATCACTTATAAGTACGATATGGAAATAACAAATTTTAAGACTTGCCTTATCAATTTTTGAATTGTTTAATTATTATTGTATTGAATGTATTTGCTAAACGGAATTCTTCTAGTTAGATAGGGTTGAAGCATGTAGGACCAGATTGGGTAAAAAAACACAGGGTTGTATTTTGGGCTGATTATCTTTGATTTTGATCTACTTTAATTACCATCCTTATAGTATGGGCTGAGCGTGTAATTTTTTTTTTGTTCAAATACCTACTCGCCTTCTCGACTCAAAATTTTTTTATTATTAAATATAACACCCAAAGGGTTCAAACCCATCATCCAATATCGACAGGTTTTTTCTTTTTTCAAGAAAAATCACTATTCGACAATCACGTTTTAATAAATATTTTTTGGCAGAAATGAGGAAAAAATAATGAAAATTCATAAACATGCCTTAAAAATGATGTAGAATTTGATGACTGTGTCTTAAAATCATTGAAACCTTAATATTTCTCTAACTCACCCCCACCTTTACAGTATTAATTATAAATTTTAGCTTCTATCTGTAGAGCCTGAATGACTATTATTGATAACATTTTTTATAACATTTTTTTTGTACGATCTCAAAAAAAAAGTCATCTAGATGAAATTTTTACAAGTATTTAGTTTCAATCTAATAATAAACATTGTGAAGGCCACAGTGATTATTTATTGGAATAATTGATAGGAATACAAATATATTAATATTGTAGCACTTTATTTAAATATTGGACAACCTCCAAAGTATCTAACAATATAAATCCTAAAAAACAATCAGATATTTCGCACTCCATATTCACCTTTTTAATATTCAACAATATTTTTACTCGCATCAATCTTGTCTGTTTATTTTTCTCCTGCCACCGTATTTCGATTAATGATGGTAAATTTAAAAATTGAATAGATGAGGCTTTTACTTGATGAAGATCCATACTACTGATGAAATAAAACAAATTAATTTGTTTAAATCTTCATTATTTATTTTGAACTGACGTTCAAATTAAAATTAGTGACGCGTTTCGCTACACAGTAGCTTTTTCAAACTAGTTTGAAAAAGCTACTGTGTAGCGAAACGCGTCACTAATTTTAATTTGAACGTCAGTTCAAAATAAATAATGAAGATTTAAACAAATTAATTCGTTTTATTTCATCAATGGTAAATTTAGTTTACTACCACTTCCTTAAGCCTTTACTGTTAGTGGGGAAAGGAGGGAAGTCAAATGAGAATTCTATGGCGTTTGACCAACTATCTCTATATTATTAAGCAATGGTTGTCTACAACTATAATTGCAACAGTATTATTTGATATAAATATATCTACAAACTTATTCTATTCAACTTTCCCTTGTACATACTTTTGTGTTGATGCCTGTTATATCAATATTAAATAAAACAGCAGGAAATTGCTCTTTTCGACGCTCTTACAGCATTTTGAAGGAGGCAGTTCCTAATTCTTTTATGAAGCTATCAACTTCCGTTTTGCGATTGTTCCTTTGAATGCCACCACACTGATTGAATTATTCACACTTCCCTTTATGTATTTTTGGCTAATAAAGGTGAACACCCATAAAATATCAATAAAGAGAATAGTAATTATCTAAAAGCTTTGACCATGATTGAATGGGTGGCCCTAAACTCGTCCCCGAGCAGGTACTATCAGATAATCCTACCCTAAATTTGTATCCAAGCAAATTACAGCTCTCTAATTCACATAATTTGGAAATAATCAAGATGAAGTGTATGGAAACAGTTTGTTGAATTTTGTGACGAAAAGTTGTAAAATTCTTATAGAGCATTATTCACAGGTACCTATATCTACATTATTTAATGGTTGTATATCGATCATATGTCTACTTTTTCAACAGTCAAAAAATTTCCACCAAATATCGTGGCGCCTCGAAAAAATTTCCGGAAAGTTTTTTAGTTACCATGAAAAAAAACTAGTCAAAATTGGGCATCTTATTGGTTAAAAAGTAGAGATGTGAAATTTTCAATCAAATAATTTGACGGGGACGTATTCATGTATCTATTTTTGTGTACCTGATTTTTTTTTGGGGCACCAATTTAGGTACATTTTTTCAGGTAGAGTTACCGAGTAGGTAATTTTAATCTTGGGGACCAATTTAGGTACCACCGATTGAATTACTAGAAGTATTGATATTCGTATTGAGAATAAGAAACTAAAAATAGTATGCAAGAGTGGGGTATTATAGAAAATGAGATAACAATGACTAAATTGTACCTAAAATGGAAAAAAAAATCAAAAATTAATCGCCACAGACAGAAGTATAATACAAAATAATAAAATATTTCTTCTTTATATAAAAAAAAATAAGGAATACATTTGAGCAGGCCAAACTTTTGACCGCTGACTTGCATCCGTCTCACCGCTGAGTTGCATTCCGTCAACAAATTTAATATTGTGTCTAAAACTGGTAGATAATTAAATAAAAGCGGGCATTGTTGTCATGTTTATTCTGATATCGTAATTGATACTAAATTTTATTTCCGAAACTGCGTCTAATACAGTTTTATAGCAATATAGTGAATAATATATTAATTTAATTTCAACATTATTCAATTATGTAGGTTAGGTTAGGTTAGGATAGGTCTCAATACGTCATACTTTCTACTATCGTTAAGATTACATTAGCCATAATCAAAACCTTAAGAGATTTAAACTAAGAAAATATGATGACATTTTTCAAATCTCATACAGATATAAAAATATTTACGGTTCAAATAATATATCGGCAACATTGCTGTAAAATTTGACCTGCTTTTGACCATGATAGGCGATTATTAATGAAAAGACCTTTTTGGATTATACGGATGCTATTCGACGGTCACCTTTTTTCGTTCAGGTAAAATTTTACTTTTTGGGATGCAACTCGCCGGTCGATTGATACTTTATTTACTTCAATTGGAACAGTGTAGACACGAGAAAAGAAAGTTAAACAAGAAGAAGTATTTGAAGAAAAGCCCAAATAAAAGAAAGAAGCACTGAAGATGGACAGGAGCAGGAAATAACTGATATTATTGTTGAAACTCTTATTATTCACAAAATGTGATTGGGCCAAGTGAAAAAGTTTATTTTTTGATTCGTGACATCCTTCGCACTTTCTCCAGACTGGCAAAGATTATAAATTAGACTGGGCCAAAAAAAATCGAATGTTTTTCTGGCAGCATTTAAACCACTTTTCACCGATAAAACATTCGGAATTTCTGTCTCTACGTCCATACCACTATTGTACAATTTCGTCGTTAAAAATTTTTGACATGGGTAAAAATACTCATTATCTTCTCGTGCTATTTACCTAATATTGAACAAACATTCTCTAATTTCCATTGCTGCAATACTAGGCTTGCATAATATATGTTCCCTCCCATTAATTATTTTTGAATTGTTTGTTATTCTACTACCCCTACATTTTCAGTCAGTTTTTCCACCCGCTTAAATACTCAGAATATTCTGTTTCTACGAAAATATACTAATCTAGAAGCTACTTAGTTTACCTGCTGATCGGGGCGCAAACCGGCCGACCTCAGGTAAAAGGGTAGGGTTTACTTTACGAGGGAAATTTCAGGTAGGAGCGCAAAACGGCCGACGCCATTATTTTAACCCACAAAATACTGTATGGGATGTCCGATTTTTACATACATAATATTTCACATTTCTGATGCATTTACTTGGTTTTTAGCAATAAACTTACTGAAGTCTTTATCTTTTAATTGATAAAGCTCTTAGCTTAACTTTCGGATTGGATTATTTTCGTCGGAAATCTCAGCAGTACTCAAACGTTATTTTTAATAATTAATAAGATAGAAGTAATTGCCATACTAGAGGAAAAACTAGCTGAAATGTCCGACGAACAGAACACCTTATCGCTATAAGATTCTAATCCGAAAGTGGTAAGCTAAGAGTGACTTTGCTTATAATAACCAAGAAGCTTCTGTTGTATACTCTTTCTAGTTTTTTGATAAAATCATTATTTCGCCTTCAAATAGTCATGAAATTTTCGAAAATCCACAACAAAAAATACTCATAACTCGACTAATTGGAGAGATAGGACGTTCTAGTCTTGACCAATCGATTCAGGGGAAAATTTTACACGTTCGAGTAAATTTTGAGTCGATATTTCCAAGCAATAAGGGAGTTAGGGAAAAGCAAATTTTATCGCAAAATATTTCCATACCTCTACCCGTTTTGGTTCTAAATTTTCGACAAAAAAAATGAAAAATACTAAAAATTCGTAATAAGGAGTTTTTTGGGACGAGAAATCGACTGGCACAGTCAGTTTTGTGATAAAATAATTATTTTGCCTTCAAATAGAGTCATGAAATTTTCGAAAATCCACTTTTCAAAATAAAAAATACTCATAACTCGACTAATAGGAAAGATAGAAAGTTCTAGTCTTCACCAATCGATAGAGGGGACAATTTTACATAGTTTAGTGAATTTTCAGTCGATATTTCCAAGGATTAAGGGAGTTAAAAAAAAGCAATTTATATCGCGAAATATTTGTTCTATTCGTTCTAAATTTTCGACAAAAAAAAATGAAAAATGCTAAAAATTCGTAATAATGGGTTTTTTGGGACGAGAAATCGGCTGGCACAGTCAGTTTTGTGATTAAATCATTATTTCGCCTTCAAATAGAGTCATGATATTTCCGAAAATCCATTTTACAAAAAAAATATACTTATAACTCGACTAATTGGAGAGATAGAACGTTTTAGTCTTCAACAATCGATTCAGGGGAAAATTTAACCTAAATGACTGTATTTTGAGTAGATATTTCCAAGAAATAAGGGAGTTAGGAAAAAGCAAATTTTATCGCAAAATATTTCCATACCTCTACTCGTTGGTTCTAAATTTTCGACAAAAAAAATGAAAAATGCTAAAAATTCGTAATAAGGAGTTTTTTTGGGACGAGAAATCGACTATCACAGTCAGTTTTGTGATAAAATAATTATTTTGCCTTCAAATAGAGTCATAAAATTTTCGAAAATCCACTTTTCAGAACAAAAAATACTCATAACTCGACTAATAGGAAAGATAGAACGTTCTAGTCTTCACGAATCGATTCAGGGGAAAATTTTACATAAATGACTGTATTTTGAGTAGATATTTCCAAGCAATAAGGGAGTTAGGGAAAAGCAAATTTTATCGCGAAATATTTCCATACCTCTACCCGTTGGTCCTAAATTTTCGACAAAAAAAAATGAAAAATGCTAAAAATTCGTAATAAGGAGTTTTTTGGGACGAGAAATCGACTGGCACAGTCAGTTTTTTGATAAAATAATTATTTTGCCTTCAAATAGAGTCATGAAATTTTCGAAAATCCACTTTTCAAAACAAAAAATACTCATAACTCGACTAATTGGAGAGATAGAACGTTTTAGTCTTCACCAATCGATTCAGGGGAAAATTTTACATAAATGACTGTATTTTGAGTCGATATTTCCAAGCAATAAGGGAGTTAGGAAAAAGCAAATTTTATCGCAAAATATTTCCATACCTCTACTCGTTGGTTCTAAATTTTCGACAAAAAAAATGAAAAGTGCTAAAAATTCGTGATAAGGAGTTTTTTGGGACGAGAAATCGACTGGCACAGTCAGTTTTTTGATAAAATAATTATTTTGCCTTCAAATAGAGTCATGAAATTTTCGAAAATCCACTTTTCAAAACCAAAATACTCGACTGATAGGAAAGATAGAACGTTCTAGTCTTCACCAATCGATAGAGGGGACAATTTTACATATTTTAGTGAATTTTCAGTCGATATTTCCAAGGATTAAGGGAGTTAAAAAAAAGCAATTTATATCGCGAAATATTTGTTCTATTCGTTCTAAATTTTCGACAAATAAAAATGAAAAATGCTAAAAATTCGTAATAAGGGGTTTTTTGGGACGAGAAATCGATTGGCGCAGTCAGTTTTTTGATAAAATAGTTATTTTACCTTCAAATAGTCATGAATTTTTCAAAAAAAAATACGCATAACTCGATGTGAAGTCATTTGTATCGGGTGGGCGAATAAGAGCAGTCGTCTGCCAAATCTATCGGATCGTACCTAGTATAGCTTTGAAAAAATTCTATAACAAAAAGCGTATGTACTAAAATCTGATTTGGCCGACGGCCCTAATTATTTGCCGACCCGGTACTTTTCCTTGGTTGTAGAAAAAGTATAATATAATCTTGAAAAGTACACAATAAGTAAACCTTATCTAAGTAGCGCAACCTCAACTTTTCAAAAAAGTTAAATCTTACGACAAGATATTTATAAATTGTTATTATTTGTCCATTTGTCCACAAATTATGGAATCATGTGACTCAATTCATTTGTAAATATATTGGAAACGGATCGAGTACACAGTATGGATGAAATTGACACAATAAGAGAAATATCTATATCGACGTCAATTGAGTTGATTCAAACAACTGAATGATATAGTTTATCTAAAGTCGGTGCGAAATTAAAATAAAATTCAAAGAATGTCGGTCATCAAAGAGCACTGACAAACGGCCCATTAAACTTACAGGTTTGTTTACTAAATTTAATAAAATGATAATATTAATATAAGTTATTGGCTTTCTATTAGAACTGCTATTTTTAATTGAATTGAGTTGAATTGAGTAAGGGGCGGAATATATGCAAAAATCATTTATTTTTAAAATATTCCAATATAACAATGCGTTAACCATTAGAGCATTTTCAGAAATTTTTTAGAATATAGTATCTGACTTTATCTAGACTTTAAAAATTGATGTTTAATTTACAGTTTAATTAATATAATATGCTTCTTCCCATCATGGCAGTTTCAGAAATAAAGTTCAAGTTTGTCACATTGTTTTAACGATTTTTTAAATACAGGGCGGTTCAAAGAAACGGCAACAAGGGCGTTTTCGGACAGTGCACGTAGGCTTTTGGAAAAATGCTCGGACAGGTCGATTGTTAATTCGAGGGGGACAATTTTTGGCAACATTAGAAGTTTTGTGTGGCATATAGGTATATCAAAAACTAATCGATCAATTTCAAAATCTTGATACTCCTGTAAGATCTTCAAAAAAATGTGTCACTCGATCCATTTCCCTATATAAATTCTAGGGGTAATACTTAGCCTTTAAGAGGAATACGCCCCACAGAAATTGCCAAAAAATGTCCCCCTCGAATTAAAAATCGAGCTGTCTGAGCATTTTTCCAAAAGACTACGGAAACTATCCGAAAATGCCCTTGTTTACAGATTTTCTGTGAGAAAAAGTTTCAAGTCGACCAGCATGTAAAAACTGCGAGTCATAAGTTGAAGCCGAAAAAAATGGCATTAGGACCCGTTCAGCAGTCGCTTCATATGTTCAAGACGAATCAAAAAAAGAAAAATGTATGTTTAATCAAGATCTGTGCAAAGCTCTGATAGCAGCAAACATTCCTTTAAAAAAATTGCAAAATACAGATTTTAGGGAATTTTTGCAAGAATATTGTAACTTCAATATTCCTAACGAGGCAACATTAGGAAAAGGCAATGTGAATGCATATAATTTGGCAGTGATGAGCAAAATTGGTCTTAGTCTCGTAAAAAAGCAAGACCAAAACCAAGACCAAGATTATCATTGGACTAGCAAGACCAAGACCGAATAAACAAGAACAAGACCAAATACACAAGACCCGAAAAACTCGTAATTACATTTTTTTTGAATAGAGATTATTAGTGAAATATTCCATCTTTAAAAATTACCCAGACCAAGACTGGATACGCAAAACACCAATTCCAAGACTAAATATGCAAGACCAAGACATGCCAGTCGCTTCATATGTTCAAGACGAATCAAAAAAAGAAAAATGTATGTTTAATCAAGATCTGTGCAAAGCTCTGATAGCAGCAAACATTCCTTTAAAAAAATTGCAAAATACAGATTTTAGGGAATTTTTGCAAGAATATTGTAACTTCAATATTCCTAACGAGGCAACATTAGGAAAAGGCAATGTGAATGCATATAATTTGGCAGTGATGAGCAAAATTGGTCTTAGTCTCGTAAAAAAGCAAGACCAAAACCAAGACCAAGATTATCATTAGACTAGCAAGACCAAGACCGAATAAACAAGAACAAGACCAAATACACAAGACCCGAAAAACTCGTAATTACATTTTTTTTGAATAGAGATTATTAGTGAAATATTCCATCTTTAAAAATTACCCAGACCAAGACTGGATACGCAAAACACCAATTCCAAGACTAAATATGCAAGACCAAGACATGCCAGTCGCTTCATATGTTCAAGACGAATCAAAAAAAGAAAAATGTATGTTTAATCAAGATCTGTGCAAAGCTCTGATAGCAGCAAACATTCCTTTAAAAAAATTGCAAAATACAGATTTTAGGGAATTTTTGCAAGAATATTGTAACTTCAATATTCCTAACGAGGCAACATTAGGAAAAGGCAATGTGAATGCATATAATTTGGTAGTGATGAGCAAAATTGGTCTTAGTCTCGTAAAAAAGCAAGACCAAAACCAAGACCAAGATTATCATTAGACTAGCAAGACCAAGACCGAATAAACAAGAACAAGACCAAATACACAAGACCCGAAAAACTCGTAATTACATTTTTTTTGAATTGAGATTATTAGTGAAATATTCCATCTTTAAAAATTACCCAGACCAAGACTGGATACGCAAAACACCAATTCCAAGACTAAATATGCAAGACCAAGACCGGGCATATTTGAGCAGGACAAAGACTGGATCAACAAGACCAAGATTGTCCAAATCTTGGCCTTGGTCTTGCTTTGCTCATCACTATAATTTGGAACTGATCAAAATATAGAGGACGATAATTTAAAATTAAAACGTTGGCTCGTATCTGTTTATGTTTTTAAAAAATAAGGTGAATATTATTTTTGTACCCATTGCTTTTAAATGCATATTTTACAATTAACGCCGTAGTGCCGGAAAGTGTATTTAACGCATCCGGATGTTTTTTACTATTCCATAATTTGGTTGGCAGTTGGCAACAAAAGTGTCAAAAATAGGATATATTGCACATAAAGTTTTGACTTTTTTTAGGAAGCAAGCTAGAAATTGCTTCCTCCGCTTTTTTTAAATTTCAGGAGGTGCATTATTAGCGTCACTATCACTGCTATCTCTCTCAGTCATTTTGATGAATTCAATTTTTGAAATTTGTGGAAAGTGTCGAATAAATTTGACATTTGTACATACATCATACTGTCAATATAGAATTAAATTTTATATTTTAATTTTAAATTATTCGTTACAAAAAACATTGTACCTAACTTTTTTGGGAAGGAATTTTCCGCATTCGCACTAAACTTCCCAAACATATTAGGTGAATAACTATTTATCTACTACAGTTGTCATTTTGACAAACACCGAATTTGACTAGTTATTTCAATATAGAAATTACAATAATTATAATTTCTTCTTTAACGAAAAATGTTTTTATCAATTTGCAATCAACTAGTTAGTGTAAAAAATGTATTACTTTATATGAATCTTAATAAAAATTACTTACTAGAAGAACTAGGCGACTGAGGCTTTAAATGCATATGCGGATCAATGTTCATGATATCGACACTTTGCACACTGGTATTAAACATGTCCTATCAAAGTTTTAAAAATTTGCACAAATACACAGACACACACCATAAGAACACGACAAAACTAACTTGTAACTTCGCAACTTGTGACTGAAGTCCATACTAATCTTTTGGAAACTTTAAAGCACAGAACATCATTCAAAGTGCCTGTATGAATGAATCCCTTTTGACTTAGACCGAAATTTGGCATCTGATTGGTTGACGTTACTGAAGGGTAGCTATAAGCCACGCCTTCCGAGGGGCTCTTCGCATATTTATGGGGTGGGACATGTTTGTGACTAATTTTTAAACTTCTGGTTGGTATTTATAAAAGACTGATAATAATTTGGATTTTCTTAATAGTTCTAATGAAAAATTGGAATAAAATATAAATTTATATTTTTTTAAATAATAATAATAAGTTTACAAAATATTAAAAAGCATGTGTTTTTTTGAGGTTAACTAACTCTTAACTTGCTTTAAGCCTCCAAATATAAACTTGGCTCTTCATATATTTATGGGGTGGGACATGTTTGTGACTAATTTTTAAACTTTTGGTTGGTATTTATAAAAGACTGTCCATAATTGGGATTTCCTTAATAGTTTTAATGAAAAATTGGAATAAAATATAAATTTATATTTTTTAAATAATAATAAGTTTACAAAATATTAAAAAGATGTGTTTTTTTGAGGTTAACTAACTCATAACATGCTTTAAGCCTCCAAATATAAACTTGGCTCTTCATATATTTATGGGGTGGGACATGTTTGTGACTAATTTTTAAACTTTTGGTTGGTATTTATAAAAGACTGTTCATAATTGGGATTTACTTAATAGTTTTAATGAAAAATTGGAATAAAATATAAATTTATATTTTTTAAATAATAATAAGTTTACAAAATATTAAAAAGATGTGTTTTTTTGAGGTTAACTAACTCATAACATGCTTTAAGCCTCCAAATATAAACTTGGCTCTTCATATATTTATGGGGTGGGACATGTTTGTGACTAATTTTTAAACTTTTGGTTGGTATTTATAAAAGACTGTTCATAATTGGGATTTACTTAATAGTTTAATGAAAAATTGGAATAAAATATAAATTTATATTTTTTAAATAATAATAATAAGTTTACAAAATATTAAAAAGATGTGTTTTTTTGAGGTTAACTAACTCATAACATGCTTTAAGCCTCCAAATATAAACTTGGCTCTTCATATATTTATGGGGTGGGACATGTTTGTGACTAATTTTTAAACTTCTGGTTGGTATTTATAAAAGACTGATAATAATTTGGATTTTCTTAATAGTTCTAATGAAAAATTGGAATAAAATATAAATTTATATTTTTTTAAATAATAATAATAAGTTTACAAAATATTAAAAAGCATGTGTTTTTTTGAGGTTAACTAACTCTTAACTTGCTTTAAGCCTCCAAATATAAACTTGGCTCTTCATATATTTATGGGGTGGGACATGTTTGTGACTAATTTTTAAACTTTTGGTTGGTATTTATAAAAGACTGTCCATAATTGGGATTTCCTTAATAGTTTTAATGAAAAATTGGAATAAAATATAAATTTATATTTTTTAAATAATAATAAGTTTACAAAATATTAAAAAGATGTGTTTTTTTGAGGTTAACTAACTCATAACATGCTTTAAGCCTCCAAATATAAACTTGGCTCTTCATATATTTATGGGGTGGGACATGTTTGTGACTAATTTTTAAACTTTTGGTTGGTATTTATAAAAGACTGTTCATAATTGGGATTTACTTAATAGTTTTAATGAAAAATTGGAATAAAATATAGATTTATATTTTTTAAAATAATAATAATAAGTTTACAAAATATTAAAAAGCATGTGTTATTTTGAGGTTAACTAACTCTTAACTTGCTTTAAGCCTCCAAATATAAACTTGGCTCTTCATATATTTATGGGGTGGGACATGTTTGTGACTAATTTTTAAACTTTTGGTTGGTATTTATAAAAGACTGTCCATAATTGGGATTTCCTTAATAGTTTAATGAAAAATTGGAATAAAATATAAATTTATATTTTTTAAATAATAATAATAAGTTTACAAAATATTAAAAAGATGTGTTTTTTTGAGGTTAACTAACTCATAACATGCTTTAAGCCTCCAAATATAAACTTGGCTCTTCATATATTTATGGGGTGGGACATGTTTGTGACTAATTTTTAAACTTCTGGTTGGTATTTATAAAAGACTGATAATAATTTGGATTTTCTTAATAGTTCTAATGAAAAATTGGAATAAAATATAAATTTATATTTTTTTAAATAATAATAATAAGTTTACAAAATATTAAAAAGCATGTGTTTTTTTGAGGTTAACTAACTCTTAACTTGCTTTAAGCCTCCAAATATAAACTTGGCTCTTCATATATTTATGGGGTGGGACATGTTTGTGACTAATTTTTAAACTTTTGGTTGGTATTTATAAAAGACTGTCCATAATTGGGATTTCCTTAATAGTTTTAATGAAAAATTGGAATAAAATATAAATTTATATTTTTTAAATAATAATAAGTTTACAAAATATTAAAAAGATGTGTTTTTTTGAGGTTAACTAACTCATAACATGCTTTAAGCCTCCAAATATAAACTTGGCTCTTCATATATTTATGGGGTGGGACATGTTTGTGACTAATTTTTAAACTTTTGGTTGGTATTTATAAAAGACTGTTCATAATTGGGATTTACTTAATAGTTTTAATGAAAAATTGGAATAAAATATAGATTTATATTTTTTAAAATAATAATAATAAGTTTACAAAATATTAAAAAGCATGTGTTATTTTGAGGTTAACTAACTCTTAACTTGCTTTAAGCCTCCAAATATAAACTTGGCTCTTCATATATTTATGGGGTGGGACATGTTTGTGACTAATTTTTAAACTTTTGGTTGGTATTTATAAAAGACTGTCCATAATTGGGATTTCCTTAATAGTTTAATGAAAAATTGGAATAAAATATAAATTTATATTTTTTAAATAATAATAATAAGTTTACAAAATATTAAAAAGATGTGTTTTTTTGAGGTTAACTAACTCATAACATGCTTTAAGCCTCCAAATATAAACTTGGCTCTTCATATATTTATGGGGTGGGACATGTTTGTGACTAATTTTTAAACTTCTGGTTGGTATTTATAAAAGACTGATAATAATTTGGATTTTCTTAATAGTTCTAATGAAAAATTGGAATAAAATATAAATTTATATTTTTTTAAATAATAATAATAAGTTTACAAAATATTAAAAAGCATGTGTTTTTTTGAGGTTAACTAACTCTTAACTTGCTTTAAGCCTCCAAATATAAACTTGGCTCTTCCTATATTTATGGGGTGGGACATGTTTGTGACTAATTTTTAAACTTTTGGTTGGTATTTATAAAAGACTGTCCATAATTGGGATTTCCTTAATAGTTTTAATGAAAAATTGGAATAAAATATAAATTTATATTTTTTAAATAATAATAATAAGTTTACAAAATATTAAAAAGATGTGTTTTTTTGAGGTTAACTAACTCATAACATGCTTTAAGCCTCCAAATATAAACTTGGCTCTTCCTATATTTATGGGGTGGGACATGTTTGTGACTAATTTTTAAACTTTTGGTTGGTATTTATAAAAGACTGTTCATAATTGGGATTTACCTAATAGTTTTAATGAAAAATTGGAATAAAATATATATTTATATTTTTTAAAATCATAATAATAAGTTTACAAAATATTAAAAAGCATGTGTTATTTTGAGGTTAACTAACTCTTAACTTGCTTTAAGCCTCCAAATATAAACTTGGCTCTTCATATATTTATGGGGTGGGACATGTTTGTGACTAATTTTTAAACTTTTGGTTGGTATTTATAAAAGACTGATAATAATTGGGATTTTCTTAATAGTTCTAATGAAAAATTGGAATAAAATATAAATTTATATTTTTTAAAATAATAATAATAAGTTTACAAAATATTAAAAATCATGTTTTTTTGAGGTTAACTAACTCTTAACTTGCTTTAAGCATCCAAATATAAACTTGGTTTAAGGAAGGTTAAATTTTGTACAACCTAATAAATCACCTCTAAAGCTAGGTTCAAATTTAAACTTGGCTTAAACTGAGTTTGTACAACCGAGGCATTGAGAATTTTCGAGTTATAGGGTTATTTTCCAAAATTGACTCAATATCTTCTTAGATCTGAAAAAAGGGTGAGATAACTTTTGATCAAATAACCGAAGGAGAGTTCAGTGCAGAGGCAATTTGTTTTTAGGGGGTTCAGGTTAACAGATATGATATAAACTGTATATCATTCCTTTTTCCATCCTCTTTCACCTGATAAGATATAATATATATCTATTTTTAGGAATTTCTACCACAGGGTGACATTCAAACTCACGGTTTTTTTACATCAATTTTAAATGGGACACCCTGCATATTTTGGATTTTTTTTTCTCATAATTTCTGCTACAGGGTGTCAAAAAATGTCGCGGTAAAGTTGAATTAAACATCCCTTATATTTCAAGTCACCCTGTAGTAGAAATTCTAAGAAATAGACATAATATTATGTCTTATCAGGTGAAAAAAGGAAACAAAAATACAGGGTGCCCATTTTAAAATTCCTACGTTAATGTCATATCTACTAACCTGAGCCCCCTAAAAATAAATTAAATACTGCACTGAATTAAAAGTTCTGTTGGGAAAATTTTGAAGAATCGTCCTATATCTCGAAAATGAAACAACTTACTGAAGATCTAATCGGATCGGAGAATGGTTTGTTTCATAAACAAATAAGTTATAACTTTTTTTTAATCTCTAATTTTCGAAATACCCTGCAAAACCATCTAATTTGGGACACTCTGTACATCTACCAGGCGGTGATTTATTTACTATCAATACACTGACCTCCACTTATATTCTTTAAAATCTACTTCAGGAGGTCAACATATATTTGAAAAATGGTCGGGGGGGAGAGGAGGGGGTCATGATGAAATAATTAAATTTTATGAAAAATTTTTTTTTTGGCATTGATCACAAAATTGTGTCCGCTAGGAGTACTAGACCAATTTTTTTAATAAAATTAAAAATAAAATAAAAAAGCTCGACACATGCATGCTGTTGTAACAAAAAAAACAGAAAATCCTAAAGATCCTGTGGACCAAAACTGGCTGATATTTCGCTGGGCTTCGATTCTCAATAAGTAAAGTTGCCAGTTAGGAAGCCTGGCGATCAAAGTATTTTTAATACCTACTAAATATCCAAAGTCAAAATTTTGAAATAAATAATTACCTGTAACAATTATAGGTCTTTTTATTAATATCGAAGACATCTTTGTTTAGTTTATGTTGAGGTATTCACCAATCCATATTACTTTGAAAATTTTTTAAAATTTTCGATTTCGGTCATAAAATCCATTCATGCTTGTGCACTTCACTAACATTTGACGCAATTAAAACTAAAAAGTCTAGATAGGTACCTTACGTAGGTAGATATGTTAAGGGGGTTCAAGAGTCAAGTCATCTTTAATTCGGGAATCACAATTTTGATAAGCCGTTATCAGGAAGTTTCTCATTTTATTATCATATTGATTGATTTTCTCAGCTTACATACTTGCAAGTCAATATTGTAAAAACAGATAAGAGACAAAAAAAATTACGACTTTACCTTAGTCAATTTGTTTTAGGTGATTTGTATCTCCTTTATTTATTTTTCAATTCAATTTTGCGAATCGAATACATCATCTATCAAAACAAATTAAATTGTGAGTTATAGTATATTTTTATCATATTGATAGCACAATTTCAGGTAAGCCACCCTAAAACCGCAATAAAACATAGGCGGACATTGGAATTTAGGCACGATAAAATAAATCAATTCTCCAAAAGCGAATAAATATGGACAATAAGTAGGATATTTAAACGTGGGAACCTAAAACCTAAATGAAATAAATATTGTAATAAAATACATCTATAATAAAATACCTAATAGGATCTTATTCTTACCCAACTACACTGCACTGTCACGGGAAATTTATCACTTCTAAATATATTTGAATGGTAATGGTATTAGGGTTTTATTGTCCTCGCTACTCGCGGTTCACTATACAGGAAGAATCTAGCGAAAGTTGCTAACTGAAAACTTATTTACATGAAGAAGCGCTTACGATTCTGTTTAATTCTTTGAATCACCCTGAAGTGTTTCAGACACGTTTTTGAATTTATAATGAGCTATTAATATGATAAAAATACTCTATATGGTTTACAGCTACTGCTCCAATAGCTTTCAGCTTTGGATTATTACCAGGACAACTATTTGAAGATATTGCTGATAAAAATTCATTTCAAAACCAAACATCCTTTTTGATCCGCCAATGATTTTAGTATAAAAAAAATATAAAACGCGCTGTATGGAATGCAGTTATTAATAAACCCTAATATACTCACGCAGTCAATATATGTATCCCCTCCTTAATACGATACCCTATATTAAAAATATTTTGATATTAGCCTTTCTGCACCTTATAATATGTATTTGCTCGAAAGGGGGAGCTCCCATTGTATCAAACAACAGCATATTTGTGGACGAAAATTGTTATGTATAAATACTTCGAATGCCCGTCCATACTAATAATCAAAATAATATGATTTTTTTAAACCGTTGTGGCATTATAAAAAGAAAATCTAATATATAAATTATTTCAACGTATATTGAGCTCCATAAAATTTTAAATTATTTTCATCATTCTCAGCAGCGTTACTGATTTTTTTTTGATACTCAAAAGTTCAAAAAACCGTTAACGATCACTTCTGTTCAAAATTTTCTAAATAGTTATGTACCACTCTGTATATATTCATACTTCTTAAGAAGGTACATCTATAAATACGTTTAAGAAGGTATCACTGTAGGTATCTCTAGAACAATAATATTGTTTGGAATCATTGGAGATTAGACATAAAGGATTACGGCTTATCATTATTATAGTAGGTACCAGATGTACAAACTGTTCTTATCTTTTAATAAGGGTTCGCTTACTACCTGTATTTTACCCAGAAAAATCCTAAATGACACAAGACACTTTGCAAAGTTTTAACATTAAAAATAAATCCCCAAAAGTTTTGGATTAATATTTGTCACAATTAAATCTGATCAGACCAGTGTGGAACAGCCAAATGGAATAAATTCTATAACGAATAAATGAGGGCGTGTTGGAAAAAAACGCTTGGACACGTCGATTTGTATTTGTAAATGCGCATTTTTTTCAAAAAAAAATATATAGGGTGTGTCATGTGAAAGTGGCCGATACCAACTTTCTTATTTTAAATACAACCCCCCTGTATATTAATTATTTTTTGGATTGGCTCCAAAATAATGTCGTGCCAACTTTGACAAACTTATATCCTGATCCAGCAAACCCACTACCTACCCCAAATATGGGGTACCTCTGCCAAAAGCTCCACCACGAGTTTCGTCTAATAGAAAACGCGCTAAAAGGTCTGCTATTCTCACTGACACTCCTGAAAAAAAATATCTAGAAGAAGAACATAATATTAGAGAATTAAAAAAGAGAAAAATGACAACAAAAAAACAGAACAAAGAGAACAAAAAGATAAGGAAGAGGGTAAAGGAAATATAAATAAAGACTAAAAAGTAGGAAAAGTGAAGAAAAGGGTATTTAATGAAAGCAATAGCTCTAACTGTATATTGGTGGTATATAGTGTAGGATGTAGTGTACTTATTCATGTACTAATTTCTTACATTCTCGTATATTTTGTACCATTTCTTCTGCTTCTTCTCAGTTGATGTCTCTTTTATCTACTATTTCTCCTATTACTTTCTTCCTTGGTCTATTATTTTTGAATTATTGCTTTTTCTTTATCTCTAAGCTACTCCCCCGACTCTTCTCAAATAATAAATTTCTGTTCCTTGTGTCTTACTTTTCTATTTCTCTATTAGGACCCAATTTTTATCTATTGCTTTGATAATATCATCGTCCACTCCGCTATCCCCTCAATAATTTCTACTTCTTCTTTTAATATCTCACCATTTTTTATTTTTTCCTAGTGTACAGTGTTACCAGCTCTACCTACTTTTCGGTAGATCTTTGTTTAACTCATATTTACTATCTTGCAAGAAATTCTATCACCTTTTAAAATTTTTGAAAAATTTTAGTTTTTTATCCGCAAAAATTAATTTGATTATTACTTTTTATGTCTATTAAATAAATTTGAATCGCGCGCTATACGCATGTCTCAATTTTAGCCCATAAAAATCCTTATGATAAAATGTTTCAGTATCAGAAAACACAAATGATGAAAGAACTGCATTTTTGTAACTCACAACTCTTTGACGATAGATTAACGAACTCATTATTAAAAAGATAATTGATATGCCATAAAACGCAATTTCTTCAGGGGCTGTAACCCAAATATCCTGAGCTGGATGTATACTGCCATAGTGAGACCAATTATCACTTATGGAGCCATTGACGACGAGAGAACACCTCTCCAAAATTCAAAGACCAGCCTGTTTATGCCTTACAGGAGCAATGAAAACATGCCCAACGACAGCCATGGAAGTGATTCTCAACCTCACACCACTACATATGCTGGTGGAAAGTGTTGTAGAAAGAACAAGATACAGACTAACTAACTACTATCTTTCCCCCTGAAAATTCCGCTTCGATCATTCATTCATTCATAAATTTGGGTTGTGCTCATCAGCCCAGGCACTTGATCTGAATCTTTGTACCATTTCCCATGTTATGTACTTCCATTCCAGAAGCTTCGTGTCTTCTATAAAGGTCACTAGTTTGGCTGGAGGGATTTTCAGTAGTTGTGATGGTTGTATAACTTCCTTTCCAAAGTGCTTCCGTCTAAGTTCTTGTAAGTCCTCGCAGAAGCAGAGTATGTGAGTAGGTGTTTCATCATCAAGTTCACATTTTCTGCACATAGGTTCACTAACTTTGCCCATATTGTACAGATGTTTCCTCAAAGTGCAGTGTCCAGTCACCAGGTCGGTAACTGTCTTCAAATGTCTCTTACCCAGTTTCAGTAGCCTGGTTGAGAGTTCCTTGTCTACCTTGTTCAGTAAACTGTTTGTATGAAGGTGCTCTTGAGTCACCCTCCATTTGAATTGGTGTTCCCTATCTAGCCAGTTTCCGATTTCCCCTCTCATGCAATCTCTTGTGATTCCACAAAACGGTTCCGGACCTATGAAGTCTCCTTTAGAGCCTTCTTTAGCTAACTGGTCCGCCATTTCATTACCTGCAATACCTTCATGTGCCGGCACCCATATTAGAGACACTTTGTTGTCTCTTGCCAGCCTGTTGAGGGATTCTTTGCAGTTTTTCACCAGTCTAGTCCTAGTTGTAGGATTACTGATAGCCTTAAGCAGAGCCTGGCTGTCAGTGAATATTTCAATTTTTTGTCCGGTATATCCTCTTCTGATGTTTTCATCAATACAAGCTATAGCGGCAATCGTCTCTGCTTGAAACACTGTCGTATATCGACCACGGCTAAAGAACATTCTCTTTCTAGGTCCTTTTATACCAGCCCCAGTGCCATGGTTTGTTTTGGAGCCATCGGTGAACCAGATGATTTCTCCAGAATTACCTGGGTGCATCACCTGTTCCCTAGATGGGATGATGATATTCACTCGCTCAGTGAATATATTCTCTGGTGTCATGCTATCAAAACTCATGTGAAATATGGGTTCGTCTAGTAATGTCCCAGTTGTATCAGTGTGTCCTTCTCGAACATTGTTCGGGGACCATAAGTTTCCCGATTTCAGCCTAAGAATTGCCATCATTGCCTCCGCCCTTATAAAAAGTTCTAGAGGAGGAAGTCCAATAAGGGCTTCCATTGATGCCGTCCCCGTGCTGTTCATTGCCCCGGTAATACCAAGAAGCGCTTGTCTTTGGATTGCAGTTAACATATTAACTGCAGAGGACACTTCTGTCCTCTTCCACCAGACTATTGATCCATAGGTGATCGTTGGCCTTATCATAGTTGTGTAGAGCCAGTGAACCACCTCAGGTCGTATTCCCCAGGTTTTGCCCATAACTCCGCTTCGATCATATCAATACCTTCGAAAAGAAAAATTTTGAAGTAAAAGTTGATAAAGCTTCAAAATATCGATTTTTAAAAGTCTTTATTTAAATAAGCGGAAACGAGCGCTTGTAAAAATCAAACTCGTGTAAATTTTTTCTTTAGGGCCCTAGAGAAGAGATCCCCAAAGCTACACCAAAATCTAAAATGGATCGGCAACAATTTTTTTTATTTTCAGACGATTTTATAAGGAATTATTGCTTTTACAAATTAATATATAATATAAGCTATTGCTACTTTTAAAACAGTTTTTAAAAAAGGTGCTAAGTTTAATTCTGCTCCATATATAAATTTAGAGAATTGTCGGTAACTTCAACATCGGTCATTTTATAAGCACCTATTTTATTAGGAATCGGAAATATTATAATGTTTAACCAGAAATAATCGTTGTTTATATATAAGAATCTTAAAATGAGACCTATATACTGAGAACTTCATTATTGTCACACTTAGTAGGGGATTATAACAGGTAGTTAACTCAACTTTATTACGCACATCGTTAGTGCCAGTGGTATAAATATTTTGTAATAATTCTTAGCAGCGGATTACACCTAGTGTAGAATAAAAAAAAATAATTAATTTTAACAATTTAAAAAGATAAAGCTACTAAGTACTCATTAATACCCTTTCTTATAATAGAAATGGCTATAATTTGTAGTTGTTCATTTTTTTCAAGGACCAAAACCTTGAATTGGAATAAATGCCGAAATAATTTAAATTCCAGTGGCCAAAGTTGTAATAATAAAGCTGAAATTTCAGATACGCACTTTCAAATAATGAATGAATATAGGAAAAAATCAGCGACATCTTATCTAAGATATTTTGTATACAGGGGTATGCGAAAGTGAGAGGTATCTACTGAAATTCGAAGAACCAATTTTTTTTATTACGGACTTTATAAAATTTTTATGGGCATTTTCGTAATCTTCGGGGTAGAATCAGTGGGTTTCGATATACAAAAGTGTCGGAGAAAACTTAGTTTTGATTTTGAAAATTTGAATGTGAGGCTGGGTACACGCGCATAGTCAAAAATCGTAGAGTCCGTAATAATGGGAATTTTGAGCCGAAATTCCAGATACACACTCTCAAATAAATCATAAATATAGAAAAAAATCAGTGATATCGTATCTACGATATTTTGTATACAGGAGTATGCGAAAGTGTTGCCACGCAATGTGTAATGTTACGAAAAAGCGATTGTCACGCAACAGTATTGCCAGATTTCTGAATAATCCACCAATCCAATGAAATTTAAATTGAAGCTTGGTTCTTATTGCACGACATAGGACTTTTGGGAAGGCTAGTCAAACATTGTCAAAAATTTGGAAAAATGATCAATAATTGGCAAAATATTGAAAAAATGGTTAATAATTGCCAAATATTTTCAAAATTTGTCAAAAATTTGGAAAAATGGTCGATAATTGTCAAAAACTGTCAAAAATGATCAATATTTGTAAAAATTTTGAAAAAATGGTCAATAATTGTCAAAGACGGTCAATAATTGTCAAAACCAATCAAAAATCGTCAAAAATTGTTAAATATTTAAAAAAATGGTCAATAATTGTTAAATTTTTTTAAAAATGGTCAGATATTGTCAAAATTTTGAAAAAATGGTCTATAATTATAAAAGACTGTCAAAAATGGTCAATAATTGTTAAAAATTGTCAAATTTTTTGAAAGACGGTCAAAATTTTTGAAAAATTGTCAAAAATGGTCAATAATTGTCAGTATCTGTCAAAAATTGTCAAAAACTGTCAAAAACTGTCAAAAACTGTCAAAAACTGTCAAAAACTGTCAAAAATTGTCAATAATTGTTAAAATTTTAAAAAATGTTCAAAAATTGTTAAATATTTTGGAAAATTTACAATAATTGTCAAAATTTTTGAAAGTTTTCAAAATTGATCAATAATTGTAAGAAACTGTCAAAAATGGTTGAAAATTGTCAACATTTTTGAAAAATTGTATAAAATAGTCAATAAATAGTCAGAAACTGTCAAAAATGGTTAATAGTTGTTAACATTTTGAAAAATGGTCAAAGATTGTCAAAATTTTGAAAAAATGGTCAATAATTATAAAAAACTGTCAAAAACGGTCAATAATTGTTAAAGTTTTAAAAAATGGTCAAAAATTGTCAAAATTTTTGAAAAAATGGTCAATAATTGTTAAAAATTGTCAAAATTTTCGAAAAATTGTCAAAAATGGTCAAAAATTGTTGACATTTTTGAAAAATGGTCAATAATTATAAAAAACTGTCAAAAATGGTCAATAATTGTTAAAGATGGTCAAAAATTTTGAAAAATGGTCTAAATTTTTGAAAAATTGTCAAAAATAGTCAATAATTGTCAGAACCTGTTAAAAATGCTAAAAAATGGTCAACATTTCTGAAAAATTGTCAAAAATCATCAATCATTGTCAAAACTGCAAAAATTGGTCAATAATTGTCAAAAATAATGGTCAATAATTGTTAAAATTTGTCAAATTTTTTTCGAAAAATGGTCAAAATTTTTGAAAAATTGTCAAAAATGGTCAATAATTGTCAGAATCTGTCAAAAATTGACAAAAAACTGTCAAAAATGATCAAAAATAGTCAATAATTGTTGAAATTTTAAAAAATGATCAAAAATTGTTAAATATTTTGGAAAATTTACAATAATTGTCAAAATTTTTGAAAGTTGTCAAAAATGGTCAATAATTGTAAGAAACTGTCATAATGGTCAATAATTGTTAAAATTTTGAAAAATGGTTAAAAATTGTTGAAAATTGTCAAAATTTTTGAAAAATTGTCAAAAATAGTCAATAATTATCACTGTCAAAAATGGTTAATAGTTGTTAAAATTTTGAAAAATGGTCAAAGATTGTCAAAATTTTGAAAAAATGGTCAATAATTATAAAAAACTGTCAAAAACGGTCAATAATTGTTAAAGTTTTGAAAAATGGTCAAAAATTGTCAAAAATTGTCAATATTTTTGAAAAATGGTCAAAATTATCAAAAATGGTCAAAAATTGTAAACATTTTTGAAAAATGCTCAATAATTATAAAAAACTGTCAAAAATGGTCAATAATTGTTAAAGATGGTCAAAAATTTTGAAAAATGGTCTAAATTTTTGAAAAATTGTCAAAAATGGTCAATAATTGTCAGAACATGTCAAAAATGCTAAAAAAAGGTGAATAATTGTTAAAATTTGGAAAAATGATCTAAAATGGTCAACATTTTTGAAAAATTATCAAAAATCATCAATAATTGTCAAAACTGTCAAAATTGGTCAATAATTGTCAAAAATGGTCAATAATTGTTAAAATTTGAAAAAATTGTCAAAAATTTAGAAAAAATGGTCAATAATTATCAAAAATTTATAAATAAATATAAAATAAAACTTAGTAGAACGTACTAGGCCTAATGTAATTTCCAACATCGCATTCTAAGGCGCGTATTTTTATTGGTTTCCCCAACCTCGCATTCTATTGTGCATAAGAAGCAACGGTCCGACGATCGCTCACATTTTTTTTTATTATGCACTTTAGAAATCGCGGTCGAACTATAGTGGATTTCCATATATAAAAGTGTCGGAGAAGACTTAGTTCCAATTTTGAAAATTCTAAGGTGAGGCTGGGTAATCACCGAAAGTACACGCGCATATTCAAAAATGGACACTTTCACTAGAACATATTTCTCCGCTTCGAAAATACTTTGCAAATCGTCAAAATATAAAATTTAGTATAAAATTCGGATCATAAACAATCATCATGATCCTTTTATCATAAATATCTATTTCATAAATGAATCACCAAACCTATTTCACCTACACCTTCCCACGATATTGTCATTTGGTGCAGCCAAATGACGCTTATGTTAAATACACTATAACAAGCATCACCCATCCATCCCTTGTTTTAGATGCATCGGAACTTACCATATGTTGAAAACAATCGTGAGAGTGAGTCCATCGTAATGTCGAATACTATCATCTGTCATTAAATATGTGTGTATTTGTATCGATTTAAATGAACAGCCGATTAGTTACGTGATATTCCTAGTTATCTAATAATTAGTTAACAATCTGTTGATGAACGGGAAATGATGAGCGCGCGGTAATGCGTGGGAATTTTCGGGGGATCGGGATCATATTTATAGGGTATGATTTATTGCGTGAGATAGATTTTTATTTTACTGTAATGGATATACAAAAGGGATATTTTTGTATTTCGGGGTAAACAATAATCATTTTGAAAAACTTTAAATACAATCCATTATCGGATTGTCCTCCAAGATACATCATTTTAAAACTGGGAATTTCTTCTTTTTGGTTGTGCAAGAAACAGCCATTTTTTCTGTACCATTTTTCAACATCGGTTTTTGCGAAAAATATTAATGTTGCGAAAAAAACCATGAGGACCATTTTTGTAGATAATGACCTGATCTTCATTTTTTCCCTATATAAAAATTCTCTAAATGCCATACTTTAGGAGATATTGGCGGAAAACCAATTTTTGGAACTTTGGAACCTGGAATACCCCCCTAGGTGTGTGAAATTTCTGGATTAGTCAAACTCTACCCTTCAGGAAAATTCATAGACCGGCAGATTTTTTGTACACTTTACCTACTTTTATCTTTCATTTACTGGAGTATTTACCGAAAATTTCGAAAGTGTATTTATACCTAAAAGTCTCTCGGCAGTTAAAATCGATAAAAATCATCTGGACTCTTATTTCTGAATTCGATAAACCTTCATAAGTTACCCAGATTGAAATATACGGGTATTTGTAACATTAAACTGATTACAATCAAAAAGTTCGGAGTTTTAAGAGCTACATATTAGCACTAAAATGTAGTATAAAAATAAACTATAGTTTAAAAGGAAACAAAAAAAACACTCTTTATAGGGCTTAAAAGTAGAAAATTTTAAGAACAAAATGATTAACGAGAAAATTAACGTCATTGTGGTCAAATCAATTGCAATAATTTCTTACTAGTTCTATTCCGAAATTCAGAGTTAGCTCCTACGCCTACAATTCATAATTTTCGCAGCCAAACCTCTATACAACTCGGCTACGAAGACATAATAATTTATCAACCAAGCTGTTGTATATAGACCATATTATGATGTATGACTAAGAAAATGATATTTTATCACATAATTTGAAGGAATTATTGTTTATTTAATTATAATTATTGTACTGTCATCGGTCCTTGAAAAGTGCGCAAAAATTTGGAATTAATCTGAGCGTTTAAAGATGGTAAAAATCGAGTTACAAAAAAAAATTCGATCTGGCATCTAGTTATGGAACACCCCGTAACATTGTTACTAATTTATAAATATGAAGCTTAAAGCTGCCTAAAATTTTTATATATTACTTTTTTCGGTATCTTCTATTATAACAGACCTACTGAGCTTTATCACACTTATCAATCACCCTGTATATTAAATTATAAAAATTTAGCTGATTGATTTTACTTTGGTTATTCACATTCATAACTTCGCTGAGTATATAAAAAATTAAAATAAATTATCCTTGAGGTCGCGGTGAGATTCGAACTGGCGATCTCCTGTTCACTAGACAGTCGCTTTAACCAACTGAGCCACGGCACCTAATAGTATATCAGCTCTAGTAGGACGTTTCAAGTAAAAACGATAATATATACCTCATGAATTTATTTTTATAGAAGTTTAAGATGTAATAACACACAGTGTTTTTGAGTTATAAGAACGTGTCCTTAAGTGGGACGAAGGTTTCCTTGAGATAGAGTAGAAGTATCCTTGGGTTGGTCTAGAGTATCCTAGGATCGTCATAGGGTGTCATAGGGGCTGTACTTACCTCAGCAATTAATTAAATAAAGATAAAGACTCAGTTAGACTGGAAGTGTCCTCGAGTTAGACTAAAAATAACCTTGGGCTAGACTAGAGTATCCCAAGATCGTCTTAGAGTGTCCCAGGATTCTTCTTGTTCGGGATTTAAAACGATAGCGTGATTTATCTATTTCAGGTAATAAAAATTCTTTTACAACAAATTAGACGTATTATCAGTAACAACTAACGTTTCTACAAGGGCTAGGGTCGAATTCCGCAAAACTACCTGGAACTACCCACTAAATGGATTATCGTATCATTAGCAAGTGGTACTTAGAAGCTCTCGTACTTTATCGAGAAGGACAAGGAAAATTATTGGAATTTATCGAGAAGGACAAGGAAAATTATTGAAGAAGGTGTACAGTATTGAAAAAATGGAGGCGTAAGTAATAATCTCTTGTAAAAACTGGCCTTTAGTTGTTAGTCATATTCTAATCCTCCCGCGACCTTTTGCGGAACTCGACCTAGGATTAAAGACGCAGGTAGATTTTTGCGGAATTCGGCACAGCCCTCTACAAGTATATTTTTATTACCTGAAATAGGTAAATCACGGCATGCAAGCTATCGTTTCTAATCCCGAAAAAGATGATTTTTAACTTGTGCAAATTCTAATTTCGATCCAGGTACATCATTTTCCGTTAATTCCATTTGTATCAGGTACGTTTAACATTACTGTCAAATGGAAAATCAAAACATATGTACTTACCCCCCACTAGTGCGGCCTCTGGTGGATTATTTTTGGATCTTCAGAGGCTAATTTGGCTTATTCCAGTGTGCTTGTCATTCTTGTATCATCATATGCGAGCTATCGGCTTTAGATCTTGCCATTATAGCATTTCATTACGAACGTTTACTAAACCATAAAATTTTTCTTGTAAGTAATAGACAGAAAATTGAGAAGATGGAAAATGGGCTATGTATGTATGTATATTGGAGTGACATTGATGTATTGTGCCCCCTTACTACTTATTTCCTGAGGAAAGTCTCAGCTCCTTTAGACCTATTTCCCTGAGGAATTTTGGGATGTCTGCAGGATTTAGTTTAGGTAAGTGTCCCTCTTCTATCCAGTAGTCTCCTAGGTGTTTTGCCATAGGTATGTAGATGGATAGGTGTTTTGCCATAGGTATGTAGATGGAGGTTTCTTCTTCCATGCCACAGAATCTACATCCTTCTTCCTCTACTATTTTGAGCTTTTTCAGGTGCCCATTTAGGCGACAATGTCTTGTTTGGATCCCTGTTAAAACTCTTAGTGCAGTTTCACTTTGACTTATGTATTCATTTGATCTCAACAGGTTGTAGAAGAAGAATCTTTGATTGTCTAAGCCCTACTAGATCTTTCCAATGGTCAGATCTTCAATTTTTTCGGCTTTGCCTATTTCTTCCAATATTATATTGGAGGGTATACCGCAAAAGGGTGTTTCAGTCCCCCTCTTTACTAGTTCATCTGCTATTTCATTTCCATCTATTCCAGTGTGTCCTGGAATCTACAGTAAGGTGCCTATTTTGTTCTCGCCTAGTTCATTGAGTTTGCCTAGGCTCTCCTACACCATTTTGGAACGGATTACACAAGAGTTCGGTGCTTTAAAGGCTGCTCGGCTATCCGTCATTATGACAATCCTTTGCCTTCTATATCCTTTATCAATAACTGGGCACACTTTCTTATGGCGTGAATTTCCTCTTGAAAGATACTTGAGGTTTTTCCCAAGCTTTGGGTCCTGGCTCGTACACTCCTCTCCCAGTTCCTTTTATTGCTTTTGAGCCGTCTGTGTACCGTTGAATGGCATTATTTCCAAGTCTGGTAATGGTATTTGGATTCCTGATTTCTAAGAAGTGAGGAGGTGTTTTTTTAATGATTCCCTCTCTGTGCTAGAAGAATCTCAAAGTGGATTTGGAAAAGAAGAAGGACATAAAATGCACTCATTACATAACCAAAAATGTATTCAAAATTTTACAATACTCCAAAAAAGAACATCAAATTTGTTTGTAATTATTTTAAAATAAATCGCTATTGTTGTACGGTGTTCGGACTACCAGCTTTTGTTAAAAATGTACTTCTTCTTTACATAATAAGAGGATTACTAGGTATAGTAAAATTAATACCTATTTAGAGGTACCAGCCGTTTTAGTAACTTAACGTATGCGGCTTCTTGAACCATCTGACAATAACATGAAATCAAAATTTTACGTAACTTCAAAAACGTGACATCTAATAAATTAGTTACGACGTTCATTTTTGTTGGTAATTTTTTGTTTCAACCGATTTATTAATAATAAATAAGGATGGTCTTATTCTAAATGGGTATAAAATTTACTATATGTCCATTTATCTATTATTAGGTATAATAAAAAAACCGTAAAAATCTGACATTTGAGTTCAAAGTGATTTGATCTGACATGCCGGCTGCTACCGCAAACAAAAGTATATCTTCTGTTGGCGATCTCTGGACGATGGCGAAGATTATCGATGCAGAGGTGTATTAAGTAGAAAATAACTGCTTCCATAATTATCAACGATTGTAATAGAGTTCTACTATCAATCCTGTAGGAAATGAGAAAGCAACATTTTTAGCAAAAGTCAGACAATTTTAATCTCTGCTACGCTAGAAACAATACCAGGTTGAAATATATTGAGCCATAATAAAATTAACAGCTAAACGAAAGTTCATATTGGGCGTACACTTATTTGATTGTATTAAATTTCTTTTTAAAATTTTTTTGAAAATATTGGAATTATAAAATATCTGTGTGAATACATTTGAGTAGGTACCACTCTGTTTATGATCCTGTCAACAGTTGTTCAGTGGTTTGTTATCTGTATGTATTCTGAGCTTCCCCTTTACCACACTAATAAAGTTCAGATTGTTATCAGTTGTTTTTCTCTATTTATCATATACTTATACGATTTTCAATTATTTATTCTTATTATTCACATTTTACCAAAAAAGCTGGACATCCTTTATTAAACAATATTCCTCGAATCTTTGGGTGGGTGGATTTATTTATAAATCATAGAATTCCAGGAATATAGAACTTAAATATTATATTTGAAAATAAATATTGAGTTAACAGATATATACTTTGATGGAAAAAAGTCGGCGCATTTCCTGTGTAGGTATTATTGAACTTCGCCCTTTTAAATATTTTCAACAATATTAATCTGATATTTATCTTGAACAGAAGGATTTACGTAGAAAACAATTCAGCTTTTGTTCAAAGAAGGCCGATCTAAGTACCTAGTGAATTTTTTTAATTTTAGAAGTAAAGATGATTTACCTACTGTTTTTTTCAGGGATTAAATATTTAAATATTTTTTGTTAGATTCTCACTCAAACCAGTCAATAAAACAGTCAATAAAATAAACAAAATAAATGAATAAAACTTTTCAACTTCCAATGAATAAAAGAACCTCATTTTCGGCTCAATTAAATTTTGATGATACAAAATTTTTACGAAAGAGGTTATTATTTTCTTATAATCGATTTTTATAGTAATATTAATCGATTTTCAGTAAATCGTTTTTATAAATTACGTGTTTAAATCGATTTTCGGAAACGGCACGTATTATTTATTGCCTATTTTTCAAAATTTTTACATTTTTTCACGATTATTGACCATTTCTCAAAATTTTGACAATTATTGACCATTTTTCAAAATTTTAACAATTATTGACCATTTTTGACAATTATTGACCATTTTGACTGTTTTCCAAAATTAGTGACAATTTTTCCAAATTTTTGATAATTTTTGACCATTTTTCAAAATGATGACAGTTTTTAACCATTTTTGACAATTTTTAAGAATAATTGTCCATTTTTAACAGTTTCTAACAATAATTGACAATTTTTAACCATTTTCATAGTTTTTGACCATTTTTGACAATTTTTCAAAATTCTAGACCATTTTTCAAAATTATTGACCATTTTTGATAATTATTGACAATTGTTGACAATTATGGACCATATTTCAAATTTTTTTACAATTTTTCAAAAACTATCATTTTTTGACAATTATCAACAATTTTTCAAAATTTTGACAATTTTTAACAATAATTGTCTATTTTTGACAGTTTTTGACAATTTTTGATAGTTTTTGACAATTATTGGCCATTTTTGACAATTTTTCAAAATTTTTGACCATTTTTCAAAAGTATTGACCATTTTTGACAATTATCGACCATTTTTCGAAATTTTAACAATTATTGACCAATTTTTACAATACTTGTCCATTTTTGACAGTTTTTAAAAATAATTGACAATTTTCAACCATTTTTGATAGTTTTTGACCATTTTTCAAAATTTTAGACCATCTCTCAAAAATATTGACCATTTTTGACAATTGTTGACAATAATGGAACATTTTTCCAAATTTTTGTCCATTTTTGACAATTATTGACCATTTTTGACAATATTTCAAAAACTTTAACAATTTTTGACAATTATCAATTATTTTTTCAAAATTTTGACAATTTTTAACAATTGTCCATTTTTGACAGTTTTTGACAATTTTTGACCATTTTTGATAGTTTTTGACATTTATCGACCATTTGTCAAAATTTTAACAATTTTTGACAATTATTGACCAATTTTGACAGTAATTGTCCATTTTTGACAGTTTTTTACCATTTTTGACAATTTTTCAAAATTCTAGACCATTTTTCAAAATTATTGACCATTTTTGATAATTATTGACAATTGTTGACAATTATGGATCATATTTCAAAATTTTTGACAATTTTTCAAAAACTAACAATTTTTGACAATTATCAACAATTTTTTAAAATTTTGAAAATTTTTAACAATAATTGTCCATTTTTGACAGTTTTTGACAATTTTTGGTAGTTTTTGACAATTATTGTCCATTTTTGACAATTTTTCAAAATTTTTGACCATTTTTCAAAAGTATTGGCCATTTTTGATAGTTTTTGACAATTATCGATCATTTTTCAAAATTTTAACAATTATTGACCAATTTTTACAATACTTGTCCATTTTTGACAGTTTTTAAAAATAATTGACAATTTTCAACCATTTTTGATAGTTTTTGACCATTTTTCAAAATTTTAGACCATCTCTCAAAAATATTGACCATTTTTGACAATTGTTGACAATAATGGAACATTTTTCCAAATTTTTGTCCATTTTTGACAATTATTGACCATTTTTGACAATATTTCAAAAACTTTAACAATTTTGACAATTATCAATTATTTTTTCAAAATTTTGACAATTTTTAACAATTGTCCATTTTTGACAGTTTTTGACAATTTTTGACCATTTTTGATAGTTTTTGACATTTATCGACCATTTGTCAAAATTTTAACAATTTTTGACAATTATTGACCAATTTTGACAGTAATTGTCCATTTTTGACAGTTTTTTACTATTTTTGACAATTTTTCAAAATTCTAGACCATTTTTCAAAATTATTGACCATTTTTGATAATTATTGACAATTGTTGACAATTATGGATCATATTTCAAAATTTTTGACAATTTTTCAAAAACTAACAATTTTTGACAATTATCAACAATTTTTTAAAATTTTGAAAATTTTTAACAATAATTGTCCATTTTTGACAGTTTTTGACAATTTTTGGTAGTTTTTGACAATTATTGTCCATTTTTGACAATTTTTCAAAATTTTTGACCATTTTTCAAAAGTATTGGCCATTTTTGATAGTTTTTGACAATTATCGATCATTTTTCAAAATTTTAACAATTATTGACCAATTTTTACAATACTTGTCCATTTTTGACAGTTTTTAAAAATAATTGACAATTTTCAACCATTTTTTATAGCTTTTGACCATTTTTCAAAATATCAGACCATTTCTCAAAAATATTTACCATTTCTGATAATTATTGACCATATTTCAAAAACTTTAACAATTTTTGACAATTATCAACTATTTTTCAAAATTTTGACAATTATCAACTATTTTTAAAAATTTTGACAATTTTTAACAATAATTGTCCATTTTTGACAGTTTTTGACCATTTTTGACAATTATCGACCATTTTTCAAAATTTTAACAATTATTGACACTTATTGACAATTTTTGAAAGTTTTTGACAATTTTTGACAATTTTTGACAATTTTTGACAATTATTGACCATTTTTGACAGTTTTTGACAAAAATTGTCCATTTTTAACAGTTTTTGACAAAAATTGTCCATTTTTAACAGTTTTTGACAATTATTGACAGTTTTTGACAAAAATTGTCCATTTTTAATAGTTTTTGACAATAATTAGCAATTGTTGTCCATTTTTAAGTTTTTGACAATAATTGACAATTATTGACCATATTTCAAAATTTTTGACAATTTTCATATAATTTTATCTAATCTGATAAATTGTTAATTATTGAGTTAATTCGAATTGATTAAATAAGCGAGCGAAAAAGATTCCATTTTTGCTCTAGAGCGTAAAGTAACAATCGTCGGCATTTGTCGACTTTACGATTTCATTTGAATATAGTAATTAGTCATTTTACGCGCGACTGTAGAAAAAAATATTTTTTTTGTAATCTTTGCCCAATGTAAGATTTTTACAGAAATAGGTGATTCATATCCAATCACGTTAGACTAAAGCCAGGAACACACTAGAACTTATACCTTTTTTTAAAGCATTTGATTTCCCTGTTTTTTCAATAATTGCTTCTGCTTAATAAGTTTTATGCACGTTACTTAAATTTTAACCCTAAAAGGGGGGAATTACGACTTCGACTGAAAACCCTCACTATATATATATATCGGCCTAAACAATCTATTTTAAAAAGGGATTCGGCTTAAATAGGTGATTACGAAGATTTTTACAGAAATAGGTGATTCATATCCAATCACGTTAGACTAAAGCTAGGAACACACTAGAACTTATACCTTTTTTTAAAGCATTTGATTTCCCTGTTTTTTCAATAATTGCTTCTGCTTAATAAGTTTTATGCACGTTACTTAAATTTTAACCCTAAAAGGGGGGAATTACGACTTCGACTGAAAACCCTCACTATATATATATATCGGCCTAAACAATCTATTTTAAAAAGGGATTCGGCTTAAATAGGTGATTACGAAGGACCTTCTTTTCGGTTAACTGCGTGCTAGGAATGGGGTTTGTAGGAAATAATCCTGTATTAAGTCATAAAGGCAGAAAGAGATGTAATGTACGACCATGTGCAAATCAACGCCATTTTTAAATAGGGGACATTAGGGAAGTTGTTACCTGATACAAAAAAACATTCCACCAAAATATATAATACAAATAAAAATATATTTAGCGGCCGCTTTGCTTTTATCGAAGTTCAATAATCGCCGACACGTACACCGCCCTTTAAACTAAATGCCGTTTAAAAAATCGAAAAAAAAAATAATTATTTATAGATAGTCCATTAAATGAAGGATGAAAAGTAGGCAAAGTTTACAAAAATCCTGCCGTTCCATGAATTTTCCGTGAAGGGTAGGCAGGGTTTGACTAATACTTGATCATCCTGAAATTTCACACACCTCATCGCCATTTGGGGGGGGGGGGATATTAATGGATAGAAGAGAAACTTGCCTAAGTTAAAGCCTGCAGATATCCTAACATTCCTCCGGAAAATAGGACTAAAGGAGCTACTAGTCTCTGAGACTTTCCTCAGGAACTAAGTAGAAGTAAGGGGGCACAATAGATCTTTTAGGTATCAGTGCATGTCACTGTATTGCAGTTTTTTTCTATGAGAATATTGTTTTTTGTTAGTATTCGTAGCTTCACTCCCGGGCGCCTTTTTAGCCCGGGCCCGTGTGCTTCTCACACATTGCACACCGGTAGTTCCGTCACTGCTTCTTCTTCTTCAAATTTCAGAAAAACGATAGCAGAACTTCCTAATTTATTGTCATTACGCCCCGCTTTTCCTTCCATTCAATAAATTTGGAAAATTCCTTCTCATAAGGTTCACTGGACTTCGCAGGCAATAATTGGAGAGTTGCTTCTTCAGCTTCCTGAAGGATTATCTCAGGAACAAAATCGATTTATTGCAGTTTTCACAAACTTCACAAATGGAGTCGATAAACAATCGAAACTAAATAGCAACCATTCAACACCTCCCAAAATTTTTTTAATGAATTTCAATAATTTTTGACGTTACAGCCACTTAAGAAATTTAAAATATCTAATACACTAAATAACTATTAAATTGAGTATAACCAAATATTCAAGTGGTTTTAATTTTGCGCGTAGGTATACTGAAGATAAAATACTTTTCAATTGGTTCATTTTATATAAAAACATAATTTCAAACGTGTATCTGAATGTTTTATTTCGATTATTTCCCTCATCGTGAAATAGACCAATCAGACACCACCATATTTTGAACGAAATCTGTTCAAATAAGTGTTTCAATCCCAACAACCGTTTAACCGTGTCAAATTGATGAAAACGTCATATTTTGACGTATAAAAAAAATTATTATAAATATCTAGCCGTATACCCCTCGACCGATAAATTTAAATCGATTCAAGGCATAGGGATATAATGACTATTTCACTAGAGTGTTTTTCACTGGCACAATACCATTTTTGTCAAAAACTGTCAATAATTGTCAAAAACTGTTAAAAATTGACAATTTTTGTCAAAAACTGTCAAAAACTGTCAAAAATGGTCAAAAATTGTCAAAAACTGTCAAAAACTGTCAAAAACTGTCAAAAACTGTCAAAAACTGTCAAAAACTGTCAAAAATTGTCAATAAGTGTCAATTATTGTTAAAATTTTGAAAAATGATCGATAATTGTCAAAAATGGTCAAAAATTGTCAAAAACTGTAAAAAATGGACAATTATTGTCAAAAACTGTAAAAAATGGTCAATAATTGTCAAAAATTGTCAAAAACTGAAAAAAATTGCCAATAAGTGTCAATAATTGTTAAAATTTTGAAAAATGGTCGATAATTGTCAAAAATGGTCAAAAATTGTCAAAAACTGTCAAAAATGGACAATTATTGTTAAAAATTGTCAAAATTTTGAAAAATAGTTGATAATTGTCAAAAATTGTTAAAGTTTTTGAAATATGGTCAACAATTGTCAAAAATGGACAAAAATTTGGAAAAATGGTCAATAATTGTCAAAAATTGTCAAAAACTGTCAAAAACTGTCAAAAACTGTCAAAAACTGTCAAAAATTGTCAATAAGTGCCAATAATTGTTAAAATTTTGAAAAATGATCGATAATTGTCAAAAATGGCCAAAAATTGTCAAAAACTGTAAAAAATGGACAATTATTGTCAAAAACTGTCAAAAATGGTCAATAATTGCCAAAAATTGTCAAAAACTGTCAAAAATTGTCAATATTTGTCAATAATTGTTAAAATTTTGAAAAATGGTCGATAATTGTCAAAAATGGTCAAAAATTGTCAAAAACTGTCAAAAATGGACAATTATTGTTTAAAATTGTCAAAATTTTGAAAAATAGTTGATAATTGTCAAAAATTGTTAAAGTTTTTGAAATATGGTCAAAAATGGTCAATAATTGTCAAAAATGGACTAAAATTTGGAAAAATGTTCCATAATTGTCAACAATTGTCAAAAATGGTCAATATTTTTGAGAAATGGTCTAAAATTTTGTAAAAGGATATTGTAGCCATAGTTCTTATCAATTACTTGAATTTTTTATATATTTGGTTTCCAATATGTTTCGGAACATTTTTGCATTTTTGCTCAATTTTTTTCTTAAAATTATACCTGCTACATGCAAAACCAGTCAAGCAACACAAATTGAGAGCTTTTAAATTTACTTTTCTCGCCGCAAGAATAATGAAATGTTTTGGGTAAACTGTAGAGGAAGGAATTGTTTGTAAAACTGTTACAGATATGTTAAAAATTAAAAAATAGATAAAAATATGAAAAATTCGGAAAAAATTCATATAAAATGAAAAATATGCCAAATATGAAAATTCCATAAATGCCTCACTTTAGTCATTGTGTTATTTCTTGTTAGAAAACGTCAGATTAGTTTAATGATCATAACTGTAACTTTTATATAAATAAATAAGTTATTTTTTGGTTTATGCTCCATTGTTAAATAAAGGAGCTCTAATTTTATTGTTTTTTGTCTTTTTCACGTGAAAAAATTGGGTAGGCAAAAGGTTTTATTAAAGTTTGTTGCTTTTCGGCTATTTTCGATAAAAATGTCATTCGCGAAATTAAAAATGAAAAAATAGTTAAAAATATGAAAAATTCGGAAAAATTTCATATAAAATGAAAAATATGCCAAATATGAAAATTCCATAAATGCCTCACTTTAGTCATTGTGTTATTTCTTGTTAAAAAACGTCAGATTAATTTAATTATCATAACTGTAACTTTTATATAAATAAATAAGTTATTTTTTTGTTTAAGCTCCATTGTTAAATAAAGGTGCTTTAATTTTATTGTTTTTTGTCTTTTTCACGTGAAAAAATTGGGTAGGCAAAAGGTTTTATTAAAGTTTGTTGCTTTTCGGCTATTTTCGATAAAAATGTCATTCGCGAAATTGCCAAGCCAAAAACCCAAAAATTTTCATACCTTTGACGACACAATTGTTTCTCTTGTTATAATGTATATGATAAAACAAGAAAAACAATAGTTCACATATATATACAATACAATAAGCCACGAAAATTTTTATCAACAAGAAAAAACGGGTTTAAAAAAGGTACGACAAGTATTTTGTGTTCAGGCACCGAAGCGAACACCATTACAGAATCATTAACAAACGAACAACTCGAAGAAGTAGTTTAACTTCTCAATTCTGTGCAATTAATCCATCGTAGGTCAGGTAAAGTCAGCAAAAGGCACGGAGATATACGAAAGAAGGGCGAAGGGATGCATCCCAAAGCACACCTGGATGCGCTGTTTTCAAAGGGATTGACCTAACTCCTGTGATCCTTATTTGTTGGTTGGACGGACAGACATAAAGTGAAATCATGGCCGACTGGGATTATTTGTTAGGATATGAAGGGGGCGAAGGGGACCGACATCGTTTAGTCGAATATGCTTATTGTTTGAATTGAAAGATGAGATACAGGGTGAAGTTTAAAGTTAATCATTCAATATTTATTCCGTTTGAGAAAAACAAATTTAAAAATAGTTGTCTCTAGAATAATTACAATATAGAAGTGAACTACGATATTAATAACAAATTCCTTGTTGTTGATTCGCAGGCAAATTATTGCTACAATAACAAGACCTTGATAAATAGTCGACTATTTTATAATAACTTAATGAGACATTATTTTGGCATTAATAATCTGATGAAAGCCCGAAAGATCAGAGATCAGATTATTAATGTCAAAATAATGTCAAGTGACATTAATAAATACAGTTGAAATTTAGCAGCAATAAAAATAGTTGACAATTTATCGAGGTCATGTTATATTTATGAAGATTATTTCTCGAATCCAATTCTTTCTATCATTCATATTCACAAAATGAAACGATTTGGAATAATTTATTCAAAATATCAACAACAATCAACAAAATCCAAACAAAAACAGCACCAGCTTTATAATTTATCAATTGAAATTGAAAACACAATTATTGTATGTTACATTTTCACCATGTGTAATTTGTGACATTTGTTCAGCTTTTGAAGAACTGGCAGTATTAACTGTAGAAGATCCACATTCATTCTGATTTCTCAATGTGTTCAAAATACCCTGGTGATGTTGTTCATCCATCTGCAAGTATGTCAGTCAGTAATTTGAATCAGTTGTTGCTCTGGCAGTAGATATAAAATGACAGTGCAAAATTGCTAAGTACGAAACGTAATGACAGAGCAAAGTTGCTAAGTACGAAATGAGCAGGGTTAATGACCGCAGTTGACCTTTATATAATAGGAGGATAATCGTATACAGAGAGCATTACGTTTCGTACTTAGCAATTTTGCACTGTCATTTTATATCTACTTCTGGCACTCTAGATTTCGCCAGTTAAGAAACTGCAGTTGACCTGCAAGAATGGTTTGCAATTTTCAATAGACTTTGCTCCCAATTCAGTCCAATTTGAAATTTCGTTTTTCCCAACAAGCGAATTCCTTTTCCTTTTTGCCAGAATGGATTTGGAGTTAGGAACAAACGTGGACACGTGAATCCTTGTCTTCTTTTTCCAATCAATTCTCTGAACAATCTAACTATAAGACAGCGCTGTGGGTTTCGTTCATTTTTAGTAAGCCACTTGCTGTCTGCGCATGTATGGTTTCCTCCTGGACATATTTTTGTAAAAATTGGGTTGTATTCTATCCTACCTGATTCATTACAATCATTCTGAATTTCAAATTTAATGTCACGCTAATTCTACTGAAGCCAAATAGTAAAATTGTTTTTGAAGTCCATCTGGAGTTTTTTCATCGCATTTGTCAATAATAGCAATCATATTTTCTATACTTAAAGCCGTTTCCGTTTTTTCTGATGTTTTTCCGTCTCTTGGCATTGCGTACGTCTCGAGAACTTTTGAATTCGCACACTTGAAAAGGATCTAATTTTATGTTATAGGTACTTCTTGAAATACATCTCTAGGAGAGTTTTAGCTGTAGAATTCCATATACACTTCACAGTATATTCTGTATAATCTTGCCCATTTTCTTTTTTCATAATCCAGGCCCAATCTTTCAAAATATCATTCAGTTTTGTGAATGGTGTCGACTCATTCAATTCATATTGACGATGCTAGTAAAATTTGGTAAACTGTTTCCATACTCCTCATTGAATTATCAGGAATTTTAATCTCGATTACACTATCTATTTTTTCGTATTTGGTTTCTCCAAACCGATTCATTTTCAAACATCTTCAACACGATTGATTCAATTTGACGTTTAAGATGTATTTTTTTAGAGTACTGACAGATGCACAGGCTCCTTGGTATAAGTCGCTAATAGAGCGTGTTGATTGGTCTTGTCAAACAGGAAACAAAAGTATAATTGGTTGATGACTGATATTTAATAGCCGAAAGAAATCTTAATTATTACCTCATTTCGTTATTTTTTAAACTTCTTCTGTTGGACCACCCACATTGTCAAAAGTTAAAGGGTAACTACTTGTTTTTATTATTACTGATAGAGATCTAAGGATTTATTGTATAAATATCGGCAATGTCAAGTAAACTTTTCTCACGTTTTTTTTTGCACAAAATCATAAACCTTTCGAGCGTTAAAAATCAGTAACAAAACAAAGAAAGTTAATATTTTATTACTTTAGTCTAGACAATTTTACCTTAACATTAGAAGAAACGTCTCCTCGAAATTTATTATTATATTGCGTTGCTGTTTTGCTGTAGGTATTATAATACCAAAACTTACCGCCTTTTTGATAAAAACACTTCCGGAATATACGGTAAAAAAAGATATTGAGTCATGAAACGCTGTCATAAAAGTACAATAACCATATTTTTACTGTACTCAAAATCACAATTTACTCATTTAAAAAGTAACAACGAACGCCTTTTTAGTAACATTTCTGTGGACTATAATTCTGTCAAAATGTGTCTAACCAATAAATAAAATGCCAATTTAATTCAACTCGAATGTTCGTTTGAAAAAGTTAAAAGGTGTGAATACTAAGAATGCCAAAAGTAAATAACTCCATCTACGAAATACCAAAGTGACAAATCGTTTTTCAATTATTTTCAACTCACAACCGATGAATACCCCTACATTTCATTCATAAAAACCACTAACAGGCCTGTAAATATTTCCATTGATGAAAATCGTCAAGTTATTTCAGGTCGCTCTGATAAAAGATCTTTATTTCAGTGATTTGTCATTTTTATGTCAAACAAATTGTCCACACTATTGAACCGACCTCATGAAAAAGGTTTTTATTACCTGCTTTGTTGCTACCCACGCACACTCGATAATAGAGCATTCAAGTAGTGTGCTTCCTGTGTTAGGAAATGGTCTATTTCTTCATTTATATGTCCAGTATATTAATACTCCATTTTAGTTATACGACTTGTACAGAATGGATTTTTTTTTATTATAACCACCATCCACAACTAGATTCCGTTTCACATAAGAAGAAGCCACGTGAAGTTTGCCAACTGTCTTTAGTGTTACCAACTCTCAAAAAATTTTCCCCTAAAGCTCCAACCTAAAACACCTAAAAATCCCCAAAAATCCCTAAAAACCCATAAAAACCTCTAAGAACCCCTATAATTACTGGGAAATTCCCCTAAAACAATATTATCAATAAAATAATTAAATGTTATTACATTATTACAGCAACCCACAGTAAGAAAAATATAATAGAATATCTAGACCTTTTAAGTCTGGATCTGTTTGCCAAGTGGACAATATTTTTTCTTATCTGTAGCTTTAGGCATTTTAAGAAATTGCTTGCCGATGACATGTTTATGTTTGTAGTAAACACAGGTAAACACCATAGAGACATTCATTCCCGTTTTATGCAACAAACCGTCTTTCTAGTCCATTTGGCGCCATCCCACGGTCAGTTCGAAACCTCTCGGTCTTACACATTGGCACTGACCTGCCGCTCTATAAGCTTCTATATTCGTTGGTACCGTAGATGTCACTAAGCCGCTATATCATAAATAAATGTGATTGGCTAAATTTGGTTATTCCTGGGCCTATAATATCCTACCTTTGGTGAAAAAAAATAAATATTCGAAGTTGAAATATAACACTCCTAAAAAATCCCATTTGACTTTTAAACCACCTAAATTTAGGGGAAAACCCCTAAGTTGGCAGCCCTGCTGACTTGCGCAGAAACCAAAATCGGTCTTGTTTATCCATGTCGCCTCGTAACGACCGCTTCATGCCAGTGGCGTTACAAACGATGTTTCGTGCCGACAGCCGTTTTATTATTGACATTTGAGGTTGTGTTTGAAGCAATTATTTACTGTCGAATATTTTTGAATATTTTATTTGAGTCTTAATGTTTGGCCGATTTTATCGAACATCGCCAATCGGTGATTGAAAGTTTAAATATTTTAACGATACCAAGTATTTTCATATACCAGTGTCTACTGTATGTGAGAATATTTCGAAAAGCTTCAAATAATTCCAAGATATGTTTTATTTAAGGTAAGTTCATATAGCAACGAATCACGAAACACTAATAACGAATCGTTGTTTTTATAAAGTAGTAAAAAGTTACCATTTTATACAAAGACGAAATTATAATTTTGAAGGTTAGGTTAATGATTAAGACTGTGGAGTTTATTTTTTCTGTTTGTGTTTTTGAAAAACCAAAGTTATTAATTTTAAATTGTTCTAATATAAACCAAAGATATTATGTATACGGAAAACTACTAAATTAATTAAAATGAGTGTATCATAACCTAAAAATTAATATGCAAACTGTCAAATTAGCCTAAATTCGTCACGAATATCGGAAAATCTTGAAATGGACTCAATTTTATTCGTGTTTCGTGATTCGTTGTTATATGAACTAAAGGTACACTCAGTGGCAAAATTTACTGAGCAGGCTCCACGTCGTTTTAGCTTACGGTCACTGGTTCACACCGTGTCAAAAAACCACGTTACGAGGGTGCTCCGGAATATAATTTTCCAAAAAAAGTTTTTAAATTCTACGAAGGTGTTGCTTTCTTTTCAGGAAGCTCACCTAACATAAAATAGCTCTAGTGATAAGAAAATAAATCTTCTAAACGGTAAGAAAAGCATCCCGTTTCTGGCCAAAGCCACCTTAGGCTGCCAACCGGAGAGTGAGGCTGCTCCTCGGCAGTAACAGGCAACGATTGACATTGACAACTGTAATTAATCACTTTTTCCTTATAAAACAATCCTACATCCCCAATTATGCGATCTACAAGATCGCAAACGGCCTCCAAAGCCAATTCCGATCCAAGTTCCTCCTCAGAGCTGGAATGTCCACCTCTTAAACCTCCTAAAACTAGCAAAATATCTGCCATATCCTCTAACTCCAGCTCTTCTACCACCAAAGAAACTCCAGCTGGCCCAGAACTCACCAATCATCTTCTCGAAGAGATCCTCTCCAGAATAGGCAATTTCGACAACCGTCTAAACGAGATGAGCAATGAGCTGAACAGATTAAAAACCAAAGCTTCCCTGCCGGATGCAATTTTTTATGCACAGGCAGCAAAATCTCCTCCAACTTCTATCCGAAGTGCACCTGCCAATAGGCAATCAAAACAAGCGCTCACCATTGTGAGTTCCAGATCCTCCGGACGTCAGTCCATCCCTCCTCCAACCACCATACCCACACCAACAAAACCCACACTCCAAACCCTCAGCCTCAGAAACCTCCCCAACAAATATTGCTCTCAAAAAGAGCTCTACTCCCTCCTAAGAGGTCAAATTCAATACCTCAAGGCCAATCCCAAGAAGGGCGGTACACCTTCTTATAATTTCAAAATCTTTCTAGGTGAAAAGCCTTGAGAGAAAAATCCAAAATGCCACCGGTGACAACCGCGTGGTATGTCTTCCATTAAACCACACCACAGCCACAAAAACTAATCAGCCTTCTCGGCAACAGACCCCCAATTTTTCGTTTGTCGTCTCTAACGTCGACAAAACCATCTCCGACACCGAAATGACTGGACTTCTCCAGTCACTCAATTTCAATTTTAAAAAGTGTTGGAGAATGATCTCCAAAGCTACCAATAAACCCACAAATCTAATCCTCCTACCACCAGGCCCTTTCCAAAGGAATTTTCCTTTACGGCCTCAATCACAGATGCGAGCCATCCAATACAAACCCTCTTCCACCAGTCTTCAAAACAGAAATTGGCCACCTTTCCACTCAATGTAAAGCCAGGCCCTAACTGCGGAGGCCACAACCACAGAGCAGAAAACTGCTAAAAGATTAAAAAACCTTGATGCAGGAACTGCACATCTTTTCACGCCTTACCTCAACACATCCTTAATTTAATCAAACTCAAAAGACGCATTTATCGCACATTTGTACGTACAAGAGATCCTGCTGTTAAGAACGAATGGAATCGCCTTAATGCCCTTGTCAGATTTGAGACGAACGCCCACAAACAGCGGGAATAGAAACGTCTCATGTCTGACCTGGACTATAGGCAAGGAAGTGAGCTCTGGAACAGATTCAAAACTCTCACTAGTTAACGGAAGAGAGTAGAATCAGGTCTCAGCGTACAAAATCAAATAGTGCACACTCCTGACGAAAAAGCTGAGGTTTTCAAAACACATCTCCAAAGTGTTCTAATTTCTCCAGAAAATCCTGAATTTTTCAGAGAAACTACCCTTCTTACCTCAAACATTACGAGGAGCCCTCTTAGAATCACCCCATTAGATCCAAATAACCCACTCTTTAAGCCATTTTCTCTCGAAGAAATTAAAACTGCCTGTATCAGAGGCAAAAATATCTAGAAGAGCTCTAAAAAATCTTCCTCCCTGCATTCTTCCTCAAATACAGAACCTAGCCAACGCCTGCCTCTCTCTCTCTTATTTTCCATATGTATGGAAAACTTCCCATACAATTCTCATTCCGAAACCCGGTAAAGATATAAAAAAGTTGAGCGGTCGTTGGACCGCCGACAGAAGCTTCCTTCTTATGCATAATAGAATGATCATTTTTCGCGAATTTATCACCATTTTTCAAAAATTCTGATAATTTTTGACCATTTTTGACAGTTTCTGACGAATTTTGACAGTTTTTGACGAATTTTGACAATTATTGACCGCCTTTGACAATTATTTACCATTTTTGACTATTTTTCAAAATTTTGACAATATTGACAATTTTTCGAAAAATTTGACCATTTTTCAAAAATTTTGACAATTATTGACCATTTTTCCAAATTTTTGACAATTTTTGGAAATATTTTGCAATTATTAACCATTTTTTCAAAATATTGACAGTTTTTGACAATTTTTGACCATATTTAAAAATGTTTGACAATTTTTCAAAAATTTTAACAATCATTGACCATTTTTGACAGTTTTTGATGAATTTTGACAATTATTGACCGTCTTTGACAAATATTGACCCTTTTAGACAATTTTCCAAAAAATTTAACATATTTGGCAATCATTGACCATTTTTTCAAAATTTTGACATTTTTTGACCATTTTTCAAAATTTTAACAATTATTGATCCTTTTGGACCATTTTTGACAATTTTTGACGAATTTTGATTGGTTTTGACAATTATTGACTGTTTTTGACAATTATTGACCATTTTTGACAATTTTTCAAAAATTTTAAACATTTTTCAGAAATTTTGACCATTTTTGACCATTTTTGAGAATTTTTGAAAATATTTGGCAATTATTAACCATTTGTTCAAAATTTTGACAATTTTTGACCATTTTTCAAAATTTTAACAATTATTGATCCTTTTGGACCATTTTTGACAATTTTTGACGAATTTTGATTGGTATTGACAATTATTGACCATTTTTGACAATTTTTCAAAAATTTTAAACATTTTTCAAAATTTTTGACAATTATTGACCATTTTTGACAGTTTTTGACAATTTTTGACGATTTTTCCAAATTCTTGACCATTTTTGACCATATTTAAAAATGTTTGACAATTTTTCAAAAATTTTAACAATTATTGACCATTTTTGACAGTTTTTGATGAATTTTGACAATTATTGACCGTCTTTGACAAATATTGACCCTTTTAGACAATTTTCCAAAAAATTTAACATATTTGGCAATTATTGACCATTTTTTCAAAATTTTGACAATTTTTGACCATTTTTCAAAATTTTAACAATTATTGATCCTTTTGGACCATTTTTGACGAATTTTGATTGGTTTTGACAATTATTGACCGTTTTTGACAATTATTGACCATTTTTGACAATTTTTCAAAAATTTTAAACATTTTTCAAAAATTTTGACCATTTTTGAGAATTTTTGAAAATATTTGGCAATTATTAACCATTTTTTCAAAATTTTGACAATTTTTGACCATTTTTCAAAATTTTAACAATTATTGATCCTTTTGGACCATTTTTGACAATTTTTGACGAATTTTGATTGGTTTTGACAATTATTGACCGTTTTTGACAATTATTGACCATTTTTGACAATTTTTCAAAAATTTTAAACATTTTCAAAATTTTTGACAATTATTGACCATTTTTGGCAGTTTTTGACAATCGAAAATATTTGGCAATTATTAACCATTATTTCAAAATTTTGACAGTTTTTGATCATTTTTCCAAATTTTTGACAATTTTTCAAAAATTTTAACATATTTCTTACCCAACTACACTGCACTATCACGGCAAATTTAGTGCTTCAGACATGTTTTTGAATTTATAATGAGCTTTTCAGCTATCAGTATGATAAAAATACACTATACACCAAAAATAAACTCCCTTATCCACCTTTACGACTTCTCCGAACAATTCCCTACGACGAACTTCTCTCGGACTATCAAGACTTCTTGGACACTTCACCTCTATCAATTCGATAGAGTTGGAAAAAAAGTGGCCAAAAGTCCATAAAGGTGCACCTTACGGTGGCTGCAAAAGTACACCGAAACCGGTCGACGCATCGTCAATAAAAGTGTACAAAAATCAGGCGACGAAACGACATTAAAAGTGCACAAAAAGCTGTCGAGCGACGGCTACAAAAGTGTACAGAAAGCAGTCAGATTCAATCTAGGAGGAGCACCTTCGACGTTCAAAAAGCACTTTTCAGTGTATTGTCTCGGGAACTTTTCAGTTTTAAAATATGAAATGCTATCGACAATAATAAAAAATGTCGTTTTCAATTATTTACCCATTTCCTTTCCTTACCGGGAAGATGGAAGCAGGTTTTCTGTGGTTTTTCCCTGCATCTTAATTTCTGCAAATTAACCAAATGGCCATCCTTTGGGTGCACAGCCACAGCTGTCCCTACCGCGACCTTTTTTTTTCAAATTGAACCCTGAAGAGGACTTAATCCTAAAACGGGGTAGAATAAAAAAAAATTTTTGTTGAAATTTTTTGGAAAATTCTTAAAATTTTTTCTTGAAAATCCAAAAAAAGGATAAATTAATATTTCAATAGTAAAATCATGTTCGAACAAAAAAAAAACTATATGATAAATACATTTTTATTATTCTAATTTTGTGTTAACCTACAAAATGTGAAAACGTTACGCTACTGATTTGAAGTCGAATGTCAATTTTACAATATGGCGCTGGTTTTGACGACAAGTAAAGTTGATGAGTAGAAAATTTTCGCGCAATATTTTTTACAACAGTCGTTTCAACAAGAATGCCTTCCAGAAATGGTTTCTATTTTCGGCAATAAATTTTTTTTTATATAAAATTGAAATCCACCCGTTCATACATTGTATGATGACTTTTTCGTTATATTGAGTACTTTACTTTTTATACCTTAACTTGTCATCTAAAGAAACTACAATCTATATCGACATCATAAAAATACACCCTCATTCATCAACAAAAAGCTCAAAGGCCTTTTAATAGGTCCAACGCCATTGTGAATATTTGTTAATAGAGTAGAAGATCACAGATCGCTGTAAAGGCAAATACAAAAGGGGCTTTTTGAATTGACGATGTAAGACTACACCAAGATGTAGATCGCCTTACTTGTTTTCTTCTTCAAGCTTTGAAGAGGGTACCGTGAACCTCTTCGGGCAGGATGTGAAATAATGTGACATGACTACGTGAGACTTCTTGAGGGAAATCGTAAGGATAATAAGTCATATTCTCTTATAAGTACTTTAAAGAACGTGTAACAGGTTAGGTATAAAAATTATTTTACATTTTTATATTATATACAAGGATATGTTTTAAAGTACTGAAATCCAGCAGTAATCCACACGTTATGGTAAACCAACCCAAATATCGTATGCAAATTGTAAGTAAGTATGGTGAGCTGCTCGGGGATACCATCAATGGAAGTCCTTATTGGTCTTCCTCCTTCGGAGTGAATATTATCATCCCTTCTATGAAACAGGTGATGCACCCAATACTGGAAATCTGGAAAGGCATTAACGATAACGATACAATCGAAGCTATCAGGAACCAACCACTAAGTCTAGACTGGTGAAAAACTGCAAGGAATCACTTAATTTGCTGGTAAGAGACAACTCAGTGTCAATAGTATACGTTCCGGGACATGAGGGGGGAATCCCATAAAGAACAGCAATTTAAATGGAGGTTGACTGAAGGTGAAGAGTTTACTGAACAAAGTGGACAAGGAACTCACAACCATGCTGGAGTCATTTGAAGACAGTTAATTGGGATGAAAAAAACCACAGAAGTCTTATAATGAAATTGTACCTCAAATCAATGTCAAACTGTTGGAAATTGTGCAAGTGTAGGTACTGAAATGGAAATAAAAAATGCGAACTTAGAAAAAATAATGTATAGCAAGGTACTTGAAAGTACATGCAGGTGCTTATCAATTTTTTTTTTGGTGTCTTTATCAAATCTATAACAGCGAGCTATCTAGAGTGAATCTTGTTATTGTAGATAACAATCCAAATATGTGATATTTAAATTCTTCGGGGAGGTTAAAGGAGTTTGTTTTTCATGATGTGTATCTTATAAAATCGAGATCGGAATTTCTTATGTAATGCTAGTGAATATTTTTTATACTATTTACAAAAATGTCTTATCTAATAAAAGCATAAAATAAATTAATAACTACAGGTAAGCTTCACACAGACATCGATAAAATCTTGATCGCCAGTTAATATTTTAACATTTATCACAAAGGTGGTTGGAGCACAAGAACTCACAAACGGTGTTGAGAAACCGTCAGAGGGGTAATTGTGGACTCATGCAATAATATTTTGGCGTATTTTTACGTTATGGACCCACGTCCACAAACGACATAGTTTATTTGGCTTTATGGACAGTCAATTTACATCATTCATTATTTCCTTCAGTTGAATTGGGAACGTTGGAGAAACACACTCAGTTCTGGACCAATAAATGGTATTGTAATGATTTTCTTATTTATTTAAATAGTTTTACTTGTGGGATAAAATTATACACACTACTATGGCTAATTACATATACACACTCTACTTAATGTCTACTAATTTATTTACACACGGTATAATAGTTCTAATTTATTTTTACCACTTGAATATTACACTATTTATCTGCACTATTTAATTCACTGTCCGATTACTAAGAACTTCTGTAAACTGTCTGTGAACTAACTCTTTATCTTCGTTTCACTAATTTTTCAAGTCACTCAAAAACCCGCGTATATATAGTCTTTATCAACTCTCGAAAATTATACAGTTTTCTACGCTCTTCGTATGCGTAAACAAAACCTTTTCTAGAATTTTCTGGTAGGCGCATTCGCCAAAATTTATAATCGAGTGACAGGGCTGGCTTTGAGTTGGTGACCTCGCAATACTATTAATGCGCCTTGTCTGGCTATTTAATCTGCCTATTCGTTGCACTTATAACCCCCATGACCTTGCATCGGTATCCAAGTCTGTTTAAGATACGTACAGAACCCCAGCTCGCCTCATCCTGTATGGGTACTTTTTTTCCAGCTTTTCCCACCTGGTATAGTTATTTGAAACTTGTTATTTTAGCTACATCTTTTGGCTGTTGCGTCATCCACTTTTAGCTTCTCGATATGCTTTTGAAAGTCAGCACTGACTTCTTCTGGCTTTTGCGTCATCCACTTTAAGCTTCTCAATATGCTTTTGATATTCAGCACTGACTTCTTTTGGCTGTTGCGTCAGCCACTTTTAGCTTCTCAATAAGCTGTTGAAAGTCAGTACTGACTTCTTCTGGCTTTTGCGTCATCCACTTTTAGCTTCTCAATAAGCTTTTGAAAGTCAGCACTGACTTCTTTTGGCTGTTGCGTCAGCCACTTTTAGCTTTTCAGTAAGCTTTTTAAAGTCAGCACTAACTTCTTTTGGCTGTTGCGTCATCCACTTTTAGCTTCTCAATATGCTTTTGATATTCAGCACTGACTTCTTTTGGCTGTTGCGTCAGCCACTTTTAGCTTCTCAATAAGCTTTTGAAAGTCAGTACTGTCTTCTTCTGGCTTTTGCGTCATCCACTTTTAGCTTCTCAATATGCTTTTGATATTCAGCACTGACTTCTTTTGGCTGCTGCGTCATCCACTGTTAGCTTCTCAATAAGCTTTTGAAAGTCAGCACTAACTTCTTTTGGCTGTTGCATCATCCACTTTTAGCTTCTCATTATGCTTTTGATATTCAGCACTGACTTCTTTTGGCTGTTGCGTCATCCACTTTTAGATTCTCAATAAGCTTTTGAAAGTCAGCACCGACTGTTTCTGGCTGATGCGTCATCCACTTTTAGTTTCTCTACATGGTTTTGAAAGTCAGCACTGACTTCTTTTGGCTGTTGCGTCATCCACTTTTAGCTTCTCAATAAGCCTTTGAAAATCGGCACTCACTTCTTCTGGCTTTTGCTTCATCCACTTTTAGCTTTTCAATAAGCTTTTGAGACGCAACACTCAGCGTTTGGCTTATTGTTGTATTGTTTTGTTGATTATACGATAAATAGAATCCATGGTTAGAATTGAAATAATGAAAATAATGAATGCAGATGATTTCGTTTTGTACCTAAAACCCCTATTGTACGTTTATGACTTAGTGGATTGTCCCACGATGGGTAGACGCTTTGAAGATCTTTCTTTCAGACACACCGGCATCTCCTATTGACTGTTTTCGTTGGCAATGCCCCTATCCGCATCTTTTTATGCGATACAGAAAATTCTTTTTTAAAAGGTGTTGTTTAGTTTGTTTCACATCCTTTTCAATAATTTCTGGAATAAATCAAGTGGGTAAAATGAATTGTATAAAGTATCAATAAAGAAATTTTGGATTAGACATTTGCAATATTGCTAGAAGTACTTTGAGATGTAATTTTACAAGTTTAAAGGTTTTGTCTTCTTAAGAAGATAATTCTTGTTTCAAGCTGAAGCCGGAAATTGTTACGTGACACCGAAACGTATTTTAACGATTTCACTTTTCATTTCGTGTATAAAAAAGCATAAAAATTCCTATCAGATTTCATCGCTAACCTAACTCAAGGCGTTCACATGATTTATAAAAAGACGATCAGGTGTAGACCGCCCCTTAAGAGTGCTTGAATCGACCGATGAACAAAAGTTTGAACTTTTGGCTGCCCCGGTGTATTGAAAGTTGTTTAGTAGATTTGCAGGTTAAGATCTGTTGGGCTTTTGACGACACATCCGGGGCGGTACTTCTTTTAAGAAAATGGTAAACGTAGAATACATGATGAGTTTTCGTCGTAACGATAATGTCTAGATGTAGTTGAAAAAATTTAAGGCGGGTTTTAGCCTGTGAGAATATTTTTTTCTATAACGAATTATCATATACCTTATACATTTGATATTTCAACTATGTTGTTATATGCAACACTTAAAAGACAAAGAGAATATGCAGTTTTAAAGATGGAATCCCTGGCAGTTGTAGCATTGTGTCTATCCATTTCGTCTTCCTAGTTCTTTTCCATCCTATCCATATCTTCCGTATCTTCTCTATTTCCTATAAATCTACCTCCACATTCTTCATATCTTGAGTGGACCTGGCTGGGTTTCCCAATACAGACTCCTCCCTTCCCTTCTGAAATTCTCTCAAACCCTCTTTGTCTGTTTTTCCTCTGATCTTCCTCTTTTTTCTTCTTGTGGTACGAAGCTCTACCGCTCTCCTTCCTCCTTTCTTCGCTTAGGTGTTTTGTAAGTTTCCTGCAGCCCTCTGGTGGTAGTAGGACCTGCACTCCGATCCTGTAATGTATCTAGTCAGAACTCCTAAGCTGTGCATACATTTCTGAACTCTTCTCCAGTGGTGGACACTCCGGAGGATAACGGGTAGGAACTTCTTTCAGTTCTATGACCACCCGACAGTTTCTTCTCTCTCGAGTTCCTTCTTCTGTTGTGAATCCCTCATCTTCATCGGTTCTAGTCGTTTTTCTTTTGATTCCACTTTCCGAGTCTAAGCGACTGTAGAAGTTGAGGCCGGATGGATTTTATTTCTTCTCTATACAGTTATCTCCAACAATATTTTATAATAGTTATTATTAAATGCAGTAATGGATCACTTATTTGAAAGTATTTGTAGCAGGAGCTGTCCTGGAAACGTCCTTTAATATATTTCTCCCACAATAATATATATATATTTATTAAATACACCATCTGGCTGTCAACACGGTCATGAGGGTTACAAGATACAATGCTATCAACGTAATATCTTCACTTTGTGTACGTGATTGTTGGTCATTTCTCACTTTCTTTGACTGAATTCCAACATATTGATTTATAAATCTGATAAAAACCGTTTACCTGCATGTTTTTGTCACAACAAACCCCACAGTCGTACTTGAAATCAATTTGTGTGAAAATAATAACTTTATGGACATTGTTAACAAAATTTTATAAAAGAATATTTATCTCAGATCGAAGATTTGATTGTATTTGTGTGAATAACATTGTTAACGTTGATTTAAGGACAAGACTGGGAGGATTAAGAAAGGACAATTGTACATACAGTCGGTTTTTTTATTACCTTGTATGTATGTATGTAAATTCTGGGTGACATTCCCCGAGACCTAAAAGATCCATTGTGCCCCCTTACTTCTACTCAGTTCCTGAGGAAAGTCTCAGAGACTAGTAGCTCCTTCCAGGAGGAATTTTGGAATGTCTGCAGGCTTTAGTTTAGGTGAGTGTCCCTCTTCTATCCAGTAGTCTCCTAGGTGTTTTGCCATAGGTATGTAGATGGAGGTTTCTTCTTCCATGCCACAGAATCTACATTCTTCCTCCTCCACTATTTTGAGCTTTTTCAGGTACCTTCAGGCGACAATGTCCCGATATGATCCCTATGCATTCATTTGATCTCAACAGGTTGTAGTCACCCAGAAGAATCTATGATTATTTAAGCCATACTAGATAATTCCAATGGTCAGATCCAGATCTTCTATTTTTTTCGGCTTTGCCTATTTCTTCCAATATTACATTGGAGCTGATACCGCAAAAGGGATCCGGCTCCCAAAAGAGTGTTTCAGTCCCCCTCTTTGCTAATTCATCTGCTATTTCATTTCCTTCTATTGCAGTGTGTCCTGGAATCCACAGTAAGGTGACTATATGGTTCTCGCCTAGTTCATTGAGTTTCTCTAGGCATTCCCTCACCATTTTGGAACTGATTACACAAGATCTCAGTGCTTTAATGGCTGCTTTATCAATAGTGAACTGGGCACACTTTATATGGCGTGAATTTTCGCTTGACAGATACTTGGGGGTATTCCCAAGATTTCAGAGTGTTTGGTTCCTGGCCCGTACACTCCTATCCCAGTTCCTTCTATTGCTTTTGAGCCGTCTGTGTACCATTAAATGGCAATTTTTTTTACCTTATATCTCTGAATAAATATTTGGCATTGATATGATTTGTTCCACACATTTTTAGGTTGCCCAATGTTGGGTCAGTACTTCTACCACTTCCGGAGGGTTAAAGTCTATGTTTTTTTTGTAAATAATAAATTGGAACAAGACCTACTTAAATAAGTTGAAAGAATTTTGAATTTCACATTTGCAAGCATTAATTGAATGGATGCAATTAAACATACGTGCATGAATGTTTGGTTGCCTATAGTTAAGTAATACCGACAGGCATTGGCGATAAAGATATTAACAAAACCAATAACACAACAACTAAATGTAAACTACAAGCGTTATTAGTTAATATGCGTTATATAAGCAAGGTTCAAAGGGTGAGAAACATTGAGAAGATCCTATAAATAGTGTTTACATAAAATTTCACATTCAAAACACTTTATATAGGGAAGAGAATTGAATTGGTAGAAGCACTTGCAATGCAAGGATGAAGGAAGACTTCTTAACAAAAGTGTTTGCCGTATATTTTTGTTGTTCATGGAAGAGTGCGAGGAGACTTGGGAATTACTATTTTATTTCCTTTTAATAAGCAGTTAGATTCTACTGTTAGATCATGTCTTTTATTAAAAAAATGCTTTTAACTGTTCATCTCTAACGCTTTTTGGCCACCCTGAAAGTGTAGATTTTTGAAAAAGTAAGTCTTTTTTTGTTGCTCTTGCCATATCTTGAATATTTATTGGAATGCTTTCTATTAAACTGAATGAATTTAAGAATTCTGATACTTCTGTGTCTTTATCAATTAGTAATCGTGACAAAATCCGTCAACATTAGCTACTGATTTTGCTTTTCTATACTCAATTTTATAATTAAATGCTGATAAAGTGATTACCCAACGTGTGATGCGAGAAGCTGCAGAAACTGGTATAATTTTGTTTCTGTTAAAGATAAATTTTAACGGTCTATGATCTGTGATAAGAGTAAAGGGACTTTTTTAACCCAAAAATTAAAACCAGAGCTTCTATTTCTAGATTTGAGTATTTTTTTCTCATGTTGGGATAGGGTGCTGGACACAAACGTTACTGGACGATCTTGCCCATCAATGTGATGGCTTAATACTGCACCCACCCCATAACCGCATAGGGTATTTTGGATTATACATAGTTAAGACATTAGATGACGTTAATAGGGTTTTACTATATTGAAATACATTCTCATACTCGTCTGACCAATTAAATTCTTTATTAGGACTGCACAAAGCATATAAGGGTTTTAAGGTTGAAGATAACATGGGGAAAAACTTTCCATAATAATTAAGGAGACCTAAATATGATTTCAATTGAGTTATGTTTTGGGGAGATGGGGCTTTCTCTATGCAGTCAATTTTTTCTCTTGTGGGGTAAATTCCTAGCGGAGAGAATATCAAATTTTAAAGTATGTTCTATATTTAAAACATTTTAGTCATTGTAGCAGAAGGGGATAGCGTATACCTAGTGATCATTTCTAATGGTACCAGAATTGCAATTTAGGGAACCGTAAAAGTTACTGTTGTGTAAGCACATCTTTTAGCTGGACATACGTTTTTGACGATGGTAATGCAGGTGCTACTAAAACCCTTTATGCTTCTTGACCTATCAGGGTGATGAGCATAGGAACCTTTTTTCCATCTTCAACATTACACGAGAAAAGATGTTCTAACCTCTCAAAGTTTGAGAGAACATCTGACCACTTGGGATTAAATGTTTTTATAGATCCTATTAATGACATGATAATTCGACAAAAGACTTCATGTACTTCGGCTACGTGGGCTTGACCAGACTTCGATTTATTAACTGTAGACTGTGGATATGGGTTCATTATGTTGTGTTTTATAGAGAAAATACGACCAGAGATACGACTACAACCTTTCTGAAATTCTTTATTTTTCCAAAGACTTCAGTACAAACATGTTGGTTGATGACTGACTGACTGACATACTGACCAATCACGTCGCTGTCATTAGCAGAAATGCCAACTAAAAATATACTGAAGTCTTTGGAAAAATAAAGAATTACAGAAAGGTTGTATTCGTATCTCTGGTCGTACTTTCTCTATATAATACTCAACAGTGTTCTCATAGAAAATAAGTACTTACGAAATTGAACAAGCCAATGGGGTTGACAAAGGAACTTATGCGGGGACTTATGAGATACACGTAACTCCACTCGAAACTTTTGAAGAAGTAGATGATCAATCTTCACCAACTCCTTCGAAAAAATCCAAGTTATGTCAACAACCTGTAAAAAGTAAGTCAAAAAAACCTATTCCAAAGTGGAGAAAAGAAATGCCAACATATCCATCAGAACCCCAAAATGAAGAAAAACATAAACTGGAAGAAATTGAAAAATAAGACCATCTAGAAGTGCATTATCCTTAGAAGTTCGATTCGATAATATCGGTCATGTCATAGTAGAGGAAGAAAATAAAACCAGAAGAAGATGTAGACAATGCAAAAACAATACTTATATATATGTGTGCGATGCTGTATTCTGTGTTGTCTACCTAGTAGTAACGACAACCACCTTTTCGTTTTAATAAATTTAAATGTATGAAAATTATCATTCAATTACTGAATTTCATATAAAAATAATTATTTATAATAATTTTATTCAATTTCTTTCGTCGGCTATTCAAGAGATATTTTTTATGGAACGGAAGGATTCTACGTTTCTATTTTATTGTAAATTTGACATTAAGTTTACTAACCTTCGATAGCTCAGTTGGTAGAGCGGTGGACTGTAGCGGAATTTTAAAAGTAGACATCCATAGGTCGCTGGTTCAAATCCGGCTCGAAGGATTTTTTTTTATTTTTTTATCTTCTGTGTTTTTTGTTTTTTTTTAATTCCAAAGAAGATCACTGGCTTAATAAAGTATTCTTGAATGAATAACCAGACAGTTTTAAAATTACTTCATTAATAACTGCTCGGCTGCCTAGAAAATGACTTTCAGTTTGTAAACTTTAATTTTCCTTTTTCTTTGTTATTTGAATATACCGAAAACTTAACTTTAACGAAACTTGTTTCCACGTTTAATTAAATTTGATGTCAAATTTTCATTTATTATCTAAATAATTTTTTAGTAATAAAATCAACATAATTTAAGTAATAAAAAAACCTGAAATATAAAAAACTTTTTTGTAAAATGGATCAAGGTACAACAGGCTGGTAATAAATGATAATAAAAATAAAATCAACAGTTTATTTATTATGTATTCAACAAAAATATGTGTAATAAAGGAATATATATACAGGGTGTCAATTTTAAAACTTACAATGGGCTGGACCTCGTGAACGAACAGAGATTTCAAAAAAATTTCTAAACCGTTTCTAGGGTAGAGAAGGGGAACCAAAATGACATGAGAGAAAACGCACCCCCATCAATCCCCTATACCCCACCTACCCCACCTACAAAAATTTAAATGGCAACCCCCTACTTGTGATACGTCGTTAGAAACCTTTACAACGGTCTAAGTCATAATTATACAGGGTGTAACAATAAAACAATAAAGAAAAATTTATTTGACAATAAAATGAAAAAGTGTTAAATGTCGAACTACAAAAATGTTAATTAATTTAGTAAATGTTCAAAATGGTTTCCATTGTAGGGAGTTGCCATTTAAATTTTTGTGGGTGGGGTAGGTGGGGCATAGGGGGTTGATGGGGGTGCGTTCTCTCTCATGTCATTTAAGTTCCCTCTCTCTACTTTAAAATTGACACCCTGTATAATCAAAAATTCTTCTACCATATAGTATGGTGTACGAATTTCCACCATTCTTTCTTGTTTTTGGTTTTTATTTTTGCTTCATTCCACGCTAGATTTTTTCAATTGTTTTATCCCAGGTATTTTTCGGTCTTCCTCTTTTCCGTTTGTTCTGTGATCTTGCCTGTCATACTTGTTCGACTACTTTTGTATCCTTCATTCTCAGTAAGTGTTCCCACCAACTCAGTTGCCTCTTTTTTATAAATTCTAGTACAGGTTCCACTTTTAATTCCTCTCTTATTGTCTGGTTTCTAATACGATCTCTTCTTGTTATTCCTTTCACTCTTTTAAGCTATTCCATCTCTGCTGCTTGAATCTTACTCTTCTGAATCCATACGTGAGTATTGGTCTATATGTATATGGAGTGATACACTTTCGTTTTGGTTGTCTTAGAATCTTCCTTTTTGTTGATGAAATTTTTATTCATTGCGTAATAGCATTTAATAAAGGAATAATGAATTTCTTTTGCACCAGCTAAAGGCAAATGATTTCGGTGTATTCCATGATAAGCAATGGCTTATAAGATGAGCCTATCTTTTCGAAATGTTTTCCACTTTTATACTTTTTACTTTCTAAAAGAAAACCCGTTGGAATTACCTGTACCTTAAGGTTCTTCCAAGATTAGGAACTAAAGCCAAAGCCAAATGTTATTTAGACCAAAATAAGTTTATTAATAATCGTCAGTTTTCGTCCATTTATCTTCAGAAGTCAACCTGCGAAGCTGACCGTCCTAGATTATGAAGCATTTAAGAATCTTTAAAGTTCATCCACATCAAAACACTCATTTGAGTCTGTTGCTCATGAATTTTGGGTTGATTTTAGGAGTTGTGAATCCCCTTAGCAGATGAACTAGTAAAGAGGGGAACTGAAACACCCTTTTGGGTCCGGAACCCTTTTGCGGTATCAGCACCAATGTAATATTGGAACAAATAGGCAAAGCCGAAAAAAAGAGAAGATCTAGTATGACTTAGAGAAACAAAGATTCTTCTGACTGACTACAACCTGTTGAGATCAAATGAATGCATAAGTCAAAGTAAAACTGCACTAAGAGTTTTAACAGGGATCCTAACGGGACATTGTCACCTGAATGGGCACCTGAAAAAGCTCAAAATAGTGGAGGAAGAAGAATGTAGATTCTGTGGCATGGAAGAAGAAACCTCCATAAACATGAGTTGCACAGCAATTCAGAATCATAGGAGATTACTGGACAGAAGAGGGACATTTATCTAAGTTAAAGTCTGCAGGTCTCTTAAAATTCCTCCGGGAAATAGGACTAAAGGAGCTACTAGTCTCTGAGACTTCCTCAGGAACTAAGTAGAAGTAAGGGGGCAAAATAGATCTTTTAGGTCTCAGTGAATGTCACCCCAATTTACATACATACATACATAGTGAAAAAGGATATCTTAACTTTGCTCCCATTTGTCATTTGACCTTGATATGGAGGTATTTGGAGGGTGTTCCATTATCTTAAAAGTTTAGGAATCCCTGATCTGATTGTGATGATGTGATTGTGATATGTTAAATACTATAATAAACTGATAAAATTCACAAAAACTGGTACCATTCGTACCGCTCTCACACATACCTGTCCAATTTTTAAAAGGAAACTATAGCCAAGGACGTAAACATTTAACTGTGTATGTGTCAAGTCAAATTAATGCCCGATCTTAATAGTCAGATAAAATTTAACACAGTGTGTTTTTTTTGTACTGTTACCGCAATTCCTTCATCGACCTTGCAAGGCAGTTGACGCCCGCACCCCATGGATTAAATTCTTACTTTTTATAATCACCGTTCACACGGATGTTTCTTAATTGGGATAATTCCGACGTGAAGATTAACGCAAGATATCATTTACGACGATTTTTATTATTCTTATAACTGCTTCTGTCTGACGTTTCCTTTTGGTATTCACCAGTGACAAACAATAGCAGCTGGTTTGTTTTATACAGTGTGGCGAGAAAGTCTCCCAATTCTTCGTAATCTACGGGGTCGAATTAGCGGATTTCCTTACATAAATGAGTCGGAAAAAAGGTTCCGATTTTGGAAATTTGAAAATTCGAAAGTGGGTTTCTGTCTACAGCGTAGATTTCTGCCTGGAATACAGATGCAAACTTCCCCAAAGAAGTATGGATGTTGCACCTGGGTCTGGCACCATGGACTCCATCTCCTGTCCCTTTGTCAGTTTTATATCCTTCTGTGTACCACACCAACGTTCCTTCCTGACTGCATGATTCTAACCCATCCTAGTTTAGCTGGATATGGTATGGTTGGTTGTCGTTAATTGTGCCCAACATGTTATCATTTCTCATTTCCAGAAGCGAGTTTGTGATAAATCTGTGATTCTGGAATGACTATGGCTGTTGGTTCCTTCGTACCAATTCCCATTTCATTCCAGCCTGTATGCATCCATTCTTGCAGGCGGCGGAAGATTGAGAATAAACGAATATTCCCTATCTTCCCTTTTTCTCCTTTCTGTATCTGTAGCTTATCCTCTTTAACCATCCTATTACTTTTGTTTGTATGTATGAAAAAATGGGTAAAATGATTTGAAATGCATTGTTTGTTCATCTAGATTATATTACTTACATTTACAATAAAATTAGATACAAAAATAATCGCATTTTCTGAAAATTACCTACAATAGTTGACATGAGCAAATATCTCAATAATGAGTACGTTTTAACAACATTTTAGATTTCCTGTCTGTAAAAGATCCAGTCATATTGTTTCCAAGGATGAGTATATATGGTTGCATAAAACACGAACATACGCATGAGCGCCAAGAAATGTCAGCTGTCAACAGTCAACAGGCTAGAGTTGGTTGGTTTTACATTGCGGTGGATCGTATTGTAGTGCGATCTAGCGGAGCGTGTTGAAAGTACGTCTGAGGTAGAAAAATAGGTAACCGGAAAGTGTAATTAGCATGGCGTCAGCTACATTTCAGAATGTCTGTCGTGATTTTTCACAGGAAAAATGAAAAATCTATATAATTTAAACATGGCAGCATTGACATTATTAAGTTGTGAAATGTAGATAGCGATACACTAATTACACTTTCTGGTTACCTATTTTTCTACCTCATACCTAATTTCGACACGCGCCGCTAGTTCGCACCACAATACGATCCACTGCAACATGGAGGTATGTAAAACCATCAATGGATGATTCCAGTATTCCATTCAGTATTGCCACTACACAATTTTCGGGTCTAAAACTACTGACATTTTCTAGACCTTTTTGAGTACGATTCAAAGTCGAGACCCGAAAATTGTGTAGTGGCAATACTGAATGGAATACTGGAATCATCCATTGTAGCTCTTATATAGACTGGACACGAAAACAGTGGCGCCAACTCTATTTGAGGAGCTGTATTTCTCTGAAGCAACGTACCTAATAGAGTGAATCCAATGAAATCAGTTAATTTGAGGTCATTTGATAGAACACAACCAGAACAACATTACACTGAAAACAGACCATGGGCCGTTTTCAGTGTAATGTTGTTCTGATTGGTTGTATTCAATCAAATGACCTCAAATTAACGGATTTCATTGGATATCTACTAGAGCAAAAAATTTTCAAACGAATGATTTGAAACTGAACTAACTGTATCTTGTACGGAACCTATCCAAAATATCATTGCGATAGCACCAAGAATTCGAAGGCACTGTCCGAGATTACCACTCTCTAATTTAATTTAAAAAAAAAGCTAGCTTAAATTAAATAGAGCTGGAAATAAGTTTTCTGAAAACAAGGCAAGATAATTGACAAAGTATCGTTAACAGAAAACTATAAATTATTAAATATAATTGCCAGACAACAATATTATTTAAAAATAATGTTGTTTTCTGTAACAATTAAATATTAATAATTTCTTACTTTTTAAAAGGAACTAGATTAGTTTCAGTACAGCACCAGTAAGGCAAATAATCACAGAGACAAAAATTTCATTAGAGCTTCGGAAATCAATCTGGGATTGATGGTACCATCAGCAGTATATCTTACACCTCTTAAAGATCCATCGTCGTGGCTTACAACTCCGTATTCACCAACGATAAATCCATCGGCTGTTCTTTCTTCCACTCTATATTTTCTGTAATTCTTTCCTTCTACTACGTAGCCGAATTTTTGATTGTCATCCTTTTTTTCGGGCTTGGTCGGTTGTATACCGTGAGCTCTACCGTTGGTAACAACGCTCAACTCCTCATCTACTTCGTAATTCTGTTCCGGCTGGCCGTACACTTTGGGTAATTCAACTGGTAGAGGTGTAGTAGGCGTATATCTTTGATTGTTCCAAGGTTTCTCTGTAGTTCCCATCTCGGGTTTTTGCCAGTTGATCGTTTTATTTTCATTTTGCTTTTGCTTGTGTTCGTGAGATTCGAATGTGTTGACGTAGGGACTCTTAGCGTCGTTATAGTTTCGTTCGCGTCGCTCATGAGGTTCCGATCTTTCCGAATCTATAGAAATTTGAGGCAAAGTTTGAATGATAGAACTGTATGATACTGATCTAGCACTGTTAGTATCACTTGGATTATCGTGGTAAATAACAGTGGGGTTAAAAGTTTGCTTTTGGGTTAGGAACGTTGTTGCTTGATCAAACTGCGGAATCATTCTAACAGTAGCAGAGTAGGCTCTACTTAAATCCGGTGCTGATTCACTATCTTTTGTTATAGGTTCGTTCTCTTCCACACTCAGTTCACTTTTACTTGCTTGAGCTACTAAACTAGGTCGATGTTCCGAACCAAAATACACTTGATTGGGTTTTTCTGTATCGCTAGTTTTTTTACTATCTACTACCACAGTTTCGGAATGCTGATCCTGGCTTGGTGAAATTTTAGACCGTCGGTACAATGGAGGATTGGATTTACCTACTGAAGAAGATACACGCACTGCAACTATAACGCCGTCTTTAATAGTACTAGAATCACTAACACTAAACTGTTCGGTACTCTGAGGAAATGGTAAGCCGTTTGTAAATAAACTATCGGTGTAAGTACGATCGGAGTTTTCACTGTTGAAGTTTAGAGTATCGGAATTTCGTTTATCACGTTTGGTGGTGTAGTCGGGTTCTGTATCTATTTCTACAAGAATAGTCGTTGGTGGAACTGTTGATGTTGTTTCTGCGTAGGCTCTACGCAGTGATGATTCCATTAAAACTGATAAAAAGTCAGCGCCGGCAAGAATGTCCTGATTGGTATCGGGCTCCTGTCTTCGCAAAGGCAGGCCCTCGACTGCAATCTCGGTGCCACAGAATATCTGAAAAAAAAAAAGAATATGTTATAAGCAATATTTTATTTAAATTAATTGTTACAAAAAATTATAAATACGTCAAACCCCAAGGAACACGACAAATTTGCAATTTCCAGCCTCTAGCAGCAATTATGTATTGCAGCTGAATAGTTCCTTATGCAGCGCCTTCGATCCCTTACAGGGCTAGTAGTTGATTTCCTCCCAGATGGTAATGGCTATATATAAGTGGCCAGTTGTGTTTGAAGGATTAATAGTATTTCATTCTCCTCACTTAAAAAGAACATGCCACTAAAGGCATTCCTAGCTTCTTCATCCAACATTGGAAGGAATGAAACTTTTGAAGATGGGAGTGGATGGAACGATGGTAGATGCCTAAGAGGTGTGTACTGACCCAGAATTCACCTATTGCTATGAGAAAACCAATGAAGAAGCTCATGGGTCTGGGATTTGAACCCAGGACCTTTCGAGTGGTGCTACACCACTAGCTCTGTTGCCCAGTCGAATAATAGCCTGTGTATCGACTGACACGACACTATCGGCTACTAGCGAGACTGCAGTGGCTATGGTAAATTTCAGTGACAAAACATGATTGTTTCTATGGGTAGTAGAATAAAATATATGGTGACAGTGTCTCATTAGGTAATGGAATTTATTGGTGTTAGACTCCCGCCAGTATAATTATTTTTTATTTTTATTTTGCAGCAGTTAAACAGCTTTTAAATGTTGAAGCATTCTTTAGAGTCGTAATTTATGTAGGCATCCTAAAACCATAACTTTTATTTCAGAACCAGTTTAATTTGTTGTTGCTACTGGTTTTCAATTTATAATCAATACTTTTAAGTTATCGGGATTTCTTATCCATTACCATTCTTTAACTTAAAATTGACTTTTAGTATGGTCAGTAACATAACATAAAATGGACGATTTTAAAATACTCTTAACCCATTAACTAGAAAATAATAAATCAAACCAATAATCGTTGGTAGATAGAATTAAGAATATTAGATTGTGACATTAATGACTGTATATTTTTGTTGTAATAGTATATTATTTCAACAGCATATAATTAATTTATGATTTATGGCCATCATTATGATAGTGGAATATTATAATTTGCCTACAATGAGATATTTATAACTCATTTTGAAGCACGAATATGAAAAATAAATCTGCTTAGTTGTCTTCGTTATAAAATTGTAAAAATTCAGCGCATTTTAATTATTTATAGAAGTGAGTCCTTGGTGGTATACAATGTATAATATTTTATAACTACTACAATAATAATATATAGCTCTTAACAGGCCTTTTAGGCCCATAGCTTTGTAATTCTTCTCCACACTTTTCTATCTTTGGCCTTTTCTCTCCATCGATTCACATTATTTTCTTTCAGGTCTTCTAGTACCACCTCCCTCCATCTTTTCCTTGGTCTGTCTCTTTTCTTCTTGCCTTCCGGAACTCTCCATGCTATTTGTTTCACTATTCTTCCTCCTTCCATCCTTTCTATGTGCCCTAACCACTGAAGTCTTCTTGATGTAATAGTTGCATCTATTTTGGGTTCACGATAAATGTTATATAATTCTTCGTTAGTCCTTCTCATGTACACCCCTTCTACTTTTTTTCCTCCCAGAATTCTTCTTAACATTTTCCTTTCCCATCTAATTACACTTTCTCTTTGATTTTTGTTTAACACCCATGTCTCACAACTATACAATATCGTAGGTTTCAATATAGTATTGTACAATCTTAGTTTTGATTTCCTTGACAGATGTTTTGACCGGACTAGGTGATTTATTGCTCCTGCACTTTTGTTAGCTCTCATAATTCATTGATTAATTTCCTTTTCTTCTCTACAATTACGGTTTAACAGGGTTCCTAGATATATAAACTCTTCCACATATTCAAATTCGATGATTGCTTTTTGGGTTTCTACTCTAAATTTGTCATTTGTTGTCTGGATTCCGAGTCTCATCAGCTTACTTTTCAGTTCGTTTATCTTAAGTCCCATTTTAGCGGCCTCTTCTATTAAATTCTTTGTTATTTCACCCAAATATCCCATAACAAATAACTTGATGGCTTTTATAGTAAATGTGTCCCTCTCTATTCAATCTGCTGTCTCTTATAATTTTTTCTAATGCAAGGTTGAATAGTAATGTTGACAAGGGGTCAGACCTGTTCCTATTTCAAAACTTTCTGAGCCTTCACCTCTGATCTGTACACTACTAGTAGTTTTGATGAGAGTCATCTTCACAAGATTCACCAATTTTCTTGGGGTCTCGAACTCATTCAAAGCCTTTAACAGGTTAATTCTGGAGACAGAATCATATGCCTGCTTGAAATCAAGGAAAAGTACTAGTACTGGTATTTTGTACTCATAGCATGATGTTAAAATTTCCTTCATTGTAAATATCTGATCTGTCGTTCCTCTCCCTTTTCTGAAGCCGGCTTGGTATTCTCCTATTACTTTTTCTGAGATCGGTTCTAATCTTTTTTTAATCACAATAGCTAAGACCTTATATACGACATCTAATAGGGATATCCCCCTGTAATTATTACAATCAGTTGCATCTCCTTTTTTTAGAATAGGTATTATCAGAGAATGGCATCCATATTTCCAATATCAATTCGTAAATTTGTTGTTTCAGTTCTTCACCGGCATATTTAATATTTTCTGCTGTAATTCTATTTATACCAGGGCATTTGTTGTTCTTGAGTTGAACTATTATTTCATCAATTTCCTGTCTAGTTGGTTCTGGAACTTCTGTGTTTAGCGTCTGTTCAAAATATTCTTTCCACCTAGCTCTTATTTCACTATCCTCACCTATCAAATTCCCTTCCGCATATTTCATATAAACTGCCTGGTTTGGTGTTCGTTTCTATTTTTTTACTTCTCTGTAGAAGTTTCGTATCTCTTTCTTTTGATAGTAATTTTCAATTTCCTTTGTTTTCTGTTCCCTTTCCTCTCTGTTTCTTTGTCTGCATACTTTATTTGCTTTTCATCTTTGTTCATTATATACCTTTTGTCTTCTGTTTACCAGTTTGTATTGCTTTTATTCTCAATTTATTTCTTTTCTCTATTTCTATTGCACATTCTGCATTCCACCATTTCTTTCTCCTTGAATTTTGTTTTTTGGGAATTATTTTTTTGGTTGCATTTTGTATTACTCCTTCCATTTTTTCCCACTTCTCATCTATACTTTGCAGGCTTTCTTGATTACGCATTTGGCATCCTCGAGTTATTTCTGCTACATATCTTTCCCGAATTTCCGGGTTCTGTAAAGATTCCATATTGTACTCTATTTTTTTTGTAATTGTTTTTCTAATGTTTTTAACATCCTCCTCATTTGTTGAGAAAATGTACATGGTTTGATCAAGATTTTGAATATTGTCATTATAATTAGATGCAGGGTGTATGATTTAAGGCTGCAACACACCAATATGGAACCAGATTTAGCTAGATTGGTAGAAAGTCATCAGGTTCATCCATCACACTGAATTTTTTATATTTTCAGTCTTTACTTTGCTATTTTAATGCTTTTCTCAAAAAATAATTACCTACTTAAGTATCTTTATGTAATTTGTATTATTAATTATAAATTATTCACTTAACTAATAATAAGTATTATGTATCGATAGGAAAAAACCTGAGATAGGATTCTTGAAATCATTTGGCTATGGGGTTCTGAAGTATCAGTGCATTTTTGAAGAGAGTCTCTGGCTCAAAATAGTTTGGGAATCCCTGATATAGAGGGTTCTTCAAATAGACCAATGCAGGAAAAAACATGGAACGAAACTGGAAAAGCAGTCAGTATTTTCCACGAATTATAATAAACAAAAAAAGTAAAATTATTTTAAGCCATTAAATTAATGTATTTCCGCTCTAAATTTCGCGAAGAATGATTATTATTCATCATTAAACATCGTACATAATTTTAAACAATTAAATAATTTGTATATCTATACTTGAACTTTTAATCAACTCTAACAATTCATTAATCGTAATTTTATATATTCCGACCTTAACTAACACTAACGTAATCAATTAACTTACAAAAAGGATCTGTAATAATATTTTCTGTAATTAATTATTGATACCGGACCCACTTAACCTTTCGGTTGAAACCGAACAACAAGAAACAATGCTTATTATTTGAATATGTTTGAAGTTGCCGACGCCTATGGAATTAATTAACCGTTCTAAAACCTAAGCGATTGTATTTGCAAAATATACACACTATAACACAATGCATAACTGTTTTTTTTCCTTGCAATACCTACAAGGACGTCTTCTACTTCTATCTCTATTTTATTTTAATCACTATCTAAGTCCTTAACATATTTGTTGTATTGAATATTTTAATAATTGAAGATAAATTATTATAAAAATTATTCTTAAGCTATATGAAAGGAATAACCCGTTTTTACTTTTGTTTGATATTAGATAGGATACGTTAAATATGGGGCTTAAGTGCTAAGAGCCTCTCCACTACGACCTTTACATATATATTGTGTGTGCCCTCCTGTCCGGTGTCCTTACTACAAGACTTCCAATGCCAATCCTTAGGTCCTCCATATATTGGTAGGGTTGTGGGTTTTCCTCCCCTATCATCGAAAACCTCGGCCTAGACAGGCCTTCACAGTAGTATGTGTGCCAGGATTAAGGGAAGCCAATGATTCTATAAAAGGACCTTCAAACCTCAAAGCAGAAGTATCGCTAAATATGGCCAGTGAGGAGTTTAGGTTTGTAACTGGAATCCTTACTGGATTATTTAGGCTATGCTATCATATGGGCAGTATAGGGCTGGTGGAAAACACCTAGTGTGTCTCTGCCCAAAAGAAGATGAATTGTCTGCCGAGTGAGTCAGATTATAGATCCTAGAAGCTGCGTTTTGCGCAAGGTGCAATAACATCACTATGCTCCAGTAGTTACAATTAAATACTGGTTTGGAATACTATACAATTCCTAAGCCAACTTTAAATCTGGCAAAGATAACTATCTCGGACCAGATATACCACAAAGCAAACGCCTACTTGAATGATATACCAGGATTAAGGGAAGCCAATGCTTCTATCAAAGGACCTTCAAACCTCAAAGCTGAAGTATTGCTAAATATGGCCAGTGAGGAGTTTGGGTTTGTAACTGGAATCCTTACTGGATTATTTAGGCTATGCTATCATCTGGGCAGTATAGGGCTGGTGGAAAACACCTAGTGTGTCTCTGCCTAAAAGAAGAAGAATCGTCTGCCGAGTGAGTCAGATTATAGATCCTAGAAGCTGCGTTTTGCGCAAGGTGCAATAACATCACTATGCTCCAGCAGTTACAATTAAATACTGGTTTGGAATACTATACAATTCCTAAGCCAACTTTAAATCTAGCAAAGATAACTATCTCGGACCAAATATACCACAGAGCAAACGCCTACTTGAATGATATACCAGGATTAAGGGAAACCAATGCTTCTATCAAAGGACCTTCAAACCTCAAAGCTGAAGTATCGCTAAATATGGCCAGTGACGAGTTTAGGTTTGTAACTGGAATCCTAACTGGATTCTTTAGGCTATACTATCATCTGGACAGTATAGGGCTGGTGGAAAACACCTAGTGTGTCTCTGCCTAAAAGAAGATGAATCGTCTGCCGAGTGAGTCAGATTATAGATCCTAGAAGCTGCGTTTTGCGCAAGGTGCAATAACATCACTATGCTCCAGCAGTTACAATTAAATACTGGTTTGGAATACTATACAATTCCTAAGCCAACTTTAAATCTGGCAAAGATAACTATCTCGGACCAGATATACCACAAAGCAAACGCCTACTTGAATGATATACCAGGATTAAGGGAAGCCAATGCTTCTATCAAAGGACCTTCAAACCTCAAAGCTGAAGTATCGCTAAATATGGCCAGTGACGAGTTTAGGTTTGTAACTGGAATCCTTACTGGATTCTTTAGGCTATACTATCATCTGGACAGTATAGGGCTGGTGGAAAACACCTAGTGTGTCTCTGCCTAAAAGAAGATGAATCGTCTGCTGAGTGAGTCAGATTATAGATCCTAGAAGCTGCGTTTTGCGCAAGGTGCAATAACATCACTATGCTCCAGCAGTTACAATTAAATACTGGTTTGGAATACTATACAATTCCTAAGCCAACTTTAAATCTGGCAAAGATAACTATCTCGGACCAGATATACCACAAAGCAAACGCCTACTTGAATGATATACCAGGATTAAGGGAAGCCAATGCTTCTATCAAAGGACCTTCAAACCTCAAAGCTGAAGTATCGCTAAATATGGCCAGTGACGAGTTTAGGTTTGTAACTGGAATCCTTACTGGATTCTTTAGGCTATACTATCATCTGGACAGTATAGGGCTGGTGGAAAACACCTAGTGTGTCTCTGCCTAAAAGAAGATGAATCGTCTGCTGAGTGAGTCAGATTATAGATCCTAGAAGCTGCGTTTTGCGCAAGGTGCAATAACATCACTATGCTCCAGCAGTTACAATTAAATACTGGTTTGGAATACTATACAATTCCTAAGCCAACTTTAAATCTGGCAAAGATAACTATCTCGGACCAGATATACCACAAAGCAAACGCCTACTTGAATGATATACCAGGATTAAGGGAAGCCAATGCTTCTATCAAAGGACCTTCAAACCTCAAAGCTGAAGTATTGCTAAATATGGCCAGTGAGGAGTTTGGGTTTGTAACTGGAATCCTTACTGGATTATTTAGGCTATGCTATCATCTGGGCAGTATAGGGCTGGTGGAAAACACCTAGTGTGTCTCTGCCTAAAAGAAGAAGAATCGTCTGCCGAGTGAGTCAGATTATAGATCCTAGAAGCTGCGTTTTGCGCAAGGTGCAATAACATCACTATGCTCCAGCAGTTACAATTAAATACTGGTTTGGAATACTATACAATTCCTAAGCCAACTTTAAATCTAGCAAAGATAACTATCTCGGACCAAATATACCACAGAGCAAACGCCTACTTGAATGATATACCAGGATTAAGGGAAACCAATGCTTCTATCAAAGGACCTTCAAACCTCAAAGCTGAAGTATCGCTAAATATGGCCAGTGACGAGTTTAGGTTTGTAACTGGAATCCTAACTGGATTCTTTAGGCTATACTATCATCTGGACAGTATAGGGCTGGTGGAAAACACCTAGTGTGTCTCTGCCTAAAAGAAGATGAATCGTCTGCCGAGTGAGTCAGATTATAGATCCTAGAAGCTGCGTTTTGCGCAAGGTGCAATAACATCACTATGCTCCAGCAGTTACAATTAAATACTGGTTTGGAATACTATACAATTCCTAAGCCAACTTTAAATCTGGCAAAGATAACTATCTCGGACCAGATATACCACAAAGCAAACGCCTACTTGAATGATATACCAGGATTAAGGGAAGCCAATGCTTCTATCAAAGGACCTTCAAACCTCAAAGCTGAAGTATCGCTAAATATGGCCAGTGACGAGTTTAGGTTTGTAACTGGAATCCTTACTGGATTCTTTAGGCTATACTATCATCTGGACAGTATAGGGCTGGTGGAAAACACCTAGTGTGTCTCTGCCTAAAAGAAGATGAATCGTCTGCTGAGTGAGTCAGATTATAGATCCTAGAAGCTGCGTTTTGCGCAAGGTGCAATAACATCACTATGCTCCAGCAGTTACAATTAAATACTGGTTTGGAATACTATACAATTCCTAAGCCAACTTTAAATCTGGCAAAGATAACTATCTCGGACCAGATATACCACAAAGCAAACGCCTACTTGAATGATATACCAGGATTAAGGGAAGCCAATGCTTCTATCAAAGGACCTTCAAACCTCAAAGCAGAAGTATCGCTAAACATGGCCAGTGAGAAGTTTGGGTTTGTAACTGAAATCCTTACTGGATTCTTTAGGCTATACTATCATCTGGGCAGTATAGGGCTGGTGGAAAACACCTAGTGTGTCTCTGCCTAAAAGAAGATGAATCGTCTGCCGAGTGAGTCAGATTATAGATCCTAGAAGCTGCGTTTTGCGCAAGGTGCAATAACATCACTATGCTCCAGTAGTTACAATTAAATACTGGTTTGGAATACTATACAATTCCTAAGCCAACTTTAAATCTAGCAAAGATAACTATCTCGGACCAGATATACCACAAAGCAAACGCCTACTTGAATGATATACCAGGATTAAGGGAAGCCAATGCTTCTATCAAAGGACCTTCAAACCTCAAAGCAGAAGTATCGCTAAACATGGCCAGTGAGGAGTTTAGATTTGTAACTGGAATCCTTACTGGGCAGAATAGAGCTGGTGGAAAACACCTAGTGTGTCTCTGCCTAAAAGAAGATTAATCGTCTGTCGAACGAGTCACACTATAGACCCTAGGAGCTGCGTTTGTGTGCCCTGAAGATGTAGATATACTTATATCTCCACAGATCATCAACTTCCTTCCAACTCTGTAAAGAGTTTGATAAACAAAGAACAAAAGTGAATATCTTTAAAGTTTCGTAGTGGCAGATATAAATTAACAACACCTTGACATAAAGTTTTACAGCAAGCAAATTAAAACGACATAACGATATGATTATGACCTGCTAGCCGATAAAAGTAATGATTTAACAAAACATTCATAACTTCACGCATTGACAAGGTGTAAACACTGGAAGTAGTATTATTAGTAAATGAAAAGACATCAAATAAGCCTGACATATTATTGGCAATTATTTGATTGTAAATGGTGCTTAATCGTCAAAATAAATTATATGATATGATATAATTATATACAATATATCTTTGTTATTTAATTCAGCATAGTTAAGCAACTGTTTAATAAAATTACATATAGTTTTTACGATTGCCTATTAAATAGTATATGTAATATCATAGAAATGAAAGTATGATTGTGAGCATAAACATTCATCTATTTATACTACATATTACAAGGTTTAATTGTTCTTTTAGAATTTGTTTCGATCTCACTAGCAAATGTAAATAGGTACGAAGATTGCTCCAAATGACTATGATAAGAAGTGACTGATTGTTACTATTGGAAAAGACTCCCTCAATTTCTTTATTTTTTTATTCCAAAAAAGCATAAAGTCACTAAGAAAGTACCTACCAACTGAAATATCTCATGATAAAAACGATTGAAAAAGCTTGGGAGAAAGTTTAAATTTTTCACAGCATTTATAGGGATGAAAACAAAATTAGAAGGCATTTTCTTTTTATTCACTTCTTTAACCGCCTCCCTCCCTCCCTCTTTTGTAACGTGATATATTTGTTCCACACTTCTTTTTTCTTCCTATTTCCTTTCTTTCCTTCCTTTCCTTTCCTTTCCTTTCCTTTCCTTTCCTTTCCTTTCCTTTCCTTTCCTTTCCTTTCCTTTCCTTTCCTTTCCTTTCCTTTCCTTTCCTTTCCTTTCCTTTCCTTTCCTTTCCTTTCCTTTCCTTTCCTTTCCTTTCCTTTCCTTTTCCTTTCCTTTCCTTTCCTTTCCTTTCCTTTCCTTTCCTTTCCTTTCCTTTCCTTTCCTTTCCTTTCCTTTCCTTTCCTTTCCTTTCCTTTCCTTTCCTTTCCTTTCCTTTCCTTTCCTTTCCTTTCCTTTCCTTTCCTTTCCTTTCCTTTCCTTTCCTTTCCTTTCCTTTCCTTTCCTTTCCTTTCCTTTCCTTTCCTTTCCTTTCCTTTCCTTTCCTTTCCTTTCCTTTCCTTTCCTTTCCTTTCCTTTCCTTTCCTTTCCTTTCCTTTCCTTTCCTTTCTTCTATTTCTTGCCTCTAATCAATTGTCCATTAGAAACCCAAATAGCTTGTTTTCTTCATTATAACAATCTTCATCGGTTTTCTAGTGTGCTCAATGCGTCCAAATTCTTCTACATCTGTAACCCTATTAGTCCAAGGAATTTTAAGTATGAGCCACATTTCCAATGCCTCTAGTATCTTTATGTATTGCGCTTTCAATGTCCATGGGACCATTCGTAGCAGTCTAAAGTTGGTGGTTGGAGTTGCGATAGAGACCGAGGCAGTTACTTAATCCTAAGCTATAGCATATTTGAAGAAGATTTTGTGATGGTCTCTGCCTCTCCAAAAATGCAAAAATGAAGACACTAAGCAGTCTTGCGTTTTGATCTCTGTCGCCAGCTTGAGAATATTAATCTGATGGCTACTCAATTTCTTATTTGATCTCATTTTGCTTCATAGTTGCTCTAAGGTATTTTTTAGCTGCATTCCTTATAGTTTAAGTTGTGTGTTGTCAAGAGGAGTCTTCGAATGAAAATGTATCTGGTTTTGTTTCTCCATTGTTTCGCTTTTCTTATTAACATCTTCGATATCATCCGATGAGGAGACGATTTCATAATTTCGGACTTCATCATTTATCCTTTGAGCAGTTCGATGCACGGACGAGCGTTGTCCATCCCACGATGAGTGACTTGCCAAATCGCGAACTATACTCGCCAAGCCCCGCACCATCGAAAGCCGACTTAATAGATGTAAAAAAAATATTGTGCCAAGTTTTTTAACACGTGAGCATTAAAAAAAATGTGTTCGGACAAAGAGCTTTGCTTAATGTAGCAATGAACCAAATAATTATCTCACTGAACGATGACAGTGACATTTACGATTTAGAAAGTGATGGGAGTGACAAAAACGATATTGACAGTGACGTATGAAGAGGTCAAGAGTTTCGTTAGTTAAGCAGTGATTTTTTTATTTTTAAATAAATTCCCATTTGCAATACCACTTTTATTAAAACTTTTTAAATATTTCAAATCCTATATGAGCTAAAGATACGGCTAAGGAGCTTATCTCAGAAAGATGGGACTTTTGCAGTTCTTTAACTGGCGTGGCGGCGGCAAAACTTATGGGGGTTAACCACGGGACGAAACAGGTACGGCACAATTTAACAGGAACAAAACTGGTGGGAAACTTGCCTTTGCTAACTCCAAAGCCTCTTTTTGGAATGCGTAAAAAAACAAACCAGATATTGACAAAATTAACTTGAAAATAATGTTCAGGTGCCAACTACCACCCAGTTCACAATATTTGTACGTTTCATTACTTATCTGCGTGTTACCATATCAAAATCAAAAAAATTCAGTATCTTGCTAAAAGTTAATTCAGAAAAATGAAAAAAAAACCTTACTTCTGGTAGATTTAGGACAACATGTACCTCAGTAGTTCAAAATTACTTTAAACGAAAAGAAAAAAATATGATGTACTGACGAAGACCTAGAGGGAATTAAATGAGATTATTTACTAATACAACTGTGGATGTCGTATCCATTTTGCAAATAACTAATAATATATAGATCTTCTAAACCCTGCTGCTGTGTGAAGAAAGTAGAAGCCTGAAGAGAACAGTTGGGAGAGCGATCAAAGGAAGGAGAAAGCTCTGAAAACAGATTTCAAATGGTAACTAAAAAACACACAAAAACTAGATGAGAAAAGAAGAAAAATGTACCGACGACGAAAACGGATAATAAATTATAAAACGCAATATAAAACAACCAAGACAACAACAAAAATACTAACTAAAAAGTAAGGCAACATTTTTGGAAATTAGGATGAAGGATGAAGCAAATCAATGGATATTAAAGAGACTAATGCTACAAAAGTAGACTATATACCATGTATTTTTCACAAGCAGGGGAGGAACTAGAAGATATGGAGTTGTTTTCCTGGTGAACAATTATTTAAAAGGAAAGGTAAAAAAATCCGTTCCAATATATATCAAGGACAAAAAAGGTGATCTAATCAGAGAAGAAGACGTCATGGAAAGGCAGCAGGAGTATTTTTTCAGATTTGCTAAATGGAGGAATAGAAGAGAAAGCCGGAAAAAAATAGGACTCGTCCTATACATGATCCTGTGTACTTATGCCATTTCTGAATCCGCTCTGTGTTTCTTCTAGTGTTCTCTTGATCTTCAGTCTGATTCTTGTTTCTATGATCTTTTCCAGTATATATATCATATTTTTTGAAGATGGCTAATGTAGGCTAATGGTTAAAAGATATTTTAAAATATTTATGGGCTATCTGGCGTATCACAAAGTAAAATTGATTCTCGTAAATAACTTTTTGTATAAATCTGGTTTGACAGTAACAAGACAAGACGACATACATGTTTATTTAAAAAAGACCACGGCGAACACCACAATGAGCCCATAAATATTGGGTTAAGTTGTATAGTAGGTATCGCAATAAAATATCAAGTACTTTAGGTCGATGTGCCTTCAACTTCTTCTTGCCGTTCTGGAATATTATGCGTTTTATCATCTCAGGGACGTAACATACCGCCACCGTTAGGAAAATAAACAGAAATTGCTCCATCTCATTATCATTACAAATTCGATAAATATTATATTTTCTACTACTCCCAATAATTCGTATTATTATTATTTATTTAATGTAAATTGCTGGCGTATACTGTGTGTGACATTGTACTTTCCAAATAAAAAAGTGTCCTTGTTATTAAACAATATGAACAGGATAACTTGTTTGGTTCTGATTATAAAAATTCACAACATGCAATAGGTTTTAATAAACAAAATTGAACATGACAAAAATATCCATAGTAACAATTTAAGACTAAGTGAAAGTAAACTAACTATATACTACAATATGGTGCATACTTTGGGGATGACACTGTATTCAACCAAACGCATTTAGGTTTAAAAACTTATTTTGCTGGTGTAATTTTACGTTTTCTATAATTATATCTTTGATTTCATCAGTTAAATCAGTTACAAAATAATTTATAGTCTTCTAAAACACAAAAGTAGTTCAGTTATATAACTTTACAAATATACTCCTCAACAAAAAACCGAACCGCATACAAATCCTTCGCCTGTCTGTCAATACTGTTAAAAATGGGCCAAGTCAAGCCAAATCTTGTCAGTCTATCTTGAATTCATGAACTTGAATATTCGTCACCGTGAATTTCAAAATATTTATTGTACATTATTTTCTCGACTAAAGATATTCAAGATAAACGTTACGCGATTCTTCGCATTTCCTCGAGGAATTTTTTATTTATCAGTGGCGTCTGGAGATTTATGTATGTATATAGACATGCTCAAGGCCAGAAGATCAGATACTATATAATTCTTACGTAACAGCCTTCTTCAATATACCCACAACCATTATCATTTTATTATTTAGTACGAGGGCTGTTTTTTACTGATATTATCTACTTAACAGGGATTTTTATTAACCTACTACTTTCTTGGTGGTCCCAAGGACTTCTTCTGGTCCAAAATAAATGAATGTTGAACCTCTTCTTGCTATCTCATCAGTTTGTTCATTCTGGCTCTCTGTCAGTTCATTCAGCTCTTTCTGGCAGTTTTTCGCCAGTCTGGATGTTACCTTGCGACTATTTAAAGCAGCAATGACTGCCTACTGCCTGGCTGTTATTTTATGACTGTCAGTTCTGTATTTGTTAATTTTAGCACATTGTATGCTCCATAAATATTCGCCTGAAATACAGAGGTATGTTTTCCTAGTGAAAAGGAACATTTTGTGTTCCCTATTTCACTATTATACTCCTGCTCCTACCCTTTCCCTAGTCTTTGATCAGTCTGTGTACCTCAGGGTGATTGTCAGTCAGAGGCTTAGATACCGTTTATGTGAAGAGACCAGTAGCCCTTATCAGACTCAACAGTCTTTTCACTAGATCCTTCTTGGAGAAATCCTCCCTTGGATACTCTAGTCCTAGGAGTCTATATCTCCAATGGGACAGTGCTTCACATTCGAAGATAATGTGAGAGTTTGCTTCCTCCTTTTCAATGCACAACCGACAGATAGGTTCCTCCCTATATATGCCAATTGTATGCCTGTGCTTCCTTAGGGTATAGTGACCGGTGAGTCTTGGGTCTTACCAGTCCTTTCTGAAAGGTATCTCTCCTCATATCTAGGACCGGGGAGAAGTTTAGTAGTCATATGGTCTGTTTTCATATCTAAAATTGCTTCACTCCACTTATAGCACGATTTAAGGAGACTGGTAGTAACGAAAGAAGACCCGGACAAAGACGGAATAGGGTGGGAGAAGGCTTGTCACAAGTTGAAGTGGCACAACGTCTAGGAGTGACACAATCTACCATATCTTAATCAAAAATTTGAAATCAACAGGTAGTATTTTACCACCAACTGTTCTCACTACAATATACTACAAATCTATGAGACATACCTTTTCCAAAAAGGGTCCAATACTCAAAATTTTCCTTACTGGATGGCAACCAACAAATAATGGATCAACAAATAATGAACTAAAAACAACATGTGGCACACCTCCAATTCCAAGGGCTATAGCACGATTTAAGAGACTGGTAGTAACGAAAGAAGACCCGGACAAGGACGGAATAGGGCGAGAGAAGGCTTGTCACAAGTTATAGCACGATTTAAGGAGACTGGTAGTAACGAAAGAAGACCCGGACAATGACGGAATAGGGTGGGAGAAGGCTTGTCACAAGTTGAAGTGGCACAACGTCTAGGAGTGACACAATCTACCATATCTTAATCAAAAAGTTGAAATCAACAGGTAGTATTTTACCACTAACTGTTCTCACTAAAATATACTACAAATCTATGAGACATTCCTTTTCCAAAAAGGGTCCAATACTCAAAATTTTCCTTACTGGATGGCAACCAACAAATAATGGATCAACAAATAATGGACCAACAACAACATGTGGCACACCTCTAATTCCAAGGGCTATAGAACGAACGATGTTCTTAATGGATCTAATGAATGTGTGTCCTGGTTACTTTGGAGCCTTATAACTATCCCTCTTTGCTTCCCCCATTATCATGAGGTGTAGCTGGGGAATGCCACATAAGGCTTCTAGTGCTGCTGTTGCAGGATATAAAAATTTAGGCAGACTTCAGAATAACAACTGTTACTTAACACAAAACAAATGATTAATTAATGATAAAATAATTCTATAGAGGGTCCATTAACTTAAGTAACTAAAATCAGTTAGAAACCATAAATTATTATACAGAAACGGTTATAAAATTTGCTCATTCGTACCCACACAACTTCCAATACAAGTTCAATGTCATTTTATCATCTCGCATAATCCTATTACCAAATTGGTCGGAGTATGATTCATTTATAGACAATTAATTCTAAAAAAACAGAGAAACGCTCCAGTTTACGACCGTTTCACGTAGGACGAAATTATGGACCTCGTGTAACTTCAGTTGGGCGAGGTTTTGTTTATATTTTATGCATCTGCAACAGTAGGTCCTTGAACCTGCTTGATGGCGCCACTGACTGCCCCATAAACTTAGATTGCAAACTGATATTGCCAGTCGTGCATTTGAACCATGTGACACTTTGATGAACTGTTAGACAAAAGCGATTTTTTTTAAGTAGCACATGTTTGCATTTCATGTCCTAACACAAGAGCACAAAGAACAATTTTATATTCAACAAAACTAATCCTTGACCTTTTCTATTTCTGATGAACTAATGCAAGTTCCATTTTTAGTATCCTATTGAATTAAATGTAAAATGGAAAGAAGATACGAGGACATATTTATTATCTACCGCGAAAAAAATTTATTGGTATTTTGTTTTACAAATATTATTCTCTGTGATCGTTGGTGGCTGAACACCCCAAAGGGGGTAGCGACGCTCTTTCGAGGTTTCTAGGTCATTTTTAGTTCGATTGTCCAGTCCCCATCGTCTTCTTTTGAGGTCATCTTTCACCTCTTGCCACCAAGTAGTCCTTGGCCTACCTCTTCATCTTGTACCACCAGGCTTCCAGTCTAATATAGAATAAACTATAGCTTCCAATGTCCCAACCATCTTGCTCTTTGTTGTTTAATTTTTGACACTATATCATCTTGATGACAATAGGAAATGTTTTAAAACACAATCGTCCAATATTCAATATTCCTTTTTAATAGAGAATACACCTAAGAGGTGAAGTTTGTCCAAAATCAATTGCAGAAGTTGAAGCACGTGCTTTTCTGCATATGTCTGATTAAAGGAAAATGTCGACAAGGGAGACGAAAAGGTGATCCTTTTACAGACATCCGTGAAACTCAAATGAAACAGAAAACCTTACAAGATTTAAGGTGAATCAAGGCTGCAAACGGATCCCAATGCAGCTTGCAATAAACAACAGATTAACTCGTTTTTGGAGGAAATTAAGATACAAAGTACTTGTTAAGAATAGAACATTGAGCTCTTTTAATGACTTCAAACTCAACTGTGGTACGTAGAAAATTAATGAATGGGAAATTAAGCAAATGCAGCCTCATCCAGGACTAAACCAGACAAAAATATTAATGACTAGTTTATCACAATAAGCTGAGCAGTTCTTTGAGCTAAACAGAGTCGATCTTGAACAGGTTACAGGTTTTCTTACTGGAAACTGCTTCGTAAAATGAAACTTACATAAAATGGACGCTCAAGAACAAACCGGAGGCTTCGAGTGGCTCTAAGCGATAAAGCCTTGCATCGAGGAAGTTAAGTCTGTCTACCAGCCTAGTCAAGCTGTGAGGAGTATTGAAGTGGGAATGATAACCCTCAAATATTGCCTGCAACAGCTCAACACTGATACTGCAGATTCTGGGATCCTGTGCTCCCTGAGTGTGTAAATAGACTTCGTAAATTAACAACTTTTTTATAAAGAGGTAATCTTATTTCGATTGGGACACAAAAGATAGCATTGTCGTAGTGCACCATTCTGAACACACCAGAATTTCGAAACGGTACTTACTTTAAAACTATTCTTCGTACAAGTAAGTTTGGGCTGTAGAATATACGGCAGATCAAAACTACAAATTGATTGGTCGAGTATTACCTGTTGTATGACAAAACCACGTAGTTTGAAGATAAACTCTTTATTGGAAATCAACTACAAAATCTTAGTGAAAAATGTATTGCATGTCAACTTGTCAAAAACTGTTAATATCTATCCCCAGTCATATCATGTCATATTGGAAAGTCTATCAAAATAATGACACTGATGTGAAAACATCTATATAAATGGAATGTTCCAATATTGCCCAGGAACATGTTCAGAAATCCAATCCAATGGAAGTCTTGAAAATAAATCGGCAGGAGAATTTTCTTTCCCAGGTTGGTGTTATAGTTGTAACTATTAAGTGTCATTGCCAAACGTAATAATCGGTTACTTGAGTCTCCCCAAAAATTATTTCCAAGGGTTTATGGTCCGTTAAGAGGGTGAAACGTCTTCCATACAGATACTGATGAAATTTGGTGACAGCGTTTACTAAGCCTAACGCCTCCTTGTCTATTGTTGTACCCACGTTACTTGCGTCACTGGTCACCACCAAAGGCTTATCAGGATCATAATGTACCAACGTGTCTTGAGATGTTAAGGTTTCTTTAAGGTATGACGGTATCTTCGGATGTCCAATGCCACTTTGTATTTTTTCTTAAGATGTCGGTGTAAAGGTACACATTTCACATGAAGATTTTCGATGAATCGACCATATGTTATGGCAATCTCAATTGACTAATATTTTGCGGTAGTGGCATATTGTTAATGGCTTCAATTCGTTCTTCGGTTGGGTGTAAACCATTCAAGCCCAAGTATGTTAATCCGTTCTTAAGAAGCTCACACTTCGACTTTTGAGTCTTAATTGCAGATGACTGTAGCCTTCATAGAACTTGTCTCAAGCGATAATTGTTTTCTGCCAAATCAGATGAGGTCACTAATATATCTTCTAATTAGCAAACGCCTTTATGAGTTGCAATCACCAAGTACTTTCGTTAATCGGGATGGACCCTCATTTGCAAATGAGCATCTTTCAAATCTATTTTTGAAAAATATTTTCAAAACGTGGCAAGGGGTACTCATCAATCTGGACGTGTTGATTAATGGTCACATTAAAATCGGCGCAAATCCTTATTCTTCCATCGGACTTCATTGCCACAACGATTGGAGAAACCCACTCAATCAGTTGCTGGGTAGTGTCAATAGGTTCTAGGACGCCTTCTTCTACAGGTCTATCAAGTTCTGCAGGTGCAGACACCTGGTTTTGGAAAGCCAGTGGTGCATTTCTTGGACGAAAACGCTTTGGAACTACATCATGATTAATGTAAATTTTTGCGAAATAGCCTTTGATTGTGCCAAGGCCATTCTCATACAGTTCCCGATATTCTCGTAAAATATTTTGCATTGTGTCTTGATTTAGGGGTCTTTGTTCTTCTTTGGTGACATGATAAATTTTGGCTCCGTCTGGAAATGGTACTTTAAAAGCTAAACACCAGTCTAACCCGAAAAGTGGTATATCTTCATCTTCGGTTACGTAGATAGGAAGTTCTAGTCTTTTGTCAATTGCCTTTACATTTACCATCGACTTACCCATCGTTTTTATAGGATTTTCGCCGTATGCAATTAAATTATCCGATAGCTCTAGAGTTGGTTGACCAATCTTCTTCCATGTATTCTTTCCTATTACAGCATGCGCAGCGCCTGGATCGTAGAGCATGTTCAGATGTTTTCTATTTACCCGAACATCTAACATTACTCTGGTAGCTGCGTTAACTCTTCTTATTTGTGAGACATTCCCTTTTAATACTATTTCTTCGTCAGAAAACGATGACTGTTCTGAATCGGAGGGAATGTCACCATCGGCGTCGTTTCTTATGCTTTGGTTTACTTCGATTTGCAGATTTGGATGACTGTTTTATGATAGCGTTTCTTGATGTCACACAAACTCTTGCAAAATGATTCTCTTCACCACATAGGCTACATTTCTTACCAAATGCTGGACAATGTCTTTGTCTGCACTCAGCAAAAATGTACAGTTTTTTTTTCCATAAAAACGATTTAATGTTTCCACCAGTTCCGGATAGGTCTTAGTAGTTACTTCAGCTGGTTTGTAATAGTCTACAAGTAACTTAAAAACAAGTGGACCTACTTTAGAATGTAACAAATTGCGTCGTACAACCGCATTCTCGGTATTCACGAGCTCTCGCATGTCCAACTCCAGCTCAAATATCTGTAGGAAGTATTCCCATGGCTCTGTATTGGGATCAAATGTATCGGGTTCGGACATTTCGTTTCTTCGTCGCCAAAATGTAGTATGACAAAACCACGTAGTTTCAAGGTGAACTCTTTATTGGCAATGTTGAGAAAAGTGCGTAGATCGCCTTCCATTGGTTGCTATGTATTCATAGTATGTACTTATCAATAATAGTTTTGTAAGATTGTCACATTGAAAGTTGTTGTTGACTTTTGTAATAATGTTTCAATTAATAAAATATTAAAACCAGTTCCGGCTAAATCAATTCCACTGAGCAGAAAATCCCAACAGGAAATCAACTACAAAAGCTTAATGAAAAATGTATTGCATGTCTAAATGTCAACTTGTCAAAAACTGTTAATATTTATCCCCAGTCATATCATGTCATATTGGAAAGTCTATCAAAATAATGACACTGATGTGAAAACATCTATATAAATGGAGTGTTCCAATATTGCCCAGGAGCATGTTCAGAAATACCACATTACCCAATAAGGTTATTATCACTTTTTGTATGTTCTACTTCTACATTTACGTTGTTACCATTAATGACAAAATTATCACACAAGTAGGAGTTAATTTGTGCCATATTTTTAAAAACGTTTGTAATTATATTTAATATGCAGTACGCCTCTGCATCATAAATGTTATAAAAATTAAAAAAAAGGTATGTTTGTGGGTTGAAGTAACTTACATTACAAAGAAGCAATACTTGTTAATACTTAGTTAAAGAATGCGAAGTAAATTCACTTATATATTCCGCAGATCAAGATTTAAGACTTTTGTATGTTAAGCAAATAAATTATAGCAATGTCACATTGCATAATGCTCTCTTGATAGAACGCGTGGTTCACGAGCTGTTCGCCATACAAGGGAGATATTTGACAGTGTCAGCAGGTAGGTAAATACATCGTAACAATTCTAGTCATGTGTAATTTTTTTTTACATCTTTCACTAACCACAGACGACGGAGCATTTATCATACGGTTGATTGTTATGAACAAAAATCAATGATTTATGGTACCAATAATAAGAAATCCTGGGACATGCTTCATGATGGTATGAGACTTGGAAAGAATGTCTTCCAGTGGTATACAGACGGCTCTTAAGTAATAGAAGGGTGTACGTGCCTCACTCTGAAAGCTTGGGAATAACCCAAGTATATTTCAAAAACCAAAGTAAAGTTTCTAATTTGGGAATAAGAAACATGTCGCCAAATATATACCAAATAATATGTACTCTTTGGTTTGATTTATTGACAGTAATCATTCGAGGTACTATTATGTTTAACGTTTTTAATGTTTCTCCTATTAACACTTTTATTCGAGAAAAAATAAATAAAAGATGAGAGGGTGTAGGAACATCCCGAGCATCACGGCTCAATAACTTAAGGCATTGTTCATGAGCCAGCTCAGGCCAGCGCTCGCAAGCAAAATACCACAAGAAGAAGAAATAATTATCTTTGCCACTAAATTTTATTTCTGCAGATTTTTCCCTCCAAGCAATTAATCATGTGAAACGTGTTACTTCCTATTTGTTACGAATCACTTAAAAAAAAATTCAATAACAATTACCTATTTGAAATATCATTAATCTTCATAAATATTTTTTAAGGAGTTGTCAAAATACCAAAAAATACTATTTATCATTTTTTAGTCTTGACGTAACCGTTACACTGCATTAACAAATGATTTCGGATTCAATAAAACAAAATTCCTGCACGACCTCTTATGATTACACATGCAATAGCATCATTATCGAAGTATCGGTAATCTTGAGTTTATCACTAGCGTAGCATTAAAATGGGAAAAGAGGATTTTTAAATAAACATAAAAACCAAGGTTTTATTAATTGTGGACTGGTCGCATCGATAAAGTCATGTCAGTCAATTATGTGAAATACCAAAAAAGGCTTCACAATTTCTCTAACAATATTCAATTAAGTTAAAATCCCATCTATAGCTGATTGATTGGTTCGGCACCACCAGTCAGAGACTTAGAGACCTCGGCACCTCAGCCTTTAGCCTTTTTGGGCTCTTGGTTATACCGTTTATGTGAAGAGACCAGTAGCCCTTATCAGGCTCAACAGTCTTCTTCTCACTAGGCCCTTCTTGGAGAAATCCTCCCTTGGATACTCTAGTCCTAAGGCTCCATAAGTAACCATGGGTCTCAGCATGGTGGTCTACAGCCAGTTAACGATTCGAGGATTTAGTCCCCATATGTTTTTCCTATCGCCCGTTTCGCAGCCATTAGGGCCATTTTCCCTTTATAGGCTTTGTCATCTGGGTGTGAATTCCAGGTTAGTTTAGCATCCAGAATTATACCCAGATACTTTATCTCCTGGCTGCTATAGCAGTTCAGGTCTAAATTTTTCATAAATAAATTCCTACCAGGTAAATAAGTTAGCTTAGGAAGAAGCTCTGGGAATAACCCCAAGTATCTTTCAAGCGGAAATTCACGCCATAGGATTATCATCATGTCGGATAGACATGCAGCAATTAAAGCACTAAAGTATTGCGTTAAAATCCTTCTATTTTTTCTCTGGGGTCACCCAACAACCAACTTATGGTAATTCTAGTTCTCCCTTCCTGTTTAACATTTGTACCAAATTGCGTTTTTGTAATATTTTCACTTTCAGAGATATTCGAATTGAAAATTTTAAAATTGACACCCTGTTTAATGTACTGTTCGCCTTACAATTTACTGAATATTTATGATATCACCGATGGTAGACATAATTATAACGACTGTCATTAGTACATTAAACAATTAAACATTACCTTCAAATTATACTATAAAGTATTTCCTTTTAAAAAATATTCAGGTACGGCATTGAAGAGAAGAGACGCAAGCGGATAGAATTCAACCTTGCCAAGGCCACATGAGATTGTTTATTAAGACTTGTAAAAAGGCTGTGGTTAAAAATTAGTTTTTTTATTTCAATACGAATTCGGGTATTGACTACAATATTGAGTAATCAACCTTTTGAAACTAATAACGTTACGGTGGTAAAATAATTAGCTAAAAAGTTATGGTTATAATTTATAATCAATTAAACTAGTGAACAATTGATAGAGTTGGAATATTTAGGATTTATTTGAAAAAAAGTGCAGGATTTTTAGGAGAATAACTGAAAAAAAACAAGTAATGAGCTGGATCTAAGAGAATACAGATTTATAAAAAATCATAGCAGAAAAGGCTACATATAAATCGATAACATTAGGTTCGTTCCAATAAGGTCTAGAATCAGTTCAGAACTTGGCGGAGCACGCGCAAATGAAAATGTTCGTTCCAACATAACGGAATCGGTTCGGAACTAAATTGGTTCATTGTTCCAACGTAACGTAAACTGTTCTGGAACTAGTTCAAGGATGATGAATACGATTCGCGGTCCGAAGCATGAATTGTTGAATCGATTTGTTAGAGGCATGCGCAGTGATGTTTAATTTCAGAACTGTGAGGAGCACGCGCAAATGAAAATGTTCGTTCCAACATAACGGAATCGGTTCGGAACTAAATTGGTTCATTGTTCCAACGTAACGTGAACGGTTCTGGAACTAGTTCAAGGATGGTGAAAACGGTTCGCGGTCCGAAGCAAGAATTGTTGAATCGATTTGTTAGAGGCATGCGCAGTGATGTTTAATTTGATATAGATTTGATTTTTCAGAAGTTGAGTTTAAGTTTTCTATGATATTATTTTAATATTTTCATCAGATACTCACCTTGTAGTACATTCATTTTTGTTAATTTTAATTTGAAGCTAAATTAGATAAAGGATGCGTTAGATTAGGTTGATGTAATGACAGAAACTAGAAACCGTTCCTATAACGCGCTTTACTGAAACATGCGCACAAATTAATTCGTAACCAGTTCAAGAACTGTCCTCGAAATGGTTGTTGGAACGAACCTATATTGAGAATTTTGGAACTGTTAAGCAGGGTACAGACGAAGCTCGCGAGCTATTCTCGAACATTTTCCGAGCTTGGTATGTACGCGAGTTCCGTAACAGTACTAGAACAGCTCGGCAGTTCGTTGTAGGTTCCGAGTCCAGTCGGTAAAATCAAAGGGTTCGTTCGTGAACAGGTGGCGAGCTTAGTATGTATGTGGAGTTAACTATTTCTTGAATGTTTTTAAAATTATTTTTAATATCTGGAACACTCTAGCGAACTCGACGAACTGTACACGGATGGGAGGGATTAAAAGCAACTCTTCTGGTGTGTTCGCGAGCTGATTGGTTAAATCGGGCAGGTTCGGGAGCTGTTGACGAGCAGCTCGCGAACTTTGTATTTTGGTCTTAGCGATACTCGACACTATCTTACTCGCGTTTCGATAACCAGGTTATCTTCTTCAGAGACTGAAGGTAAATTAAGGTAAAGTTCACTTTCAAGACACATTTCAAAGATGTTTTTCTGGTTTAATTTTTTCACATTTTCTTAAATGTGTAAATTTATTATATGTCACTGAATTGAGTTATTATAATTTTAATAACTGTGTAATTAAGATTAAATTGTTGACACTGAAACTTGTTTAAAAAATGATTCGGGCGTTGTCACATGCTAATCGAGAACGTGGCTTTGTTACCATGTTATTAATTTTTTTTAATTTAAGCAGTGAAGTACACGGCATACATAATAATCAAGTCCAACCCGCTGTATCTCATAAACTATTTATCGTAGAGCTTAGAGAAAAAAATCTGTAATACAAACTCGCATAGGAGAAACTGCTGGAAATTATTCTCTAATCCACCGCTAGAGGGCATAGTTCACAATAATAACACAAAAACATCATTTTTCTATAATAAATGTACCGTTACAGTACCACAAAATTTATCGTAATCATTAGATACAGTACTTTTTCCTCCATCTTGTAAAATAACTGGTAGGGGTGAGTGGGAAAGCTGACTCAATAAAACTGTTATAACTTTTGTTCTGCTTTATGGATTTTGACAAACTTGGTATCATTTGAAAGGGAATTAAATGTCTTATATAATACTATATCATCGTTTTATTTCAGTGGTTTTAACGGTCGCTAGGTGGAGGGGTTAGTGTGAGTGAGATAAGATAGTTGTGGTATGTACGAAAATTCGCCACAAACTATGCAACAAAAATTTGGAAAGAAAATATTTAAATTTTTTCGAATTTTTGGTAAAAAGCACCTTGGGGGGGGGGGGGGTGGGGGGTGGAAGACATTAATGCGATTTCCGGCCAAAGTTGAGTTCCTAGAAAAAAAAGTTGAATATAAAAGTTGTAGATCTTGGGAAAATCTACAAATCTACAACTTTTTCATTAGTAACTTTTCCACATAACCTCAAAATTAACTCGAAAAACGCAAGAAACTGCATTTTTCGATTTTTATTTTTAGTTTTGTCAAAAAATGTTCGATTTTGATGAAAATTTGGTAGAAGGTAGTTTTCATAGTCACAAACCATGAAGAAATTTTCAAATTAAAATATTGGAAATTTTTTGAATTTTGACGTTTTTTCGGTAAAAAACACTTTTTTTTAGTGTGGAAAAAGACATTATTGCGATTTCCGGCCAAAGTTGAGTTCCTAGAAAAAAAAAGTTGAATATAAAAGTTGTGGATCTTGGGAAAATCTACAACTTTTTCACACAACCTCAAAATTAGCTCGAAAAACGCAAAAAACTGCATTTTTCGTTTTTTATTTTTAGTTTCGTCAAAAATTGATCGATTTTAATGAAATTTTGGTAGAAGGTAGTTATTATAGTCACAAACCATGAAAAAAAGTTTCAAATTAAAATATTGGAAATATTTCGAATTTTCACGTTTTTTCGGTAAAAAACACTTTTTTGGGTAGTGGAAAAAGACATTATTGCGATTTCCTTCATCGCTCTCATTCGACTAAAATTTGCCAACAAGATCGAATTTTGTTTTATTCATTACTTATCATACGATTATAAGAAGACTGTGCAAATAGATAATCTTACGAAATGAAAATAGATGCAATTCTCCCATCGTATATTCAAAATCGAATATCAAAAATGTCGTGATCACGTCACGTCTTAAAATACTGATATTAAAAAATCACGATATCGCTCATCACTAGAAATGAAGCTCGGCCTCGCCAAGGTTGCCAGTTCGATTTTTATTTCATCATTAAATACCTTGTCAAAAATTCAGTAGATTTATTTTATGGTATACAAATTTAAGGAAAGGATAGTGAAATAAATCTATGACGTCAAAAAAATATGCATTTTTATACAAAAAAAAATTAATCTATTCCCAACAAAATAGTGACGGGGACGCAAGACTTTTTACTTAACTTTTTGGCTTTTTCGTGGGTCGCCAAATAAAAATGGTTGAGAAACGATGATCTATGGGGGAGAGGAGAGAGTGCTATGTTTTGGACTGGGATTATGTCCAACGGCTGCACAAAATTAATCCAAGTTTAAGGAACAATGACTGGAGATAGATACCTCAGGGAGATTTTACATCCTCACGTGAGATTATGGCGAGCAGATGGTGGCGACGGTTTCGTTTTGATGTGAAACCTGATTTTTGGCGTGGCGAGAATTGCCGTGGCGACGCTTCGCCACGCTATATGATGGTATATATACTATATATAGTCCATACATAGTAGTGTGTGAGATGGGGCAACGCGATGCCATGCGCAAGCGATTGTGCGCAATCTCTCTTACCGCACTGAGCTCGCACACCTATAGGTGTGAAAAATGGTCAATAATTATCAAAAACTATCAAAAATGGTCAAAAATTGTCAAAATTTTGAAAAAATGGTTAATAATTGCCAAATATGTTAAAATTTTTGAAAAATTGTCAAAAATTTTGAAAAATGGTCAATAATTGTCAAAAATTGTCAAAAACTGTCGAAATTTTGAAAAATGGTTAATAATTGCCAAATATTTTCAAAAATTGTCAAAAATTTGGAAAAATGGTCAATAATTGTCAAAAATGGTCAATATTTGTAAAAATTTTGAAAAATTTTTGAAAAATGATTAAAATTTTTGAAAAATTGTTAAAAATGGTCAATAATTGTCAAAGACGGTCAATAATTGTCAAAACCAATCAAAAACCGTCTTAAATTGTCAAAAATTGTTGAAATTTTGAAAAATGGTCAAAAATTGTTAAATATGTAAAAAAATGGTCAATGATTGTCAGAGTTTTTGAAAAATTGTCAAAAGTGGTCAAAATTTTGAAAAAATGGTCAATAATTATAAAAAACTGCCAAAAATGGTCAATAATTGTCAAAATTTTTGGAAAATGGTCAAATTTTTTTGAAAAATGTTAAAAAAATTTTGAAAAATTGTCAATAACTGTCAAAAATGCTCAAAAATTGTCAAAAATCGTTAAATATTTTAAAAAATGATCAATAATTGTTGAAATTTTTGAAAAATTGTCAGAAATGGTCAATATTTGTAAAAATTTTGAAAAAATGTTCAATAATTATAAAAAACTGTCAAAAATGGTCAATAATTGTTAAAATTTTTGAAAAATTGTCAAAAATGGTCAATAATTGTCAGAAAATGTCAAAAATTGAAAAAACTGTAAAAAATGGTCAAAAATGGTCATAAATTGTCATAAATTGTCATAAGTTATTAAATATTTTGAAAAATGGTCAAAAATAGTTAATAAATGTTAAAATTTTGAAAAATGGTCAAAAATTGTTAAATACTTAGGAAAATGTACAATAATTGTCAAAATTTTTGAAAAATTGTCAAAAATGGTCAATAATTGTCAGAAAATGTCAAAAATTGAAAAAACTGTAAAAAATGGTCAAAAATGGTAATAAATTGTCATAAATTGTCATAAATTGTCATAAATTGTCATAAATTGTCATAAATTGTCATAAATTGTCATAAATTGTCATAAGTTATTAAATATTTTAAAAAATGGTCAAAAATAGTTAATAAATGTTAAAATTTTGAAAAATGGTCAAAAATTGTTAAATATTTAGGAAAATGTACAATAATTGTCAAAATTTTTGAAAAATTGTCAAAAATGGTCAATAATTATAAAAAACTCTGAAAAATGGTCAATAATTGTTAAAATTTTGAAAAATGGTCAAAAATTTTTTAAAAACTGTCAATAATTGTTGAAAATTGTCAATTATTGTCAGAACCTGTCAAAAATGCTCAAAAGTTGTCAAAAATTGTTGAATATTTTAAAAAATGATCAATAATTGTTGAAATTTTTGAAAAATTGTCAATAATTGTCAGAAATGGTCAATATTTGTAAAAATTTTGAAAAAATGTTCAATAATTATAAAAAACTGTCAAAAATGGTCAATAATTGTTAAAATTTTTGAAAAATTGTCAAAAATGGTCAATAATTGTCAGAACCTGTTAAAAATTGAAAAAACTGTAAAAAATGGTCAAAAATGGTCATAAATTGTCATAAATTGTCATAAGTTATTAAATATTTTAAAAAATGGTCAAAAATAGTTAATAAATGTTAAAATTTTGAAAAATGGTCAAAAATTGTTAAATACTTAGGAAAATGTACAATAATCGTCAAAATTTTTGAAAAATTGTCAAAAATGGTCAATAATTGTCAGAAAATGTCAAAAATTGAAAAAACTGTAAAAAATGGTCAAAATGGTAATAAATTGTCATAAATTGTCATAAATTGTCATAAATTGTCATAAATTGTCATAAATTGTCATAAATTGTCATAAATTGTCATAAATTGTCATAAATTGTCATAAATTGTCATAAATTGTCATAAATTGTCATAAGTTATTAAATATTTTAAAAAATGGTCAAAAATAGTTAATAAAGGTTAAAATTTTGAAAAATGGTCAAAAATTGTTAAATATTTAGGAAAATGTACAATAATTGTCAAAATTTTTGAAAAATTGTCAAAAATGGTCAATAATTATAAAAAACTCTGAAAAATGGTCAATAATTGTTAAAATTTTGAAAAATGGTCAAAAATTTTTTAAAAACTGTCAATAATTGTTGAAAACTGTCAATTATTGTCAGAACCTGTCAAAAATGCTCAAAAGTTGTCAAAAATTGTTGAATATTTTAAAAAATGATCAATAATTGTTGAAATTTTTGAAAAATTGTCAATAATTGTCAGAAATGGTCAATATTTGTAAAAATTTTGAAAAAATGTTCAATAATTATAAAAAACTGTCAAAAATGGTCAATAATTGTTAAAATTTTTGAAAAATTGTCAAAAATGGTCAATAATTGTCAGAACCTGTCAAAAATTGAAAAAACTGTAAAAAATGCTCAAAAATGGTCATAAATTGTCATAAGTTACTAAATATTTAACAAAATGGTCAAAAATAGTCAATAAATGTTAAAATTTTGAAAAATGGTCAAAAATTGTTAAATATTTAGAAAAATGTGCAATAATTGTCAACATTTTTGAAAAATTGTCAAAAATGATCGATAATTGTCAAAAATGGTCAATAATTGTTAATATTTGATAAAATGATCAATAATTGTCAAAATTTTGAAAAAATGGTCAATAAATGTCAAAATTTTGAAAAATGGTCAAAATTTTTGAAAAAAGGTCAATAATTGTCAGAACCTGTCAAAAATGCTCAAAAATTGTCAAAAATTGTTAAATACTTTAAAAAATGATCAATAATTGTTGACATTTTTAAAAATTGTCAATAATTGTCAGAAATGGTCAATATTTGTAAAAATTTTGAAAAAATGTTCAATAATTATAAAAAACTGTCAAAAATGGTCAATAATTGTTAAAATTTTTGAAAAATTGTCAAAAATGGTCAATAATTGTCAGAACCTGTCAAAAATTGAAAAAACTGTAAAAAATGCTCAAAAATGGTCATAAATTGTCATAAGTTACTAAATATTTAACAAAATGTTCAAAAATAGTCAATAAATGTTAAAATTTTGAAAAATGGTCAAAAAATGTTAAATATTTAGAAAAATGTGCAATAATTGTCAACATTTTTGAAAAATTGTCAAAAATGATCGATAATTGTCAAAAATGGTCAATAATTGTTAATATTTGATAAAATGATCAATAATTGTCAAAATTTTGAAAAAATGGTCAATAAATGTCAAAATTTTGAAAAATGGTCAAAATTTTTGAAAAAAGGTCAATAATTGTCAGAACCTGTCAAAAATGGTAAAAAATTGTCAAAAATGGTCAAAAATTGTTAAATATTTTTAAAAATGGCAAAAATAGTCAATAATTATTAAAATTTAAAAAAAATGGTGAATAATTATAAAAAACTGTCAAAAATGGTCAATAATGTTTTGAAAAATTGTCATAGACAAGAATCCAATAGATCATGATTGGTACATGTTTTCCAGGACAGTGGAGGCACCCAGGAGAGTACAGGAGCTGGTTCATGCCGTTCAGGAGGAATGGCGGAATATCGTACAACAGCATATTAGAAATCTGGTTAACACTATGGGTAGGCGTCTCCAAGCCTGCATAGATTCTAGAGGTGGAAACACTCATTATTGAGTATTTAATTTAATTTAATTAATAATTTTTCCAAAAAAGTATCAATTTGTTAATTTTATTTTTTTCCAAATATGTTTAAAACAAGGTTATTAGTGGATAATACAATTTTTACAAAAACCCTTGAAGTTTATTTTTACAGAAAATTAGTCTGCTTGATGAAGAAAAAATTACTTCTGGACATATTGGGTGATGCAAAACTTTTGAATCTATGTGTATCTATATGCATGCACCTCTATGTAGGACATGCTGATCGTTGTATTCATTCGTTCATTGGTAAGGTTATCAAATTGAATATGAAAGTAATTATTATTTCATTTTGTTATCTCGGATCTCGTAATTCCTGTCTTTGTGCATTATGCACTTGGAATTGCAAGATGATAGGAGAGTTTTTTTTACGATTTGCGGTAGGTATGTATTTATAACGTCATGTAATTGCGATATTAGAAATCCGCTTTGTTCGTGAAGTAAATTTTTATTGGCGATAATTTTCAGTTCTACTTAATTTTATCGGTTTCAGGGAATTCTGTAATGAATAAATCAGTCGATTTCATTCGAAATAATACGAACTTCTTTCCGTTTACATAAGACGTTGCAATTAGTGTGTGCATCTACTGCACTATTCTAAAGAATTATAAAAATTCAAAATTCATTTCACGTTTGATTATCACAAAAAGCATACCAAAATATTTAAATTAGTTTATAATACAGCGTTTATTTACCTTTATTGCTTTATTATATTTGTTTATTAAGACACTAAAAACAACTTTTAACTTATTATTTATAAAAATTATACAAATCCAATGCTGGAACTAACTGTTTTAAATTAAGATCTATCTTACGAATACAGTTCCTTGGTTATTAAATATTGACTTTTACTCTCTATAGTGTGTTATTTATTAATATATTGACATTCGATTTTTATTTACTTATTTATTTTACTTCAAACTAAAAAATTATTTTTATCAAATATATACTGAATGTTAAATCGATTAACTAATATTTTCAATATTAAACTATTCAATTAAATAGTTTGTTTTAAGAAAAAATCATACACCGAAATCATCCTCATAAATTAATAAAAATTGTATGGAAATCAGTTTAGTAGTTTTTGAGTTTATCGCGTAACCTTTAAAGTTTAATGATTGTTCTAATAAACTGAGAGTATCAGTTCCACATACTTTTATTCAATTTATTTATGTTTTTAGATAAACGTATGACGGAATGAAACGTCAAAACCAGCAATCATTTTGATTTATGATACTACTATAAAAGTTTACGACCAAAGGTGTTGGCTACTATGAACTCGCACGCTTTGTTATTCCTTTTGTAATGAAAATACATTTATTTATTTCACGGTCATTAACCATTCATATCAATTTAACTAAACCTTTATATACAGTAAGTAATCTAATGTTACCACAAATAACGTGGTCAATCGGTAAACTTCTCCATTAGCACAAAATTTAATAACTGCAAAACATAACATGACAACATGACACTTAGAAAAGGATATTTAACATGCAATACATTAACAATACCTAATTTCTCTAAAAAACTATAATGTTTCACAGAACACAAACTTTTGGTTAAAACGTCAGCCGTAAATACTTTAAATCTATCAAATTCTGAGCAGCTGCATCTCTAACAAAATGATGCCGAACATCAATATGTTTTTACCTTTTATGATGAATCGGATTTACCGACTGTCGTTGAAAGTGTTACACAATTTAAATTACCAAACAACTCATTAAACAAATTCCTAAAATAAATTGCTTCTTTGGAAGCTTCAGCAATTGCGATATACTCAGCTTCTGTGCTGGATAAAGCAATAGTTTTTTGTTTTCTACTTTCCCACGAAATAGCGGAACCAGAAAGTGTAAAACAAAAACCAGTGTAGGACTTGCGATCATTTGTATCGCCAGCCCAATCAGCATCTACAATCCCTTGTAACTCATTGTCATCTTTAACAAATTTCAAACCAAAACTGTTAGTTCAGTTTTAAAATTTTATTACTATTAGCACAATTAAAGCATTCAGGTAACATCATATATTCATCTTCATTAAAAATGCTGTCTTAACATCCAGATGTGAAATATCAAGCCCTAATTTAGCAGATAAAGACATTAACAACCAAAAGTTGAAAAACGAACTACTGGCGAAAGGGTTTCGTGAAAATCAGCACATGGTTTTTGTGTAAAACCTTTTGCCACTAACCTAGCTCTATATCTAACACTGTCTTCACTATCATTTTTCTTTTTAAATACCCACTATAGTTTTATCACTAGGAGCGTTCACTAGTTCCCAGGCATCATTTTCCTCAAAGGAACGAAGTTCATCCTGAATCGCCTGATTCCATCTGGTACTGCTAAGGGATCCTACACTGTCACTGGATCACTGCTTAGGTAGGAACTATCGGAGCAAATGTACGCCACAACTTTCTTGGTTTTGGCGTCCGTGCTGACCCTCTAAGTGTTTCAGGAGTCTGTACTGGATGTTCTGGCTCTAAGTCACTATCACTTTCCCGTGCCTCTCTAGACTGTTCCGTTTCTCTTGATGTGTCACTACGATTTGCAATTACTGGATAGTCTTCTATTGCACTGCCGTTATCTGTGACTCCCACTGAAACTGGAACTTCCACACTTTGGTCCTCCTCTTCTATACAAATGTGTGGTGTATTTTCCATTATAACTATATCTATACTGGCGGTTACTTAATTGGATATATATTGGATATTCTTTCGTAGTCTCGCTGTAACCAACCAAGATATGTCGTTCAGCTTTCTTATCCCACTTCAATCTCTTTTGTTTTGGGATATGCACCATTACCGGACTACCGAAGATTCTTAGATAGCTTACGTCAGGTGCACTCCCTATCCAAATTTCGTAAGGCGTTTTCTGCAAACCTGAAGCAATAGATCTATTTTTCAGGTAAACTGCAGTGTTTACCGCTTCACCCCAAAATTTCTTCTCTAAATTTGCATCAAAAAGTACGCTTTCTGACATACCATTCTGTTCCGAGGTATAAGGATTGGTCAACTGATGCAAAATTCCTTTGGCATTCAAAAAAAAGGTGAGCGGTCGTCTGACCGCCGACAGAAGCTTGCTTCTTATGCACAATAGAATGACCATTTTTCGTAAATTTTTGACCATTTTTCAAAAATTTTGACAATCTTTGACCATTTTTTCAAAATTTTTTACAATTATTGACCATTTTTTCAAAATTTTTGACAATTTTTTCAAATTTTAACAATGATTGACCATTTTTGACAATTATTGACCATTTTTGATAATTATTGACCAATTTTGACAGTTTTGACAATTATTGATCATTTTTGACAATTTTTTAAAAATTTTGACCATTTTAGACCATTTTTCCAAATTTTAACAATTATTTACCATTTTTGACAATTTTTGAGCATTTTTGACGGATTTTGACAATTATTGACCATTTTTGACCATTTTTCAAAAATTTTAACCATTTTTCAAAAATTTAAACCATTTTTCAAAAATTTTGACAATTATTAACAATTATTGACCATTTTTGACAGTTTTTCATAATTATTGACCATTTCTGACAGTTTCTGACAATTATTGATCATTTTTTACAACTTTAAAAAATTTTGACAATTATTGTAAATTTTTCAAAATATTTAACCAAAAATTGTTTCGAAATTTCAACAATTATTGACTATTTTTGACCATTTTTTAAAATGTTTAACAATATTTAACTATTTTTATAGTTTTTGACAATTTTTGACAGATTCTGACAATTATTGACCATTTTTGACAATTTTTCAAAATTTTTGACCATTTTTCAAAAATCTTGACAATTTTTAACAATTATTGACCATTTTTGACAGTCTTTTATAATTATTGACCATTTTTTCAAAATTTTGACAATTTTTGACCTTTATTGACCATTTTTCCAAAATTTTGACAGTTTTTGACAATTTTTGACCATATTTCAAAATTTTGACAATTTTTCAAAAATTTCAACATATTTCGTTATTCCGCTGTGCTAACGTTTTCGATTCTTCGATGCAAACCCACACCATACCTAACTGGTTATAAAGATTCAATTAAATTTTTAATTAACTTAAATGGCTTAGATTATTTTCTGATATGAGATGGTATCACTATTTGTGTTTGTATCGTTTTTTTTAATGGGAAACACGCGCACATTACAAATCACGATGTTTCAATAAAAAATATACACACAATTTTATATTATTCTTATCAAACGGTAGTTTAACGTTTAACAAGAACATTCTCTAATTATCAGTTAATACGATTAAAGGAATTATATTATTAAATTATTTACATTATAATGCGTAACGTTATAATATAGTAATTGACTTGGTATGTGGACAGTTCAACCTTGTATTAGTATTTTTTTATTGAGAAAAAGCAAACTGGAAAAAACGTCACTATGTGGGATAAAAATAAATTTATTGTTGATCTATTTGTTCCCCCACGTTTGAATGGAAAGGTACCAACTTTCTTTGTTCCCTTTCATAGATGCAACTCATAACATCTTCCTCATAATCTACAGTGGTTGATTTAAAGAGGCAGATATTCAAACTCTCTTCTTTTATCCATGTACTGACCACATTAAAGGCATTCTCTCTCTGTGACCGTGGTAGGAATTTTCCTTTGACCATAATGACTATATCTCCAAGTATCACTTCTTCCTTGAATGATTAACAGGTCCTCCACCACTAGGTTCCATAGAGTTGGGGTCAACACACCGCCTAGCTCCAGCTCCAGCTCCTGGTGACTTTGACTGCCAATGTTTTTCCCTTTAAAGAGGAATAATTAGCCTTTCTCGAACTATGCAGTCTATCAACCTACAACGAGTCTCATCCATGCCTTTTAGAATTGAGATTGAGTCTAAAAATTTGTTGTTAATAGCTTTCTCGTTATCCCAGCAAGACCTCTTTGTTTCTCTAAATATATTCAATTATAGTTAATTAAATATATGTGCCCTAATATGATCATCTAGAATATCAAACTCCAAAGGGCGTCGAGAAATCAAGAATTAAGACCGTTTAGACAATAAACGAAATGCTAATGAAGCAATTAACAATATAAATGAAAAGGTTAATCCCGAAACTCCGCCTTTGGCCTATTAATTATTTATTTACGGCAAGGCCATATTAATTCGAACAGAATTCCAACGTAAGTAAAAGAAATAACAAAAAAACCAAAAAATGTAAGCAATTAATTAATTTGTATTTATGAACGAAGCAACTTATTTTAACATATTTATTGGCTAATTTCAATAGTCTAGTTATTCTGACCATAATTAACAACAATTAGTATCAAAGATATATGGATTCGATCTCGCATTCATCCGAATAACAGGTATTAAAAGAAAACTAATGATCGTCCACACCACGATCAAAATAATCTTCATTAAGTATCTGCATTTAACTTTTTTTTATGCAGATGGGATTTATTCTTCTTTAATATGGTTTCGACAAGAAGTCGATTAATTTCAGTTGTCAGTTGTCAGTTGTCTCGTATTTAACGTAGGATTTATATGAACATGTTCCATGGCAACAATAGATTCATTCACCACAGATTGTTAACAAGTTGTTTATGTATGAGGATTTAATATGCCATTAAAATTAAAAAGTTCATTATCGCCAATACAGAATAGATACATTGACAAGTTGCAATACAAAGAAACTGGTCTGCAGGAGATGATGATAATTTTAATAACAAAATAAAAGAAAACATTTGCAGATGACAGCGCCTGGCGTTAGAATCTAGCTCTGCATTGTACATTGAGATGAGGAATCGAATGCACGTTCTCGCAGGTTTCCAATTTTCCGGGAAATTATGGAAAGCGCGGAGAACCGTCCCAACTCTATGTTTTTCACAATTATTTACGTAACGGTCAGTTGTATTGAAAAAAGTTTCGATTAAAAGTTGTAGAGCGACCAAGTGCTTGTAACAAATCGAGTTCTTAATGCTTTCAATCGCAAAAATCGATCTTGATTGTTAGTTGTGACCCTATTCCGTCCTTGTCCGGGTCCTCTTTCGTTACTACCAGTCTCCCTAAATCGTTCTATAGCCCTTGAAATTGGAGGTGTGCCACATGTTGTTGTTGGTTCATTATTTGTTGGTTGCCATCCAGTAAGGAAAATTTTGAGTATTGGACCCTTTTTGGAAAAGGTATGTCTCATAGATTTGTAGTATATTGTAGTGAGAACAGTTGGTGGTAAAATACTACCTGTTGATTTCAACTTTTTGATTAAGATATGGTAGATTGTGTCACTCCTAGACGTTGTGCCACTTCAACTTGTGACAAGCCTTCTCCCACCCTATTCCGTCCTTGTCCGGGTCTTCTTTCGTTACTACCAGTCTCCTTAAATCGTGCTATAACTTGTGAAAAGCCTTCTCCCGCCCTATTCCGTCCTTGTCCGGGTCTTCTTTCGTTACTACCAGTCTCCCTAAATCGTGCTATAGCCCTTGGAATTGGAGGTGTGCCACATGTTGTTGTTGGTTCATTATTTGTTGGTTGCCATCCAGTGAGGAAAATTTTGAGTATTGGACCCTTTTTGGAAAAGGTATGTCTCATAGATTTGTAGTATATTGTAGTGAGAACAGTTGGTGGTAAAATACTACCTGTTGATTTCAAATTTTTGATTAAGATATGGTAGATTGTGTCACTCCTAGACGTTGTGCCACTTCAACTTGTGCTTCCTTTCCCTAAGTGGAGGACGTAGAAATATGCAATAAGGAGAATATAATAGGAATTTAAAAAAAATATTCTACGTCTAGACGAGATTCAACCGTCACATTTTACTACAATTTTGAAGAACTAAATGTAAAATAGTTTTTTTTACATAATTTTAAATATATTTTTTCTACAGTCGCGCGTAGAATGACTAATTACTATATTCAAATGAAATCGTAAAGTCGACAAATGCCGAGGATTGTTACTTTACGCTCTAGCGCAAAAAAGGAATCTTTTTCGCTCGCTTATTTATTCAAATATTCTGATTCGAAATCTGACAAGTCTGAACAAGTCAGTAGTAGCAATGTGAGATTAATGGAAAAGAATCGATTACATTAAAATCGATTTTTCTTTATTCAAAATTAATTGATTTGTGAAAAATCGTTTTTAATACAAAATAAATCGATTTCTGCGAAAAAATCGAATTTTTTTGTATTATTTTAAAAAGTACATGCTTTTCATATTCCGATAATAAACCTAAGAGATTCATTCATTAACATTTTATCAAATTAAAAATCAAATAAAATTTTATGAAAATTGTCAAAAATTTTGAAATATGGTCAAAAATGGTCAATAATTGTCAAAAACTGTTAAAAATGGACAATTTTTTTCAAAAACTGTCAAATATGGTCAATAATTGTCAATAATTGTCAATAATTGTTAATAATTGTTAATAATTGTCAATAAATGTCAATAATTGTCAATAATTGTCATTAATTTTCAATAATTGTTAAAATTTTGAAAAATGGTCGATAATTTTCAAATATTTCTAAAAAAATTTGAAAAATGGTCAAAAGTTTTAAAAAATTGTCAAAAATGGTCAATAATTGTCAAAAATGATCGATAATTGTCAAAAACTTTGAAATTTTTTTGAAAAATGGTCAATTGTCAAATTTTTTTTTAATTTGAAAAATGGTCAAAAATTGTCAAAAATGCTCAAAAATGGTCAAAATTTTTGAAAAATTGTCAATAATTGTCAAATACTATCAAAAATGGCCAATAATTGTCAAAAACTATCAAAAATGGACAAAAATTGTCAAAAACTGTCAAAAATGGACAATTATTGTTAAAAATGGTGAAAATTTTGAAAAATAGTTGATAATTGTCAAAAATTGTTAGTTGTTGGTAAGTTAAATATTGATGGTAAGCCATTGAGTGAAAAGCCTGATACTTTCGAAGATATTAGAAACATTTTCAAAAGTAAAAATTCGTTTGTCATACATTAAAAATTAATTTTAAACAAAGTGAACGTCCTGTATGAAATTTCTTATTCAGCTCGAGTACTAAAACAATTAATAATTATCGTTACGGATACAACATACTTTTCTTTGTCGATACTCATATTTTTTCAGCGTGATCAAGGACCACTGGTTAATGGAATTAAAGATATACAGGTTTTATTTTTATAGAAGAATTTACAATAGAGATAAGGATTTGCTATAATTAGGTAGAAAATTTAATTCAACGGAATTGTAAAAATCGGTTTACGACACTGCCATAGTAAATTTTATTGAATAATTAATGTTTTTATAGTCTTCACGTAGCTATAAAAATTTGTTGAGATTAAGTGGATAAAAACATTATTGGATATATTTTAGGTGGTATAAAGATCATTATGGTCCAGATACGGTAACTGAAGGAATTTGTATTTTATCACTTTTCCACCGAGCAGTATCTTCGTTGTGAGAGAAAGACCTAGAAGTGGACCTGTATATACCAGTAGAGAAACTGTGAGTACTTGTCGGATCATACAACAGCGTCTTTTGAATGCTTCTGGCGCTTCGGTTTCAACATTTACGTTCACGACAACTTTTGAGAAGAGTTAACATAAATTCATATGCAAGCTCGATTGGCATGAAATAATGAACATGTAAATTGGACTGCTGGATGGAGGTCTGCATTGTTCACAGATGAGTCGAGTTCGTGGTATGGACTCAGAAATCGAAAAGCAGTGCAGGAAGTTCATAAGTTCACAGATGGTACAGTTGATGTTTAGAAAGGCATTTGTTTTAATGGGCATACAAAATTGTTAGTGCTTGATGGGAACATGACTGCGTAAATTTACGTACAGCAAATTATTAACAATATTATACGTTTGTTTCATGTTGCTATTGGACCAACTTTCCTCTTTTTTGACGATAATGCTCGACCGCATCGTGCAAGAGTAGTTTGGCTGTTCCCCCCGACCTCAATCCCATCGAGCATGCTTGAGACCAGTTTGAATTCCCTTGAACCACCCTCAAAAACACTCCAAGAACTTGGACATTTTTTACCCCAACTTTGGAGATAAATCGATCAAGGCTTCTTCAACGATCTTATTGAGAGTATAATGAAGCGTTGTAATTGATATTAGAAAACATATTGTTTATTAACGTTCTATGTACTCGAAATATTTATGCTCGAAAAACAAAAGAAATATATTTTTTGTTGTGTATAAACCAGCCTGTCGGTTCGTTACCATTGTAATTTATATCTGCTGTGCAATTAAAAATTAATAAATTACATAGCAGCTTGTGCCATTAATCATCCTGCAACATGAGACATGCCATGATTTAACTAGTACTGAATTAACTCAAAGTACATACGAAGTCTTATTTTTGTATTTGCTTTTACGTTTAATGATTGTTATTTATTACATTTTAGTTATCGAAAAGGATGTATTGTATTTTTAAGACTGTGACCCATACAATTTTATTATATTTTTTGCATTGTTTCAACTGCTGGAATACTGAATTATGTTCGTAGTTTGCTGTTAAATTAGTTAAAAAGCTAATTTAGAACACTGAGCTCAGCTTAGATAGATAGATCCGCTAGCATGGTAGCGTGGTCTTCTCATTTATCTTCAATTATATTGGTTGTACTTTGCTCAAGCATTATTCTACTCTATAATAAATAGATCAGTCTTTTAATCTATTCAGCTGCACCTTTTCAGATAGATCTAGTCCTTTAGATATGAAGGTCTTTTAACATTACGCCCTGGCCGTTTATTTTTAGCTTCAGCACTTTCAATTTCATTGGCATCATTATTAGCATTTTCTTTTATAACTTCAGTTTCTGCAGAACTTTTATCCCAATTATCTAACTGTACAGATGATGGTGAGTGAGTGACCACATTAGATTTATGATTACATTGGGTAACAATTTCATGGGAGGAAGCAAATTTGTAATGTTTTGCTGGTACTAAAAACCATCTATTTCTTCGAAACCTGCCCCTGTATGTTTTTAGACCGGTCACCCATACACTATCATCAACCTTTAAATCGGGAAGCTCTCTGGTGCGATGACGCCTATTATAATTTTGTTTCATGTTATCCCTATACTTTCCTTCCCTTTGGAAAACTGGACTTGTTTCAATGGTTTGATTGAGCAGTCCAGGCAAAATTGGAAGAGAGGAACGAACCTTTCTGTTGAATAATAATTCTGCTGGAGTGAAACCATTTTCTAAAGGGGTGGTACGGTATGCTAATAGAGATAAAAATAAATCATCGCCTTTTTAAATCAGATTCTTAGCAGTTTCGACTGCTGCTTCAATACAGCCATTCGACTGAGGCTACTTAGGACTGCTTGTTATATGATTAAAATCAAAATTTTTGTCAAATTTTTTGAAATCGGGTTGGAACTGTGGTCCATTATCTGATCTTACTATTTCCGGTAAACCATACCTAGAAAACATCTCTTTCAGTTTGGTGATGATCACATTTTCAAAGTTTAAAAATTTCGAAGAATCGAGGGAAATAATCAGTTACAATGAGGTACCAAGTTCCATCGCATTTAAATAAATTAAATGCAATTTTTTGCCATGCGCGATCCGGAAATTCATCTTTAAAGAACGGTTTTTTTACATTGACCTTTTACTGGATGCAGCGTGGACAATTGCGAACTAAATTTTCTATTTTAGTGGATAATCCTGGCCACCGAACAGAGGCCTTAGCTCTAGCTCCACATATTACTATGCCTTGGAGACCTTGATGAATAAAACCTTAAGTTATTGATTGGAGAGAATAAGGAATAATTAAGCGTGAACCGTGCAATAAATAACCATCACACTCTGAAATGTCATGCCTATACTGGAAATAAATAGAAACTTCTGGATCCATTTTATTTTTGTAGTTACAGAATCTTTATTTTGTTCGGATTTGATCTCTTCTAAGAAATAAGGTCTTATTTCAAAGTTTGTAGTTATTAAATTAACAATGGTGTCGGATTCTATTGGCTCGCCGCTTTGTTGGACACGACTATTAAATTTCAAAAAAAAGGTATAGAATGACCATTTTTCGAAAATTTTGATTATTTTTGACAAACATTGACCATTTTTTCAAAATTTTTGACAATTTCTCAACAATTTTTTCAAATTTTAACAATTATTGATCATTTTTGACTTATTTTCAAAAATGTTGACCATTTTTGAGCATTTTTGACAGGTTCAGAGAATTATGGCCCATTTTTGACAATTTTTAACAATTATTAACCATTTTGACAGTTTTTTATAATTAATGACCCTTTTTTCAAAATTTTGGCAATTTTGACAATTTTTTCAAATTTTAACAATTATTGACCAATTTTGACAGTTTTGACAGTTATTGATCATTTTTGACAATGGTTCAAAAATTTTGACCATTTTAGACCATTTTTTCAAATTTTAACAATTATTGACCATTTTTGACAATTTTTGAGCATTTTTTACAGGTTCTGACAATTATTGACAATTTTTGAGCATTTTTGACAGGTTCTGACAATTATTGACAATTTTTAACAATTATTGACCATTTTTGACAGTTTTTTTATAATTATTGACCCTTTTTTCAAAATTTTGACAGTTTTTGACCATTTTTTCAAATTTTAACAATTATTGACCATTTTTGACAATTTTTGAGCATTTTTTACAGGTTCTGACAATTATTGACAATTTTTGAGCATTTTTGACAGGTTCTGACAATTATTGACAATTTTTAACAATTATTGACCATTTTTGACAGTTTTTTTATAATTATTGACCCTTTTTTCAAAATTTTGACAGTTTTTGACCATTTTTTCAAATTTTAACAGTTATTGACCATTTTTGACAATTTTTTAGCATTTTTGAAAGGTTCTGACAATTATTGACAATTTTTCAAAAATTTTAAACATTTTGCAAAAATGTTGATAATTTTTAACAATTATTGACCATTTTTGACAGTTTTTATAATTATTGACCATTTTTTCAAAATTTTGACAATTTTCGACCATTTTTCAAAATTTTAACAATCATTGACCATTTTTGAGAGTTTCTGACAATTATTGACAATTTTTCAAAAATGTTGACCATTTTTGACAGCTTTTTATAATTATTGACCATTTTTTCAAAATTTTAACAATTTTTGACCATTTTTCAAAATTTTAACAATTATTGACCATTTTTGACAGTTTTTCAAAATGATGACAATTATTGATCATTTTTGACAACTTTCAAAAATTTTGACAATTATTGACTATTTTTGAACATTTTTTAAAATATTTAACAATTATTGACAGTTTTTGACAATTTTTGACAGATTCTGACAATTATTGACCATTTTTCAAAAATGTTCACAATTTTCAACAATTATTGACCATGTTTGACAGTCTTATAATTATTGACTATTTTTTCAAAATTTTGTAAATTTTTGACAATTTTCCAAAATTTTAACGCAGCGTTGGTTATTTAGTATCGCGCGTTATTTCCATGCGTCTCTCTCTTTCTCTCTCTCTCTTTCTAATGAGTCATCGCGTGACGAACGCTTTTTCGTAACATTACACGTTTCACGAGTTCACTAGCCTTCCCAAAAGTCCTATGTCGTGCATTAAGAAGCAAGCTTCAATAAGATTTTTCCTGGGTATAAAATGGTTTTCGAAGGCTTGGACTATGTCTTTGTAAGTTTCAGAAACCGGCACAAACTATAGCATCACTTCTTCGGCATCCTCGCCAAGAATATACAATAAAATATATATTTTCTCGCCATCTGATTTCAAATTTTGTCCTGAGACTGACATGAATTGTTCGAAGCGTTTTCGCCACTGGGACCACGCTTGAGGCATAAAAAAAATCGTATTTCTGAGGTGGAGACACTGGAACAGAAATTGCCTGGATCACGACCGTCTTGGTTGTCGACATATCTTCTCCCATCGTACACTTATGAATAGCCAGTTAAAAATTTACCGGAATGGATCCGGGGTTTAGAAACACAAGTCTTTCACTTTTTATTTTTATACTCACATACATATATCGTTAACAAAAATAATGTAACATATTCCAAAAACCCCTGTCATCCTGACAAAACAAAGCAGACTAGTTTACAAGCACTGCTCTAGCCCAGTAAATAACTTATACTGCGGAGCCAATAAACCACCTTTCTTCATCAGACGACCATCACTTTTCAAATCATACGCAGCCTCAGTATCGTCAAATCCTAATTCCAAGAAAGGCGGCAATAGTCATTATACCTTCCAGACTCTTCCAGTAAAGAACAAATGATCATGAGACACTAAACTCACTCTTCCCTTTAGACAAGTTGGTTTTTACAGTTAGACATGCACCAATAGATTACCAACAACATCACCTATTCCACCAACGAATGCAGCTGAAGCCAAACCTTAATCATCGAAAGGGGGTCAAAAGATCCTTATACTCTTAGATAGTCAGGCAGCACTGAAATGTTTAGTATGTCCCCAGATCAGATCTAGACTGATTTGGGACTGCATTCGCTGGTCCTAAACCAGTATTTGGAGTATCAAAAACTGCTGCACCTGGTTGTACATCTCGGTGGATTCAAACTGATAAGGGCTACTGGTATTTTCAAATGAAAGGTCCAACCAAACCTGAAGGCTGAGGTGTCAAGGTCTGGAAGCCTCTGACTGGAGGTGCCGAACCAATCAATCAATCAATCAAACCTTAAAGAAATGCTTATAAGCCAGATAGAAAACGTAATCAAGTCCATCAAAGCAGCCAACCTTTATATAGTAGAATATAATTATAATGTTTATTTATCTGTAAAATCTGTTTGTTTTTTGTCGATGACCATAAAAATCAAGGCACAGAAATGTGAATAAAAAAACATTATTTCCTACACAAAATAAATCAAAAAATAATTATATGGGAAGAAGAATTGATAAGAAACTATTTTATAAAAAAATTTAATTGTTTAGTTAGGATAAAAAGTAACATTTTTCCATTAAGAGCGCCAATGGCTAATCTAAAATTGTAGTCGACATTGAACGGCCTTGCTCATAACATCACCACAAACTCATCAAATTAACATCGTTCAGTACAAAGAAATAAATTCTATAGAATCAACCGTTCGCGTCAAAATAACCATACAAAAAATAATGACGGAAAGGAGTGAACAAATTCGGGATTAAAGCAATTCACCTTCAAGTTTTTTACTATCATCGTTATTAACTTTGTTTATGTTCGGTTTATTTGAGTGTATAATTTGAAGATTTTTTGCTATCGTGCAGCTAAAGAATGTTGATGGCTTAAATTATCGAAATTAAATTGAAAGTATTTTAGATACCTGCTCATTAAATGTTAATAAAGATATAAACTGTACTTTTTCTAGGCAGTTTTTACTAAACTGAATCGGCACAGACTGGCTAAGCACGGTCAGCACGGCCAGCAACCACCACTACCAACGTCATTTTCAGAGGAAGAAGTTCCTGTTTTAGCTGCAGCTGAAGTGGAAGATGAGGAGAAAACCAGAAGGAGATACTGGTACTCCAGGATATTAATAAAAAACGATATATTTATTGCGAGTTTCATGGTTTATCACCAGATTTGTTGGCTGACGATCAAAAATGTGTCTAGTACTTTAGAATGTCGAGTGCCAAGTTACGAGCTTCAAATTATCAGATTCTGTCAAGTCTGTGTGCGATAGTCTGGCAAATATAAGGTTCTTTGCACTAGGAGACGAAAAGCCACTGACCAGGAACTATATGAAAGAGAGTTGGGAAACTAAATCAAGAGGATCACATTAGATCTGAAAAGCTCACCTCATAACATCTAATCTTACTAATCTCTCTCCATCCAAGCAACGGAGTGTTTCAATACGTACATACATACAAACAATATGCCAGCGTAGGGAGGCATATTTATTTCATCCAATAGATGCAAAGAAACATGGTGAGCATACTTCTATCGCGCATCTATCGTTGATTGGGTCGCTCTGTTTGTTCGATGGATATACTTTATAATTGTAGTAGGACAGTAGGAAACTAGGGATGTGAGATTAATGGAAAAGAATCGATTTTTCTTTATTCAAAATTAATCTATTTGTCAAAAATCGATTTTAATAAAAAAAGAATCGATTTCCGCGAAAATTCGATTTTTTTGGTATTATTTTAAAAAGTACATGCTTTTCATATACCGATATTAAACCTAAGAGATTCATTCATTAACAATTTATTAGATAAAAAATCAAATAAATAAGTCAAAATTGGTCAATTATTGCCAATTATTGTCAAAAACTGTTAAAAATTGTCAATTATTGTCAAAAACTGACAAAAATGGACAATAATAATTGTTATAATTTTTTAAAATTTTGAAAAATGGTCGATAGTCAAAAATTTTCAAAAATGGTCAATAATTTTTAAAAACTATCAAAAACTGTCAAAAATGGACAATTACTATCAAAATTGGTCAATAATTGTCAAAAATTGTTAAAATTTTGAAAAATGGTCAAAAATTCGGAAAAATGATCCATTATTGTCAATAATTATCAAAAAGGGTCAATAATTGTCAAAAAATATCAAAAATGGTCAAAAATTGTCAAAAATTGTCAAAAATTGTCAAAAATTGTCAAAAATTGTCAAAAATTGTCAAAAATTGTCAAAAATTGTCAAAAATTGTCAAAAATTGACAATTATTGTCAAGATTGGTCAATAATTGTTAAAATTTTGAAAAATGGTCAATAATTGTCAAAAACTATCAAAAATGGTCAAATTTTTTGAAAAATTGATAAAATTTTTGAAAAATTGTCAAAAATCGCCAATAATTGTCAGAAACTATCAAAAATTGTCAAAAAAGGACAATTATTGTTAAAAATTGTCAAAATTTTGAAAATTAGTTGATAATTGTCAAAAATTGTTATAGTTTTTGAAAAATTGTCAAAAGTTTTGAAATATGGTCAATAATTGTCAAAAATGGTCAAAAATTTGGAAAAATGGTCCATAATTGTCAATAATTATCAAAAATGGTCAATAATTGTCAAAAAATATCAAAATTGGTCAAAAATTATCAAAAATTGTCAAAAATTGCCAAAAATTGACAATTATTGTCAAAATTGGTCAATAATTGTTAAAATTTTGAAAAATGGTCAATAATTGTCAAAAACTATCAAAAATGGTCAAAATTTTTGAAAAATTGATGAAATTTTTGAAAATTTGTCGAACTTTTTGAAAAATTGTCTAAAATCGCCAATAATTGTCAGAGACTATCAAAAATTGTCAAAAAAGGACAATTATTGTTAAAAATTGTCAAAATTTTGAAAAATAGTTGATAATTGTCAAAAATTGCTAAAGTTTTTGAAAAATTGTCAAAAGTTTTGAAATATGGTCAATAATTGTCAAAAATGGTCAAAAATTTGGAAAAATGGTTTATAATTATCAATAATTATCAAAAATGGTCAAAACTATCAAAAATGGTTAAAAATTGTCAATTATTGTTAAAAATGGACAATTATTGTCAAAAACTGTCAAAAATGGTTAAAAATTGTAATCATTTTGAAAAATGGTCAAAAATTAACAAAAATTTGGAAAAATGGTCACTAATTTTGAAAAACAGTCAAAATGGTCAATAATTGTTAAAATTTTGAAAAATGGTCAATAATTGTTAAAAGTTGTCAAAACTTTGAAAAATAGTCAATAAATAATACGATAAATACGATAAATTGGGGTCAGATCACTATTGTGCACATTCACGGTAAGCACCTGATGGTGGAATTCTTATTTTATAAACAACAACATTGCGTACATTATGACCTTTTTACGATTTTTGTGAATTTTTTATAACAAATTATTTGTTTTTCCATTTATGTCATCATATATTTTATTTTATTGGAAGATATTTGCATTTTTATTAATAAAAGCAATCAATAATACATAATAAATAACCGTATAGATGATACCGCACACACATACAGTTGTTTTCTCACTAAACAGGATCATATTAATGCATAAAGTGCTTGAAGACACACCTATTGTTGCCAATAATCGGCAACTTGTCGCTTAATTGCCCATATTAATATTTTTTATGATACGGGGGACACCTACCAGTTTTATTATCGTTCATTTTTAACTAAAGGTTTAATCGATTTAAACTCCGGGATCCGTCGTCGAGAATTGTAACAACGATTATTGTCTTTACGATGACTGATTTATGTCGATTTATACTGTTCAATTGAAAATTAAGTTACAACTGTTTGAGTAATGGAATTTCCTTAGTTTACTGATGTATGATAAATTGATACATATTCCACTCGAATATTTAAGCAGCTGAAGCAAATTATAAACAGTCTGGAACAATTAGAATGGAGTTATGGTTTCTGATGCTAGAATACCCAAGGGTTTCCATTATCCTTCATAGAGATTCCCAAAAATCGTACTGGAGTACCGGAAGGGTAAAATTTTCTTTTAAAATAAAATCATAAAAGAAGCAAGCACATGATCTTATAGTAAGGATCAGAATCTCATTCAAAGGTTTTCTTGCATTATTTATCAATTTAAATTAACATTATTTTTTACTTCTAAAGCCACCATAAAAGTTTCTAGTTAATTTATTTATTAATGCATTAGGTTTGTTTTAAATACGATTAGGTAAGTTCCTGCTTCGTACCTTCCATTTTAGTAAAATCGCATACGTATAAATTAAGAGGAGTGTCTTTTCTTTCCCAGTTTTTTCACGCCAAAAAACTACAAAATCATAACTGCTCCGCCTCTGATATAATTCCATGTAGAACTAGAGCAGACTTGACGACCTTGTCGACGAAACAGCACCAGCCCGAGCAAGTAGTACTGCTTCCGGAGTAGTACCGTGGTAACGCAGACTTACGGCAGTAGCGGGGGAGTACCATGCCCATGACATGTGGTAATGTCGTGTTCGACATTGTTTAATGGATAGTAATTGGCACTAGTCGTGAACTGACGTCCCGATTTGAAATATCGCGATGTGTGATCTACTATAAAGTTAAATTATTATTAAATCACGTCAGACCCTTGAAAAATATAATACAATTGTTAAGTTATGTTATGTTACATTGTTTAATTTTATCTTTATTATTAAACAATAGTTACCTCTGCAGCATAAAAAAATTAAAAACAGGTACAGAATTGTCTCGAAAGTAGAAAATCCATAATAATACGGCTGGTTTGTATGCGTCATCGCATCTAGAAACTTTTTGAAAAATTTGGAGTTTTGCTTGCAAAAATTACAAAAGTTATAAACAATTTAGTAAAAAAAGGGGGTTTTGTTTTTTGCGAATATCTCAAAAAGTATTCAAAATTTGAAAAAAGATCCAAAAAGAGGAAGAAATTTCCTAAAAAAAGTCCTACCTCAAAACCCCCTTTTTTTACTAAATTGTTTATAATTTTTGCAGGCAAAACTCCAAATTTTTCAAAAAGTTTCTAGATGCGATGACGAATCGAATGACACCTCGATCATAATTTTCCGAGGCGGGTTAAAAATTTTGACCTAAAAAGCACATGTTGACTAGACTAATAAAATATTTTTTTAACTGGGAAATAATGATCTCTCTGGTCTGGTGGTATCACTATCTTCTTTGTTTCCAGATTGACATCATTAAAATACTTGAAAACACAATATGAAAACTGAAATGAAATGATTTACTTCTTCATAAGTACGTTTTTTATACGCCATTCTTAATTTACTGCTTACAAAAACAATTTAAACACTGTAGATGCCTTATACAAACACAAACTCACTTTGCTAAAAAGACTTTGACACCTTAAGGTTGTTTTTGACAGTTTTTGATATACTGTTTTGTTTCACATTAACCAACAATAGTACAAAATACAAGTAAATTAATAGAACTGCAATTTTACAGGATATTTTCTTCGTGGTGTTGTACTTATTCGCTATTTTTAGAAAGATGAAGAAATAAGCTTTTCTGTGATACATCACTCGTCCTACGTTGCCATTTAAAAAAATTCAAGATGGCGGCGGTACATTGAGTTCTGACGTCACATAACTTTGACAGTTCCTCTGAAAAACGAAGAATACAATACCGTTCATAACCCTAAAATTTGATAATTATATGTTTATTATTTTCAAAGAAAATGACTTGGTGCCAGACTTTCTCACTACCCTGTATATATTGGCTTAACACCATCGAGGAGGTAGCGCCGCTTCAAAAAGCTTTCTAAATCATTTTTTCGGGGTGGGTCTATCCCCTTTTCTTCCTTTTCTCCCTTATATTTTTTCAGCAATCTGCCGCCATTTCTTCCTAACCTTTGTTTTTTCCTTCCACTGCCTTATTCCTATGCTATTGAGGTCGCTTATAACCTCCTGTAACCACATTGTTTTGGGTATTCCTCTCTTTCGTTTATCGTAAGGTTTCCATTCAATCATTGCATATATTGTTGACTTTGTACCTGCTCTCCATATGTGCCCCAGCCATTTTATTCTCCGTTCCTTAATTCTCTGTACTATATCTTTTCCTATTTCAAGTGCTAATTCTATGTTTGTTCGTTTTTTATAATCATCTCCTACTTTTTTCGATCCTAATATCTTACGCTTTTGTATTATCAAATCTTCCTGATGTTTTTTGGTCATTGTTGAAGTTTCTAATCCATACATTAATACAGGTCTTATAATTGTTTTGTACATCCTTATTTTCGTCTTCTTACTTATTAGTTTACTTCTTAACAGTTTTTTATTGGTATGGAATGCTCTATTCTTTTTTTTTATTTCGGTTTCATTGTCTCCGTCATTAGATATTGTTATTCCCAAGTATTTGATTTTATCTACCTCTTGAAACGAATAGTCTCCATTCCTGATCCCTGTACTCACACTTCTTTTTGAATCTCAATAGCTTGGTTTTATCCGCATTTATTTTAAGACCTTCTTTTCTTCCACTATTTCTTGAAGCATTTCTTCCATAATTTTTTCATTTTTTGTTACCAGTGCAACATCATCAGCGTTTGCTATTCGTTGACCTCCCTTTGTTCTCAAGTTTCCTTTACTTCACTTTACTGAATAGCTCGACTGCTCTGTTATATTCAAATTTTCTTGTTGTTCTTTTCTGGGTTTTTATCTCCGCTTCTGTTTTTGACAGTGTCATTTTTATCAATCTTTTAGCTTCTCGCATACCTCCAGTTCTTTTAATGCCTTTATTAATTGATTTCTCCGTATTGAATCAAATGCTTGTGCAGAAAGTCTGTAAATAGCATTTCAAAATCATTATTGTATTGGTTGGCCTTTTCTATCATCTGTTTCAGTGTATGTATAGCATATGTCCTTTCATAAACCCACATTGGTATCCCACCTGTCTCTTGTAATATCTTTTGTATAATTGTTGATGTTATCTTATAAACTGTGTTAAGTGAAGTAATTCCTCTGTAATTTGATCACCCTTTTTATGTATTGTTATTATTTGACCCATATTCCATTCCTCTGGCATTTCTTCTACTTCCCATATTTTACTTATTATTTGATATATTTTTTGTATCAGCTCGACTCCTCCATATTTTATAAGTTCTATATTAATTCCATCACTAACTGGTGCCTTTCCATTTTTACATTTTACAGCGCCCAGTATCTAGCAATAATATTATCACAACAGCGGACTTAACATGAATTTCTCACACTTTCTAGTTTAGATTTGATGAAGCCTATTCCACTGCGACCTTTTCAGATCTATTGTGGTCCTCAGAATCTAGATTACATTTTCCAGCCCAAGACCTCTACACCAATCAACATCCAAATGAAAAAATTCAAATTTGTATAGCAAGAACACTGGGTCTTCAATACAATATCCAGTCTTTACTGTATCCAGTTCGATGAGGAAAAACTCATTAGTCAAGAGAAGATTTAGAATTGGATGTTTTCAGAGCTTGTTTTAAATGTAAGTGTAACATTATTGTCGAAAACATTATCACTTGTACTCAACTATAAGACTTCATCCTAAACCAAACTACAGATTATGTATTGTACCTAGTTATGGTAAAGGATACAGCTATATTGTCTAAGTATCTGAAGCAGTAAAGTTGAAGAGTATAATAAAAGTATGACTGTAGAGCAATCAATAAAAACCTATGCAATTATGTAATCGCAAAAAAAGATAATGAAAACTAAGACGATGAGAACAAAAACATTTTGCTGGCAAGGTCATGTACAGTGGGTGTGTTTAGGTTTGCAAATTTACAAATTTACCGTTTAATCGAGAAAAACTAGTTTATGATATTTGATAAATTCACATTTAATACGATTATTCCATTAATAATTACATAAATCATGAAACAGGTGTGACCTTTGTAGCCGTATTTGTTATCTTTTATACTCTCGCCTATCATTAAATATGGAAATGTGATAGGAAATATGAATTATTGCATTCAACAATTTACCTACCTATCTAATAAATTTTATTTTTCGAGGTAAAGTAGAAGAAAATATGTATATATTAATGTTGTTCGTGTAGGAGCACATCTTCTGTTGTTATATAAACAGTGAAGATTAAAGGTCGAAACACACTTATCAGCACCTCATAGAAACAGCGGCTGATCATCACCAGCAGATTTTATTTCTTATGTGTATTTAAATGTAAGCGCGCATACCTAACAACATCAGCACAGCATCGACAAGGCTCGTCAACGCCTCAACCACAACACATTTCTCAGAGAGAATATTTTGCGGACGGCGAGCCAATACAATATCTCTGACATTATAAAGTGAAGTCTATAGGCGGGTATCGCGGCGGTGTCGATGCGTTAATTGAGCCCATACACAACCGTCGAGTTGACCACTCGACGGTGCTTTGACGATGCTTGTTAGGTGCTGTACTGATAAGTGTGTTTCGACCTTTAGAGAGATTGAAAAACATTTAAAAAACTTGACTATTCTTAGATATTGAGGAAGCATTCCAGTATGTAACTACCAACTCATTGGAAAATGCGTCCAGTAAACGGGATACAGCTGTAGTAATAAGCAAAAGGATAAGGGCAACCCTAGAAAATCCTCTCTGGGACAAGTTACCATCAGAGCAAAAGCAGGTGGAGGATGGACTTCTTCTGACTAGGATTCGCAGATGACATAGTAATTGTTGTTGAAAGCAAAGGTTTTAGCCAAAAAAATGCTAAATATAGTTGATAGCTGGTAAGACCAAGAGCAAAAGCTCATAAAACACAAGTCATCAACTTTATAAAACAGACAGCACTGCCAGGCCTAAAACCAATAGTGCTAGGCGGAACCAAATACCTTTTTTTCGAGTCGAGATGGGAAACAGTGCTGGACTCATCCCCAAGGGGATGCCTACCAACCAAACACACCTCAAACTCGCCGTTACCCCCGCCTCGGAATCACTACCCTAACATACTTCGAGACGGGCGGCGGTCCCTCGCACACTCTCCGCTCACACCGTCGTCTTCTCCCTAACTATCACTCCTACCTCTTAAGCTATATCGAGTCCTTCTCTCCCCCTAACCATGCTCTCTACTATGCCATTCACCTCCATCTATTCCTCCTGCCCCTCAACATTATCTCCACCATGTTCTCCCAATACACCGCCTCCCCTAGTTTCCTCTCCATCTTCTGCAGCACTTTCTCGTTCCTACAGCATCATCCTCTACTTCACACCTCTCGCACACCCCAGTCACTCTTTTCCCAATCTTGTGGAGGTACCCTACTCTCGACCCATGTCCAGTGAACACCTGTGTCAAGAAGTAGTTCACCTCCCCGAATTTCCGGAGGAGGAAATACCTTGGAGGATTTTCCTATCACAAACATCAGAGCACCGCAGCTATGTACCAAGTCCTTAGAACAAAGGAGATAATAAAGAAGTTACACATTTCAATGGTGATGCACTCAGGTAATCCTGGAGACATCATCTGGTTCATCCTAAAACGAACCATGGTACTGGGGCTGATATAAACGGACCTATAAACACAATGTTCTCTAGTATTGATCGATATACTTCTGTGATTCAAACAGAGACCATTGCCGCTATAGGCTGTATTGTTGAAAACAGCAGGATTTGATTTACCAGACAAATAAGCCAGGCTCTTCTTAAAGCTATCAGAAATTAAAACACTAATTCCAGACTGGTAAAAACTGTAAATAATCCCCTAATCGGCTCACAAGAGACCACACAGTGTCCCTAGTTAAAGAAGGCTCTAAAGGAGACTTCTTAGATCCGCAACAAGGTAAACAAGGAATTCCCAACCAGGCTATTGAAACTGGGTAGGGTAGGTTAGGTTAGGCTAGGTTAGGCTAGGTTAGGCTAGGTTAGGCTAGGTTAGGCTAGGTAAGGCTAGGTTAGGCTAGGTTAGGCTAGGTTAGGCTAGGTTAGGCTAGGTTAGGCTAGGTTAGGCTAGGTTAGGCTAGGTTAGGCTAGGTTAGGCTAGGTTAGGCTAGGCTAGGCTAGGTTAGGCTAGGTTAGGCTAGGTTAGGCTAGGTTAGGCTAGGTTAGGCTAGGTTAGGCTAGGTTAGGCTAGGTTAGGCTAGGTTAGGCTAGGTTAGGCTAGGTTAGGCTAGGTTAGGCTAGGTTAGGCTAGGTTAGGCTAGGTTAGGCTAGGTTAGGCTAGGTTAGGCTAGGTTAGGCTAGGTTAGGCTAGGTTAGGCTAGGTTAGGCTAGGTTAGGCTAGGTTAGGCTAGGTTAGGTTAGGTTTGTGGTGAGTGGGATGTATAAGAGCATTTGAATGAACCAATCCTAGTATATTATGCCTGAAGTCTAAAGCTCTTCTTGCTGTCCAGGTATTTGCTTGAAACTGGGTAAGAGACATTTGATAATAGTGACATCTTAAGCTTTGACATGAGATGGCTTCTTAGTTCTTAGAGCTGTGCATACTGGTATAGCATAGATGACCTTTGGCAAAAGAATTTTATTATAAATAATAGTGTAGATTTAATATATTTAACTTTTGTTTCAGAAGCAACGATGAAGAAAGACCTTATAGGTGAGTGTTTTGTTTTTGTTTATATATTGATGAGTATCACTCAGGCAGATTTTCATTTGGGAAATTCAAATCTACTTCTTAGAGCTCGGAGTAACGGTCGCTTCAATTTAAAAAAAACTCATTAAATGATTATTGCTGCGCAATTTACTTGTGCCCAAAAATTCCAGAAAAAATTTAACATCATAACAGCTCATTATAATTTTTTATGTGATGGTTTTTATGATTGTTAATATTTTGGAACTTTCAATTTACTAATTTATGAGACTGATGTAATGATACGCTAACTTCTTTTTAAAATAACCGATAAATTAGAGAAAACGGCAGCTTATGTCAACTGTAGTATACACGATGACCTCGCATATAGCTTTGCCTATATTATTATAGCCAAAATTTGCAATAAAAGTGCGCTAAGCGCCAACGTCTCTTGGTGTCATAAATTTTATTTATGATAATTATTTTTTTAAGAACTGGTTTTATCTCGCCTACAATGTATACTATATGTCATATAAAGTAGTTACATTACAGTTGTCTAAGTGATAATGGATTTAAGCAGCAGGTAGATATAGAATTTCAAGCTTTTGATAAATGGCTTAAATCCAAGAATAATTTGTGGAATTTCAATTTAAGAGGGCTTAGGTGGGTCAGTGTTATAGTGTCTATATTTAGAATCGAATTATGTCAAGCTTTTAAAATGATAAAAAAAATTTTAAATGAGTCACTGACTATTGAATTTCTAGTATAGACATAAATTTATATGAAGTCAGTTGGAACAAATGGAATTATTTTTCCATAAAGTTAAATAATTTTATAATCGAATGCAAAAGAATTTCTTTGATAACAATATTTGCATATAGTGTCCAATGTCAATAATACGCACACTCCCTTATTAGTGTTGAAGGTGTAGGAAAATTTATGTCCCCATAAACTGTTCTTATCGTAATAAAATTCAATTTTATATTCATCGAATCAATAATAGGTATGCTAATAATGTTAGTTCTAAAAACAAACAGCAAGAAATCAAATAATTGCATCTAAACCAGTATTACGACCAATTTCACTGTAACATGAGAAATAAATTACGTCAACTAATATCAGCAAATTGAAATTAAACACAAAATGAAGACTTTTAATCCTAAATAGAGACATAAACTGAAGTTAATAACATTGTAACAGATACAGAAGCTCCTTCAAGACGTTGAAATTATTTTTTTTATTCTGTATAGTTTCTTCCCTTCTTGGATCTTTGCATTTCACGGCTTCTTCACTTGTCCACAACCAGTTTTAAAATTTCAAATGTGATCAAATCTTCCCTAGTAGTCAAGCAGCTTCGTCCCTTCCCTCCTTTTCAAAAAATCCTCATCCATCTGAATATTCTCTTTCCTTCTTAATCAATTGCACTTTGCAGCTTCTTCACTTATCTACAACCAGTTCTTAAAGTTCAAATGTGATCCAAATTTTCCTAGCAGTCAAGCAGCTTCTTCCCTTTCTTCATTTTCAATTATTCTTAACCTTTTTGTACAGTTTCTTTCCTTCTTAGTCCTGAGCATGTTGCGGTTTCTTCATTTATCTACCACCAGTTTTAGAAGTTCAAATGTGATCCAAACTTACCTAGCAGTCAAGCAGCTTCTTCCCTTTTCTCATTTTCAAAAAATCCTCCTCATTTCTGTACAGTTTCTTTCCTTCTTAGTCCTTTGCATTTTGCAGCTGCTTTACTTGTCTACAACCAGTCTTAAAAGCTCAAATGTGATCCAATCTTTCCTAGCGGTAAAGCAGCTTCTTCCCTTTCCTCATTTTCAAATATTCTTAACCTTTAGGTACAGTTTCTCTCCTTGTTGGTCCTGAGCATGTTGCGGTTTCTCTACTCATCTACCACCAGTTTTAGAAGTTCAAATGTGATCCAAACTTTCCTAGCAGTAAAGAAGCTTCTTCCCTTTCCTCATTTTCAAAAAATCCTCATCATTTCTGTATAGTTTCCTTTCTTCTTAGACCTTTGCATTTTCAGCTTCTTCACTTGCCTACAACCGGTTTAAACCAGTTTTAAAAGTTCAAATGTGATCCAATCTTTCCTAGCAGTAAAGCAGCTTCGTCTCTTTCCTCCTTTTCAAAAAATCCTCATCGTTCTGAATAGTTTCTTTCCTTCTTAGTCCTTTGCATTATACAGCTTCTTCACTTGTCTTTAACCAGTTTTGAAAGTTCGAACGTGATCCAGCCTTTCCTTGCAGTCAAGCTGCTTCTTCCCTTTTCTCGTTTTTAAAAAATCCACATCCTTTCTGAAAAGTTTCTTTCCTTCTTAGTCCTCTGCATTTTGTGGCTTCTTCACTTGTCTACAACCAATCTTAAAAGTTCAAATGTGATCCGATCTTTCCTAGCAATCAAACACCTTCTTATCTTTACTCCTTTTCAGAAAATCCTTTTTGTATAATTTCTTTCCTTCTTAATTCTTTGTACTTTGCAGCTTCTTCACTTGCCTACAACTGGTTTCCAATGTTTAAATGTGATCCATTCTTTTCTAGCAGTAAAGCAGCTTCGTCCCTTTCCTCCTTTTCAAAAAATCCTCATCCTTCTGAATAGTTTCTTTCCTTCTTAGTCCTTTGCATTCTACAGCTTCTTCACTTGTCTTTAACCAGTTTTAAAAGTGATCTAATCTTTCCTAGCAATCAAGCCGCTCCTTCTCTTTCCTTCTTTTCAAAAAATTCTCATCCTTTCTGTATAGTTTCTTTCCTCAGCAGGTTGCGGCTCCTTTCCCTGTCTACCACTAGTTTTAGAAGATCAAATATCATCCTAGCTTCTCCTAGCACTTAAGTAACTTCTTCCCTTCCCTCGTTTTGAAAAAAATCCTCACACCGCTTACGTTTGTAGTACAATCAATAATCTTTAATATGATCGTTAATTTAGTTAAATTCTTCTTTAACTGCTTCACCTTTAAGTTAATTTAACAACTAATATTTGCCTTGTTGGATTTACTGATAAATAAAATATTTAATAATAATTGTTTATCGGTTAAACGTATCCAAAAATTAATAATTAGGAAACTTAGAGACTGTCAATCATCGAACAAACCATTACTTATAATACACAACAAAATATTTTGCAAGAAAGTAAAAATGTTGTTGGAAAAAAAAACCGATCCAATCTTACAGAACCGTTGACTTAAATATGCAAATCATCTTGAAAGTAGTACTTGGTTTATCGGAGGGTTCTCATCTTCTGAAGACTTATCATCTTCTTCATGTTATATCGGAGCTGATGCAACAAGTTCTGGAAATGGTGAAGATATGGTGTAGGAGGGAATGCCTAAGGGTGAACCCTGCAAAAACTGCGCTCATTCCCTCCACTAGAATAAGGAAGCTTGAGAGACTTAATCTGCCAAGCCTCTTCAAGGTGCAGCTGTTTCTTATCCAGGAGGCATAATTCTGGATGCCAAACTAGCTTGGACCTTATAAAAGCATAATTTAGGGTTATCAGTGTGGATACTTTATTAAAATCGTGAGAGCACCGAACTAAAAAATCATACAAGCGATTAGCGGATGATATGATATGCTTGTTAAATGAAAGAGGAGGGTCAAATGTAACACCAAGATCAGTAAAAGTTGAGCAAATTTGATACATCAGCCTTATTTCCTTTCTTAAACACTGGATAAACTTTCGATGTCCTCCAAATAGTTGGAATTATTGATGTTTTTAGACAAATATTAGAAATGCTGGAAAACTGTCTGGTCCAGTGGTCATCATGTTTTCAAAGTTCTTAATGACTCATATTCGACCTTTTCATTCTTATGTACCCCAAGGAGGACTCCATATACAGGGTAGAAGCTTTCCTGTCAAACGCACACTACAGATAATAGATGTTTATATATAATAGATGTTATTTTATGTCCATCTAACCTAATTTACTTTTATTCAAAAGGAGCTAGCGCTCTTTGAAGATGACGCTGTTGAGTCAGTACCCTGCAGTGATAAATTGTTTACTGCAAACCCGTGTTTATTTTATTGCACCAAAACTCGCCGTTCTTAACAAGGGTATTTCATCAACGATGACTAATATTACCTAATATTCCTCTGATTTTTTTCATTGCGCAGATTTCAAATGTATTTTTATATTTATGTTCACTGTTAACTATTTTTAAACAACTCTTTAAAATTATAGATTCAACTGACTGTAACAGCTCACGTATTATAAACTTGTAATTTAGCGAATCGATCGTGTCGAATTTTTTTCAGTTAACCAGCTATCCATGTCGCGTTCAACACATAAAACCATTTTAACTGCTTTAAGTTTTCAGCGGGACCCTCAAGAGAGAAGTTATATGATAATTTTCAAGTAATTTACCGGTTTTACAACCGTTATGGATGTCTTTTTTCCACTTAAAAAACAGAGCTTATTTCTTTTAAAATGACTTCCATTGTGTTGTCTTATATGATCTTTGTAGCTGTTTTGCACTCCAATCACTTCATTGCTTTAAATCAATTTTTATACCTCATGAATTCATTTAGATACGTTTTCACTAAATATCTTCACTTGTAAATACTTCTAATATTTTATATTATAATCTTTTACGTTATTTCTTGCTTCTCCAAGATTTGCTGACAACCAGGTTCTGCTCAGAGATATCAGCAATTCAACCACTAGACTGGTCAAAAACAGTGAAGAATCCCTTAATAGGCTGGCAAGAGACAACAAGGTGTCTATAGTTTGGAAGAAGGTTCTAAAGGAGACTTCATAGGTCTAGAACCGTTGTGTCGAATCGCAAAGGATTGATTAAGAGGAGAAATCTGGAGCTGGCTAGATAAAGAACGCCAATTCAAATGGAGGTTGACAGAAGTTCACCTTCATACAAAGAGTTTCCTGAATAAGGTAGACAAGGAATTCTCAACCAGGCTATTGAAACTGGGTAAGAGACATTTGAAGACAGTTACCGACCTGGTAACTGGATACTGCACCCTGAGGAAACATCTGCACAAAATGGGCAAAGTTAGTGAACCTATGTGCAGAAAATGTGAGTGAAACACCTGCTCACATACTCTGCTTCTGTGAGAATTTACAAGGACTCAGAAGGAATTTATAAAGGATTAGAACTACTCAAAATCCATCCAGTTGAAGAAGATACGAAGCTTCTGGAATGGAAGTAGAAAATATGGAAAATGGAACAAAGATTTAGTTCAAGTGCCTGAGCTGTTGATCAAAACCCAAATGAATTAATGTATGATTTTGATATCAACGATAACCTCTAAATCCATCTTAACTGTCAGAACCTATTTTCTTTATTATTTCTTTATCTGGTCTCTCTCTATTTCTTCAATAATCAATTTTGTTTTCTTTTGATTTTTCGTTGTAAGGAGACAGCTGATTTTCCGTTATCTCTTTTATTCCTTATTTTATTATTTACCACATCGTAAAAATCACAAAACAGTATCGTAGACTCTTTTGATATTCACTTTTAATTACCAAACGATCATTATTTGCTGCTCCTGTTTTATCATCACGTTTTATAAAATAATCAGATTGTTTGGAGACTGAAATATTAATCTTGATAATATCTGTGTTGTATTATGCTACATTAATTGGTTAAGGGGCGTTACTCTTGTAAAGCAAACATAATCTGGTTTCATGATAACTTAATCCAGTTTTGAATAATTAAATATTCTGTTTTAATTTGAACGGTGATTTATTATAATCACTAATTAACGGTATAAAAAGATAATTAGTTTGGAAATTATAATAATTTTACAGCCATTTATATAACTAGTTGCAAAATAAATTTTTGCACTAGATGTGAATCACTAGTTTAGCGTGTGCAAAAAATATGGTGCTTTACAACGAGAAACTGCTGGAAATTATTTTCAAATTTTCTACTCCACCGCTAGAGGGCGTAGTTCACAATAATAGTACAGTAGGACACAAACACCTGGAAGTTTGAAAACGTTCATGCCCACGATGCGCATTCGTCGTGCCGACAGACTGTCCAGGAGCAGTCAGTTGCTGTGAGAAATTCAGCGAGTAAACATCTACGTACAGTCTAGGAAAAATTATTAATGAATTAATGGAGTTTCAATCAAGTCTCAAAGGCGAAATTTTAAATAGTCAAACATGGGAAGTTATACCACATTTTCGTTCCGAATGCGTTCTCACTCTACGGTACGCGCATGCAGTGGGAATCTCACACTTTTAGGTGAATTTGCCAAACTGTACAAAAACATCATTTTTCTATAATAAATGTACCGTTTGGTACCGCAAAATTTAAATATTCGTAATAATTAGATCATTTTACGTAAATTTGCTCCAGTATTTTTTCCTCTATCTTGTAAAATAACTGGTAGGGGTGAGTGGGAATGCTGACTCAATAAAACTGTTATAACTTTTGTTCCGCTTTAAGGATTTTGACAAACTTAGTATCATTTGAAAGGGAATTCAATGCCTAATAAAATATTACAAAAAAGTTTGGAATTTCTGTTTCTATTCCAAGGCGAACTTGAGGTTAAAAAGATCCAATCTTTGGAAACACAAATCCAAATTAAAAATTACACTTGCTATTTTTATTTTTCTATTTTATAGAATTAATTATTTGTAGATATATGATTTACGTATGAATTAACAGCTATAGAAGTAGTTTGTCCTTCTCGGAATAGAATATTCCTCTCGGAGCAAGCACAAAGCACTATCGGTAGGCGTTGTTGTTATGCAATTGATCAAAGAAAAATAACAAAAACGATAATTTCAAGAATGCAATTGCTTTCTCTTGCATAAGCATCATCTACGACCTTCAGATTAAGAAATAATATTATCGTTTTTTCGGGCATATTTTATTTCCTAGACATTGTCCCAGTTACCGTAGTCGACAAGTTATACTTTCTATGTACGAGGTATGAATATAAATCATTGATAATCATCACTTGAAATAATTATTTGTTTACTACAAAGAAAATTCCTTTAAAATAATATTGGACTTAAAATTTTGTCGTGTGAAAAGTTCGCCTAGGTGACTATTTCCAATTACTAAACATTGTTTCGTCCTGTATCACATACTATATTTTTCATATAACCTGTATCGACACTGCGAGTTTTAATGTTTAATGTCTGGAGCCAATCGGAACTAGTACTCTACACTCTCTACACTCTCTACACTCTCTACACTCTCTACACTCTCTACACTCTCTACACTCTCTACACTCTATACACTCTCTACACTCTCTACACTCTATACACTCTCTACACTCTCTACACTCTCTACACTCTCTACACTCTCTACACTCTCTACACTCTCTACACTCTCTACACTCTCTACACTCTCTACACTCTCTACACTCTCTACACTCTCTACACTCTCTACACTCTCTACACTCTCTACACTCTCTACACTCTCTACACTCTCTACACTCTCTACACTCTCTACACTCTCTACACTCTCTACACTCTCTACACTCTCTACACTCTCTACACTCTCTACACTCTCTACACTCTCTACACTCTCTACACTCTCTACACTCTCTACACTCTCTACACTCTCTACACTCTCTACACTCTCTACACTCTCTACACTCTCTACACTCTCTACACTCTCTACACTCTCTACACTCTCTACACTCTCTACACTCTCTACACTCTCTACACTCTCTACACTCTCTACACTCTCTACACTCTCTACACTCTCTACACTCTCTACACTCTCTACACTCTCTACACTCTCTACACTCTCTACACTCTCTACACTCTCTACACTCTCTACACTCTCTACACTCTCTACACTCTCTACACTCTCTACACTCTCTACACTCTCTACACTCTCTACACTCTCTACACTCTCTACACTCTCTACACTCTCTACACTCTCTACACTCTCTACACTCTCTACACTCTCTACACTCTCTACACTCTCTACACTCTCTACACTCTCTACACTCTCTACACTCTCTACACTCTCTACACTCTCTACACTCTCTACACTCTCTACACTCTCTACACTCTCTACACTCTCTACACTCTCTACACTCTCTACACTCTCTACACTCTCTACACTCTCTACACTCTCTACACTCTCTACACTCTCTACACTCTCTACACTCTCTACACTCTCTTCACTCTCTACACTCTCTACACTCTCTACACTCTCTACACTCTCTACACTCTCTTCACTCTCTACACTCTCTACACTCTCTACACTCTCTACACTCTCTACACTCTCTACACTCTCTACACTCTCTACACTCTCTACACTCTCTACACTCTCTACACTCTCTACACTCTCTACACTCTCTACACTCTCTACACTCTCTACACTCTCTACACTCTCTACACTCTCTACACTCTCTACACTCTCTACACTCTCTACACTCTCTACACTCTCTACACTCTCTACACTCTCTACACTCTTTACACTCTCTACACTCTCTACACTCTCTACACTCTCTACACTCTCTACACTCTCTACACTCTCTACACTCTCTACACTCTCTACACTCTCTACACTCTCTACACTCTCTACACTCTCTACACTCTCTACACTCTCTACACTCTCTACACTCTCTACACTCTCTACACTCTCTACACTCTCTACACTCTCTACACTCTCTACACTCTCTACACTCTCTACACTCTCTACACTCTCTACACTCTCTACACTCTCTACACTCTCTACACTCTCTACACTCTCTACACTCTCTACACTCTCTACACTCTCTACACTCTCTACACTCTCTACACTCTCTACACTCTCTACACTCTCTACACTCTCTACACTCTCTACACTCTCTACACTCTCTACACTCTCTACACTCTCTACACTCTCTACACTCTCTACACTCTCTACACTCTCTACACTCTCTACACTCTCTACACTCTCTACACTCTCTACACTCTCTACACTCTCTACACTCTCTACACTCTCTACACTCTCTACACTCTCTACACTCTCTACACTCTCTACACTCTCTACACTCTCTACACTCTCTACACTCTCTACACTCTCTACACTCTCTACACTCTCTACACTCTCTACACTCTCTACACTCTCTACACTCTCTACACTCTCTACACTCTCTACACTCTACAAAGTAACTTTGTTGTGGGTGCCAGGGCATAAAGGAATTGTCAGACTTAAGATTGCAGATCTTCTCGTAAAGGAAGGAGTGTAAGAAGTCGGAAAGATGGTACGGCGGAACACATTATCTGGAATTGCAGGGTAATTGTCCGTCAACGTCAAGTTTGAAAAAAGGGTTATCTAAAAAAAATTGAGAGGGGCTGCGATATAAAAAGGTTGTTGATATTTGAAAATTTGGGGAGAAGTAAGAAAAATTATTTTAACACAAAAAATTTAAATACATAAATCAAAATTATAAGTAAGAATATGGAAGTAATAATATACTGAACATAAAATGTTAGAAACCCAGTCAGACTTTTAATTTTTTTTTGTCAGATTAAAAAAATTAATGGCAAGAAATTAAGAGTTAAAATTGTAGAGAAATGAAGAAAAAAATAAGGAAAGTAGATTTTAATTAATAGAAATAATTTCTAATTAATTTCCAATTATTTGATTCCGGAACAATTCATATTATGATTTTATATATATCAAATTGAATTGGGAAAAAAAATCACAATTATAGGAAATTGAAATTATAAACTCTGAATAAGAATTTATCGTACTACAATTATTATATTCGATTGCCATCTTGCAAAATTGAAGTTTATAATTAACAAATAAAAAATAGGGGTTGATCGTAGAAGGGGGAATATTTAGGGTTGTATATATTTTTGAATGCTGTATCATATTAAAATAAAAACAAAAAATTTTATCTGAAAAATAAAAAAAAATTAAGGGGTGGACCACCCTTAACATTTAGGGGGATGAAAAATAGATGTTGACCGATTCGCAGACATACCCGATATGCACACAAAATTTCATGAGAATCGGTCGAGCCATTTCGGAGGAGTTTAATTACAAACACCGTGACACGAGAATTTTATATATTAGAATAAACTCTGAGAAATTAATAATATTTTGGACATTTTTAAGAATTAAAATAATAGCTTTTGTGGGGAATATACAGTCATAATAGTCGAAATTATTATTTTTAAACAATAATAATTCTTCATAATAAATTTTAAGTAAATAATTTATAGAAATATCTAAAGACTATGTAATGTAATTCTATTATTGTATCATTATATTTCAATATAAAAAATCTTTCCGGACAATTTTATTAAAATAATTTTTTTTTGAACCACAACCTGAGAAGAGTTAGTAGCACATAAAAAAAACTAAAAACTAAAAATAATTAATATTAATTAAATTCAATATAATTGGCGCCCAACGTGGGCCAATAAAATAATAGTTGGAGATTTTAATAGTGTAGAAAAATATTTTTTGAAAATTTTATTATATTTTCATCTGTCTGGAGGCTGCCTATAAATTCATTAAATAAATAATTTTATAGTATACTATTTAAAGAGAAGAGGGAAGAAAAAAAAGGAAAGTAAATTTTAATTAATTGAAATTTCAAATTAATTTCCAATTATTTGATTCCGGAACAATTCATTATAATGATATAGAATTATAAATTCTCATAAATTAATAATATTTTGGACATTTTAAAAAATTAAAATAAATACTTTTGTGAGGAATATAAAGTCATAATAATAATAATTATTATTATATTCGAACAATAGTAATACTTTATAATAAATTTCAAGAAGATAATTTATATAGAAATATCTATATAAAGACTATGTAATGTAATTCAATATAAAAAAACTTTCTGGACAATTTTATGAAAAAAATCTTTTTAGAACCACATTAGATGGGACACATAAAAAAACTAAAAACTAAATAATATCAATTAAATTAAATTCAATATAATTGGCGCCCAACGTGGGGCATTAAAAATAATAGTAAATAATACATGCTAAAATATGCCATTAATATATCATTTAAATATTCGATGACGAGATAACATTAGATTGAACGAAAATATGTGCACCTACGCTTTCTTCATGAATATTAAAGACATAGTAACATTGATGAAGGTCGGGACATAATTTTGACATCTAGAAATACAACTATGATGACCAGTTGGTGCTTGGTTGCGTGTATATTTGAATGTCAATGCCGAATACAGCTGGATTAAGTTGTTAATTCCAAATAGGAAATGTAAAAATGGATTAATAAAAATGAGAGTATTTAAACTTAATTAATCGTGAGTATGATTCGATTTGTGGGTAATAAAAATATAAATAATTCTTGTAATTAAGTATATGGAGGAGGTTAATTTAATTTGTGTGACCTTTGAAAAGTTTTAATTTCGGTATTAGTAAAAGGTTGTTGGTTAATAACGAATTTAAACAAAATATGAAGAAATATATTTCAATCGACCTTCGATTAGTAGTTTGTAAATTGGAAAAAATTGAAGCGAAACTCAAAAGTGTTAAGCGTAAGTTACTGATTAACTCATTGTCTCGCTAGAACAAAGTGATTGACAAGTGAGGACATGAAAATATTTTTTAATTTTAACATAAATATCTTATGTCATAATTATGAAACGTCACTATTTTTGTATATGACCAAACCAATATTCAATTTACTAATAACTGTGCACAAAAATCTACCTAAAGCTGGGGATTCACCAAACTTACCTAGGAAAATTTTTTTTTCCAACTCAAAATCACTGTATAAGTTTATCCAAACAGAACCCGTATTATTGAATTTTTGGGAGGAGAGGAGAAATAGGAACAGATAATTGGTGTTGTTTCCAATTTATTTGGGTCAGTTACAAAATATTTCTACCGGTTAACGAAGAAGGAAAGTGTCTATCATTTTTTTTTCACTTAATAGAGAAAGAAATATACAGGAAAGTCCGTAAAAATAAATACTTTAAACAAGTTTTACCATAAACATTCATTATAAAAACGTGTCTGCTTCGCCATAGACGGTTATCGTACAAAATTATTCCATAAAGTGGTAAATAAAATTGTTATTAATGCAACCAGTGTGTAAAGTAGTTTTTTCACTAATGTTATTGATGTATGAGCAGAAGTAGAATTCAAACATGAATTGCATACTATATTTTTTCTAATACCATTACAATTCCATGGATAAACTATAATTATTATCAAAAAATAACCAGCTGATACTTATGTATATAATGCAGGGTATCTCGAAAAGATTGATCATAAATTATACCACATATTCTGGGGTCACAAATACATACAAAAAAACACAGAGTGATTTATTTGATAATTTAAATTAATTTTTTTAAGGTTTTATCGTAAATTTATGAGACACTAGTATAGGATAACCAATAAACTGGAAGCAGTAGTCGCATTGATCTATTATGAATTTTCAGAGGGGGTCAACACCCTTTTGACCCCCAACTTCTTTTGAGGGTAATATTCATCAAAATATGGAACGCCACTGGAATAAATTTATATTTTTTTGGAAACATTTTAGTTTGGAAAATAGAACCACCCTTTTACATGTCAATTTCAACATATTGGATTAGAAAAGTTTTAGATAACCTGTAACTTTTCATCTCAAGCGACAACTTCAAAAATAATGAATTACAAGTTTGGTGATCCTATAGTACTGAAATTGACAACTTTTATCTCCAAAAACTAATTTTTCCTCCTTTATCCTTGATCCTGATAGAACCAATTTTAATAATAATACCATTAAAATAAAAAAAATAATACCACGTTGTCAGTAAATTTACTTCGTGTCTTAAGAATATTTTTAAATTCGAGGTTATCCATCCACATACTCAGTAAGACCAGCTTGCTCATCTTATCCTTTGAATAAGTAATAAATAAAATGCATCAAGTTAGAAAAAAAAATTAGTTCTTACACTTATATATTTATAGTAGTGATCTGTTATGTTTACGTATAGAAATATCTACATTAACTAAATGTCGAAATAGTTCTGCATGTGGAGGCCAGCATTGAACCATAGATAATTATACGAGAGGCCGTAAATTCTAAAAGGCTAGTTAAATAAGGAATACTAATAGTCTAGTTATGATTTTTCAAACTTTATACACTTACTATGCAATCTCGAATTTAATAAAAGGCCGAAGAAGCCACTCCTATTGATGGTAAAAACATAATAAACTTTATAAGTATGCGCTGCATGTTAACTTTTACGAACAAGACTCCTATCTATTATCTTTGTCTGCTAACGGAGTTTACTATGAACATGACCGAGCGGAGATTAAGATTTTCTTACTAATAATGGAAATTTTAAACTACACAAGAAAATTATATCCCTACTTGATAAGCAGCTTAGAATTGGGTTATATACCAGAAGCATGGAGAAGGGCAATAGTAATCTTCTTTCCAAAAACTGGAAAAAGGGACACAAATGGTTTGGGAATACCTCAATGAACTAGGCGAGAACAATATAGTCACCTTACTGTGGATTCCAGGATACGCTGGAAAAGAAGGAAATGAAATAGCAAAGAGGGGGACTGAAACACCCTTTTGGGGGGTCGGAACCCTTTGGCGGTATCAGCTCCAATGTAATATTGGAAGAAATAGGCAAAGCCGAAAAAAGAGAAGATCTGACCATTGGAAATATCTAGTAGGGCTTAGAAAATCAAAGATTCTTCTGTGTGACTACAGCCTGTTGAGATTAAATGAATGCATGAGTCAAAGTAAAACTGTACTAAGAGTTTTAACAGGGATCCTGAATGGGCACACGAAAAAGCTCAAAATAGTGGAGGAAGAAGAATGTAGATTCTGTGGAATGGAAGAAGAAACCTCCATCCACATACTTGCGAATTGCACAGGAATTCAGAATCCAAGGGCACAACACGTAGGAAATTACTGGATAGAAGAGGGACGTTTTCCTAAGTTAAGGCCTGCAGATATCCTAAAATTTCTCCGGGAAATATGACTAAAGCAGCTCCCAGTTTCTGAGACTAAGTAAGTAGAAGTAAGGGGGCACAATAGATCTTTCAGGTCTCAGTAACTGTCACCCCAATATACATACATACATACATGACAGCACCTCGAGCAGCTGACGTTTTGCGTTACCATCTTCTATCTCGGTCCTAAAAGTAATATCTAGACTAGTATGGGATTTCATTAGAAAACGATGTAACTTTGTTTTATTCGCAATGGCTCGTTACATCTAAAACATTTCACGCTTTAGTTAGCTAAAAATGTTAAGAGTATCATGTCAATCGAAATATTTTTCACACGTATTTAAATGTTAATGTTTCCATTCCATAAATATGGAAAATTACTTTTTAAAATTATTATTAGTGGCTTTTGCAATATTGAGTATTAAAACCGTTCCTGGGACGTGCACTTCACTGGATCCCATTCCTAGAGGAGGTTTTACATTTTATCAGGGATGTGGTCTACTGTGAATGGACCTTAAAAATTTACAACACATTTTTTGCAGTCTTAAACTTCAAAGTATTATTGATTGTCTAGTTGTCGAATTTTTTCGTTAGTGTCAGATAGGGACCAGAATTTAAAAAAAACTTAATTGTTCTTGATAACGGTAGCTGGAACTCTACCGAAACGTTGAATTAAAAAATAAAAAAGATTGTGGTTTAATTTCCCAAAATAATTAACAAAAAGAATAATGAATGCACCTCAAGGAACATACAGAAGATAAATTGAATACTGATAACAACAGATGTTATTACAGAAAAACCTCTGAAAGTATCGAATTTCCAAAGTTCCAGAATAACCGTTTTTTGAAATGTGTCTCCGGTTTCTTTTGACGAGCAGTGTATAATAATTCGTAACGTTTTAATATAAAATAAAAACTACACCATCTTTTAATAGTGCAATTTACATTTATCAAAAAATATACCCTCATTTTCGTGTTAACTTCAAGTCAATCAAAGATGGTATAAAAACTACTAAGAGCCTTATAGGGAATAAACGTATCTTTGTCACGACATTCCGAGTGACAAAAATACAACAAACTCGCAATAACTAGTTGTGCACGCAATTTGGACATTTTTTTCCTGTGGGTTCATGAAAAATTTGCAAATTTGATGTTCTCCACCACCGAATTGTTCAAATTAATCGTTTATGCCAAATTTTCCACATTCGACATGAACCTTTTCCACCGGTGTGAAGTTGGCAACCAAAAGTTAGCAACCGAATTGACGGAAACACCCGAAGGAGCAGTGGCGTACCGTGATAGGGAATAACAGAAAAAATTGTCAGATCTTCAAAGAAATAGTGAAAAGCCTTGTGAATACTTCAGAAAAATTGAAAATATTACTAAAAACACATTCGAAAGGGTCTGAGGACATCGAGATGGCCAAAAACTACCCCAAAAAATTAAAAAAGAATAGAAAGCATGCCGGAAACGGAGTATCACCTTGTGAATAGTTTCAAAAAATCAAAAATAAATCACTTCAACACAAACTAGAAGCACAACCCCTTCGAAAGGCCCTAAGGGTATCAAAATGGCCAAAAACTACCCCAAAAAAATTGAAAACGTATGGGTAGCATGATGGAAACGGACAAAAAATCTTTCTATATGTTTTCAATTTTTTTGGGGTAGTTTTTGACCATTTTGATACCCTTAAACCCATTCGAAGGGGTTGTACGTTCAGTATGTGCTGGAGTGATTCATTTTTGATTTTTTGAAACTATTCGCAAGCTATCCGTCATGCTTTCTATACTTTTTTAATTTTTTGGGGTAATTTTTGACCATTTTGATGTCCTCAGATCCTTTCGAATGTGTTTCTAGTAATATTTTAAATTTTTCTGAATTATTCACAAGGCTTTTTCACTATTTCTTTGAAGATCTGACAATTTTTCCTTTTATTTCCTATCACGGTACGCCACTGGTCTTTCGGGTATTTCCGTCAATTCGGTTGCTAACTTTTGGTTGCCAACTTCACACCGGTACCTTTTCCAATTTTTAGGGTTGTAGTACCTAGAAATTCAAAAAATTAATAATTTCCCATTCTGTAGTTTTACTTTTTTTTGAGTTTGAGTTTACTTGACTATTAATTATCAATTAAACCTTAAACTTCAAAATATCACCATCCATTGAGAAGTTACAGCGCTTTGAAAATTTATTTTCTTGACAGTTTTTTTAAATGCTAATGCTGTACGTGTGTTGCGTCAAACTGAAAAAAAGGGACTCAAAATACTTTATTAGTTGTTAACAATAAAAAAATTTTGTTCTAATCAATTACGAACTAGTGGGTGCTTTTAGAAACATAGATCGGGACTCACTCTGTAAGTAGCCGAGCCGAGCGGCATCTATTAATCAGTTGTAAAGGACTGTTATCTACAACTGTCAAGTTCACACACGAAATAGATAAAGTAACCTTTATTTTTGTTGTTCATGTGTGGATTATTTTCCTTCTACGTAGGTGTTACTTCTTTGAAGACAACTACACCATTTCTCATTTGATTTTTAAGTCCGCGGATACGCCTCGCCAACTTACTACTATCAGTGAACTCGGGCTCTACTAATATTATTAATTTTTAGAATAATACAAATAATAAAATAGAACAAAAACTTTTAATGCCTTACACAAGTAAAATAAAACCTAAATACTGATGCCTGTTATTTTTGCATATTATTCTTGTTCAGCTCTAGTTTGGTAGCTTACCTTTAATAAAGCAGGTTAATACAAAAATTTTCAGGATCATACAGTTTTTGCTTGGAAAACCCTTACCGGGTGGGCAACTACAACTCCAGAATTTTAAAACGATTTTTTGAATTCTGTACAAATATGTTAGGTAATAAAAATATGAGAATTTAGGAATTAAACAACAGGTAAGTGAATAGTAGTATCGTTTGCAAAATTCAATAGGAAGAACAGATATTCATCGACAGTTTAGTTAATTTCTATGTCTATGTATATCTATGTCATTAGAGAGATATGTCTCGGTATCAAATAAAGAAATTTTAATTTTAAATACTTTAATAAAAGAATTAAATATTTATGACGTAAGTAACACCATGTCTTGAAAATAAATTGTTTAAAACCATAAAAGTAAGTTTCAAATCTATTTGGTAAAAAAAGTAATAACGTCAAAGATATGTTTAATTGCTAGTTTTACAAATCCAATTATTTCAATTTCCTGCATGTAGGTGTGTTATTTAATATTCGATTTAATTTAAATTTCATTATACAAAATAATATGTATAATTTATCAACGAATCTAAGCATTACCCCACATTTAAACTAAAATAATAGATGTAACAATTAATATACAGATATCCAGCTTCCAAGGCTGGATCTAATTAAAAAATAAATTCACCGCTTGGGTTGATACATCATTAATTTATTGTTTTTATTCTATAAATTATTTCATTTTTTGTTCTAATTCACTGTGATGAAATACGCATTTAAGGCGCTACTTAGTGTAAGTGCTGGTGTAGTGGTAGTGTAAAATATTTTTTCTACAGTCGCGCGTAAAATGACTAATTACTATATTCAAATGAAATCGTAAAGTCGACAAATGCCGAGGATTGTTACTTTACGCTCTAGCGCAAAAAATGAATCTTTTTCGCTCGCTTATTTAATCAAACCACGCCCTCCGAATTAACTCAATTGGTGAATAATTAACAATTTATCAGATTAAAAATTAAATAAAATTATATGAAAATTGTCAAAAATTTTGAAATATGGTCAAAAATGGTCAATAATTGTCAATTATTGTCAAAAACTGTTAAAAATGGACAATTTTTGTCAAAAACTGTTAAAAATGGACAATTTTTATCAAAAACTGTCAAAAATGGTCAATAATTGTCAAAAATTGTCAATAATTGTCAAAAATGGTCGATAATTGTCAAAAATTTTCAAATATTGTCAAGTATTGTCAAAAATGGTCAAAAACTGTCAAAAATGGACAATTATTCTCGAAATTGGTCAAAAATTGTCAAAATTTTTTTAAATTTTCAAAATTAGTCAATAATTGTCAAAAATTTTTAAAATTTTCAAAAATGGTCGATAATTGTCAAAAACTATCAAAAATTTTGAAAAATTGTTAAAATTTTTGAAAAATTGTTAAAATTTTTGAAAAATTATCAAAAATTTTGAAAAATTTAGAAAAATTGTCAAAAAAGGACAATTATTGTTAAAAATTGTCAAAATTTTGAAAAATAGGTGATAATTGTCAAAAATTGTTAAAGTTTTTGAAATATGGTCAAAAATGGTCAAAAATTGGGAAAAATGGTCCATAATTGTCAACAATTGTCAATAATTATCAAAAATGGTCAATAATTTTGTAAAATGGTCTAAAATTTTAAAAAATTGTCAAAAATGTTCAAAAACTATAAAAATGATTAAAAATGGTCAATTATTTTTAAAAACTGTTAAAAATGGACAATTTTTGTCAAAAACTGTTAAAAATGGACAATTTTTGTCAAAAACTGTCAAAAATGGTCAATAATTGTCAATAATTGTCAAAAATTGTCAATAATTGTCAAAAATGGTCGATAATTGTCAAAAAAAATTTGGAAAATGGACAAAAATTTTCAAATATTGTCAAAAATGGTCAAAAACTGTCAAAAATGGACAATTATTGTCGAAATTGGTCAAAAATTGTCAAAATTTTTAAAAATTTTCAAAATTATTCAATAATTGTCAAAAATTTTTAAAATTTTCAAAAATGGTCGATAATTGTCAAAAACTATCAAAAATTTTGAAAAATTGTTAAAATTTTTGAAAAATTATCAAAAATTTAGAAAAATTGTCAAAAATGGACAATTATTGTTAAAAATTGTCAAAATTTTGAAAAATAGTTGATAATTGTCAAAAATTGTTAAAGTTTTTGAAATATGGTCAAAAATGGTCAAAAATTGGGAAAAATGGTCCATAATTGTCAACAATTGTCAATAATTATCAAAAATGGTCAATAATTTTGTAAAATGGTCTAAAATTTAAAAAAATTGTCAAAAATGGTCAAAAACTATAAAAATGATTAAAAATGGTCAATTATTTTTAACAACTGTTAAAAATGGACAATTATTGTCAAAATTGGTCAATAATTGTCAAAAATTGTTGAAATTTTGAAAAATCGTCGATAATTGTCAAAAACTATCAAAAATAGTCAATAATTTTGAAAAATGGTATAATATAAAAATCGATTATTTTTTAACATCCCTAGTCAGAAGATCTTTTAAGGTTAATCATGATGAATAGCGAAAATGACGATTATTCTAGCACTCCTATTATAACCTAAGATAATATAAAAAACTGTTTTAATTATTGAAAGGGCGACTGTAGAAAAAATTATGTGCGTAAAGTAAAGTAGCCGCTTTCGAAAGAACGCCGCGCTCCGCTCCGCGTCGCGGGGCAACATTCTTTCTCAAGCGGCAATCTGTTACTTTACGCTCTAAATACACAAATAGCTATTAAATACTAGATGATATATTGATTCTTGGTCTTTCTACCAACGACCCTCCTCTAATGTGCACACCCACCAATTTTTCCACTATCCTTATTATCATATTCTTCAATGAATCCAATTATTCGATAACTCCGAAAGGTGGCGTTCGAGCGACTATGACAGATGACAGAAACGGGAGTTTGAGGCAGTTATTTCGTATATATGTCAGTGCAAATAAGACAGAAGACCGTAAGACGAACTGGTGGTGTCGCACGTCTCGCATGGGAAGAATGTGCGAAACTGCAAAAATGATGTCGTTTTTTGATGAAGACTTTGAACAGTCGAACAAACATGCAGAGTAAGCATTAAGTGCGGAGCACCACACCGTTCCAACGAGTGTCCAAGACCGAAGGACAAGTCAGAAAAAACTCCCAGCAAACTACAAGTGATGCCAATAAGTCCCAAACAATAGGACGACAAGGAAAACACCGAATCCAACCCCTAAAGGAACGAACCCAGAAGTCAGGTACACCCAAGTGATAACCAAGAAGACGACGACAACTACACCGACGAAGCAACAGATCCTCGTGGTGTCGCCCGTCTCGCTTGGGAAGCATGTGCGAAACTGCAAAAATTAAGTAGTTTTTAATGAAGACATTGAACAGTCGAACAGATATGCTCAGTAAGCATTAAGTGCGGAGCATCATACCGTTCCAACGAGTGTCTAAGATCGAAGGACAAACCAGAAAAAACTACAAGTGATGCCAATAAGTCCCAAACAACAGGACGACAAGGAAAACACCGAATCCAACCCCAAAAGGAACGAACCCAGGAGTCAGCTACACCCAAGTGATAACCAAGAAGACGACGACAACTACACCGAGGAAGCAACAGATCCTCGAACAGGTGACAAGTTTGTTAGCTCAGCTAAATACCACTTGGTAGCGAATCTCAAGAAGATCCACTTAGGCGAAGGCACTGAAAGATTAGGCGAGATTTCAAATAGGGTCATTCTGGATCTTTGGTCCCAGGTTGTCGGCTCAGGGTTTGCCACTTATAGAGCCGCGCAAGGCACATACAACGGAAGAGATGGAGCAATAAAGACCACTCGGACCTAACTGGAGACGATGAAGACCCATCGGATGAGGTGATGACTCACATTATTGTGTAAATCCTATAAACTGGTATTATTAAGAATTTAAGGCGGAGATGGATCCCAAGCCTTTCTATCATAACTGGTTGCTAGTCCTGAAGAATTTAAACTAGAAGTATGAGCTATAATAAGAAGACCGTAAGGAATATAATAAACTATTATTCAATACTGGTTATCCTGGTCAGGTCAAAGGCATGATAAAAATAATGCTCGACCCATCCTTAATGTTCAGGTTTTTTTGATGAATTCCTTCCTTAACGGAGCATAATTTAGCGAAATTCGCAGAATTATTCCATTACAGAATAAACAACAATTATTTATGGTAAAATAATCTCGTCTTCCACACCTGCATTCCTATTCGTAAGTTTTTCCTTGGTAGTTACCTTGGTGCACGTTAAAAGAGTAATTTTTTCAAGAATTGTACAAAGAAGAGTTTTGTAGTGGTTAATCGACATACAAAAAACGAAATTTAACAGCCTCCGTTAATGTAAGAGTAATTTAACGAATTTCAGGCTGAAGAAAGGCATTTAAATTACTATTAATATGTTCAACTGGTTTCAGTGTTCATCACGGCAGATTTCCTCATTCAATTATCCGTAATATTAATAAATCTCCCAGTATAGTGATGGTCATTACTTGGTTTTATACTCTTTAAATTTATAAATTATAATCAAACAACGTGAAATATGAAAGAAAGCCCGCACTAAACGTTTAATTCTCACATTCACCGGTATATTTTCTATTGCTAGATAAATGCGAGTCAAGGACACCGAAAAGCATTATCGTCGAAAAGCATTATCAATATAATATCGTTCATTTTCAAGATATCATCAATAGATATCCGAGTCTTCATATCATTTCAATATAGTGAATACGAAATATTAGAAAACCGTTTTCGGTTCCATTTGTTTGTATAAGTGAAAAAGTAACAGTTCGTTAAATATCGCTCATCACTAGCATGATGGCATCAGACCGTCATGCCGTTTGCCGTTAGCCGGTTTTACTGCCAAGGCGCGTCAATAGATTTCAAAAATTTCCGGATATTATTCGACTTTTAAGGAAAATATTATTTTTTTCTTAAACCCCAGTAGGTACTTTTTATTCAAAGAGAAGACGAACACCTGACCTTTCATTGGTAATAAATATAGATGATGGTATTAGTAAATATAAACAAAGCATAACCTTTCACTTTTTGGCATCATTATAACCATCAAGAATTTTATAATTAAAATCTGAAAAAACTTACGGGAATGGTGAAGGCGCCGATGAAAAAATAGAGCAGGAGCTTATTGGAGCACATTGAGGCGCGCATCGCTGTCGATATCTCACGACATTTCACACTTTCACACGGACACAGACTCACACGTTGGCTGGTGCGGCGCGCAGATGCGCGTTTGTTTCAGTCTAACGACACACTAACATTCGGTCCACCGCCATATAACAAATACTCCACTTCTTCGTTACTCCGGAGAGCTCCGACCCGCTCCGGGGATTCCGGAGACTCCGGACTTGACCGCTGAAGCACCTTATAACCGCTTTGTTTTGTGAAATATGAAGATGATTCGGCTGATTTGTTGCAAGAGTTGCTGGAGCTGTGAGAAATGATTTTATTAAATTTAATGTTGGAGATTTGCGAAATGAAATTTTTTTACCAGCATTCTTTTATAAACTCAGTCGTCGAGGACCACATTCTTTATTTTGATGTGTTACTAAATATTTGTAAGAGCGCACTTATTGCCCCATTTTGGATATTTATAAATGCAAGATGTTTTTTCTTACCGAATACTATGAAGACAAAACAAAGGATGATATTTTCAGAAACAGCTTTAAGGATATAACTTTGTTAAAATCATTATCTTATACTTGTATGTATGTATATTGGGGTTCCTGAGGAAAGTCTCAGAGACCAATAGCTCCTTTAGTCCCATTTCCCGGAGGAATTTTAGAATATCTGCAGGCTTCAGCTTAGGTAAACGTCCCTCTTCTATCCAGTAATCTCCTAGGTGTTGTGCCCTAGGATTCTGAATTGCTGTGCAACTCGCAAGTATGTGGATGGGGGTTTCTTCTTCTATGCCTCAGAATCTACATTCTTCTTTCTCCACTATTTTGAGCTTTTTCAGGTGCCCATTCAGGCGACAATGTCCTGTTAGGATCCCTGTTAAAACTCTTAGTGCAGTTTTACTTTGACTTATGCATTCATTTGATCTCAACAGGTTGTAGTCATCCAGAAGAATCTTTGATTATCTAAGCCCTACTAGATCTTTCCAATGGTCAGATCTTCTCTTTTTTCGGCTTTGCCTATTTCTTCCAATATTACTTTGGAGCTGATACCGCAAAAGGGTTCCGGCCCCCAAAAGGGTGTTTCAGTCCCCCTCTTTGCTAGTTCATCTGATACTTCATTTGCTTCTACTCCACTGTGTTCTGGAATCCACACTTTATTGTTCTCGCCTAGTTAATTGAGTTTGCCTAGGCATTCCCACACCATTTTGGAACCACAAGAGCTCAGTGCTTTAATGGCTGCTTGACTATCCGACATTATGATAATTCTTTACCCTTCTATAACCCTTATCAATATTGAACTGTATCTTGTTCATTCTGCAACACTTTCAACCACCATATATAGTGGTGTATCTTATGCTTATTCTTGTAGTCAAAAAATAGTCTTCTAAGCATGGAGTTTATTGACAATTTTTAGACAAAAACTATAGTTAATAGTTGATTGGAGTACCTTGATGAATTAACTACATATTTTCCATGTGATTCATCTCATAATCAAAGTTCTATTACACCATATTTATTCGAATTTGATTCATATACATGTGAAGAAACATTTATTTTTCTCCAAGCGTTTGGGAATGGGGTCAAGTTTAAAAATTGAAACATTAAAAGAATTCGTAATCGATTACCTACACCTCTATAGGTGAAAGGTCACTTTGTATAGCAAAGAAGCTGTAATACTAAAATAAGAAATACTGTTATACAAAACCAATATATTTTCGTATTTCTTCAGTATAAAAGGCAGTCAATCTTTTCCGGATATATACAATAAGATTGGTCTTAATTTTTTTTAAATAATAACGAAATCAATAATATACAGGGTGTCAAACTAACCTAATGGAACAGGAATCTTCACTGGACACTGCTCACTTAGATGTCATTACTGTAAGATAGGAAAAAAGAACAGTGGAACATGCTTTTAAGTTGGAGGGTGTTTCTTCGCATTTTAGTTTTTTTTTTCGGGTCGAGATGGGAAACTCGAGTTCGAATGGGTCCAGGACCCAAACAGTGTTGGACTTCCATCCTTCAGGAAACTCTTCCTCCCTTAGTACCCTATTGAATAGCTCCTAGAAGCAGTACTCCCTATTGTCATCCAACAACCTCTTCCTCATATCACCCCTCAGGTCATCTATCCCTGGGACTTTCCTTACTTTAATGTTCCCCCCCCCCTCCCCTACTTCCCATTTCTCTACCGGCCTTATCTCAAGACAGCTTTTATAATCAACTTTTTATTTTAGGAACTCAACTTTGGCCGGAAATCGCAATAATGTCTTTTTCCACCCCCAAAAAAAAAAAAGTGTTTTTATCGAAAAAACGTCATAACTCGAAAAATTTCCAATATTTTAATTTGAAGTTTTTTTTAAGGTTTGTGACTACCAAAGCTACCTTCTACTAAATTTTCATCAAAATCGAACATTTTTTAACGAAACCAAAAATAAAAAACAAAAAATGCAGTTTTTTGCGTTTTTCGAGCTAATTTTGAGGTTATGTGTAAAAGTCATTAATAAAAACGTTGTAGATTTTCTCAAGATCTACAACTTTTATAATCAACTTTTTATTCTAGCAACTCAACTTTGGCCGGAAATCGCAATAATGTCTTTTTCCACCCCCCCAAAATAAGTGTTTTTTATCGAAAATACGTCATAACTCGAAAAATTTCCAATATTTTAAATTGAAATTTTTTTTCATGGTTTGTGACTCTCAAAGCTACCTTCTACTAAATTTTCATCAAAATCGAACATTTTTTAACGAAACGAAACATAAAAAACGAAAAATGCAGTTTTTTGCGTTTTTCGAGCTAATTTTGAGGTTATGTGTAAAAGTCACTGATAAAAAAGTTGTAGATTTTCTCAAGATCTACAACTTTTATAATCAACTTTTTATTCTAGCAACTCAACTTTGGCCGGAAATCGCAATAATGTCTTTTTCCACCCCCCCAAAATAAGTGTTTTTTATCGAAAATACGTCATAACTCGAAAAATTTCCAATATTTTAAATTGAAATTTTTTTTCATGGTTTGTGACTCTCAAAGCTACCTTCTACTAAATTTTCATCAAAATCGAACATTTTTTAACGAAACGAAACATAAAAAACGAAAAATGCAGTTTTTTGCGTTTTTCGAGCTAATTTTGAGGTTATGTGTAAAAGTCACTAATGAAAAAGTTGTAGATTTTCTCAAGATCTACAACTTTTATAATCAACTTTTTATCCTAGGAACTCAACTTTGGCCGGAAATCGCAATAATGTCTTTTTCCACCCCCCCCCTCCCCCCCAAAAAGTGTTTTTATCGAAAAAACGTCATAACTCGAAAAATTTCCAATATTTTAATTTGAAGTTTTTTTTAAGGTTTGTGACTACCAAAGCTACCTTCTACTGAATTTTCATCAAAATCGAAAATTTTTTACGAAACCAAAAATAAAAACGAAAAATGTGCAGTTTTTTGCGTTTTTCGAGCTAATTTTGAGGTTATGTGTAAAAGTCACTAATGAAAAAGTTGTAGATTTTCTCAAGATCTACAACTTTTATAATCAACTTTTTATCCTAGGAACTCAACTTTGGCCGGAAATCGCAATAATGTCTTTTTCCACCACCCCCCCCCCCCCCAAAAAGTGTTTTTATCGAAAAAACGTCATAACTCGAAAAATTTCCAATATTTTAATTCGAAGTTTTTTTAAGGTTTGTGACTACCAAAGCTACCTTCTACTAAATTTTCATCAAAATCGAACATTTTTTAACGAAACCAAAAATAAAAACGAAAAATGTGCAGTTTTTTTCGTTTTTCGAGCTAATTTTGAGGTTATGTGTAAAAGTCACTAATGAAAAAGTTGTAGATTTTCTCAAGATCTACAATTTTTATAATTAACTTTTTATTCTAGGAACTCAACTTTGGCCGGAAATCGCAATAATGTCTTTTTCCACCCCCCCAAAATAAGTGTTTTTTATCGAAAATACGTCATAACTCGAAAAATTTCCAATATTTTAAATTGAAATTTTTTTTCATGGTTTGTGACTATCAAAGCTACCTTCTACTAAATTTTCATCAAAATCGAACATTTTTAACGAAACCAAAAATAAAAAACGAAAAATGCAGTTTTTTGCGTTTTTCGAGCTTTTTTTGAGGTTATGTGAAAAAGTCACTAATGAAAAAGTTGTAGATTTTCTCATGATCTACAACTTTTATGATCAACTTTTTATTTTAGGAACTCAACTTTGGCCGGAAATCGCAATAATGCCTTTTTCCACCCCCCCAAAAAAAGTGTTTTTTACCGAAAAAACGTCATAACTCGAAAAATTTCCAATATTTTAATTTGAAGTTTTTTTTAAGGTTTGTGACTATCACAGCTACCTTCTACTAAATTTTCATCAAAATCGAACATTTTTTAACGAAACTAAAAATAAAAAACGAAAAATGCAGTTTTTTGCGTTTTTCGAGCTAATTTTGAGGTTATGTGAAAAAGTCACTAATGAAAAAGTTGTAGATTTTCTGAAGATCTACAACTTTTATGATCAACTTTTTATTCTAGGAACTCAACTTTGGCCGGAAATCGCAATAATGTCTTTTTCCACCCCCCAAAAAGGTATTTTTTACCGAAAAAACGTCAAAATTAGCAAAATCTCGGATCGTTAACGTATCTATACTTCGAGTATCGATAAATTAATATTCGATATTCTACTGTATCGATACTTTACTTTCCGATCCGCATCGATACCTAATATCGATACTTTCTAGTGTATCGCGCAACCCTAGCTCCAGTTCCTTCTTCTTCTCTTTATCCGTCATCGTTCTTTCTTACACTCCCTCCACAGCTCCTCTTCGCATTTTAGTTTAGAAAATTCTTCCACACGTTTCTACTTTACCGCTTACTGTGCGGAATTGTTATTATCTTTTTGGGTTCTTACAAAATTGATTTCTCTCAAATGGTGACTCGTAAAAATACTTGCAATCAGTATTTACGAGTTCTATTGAAAATTGGTAATAATAATATTACAAATATCTACACCTTCCTATAAAAAGGTTGAATTTTTGTGCACAAATAAACGCCAATGGTTAAAAGTGCTCAGGTGCAATAAAACTGATAAAACAATCTGGCATTTAGTACCGTTATAATGATATTCCGAAAATATGTTCACGTTCATTTAAATCATACAGTTATGTTTTTAATTTATGGTTATAAGGAGCTCACGTTTATTTCGCGATAACTTCGACGGTGTTGTCATTATATACACAAACCTATAAACGATGTGCAATAAAAAATAGTGTAAGAAACGGTTTTCAAAAGAAATGGAAATCTTAAATTGTCGATTTACAAAAACAAATTTATAACTCTGGAAATCTCTCTACATTATTTTGTTGACAGATCAAACTATTTCTTGGTATTAAATTTAATTTATTCTTAGTCTTCGCTATAAAAATCCAGATCTATAAAAGCAATTGGGGCTTTCCAAAAAATATGATTCATGAGTACAAACCTAGTTCAATGAACTTCTCTTGGTGACATAAAACAGTCTTCATTATATTGTAATGTTTTTGTTATTTATTTAAATAGTTTTTACTTGTGAGATAAAATTATACACACTACTATGGCTAATTACAATTTATTTATTTAAAGAAACACACACAGTATTAACTTAATTTATATACACACTCTACTTAATGTCTACTAATTTATTTACACTCGGTATAATAGTTTTAATTTACTAGTTGCCTACTACTAGATGCCATCCCTCCCAACACACACACACAGTTCTAATTTATTTTTACCACATGAATATTACACTATTATTTATCTTCACTACTTCATTCACTGTCCGATTACTAAGAACTTCTGTAAACTTCCTGTGAACTAACTCCTTACCGTTTCACTAATCGTCAACTCACTCAAAAACCCGCGCATATATAGTCCTGCTCAACTCTCGAAAATTCCAGTACCTTCCGCGCTCGTCCTAGGCACAAACAAAGTGTCTTCTCGAGAATGTTCTCGAAAGCGCATTCATCAAAATTTATAATCGAGAGACAGGGCCGGCTTTGAGTTGGTGACATCGCAACAATATTTTAACAAAAATTCATATACTTTGAGTAATAAATGTTGCGCTGGTTGGTGTGCCTCTTCAGATACTAAATTATTATCATTTCCCATTGGTACTAAGCCGAAACATTTTAATAATAACAATAATAAAAGTCGTGTGCTGAAAGTAATAAAATTGAAGTAAGTACCAGAAACGAAATTGATAAGCTTAATATAAAAAGGTTTTCATGAAAAATACTCTTGGAATTTTTAATTAGTATATTTTCAGGCGGTAAATCATTATTATTAGCACGTGTAAAAAACCAAAGACCGAACCTTTTTTTTGTTATTGCGATTATTGTACTTTAGAGTATTATTGAAAACATTTTTTGGCATTTGTACGTTGTCTGCATACGTTACGATTATTTTAAATCATTTTATTTCCAAAAAAAAAATACTTCGCAGAAGACGATTAGATCTAGTAAAAACATTCCGATTGTGCGATCTGATACATGAACAAGTTTATCGGGTCTATCGATAATAAATAATGACTAATGAGAAGAGAATAATCCAGAGTGTCGCAAGCAGGGCCGTGCAAAATTTTTTTGGCAGCCTCCGAAAACGGTTATTTTACCCCAATACTTTTATCAATTTAGAGTGAGGAATAAAATTTCAGTTTAATCTTTAATTTAAAAACAAACTAATAATGAAATTATACTCTGTCCATCCAAGCAACGGAGTGTTCCAAAACAGTATCATGCATAGTGCACGTGATCTCTCCGACTCTGTACCAATGTACCAAAGCCAATGAATTCTGCCGGCCGATTGCAGTTGAATCCGATTGGCCAGCGTAGGAAGGCATATTTATTTTAGCCAATAGATGCAAAGGTGATCATACTTCTATCACGCAACTATCGTTGTTTGTCAACTGTTCCGCTTTTTAAACATTTTACATGTTCCAGGCAGTTCTCGACTTTTCAATGACATTTCACATGTTCCAGACAGTTCTCGACTTTTCAATGACATTTATAGATTATTCCAGAAATTTTACTCATTATTTTTCTTTATAGACCTCTTCATATTCGCCAGTACAGGTCTTCAACTGTCCCACTTCTTATACATTTCCCATGCTCCAGACAGTTCTCGACTTTTCAATGAAATTTGTAGATGATTCCAGAGGCTTTTCTCCTTTTTTTTTCTATATGGATCACTACATATTCGCCAGTACAGGTCTTCAACTGTCCCGGTTTTTATGTTCCAGAGAGTTCTCGACTTTTCAATGACATTTGTTGATGATTCCAGAGGATTTTCTCTGTTTTTTCTTTATGGACCTCCACATATTCAACAGTAGAGGTCTTCAACTGTCCCGATTTTTATACATTTCACATGTTCCAGACAGTTCTCGACTTTTCAATGACATTTGTAGATGATTCCAGAGGCTTTTCTCCTTCTTTTTCTATATGGACCTCTACATCTTCGCCAGTACAGGTCTTCAACTGTCCCGCTTTTTAAATATTTCACATGTTCCAGACAGTTCTCGACTTGTCAATGACATTTCTAGATGATTCCAGAGGTTTTCCTCCTTTTTTTTCTTTATGGACCTCTACATATTCGCCAGTACAGGTCTTCAACTGTCCCGCTTTTTATACATTTCACATGTACAAGACAGTTCTCGACTTTTCAATGACATTTCTAGATGATTCCAGAGATTTTCCTCCATTTTTTTTCTTTATGGACCTCTACATATTCGCCAGTACAGGTCTTCTACTGTCCCGGTTTTTATGTTCCAGACAGTTCTCGACTTTTCAATGACATTTGTTGATGATTCCAGAGGATTTTCTCTTTTTTTTCTTTATGGACCTCTACATATTCAACAGTACAGGTCTTCAACTGTCCCGCTTTTTATACATTTCACATGTTCCAGACAGTTCTCGACTTTTCAATGACATTTGTAGATGATGCCAGAGGCTTTTCTCCTTCTTTTTCTATATGGACCTCTACATCTTTGCCAGTACAGGTCTTCAACTGTCCCGCTTTTTAAACATTTTACATGTTCCCGACAGTTCTCGACTTGTCAATGACATTTCTAGATGATTCCAGAGGTTTTCCTCCTTTTTTTTCTTTATGGACCTCTACATATTCGCCAATACAGGTCTTCAACTGTCCCGGTTTTTATGTTCCAGACAGTTCTCGACTTTTCAATGACATTTGTTGATGATTCCAGAGGATTTTCTCTTTTTTTTCTTTATAGACCTCTACATATTCAACAGTACAGGTCTTCAACTGTCCCGCTTTTTATACATTTCACATGTTCCAGACAGTTCTCGACTTTTCAATGATATTTGTAGATGATTCCAGAGACTTTTCTCCTTCTTTTTCTATATGGACCTCTACATCTTTGCCAGTACAGGTCTTCAACTGTCCCGCTTTTTAAACATTTTACATGTTCCCGACAGTTCTCGACTTGTCAATGACATTTCTAGATGATTCCAGAGGTTTTCCTCCTTTTTATTTCTTTATGGACCTCTACATATTCGCCAGTACAGGTCTTCAACTGTCCCGCTTTTTATACATTTCACATGTACAAGACAGTTCTCGACTTTTCAATGACATTTCTAGATGATTCCAGAGATTTTCCTCCATTTTTTTTCTTTATGGACCTCTACATATTCGCCAGTACAGGTCTTCAACTGTCCCGGTTTTTATGTTCCAGACAGTTCTCGACTTTTCAATGACATTTGTTGATGATTCCAGAGGATTTTCTCTTTTTTTTTCTTTATGGACCTCTACATATTCAACAGTACAGGTCTTCAACTGTCCCGCTTTTTATACATTTCACATGTTCCAGACAGTTCTCGACTTTTCAATGACATTTGTAGATGATGCCAGAGGCTTTTCTCCTTCTTTTTCTATATGGACCTCTACATCTTTGCCAGTACAGGTCTTCAACTGTCCCGCTTTTTAAATATTTTACATGTTCCAGACAGTTCTCGACTTGTCAATGACATTTCTAGATGATTCCAGAGGTTTTCCTCCTTTTTATTTCTTTATGGACCTCTACATATTCGCCAGTACAGGTCTTCAACTGTCCCGCTTTTTATACATTTCACATGTACAAAACAGTTCTCGACTTTTCAATGACATTTCTAGATGATTCCAGAGATTTTCCTCCATTTTTTTTCTTTATGGACCTCTACATATTCGCCAGTACAGGTCTTCAACTGTCCCGGTTTTCATGTTCCAGACAGTTCTCGACTTTTCAATGACATTTGTTGATGATTCCAGAGGATTCTCTCTTTTTTTTCTTTATGGACCTCTACATATTCAACAGTACAGGTCTTCAACTGTCCCGCTTTTTATACATTTCACATATTCCAGACAGTTCTCGACTTTTCAATGACATTTGTAGATGATGCCAGAGGCTTTTCTCCTTCTTTTTCTATATGGACCTCTACATCTTTGCCAGTACAGGTCTTCAACTGTCCCGCTTTTTAAACATTTTACATGTTCCCGACAGTTCTCGACTTGTCAATGACATTTCTAGATGATTCCAGAGGTTTTCCTCCTTTTTTTTCTTTATGGACCTCTACATATTCGCCAGTACAGGTCTTCCACTGTCCCGCTTTTTATACATTTCACATGTACAAGACAGTTCTCGACTTTTCAATGACATTTCTAGATGATTCCAGAGATTTTCCTCCTTTTTTTTCTTTATGGACCTCTACATATTCGCCAGTACAGGTCTTCAACTGTCCCGGTTTTTATGTTCCAGACAGTTCTCGACTTTTCAATGACATTTGTTGATGATTCCAGAGGATTTTCTCTTTTTTTTCTTTATGGACCTACATATTCAACAGTACAGGTCTTAAACTGTCCCGCTTTTTATACATTTCACATGTTCCAGACAGTTCTCGACTTTTCAATGACATTTGTAGATGATGCCAGAGGCTTTTCTCCTTCTTTTTCTATATGGACCTCTACATCTTTGCCAGTACAGGTCTTCAACTGTCCCGCTTTTTAAACATTTTACATGTTCCCGACAGTTCTCGACTTGTCAATGACATTTCTAGATGATTCCAGAGGTTTTCCTCCTTTTTTTTCTTTATGGACCTCTACATATTCGCCAGTACAGGTCTTCAACTGTCCCGCTTTTTATACATTTCACATGTACAAGACAGTTCTCGACTTTTCAATGACATTTCTAGATGATTCCAGAGATTTTCCTCCTTTTTTTTCTTTATGGACCTCTACATATTCGCCAGTACAGGTCTTCAACTGTCCCGGTTTTTATGTTCCAGACAGTTCTCGACTTTTCAATGACATTTGTTGATGATTCCAGAGGATTTTCTCTTTTTTTTCTTCATGGACCTCTACATATTCAACAGTACAGGTCTTCAACTGTTCCGCTTTTTATACATTTCACATGTTCCAGACAGTTCTCGACTTTTCAATGACATTTGTAGATGATGCCAGAGGCTTTTCTCCTTCTTTTTCTATATGGACCTCTACATCTTTGCCAGTACAGGTCTTCAACTGTCCCGCTTTTTAAACATTTTACATGTTCCCGACAGTTCTCGACTTGTCAATGACATTTCTAGATGATTCCAGAGGTTTTCCTCCTTTTTTTTCTTTATGGACCTCTACATATTCGCCAGTACAGGTCTTCAACTGTCCCGCTTTTTATACATTTCACATGTACAAGACAGTTCTCGACTTTTCAATGACATTTCTAGATGATTCCAGAGATTTTCCTCCTTTTTTTTTCTTTATGGACCTCTACATATTCGCCAGTACAGGTCTTCAACTGTCCCGGTTTTTATGTTCCAGACAGTTCTCGACTTTTCAATGACATTTGTTGATGATTCCAGAGGATTTTCTCTTTTTTTTCTTTATGGACCTCTACATATTCAACAGTACAGGTCTTCAACTGTCCCGCTTTTTATACATTTCACATGTACAAGACAGTTCTCGACTTTTCAATGACATTTCTAGATGATTCCAGAGATTTTCCTCCATTTTTTTTCTTTATGGACCTCTACATATTCGCCAGTACAGGTCTTCAACTGTCCCGGTTTTCATGTTCCAGACAGTTCTCGACTTTTCAATGACATTTGTTGATGATTCCAGAGGATTCTCTCTTTTTTTTCTTTATGGACCTCTACATATTCAACAGTACAGGTCTTCAACTGTCCCGCTTTTTATACATTTCACATGTTCCAGACAGTTCTCGACTTTTCAATGACATTTGTAGATGATGCCAGAGGCTTTTCTCCTTCTTTTTCTATATGGACCTCTACATCTTTGCCAGTACAGGTCTTCAACTGTCCCGCTTTTTAAACATTTTACATGTTCCCGACAGTTCTCGACTTGTCAATGACATTTCTAGATGATTCCAGAGGTTTTCCTCCTTTTTTTTTCTTTATGGACCTCTACATATTCGCCAGTACAGGTCTTCCACTGTCCCGCTTTTTATACATTTCACATGTACAAGACAGTTCTCGACTTTTCAATGACATTTCTAGATGATTCCAGAGATTTTCCTCCTTTTTTTTCTTTATGGACCTCTACATATTCGCCAGTACAGGTCTTCAACTGTCCCGGTTTTTATGTTCCAGACAGTTCTCGACTTTTCAATGACATTTGTTGATGATTCCAGAGGATTTTCTCTTTTTTTTCTTTATGGACCTACATATTCAACAGTACAGGTCTTCAACTGTCCCGCTTTTTATACATTTCACATGTTCCAGACAGTTCTCGACTTTTCAATGACATTTGTAGATGATGCCAGAGGCTTTTCTCCTTCTTTTTCTATATGGACCTCTACATCTTTGCCAGTACAGGTCTTCAACTGTCCCGCTTTTTAAACATTTTACATGTTCCCGACAGTTCTCGACTTGTCAATGACATTTCTAGATGATTCCAGAGGTTTTCCTCCTTTTTTTTCTTTATGGACCTCTACATATTCGCCAGTACAGGTCTTCAACTGTCCCGCTTTTTATACATTTCACATGTACAAGACAGTTCTCGACTTTTCAATGACATTTCTAGATGATTCCAGAGATTTTCCTCCTTTTTTTTCTTCATGGACCTCTACATATTCGCCAGTACAGGTCTTCAACTGTCCCGGTTTTTATGTTCCAGACAGTTCTCGACTTTTCAATGACATTTGTTGATGATTCCAGAGGATTTTCTCTTTTTTTTCTTCATGGACCTCTACATATTCAACAGTACAGGTCTTCAACTGTTCCGCTTTTTATACATTTCACATGTTCCAGACAGTTCTCGACTTTTCAATGACATTTGTAGATGATGCCAGAGGCTTTTCTCCTGCTTTTTCTATATGGACCTCTACATCTTTGCCAGTACAGGTCTTCAACTGTCCCGCTTTTTAAACATTTTACATGTTCCCGACAGTTCTCGACTTGTCAATGACATTTCTAGATGATTCCAGAGGTTTTCCTCCTTTTTTTTCTTTATGGACCTCTACATATTCGCCAGTACAGGTCTTCAACTGTCCCGCTTTTTATACATTTCACATGTACAAGACAGTTCTCGACTTTTCAATGACATTTCTAGATGATTCCAGAGATTTTCCTCCTTTTTTTTTCTTTATGGACCTCCACATATTCGCCAGTACAGGTCTTCAACTGTCCCGGTTTTTATGTTCCAGACAGTTCTCGACTTTTCAATGACATTTGTTGATGATTCCAGAGGATTTTCTCTTTTTTTTCTTTATGGACCTCTACATATTCAACAGTACAGGTCTTCAACTGTCCCGCTTTTTATACATTTCACATGTTCCAGACAGTTCTCGACTTTTCAATGATATTTGTAGATGATTCCAGAGGCTTTTCTCCTTCTTTTTCTATATGGACCTCTACATCTTTGCCAGTACAGGTCTTCAACTGTCCCGCTTTTTAAACATTTCACAAGTTCCAAGAAGTTCTCGACTTTTCAATGACATTTCTGGATGATTTCAGAGGTGTTTCTCCTTTTTTTCTTTATGGACGTTTACATATTCGCCAGTATAGGTCGTCAACTGTCCCGCTTTTTATAAATTTCACATGTTCCAGACAGTTCTCGACTTTTCAATGACATTTAACATGTTCCAGATAGTTCTCAACTTTTCATTGACATTTCTAGATTATTCCAGAAGTTTTACTTCTTCTATTTCATTTTCTTTTATTCATTTTACATTTTCTACAGCGCTCGTACATTTTTACCGTTGAAGTACTAAAATATCTTTATTAACAAGATACTAAATCAGTTGTCTTTAGCATACTTATAAGTAATAATGTTTTGCAAGTCACGGTTTACGGACCTCCTAGTGAGGGGAACTGGTGTCCGTTACACCCTCTTACATATACTTTCTCAGTAACTCCCAACAACTGTATTTCAAACTCATAATATTTCAAACGGCGGTACTTCAAAGGACTGGTAACCAAGACCATCACCAGCGGTTAGTACCATTTGCTTAAAACCAATGGATCTTCTTTAATAACTGAGTTAATGACGTCAATTAAAAACCAAAATGTTCATAAAACATGGTGCTACATTTTGACATCAGTTGATACCCCCGGTTGCAGCTGCTGCATCTTACAGGGTGTTTAGTATTCAGAGTAAGAAACATCTTCACATTTAGGCACCTCGTTTTTAAATTAAAGTGGATATATTTTGCTTCTTCTTGAGTTAGTGAATTGAAATGATCCTCTTACCCTTTTTGAAAATATGGAATATAATAAGGTCTTACCCTTGACGATATTAATAATTTGTCCATTATGATACTGGTGAAAATCGGCATTTTTGAACCTTAAATATACTTAATCTACGCTAATGGATTTCTGAATATTGGAAATTAATGAATAGCTGATACCTTTTGTTTTTCGATATATTAGGAATGCAAAAAAATACAACTGTATTCAAATTCCTTGGGTAATATTAATTGTTTTGTTGTTTAATCCTTGACGCCGCTATAAATTAATGACAACTTAAACACCACCACCACCAAATATCTTGCTCCTACGCCTTTTGTTCATATATCTCTCAATAATACCACAGATTATAAATTTACAAGGAATAGAAGGTTTTAAAATTAAACTGAGTAAGTATTTACAATGAAATGTCATTAGATCAGCGTCCTTTTTTTCACATATTTCTCGCCGTCCCGCAGGCGTCAAGGACTCGAACCCCGCCCCCAAGGAAAAGGTTTCACAACTCCTTGAAGGGGAAGGAATGCTATAGGGTCACTAGTAATAGGTACGCAAAGCCTATGGGGTTAGGAGGAGGAAACTGCAGTGCGAATGTTCGGTTTATTGTACTGATGCAATTTTGTCAATTATTATAAAAACTCGTGAAACATTTAAAAATAGTCAAATCTGACGTAATTACTAATGGAATATTAGTAGGAGGAAGTTGACATTGACGAAAAAAAAAAATTAAAATGCAAAACGTATGACATATAATCTGGGAAAGTTATTGATTTTTAGAATTCCACTCAAATTCTTTTAACTCTACATTTTATGATAAAACGCACTAATTAACCTTCTATTGACCTTATCTGTAGGTGTAGCATTTATTTCAAAATTGTATCTCGATTGAATCAGAATTCTAGAAAGTATGTTGAAAATCTCTTAAATTAATTGTTCTTTGTGAAGGTAAATGACGATGACTGAAGTATTTTTAATCGATTTTTCTCACGCTAGTTGTCATTTTGTCATTCGGTGATTTATATTATTTATACTTCCTGCAATTTAAAACAAAGTAATAAATATTTTGTTAATAAAAAGTAGATGTTGAGGGAGGAAAAATAACCTAATTTAAAACAAAGTTACCTATTAAAATGTAGGTACAATAATAATTTTGATTTCTTCAAAACTGGTTCCTTTCCTTTCTTTGATTTTTTTTGCCGCTTTTTTCTTTTTCTCTTGAATTGTCGTTTCTGTGGTTAATATTTCTGCCAGCTGCTTGTTCCTTCGTCCAACGGAATCGACGACAGTAGAAACAACTGGAACAGGAAAGATGATATCCAGTATTTTTCCAGGGGTTCATTTAACAGGAGTAGTTTCATTGGTTCCTACAGGCGCAGATAGTCCGTTTTGTTTTTTTGGTATAGTTTCACCTACAGTCTGCCAGCTACAGCAAGGTTGTTGATTATCATCAGCTAAAGCTTTGGGAAAACTTTGAGAACTAGTTAAAAATTGTCAAAAATTGTTAAATATTTTTAAAAAAATGGTCAAAAATAGTCAATAATTGTCAAATTTTTTGAAAGTTGTCAAAAATGGTCCATAATTATCAGAAACTGTCAAAAATGGTCAATAATTGTTTAAATTTTGAAAAATTGTCAAAAATTGTTAAATATTTTTAAAAAAATGGTCAAAAATAGTCAATAATTGTCAAATTTTTTGAAAGTTGTCAAAAATGGTCAATAATTATCAGAAACTGTCAAAAATGGTCAATAATTGTTTAAATTTTGAAAAATTGTCAAAAATTGTTAAAATTTTGAAAAAATGGTCAATAATTATAAAAAACTGTCAAAAACGGTCGATAATTGTTGAAAATTGTCAACATTTTAAAAAAATGGTCAAAATTTTTGAAAAATTGTCAAAAATGGTCAATAATTGTCAGAAACTGTCAAAATTGGTCAATAATTGTTGAAAATTGTCAAAAATGGTCAAAAATTGTCAAAATTTTAAAAAAATGGTCGATAATTCTAAAAAACTGTCAAAAATGGGCAATAATTGTTGAAAATTGTCAAAAATGGTCAATAATTGTCAGAAACTGGTCAATAATTGTTAAAATTTTGAAAAATGGTCAATAATTATAAAAAAACTGTCAAAAATGGTCAATAATTCTTAAAAATTCTCCAAATTTTTGAAAAATGGTCAAAATTTTTGAAAAATTGTCAAAAATGGTCAATAATTGTCATAACCTGTCATAAATGGTCAATAATTGTTAAAATTTTGAAAAAATGGTCAATAATTATAAAAAAAACTGTCAAAAATGGTCAATAATTGTTGAAAATTGTCAAAATTTTTGAAAAATGGTCAAAATTTTTGAAAAATTGTCAAAAATGGTCAATGATTCTTAAAATTTGGAAAAATGGTCAAAAATTGTCAAAATTTAAAAAAAATGATCGATAATTATAAAAAACTGTGAAAAATGGTCAATAATTGTTGAAAATTGTCTAAAATGGTCAATAGTTGTCAGAAACTGGTCAATAATTTTTAAAATTTTGAAAAATCGTCCAAAATTGTCAAAATTTTGAAAAAATGGTCAATTATTATATAAACTGTCAAAAATGGTCAATAATTGTTAAAAATTCTCAAAATTTTTGAAAAATTGTCAAAAATGGTCAATAATTGTCATAACCTGTCATAAATGGTCAAAATTTTTGAAAAATTGTCAAAAATGATCAATAATTATCAAAACTGTCAAAATTGGTCAATAATTGTCAAAACTGTCAAAATTGCATCAGGGACATCAGCTAATTTACTATTTTCAGTCAAATAAGCGTCATCTGCAATAGCAGATAGTCCGTTTTGTTTTTTTTTGGTATAGTTTCACCTACAGTCTGCCAGCTACAGCAAGGTTGTTGATTATCATCAGCTGAAGCTTTGGGAAAACTTTGAGAACTAGTTAAAAATTGTTAAATATTTAAGAAATGGTCAAAAATGGTCAATAATTATCAGAAAATGTCAAAAATGGTCAATAATTGTTTAAATTTTGAAAAATGGTCAAAAATTGTTAAAATTTTGAAAAAATGGTCAATAATTATAAAAAACTGTCAAAAATGGTCAATAATTGTTAAAATTTGGAAAAATGGTCAATAATTGTCATAACCTGTCATAAATGGTCAAAATTTTTGAAAAATTGTCAAAAATGATCAATAATTGTCAAAACTGTCAAAATTGGTCAATAATTGTCAAAAATGGTCAATAATTGTAAAAATTTGAAAAAATGGTCTAAAATGGTAAAATTTTTGAAAAATTGTCAAAAATAGTCAATAATTGTCAAAACTGTCAAAATTGCATCAGGGACATCAGCTAACTTACTATTTTCAGTCAAATAAGCGTCATCTGGAATAGCAGAAGGGTTAAAATGGCAATATACCAGTAGCCTTAAATGTTGAAGTTCCATTATTCACAGTCGCAGACTTCATTCCAAACTGTAACCTAGTGAGCTTTCGTCCTGGGTTATTTTTAATATATAAATTACAAGCTGAGTAGTAGTTTAGTTTTAACGATCTGAAAAAACACCTATCTAGAGGTTGCAAAAATTGTGTCGTATGACTTGGCAAACAAAACAATATGATGTTGCGTTCAACACAGTAATCTAGCATCTCCACGTTACTGCAGTGTGAAGCGTGGCCATCAAGCAATAACAAAACTGTCCCTACCGGTTTTCTGGAAAAAAAGTATTTTCTAGCAGCTCAAAATAAACCTGAACGTCTTTTTTATTCATTCCCAAGGACCGATTAATGGACACTCCTTCTGCTTTTCTTACTGACAGCCTTGGATTTCTCTGCAAAAATAACTGAAGCCACGGAAAACCAGCTAATCTTGATTCCTTACTGAAACGATGTTTAATACCCTTCTTTTCGGCCAACTTAAATGCCATTCTTCGCACGTCCAATCGAGTAGGAGAAAATCCGTTTTTTTGTAGTTTGAAGATGTGTTTGTCCAACTTTTCTTCGGCAGCTGCACCTAATGTAGAGGAGGGTCCAAGAGAACCTTTCTTTATATTTAGTGTTGATTCCCTTCTTCGTAGGGTAGTGGCCGGTACCCCAAAATTTCTAGCAGCCTCATTAACTCCCATTCTGTTTTCATTAACGGCTTGAATGGCTTCGGTTAACTGTTGCTCAGTCCAACTAGCCCTGGAACAACTTCCAGTGCGCTAGTAATAGGTTGGCATACTGGGGAAAAAAATAATATCGAGCCATCTCACTTCCATCTATCCTCGTCATGAGATGATAACTTGACTAAAATTATTGCTAAATTCTAAAATCTCCAAGAAGCTTGTCTTCTTTGTAATATTTCACATTTTAAATTTTATTTTCGATATAATATATTACCACGTTTCCCATTTATTTATTTATAAAAACGTGCTTTGTTTTATGGGAATGTTTATAGAATCAATAATTATTGCTGGATTTTTTTATAAAATGTTCTAGTGATCCCATAACAAATCAACGAACAGGTAGATACTTTTGTATAAATTATTTTGGAAATATTTTTAAATATTTCAAGATTCGAGACATTCCTCAAAAGGTAGACAAAAGGTTAAGTTTGAAATCATTGAAGGACTTTTATACTTTGCCTAGTACAAGAATCAAAGTGATGAATACCAAAAAATAATTAAACATATACACATAATTCCTCCTGGTTTTGGTTAATACAGTATAGGTAAAAAAAATGTGACCAGTGATCTAGGAAGGTCATAAATTACCCAGCACTTGAGTTATCAGCAGGCGGTCGAGTCTATAGTTGAACTTAAAGCTGGAGAAGTTTTATTTTTTCTAGCTGCTGACTTGAGCTGTTGCCATACATAATCAATTTGATACAGTGATAAGGAGGAAGTCTGAGTACTGCATGTCCCAAGCATTATCAAATAAATTTAAATACACAACTGTCAACTGTCGACTATTATTAAAATGCCAAACTATTTAATAAGATACTTTAATCCGGACCTGGGAATATTTTAAGGGACATACACACCATAGACTACAGATAGAGACAACAAGAAATAGGCCGCTGTGTAAGTGACAATGTCCGTCTCAACTCCGGTGAGAGAGAAAAAGACAGACATCAGAGAGAGGTTTTTCTGTCTTTGTCTCTCGTCTATAGCATGCGTGCCATTAGAGAAAGACAGCCTGAACCTCTTACTTTCTATCTCTCTCTTATAAGCTGATGGGTTCCGATCTGGATTGTTGCCTCTATCTGTAGTATCTCTATGCACACACATTGAGTTACGACCTTCTTAGATCTCTGGTCGTACTTTACCTACTCTTCTCATTTACTCCTACAGATGGGTTTTTACAAAAGGAACTGAACCGGAGAACCAAAAATTTTATTTAGCGTTAACCGGATTTACCCAGAGATGATATTTATAATTTTTATTAATTACAGTTATGTTTAAGAAGGATACGCATGATATCATATACATTTAGAATAAAATATGATAGGATGGGAATTACCGGGAATTCCCTAAACAATCTAATCACAGTTTTATTAGAATTGAAACTAAAAAAAAACACCTTAAAATTTTTTTGTTCATCAACCAAACTCCGCTGGCTGTAGAAGCAGTTCAAGCGCCATATTCATCAACTTATTCATTCAATCAGTCAATAATTTTTTTTGTAACATATTTGATCTCCTTTGACAGGATATGAAATGAAATTTACTACTAGGTATGCAACCACCATTTCAATTACGTACGGATGCATGTCTATAGTTAAGAAGTAGCCAAAATTTTAAATGTTTCAATAAATTCCTTAGAGTTAGATTTTTGAAAAAAGAGGCTATTAATAAGAAAATTTGGAAAGTAGTCTGTTAATGTGTAATATTTTGTTTACTTATGCCTAATGGAATTCTAAATTACAATTCCTAAACTGAATTGATACCACCAAACACCCTTTATTCTTAGTCAACTTTCTAAATACAGTTTTAATATTAAAATTCTGAAATGTCACTTGTTCAAAGAGTAGCACTTTGTTATTAATGGAAAACTGGAATTATGTTTAAACTGTCTATTTTTTGAGTGGCTGAGAAGTTGACTGCGGATGTATACCTCATTTCATGAGTATACGTATGCTTCGGATTAAGTCCGATGACTAAATAGTACGACTATACTATAGTTACACTTGTAAATTTTCCCAATATTATACCCCTTTTAAGAAGAAAAATCTATTTTCATATAATTTAATTTTCATTATTTCTATTTAAATTAACAATTCTTATTTCACAATACATATTTAACTTGTTCTATTGTATAATATGGTATTATGTAATAATTATATACCGTGAAGCCGATAACGTATCCTAGTTAGAATTTTTTGACGGTACTCCACTTACAGCCTTGATATAAATATAATAATCTTAAAGAAATGTCTCTTACCGAACAGATTTACATTATTTGCATATCTAAATTTTGAAAACGTTGAAAAATATTGATAAATTTAGAAACCCTTTAAGTCTAATTTCACTATACTCGTACATCAACCAGTAAAGTTGCCAAATGGAGGAATCGAATAGATTGTAAAGAAAACTATCACAATATGTTGCCGTGGAAAAAGTGATGAATGAAACTCGTTGCATAATATATATATCAAATACTTTTAACGTTTTTGTAGGTATTTCTTCATCATTTTGATGTGAGTATATTTAACGGAATGTGAAGTGGATTATTGGCAATTTGGTGCGTTGTTGGGTGTGTCGACCTCGGTATTATAGTTGATTATGTATTTGTATCGATCTTGATGACCGCAGACTATTCAATGTATGTATTGCAGGAAGGAAGCCCGTCTTGCGGAAATCAGAATACCTTCTGATATGACCATCAGGTGCAAGAACTGTTGAATTATGTTTTATATGTTGTCCTTAACAAAAACTGAAAAATAATTATATTTATTTTGATATATTCTTTCGTATATTCAAAATTGAATTGAAATAATTTCACTATTGTAGAAATTATTTATTTCAATTAAAATTCATCTTGGACAAAATTAACGTAACACTCAAAATTTTGCTTATTTTTGATATAGAAGAAATCTTTTAATTTTCAACCGATTAAAATGATTTATCGAGTTTATTGAAATTATCACAAGCATTTTGAATTTTTGACAATTTATTATACCGAGTGGAATGAAACAATATTTATGTAACGTAAATTCTAAGCACCCTGTTGGGTAAACTGACTACAAAAGTTTTTCTTTGCAAATGATTAGAAAGACTTGTTAATATTCTCGATATTTTGTTTTTTTATTCATTTTCCTCTTTACAAAAGATACAAAGTTGATATCAGATTATCAATAATTTAATCTCGACGAATCCAAGCTGTTACAAGAGCACGAGGAGGAATTACGCGTTATTGAGTTGTTAGTTGTTTTTAATTAATTTTAATTTAATAATTAATCCTTCAGCCACAGATATTTTTATTTATTTATTTTTATTCTAAGCTACGTTCAGATGTTATGATGTTAAAATTTAGGTTATATATGACTGTAGCAATGGTAGTTGAGAATGTACCAAAAAATATTGATTTGTGGAATTTTGGGGAAGTTTAATTAATTTTCATTTCCATTTCTGTATAGTCTCTTGTTTTAGAGCTGTTTTAATATCCATCTGAGTAGCATAATTTATTTGTACCCCATTAATAATAGCATCCTTACCCAACTGGTTAACTCATTGCCTGTAATACCAATGTGACTTTTCACCTAAATAAATGTGACGTCTTTTATCTACAAATTTTTTTTTAATATTGCATTAAATAACTGATTCATGTTTATTTAGGTGGTTATTTTTAATTGCTTCTAATGCTGATCTTGAATCACTTATAATCACACCCTGTTTAATTTCATTAAGGCATTCTGCATTGGAGTTGCCTTGCTTTTCGTTTTGGAGGTTACTTCACAAAGGCCCAGAGCGGTCTAAAACAGGAAAGAAGTGATTATTCATTTTTCAACATTAATAGAAGATAAAAGGTATTTAATAAACTTCAATTTAAAATAAGAAACTTACTTGTGAGTGTATATAAAAGGAACTTAGATATTTTGCAAATTCGGATACAACTGTATCGTCCATTTTGCTTTTCGTTTTGGATTATTTAAAACGGTATCACTGTAAATACACGAATGTATAAAAAGTTGCATAATTGCATGTATTAAAAATGATTTTCATTGTATGAATGTGATTGTTGAGTGAAAGACCATTTTAGTTAAGTTTTATTTTCCTATTTGATGTAATAAATAACGTTTATCTTGCTAATTTATGTTCACAAAATTCATTTTCATAAAATAAATTTAAAATTGTTTCATCCCAAGTATTATTTCGAAGTAATTCTTTTTATCAGTTGGTACAACTATATTGAACACCTGTTACACATCACTGGGGCACTTTCAGGGTGAGTACACAGGACCGTATTCAGGAAAGTATTTAAATCCAAATCAGATGTCAAAAACTTTATTAAAAATTTTATTTAAATAACATGGAATTTTGGCGCCCATAAAAAACAGTAATTATATTTCTTACACATTAAACCCATGAACCCATACCCTGAGAAGCTGAGATTTCATAAAAAAAAGGTGAGTACACTGGGTAGTAAATTAAAATTGCTAAACTTGAAATTATTCAGGGTACAATAAAAATATATAAAAAAATTATAAAACACACAAAATAAAATATCATATCAGTATATTAGCTGAATATATATTAAACAGGGTGGGGCTGAGAACAGAGCCTTGATAGAGAGTTCTGGGTCCTTGAAGTACATTTTTATGATGCTGTTGTTGTGAAGATTAAATAATTTTTTAGTTTTTTCTTGAATATTAACTTACGTCGCAAAAATTGTAGAGTTTTCTTTAAAAATTTATATCTTTTGTAAAGAGAAAGATATTGGAATAAATAAAAAAATAAAATATCGATAATTAATTAAATAGTATTATAGTATTTCTAATCATTTGCAAAGAAAAAATTTGAAGCCTTTAGTTTACCCTACGGTATATAAATATTGTTTCATTCAATCCGGTATAATAAATTGTCAAATTTATTTTTCCAAAAATTCAAAATGCTTGTGATAATTTTAATAAATTTCCTAAAATGTGCTAAAAAAATCATTTTAATCGGTTAAAAACTAACTATATTGAGCCGAGTCCTTTGCTTTTTTCCAGCTTCTTCTTCTGTACTCACCATTACAGATTTCTTTCTTGAATAAATTAAAACTCCAAATATACTTAAATTTGAGAGCTGAAAACTTCTGTATCTTCATAGAGACGAAATATGTTTATGTTTGTTGATAAATATTCCTTTACTTTATGTTTTAGTGAAATTTTTATAAAAATACGCAAAACTAAAATAATTTCACAAAAAAGTAGTCATAAGAACGAAACAAGTAATTGTATTACAAATTAATGCATGTATGTGAGCTGACATTGACTCGAATTTTTTTGAAATGTCACATTTTCTATAACAAGAATTCTTTAATACACCTTGCCCTTTTATGGGCGTTCATAACACCTCTCTAAAAGAGCTAACAATAAAACTAAAACTGCTATATTATAATGATACGTTTTTAAAAGATTCTCTTTAGTTTCTTCCATTTTATTTCCAAATTAAATATCTTGATGGATTGGGTTACCTCGACAATTAGGATCTCAAGATCACCGGGCTACAAAGATTAAGTCGGTGCTACCCATTTCCCAGAGCGACCCACCATTCATTCATTCGTTTGGGTTGTGCTCAACAGCCCAGGCACTTGAACCGAATCATTGTACCATTTCCCATGTTATCTACTTCCATTCCAGTAGCTTCGAGTCTTCTATAAAGGCCACTAGTTGGACTGGAGGGATTTTCAGTTGTTGTAATGGTTGTATTAATTCCTCTCCGAAGTGCTTCCGTCTAAGTACTTGTTCCAAGTTCTCGCAGAAGCAGAGTATGAGAATAGGTGTTTCATCATCAAGTTCACATTTTCTGCACATAGGTTCACTAACATTGTCCATTTTGTGCAGATGTTTCCTCAGGGTGCAGTGTCCAGTCACCAGGTCGGTAACTGTCTTCAAATGTCTCTTAGAGTTCATTGTCTACCTCAGTAAACTCTTTGTATGGAGATGCCCTTGTGTCAACCTCCATTTGGGTTGGTGTTCCTTATCTAGCCAGTTCCCGATTCCCCCCTTATGCAATCTTTTGTTATTCCTCAAAACGTTTCCGGACCTATGAAGTCTCCTTTAGAGCTAACTGGTCCGCCATTTCATTAACTGCAATCCTCTCGTGTGCTGGCACTCATATTAGAGACACTTTGTTGTCTCTTGCCAGCCAGTTAAGGGATTCTTTGCAGTTCTTTTCCCCGAGTGGCCCTCCACACATATTGATGTAGTGGAGGAGGAAGGTCTAGCTGCTAGACCTTCAATGACTGGCTTCGTTAAAATCTTACAGTCAAAGATAAGGGAAACGGGTAGTCAGGAACCAGATTTTCATGATGTTCATTGGTATAATAAGTTTTATGCTCAAAAGAGATCAAGTTGGAAAGCGTTTTAAAATCAGTGAAGAAAACGATTTACTTCATAAGATCACGTGGATTGAATCAGAGAGTTTTCTGCGTTTCTTCGTGTTTTAGAAAGTGAATACACTGGTTTACCATATTATGCAGAGGTATGATGGCTTTCGTGTTCTATCGGTTTTGGAAACTCGAGGAAGAAATACGATTTTTCATGGAAGTCAAAGGACAAGATGTCAGCTTATTATCGGACGTGGACTTTTTGTAAGATATTTCATTTATGGTAGATGTCACAAAACAGCTGTCGGAATTAAATATGAAATTACCAGGACCAAACCAAGTTGTCACAGATATGCATGATTACGTGAAGGCATTCTAATGCAAGATGATGCTGTGGGAAAAACAATTATCAGTTGATAATTTGTCACATTTCCTGTCTTGTAAGGAAAGTGCGAGTGTCCCAATATCATACGAAATGTATGCAGACAGTTTAGAGAAGTTCTTAGTAATCAGACAGTGAATGAAATAGTGAAGATAAATAGTGTAATAATCAAGTGGTAAAAATAAATTACAACTATTATACCGAGTGTAAATAAAATAGTAGACATTAAGTAGAGTGTGTAGATAAATTAAGTTTTATAAATAAATCAATAGATAGTAATTAGCTATAGTGTTTATAATTGTATCCCACAAGTAAAAACTATTTAAATGAATAGCAAAAAACATTATAGTACTTTTTAATTTCTCTTCCCAGATATTTGACATCTTTCATGATCCTTCAACTAAAGTTTTTTGTGATTGTAATGTTCCTTTTATGGTATTAATATACTTATACATATTATTCCTAGGGCTTCACACGAGAGCGAGATTTTTCTCGTATCGTCTCGTTCTCGTCTCGAAAAAGCGAGACGAGATGAGACGAGACTAGGGCTTCACAGGAGAGCGAGATTATTCTCGCCTCTTCTCGTTCTCGTCTCGAAAAAGCGAGACGAGATATTTTTGAAAATATTATGGGCGAAACCGAGACCACATATCTACACCGCAACCCGAGAGTCTCGTTAAACTTTTTTATGAAGTTTTTATTAGAACAATTAGTAAAGGTCTACATAGAGAACAATACATTTTACAATATATAAAATCTGGTGACCATCTGAAAAAAATATTTTATTGTAAATTTAAAGTGACGAGTCTTTCTTTTTTTCTATGTGGAATAAAATGATAAAACAGGTCGGTAGAATTAAGCGAGACGAGACGAGACAACCGGTAACAAGAGGAGACAATCGGTAACGAGACGAGACTGAGACTTGAACGAGACTCAATTTCTTCGGAATTGACGAGATCGAGAAAAGATTTTTGATACTCTCGCCCACTTTCTCGTGTGAAGCCCTAACTATTCCCACAGTTTTATTGATTTTTTCTAATAGTTTCAGTCATTCGTCTTCTAATAAGGTTTTGCGGCCCATTTTGTCTACGTTTACCATGCTTTTGGTCCAAGAGCGACTTTGAGTTTGACATGGCTGGCTAGCATAATTTCTAAGGCTTTGCTACAGGGCACTATCTCATTGGACTCATGATTCCTATGAGGCGAGTAGTTGCACCTTTTGTAACTCTGCTTTTGCCCTATGTTGCGTTGTTTACTCCCACCAAACTAGCACAGGATATATCTATATATACATATTAGACTGACTGACAAAAAAGGTCTCTAACAATTTTTCGATATATTTATTCCTTCAAAAGTTATTCGAGGTCAAAGTTGAACTAAGGACAAATTTTAACATTTTACCTATTTTTTTACGAAACCTTCAACTTTATGAGAAAATTTTATGGGACATTTTTTGGAGAGCGTTCTATTTTCTATGACTTATCTTCATAAAAGTTTTTGATATTTCTTACAGGTCCTGAGTTATTTGCATTAAACTGAAAATATTTTAACCTAAAATTTATAACTTGAACTTTTGAAGGAATCAATATATCAAAAAATTGTAAGAGACTTTTTTTGTAGAGCGATCAATTTTCTACAAGAATATACCTTGATCACTCCGAAGTATTGTCACCAACGTGAGTTATAGAATTCCAAAGTGCAAGAGAATATTGTTCCCATAAAGTCGAAATTTGCGATGCGGCACTTCTTAATATTAATATTAAGAGCTTAAACTTTCACAGTATTTTTTTTTGTCATTTCCAACAATATTTTCGATATAATTAAGAAAAAATCTTTTTTTTTTTAATCAGTCTAATATATATATTTTAAAGTAATTAATTGTCCTTTTAATGATCCACATTCCTCTTCATAAAATTTTAAAAGCCAGTAGTTTAGCAGTAAATCGATTAATGCTTAATAAGCTGTAACAAATTATAAATTAGTATAAGAAATTTATTGAAGATGTAATGTCACCTCAATTATGGAAACCTGAGGACGACTAGTGCGCGAGCAAAGAATCTGGGTGTGATGAAGGTTTGTTTAACAGAAAAGTAATTTCATTCAAAAATATTTATTTGTAACAGATGATCATTGATATGTTTAATTGGGTTAAGATTAGATGTAAGTAAAGTGTATATGTAATACATAAACAAAATTATACCATTCACCTTCTCTTACCAAAATAACTGAATCAGGTGACAATTATATAAGTATATAAAATATTTACTAATGATTTTTAGTTACCAAGCTGATGAATTTTATATTTCAACAAATTCAAAAGTATTAGTATTCAAATCTTTATGGTAACGTATACTTTTTACAAAACCTTGATCACTTTCAAACTGGCCTCTTACAAGTCTAATTTTAAAATAACATGTGTGTACCTATAATTTTGTTATCCTGCCACACTTAGATTTAATAGAGTACCTTCAAGTTTCTAAAAAGTTAAAACAGAAAAGCTTATTATACTTCTTTTGTGATGCAGATGATGATGATGATGATGATGTTGACGATATAAATAATGGTTTAGCTGTATATACCATGTTGATGCAATTGAGTATTTGACAGAACCTCTTGTAAGAGAAAAAATATCACTTCTTCGGAATCAAGTCTTATATCATTAAAGCGAAATCTAAAGCTGCACGAAAGCACAAGGGAACTTTATTGAAAGACCAATGAAGGAATTTAATATCGTTCGAGTGATTCAGGATAAATCTGCTAGGCTTTTTTTCTCTATGCCTACTCTAATGTTTAAAGTTGGATAGGGTTGCAGCGCATTCAAGTAATGCCCTTAGATTAGATTAGATTAGATGGTGCTCCTATGAATCTAGGTTACATTCTCCAGCTCGACTCTTTATAAATAGCCAATCAGCCTCATGTAATTTCTTACCTTACTTCTCATCGCCTATTAATACAAGAAACCGCATATTGACCAGGCAGTCGCACTGGCATAGGATGTGCTCCTCAGCTTCCTCCTCTAGATGACAGAATCTGCACATGGCTTCGTCCGTCAACCCCATCAGCTTTCCCTGTTAACATACCTACTACGGCTTTGACAGTTTTCCTTATTAGGGCTGCCGTAAACTTTGATGAATGTCCTCTCGCTTGGTGAGATTACCCACCATTCTAGAGATTTGTGTGCCATCCGCTGCCTATGTAATGCCGTTACAAACATTTTGAATGATACTTCCCCAGGTTATCTCAAGATAAGTTGTTGTACCTCTAAGTGATTATTTTTCCAACAATCAGTACAATCACCATTGCTCGTAACCTGGAAATGACTAGATAAATATGGAAAGATTTTTGAACACGCTTTTATGCAACACACAATACTTTTGGTTATGCAAAACAATTAACAATGAAGCGTATATATAAAAATAAAATTTGCTACAAACTCCATATCTGTAGCTCATGTTTTTCTTGAGATATGACACTAGAAAGTAAAAAAAAAGATGACATACATTTTTGACCATTTTTGTTAATTGTGTTACGCGAGCTACTGCAATAATATTCTCACTTAGTGCCCCCAGTGAAATCCCCGTATGAGACGACTATGGCTCCTCCGCCCAATTTTCGAGAAGCATCCAGAATACGAAACATCGAGAATATCCAGTGAACCCGCCAGAACGCCGAAAGATTTCTAGAATTACGGCGCGTGAGTATAAATAGGCCACAAGCATCGCCGCAGGCAATTAGTCAATCAGTCAGTGTTGATACCGAAGGAAAGTAATCGCGCATCGATAAAGTGTTTATTAAGTGACTCTCATATAAATTATAATTAGTGTGTTTAGTGTATTACATAAATTATTAAATAAGGACTGAATTACATATAAATCTGTAAATATAAATTAATTGTAAATATAAATTAGAATAAACGTTACATTGGTGTCAGAAGTGGGATTAAAAAAATAAATAAATAAATAAATATACAGGAAGATGGCGAAGAAACTTTGTGAATTAAAAGTTTCAGAGCTTCGAAGAGAGTTGGAGACGCTATGGATATCCTCCAGACCATTCCAGTGGAAGAGGCCGAAGATTTTGAACAACTCAAAAAGCGATTGAATATGAGATATGGCCTGGAACACCTGGAGCATCTGTACCAGTCGCAGCTGAAAAACCGCAAACAAAAACGCGACGAAACTCTGCAAGAATTCGAAGCAGACATTGCGAGGTTGGTGCGGTTTGCCTATCCATCGGCACCGGAGAATGTCATGGAATGTTTAGGGGTACAGACATTCATCGACGGAGTTCGTGACCATGAAATGCAGAGAACTCTACGCTTGGCTCGGCATAAGACACTGGTCGACGTACTCTCTGCAGCCTTGGAGTACGAAGCAGCTACACAGGCTTCCGGAGTATACGGCAAGGTGAGGGCTGTAGCAGACGAAGAAGTTGAGAACAAGCTCGACCAGATTGTCAACATGATGAAAAGCATCTCAAATGGAAAACTGAAAGCTGTGAGATGCTGGAATTGTGGAGAAATGGGACATGTACGCAGTTCGTGCAAGCGACCGAGAACTGCTACAAACGAAGACGCCCAGCAGGAAAAACTAGGAAGGGTCGACCTTCAGAGGGCAGCTTCGACCCGAAGACCTTCCAAAGACTCCCTCTCTAGAAGACCATGCCCTGCAGAGTGCTCTCACTGCAGCAAAACAGAAGCTAAGGAAGCTGCGATTCGAAGAACCACGGTGACCACCGACGAATGGACACCAGAAAAGTTGGAAGAGGAACAAGAGAACGATCCCGACTTGAAGAAAATCCGACATTGGAAAAAGGAGAACTGTCGACCTACTTGGCAGGAGATTTCAAGGTACTCGCCAACGATGAAATCGTATTGGGCCCAGTGGGACTCGCTGGTTTTGGAAAACGGTTTGCTACAGCGAGTAATCGAGAACGATGAGGGTTCCGAAAGTAGAAGACAGTTGGTGATTCCAAGAACAAGGATAGCAGCAGTACTGCGGAAATTACACGACAGTCCGTCAGGAGGACATCTAGGTGTGAAGAAGACCCTCCAGAAAGTGCGAGAACGGTTTTATTGGATGCACAGTTCCGAAGATGTGAAGGACTGGTGTAAGAAGTGCACTACCTGTGCTACGACCAATGGACCGCACGGGAGAAGAAAGGCCCCTATGAAGCAGTACAATGTCGGAAGCCCTTTTGAACGCATTGCCCTGGACATTGCCGGACCGTTTCCACCTACAGCAAATGGCAGCAGGTACATTTTGGTGGTGATGGACTACTTCACAAAATGGGTAGAAGCGTATGCCATTCCAAACCAAGAAGCCGCAACGGTTGCCGATGTGCTTGTGAAAGAGTTCATTTGCCGATATGGAGTGCCCCTGGAAATTCACAGCGACCAGGGCAGAAACTTCGAAAGCCAGCTGTTCCAGGAAGTTTGTGAAAAGCTCGGCATAAAGAAAACAAGAACTACGGCTTTGCACCCACAGTCGGACGGAATGGTAGAGCGAATGAACAGAACCCTTGGCAAATACCTGTCTAAAGTAGTATCTAACCATCAGCGAGATTGGGACCAATATCTCTCACTATTCGCGATGGCCTACAGATCCGCCATCAATGAGTCCACCGGCCAAACACCAGCAAGAGTTCTGTTCGGACGCGAAATGAGATTACCCTGCGACCTTGAATTTGGATGCCGACCCGGAGAAGACATAGCTGGTGAAGATTACGTGACCCAGCTGAGAAAAAGAATGGATGACGTACACGAGCTGGTTCGATCGAATCTTCAGATCGCTAGCGATAGGATGAAGAAAAGGTACGATACGCAAGCTACGGAAGGAGGTTTCCACGAAGGAGACAAAGTCTGGCTGCATAACCCAAGAAGACAAAAGGGTTTTTCTCCAAAGTTGCAGAAAGCTTGGGACGGTCCGTACCTCGTAATGAAAAGAATCAACGATGTCATCTATCGTATCAGCAAGATCCCAAATGGAAAGCCAAAGGTGGTACACCGTAACCGATTAGCGCCATTCGAGGGTGACCACGATGAGGAAGTAAACCAGCTTCAGGAAGTAGCCGATCCTGCTTTTGTAGAATTCATGGGTGCTTATGGTGGTACCGGAAAAGCAAGATTCGGCGTCACCACTGAGAGACGACAAGACCTGCTTACCGTTCCGGAGGAATACTCACTGGCAATAAACATCCCTGCCAGCGTAACCGATGCGCGCGGCCTGGCATCTCTGTTTATAAAGAAGAGTGGCGCACGACCTTTGGTAAACCAGTTACCAGTACCAGGTAAAGCTTTGAAGCTGCAAAATGGCTCCCGCTACAATTTCCACCTAGTGACGAGGAACACCTTCGACGAAAGACCAGCGTACGAGGAGGTCTGGGAAGCATTACGAAGCCTGAGGGAGCATGTGCTTGAATTGAACGTGTACAGGCTAGCCATGCCCAAGATTGAATGTAGGCATTTAGATTGGCGAATAATCCGTAACATGGTAGAAGTAATCTTCCGAGACACCGAAGTGCAGGTACTGGTTTGCGGCCATGCTCGGGAGACACAGCCAACAGAGAAGACGGTCGCATGTTACTTCCATACAAATGGAAAATGCAACAAGGGGACCAGTTGCCGATACAGTCATCTCGTTCCAGTTTCCTAGCTAGTTCCAGGAGGAACTGTCTCTTAAGGAGGGGGCAATGTTACGCGAGCTACTGCAATAATATTCTCACTTAGTGCCCCCAGTGAAATCCCCGTATGAGACGACTATGGCTCCTCCGCCCAATTTTCGAGAAGCATCCAGAATACGAAACATCGAGAATATCCAGTGAACCCGCCAGAACGCCGAAAGATTTCTAGAATTACGGCGCACGAGTATAAATAGGCCACGAGCATCGCTGCAGGCAAATTAGTCAATCAGTCAGTGATGATACCGAAGGAAAGTAATCGCGCATCGATAAAGTGTTTATTAAGTGACTCTCATATAAATTATAATTAGTGTGTTTAGTGTATTACATAAATTATTAAATAAGGACTGAATTACATATAAATCTGTAAATATAAATTAATTGTAAATATAAATTAGAATAAACGTTACAATTGTTTTTAACTTTCTAGTGCTACATCTCCATTTTTCCATTTAGTGGATAAACTGAGAGGTAAGAGTATTCAAATATGGATTATATACGCTCCAAAATTAATGACATCAAATTCCGAAAGACGAAAATAAAATAAGAGATCCAAAAATTATTGTCTCCATATTTTTTGGTTAAAAACCGAATAAATAAGCATTTCGTGTTTATTTTGTTTACGTTCCCAGGGTTCGTACCTCAATGAGGATTTTTTAATTTAATATACAATTTTCAAAAAATGTATGTAACGAGTTAAAACAGAATTATTTATGCCGATACCTTAAAAATCAAAGTGTTTTTCATGTATGAATTACAAATATTGTATACAGGTGTTTATAATAATTGGTAAAATTATTAATAAACCGATTCAAAACTGAAAACTATAACATAAATTGTAACCTTGCGAGAAAAGTACGTGGGGACAGGTTAGTATAAAAGCTTTCATTTAAGGTGGGTGCGGCTGTTTACCTCTTTTCATACCGATACACAAAGTGCCCGTTTTCGATGAAATTTTACGTAAGTATATGTTTACTTTTTTGAAAAAATTATATACAATGGCGTAGTGCAAACCTCAAACAAAAAAAATCTTAATTATTCTAATTTGTATTACAAGAAATTTAATTAATATCATAATCATTATTTTTTTGTTAAAAAAACAATATTTATAATATGTGGTCAATATTGGCATTTCCTTATTAATGGTACTATAGTTGTCACATTAAATGCTGATTTTTCAGTATCGTTAAATTTTTTCATTTTCATTCTAAAACACACATTTCCACATCAACTCCTTTGCTGAAGGATCTTGACAGGATAGTATACACAATACAATTGATACAAAGTTTTCAGTACATATTAGTAAGTTGAAGCAATTCTCGTTATTTTTGTCCAGAATTGCCCTTGCAGTGGGTTGTTTCCCAGAAATAATTCGTTGGTAAATTTGTCTTTCTTTGTTTGATATTTTCTTCTATCAGATATCTAGTTTCATATCTTGAAAGTTTTTCCATTATAGTATACATCCTGAAAATTTAGCTGTTCTGTTCAATATAATTACTTTGTAACATTTTACTGATTTGTCTTTCAAAAATAAAGTAATGCTTGACAAAGCATATCATTTCCTACTTACCAGTAAAACTGGTTCTATTTCAAAGATATTATCAATGATTGTATTGTAAAGTATTCCCGAGGAAAAAACATTATCCTTGACAGAAAAATTCCTCCTTATAATAATAAATATTACATTTTTCAAACATTCTTTTAAGCCCAAGCAAAGCAAATGACAAATCAAGGCGGGGTTGTGAGTGTCACCTGTTTTTGAAATTATTACTATTATCGTATGGTTGCTAAGACAAGAGATATTATTTCCATGAAATTCTTTATTTAAAAATAGGCTGGGTTAATTATTTGAAGGTCAAACATTGTTGTGTGATTGATTTTTAATAAAAAATAATATATACATAATTATTCTAGTTAATTAAAACAATTAAGTATAAATATTGGAAGAATAACCTGAAAAAATAGTTGAGGTAGTTACTAAATTGAAAGCTAATATATGAACGTACAATCATTTTGGGGGTTACTACTCTGTTTCTATTTATGTATATTACTCTTTTCGTATCTATAATAACTACTGATATAAAGAGGAGTAAATGTAATGATTAACCCTGTACATCCAAATTAATTTTTAATCGAAATTCTTCACAATTTCTTGCTTCATTATTTATTCCTACATCCTTATATGTTTCACCTAAAATTACCTTGATATATTAAAATAACGATCTTAGCGGATCGAATCTACTTGTCTAATAAAAATATTGTTTCAAGGATCAAGAATGCTTTTGATATATTTTCAAATTGATTTGAATATAAATATTACGAATCGATTTCCTTGTTCGGTGCTGATCACCTTTCAATTATCTCAGGTTAAAATTAGTTGGTGATGGATTGTATTCAGTAATTTGGCAAAATAACACTCCTAAATTAAAAATAATAATAATTTAAAAGGGAATCTAAGACTAAATCTTCTGTAAACCTATTTGGTGTTTTATCTAGCCAGTTCCGGATTTTCCCTCTTATGCAATCCTTTGTGATTCCATATAACAGTTCCGGACCTATAAAGTCTCATTTAGAGCCCTCTTTAGCTAACTGGTCAGCCTATTAATTCCCTGCAATCCCCTCATGTCCCGACACTGTGTAATCTCTTGCCAGCCTATTAAGGGATTCTGTAGACTTTTTCCAGTCTAGTTTTAGAGATAATTTCAAGCGTTGTCCTTCCTGTTTAGTTTGCCAAATGCCTCGATTTGGTTTTGTTCATTATTCCTTCACATAACTCAATAAAAATAAATTTTTTTGAGGTTTGAGGTTAACAAGCGAACCCTCAACCTCTTCGATTATAGATTGCAGTTTGGTCTAAATATTTCAGATTCTAGCAGCGGCCATTTGTGCCGTAGCTTCAGCAGCCACTAGTAATAAACAATACACCACACCGGTACCAATTCTCAAACAAATCGACAAACATAACGAAGATGGCAGCTACAGCTACGGCTACGAAGCTGCTGATGGAACATTTAAAATCGAAACTAAGTATCCGAACGGTGAGGTATATGGCAAATATGGTTACATAGATGATACTGGCGCTTTAAGAGAAGTAGAATACGGCGCCAGCAGAAGAGGCTTCGAACCCACTGGAAATGAAATACAAGTAAGTGTTCGTTGGATGGAATATATAATTTCCTAAAACTAAATTAAATTTCAGGTAGCTCCACCTACTCTCAACTCTGATCGCAATGCTGCTCGCCCTCTGGGACCTGAAGAGGAAGATGATGGTCAGTACCGCGAAGATCCAGCAGATTATTACAAAAACGATGCTTACGCACAGCCTCAACAACCCGCTAGTAGACCAGCTCCCAGATACCGTCCGGAATCTGCTTATAGACAAGAACCCGAACCATTCGAACCTTTCGATTCGTTTGAACCCGAAATAGTTCAACCATCATACAGACCTCAACAATCTTACAAATCTCAGAATTCATACAGACCTCAAACATCCTACAGACCTCAACAATCCTACAAACCCAAGAGTTATTATAAAAATGATCCAGAACCCGAAACAGCACCTAGATATTATGAGCCTCAACCACAACCACGTCCACAACCTGTATATCGCCCTCGGTCAAACTTCGGATTCCAAAACAATAATAACAACTGGAATCCAGCTCCCACTCCTGCTCCCAATTGGAACAACAATCCCAGCTGGAACAACAACCCCAATTGGAACACTCAACAACCAAATGGTCCATCGTGGGCAGGAAATCCTGCTCAAAACGTAGATATTAATACTGGATCTTATACAGTTCAGTACAAGAGATAAGAACTGATAGATAGGTTAGATTTACAAATGTTTTTATGGAAACTGAAGGTTATTTGCACTTACAAAGGCATCGCTGTAGGTTATTCGTAGCTCAGTATTCTTTTATGACTGATATTAACTGTATAATTATTTTAAAGATGATAAAACTTAATCTAATTTCAGCTTCAAATTATTGCTTTTATTTTAGTAATTTATGATTTTTTTCTGCTTTACGTATTACAACCTTCTTCTAATTCAGAACACTCTGCATTTTGCCTGATGATGGTTTAATATTCCAATTCAGTTTATTTTCAATCGTGTTGTTGCTTATTAGTATTATCATTAATTGTATTTCGGTCATACCTGTGTTATTATTCATTCATTCGTTTGGGTTGTGCTCAACAGTCCATTCACTTGAGCTGAATCTTTGTACCATTTCCCATTCCAGAAACTTCGCGTCTTCTATAAAGGCCACTAATTTGACTGGAGGAATTTTCAGTAGTTGTAATGGTTGTATTAACTCCTCTCCAAAGTACTTCCGTCTGAGTTCTCGCAGAAGCAGAGTATGTGAGTAGGTGTTTCATCATCAAGTTAACATTTTCTGCACATAGGTTCACTAACTTTGCCCATTTTGTGCAGATGTTTCCTAAAAGTGCAGTGTCCAGTCACCAAGACGGTATCTGTCTTCAAATGTCTCTTACCCAGTTTCAGTGGCCTGGTTGAGAGTTTCTTGTCTACCTTGTTCAGTAAACTCTTTGTATGGAGGTGCCCTTCATTTGAGTTGGTGTTCCCTATCTAGCCAGTTCCAGATTTCTCCTCTTATGCAATCTTTTGTGATTCCGGACCTGTGAAGTCTAGTTTAGAGCCTTCTTTAGCTAACTAGTCCACCATTTCATTACCTGCAATCCCCTCATGTGTCGGTACCCATATTAGAGACACTTGCCAGTCTGTTAAGGGATTCTTTGCAGTTTTTCACCAGTTTAGACTTAGTTGTGTTAATTCTCCTACATACGAGTATTCACTGCTGTGAAACATTCTCATCTCTTTTTATCACTTATATAAATCTACGCACCATCATTTATATATTTTTTCGCATCAAAATATACGGAAATGCTAATAAATATGTTGTATTAGAGGCATTAAACATTCTCTTTGTAGGTGGTATATATTAAAATACCAACAATATCATTTGTATCTATTATGATTCATGTATTAATAATTTTTAAATGTCAAAAGTCTTTGTAAGTGCAATAAATAGTTCAATAAGAAACAGGTAAGGTTTTATTAGATAAAGATCGAGTTAAAACAATTATTGTATTGATATTGTTGATTTATATATAGGTACACAATTCATTTGTAAACTGTGCATTTCATTTTGAAAAAGACCAAAGTATGGTTTTAAAAAAATTCAATTAAACTTTGTAAAAAATTTAATGACTAGTCTTATGAAATAAATGGAAAGTTGTTGATATTACAAATGTACAGTTGATTTGAAATTTTTGGGAGTATTAAAGAATTAAAATAATTTTACAACAAATTTCATCAACTGCCACTGATGAAAACTGAATAATATATTAGTTGTGCCATGTATTATCCAAAAATATTTGAATCCAAATGTACATTATTTTTTTTGTAAATATGGGCTCATTTTTTAATTAAGGTAGTATTTATTTCTATACGACTCGATTTAACACTGTAAGCAATAACAAGATAAATATATCGATACATTTTCAACCTGGTATATTATAATTTTAACAAAACCTTTGACATTTAAACATTTTGAACAAAACAACAAATCTAAAGTTGCCTGAAAATTGCCGACCCCAGAGCAGCAATACATAAATAATCACCAGGATCAATTAAAAATATATCCATTGTTTCCAACTGAGCTACAGATGGAGAGAAGTAGCTCTTATGTTTGCCATACTAATGCTCAGGGTTTGCTTACTAATAACGAACGCAATTGGACTCCGACAACCATCAATACAAATTCTTTTGATGGAGCTTCATGGTCAAACTGTCATCCATTTTGGATGCTCGAGGGATTCTGCCTGTCACGAGAGGCTCGCCTCTGTGGTTCTGAGAAATCTACTAAGGCTGCCTCGTACGAGGTAGATCGAGCCTGTCTCGCGAGCTCCTACGCCCTGTGTGTACCCAGCTATAGATGATGATTGAATAACTTAGCAGGCATTACTCTATTATTAGAGTTCCCTCTAGAATTAAGTCATCTGCAAGGCTCAGATAAGGGTTCATTGATGTCAGAAAGCATGAATACTGTTTGTGCTGCTATACAGCTGTGTAGCAGTAGCTTTTCAACGATCATATTATTATATAATATTTTATTGCAAATAATTGCATTGCATGGTAAACGATATTATAAGTGGAACAATGTTTGATCTAAATAATAAAAATGTCTTGCAAATACTCCACCTCTATAAGAAGGAACGGTTTCATAATAATCAGAAATCTTGTCGGTACCGTATATATATATAAAGTGAACGGGTGGAGTCAGGAAAACCTTGAATAGGAATGCAAGAAACCTGCGAAACTCCTACTTAACTAGTTTTTTAAACTTTTGATCTTTTGCAATATCGTTGCTACTATTAAGAGCAAAAGCGGTAATGAATTTAAGATTTATTTATACAATGCTGGCCACTGTGAAGACACTACAAAAGTAAACTGCACCACAAAAAAATACGATTTTTGGTCACCAAGTGTTTATTTGTTATAAATTAAATGTTTTTTTCTTTTATGGAAGCGTTTGTTTGTCTTTTGGCGCAATATGTTTACAGTTTTTAACCACAAAAACAAGAAATGGAGGTTGTGTAAAGTATATTTCACAATATACTCGGTATCTGGACTTAAGGTAGCATCGAGGGAAATCACGCACGTTTTGAAATTTATCAATTTCCCAGTTATTACTAACTAGTTTTTCATGCTCACTGAATTTTTATCTACCTACAACCCTATTGTATAATAAGCAGGAAGTATAGGTGATTCTGATTGTGCTAACTAGTATTAATTAAATTGGTTATGAAAGTTGAATTTTGCGTCATATTCCCAATGGGGTTGAATAACGGTTGAAGGGTTGGGGATATTGCTGATGGCAATTTACATATGGTCGGTAAAAAAAATGATTTTTTTTTAAAGTGTAATAATCCGACGAAAAACTTATAGAATAACAAACAATTAAACTACTGTAATGGTTTTAGAGAAAATTACTTGAAATGTGAATTGACCACGACGTACTGTTGGAGATGGCAGTATTTTTTTAATACTCTTCATTTGTATTATTGATTCGTCTTTTGCTTGGGGGAAAATAATCTGTAATTTTCCCTTCTTCATAAAATTGACAGTGACGTCTTGACCTTCGCATTTCGTAACAACACCAACATAGTACAGCGGCTTCACCTTTCCCACAAACTCTACGAGAACGTAATCGTCAACATTAACGCTTTCAACCATTTCGAAAAATTCGCTTTCATCGATTTCACTTTCATCGTGAGATGACTGACTCTTTATCCCATTCACCTCCAGATGACGAAGGCAGTTCATCTTCGAAAGCAATTCGTTTCTTGAAAGGCTTGCGAACCAACTTTAACATCGACTTATTCTCTTTCTCTGCTTTAGCTTCCCTCTTGGCTTTTTTATTGGCGATATTCTCAGCAGTGGTCAGAACTTGAGTATGTTGCTTCCTTTTCACTTCTGAGGGATATGTTATTGGTATTGGGGATACGACATCAAGTACTTTTGATAGAGTTATTGCATTAGAAGTACCTGAAGTGCTAGGTTTTTCAGGACTCTTGGATGTTCTTGTCAATTCGTTATTTTCAACTGTAAGATAGGCATGCTCTGGAATTGTTGATGGAGAAAATAGAAAGACCCCACATGCTCGGAAGCCTGCTGATCCCGTCGACGTTGTTGATGCTTGAGACCAGGCTTTTTCTAAGAGTTGACCAAAATGTCTCCGCTCTAATTTTTTCCCAGGTTTTGCTCAATAGCTGCATTTCGGTTGTACGTTTTTAGTGGTTTAAAGAAAGAACGGTCGAGGGGTTGCAAGTAATGGGTAGTGTGGCTAGGGAGGCAAAGGAAATGCACGTCGTTTTCGATCGCTTTTTCTAGGATATCAGGCGAATTGGTGTACGATCCATGTCCATCAAGCAAGAGTAAACACGGACCTGCTGATTTTCTGGGAATAAAGTGATGTTCCAGCCAATTTGAGATAAGTTGTTCGTTTATGTACGCTGATTTTCCTCCCATTACCAGCTCTGCGCCATTAGGTAGATTATCTAGCCACGCTTGTTGCTTGTTCACACCCTTGAAAATAATGTAGGGAGGTAGAAAAGTTCCTTCGGCATTGCAACAAGCTACTACTGTTATGGTTTCCCCTTGCTCTGCTGATTGTCGAGATTGAACAGATTTGCTTCCATTCGCAGCTATAAAGTGTTGTGGTGGGTTGTGTAGTTGAAGACCCGATTCGTCTACGTTGTAAATATTAGCAGGTTTATTGAATAAGTTGTATTCTGCGAGAGTACTTTCTAAAAGGGCAAAATAATCTGCGACCTCCTGTTTGTTCATTCCGTCTGCTCGGGCCTTGGACACCCCTTGGGCTTTCCTTATCGAAAGAGTAGGGTTCCTATTAAGAAAAGCTTGAAACCACCCCTTGCCTGCAGTACGATTTTTTTCACACAAATGTGTGAATGGGAGTTTGCCCATTCTCTGTGCCAAATTATACGCCATCTTGCGCAGAGCAGTTTTTGTTGGGGCATATCCAGCCTTTTGCAGTCTCTTCACATGTACAACGATTTTTTTCTCCGCATTCCAGCCAAGGACTGGTGGTTGTCCTAGCTTTGCCTTGACGAGATTATTTGATTTTAAACGTTTTTTCAGATATTCTATTCGATTTTGCTGCTCCTCTAATGGATGATCCATCAGCAACCGCTTGGGCAGCAGCAAGAAGATTTTCCTCCGACCAAGTCCCTCTCAGCCCCTTCGCTTTGTAGTTTGGCATTTCTGAAAAAGTAAAAAAAATAGATACTTACGTTCCTAAGAGACGGGGATATGACGCGCGTCATATCACTGGATCAGAATGTGCGTCATATCACTAGCTAGCCACCATTTTATTTATAAAATAATTAAACACAGACCCACATGACTAAATTAACTATATATTATTAATTTTAGAAGGCATACAATGCGATAGAATTCATAAAACCATTTAAAAATCTAGAAGGAAACATAAAACAGAGCTTTCAAAATGGCGCTAAAAAACTTTTACCTGATTCAGTCGACGAAAATGTCATGTTGACGGTTGACTTTACACTGAACTCCTTGCTATCTAAGTGGTTACCGGCAATGGAAATAAAGGATGATCAGATCATAAAGACCATAGATAACTACATAACGGAGATGGGACAGTCGCGTCATATTCCCCACCGCGTCATATCCCTCGATGACACCTTAAGGATTTAATAATAAAAGTTTATAAATCCCTCATTGTACAGTAAAAAGTAACAGAAACATTTAGAAACTAAAACTAACCAACCAAACATTTCAGTTGTAAAATAATCATAGGTACTATTAGGCATTATATTTTCAAAGAAACGAGTACGATACGATAATGTGCCATTGTTATCGGACTAACCACTACCCGCTGTTGGTTTTTCTCCTGAATCAATCTTGTTGGTGTTAGGTTAAAACGAAATATCTTGGAATGGAGTATACTTTTTCATTTTATTAAAAACAACTGTACCATTTACATTTACCATACATTTCTTGGTTTTTTTAATTCATAATATTTTTGAAATGCTCATAATATTTTTTATTTTAAAAAAATTTGACTTTTTGACTTTTCCCAAGACTTTTCTTCCACGCCGGACGACCTTCTAAGTAAAAACTTCCAAATTTCCTGTTCGACTTTAAGCACTCTATAGAGCGGAGTAAGTGCACTACCGTACACTGTTATATTTGACCTTGTTTACAGTTTCTGTCTAACAGTAAATTATATAATTAGTGTTTTTGATCTATTTATCCAGGCAGGATTTGCAAAAGCATTTTTCTGTATTGCTCTTCTTCAGTTTAAATGACTTTCTTATTATTTTTTCATGGTATTAGACAAAGAGGGGGGAATTAAACAAGAAAATAACATTTGCTGGAGCTTGAAATAACCTGAAGAAGGAAACTTTAGTGGTTATAGAAAATCGAAATAAGAATATTTCCTGTTTACTTCTAATAAAGTTTTTAACTCGTAAAACATTCTTCAATTGATAACCAACACATTCAACTTTATATTTAAACTATTTCAAGTACAGTAAAAATAATGTCTTGAAATGTAGCCAGCATTGACCTATTCCTCTAGGCATGGGTGTTCGTTATCTGCAACGTGCGTTACAATTAATTCTTGTAATTAAAAGTAAATTTTTGGTGGGACAACTGCATAAAATCACAGTCATAACAGTCAAGCAATCTATAATATGTGGGGAAATTATTAGAACATAACCGTAGTTAACTACACTTGAATTAAAAATATACTGTATATATGGATTTACTATGGTTAGTTTAGTTGGAGTCATTTCCGATTTACTATACCAGTCAGTGAGCACATTGAATGAAGACTAAAAAGTACAAAATCAATCATTAAATAACGTTTTAAAATGTTAATACCATACGCCATGATCCCATAAATTTTTATTTTCATTTTGCTACAAAAAATATTGTAAAACTCAAATGAAAGACCTTGTGAATTTCTTCACTTTTGGATTTCGCCGATAATTTTCTCTCATAAGCTCCATCTCAATATATTATCATTTTTAACTTATCTAATTTCAAACAAATGAAGTGGTCGGTCGCCACCGAATCGCCAGAGTTTCGCCCCTCGCTAAGCTAGATCGTCAGGACCATCTCCGGCAAACTTTTTAATCATGTTTCACGGAACAGTGCAGTGGTTATTGTATTAAGTGCAGCTTTTGAGGACACTTAATATAGCTACGTCAGAGAGGAAAGCGGAGAGAGATCGACTGTGCAAAGCAAAACATGCGCTGTACTTTCACCAGCGATTCGCCAGAGGTTCGCCGAGATAAATCTTCGATATATCGCCGACGACCGAGTATACATGTGACTGTTAGCGTTATAATCGCATAGGGCATTGGAAAATATCGTATGTCAACTAATAAACGTCAAAATCTTAATCCTAGAGAATATCCATGAACTGGACTAAGTGAATGTTTGTGAGGTTCGATGAATTTTTACTAATCTAGTTTCACTTTCTTTTAACTTAATATTGATATCGTTTTGCAGACATATATGTGGAATTCGAGGTAAAATACCTTATTTTCGACATATTGTTAACATTATATTTTTAAATCACGTAATATGAACGTCGGGTCAGTTTATATTTCATCAATGTTACTGGGTTTGAATGTGAAATTTACGATAATAAAGTGTTTTTTTTTAACAAATACTAAAGATGCTACATTCTGTTTTATATGATCAGTGAAGTTGAATTATTTATATATATTGAAGAATGTTTACGGAACTTTTGCTGTTGTTTCTGTTTCCATAAACCATCAACAAAATGTTCCTCTATGTTTCATTGATGTGGACAGTATTTTTGTTTTCTTTTATTATCCCCCTTCATATGCATCTGTTTCCCCAAGGAGCAGTGACCGGAGAGTAATCCTGTCACTTAGAAAGCGACTCCGAGGATTTTTTGACCAGGAGTTTGCCGTGTTCCTGTTTAGAGGCGTTTGATGGTTTGTTTGGATCACCGTGATGTACTCCCCTGTCTGATTAAAAATGTACAGGAATCTTCCTGCTATGGCTTAATTTTAATCTATTAATTATATTATATAAATTTATGTGAAAAATCTACTTGTAGTTCTAGTTTCAACAGCACCACTACGTAATAGTGATATAACCGCAAACAATCGAAATCATAATTTCTTAAATTCATAACATTGAAATTATTTTTTTGTTGAACTCATTTTCAGTTTGTGCCAAATTAAGACGATAAACAATAGATAATAAATTAGATTAAGTAGATTTATTGTATTTAAACAATTACAACATATTACAATAAGTATTAAATATTATATAATTTACAATGAAAGCAAGCCAAGTTCTTTATAATAATTGTGTATTACGGTGATTAATATTTTGTCAAATCAGCTAACGAGCAATAATCCAAAAATTTAACTGAATGCGATGTTGTATTTGGAAAAAATAGAAGGAACAGAGTCTAATTCACATGTTGTGTCGTTTGTTCGAATTCCCTTTCATCTTCTCAAAAAGAATTATTACCAAGGTGACATTCGATTCGTAATTGCAAGTAATAACAATTTATTCAAAAAAAGCGAATGTTTTGTTTTTTTTTGAAAATATCTCAGAAACTATTGCATGAAAATTAAAGCTGAAGATATTTGTGAAAATTTTTTTTAAATAACGTCCAGATCTCGTAAAATGTATTGTTATCTCTGCAAACCTTTTTTTATTTTTCTGATGTAAATTTCAGAAACTAAACTCTCGAAAGTGTCTCGTCTTGTCCTTTCTCGGTTTTTTCACGCAAGACCGAAACAAGACCCTTTTGAAAATATTTTAGGCGATTCCGAAACAATTTGTGCTTTATGTGGTCTCGGTATCGCCTAAAATATTATCGAAAGTGTCTCGTCTCGTCCTTTCTCGGTTTTTTTCACACATGTCCGAAACGAGACCCTTCAGAGAATATTTTATGCGATTCCGAAACAATTTGTGCTTTATATGGTCTCGGAGTCGCCTAAAATATTCTCAAAACTTTCTCGTCTCGGTTTTTTGAGACAAGACTAAAATAATACTTTTGAGAATATTTTATGCGATTCCGAAACCATTTGCGCTTTATGTGGTCTCGGTATCGCCTAAAATATTCTCGAAAGTGACTCGTCTCGTCCTTTCTCGTTTTTTTTCACACATGACCGAAACGAGACCCTTTAGAGAATATTTTATGCGATTCCGAAACAATTTGTGCTTTATATGGTCTCGGAGTCGCCTAAAATATTCTCAAAACTTTCTCGTCTCGGTTTTTTGAGACAAGACCAAAATAATACTTTTGAGAATATTTTGTGCTTTATGTGGTCTCGGTATCGCCTAAAATATTCTCGAAAGTGTCTCGTCTCGTCCTTTCTCGGTTTTTATCACACAAGACCGAAACGAGACCCTTTTGAGAATATTTTAGGCGATTCCGAAACAATTTGCGCTTTATGTGGTCTCGGTATCGCCTAAAATATTCTCAAAAGTTTCTCGTCTCGGTTTTTTGAGACAAGACCGAAACGACACTTTTGAGAATATTTTATGCGATTCCGAAAACATTTGCGCTTTATGTAGTCTCGGTATCGCCTAAAATACTCTCTAAAGTGCCTCGTCCTTTATCGGTTTTTTCACACAAAACCTAAACGAAACCCTTTTGAGAATATTATAGGCGATACCGAAACCATTTGTTCTTTATGTGGTCTCGGTATCGCCTAAAATATTCTCGAAAGTGTCTCGTCTCGTCTTTTCTCGGTTTTTTTCACACAAGACCGAAACGATACCCTTTTGAAAATATTTTAGGAGATACCGAAATCATTTGCGCTGTATGTGGTCTCGGAATGGTCTAAAATATTCTCAAAAGTGTCTCGTCTCGTCCAGTCTGGGTTTTTCATACAAAACCAAAGCGATACACTTTTGCGAATATTTTATGCGATTCCGAAACAATTTGCGCTTTATATGGTCTCGGTATCGCCTAAAATATTCTCGAAAGTGTCTCGTCCGTTCACGGTTTTTTTTTACACAAGACCGAAACGAGACCCTTTTGAGAATATTTTAGGCGATCCCGAGACCATTTGCACTGAATGGTCTAAAATATTCTCGAAAGTGTCTCGTCTCGTCTTTTATCGGTTTTTTTCACGCAAGACCGAAACAAGACCCTTTTGAGAATATTTTAGGCGATTCCGAAACAATTTGTGCTTTATGAGGTCTCGGAATGGCCTAAAATATTCTCAAAAGTGCCTCCTCTCGTCCTGTCTCGATTTTTTTCACACAAGACCGAAATGAGTCCCTCTTGAGAATATTTTAGGCGATACCGAAACCATTTGTGCTTTATGTGGTCTCAGTATCGCCTAAAATATTCTCAAAAGTTTTTCGTCTCGGTTTTTTGAGACAAGACCGAAACGATACTTTTGAGAACATTTTATGCGATAACGAAACCATTTTCGCTTTATGTGGTCTCAGTATCGCCTAAAATATTCTCAAAAGTGTCTTGATTTTTTTCACACAAAACCGAAACGAGACCCTTTTGAGAATATTTCAGGCGATACCGAGATCATTTGCACTGTATGTGGTCTCAGAATTGCTTAAAATATTCTTAAAAGTGTCTCGTCTCGTCCTGTCTCGGTTTTTCAGATAAAACCAAAACGAGACAGTTTTGACAATATTTTAGGCGATACCAAGACCATTTGCGCTGTGTGTGGTCTCGGTATGGCCTAAAATATTCTCAAAAGTGTCTCGTCTCGTGTTGTCTAGGTAAACAAAGTTTTTATACCACAAAATTTTATACTCTGATTTCAACGCTTAAATTTTAAATGAGAGTAATTATATATGATCATGATTAACAATAAAAAACATCCCGTCGATTTAACTGAATTCCGCTACAAAAAAAGAGGGTGGCGCCAAAATCACAATACCTCACCAGGGACAAGGAAAGACATCATCCGTTTCTCCAGGACCTTGCCCCTTCTTCCTCTTCTTTGGTCTTACCTTATAAAAGGTAAAAGGCGACCCCCCGCGCCACTCTAGTGTTGTGCCTACATTCACAAACATGATACTTTTAAGAAACGTGAGTATCACATGGCTATTTTTTTTCATATTAAGGATCAGTGTGGAGGTGGATGAAAGTGTAGAAGTGTACGAGTGGGGTGTACATATTTCAAAATCATAATTATATAATTATAGTCCCTACATGTGAAAACATTTTTTCTATTTTTTTTTAGATTGTATCAAATTGTATCATGTAATTTTGTCTGTTTTATATACAGAAATTAATTCACAATTTTTATAAAGAATTTGCTTTTATTTGTGTTATAGTAAATCCTAATCAAAAAGTCTGATTCAAAAAATTACGATTCCTTAAGGATATCAGGATTAACAAAATCATTATAATTTTGAATTTTTTTTTGGAAATGCGGTCGAAATAATTGTTCCATTTTACCATATGGTGCTACATTTTTGTTGAATTACAATTAAATTCTTACTAATGAGTAATTAATTTGAAATCGTATTTTATGAATAAATTTGAATGTCTAATTGGCAATCCCGTAAGCTGTAGTCTAGCCAATGATTGTAGGAGTGAAAGTGAAATTTTTGACAGCAACATTTCAAGGTTATTTTGACAACCGAAAGTTTGGTTTTATTTTCTCTATCTACAGTTGTTATCATTAGTAGAGAATTTAACATCCCTTTATTTTCACCCTCCAATTTTAGTTACCATTAAAAATATGCTAAATAGCGAATTATTATTTTTAAAATCAAAAACTAAGGTCAACATCTAATCTTTTACCCTTATTATATCATTTTGTTAATTTTCTTTATCTCTGTCCACAATTTTCACCAACTTCTCCTTCCATTACTGTGTTTGCAGTTCTTCGTTCTCCAAGATATTTCTTCCTCTTGTTAATAAACTTCACTTACATCTCAACGTCTGTGAGTTTTATTACAAATTGAATTATTTACAATTTTTCATGTATTTAGAGGGGTTAGTAATAAATATCCTGTACTTGAAAACAAACTCATTATTTGTAGCTGCGCCTAGAAACGTAGGTCCCATTTTTGTTAATAAAAAGGATAGTTATCGAACTAGCTTGATAGTTTTGTCTTTCTTTAAAATGGATGTTTGAAAATGTACATTTTGTAGTTGGAAGATATCAATCCTCTTCAGGAAGTGAAACTTTTGTAAGCTTATCAATTATTAATATATACATAGTTAATTCTTAACAAATATTGAGTTAAACCTTCAGATACTTACTTTTTCCCTCGACAAGTTTTGTCGCAATTATTTTGTTCCACTTTAATCCGGTTGCAGTTGCGATATAACGATCTCCGATGATAAATAATACGGGGGATAGTATATAAGTACTTTCTATAAGTCAAACATTGAAAGTTGAAGTTTTGTGAATTTTCTAGTGGATATTTTTCATTCATTTATACATGCCAAAGTTTCTATTAGTAAGTTTAGTCACTTGATTGCTTTTTTAAAACGAAATGTCGACTCATACAAACCCAAAAAGTCCAGAAAGAGAGAATAAAAAATATTTGCTAGTGAAAGTGTCAATGATAATAAAAGTTGAGCAAGCCGATTTTAATCGAGGTGTTTTATATAACACAAAAAATTGTCACCCCTTTTACCCCCTATACTTGACAGCTACCCCCTCAGATTTTTTAAATAGCAAGGGGGGTCTGCGATACTTATTAGGAAATGGGATAAATATAGTAGCTCTCAATTGTAGGGTGTAAAAGGGGTGACAATTTCTTGTATGTTATAAAACACATCGATTAAAATAAAAATTGGGTTTGAGGATTTTTCATCTTTGTCTTAAATAACGGAGTTTCCTAGGGGGGGGGGAGTAAAAATTGATATCCGCACCGTATATATAGAAAATTCGCGAGAAAATAAAAAAATTTTGGAGAGAAATCATTATCAGATTTTCCGATTGTCTTCTTTACAGAAGAAACCGAAAAGATACAACCACAACAATGGAACAATTTCGACAATATTAATTTTTTATAAATTTTTCATGTTTTTGCCTAGTATACCTGGATATTTTCTCATTATAGAACTTTAATGAAATCATTATAGTACTCAGTCCAATAGAGTATTTCATCTTATTAATTTTCCAACTTTTCTTTACACACGATACTTGGATCGATACGGTAGGTTGGAGAGGAAAACCAATTTTTTCCACTCAACCATTTTAAGTATTTTGAAAACACTTCAATCGTATTCTTCCAGAAATAAATATTGAGCTTCAAAAAACACTTCAATATTGTCCATGTGTTCAAGAAAAAAATTACCTATACAACTGAAACTGTTAATTATAAGGCTATTTTGTTAAACAATTGTATTCTGCTAACATCCCTGTATAACACGTCGTGAAAGACTGATCAACTGAGTGGAATTTTCAAGATCGGTTTTGAAAATTTCTTAGACAAGACCTTGAAAAATAAACAAATACGGTAGTCACCTTTGTAATATTTGCAGGATTTAAGATAACGGCTCTCATGAGCCCCGCCCAAGGTAGTTGGCAATGGAAATATAATTTATAAATGGGTTTAATCGATAATCCAGATCCGAAATTCAAAATGTCAAGGTTTTTCTCATTTTATACGTTTTTGGCAGATTTAGTGCCTTAATTTAATGGAAAACCAGTTTAACTTTATCATTACTATATACACTATACAGTACTCATCTAAAAACGTTCAAGTATTTTTTTTGGTTGATTTAAAAGAGTTTCTTGAAAGAGAGTAGAGCTGTAACAAAATCTCTTTCAAATAAACTGCCCCACATCCACAAGAGTTCATAAATTCGTAGATTGTGTTTGTTTCCCAATTTGAGCTCTCTCCATTGCCAGAAAAGCCTAGTCGCCCTGGTAGAAATTTTTTCCAGGTGTGCCTTCCAATTCAGTTTGAAATCAAGAGAGTCACTCCCAGATATTTAACTTCTTTGGATATTTCTAGTTCTTCTCCGAACAACAGTACTCTACCTTGCAGGAGAACTCTTCTGTTCGTAAAAGCAACTAGTTCTTTTTTTGGATTAACTGAAAGGTCCTCTTTAAGGCACCATTCCTCCACAATTCGCAGTGCTTCCTGTAGGACATTCATAACCACCTCTGGGAATTTCCCATTGATGACAATCGCTATGTTGTCCGCAAAGCTCGAGGCTCTTTGTAGCTGGTCCCAAGCATGCTCGATGGAATAGAGGAAATTGGGAGTAATGAAGTTAATTAAAAATTACCGAGGCGGAGGTAAACTGGACGGCAAATAATATACCTAATTTACGGGAAAAAACTTTGCAAGGCTGAAATATGTAACTGTATCACTTATAACTATTTTGAATACTAATATCTGCAATATTTCTTTCATGTTTATGACTTTATCGCTTTAGCCATTTAAATATGGGTCGGTAAAATTATCCAATTAATATAAATAGTTATTAATATGAAAAATATCGGAACCAGTTCAATTTTGACAAGATTTTATTATATAAAATAATAATTTTATTACAAATCACGAAAGAATGCAGTTTATTAATCAAGTTCCAATGTCAGTGAACATGATATAAGCGGTCAGCAAAAAGAAAAGTGACCATAAAATTGAAAGTCATTATTAGACTATAGATTCTAACGCTAAGAACTATATTATACAAACTAGATAGTGGGTGTGGTCCACTAACCACTTGATTGCCTCCGCTTTGTGTATCTCGAAACGAGATGTATAATTTTGTGTTTCACTTTCGTAAGTGGTTACCAAAAAACGTTATACAACTGATATTGGTTCAATCATGTATGTGGTTTCGTGGTTTATTCACTTAGTTTCTTAATGTTTCCGTATGTAGTTTATTAATTACGTTCTACATGATTGATTTTATTTTATTTTATTACAAACTACGTTGAATCGCTTAAGGTTTATACACAATTTCACGGAATGAAAACATACAGATCTGTCTATTCTAGCACAAACACTGACGTTGATCGCAAGTTGATGTCTCACAAAATATATCAAACTGTTATTTTTTATATAGGTACATTTTATCCCCCAATCGAAAATCTAATAGGCCAGTTATTTAAAAACAACCATATCTTCGATTTTTAACAAAGATTGGTAGATTTTGTAGATATAGAAAGGTCTAATGTCTTTTCAACTCTTTCTTTGTTACAGTTGGCTGTGCTAATTTTAGTAGCTGCAACATTTGCTCAAGACTATTATGACGAAGAACCTCAACCTTTACCTAGAGCTAGACCTGCACCTTCTAGAGTACAACCAGGTTATTCAGGACCATCTGAGCCCAGACCAACACCTGTACCAATTCTTAAACAAATCAATAGGTATGTTCTATTCACTTTTTAGCAGTAGATTTTCCAAAACAAAAAACAAAACTTCAAATTAGCTTTCCAACATAATTGTTTTCACTTACCTCCAACTGAAAAGTTGAAAGAATTTTGAACATATTGCTTTCATTATTTATTAATTGTTGATTCTTTTATTTTTAGGCACAACGAAGATGGCTCGTACACATATGGTTATGAATCAGCTGATGGTTCATTTAAAATTGAAACGAAACTTCCTACAGGAGATGTAAAGGGAAAATATGGTTACATCGATGATACTGGTAAAGTGCGTGTTGTAGAATATGGTGCCACCAAATATGGATTTGATCCTAGTGGTGAAGGTTAGTTATTGGAATGTATAATACCAATTCGACGCCACGTCTATTGTACGTCATTTTGGCACGATCAAAAACTATTTTACATATCCAGTTTTATTGTACGTTTATTCATTCGCAGGTATAACTGTACCACCACCAACTTTGGTTGACGAATCTCAAAAAGATTCCCAACAACAAGATTTAGATTACTACGAACCTCAATCTCAACCTCAAATTCCACAAAGAAGGACTCAAGCTATAAGACCAAAACCTCAACCTCGCCCACAGCCGACTTTCGAACAATATTCTCCTCCACAACAGTTCCAGCCTGCACAAGCTCAACCAGGTAATTAGTATATCTATTTGTATGTACCTTTTTCAAAAACTCTATACAATATACATACTTTACACATTTTAGAACCTGTTCCAGCTCAAATTGATTTCGACTTTGGACCTCCCTCTCGTCCAGCACCATCAAGAGCATTCGCTCCAGCCCCAGTTTCTGCTCCTCGTCCTAGGCCTCCTCAAATTTCAGGCGCTCAACCTGCTCCCATAAACGAAGATTTTGGCCCAGCTCCTGCATCGGTTATTAGAACTCAACCTAGAGTAACTTATGCGCAGCCTGCAGCTGCTCCTTCAAGACCGGCTCCCGCTGCTTTTGAGAGACCAGCCCCCAGGTACTCTCCTGGTCCTGGACCTGCACCAGTGTATCAGCCCAGACCTGCTCCTTCTATCCCAGTTGCGGGAAGGTCAGGTGGAATTTTGGACCAGTTGAGTAAGGATTATGCGTTACCATCTGATGGGGCTGCACCTCTGCATGATATTAGTTTTGGGTACTATTAAAAGTAGGGTTATTTTAAATAAAATTTGAGACTTTTATCAACTTGAACAAATTGTTTTCAGAGAAATATGAAAACTATTATGTTTAACATTTATTTTTCTGTTTTATTTTTTTTGTTAGTTTTTCCCTATTTAAATGAATACAAATTTGGGTTTGAAAATTTTCATTTTAGTTTTTTATAAACTGTCTTACTGCATGACCAATTAACATATTATTTCGCTCTTGTCTTACTTTCCAAGCTGTGGAAATTTTTCCTATAGGAATATAAATATTTGGCAATAGTTCTGATGAATTAAAAAATACAAGTGAAATTCATATCACGATATCTCGTTTTAAAGATGTTTGTTTGTAAAGTTTACGGAGTGAGGTCTTTTAAAATGCTTATTTTAGCAGTTTTTGCTGTAACACAATACGATTAAGGATTTTCCTAATAATTTTTGTCTATTTCTTCTACAATATCTATTTTTGTTTTCTTGAATTCATATTCTTCTTCTGTTTTACTTTTCACATTTTGCTATACATTACATTACTTTTCTCTTCTGTCTCCTCTTTTTCTATTTATCTTTCATTTTAGGTCCTTGCTTCTCTTTTTATTCTGTTTTTGTAATAATATTTCCGTTTTCTCTTTATAACTTTTTTACATTGAGCATCTTGTTTGTTCTTTTTACTTTCCTACTTAAATTTATCTACATTTTTTTCTAGTTTTCAAATTAGATCTTTTCAAAACTTTTTTTCTTATTACTTTCTCCTTATATCTTTTTCTCCTCCTCTATCTTTTTTACACATAGGTACTTTCTTTCTATATTTCTTGTAACTATCACTAACTACTTTACTACTTTTATTGTATATAACATTTTTCCTTCAATTCTCTCATTTCAATTCATATCCGTTTTCATTTCTTTCACCTCAGTTTTTTTACGTATTTCTTTCTTTTTTCTATTCCCTTGTTACTTCCCACTCTTTCTTTTTTCATAGATATTTTTCTGTTCCTTTTTCTGTCGCTTCCTTTCTCGTCTCTTAATATATAGTTAATCTATCCTATTCTTATACTCTCTGTTTATTTTTTTGGTGAATCTTTTTTATCCTTTTCCTACTTTATATACATTTCTCTTACCTTTTTCTAACATTGCATGCTAGACAAGCTTTTTAGCTAATTTTATTTACTTTTTAAAGTCCTATTCTTCTTTCCTTGTATCTAGTTTTTAATGTATGTTACCTTATCTAATCTACCTACTTTTATCTTTTACTTTTTCTTCGTATGTATCATCTTTTCTTTCTGTTAATATTATTAACTTTGTTCTATTTTAGCTATATATTTGCCCGACTTCTCTACACTCTCTTCCATTCAAGGTTTTAAATAAGAGTAGTCCTTTTTTTACTCTCTTTGTCGCTTTTCATCTTATTTATCTTTTTGTATATGATTCTATAATCATACTTACATTTTTTAACTCTCTCAGTTCTCTTATTTTCTTTATGATGTTTTTTCTACAATTTTCACTCTCCTTAATTTTATTTCCTCCACTGAAACCATTATGAAAGACCTTCTGATTGTATGTAGAGTAAAAACTAGTCTTATTAATTATTGGGATATTGTTAACTATAGACAATTATTTGATATTCAACTGTCTATTAACCTTACTTTTGTTTGCATGTGCTTAACATAAGTACTTATTTAGACTGTATATACAGGATGACCTATGAATACATCTATTTCATTAAGAACAACATTTATCATCAGTACCTACATTCAAACCATTCAAACATAGGACATCATGTTATTTTTATATATAGAATATTCTATGAATTTTATGTTATTTTATAACAATTTTTATCCAAATAAAAGGGGTACTTTGCAGAGATTATGAATAAATCAATAAAATTTCTTACTGTACAGTTAATTTCTTTCACTTGAAGCTTTACAGTCTTACAAGTAAAAGCCAAAGTTGATTTGATAACTAAAACTACTCATAGCTGGGAATCAAAACAAAAGGTCTGTTCCGACCGCAATCAGAAATAATCAGAGAATAGTCGACCATTGCAATCCAGCAATAGGAATTACGCGAAAATAAACTCGTTGTTTGCTTTGACCATTCTCTGATCATTTCTGACAGTTTCTGATTGCGGTTGGAACAGATCTAAAGTCTACCAGGCACCACGGGATGGAAGACAACCAAGAAGCAAATAGTCTGGCTAAGGAAGTAGAGATGGTACCATGTTTATGGTCCAGAGGCTTATTGTAGCATTTTGTCATAACAAATGGTGAAAAAAATTGTGAAATTTATATTTATTTACCTTCTGTAATCTGTCAATTTTATTTGAATTGTTAATTGCTGTACATATTTCTATTTCCAATAGAGGAGTGTGGGTTATATCCAGCGTTTTATTAAATGATTAGATTATAACTCGCGCCATCCCACTGTGTATTCCAGTACCTACCATCAAATCTAACTTGTGCAAGAGTTTGTAAAGTTTACGGAGTGAGGGCTTTTAAAATGCTTATTTTAGCAGTTTTTGCTGTAATACAATACGATTAAGGATTTTTCTAATAATTTTTGTCTATTTCTTCTACAATATCCTATTTTTGTTTCCTTGAATTCATATTCTTATTCTGTTCTACTTTTCAGATGTTGCTACATTACGTTTCTCTTCTTTCTCCTCTTTTTCTATTTATCTTTCATTTTAGGTCCTTGCTTCTATTTGTATTGTGTTTTTGTAATAATATTTCCGTTTTCTCTTCAATGTTAACTTTCTTACATTGAGCATCTTGTTTATTCTTTTTACTTTCCTACTTACATCTATATACAATATTTTTTCTGGTTTTCAAATTAGATGTTTTCAACACTTTTCTTCTTATTACTTTCTCCTTAAACTTTTTTACACATAGGTACTTTTTTTCTATATTTCTTGTAACTATCGCTAACTATCTTTTCACCTGTTTTTTACGTATTTCTTTCTTTTTTATATTCCTTTATTACTTCTCACTTCTTTCTTTTTTCGTAGATATTTTTCTGTTCCTTTTTCTGTCGCTCCCTTTCTCGTCTCTTATTATTTAATGTATCTATCCTATTCTTATACTCTCTGTTTATTTTTTTGGTGAATCTTTTTCATCATTTTCCTTCTTTCTATACATTTCATCTTTTTCGAACATTGCATGCTAAACAAGCTTTTTAACTAATTTTATTTACTTTTTAAAGTCCTATTCTTCTTTCCTTGTATCTAGTTTTTAATGTATGTTACCTTATCTAATCTACCTACTTTTATCTTTTACTTTTTCTCCATATGTATTTACTTTTATTTCTGTTTATATTATTAACTTTGTTCTATTTTAACTATATATTTGCCCGACTTCTCTACACTCTTTTCCCTCTCTTCCATTCAAGGTTTTAAATAAGAGTAGTCCTTTTTTACCCTCTTTGTCGCTTTTCCTCTTATTTAACTTTATGAATATGATTCTATAAAGATACAATTACATTTTTTAACTCTCTCAGTTTTCTTATTTTCTTTATGAAGTTTTTTTCTACAATTTTCACCCTACTTAATTTTATTTCCTACACTGAAACCATTATGAAAGACCTCCTAATTGTATGTAGAGTAAAAACTAGTCTTATTAATTATTGGGATATTGTTAACTATAGACAATTTGATATTCAACTATCTATTAACCTTACTTTTGTTTGCATGTGCCTAACATAAGTACTTATTTAGACTGTATATACAGGATGACCTATGAATACATCTATTTCATTAAGATCAACATTTATTATCAGTACCTAAATTCAAACCAATTCTGTTAACATAGGACATCATGTAATTTTTATATATAGAATTTTTTATGAATTTTATGTTATTTTATAACAATTTTTATCCAAATAAAAGGGGTACTCTGTGGAGATTATAAATAAATAAATAAAATTTCTTATTGTACAGTTAATTTCTTTCACTTGAAGCTTTACAGTCTTACAAGTAAAAGCCAAAAGTTGATTTGATAACTAAAACTACTCATAGCTGGAAATCAAAACAAAAGGTCTGTTCTAACCGCAATCAGAAATAATCAGAGAATAGTCGACCATTGCAATCCAGCAATAGGAATTACGGAAAAGTAAACTCGTTGTTTGCTATGACCATTCTCTGATCATTTCTGACAGTTTCTGATTGCGGTTGGAACAGACCTAAAGTCTACCAGGCACCACGGGATGGAAGGCAACCAAGAAGCAAATAGGCTGGCTAAGGAAGTAAATATGGTACCATGTTACCATGTTACCAGAGGATAATTGTAGCATCATGTCATAACAAATGGTGAAAAAAATTGTGAAAATTATATTTATTTACCTTTTGATGATGTGTTCTGTTCCAATAAAAAGAAATGTTTACTATTATCAAAAGCTATAATCTGTCAATTTTATTTTAAGTGTTAATTGTTGTATATATTTCTATTTCCAATAAAGGAGTCTGGGTTATATCCAGCGTTTTATTAAATGATTAGATTATAACTCACTGTGTATTCCATCAAATCTAACTTGTGCAAGAGTTCTTAGGATACTTAACAATTGAACTGTTCGATACTTTTTAACTTTGGATTAACCTTGAAATAAATCTAGAACAGCAAATTTTGGATCACTCAAGCAAATTTCTCGTTCCAACAATACTCCACACTTGCTGCTCTATTTGGAGTTTGGGTCGAGGAAAGAAGACATTACCCTTACAGAAGTGGACATCCCTCACACCGACTTAACAGGTTGTCGGGAATTAACTTTGTTTCATCATGCCAAAGAAACTTGTGATCGCAAATGCGTTCATTAAAGACCGATGGGGGATGTGTTTGATCCAATAACCCTTGGTCAATAATATCCAGATAAAAGGTTTAGCGTGTAAAGATGCTAAAATAGTATAGTGATGTAACGAGAAGGTGTATTATGATAACAACATTAATTATTTTTGTCTTTCAGAATACATGATTCGAGACCTCGTTCTAGTTCGAGCACACTTCGAATGGAAGAAGGAGGGCAAGAAGATAGGAGTAGCCTCACGCTACTTTGTGGGAGATGGGCTAGCACCACCTCTAGAGACTACCTCTACTTCTAACCAATGCACACATCACTGTTTGGGACAGCTGCAACACCAATCAGCGGGTTGAGCAACTTTTAGACCTCTCCAACGGCTCGGCCGTCCCAACTTTCAATATAGAGTGGTCGAATGTACTTACCTTTTCCACGCGCCTAGGCCTTTTTGTATTTCGAACGTTCTTAAATAGTTCCATCAAATTTCAAAGGTTTAGGATAATATAAAGTGGCTATTCTTCTTTTTTCAAGATATGTGATAACATTATTCAAACCATCTCAATAACCTTTGTTCAGTGTGCTATATTTTCATTCCATCTCTTCTGGTGCCGTAGTCTTGACCGAGGGAGTGGAGGCGGTGAAGTCAAGAAAGATACAAGACAAAATATTTGTTCTTTGGGGAAGCTCTACTGCCTCAGTCAAGAATCCGGTCCCTGTAGTTATGCATCTGAACTGTTTAGTAAACTGTCAACTCTTTGGTCTAAAGTATCCCGTTCGTTTATACATTTAGATTGTGGTCAGAGTAGCTTCGGTATCGGCAGAATTTTTAACTCCGCCGTACACGATCGAAGTCGGCCAAATAACAAAATGGTGTTTTGTTGTGGAGGTGGTCACAGAGTCAAAAACTGGTACTCTCTGACAGCAACAGACGAAAGAGCATATTCGGTAGTATACGGACGAGGAGATAATCTGCCGGTACCTAAGCTACTCTGACCGCAGCCTTAATGGATTGTTTTCACGAGTAATTTTGTAGTAGTAGACACCCCCTTTTCTGTTTGTTATTTTGAAATGCCCAAATTCAATTTTTTTACACTTGTCATTTGCAAAAGTTTAATTGAACACGTAGATAAATCTAAAATTATTTTAATTGTACAAGGTGACACTCAACATAATTTTTATGACATAGATTTTATTTAGTAACAATTTTTAACTATACCACACTTTTTGAAAAGACTTGATAAGATTGTTTTGCTGATTCTAATTAATTCTGAATATTGATGAAATATTCGACTGCGGTATAGTAATTGTAAATTGTTATTTTGAATATGTTTAGTGTTGTCTTCCTTTTAGTGAGTGTTCGAGCTACGCATTACCAAAAAAAATATAAATTAGTAACTGTTAATATTTTATACATAATTTAAAGTATGTTATTTGGAAAGCCCGTTTGGTTGGACATTGTGATAGGCGTTGGCCATGTTACTGTAGCTAGGACTCGTTCCTAGACCCTGTATATGTAGAAATAAAATTAATACTTGATTATATTGTCAATTTACCACCCTAGCCACTGAAAAATTTTAAAAAAAATGAACAAATTGACAAACAAAACATAATTTAATTACACAGATATTTTTTGTACATTAATGGAGTTTTGAAATATATCTATATTATGAATAAAAGTATGATTTCTGATATGCGTGTGTTCTTTCAAATTAACCTACATTCCCTTACTCTTACTCCGCTAGGAGGCGATAATTGGTTCACAAAATTTTTTGTTAGTTCGAGGAAAAAAAATAGTTTAGTTGATAGCTACGCCGTCTGCACACATTTACAAGTCCAAGCTATGTAAGTAAGTCATCGAAAGCGTGGGCAAAGCTAGTGGAGGGCGGGCCCTTTACAAATACACCACCTAACCCAGTCTCTTTCAATGTGCATTATTTATTGAGGAAAACCCAACTCTTGGTGTGAAAAGACAGTTTTGTTGAGTTTGCCTAAAGATAGAAAGATAGATTTGTTGAGTTTGTAAAGTGGAAAAATGTAGTTGGGCTACCCGTTGATAGATGGTGATAGCTACGCCATCTGCACACATTTACAAGTCCAAGCTATGTAAGTAAGTCATCGAAAGCGTGGGCAAAGCTAGTGGAGGGCGAGCCCTTTACAAAAACACCATCTAACCCAGTCGCTTTCAATGTGCATTATTTATTGAGGAAAACCCAACTCTTTTGGTGTAAAAAGACAGTTTTGTTGAGTTTGCCTAAAGATAGAAAGATAGATTTGTTGAGTTTGTAAAGTGGAAAAATGTAGTTGGGCTACCCGTTGATAGATGGCGGTAGCTACGCCGTTTGCCTATGTAAGTAGGTCATCGATAGTTTTAACATTACACGTTAGTGTCTCAGTGTCCGTTGTTATGAGTGTTCACAGTCGACTTAATCACAAGTCCTGAATCGTTGGATTGTTATCAAGTTATAGGCACCGGGTTATAAATAATACACGTAAATCTAGTAGATAAAATATAATGGATTCTTTTATATATAATGTATATTTACCTATAATAATTATAACTCTTCATATAGTGCAAGGTGCACAGTTACACATCCCAGTATAGCCAACTTTAAAATTATAAATGATTAGATCATAAATGATTAACATTAGATTTATATAATTTAATGGATATTTTTCAACATATACACTTTTTTTTATAAATGTTAATATATGTATACACAGACGGACTGTTAACAATAATAACATGTAAAACTCTCACAAACTACATACACAGAACGATGCATACAAAAAAACGGCAATTCCACTCCTACTGCAATAGTCCAAGAGTTGGCACCAATTTTTGGGTAGGTATTTGAGGCGAGCTGAAAACTTGTCTTATACCTCTCCTATTAAACCCCAACACGGAATTACAGACCTGGCTGTTTGCCAATTGGCAAAGCCGATTCGATGTAGACGCGACCGTTGGCACGTGCCAATAAGCCAGCCAAGGAGAGTGGGGACGTGCCCACCACTGGCCTCTCGCGGTTTCAGTTGTGATTCATGGCCAGTTATAACGTGCTTTAAAATGGAGTTGAGAAACGAGAAAGTTATTAATTTGATAAATCTATACCGGAGTCGTCCTGCCTGTTCTGTGGACATTGTGCGACTAAACTAAATGAATGCCAACACATATGTAGACGTTTTTACAGTCGCTGGCTTTGCCAACGGCAAAACGCGGCATAATGTGGATGCACCTTTAAACTAGAATTGGCAATTTAGGGGTTGATTTAGCCCCGCCACTCACCAGCCAGGTCTGCAATTCCGTGTTGGGGTATGATAGGAGCAAGTTTTCAGCTTGCCTCAAATACCTACCCAAAATATGGTGCCAGCTCTCCTACTACAAGTTTTATAAGTACACTTAGGAATAGAACGCCCACCATGGAAAAAATTGGATCACTAAATAAATAAATGCTCTATATAAATCTTTCATAAATATATATTTTATATAAAGTTAATATTAGTTATTTAAAAAAAATAGAACAAATAAAATAACTGTTTTAAACAGATTTCACTAGTTCTTATGTACAGTGTATTTCATGTACGGAGTCATCGATAAACCTCGTGGGGTTTAGGTAAAATTACCTTGAAACGTTTCACTTTGTGTTTCATAAAAATTTAACAAAATTGAAAACAATCTTGGGTCGTCTGAAATAGGCCGATGTAAATTTGTTTTTGTTTTTAATTTTCTACAAAATGGAAGAACCTTTGTAATCTAAACCCGTAAGGATATACATTTTCGATGAAATATTTGAGGCCGACTGATATATACTTTCAAGCCAAACACATATATTTATGTCTAAGTACCTAATTCACAAAGTGTTACATTATAATTTGCATTATTAATATTAAATTGATAAAAAAAAATTAAACATTAAGTAAGCATAAAAATGTGCATTATAAAAGTTAAAATACATTTGTATAAAAATAAAATTCATTTAAAGAAATCATTAACAACTACTACAAATATCCAATACCCAATATTATGATTGGGGACACCATAATCCCAATAATAATAATAACTAAGAAACTTACCATAACTAATAATGCAGATATCACCGTATACATCCAATACATCGTTGATGGTGATTTCGAAGAAACGAAACGACTAAATGTAAATTTCAACTTACTAAACCATAGTGTCGTTTATTTGTAGGAAAATGTTCAAGTGGAGTTTTTGAATAATTTGTGTAATTAAAGAAAATTTCGGATTTTGTCGATTTTATCCTGAACCATTCGAGATATCAGGAACAAGGATGGACCGACCATTGTGATAAGCACAAAAATGTGAAGCTTTTTTTCTTATTCAATTGATATCGTATCCCCAAAGGTTTGAAAGTTACCATACAATCCCAATGTGATAATTAGGTTAGATTAAGTCACGATTGTCAGTTTTTTCATGGCGTTTGCCATAATTTTTATGTCGTTTGAGGTACTTCCCGCCAAAATATTGCATTTAATAACATTATTGCGAAAAAAAAAGCTTAGATAAGAAGATTCAATGCATTTTCATCTGCAGCATGAACATTAAAACTAACCTAACCATGTCTCTCACTCATCATTTATAGTGTGATATCAGCATTATTTGTTATGGTAAGTTTTGAGCACAATAGATCTTTATACATACATATGGTAAGTTTTTTTCATTTTTATTGGATTTTATGGGTTATAAAACAATTTTTGCTGCATTTGTCTTTCCAAAAATTCCTAGAGTTCTTGAAATGGAAAAAACACATTTTTAATATAATATATAAACTACTTAAGCAATATTTAAAAATACGTAAAATATAATCAATAAAAAAAGTATATAAGAAGGCTTAATTTTAGTGTAACACTCTGTGAATTAGGCCGGAACTATGGTATTAATAACTGATTGCCACATGTATGTACTATCACAACAAAAATATCTTTTTTCTACATTCAATAAAAACACATTGCACTATTAATTGACAGAAATATGATAACCAAGGTATGTGCCAAACTGTTGATAACCTGTTGTTAGAAAATACTTTAATTCCATCGTTACTAATAAATAGTCACATGGAAAATATTTGAGATTTATTAGTATTTCTTTCAGATTTTTGCAATCTCCTTTGTAGTATTGATTGAAGTAGAAGTAAAACTGTAGAAAGTGGTTAGGAAATTTGGATCGGAACATCACTTTTTCCACACAAAAATGAGCAGAAAATCAATTAGTTTGTGGAAACAGCCCACAGACTTACATCAGTCTTCAATAAGAAGAGAAAACTCGACCTTAAAACCATTCAATTTGATGGGAGTGAGGTTGAATGGAGACAAGAAGTCAAATATCTAGGTTTGACTCTAGATAGTAAACTCCTGTGGAACAAAAACGAAAAGGAGATTATATACAAAGCAAAAATGGCTTCAATGGTATGCAGGATCCTAGCAGAGAGAAATTTGTGTTGTAGCCCAAAAATCCTGAGCTGGATGTACACTGCCATAGTGAGACCGATTATCACTTATTGAGCCATTGCGTGGAGTAGTAGAACTAGCCTATTGACGACGAGAGAAAACCTCTCTAAAATTCAAAGACTAGCTTTACAGGAGCAATGAGAACATGCCCAATGGCCGCCATGGAAGTGATTCACCACTAAATATGGTGGTGAAAAGTTGCAAAAAGTACAGACTAAGAAGAGAGGAAATCATAAAATCATAAATAAAATTCCTACAGGAAATGGTCTAGAGGAGATACAAGTATCTGAGACTTTCCTTAGGAACTAAGTAGAAGTAAGGGGACACAATAGATCTTTTAGATCAGTGAATGTCACCCCAATATACATACAGGGGAACAACCCAAAAAAATCAAAGATATTCTTATCGGTGCTTTAAGTGGCCGACAAACGATTCTTTGAACTTTTTTTCAATATTTATAAATCTGCGGGCTGTTCCAACTGAATTGTTCAAACTACTATTCATACTTGGGAGATATTAATTTCAATTCAAAAGGGAACAATTCATTAAAAAGTTAAATTACTGAAAGAACTTCACCTTTGAATATTCAATAGCACATAATAAAAAATATTATCGGAACATATTAGAATTAAAATATTTGCTCACTATTAGTTATCATCCGAATGACGCATCCTTAACGATAACCAATAACCAGTCCGCTCTGTATATACGCATCGACTTTTCCAGTCACTTTTACATAAATTTCATCTAGATAATAATTTAAATATTGCCAACAGCATTACATAATTAAATATGTACACTATGACTGGAATAACACCCCTTTTAGATAGGTCAGCACGACCAATCGAACGAGAATTAGCATTAGATAAAATTCACAGCTCTAGATTTTTACCTAATGCCAGTTTCGAATCGACTGGAGACGTTCTTCATCACATCATATCTATAAGATATTTATCAGTGGTATCGAAACGACGTTTTCTAAATACTTCCACAGGATCTCGCAATGTAAAAAAATATAATAAAAAATATAAAATAAGATCCATTATAAAAAAAGGTTGGGAAGAATTTAGATGCGGTATAATAATATTACGTTTTTAAAAAAAAAAGCTTACCGAAAAAGGCAGTTCTACAATAGACCAAATACTTATAACGAGACAGCGACAGCACAATAGTTGTGAGAAAATCTTCAGCTTACATGTTGTTTTTAGGCAAACAAACCTATGATTCAATTGTAAGAATTGAGTTGTACGTTGCAATGAAGCTCTAAAAAAGCTCTAAAGGTTGGTGAGAATGTTATTGGAAGGAAAAACGTCAAAGCAAGTTGATGTTGAAAAAGGTCTAAGACAAGGCGATCCATCGTCCACGACGTTATTTAACAAAGTATTGGAAATCATCTAAGAGAAAGCTTAATAAGGACAATTGGACAAATTTGTCAGTCTAATGTTGGCAAAACGAAGCTAGATAGTTTTAGTTTTTAAAAAATGCTGGGGGAACAAATAGGTGAGTGAATTGGATTTTGTTTCAAAAGTTGTTGGAGTAAAACTAAAAGTTAAAATGTTGACTTAATTATCCAGTTCACAAGTAGGTTAATCTCACTGACTCTGACTTTCACTTAAGCACATAAGACACATCTGTTTGTTAACTTAGTCAGGGAAAATGTTAATCAGTGACGAGTCATTTTTGAATTTATTCGTACAGTTCCCTAGATTCGAGAATGTGCAGCAAAAGCAGAAAAAAACTGATTACCGGCGAATAATAAAGCATATCAAATGTCAATTGCGATAATCAACTTACCATTAACAAAGTTGGGCCGAAAGTACGACCTATTCACCCGGGACGAAGGTAAAAGTCAACAATTATATATTTTACAACTTTGAAATCAGTCAAAAATGAAGTATTTACATAAAGAAGCCATTTTTGACTGCTATCGGAGGTGGAAAACTTTTACTTGGGGAAAAAGACGTACCTTCGGACCAACGATGTCAATGGTTGGTTGATTATTGCGTTTGACATTTGATACACCTTATAATATATTTCCATAGTTTTCGCCTTGTTGATAATTTTATGTGAAAATGTCAATCAGTGACGAGTCATTTTTGAATTTATTTGTACAGTTCCCTAGTTACGAGAATGTGCAGCAAAAGCAGAATAAAACTGATTACCGGCGAAAAGTAAAACGAGATACAATAAAGCGTATCAAATGTCAATTTCAATAATCTACTAACCATTGACATCTTTGACCCGAAGGTACGACCTATACACCCGGGTCGAAAGTAAAAGTAAACAATTATATATTTTACAACTTTGAAATCAGTCAAAAATAACGTCTTTACATAAAGAAGCCATTTTTGACTGCTATCAAAGGTGGAAAATATACAATGGATGACTTTTACTTTCGACCTGGGAGAAAAGTCGTACCTTCAGGCCAACGATGTCAATGGTTAGTAGATTATTGAAATTGACATTTGAAACATTTTATTGTATCTTGCTTTACTTTTCGCCGGTAATCAGTTTTGTTCAGCTTTTACTGTACAGGCTCGCGTAACTCGGGAAGTGTACAAATAAATTCAAAATCCATTGATTCGTCAATGATTTACATTTAAGTGCTCACCAAGTTAAAAACCGATATGTCTTCTGTTGTTGAAGTGTCGAACAATAATTTGTAACTGTCAGTTAGCCTAGTAGTGAACTGTTAACTCGGTGGAAAGTTTCTCTTCTGTGGCGAGCTATAACAGCGCTCAGCTCCCTGTAATTGAAAGGCACCTTGTTTTATTATTTGTGGTATCCCATAAAATGGTACCTTGTCTTTATTGTTTTTCTCGTGCTGTATGGTAGAGGAGCGACAAAAGCGGCAACTGGCATATTATGTTGAAACTAAAGGACGTACAAGCTTTCCGATAAAATATGTTTAGCACTAATCAAAAACACTATCCTTTAGCAGAAATATTAACCAATTATATATAGTGGACAGCAGCAACTATACAAGTGACAGTTTCATCAGTATAATTGTTGTTTTTATAAAAAATATGTACCTTTCAGTAAGTTTTATTTAATTTTTTTTTGTAATATTATTATACTAAAATGGTCGTTAGACGATACTACTGAAATAATAGCACCACACCAATTACGGGAGACACGTATAAAAATACCAAAACATTTCGCTTTGGTCCTCTATAATTATACTTCATAATAAAAAGCCCTGTTTAATAATACTTAAGAATCGCGGAGAGAGGATACAAAGTTGGAAGTTTAGATGGTGGTGGCAGTAAGAACTGCTAAGAATTATTTTAAAAATAATCAATTTATAAATTTGGCACCATTATATTAGTTTAAATTTTAGTGTATTGCGTAAAACCGGCTTTAGTTTGAGGTTATCAAATGTCAAAGTTGTCAAAAATAAGCTCTATTTTGACAACCTATGACATTTTATAATCTGAAACTAAAGCCGATTTTTCGAAAATTGGATCTCATTACCGCCTGATAGGAAAATTAAATAATTATAGTTTATTTAATGAATGTTATTGTTTCTCGTTTTTGTATCAATCTGTCATGAAAGTAAGATATAGTAACGAGTTCTCAACAGCAAATCTATGTGGAGTTTGACGTGATTGACAGATATCAAGTCACGTGTCACTAACTGCATTTTTCATTGGCGGAGAGCTGCGAATCACGAATAACAAGATTTAAAATTTTGTCAATTGGGAGCAACGACGAAAAACATGGAAACGACGAACAACACGACAAATGCAGCGGGAACAGCGAATAACGAACAACAGAGTTTATAAATCCAGCAAATTGTTCCGGGTGTGTCAGAGTAGAGTTGATCTTACAGATTATATTATATGGATTTTACGTGATGGAAAAGGTTAGATTGTTCTTCTACTGACAAATTGGGACGTGTGGAGACTTAACTCAATTTTACTATCGCTCGACCCTGTAGATTGCTTAGATAACATTCCAGGATATACCTATGAGTGTTGATTTATAGTGAATATTTCACTCATATATGTTGTATCAATGCAACAAATGCTAAATTATTAAATGTTAAATTCAAAAATTTCCGGAAATTCCAAGTTGCCATGACAACCGTTGTCAGACAACTTTAAAATAATAAACGTGAAACGTCAAAGAAGAGTTTCTTAGAGGTCATGAATCGATTCGGAGATATAACAGAACGGGAAATTGACAAAAATATCATTAAAAGTGTACCCAAAAACACGGAAAAGAGTAAGAGTGTATGGAGATAATTTATGTTATTTACAGTGATTTGTATTTTTATTCGAGAAATATTCTCCCTAAATACCGCTTGTGCTTAAAAATTAACCGGATAATTTCCATTCAAACTTGTTGTCTAATTCCACCGTTCTTCGAACTCGTGGAATGATTAACAACAAGCTTTCATAGAAATTATCGGTAATTTTCAAGCACTCGTGGTATTACCCCCGATAATTTTTTTTTTACTTAAAATTACCAATAAAAACATATAAAATGAATAAATTTAAAAAAATTAAAGTGGATCAATTTAAAGTGAATCATAATGTATAGCTTGCGATTATAAAGTGTGCACTAAATTCGTTCGTATTTTTTTTTATTAACTGATACAGTTAAAGCAACAAAAATCTCACCCAAAATGTATACAAATGAAAATTATTGCAAAATTTTCAAATTTTACATGAGCAATCATTGTGTACAAACTACCCTTATGAACCTAATTTTAATCTCAACCGAACCTACAGGGTGATTGATTAGTGTGAGAGCGCTCAGTTATAAAAAAAACTGTAATTTTTGTAAATTAGTTACAATGTTACAGGAAATTCCATAACTCGATGCCAGATCAAAAATATATTTTTTTTTAAATCGCTTTACTTTCCCATTACAAAAAATATAAGGTTGTAATCTGTTTTACTGGGTATTTGCAAAGTTATAACCAATTTTCGGTATATAATTTTTTTTGTAAACCCTCAACTGTAAACTAACGACTGGTAAGCGATTACATACCTAATTAATACTTTGAATTAAAATATCTCAAAAACTAATAACTTTATGTATGAGTATCGGTTATCGACAGTGATATAACATATAGGGTGATAAATTTAAAATTATTATTTGACTCCAATACAATAATTATACACAGCATTGACTTTTTACGATTTTTACTGAAAATTGGTATAACTTTTCAAATACCCTGTAAAACAGATTACAACCTTAAATTGTTGGAATGCGAAAGTGAACCGGTATGTAATAAATATCCTAAGGAGCTACTGAGCTTTATTACACCAACCAATCCCCCTGTATAAATTTAATTAACGTAGTTAAATTAAAACGTATTTTAGCATCACTATTATGATCAAACATTATGATTCAATTAGATTATCGATTAGGTATCTTTTACCACCACCACTCTCTCCCAAAAGATCCCCTCTCGTTTACAATAAACTTTTACACATACGCGTTTTCTTTCATGAGGACGTTTATAAAAACGATGCGATTAACAGAGATATGGCAATTCCAACAATGAGTACCAACATAGCGTACACGTAAGTGCAGTACTCCTCGGAGAAAGTGAACGTATGCCAAATGGAATGATAGAGAGAACGGTGTTTGTGAGAGTAACCATGAGTTGAAGGGCTTCCTGTTGATGATACTACCTTTGACGGCACACCTCCCACTGGTTCTGTTGAAGTAGTCGTGAAAGTGACTGAAGGTGATGCTGGACCGGAAAGTTCACCGGTTGATGTTAAACGGACGGGACATACACGAGCCGTGTAATCGGTACCTGGTTCCAATTCCTCGATTGTGCATTTGGTTTCGGAAGATTTCGAGACCTGAAACATATTAAAACATTTAAATATTTACTTATTTTTGACAACATTCAGATAGAATCTTGAGTAAGTTCATAATACAGGTAGGATTCCTAAGGCGACTGCAGACTACAGCGACAGACCTCAGGATGCCATGTGTTTGAAAGAAATGCATTCGGAACGCGACGACATTGTCGTCGCTCGCTTCAACTGCAAACCGCACTTCCGTTCTCGAACCAATCGCCGGCTTGTCATTGCATTTTGAATTGATCCGACCGCATGCGATTGCAGTTTTGAAGTTGCAGTCGTTTGCTGTAGGCACCTTCGGAATCGTACCTTACAACGTAAGGTTGTCCCGGAATTCATTCAGATTTAACCATAACCAAACCAGCTTGGAATAGTTACTCCGCCGCGACGTTGCAAGTCGTCTCTAGGTAGAATTTCGCAAACCATATGCATGTTTTTCTACTGCTAGGCAAGATCCACGGATCTAGGCAAGTTCCCGATCCACGGATACAGGAAAGGTCACGATCTACGTATCCATGCAAGATCACGATCGACGGATCCAGGGAGGGTTACGATCAAAACGAAAACAGCTTCTAGTCGAGCTATTGCTACGATTCTGCGACTCAAAGAAGAACATCTGTAGTTCAGTGTCTTGAAAGTTCTCCAAGCATTCTCTTTAGCAATCTCATCTTTGTAAGATGTTCTTCTCATTTTCCCAAAGAAAAGGACAATCTATGAATTGTCCATCAAACTGAGTATCCGTCATTTGTGACATATGAGCGGCTTGCCGCAGAGACGTTTAGCGACGCTTAAATCTCACAAATCACGGATACCCAGCTGTAATGCACAATTAACAGATTGTGTTCGTAATTTTCCTGTTCTTTGGGAAATGAGAAGATATAAGATCGCTAAAGACAAAAACTTTCAAGACACTGATGTTTTTCTTGAAGCTACAGAATCGCAGCATTTTGTTCGTGAATGCAGCAATCGTTGTTTGACACCAGACAACATCACGATCCTGTTGAAATATTATCATTTTCTAGGTTTTTCCTTCTAGTTTACTAGTTGTTATGTACTTGTTTTATAATATACAAATTGATACTTGTCATATATAATTTTAATAGTTGTCATTATTATAATTTTTCTTTAAACATAAAAGTCTTTTAATAGAGTATTTCTGTGTTATTGGGTTTGCTTCAACAGGTTATGGGCCCAGGAACGCAATAAATAAATATACCCCAATTTTTGTCGTCACAGATTTAGTTGACAAAATGGATTATACAAAAGTACAAATTGGACTTTTAGAAGGTAAATCAAATTGGTCTACGTGGAAATTTAAAATTTGTATATTACTAAGAGGTATTATTGGAGCTCTAGAAATTGTAGAAGGTACACTAAAAGAACCTACAACTTTAGCAGAAAATGCTACGGAGGCAGAAGGTATCAAGTACAAAAAAGAGTTGAAAGAGTACAGAAAAGTAGAAAGCAGTGCAATGATTATCCTAACAACCAATATTGTGATGGAAGCTGGTGGTGGTAGTAATAAAATACTATAGTGAAAAGACAGAGTTTTACTTCTATCAAATTACAAATACAAACTGAATAATTGGCAGATTAATATGGATATTACCATAGACCGCCATTACATACTCACGACAGACGACAATCTACCTGTCATATATGTCAATACATTGTACCAACCCACAATACAATTTTGAGTGTTACTACTACACCCTCACTCAATCAAAATTTTAATAACTCATAAAACAACAACAAAAAACTAATATTATTATTGCAACATGAAGTTTCTAAGCTTTTCAAATGTTGCTTTATTCAAAGGTTTAGTTAATATGTCTGCAATTTGTTCCCCACTTGGAATGTACATCAGTTGTATAATATTCCCCTTAATTTTCTCTTTAACAAAATGATACTTAATATCTAAATGTTTGATTCTTTTTAACTGTTCATGAGAGCTACAGGAACGAATTGCAGACTGATTATCTTCATAAACAACAACTTTAAATTCTTCAACTAATGTTAACTCTAGTAATAAATTTCTCAGCCAACAAGCTTCGCTAATACATGAGCTTAACGAAATAATTTCAGCTTCAGTAGTTGACATGGCGACAGTACTTTGCTTTTTAGAAGTCCATGACACAATATTGCCAAACACAAACATACAAAAACCACTTGTTGATTTTCGATCAGTAGTATCGCCACCCCAATCTGCATCTGCATATCCTGAGATGATGTCATTACTCCTTTTTGTATAGACCAACTCAAGTTCAAGTGTTCCTTTAATGTATCTTAATACTCTTTTTAATGAAGTTAACAATTTTTCACTTGCATAATTTTGATACCTTGATAACAGACTAATACTTGAACATAAGTCTGGTCTTGTTCCTAACATTGCATACATAATACAGCCAATAATTTGTCTACATTTAGTTTCAATATCAATACTCTTGGATTTAACACTTTTTAAAATATCATAATCAAAGTTATTATCCATTGGTGTACTTATGTGTTTACAATGAAACATACCAAATTTTGAAAGAACATTCTCCAAGTATTGTTTTTGACTTAACACAATAGTATTATTTTTCATATCTTGTTCTACAGAAATGCCTAAAAAATAGCTTAATAAACCTAAATCCTTCATTTTAAAACAGGTATTTAAATTTAATTTTAAATTATCAATTTTCTCATCACAAGAACCACTAATCAAAATATCGTCAACAAAAATAATCACATATATAATAATATCTTCAGTCATTTTCATATATAAACAATTGTCACACTTATTCTTAATAAAACCCTCACTTGACATAAAGTTATCAAATTTTTCGTACCAATACAATGGTGCCTTTTTGAGTCCATAAATTGCCTTATTTAATTTACATACTTTACCATTTGTTTTATAACCTTGTGGCAGATACATAAACACATTTTCTTCCATTTCTCCATGCAAGAAAGCGTTACAAACATCCATTTGATATATAGGCCAGCCCTTCTGAACACACACAGCCAGAACAGTCCTTATAGTGGTTAGTCTCACTACAGGACTATAAACATTTTCAAAAATACTTTGCTTAAATCCCCTTGCCACTAATCTACATTTAAACTTATTTATCTTACCCTCCTTATCTCTTTTTATTTTAAAAACCCATTTGCTGTCTATTATTTCACATTTAACTGGCTTTTTTACTAAGTCCCAAGTTTTGTTCTCTAATAGGGCATTCATTTCTTCATCAATTGCTTCCTTCCAACTACTTGCGTATTCACTCTCCATTGCCTCCTCATAGGTCAAGGGTTCATCAACATCTAGACTGAAAAAACTTAAGTCATAATCACTGTACAGATGTTGAGGCATTTTTAATACTTCGGGTGGCCGTAATTTTTCATTTCTTTTTCTTGTGGATACTTGATCTGGTACAGTTTCCATATTTTCTTCATTTTCTGAATTTTGTTCCTCTAAATATGGTTCATCAGGTAATTCCTCCGTTGGGTTCATTACATTATTTTCTTCGCTGCTCTCTGAGCTAATTTCTGTTCTATCCAGGTCCAAACAAATAAGCTTTTCTTCTAAATTTCCTTCCATTATAAAACTTATCTCTCTTTCTATGGTCACTTTATTTTCTTTTTCATAAAACACTCTGTATCCTTTTACATTTTCAGAATATCCAATGAAAATACCCTGTTTACTTTTCATATCTAGCTTCCTCCTTTTTTCTTTAGGTATATATGCCCAAACTTTACTTCCAAATATGCCTTTCACCATTTTTATGTCAAATGTTTTATTAAATAACTGCTCATAAGGAGTTCTACCTTCAACTGGACTTGTACCAGTTCTATTTAATAAAAACACAGCAGTATTTGCTGCTTCTGCCCAGAATCTTTTTGATAATTCATTTTCAGCAATCATAGCTCTTACTGCTTCTATTATTGTGCGAAATTCCCTTTCAGCTCTCCCATTTTGTTGTGGAGTGTAAGGCACTGTACACTCATGCTTTATACCATTATTTCTTAGAAGTTTCTTAACAGAGGAATTTTCAAATTCTGTGCCATTATCGCTCCTTATGACTTTAACCCTTTTTCCTGTTTGATTTTCAAAATAAGTTAAAAACTCCTTTAATTTTTCATATACATCAGATTTATTTTTAATGAAATAAACAAACTTATAATTGCTGAAGTCATCTTTTAACAAAAAAATATAACGGGAGTTATTTAAAGAAGGTTCCTCTATAGGACCACATACATCTACATGTATTATTCCCCCAGGTTCATTTGCCCTACTTTCATTTACTTTAAAAGGTTCCCTACACTGTTTTGCTTGTACGCAAGAATTACACATTTGATTTGTTTGTTTTACTTCAATGTTATTACGTTTTAAAATATTACTTACATATCTGAAATTCTGATGACATAAAGCTTTATGCCACCATTTAATATCCTGTTCACCTGTCACAAAATAACAATTTTCATTTTCAGAATTACTACATTTAACGCGTTGACATGTGTGCTCAGAAAAACTCGCCCCCTTAAACATCATTTTGAAAAGTTTATCTGTACGAGTTGCCACTGCTACAGTGATGTTGTCTTTGTTTACAAACTGTGTCTTTGTAGCATCCGAAACCAATGATAGGCCCTTATCTAAAGCCTTCCCTTGTGAAAATAAATTAACTTTAAGTTGAGGTACAAAGAGAACATCATGTAATGTGACACAATGAAAGGTTTTACCATTATATGCTAAAATACAGATATTACCCTGTCCTTCCGCTTGTAAAGCTGTACCATTACCAATTTTCACCCATTTAGGTACTTTCAACTGCTCAAAACTGCAAAACATATCTTTTTCTTTACACATATGCTGTGATGCCCCACTGTCCATAAACCATTCCATATTTACTTGGAACTGAATATCACTTGAAACAACAAGTGCAAAACTATCACTTCTATTTGCACTATGACTGGCTCTATTTCTTGGATTTTTATCCCTTTCTTCTTTATTCTTCCTAACAAAACAGTCTTTAAGTAAATGTCCTTTTCTTTTGCAATAGTTGCACTCAATATTTCGGCATTGATTTTTTAAATGACCTTCTTTTCCACAAACAAAACATTTTTTTATATTTCTATTTACATCTTGATTTCTTTGTCTTGATACATGACTGGCCTCAGCTGATCGAAATGCCATTAAAGCCACGGATTCTTCCTCTTCTTTTTTTAATCTTTCCTCCTCAATCAAAAGTCGGGCTGTTAGATTATTTAGAGTTTGGTTATCTGAACTGACACTATCCCATGCTGAACGAAAATGCCTGAATTTGTCAGGAAGTGCCATTATGATTTTAGTTAAGATCATTTTTTCTGGAATATCTTCTCCTAACTGCTTGAGTTTTGCTTGTAAATTTGTAACTTTTGATATGAAACTATTCACTGTTTCATTTTGATACTTCAGATTATAAAATTGTTCATTTAATAGATGCGTACTAACCTCAGATTTTCGCTCAAAAATACTTTCCAATTTTTCCCACATTTGTTTTGCGGTTTCACACTGCATTACATATGAAATAGTTTCATCTTCCATTCTCAAAACTAGTACTTCTTGTGCACGAGCATCTTTTATTTTCCACTTCGTAATTTTTTCTTCATCGGCAACAGGAATATATTCATTTCCGCAGGTAATTTCAAATAGCCCCTTCGCTAACAACACAACTTTGACTTGGAATCTCCAAATATTCCAATTTGAATTATTCAGTTTGTTAACGATCGTCTCCATTTTCTTTTTACTATGACGCGCAAACCCAAACGGTAAAAAACTTCAGATTACTACCACAATTCAAGTCACTGGGCCCATAACCTGTGATGGAAGCTGGTGGTGGTAGTAATAAAATACTATAGTGAAAAGACAGAGTTTTACTTCTATCAAATTACAAATACAAACTGAATAATTGGCAGATTAATATGGATATTACCATAGACCGCCATTACATACTCACGACAGACGACAATCTACCTGTCATATATGTCAATACATTGTACCAACCCACAATACAATTTTGAGTGTTACTACTACAAATATGACCGAAGATACTTTAAAGAAAATTATGAGATTTTCAACAGCAAAAGAAATATGGCAAGAATTAAATAGACTATTTGATGGTGCAACAGAAGAAAAAGTTTATGATCTCTGTTTAGAATTCTTTAGCTTTGAAAAAGAACCAAATGACGATGTAGCTACACATATATCTAAGCTTAAAAATCTTTGGAATGAAATGAAATTAGCAGTTCAAAAAGAAAATGCAATTGAACTACCAGAAGTGTTGCTAATTTGTAAAATTTTAGGAACATTACCAGACAATTATTCCTCATTTAGATCTAGTTGGATGTTAATATCCAAAAATAATAGAACAATAGACAACCTTACGAATCAATTGTGTGTTTATGAGAAAGCCTTGAATGAAAAAGATAAAATTAAGGCGAATCAAGAAGTTCTTTTTACTGGTACGTCTTCATATCCAAATAAAAATAAGTTCAAGAATTGGTATTGCAAATATTGTAAAGAAAAAGGTCATAAAGTTAAAATGTGTACCAAATGGCGTGCTGATGGCAAACCCCCTAAGCCAAGTACTACAAATTCAAAAGCTAACGTCATTCTAGTCTGTTCAAATGAATGTTTTAATTCAGAAGAAGTGGTTCGTAACTGGTATGTAGATAATGGTGCTACAAATCACATTACATTTTGTCCAGAATTATTTGATACTTATGAACCTTTCACAACAGCTCATCAAGTGATAACTGCAAGTGGTGAATCAATTGAAGCCCTAGGAAGAGGAACAATAATTTTTGAAACATTGGTCAATAATAAAAAAAACACACTAATTCTTAGTGATGTTTGGCTTGTACCAAAAATCAAGAAAAATTTGTTTTCCGTTCTCGCTGCTCAAGATAAAAAACCAAATAGTCAATTTATCTCCAGAGCCACAAAATGTTTTCTAAAAATTGATAATATAGTTGTTCTTGAAGGTTACAGAAGCCAAAATTCCGGATTATTTAAACTAAATATAAACACTATTACGAAATTACCTGAATTGAATAACATATCAAATCAATCACAACTACAGTTATTTCACGAAAGACTAGGTCATCAAAACAAAAGACATGTGAAAAACTTAATAGAAAGAGAATTTGGAATCAAAGTATATCTCGATAGCGAAATATGTGAAGGATGTGTGTTTGGAAAGGCCAATCGAAGAAAATTTGGTACAAGAGAACATGCAACTCTACCTGGAGAACGTATTCATACGGATGTATGTGGTCCATTTTTAAATTCTATGTCAGGGTTTAGATACTACGTTTTATTTAAAGACGATTTTACTTGTTTTCGTGAAGTATTTTTTATCAAACATAAGTCAGAAGTTTCTTCTAAGCTGCAAGAAATGTTGCTTCAGATAAGAGCTGCAGGTCATACAGTGCAAGAACTGCTTTGTGACAATGGAGGAGAGTTTGATAATAAAGAAGGTAAAGAGATTTTAGCTAAGTATGGAGTAAAACAACGCTTTACTATGCCGTATACACCGCAACAAAATGGTTCTTCAGAAAGAGAAAATAGAACGCTGGTAGAAACAGCTAGAGCTCTTATGCACTCCCATGAAGAAATTCCTCAAGGATTGTGGGCTGAGATGATAAATACAGCTAAATATATTCTCAATCTCAGTGGTTCTTCTAGAATAGAAGGAAAATCACCAATACAATTATGGACTGGGAAGAAACCAAGCATTAAGCATCTTAGAATTATTGGAACTACATGCTATGCTCATATACCTAAACAACAAAGAAAGAAAATGGATAAAAAGGCCATGAAAGGTATTTTAATTGGCTATGATGGTGTAGATGGGTATCGCATATGGTGTAGAGAAAATAATAAATTAATCAGGTCACGTGATGTAACTTTCCAAGAGAACATTCTCCAAATTAAAAGTAATTTCAAATTAGAATTTGTTCGACAGAAAAATGAAGAAAATCGAGATGTTAAGGAAACAGAAGAAATCTTGAAGAAAACAGAATTTATAAGTCAAGACGAAGATAATGATGATGGTGAAATAGAAAATTCAGAACCGCAAATAGATGAAACAAGAAATCTACGAAATAGAGCATTAATAAAACCTCCACAACGTTTTGAAGACTTTGTAATGACTTATTTAGCAAATATAACTGAACCTTCAGAACCATCTTCATACAGAGAAGCTATAAACAGCTCCGAGAAGGAAGAATGGCAAAAGGCAATGCAGATAGAGATGGAATCTTTAAAAGAAAACCAAACGTGGACTTTGGAAGAACTCCCGGAAGGAATTAAACCACTTCCATGTAAATGGGTTTATAAAGTAAAGACGAATCCCGACGGCTCCATTGATAAGTATAAAGCTCGACTAGTCATAAAAGGTTTTGCTCAAAAAGAAGGCGTAGATTATGATCAAACATTTAGTCCAGTTGCGAGATCTAGCAATATAAGACTTTTACTTAGTGTTGCAGCAAATGAAAAGTTGAAACTCACTCAGTTCGATGTATCAACTGCTTTTCTTTATGGAGAGCTAGATGAAACAATATACATGCGTCAACCTGAAGGATTCAATGATAACTCTCAAAAGGTTTGCAGATTACACAAGAGCCTATATGGGTTAAAACAGGCGCCTAGGTGCTGGAATCAACGTTTTGTTAAATTTCTAAAGGAATATGGATTTATAATGAGCGAAGCTGATCCTTGTCTTTTTATAAAGCTACATGGAAAAATCAAACTTTTACTTGCTCTTTATGTAGATGATGGCCTGTTAGCTTCTAATCATCCTGAGCATACTGCAGATTTTGTTGAAAAACTGAAATCTGAATTCAAAATTACCCTCAAGCCTGCTTTATATTTTCTAGGTATAGAGATATCTACCAAAGACAATGGTTCAATAAAAATACACCAAAAGTCCTATACTAAGAAAATTTTAGAAAAGTTTGGCATGGAAAATTGCAGACCAGTTTCAACACCTATTATTAAGGACTATTCTCAATCAGGGAAAGATCAAGATGAATCTCTAAATTTTCCTTATAAAGAAGCTGTTGGTTCATTAATGTACCTTATGGTATCTACGAGACCAGATATATCTTATGCACTAGGAGTTGTTTCTAGATCGTTGGAACATCCCAGTAAAGAAGATGTTATTAAGGTGAAACGTATATTTAGATACCTTCAAGGAACATTGGATTATGGAATCACTTATAAACCACACCATCTGCAAGGAATCATAAGAATATACAGTGATGCTGATCATGGTGGTGATACACTCACTGGTAGATCAACATCAGGAATTGTTTGTATTTATGCTGCAGGTGCGGTATCATGGTTAAGCCAAAAACAAACTTCAGTAGCAATTTCCACAACCGAATCAGAAATAGTTGCTGCAAGTGAGGCTGCTCGCGAAATAGTTTGGATTAAACGTCCCTTGACAGAAATAACTAACTTATCAGCTGTACCAGAACTTCATATTGACAATGAACCAGCATTGAGGTTAGCTCAAAATCCCGAATTCCATAGACGTACCAAACATATTCGAACAAGGCACTTTTTTGTACGGGAATTGGTATCAGAAGGAGAAATTGTCGTTAAGAAAGTACATACTGAGCATCAGTTGGCTGATATGATGACCAAAGCTCTTCCAAAACCTAGATTAGTACAGCTTTGTACAAATATAGGATTAAACTAACTTAGTGAAGAGAAAAACCACTTAATGAGGGAAAGTGTTGAAATATTATCATTTTCTAGGTTTTTCCTTCTAGTTTACTAGTTGTTATGTACTTGTTTATATTATACAAAATTGATACTTGTCATATATAATTTTAATAGTTGTCATTATTATAATTTTTCTTTAAACATAAAAGTCTTTTAATAGAGTATTTCTGTGTTATTCGGATCCAGGCAAGGACAATGAGGTTATGGTCAAATCGCTCCATGCTTTATGTGCTTTATGTAGTCGTCGTCTTTAATAACGGAGTGATCCTACATAAAAATAATAAGAATTTTCTTACCTGTTTAAATACTTGTTCCTTCAACCTTCCTAATTGAACCCTGTAAACTACAGAATCCGTAAATGCGTTCCTAGCTGGCAGCCACTCAAGTGAACAGCTCCTCTCGTCAACCTCTATAACTTTTGGAGCTTTCAATGCCGCTGGAGGTGCTACATTTGTACTGAATTCATAGTCCTCAGAAAACTCGCCTACACCTGCATCGTTAGCGGCATTTACCCTGAACCTGTATGCCGTCGATTCGTGTAGTTTATTGACTTTGCAGGTTAGCGCGGTACCTTTATATACACAGTTATAATCGCCCGATCGGGGATTCTCCATTTCTACACAGTACTGAGTGTATTCAGTATTTTTGCCTTCACCCCATTTTAGTTTTACGTAGTTGTGTCCAACTCCCAGGCATTCCAACCTGCAATATTAATAAAATACAAAAGTTCAGTGTTCTCAAGTTCTTAAGTCTAATCGTTCACTTCGTTTTTAGATAATTGCGTTCGAGTTGCTTACCTAGGTGCTGCAGGAGGTAACCTCAAAGTGGCAGTTCTCAAAGGCGAAGAATAAAGACCAGCAGCAACGTCATTCACTGCTTGAATTTTTATTTTATAAATGGTCTCAGGATGTAAGCCGTCTAGCGTGTATTCGTTAATAGCACTATCCGTAGATATCATTCTATCACCGATTTCAATGTTGTAATGTGTAATAGGGCTACCATTCTGAATACAAAATAAAAAGAAATATTACTATTGAATTTAGTAAAGCGTTGTCTGCAGGTATTGTTTTGTTTAAGTTTGTAACATTCACTTGTATTTTCATGTTGTCAAATAAGACAGTTATATAGTTGTCATTTTTACATTAAAAGATCATTCCAGTACTAGTTTTTCATTTTCATATAATCACAATAATCCAAAAGGTTATGGGCCCAGATTACGTGAAATTGTAAAGGAAGATTAACTGCAGTAAATATCGTTATTTATTTTGTGCAAGAATTATTTGTGAACTCAAAAAAAAGAAAATTGGAAAGCAATTTATTTTTGAAGTTTTGAAGCCGATAATTATTAAAAGACAAAATAAATGGAAGGCGATCGCGTTAATATTGAAAAGCTGGAAAGCGGCAGCAACTGGCTAACATGGAAGTTTCAAATGCGTCAGATTTTAGAAGCTAACGATCTTTTTGACTACGTCGATGGAACAAACGTCAAACCGACATCTGAATGTACAAATTATGCGAAGGAAATTGTGACTTGGAAGAAGGCGGATGCTATGGCCAGACGAGCAATTTCCACGACTTGTATGAAACAGGCATTACTGCAGATTATGAATTGTGAAACAGCTCAAGAGATGTGGGAGACGCTCAAAAGTACGTATGAGCAAACATCAAAGGCAAATATTTTATTTTTACAACAAAAATATTATGGCTACACAAAACAACCGGAAGATGACATTGCGACATTTTTATCAAAATTAATGGAAATAGTGCAGCAATTACGTGATCAAAAAGAAATTATTTCTGAGTCCATGGTAATTTCGAAGATTTTAATGTCACTACCGTCCGAGTTTAATCATTTCCATAGTGCATGGGAATCTGCAAACGCAGATAGTCAAACTTTGGCAAATTTGCGGGCTCGTTTGATGGCAGAAGAACTTCGTTTGAAGTCGCAGGGTCAAGTTCAAGAAGTAGATGCGCTAATGGCTAAGAGAATCTTCTCGAAGAAACAAATCAATAATTACAAGAAAGGAAATTCATCGAATAATAACAAAGCGACAGATAAAAATGACAAACCGAAAGGCAAATGCTTCAAATGTGGAAAAAAGGGCCACTGGAAAAGGGAATGCTCGGAAAAGAAGACTAACTTCAACGGGAGAAAAGAAGAAAATTCAAATGATGCTTTTATTTGTTACAAAACAACAAATAGAGACCAAGATACTTGGATTTTGGACTCAGGTGCAACTGATCACACGAGTCATCGAAAACTATACGGAAATAGCTGAACCAATTACAGTTGGTAATGGTGACAAGATAATGGCTCTGGGTAAAGGCGATATCAAACATTTTTGCTTTTAATGGAGATGAATGGATTCGCAAACGAGTCATGGGAGTCTTGTTCGTGCCGGAACTTAAGAAAAATTTGTTTTCATCGGGAAAGGTGTTAGATCGCGGGCATCAATTGAACATGAACAACGAAGGTTGCAAATTGCTGAAAGATGGAAACATTGTTGCAGTGGGAGTTCGCAGAAAAGGTTTGTTCCAAATGTTGTTCAGAACAATACAACCATCAAAGATTGAAACTACAGCGAGTGTAGCAATCAAAAACGCTACACTTCGTTCATGGCACGAACGTCTAGGACATCAGAATTCGACACACGTGAAAAAGTTCCTACTAAGTCGGGGTATAGATTTCATTGATGAGGAATTTGCATGTGAAGCTTGTGTCTATGGAAAGCATCATCGAAGCAGTTTCAAGAGTCGCGAAGAAAAGTCAAAGATGTGTGGCGAAATCATTCATACTGACGTGTGTGGTCCGTTTCAGACGAATTCAATTGGTGGATCCAGATATTTTTTGTTGCTCAAAGATGATTATTTTCATTTTCGTTTCGTATATTTCATGAAACAAAAATCAGAAGTAGCGAGTATTATCGAAAAATGTGTTAAACTGATTCAGAAGAAGCATGATCACAGTGTTCTCAATATCAGATCTGACAACGGCACAGAGTTTGTCAATGAAAAGCTGAAAGTTTTCTTTGAAGCAGCTGGAATTCATCATCAACGAACTGTGCCATATACACCAGAGCAGAATGGTTGTGCAGAAAGGGAAATACGAACTATCGTTGAATCAGCAAGGACAATGCTTGAGGCAAAGAAGATTGATAGGAAATTCTGGGCGGAAGCAGTAAATATAGCAGTTCATGTGCTAAATCAAACTGGAACAAGCACAGTTGACAACAAATCACCGTATGAATTATGGCATAACAAGGAGGCGAAGCTAGACCATTTACGGATTTTTGGTTCGGAAGTATTTATTCACATTCCAAAAGAAAAACGTCAGAAGCTCGACGCGAAGGCAGAAAAATGTATGTTTGTTGGTTATGACAATAATTCAAAGGGATATCGAGTTTGGAATTCTAAAACTGGTAAAATCGAGATCTCACGAGGCGTCGTTTTTTTGTTAGAAAATTCAATGGGAACACTCGATATTGGTGTTGAAGAAAAAGCTAGAGTAGACAGTAAGAATGAAAATAACGAAAACGAAGACAATTATGGTATTGACAAAGGTGCAGAAAATGAAAATGACGAAGATAAGGACACAAATGAATGTGCGTCACTAGATCAACAGAAAAATCGTGGTATGACCTGCGATCTTGATAGCAGAAATATTGTCAATAGGCGTCTACGTGATCGTAACACTTTAACACATCTGGTAACTGGTGAACATTCTGCAATGTTGGCAGTCAGTGATGAGCCAAGAACGGATGAGCAGGCAATTCAGTCGATTGATTACAAGCAGTGGGAGCGAGCAATGGATGAAGAGTACGATTCACTTATGAAAAATCATACTTGGATTTTGGTCGATGCGCCAGTTGATCAAAAAGTGATTGACAATCGCTGGGTCTACAAGGTCAAAGAAAATCCGGATGGGAGTGTTAATCGGTATAAGGCACGATTGGTAGTACGAGGCTTTACACAAGAGTACGGAATCGATTACCAGGAAACATTTAGTCCAGTGGTGAAGTTTACATCAATCAGAGCGATCCTAGCATTGGCTGCGGCAAAGCGTATGACACTAAAACAGTTTGATGTGAAAACGGCTTTTCTAAATGGCGATTTAGAAGAAAATGTTTATATGAGCCAGCCAATTGGATATAATGACAACAGTGGCCGAGTGTGTAAACTATACAAAAGTTTATATGGTTTGAAGCAGGCTTCGCGCTGTTGGAATAAGAAGCTTACTTCTTTCCTTAACAGTTTTGGTTTCAAAGAGAGTGGATCCGATCCATGCGTTTTTGTTAGCAACGGAAAAGATGGAATGTTAATTTTGGCAATTTACGTTGACGATGGATTGATTGCAGCAGAAAAACAAGAAGCCATTAAGCCGGTCATTAGACACTTACAGAGAGAATTTGAGATCAAATTTTTTGAGCTGAAATGTTTTTTTGGGACTCGAAATTGATCAGCTTTTGGATGGATCGATTCATGTTCATCAACAAGGATATGCAAGAAAGGTTCTTGATCGTTTTGATATGACATATTGTAAGACAGTGACAACTCCATTAGCTGGTTCACAAAACCTCGGAGATTTTGAAGCTGATAAAAAAATCGATTTTCCTTATCGAGAGGCAGTCGGGAGCTTGATGTATCTGGCCGTTGCAACCAGACCAGATATTAGTTTCGCAGTTGGAAGTGTCAGTCGATATTTGGAAAAACCAGCTACTGCACATGTCAATGCAGTAAAACACATTATGAAATATATCAAAGGTACGATGAACAAAGGAATACGTTTCGTAAGCGGAAACAATTTAGACTTTTGCGGGCATAGTGATGCCGACTATGCTGGAGACACGCAAACACGAAGATCAACATCAGGTTATGTTTTCATGCTTTGAGGAAGTGTAATTAGCTGGGGATCAGAACGACAAAAATCCGTCGCACTATCCACAACAGAATCCGAGTATGTGGCAGCGTCACAAGCTATAAAAGAACTTGTCTGGTTGAAGAATCTCTTATGTGATCTTCGACAAGTTAAATTGGATGTACCAGTTTTATTTATGGATAATCAAAGCGCAATACGACTTGTGAAGAATCCAGAGTTTCATAAGAGAACTAAGCATATTGACGTACGTTACCATTTTATCCGAGAGAAATTCAAAGATGAATTTTTTGAATTACAATATGTTCAAACAGATGACCAGGCAGCCGATATCATGACAAAGGCATTATCAAAATTGAAACATCAACATTTTTGTCAAATGTTGAATGTATTGTCAAAGTGAATGTTGACATTGACTTGTAACAAAAAGTGGGAGTATTGAATTTAGTAAAGCGTTGTCTGCAGGTATTGTTTTGTTTAAGTTTGTAACATTCACTTGTATTTTCATGTTGTCAAATAAGACAGTTATATAGTTGTCTTTTTACATTAAAAGATCATTCCAGTACCAGTTTTTCATTTTCATATAATCACAATAATCCAAAAATTACACACAAATATAAATAAACAAACCAAATATTAGACAGATTTTCTTGAAGTTGGAGTTTACATTTAAGTTCAATAACGGGCAAAAAGTATATCCAAACGTATAGAGTCAAACAGTATGGCAATGGATAGAACCAAAAAAGTTGGAGTATAAGCCAATTTGCTCGTTATTAAACCTTATCATTTTGAACTCCACCCGTAAGTCCCTAAGTAGATCCCTGGTACTATAGTTCAGTTGGAACCGTCTTAATGGAGAGAGTCTACTTACTTCATTGGGCGTGTTCCAATACAAAGTGATGGAGGTAGGAGTGGAATTTGATTTTAATGTCGTGACGGCAGAGGGTGGTGCGGCAGGAGTTAATGTTGTTGCTACCGGCGAATATCCACTGAAACCAGCACTGTTGCCAGCTTGTACTCGAAAACAATAGGAATGGAAAGGTAACAAACCTTTTAAGTCATAATTTAAGTGAACGCCTTGGTAGACACTAGAGAAGGAATCTTCGCTCATACTCGGACTCATTTCTAACCTGTAAATGTAAATTTATTTTAGTTTCTTATGAAAATAAATCTGGTTCAACTTACTTATATTCACTAACAGGTGCTCCATTGCATTGAGGCTCCGTCCATTCAACGTTCACGTGGAAAGGACTTTTGCATACTACTTGGGGTAATTCAGGTGCACAAGGAGGCGCAGCGCCACTGGTTACTTTCAAAAGTTCCGACCACACTCCAGATCCTACCCTATTAACAGCTCTCACTTGGAAAGTATAGTCACAGCCTGGACTCAAATTGTTAGCAGTACATTCAGTTGCTTTACTGTTTTGAAAAAGGTTTTTGCTGCCGTCAGGAGATGTCATTTCTACTTCATATTGTAGTATTGGTGCGCCCCCATTATCATCTGGTTCGACCTATAACATTAACATCTTTTTTTCAGAAAACATAGCAGAACAATATAGAAGTGATCGAATAGAAATCGAGCAATCGAATCGGAATCGAGCGCGATCGGTATTCCGTCACCCTATAAGATTTCTACCGTCGAGATAAATTTAATATGAAATTTTATCTTACCCATCGAATGGTGACTGAATTGGCTAATGGTTTCCCCACTACTTTAAGTTGGGAACACTGACCGGGACGAATAGCGTCTGTAGTCACTGTGCATATTTCAGAAAAGTTGCTAACACCACCGGCACTTACACAATTCACCTTGAGTTGATAAGTAGTTCCTGGTGTCAGCTTATCACAGACTGTTTCCGTTTCCAAGCCCTGATAGATTATTTCAAAGCTACTACCTGAACTTATTTCTAAATTATACCTGAAATATTTATAAAATGCAAAAATTAGGTTATGAATTATAAAAATCTTAGTGTTTGTATACTTACTGAGTAATTTCAGATCTTCCAGAATTTTCACCCGGTTCCCATTTCAATTTGAAAGAATGTGCGTGTACCTTTCCTTTAACTATAGGCCTAGACGGCCTAGCAGGTTTGTCTGGCAATGTATTGAACACTACTTCGTCCGACCAAGACGACGTCCCACTATCATTTTTCGTTCTCAATCTAAAACAATTAAGGTTGATTTTAAATAAACGAAGCTTTTCTCCACAAACAAATTATCAATACAAAGTTGAAAGCGATTAAAGATCTTTCTATAACATACAACTACTAAAAATAGGAAAAAGTTGAAAAGAAAATTTTGTATGTACTTCAAAGAAATTACTATGAAAACTTTGAGTAATTCCGGAAAAAGCATCTATTTTTATTTGCAATTGTAGGAAAATTGCACTAGCCTGCACACCAACTTTCATCAATGCAAAGCAGGGGCTGACTGTCTCTAAAGGATATCCCACTGGAGGATATCTTATGAGAGGTTTCGACAATGTCGTAGAGTTGGGCTTCATGGGTACCACAGCAATTAATTAAAAATGAATATGATAATTAAGATAATGATCGATATAGATATGGTCTCTGAGAGAAGCTAAAAAAAAGGAAGCATGGCAACATGGTGAAGGATATCGATAGTTGACAATTATCATTCGATAAAGGTTGGACTGGAAACGACTAAATGAGACGTTGAAGCAGTGGTTGAAAAATGTATAAATTTTAGGGAGACGAAACAAGTTGATGGACATGTTATAGTAAATTTTATACCCATTTAGAATAAGAACATCCTTATTTATTATTAATAAATCGGTTGAAACAAAAAATTACCAACAAAAATGAACGTCGTAACTAATTTATTAGATGTCACGTTTTTGAAGTTACGTCAAATTTTGATTTCATGTTAATGTCATAACGCAAAATGAGATATAAAAATGCGATATTCTGATGAATCCAAAAACTTATGCTTAATGTAGTGAACTATTTTCAAAACGATTTAGGATCTCGATTTAAGGCAATTCAAAAAGCGTCCGAAGCACTAAAAGTTCCAGAAAGCACATTATATAATCTTGAAAAACCAAACAGAGCTACAGATTTCGAATTTAGAAAAAATATGTCTGCAAGCGTTTCCCGGAGCAAAACCCGAATTACAAAAAATACCCTGCATTGTTTGAGGGAAGTAATTTATAAAATGTATGCGCGAAAGGATAAAATCACAGTAGAAACTATTTTACGGCAATTTATCGAAGAGTCTCCAGAAACTAAGATTTCCAAAGGTTCGTTATATTTGGGAATTAAAAAAATGGGTTTTCATTTCAAAAAACAGGATGGAAGAAAACATTTATTGGAAATGCCTGCAGTCAGATTAAAAAGAATATTATTTTTGAAGAAATACCATGCTGCTAAAAGCGAAAAGCTCTTTACACCTGTTTTTCTGGATGAGACATGGGTTTTTAGTAAAAGCGAGGACAGAAGAATATGTGGCAAGATGGTACTAAACACAGTGATTTAAAAATAACTGGAAGTGGGACACGATATGTAATTGTTCATGCCGGAAATAAAAAAGGTTTTGTGGCAAATGCATCGCTTATTTTTAAATGCAATAAAAAAACAGGCGATTACCATGATAACATGAACACCGAAAATTTTGAAAATTGGTTTAAACAGCAACTAATTGTAAACTTGGAAGAACCATCGTTAATTATAATGGATAACGCAACGTATCACAGTCGCCTGGATGAAGAAATCCCAAGAAAAAGTTGGAGTAAAACACGCATGTTAGAATGGCTCAAAAAAAAAAATTTTCCTTTTCCAGATCACATTTTGAAAGATGCTGTTTGGAATATAATTGAAAAGCAAGTTTTGCAAGAAAAAAATTATCATTTAGACAAATACGCTGCCGAGCATGGTCATTGTGTTCTCAGGCTACCACCCTATCATTGCCATTTTAATGCCATCGAAATGGTATGGTCAGAAACTAAAAGGCATTATGACCAAGCTATTACGAAAACTGCAAGGTCACCTACTGAAGTCTTAAAAGTATGGAATGACGTTGTAAAAAATGTACCGGAGCAATACTGGCAGAATTACATAAATCATACAGAGAAAATTATTTCTGAAGCATGGGAAGTAGAAAACAAACTGGACCTACTAAACATCGAACCTATGGTGATCTCTGTATCCAATGAATCCGATGATGAACTATCACTTTCCGAAAGTTATTCTGATTTAGAAACTAATTAAACTTTGCCTTGAAGATCACGTTGTCATTTTTTTAAAATCTAGAATTTGTACTTAATCGAACTCTGAATTGCCATATTTTTGTAAGAAAACTATGTATCTAGTTAATAAAACAATGTTTTTAAAATTAGTGCGCTTCTTTTATATTCTTTTATTATGTCAACATCTTTAGAATTTTATGAATTTCATAAAATTAATTTGTATTATTACAAACCGCCACTGATAATATGAAATTTCAAGTCACTACGCCAATGCAATAAGAAATATGTCAAGCATTTGACATGACAAAGGTCATAACCTAATTTTTTTCATGCGGGTTCAGATGGTTCAAGAAGCCGCATACGTTATGTTACTAAAACGGCTGGTACCTCTAAATAGGTATTAATTTTACTATAGATATGGTCTCTGAGAGAAGCTAAAAAAAGGAAGCATGGCAACATGGTGAAGGATATCGATAGTTGACCTACCAGACCAGACTGATCCGAACACACATGCGGCAGTTTATCTTGTGCGTTGAACTCGATAAGGCTCTCTCCTCTTCCCTCTTCCTTACCATGATTAAGCCTAATCAGATCCCTAGAACTCTTTTTCGTGTCGAGGTAAAGAGGAATTTAATCCTTCTCTGTGTTGTTATCCTTCCAGGAGTTCCTGTTGAGATATCTAGAACTTCCTTCCCCAATACGACAACGAGTCCATCGGGCGAAACGACAGAGAAAGAATCGACGAAACGTAACATTGATTCCCATCGTTAATTTGGATATAAAACCAGTGGAACGATGTGGAGAAATCAACTGTCAATAGCCCAATATGACGAAGAGCCCATCGGTCGAAAGGACAAAGAGAGAATGGACCAAACCTAACGTCAATTTGGATATAAAACCCACTGGAACGACGTGGAGAAATCAACTGTCAGTAACCCAAAACGATAAAGAGAGAATCAACAAAACGTAAAATTGATTCCCATTGTCAATTTGGACATAAAACCACTGAAACGTCGTGGAGAACTGTCAGTAGCCCATTCCAACGACGACAAGAAGTGTGAGCTGGCTGAATCGGAACTGAACTTACCTACCCGAGTACAAGGCTCAAGATTTCAAATGTGGGTTACTAAGTGTTCGTTGTGAAATAATAATTTTCTCATACTAAATATCTCAATTAACATAGAATATATAACTCGGTTAAAGGCAGTTTGATATTTAGTTCGAAATAATATTGACGTATTAACATTAATTCTAAATGCTAATTTAATTACAAAATTCCTCAATTTACCGTGAATAAAGCAATTTGGAATCGATTAAGATATAAAAGAAGATGCTAATGTTTATTTTTATAACATTTAAATGCTATAGAAATGAGTGTATTAACTGTTGAAATCGCATTCTCGAGGAATTAATTAAAATTAATGTACCAAGTCGTAAATACTTATTTGGAACTATGAGGTTATTAGAGTATGTACAAAATAAGAATGAATTCCAAGTATTCTGACCGATATTTTAAATGTTAGCATTTAAACAATAATTGCCTACAAAAATTTCAAAGAAGTCTATCGGTACTTTACCTAAAAGAGTAATTGGTGTATTCTTTCAATCCCTTGCAAATATGTTGATTATCTCTTCCTAAATAAACGTTCAGATAACCATATTTGGTATCGACGTCATTCATTTGCAAAATGAACTCGTCGTCTTTGGGTCGGCGTTGCCAAAATATATGTAATGATTGAATGTTGGCTTCACGCAATGACGGCGGAGATGGTTGCGAAGGTGGATTGTCAAAGGTACTATACGCTATGCAGTCGGAGTATAAACTTTTTCCTACTTCATTATGAGCTGCTAACCTATAAACAAACATATATTGTGACAAAAGAAAAACATTCATGCATAAACTAACAATAAGGGTTAAAATTGATAACATTTTGAAAGCGATATATTAAGCCCGTTTACTTTAAGATAGTCCTGAAATGAAGTTTTTAGCACATGCTACGTTTTTAGCGTCTTGGATGCTCAAAGAACGCGTGATAATCAGTCATGTTTGATATTTTCGTCCATAAATTGAGCGAAACACGTTGAAACCGCTTGAGTGTGTGTCAGCAAAAGTGTTTGTGGATGATGTGGTGTGTGGTTAAAAGTGCATAAGCGTTCAAGACCTGCGGCCATATTACTGAAAAAGCAGCAGGTACGATTCCGAAGGCGACAGCAGAGACATTCCACAGGCGGCGGTACATCCTGTATTTAAATTAAATGCATTCGGAATGCGACGACGCTTCGCACTACTCTCCTACTAGTAATGTTGTTGACCGCAAGGTGGTAACAATTATTCATTGTGCAGTTTATTAGTAAAAAAATGAGTTTTTCAGTCGCTAAAGAAAAGAAATTTGATTAATAAATTGAAATGATTTGTTGTACCTGAAGGTATAAAGTGTTGCTGGAAGCAATTTTTGTAGTGTGTGCGTTTTACTCCTTCCTTTATAGAATTCCGTAAATTCTCCTCCCTTTCCAGCATCGTATTCTAAAGTGTAGTACTGTATATGAGCGCCATTGTCATTAGCAGCGTTCCAACGTAATTGTAATGAATTTTTGGTTCGGTGTAATAGTTTTGGTGGCTGAGGCTGGTCAGGTTCACAAGGTGGAGTGTTGAATTTTACTGGATCGGTTGCTGAGCCTTGGAGTTCATCCAAATGCACCTGAAAGAAAAAATTAAGATAAATAATTATCAAATATATGGGATTAAAAAATGCCATATACATAAATAAAGCGGGAGTTGTAAGTAAATGGGGATACAAATGACGATAAAAAACAATAATTGAATTAATCAAATTATACAGAACATTTGAAAGTGAAGTCAAGGGAAGTAGTTGTTTCTTCTTCGTTGAGCGGTCACTGTTTTTAAAAAATATTTTTCAAAACATTGTTGTAAGCGTTAGAATAATATATTTTTATTCTTCGATATCTATTGAAGTCTAGTCGTTAACGAAAAACCGAAAAGGCAAACTGTGAGTAGCAAAAGTGAATAGCAGGCTGCAATATCAGAAAGTCAAGCAGCCATTGGAGCACTCAGTTCCAAATTGGTATGGGAATGCCTAGCAAAAACTTAATGAACTAGGCGAGAACAACATCATTACCTTACTCTGGAATAGAAGGAATTTAAATAGCAGATGAACTAACAAAGGGAGGGACTTGAAACACCCTTTTGTGGGCCGGGTCCCTTGTGCAGTATCAGCTCCAATGTAATATTGGAAGAAATAGACAAAGCCGGAAAAAAGAGAAGATCTGACCATTGGAAAGATCTAGTAGGGCTTACACAATCAAAGATACTTCTGGATAGCTACAACCTTTTGAGATCAAATGAATGCATAAGTCAAAGTAAAGCTGCACTAAGAGTTTCAACAGAAAAGCTGAAGAAGAATTTAGATGCTGTGGTATGGAAGAAGAAACCTCGATCCACATACTTTCGAACTGCACAGCAATTCAGAATCCTAGGAGACTTCTGGATAGAAGAGGTACACTTAACTAAACTAAAGCCTGCAGACATCCTAAAATTCCTCCGGGAAATAGGTCTAAAGGAGCTACTAGTCTCTGAGACTTTCCTTAGGAACTAAGTAGAAGTAAGGGGGCTCAAGAGAACTTTTAAGTCTCAGTGAATGTCATCCCAATATACATACATATAATACTTGAAACGCTGAATTGGGAATAAGTAAATATAAAATTTAGAAAAAAGTAGAGTGGTAAGGAAATACAATGAGAGAAGTTGGAAGGTTTTTCAAATTTTGGGACAAGTCGGTGATTTGAAGTTAAGATCAAAGGCAAGATATGCAGTGCAGGATGCAGATATACAACTAAACGCGCTTTTGCATTTAATTTATATTCATACAATGTATTTGTAATTAAGTTTAGTTTGTTTTCACAATTTTTAAATAAACTGCCACATAACCTTCCAAATGTAATTATGTTAGCATAACAACAATAAATAAGCGGAAGAATAAAAATTAGACCATCCTGTTATTTAAAAAATAATAAACGCCTTGTATCATAGTTTAATTATATAAATCGCATAATTCAAATGAAATATCTGTGATTATAAAGAATCTGCCACAAGCTAAAGCTGCAAAAAAGTATCTGATAATAGGCTGTTTATATCAACTAGAATATAGGTAGACAAAATATTTATAATGTTAACTGTTCTTATCTAACTGTAGTCGGATTGTTTTGATAATATATAAACTTTTTTTATTGAACACCTGTAGTGAAACTTCTTCAAACTAATTAAAACTAGTCAGGAATTGATGCCTATCAATTAAAAATATTTTTCTTTCTATGCAGCAGAAACTATATACAAATAAAGAAAAATAGTACACACTACACGGGCAAAAAGTTTGAGAACCCTGAACTGCGCGCATTGCAGGAATATCAAACTTTCTGCCCTTGTAGAGTAACTATTATATATTTAAAGTTACTACACAGTCAACTATTTTTTTAGATTGAATAAGGTTATTTTACCTGTAAAACTATGGTTAGCACTAAGGTAATTAATTTGATTTTGAATATTATACATGCAATGTACCAATCTATAAAATATGTTCTTTATTACAGAATGAAAATACTGCGATAGTTTCGTTTCCAAAAATACAGGAGTTTTCTAGACGTTAGTTTTTGAAGAGTTGGAAATGCAATAAATAGAGGAAGAATCGAGAGAATATGAGTGAAAATAAACAAATAAATATATTGTTACATCGGATCTGTACTGAGGATATGTAGAGGTCCATGAAGAAAAAGAAGATAACGTACATCTAGAATCATCTAGAGCTGTCATCGAAAAATCAAGAAATGTCATCGAAAAGTCTAGAAATGTCATCGAAAAGTCTAGAAATGTCATCGAAAAGTCTAGAAATGTCATCGAAAAGTCTAGGAATGTCATCGAAAAGTCGAGAACTGTCTGGAACAGGTGAAAAGTATATAAGGCGGCACAATTGACATTAGTGAGTTAGTTTTTGAAGTATTCGAAATTTGAATTCTGTGTTCACGGTGTAACAATATCTATGCGACAGATCAATGGACACTAAAAATCCCAATTGAATTGAAACAAGCAAAACGATGCAGAAAGGATGTGATAATTATTGTAAATGAGTAGAATGAGTAACAGAAATTATAAAATTAAATAAATAAAAATATGAAGCACAAATGTGGGTTTACTATTTTATAGAAAAATTTATAAAAAAAAGTATAAATCGTGATATAAGTATTTTGAATTTATCAAAACGCGATTGGTCACTCTGTATTTAATTGTAACATAAATTATACAATAAGGAGAGATAAGAAAACCACTAAATATGAATGAAATATACTAAGTACACTGAATCAAGAAGTATTTTTTGATGACCCTAGGTTATCAATTTAGATTAATTTTCGGCTTAATTTCACAATATGTTCATAAATAACCTTATTATAAATGGTTATTTTGAAATAATAAATTTCAAAACAAAATAATCACATAAATCAGAGAAAACCGGGAACATAATAACTTCCAATATTTTGAGAATATGAAAAGTATCAACAAAAATTATGAATTATTGTTCTACAGACTAAATTGTGGCTTAAAGAGTGCAACATAGTCGAATATTATGAAAATTCACTTCTGGCTGACATTAACCCTCCCAACACTGATATTCCTGTGGAACTTCTCTAAGAATGGGCTCGACTGAATCTAGAGAATGTCAATCTATACAAATGGTATTTTTTGTCTGATACTTATCAACAATCGTTAGATGCTTCTTTGCCAGTGTATCCTGCAATCTACACCAACATCATAGGCTACTAGGTACTTTCAGGTATTGATTGATGATTATCCCCACTTTGTACTAATGGTTAAACTTTTAAAATACAAAAGCGAAGCCAAACAAAACATTGTAGGCTTTATCAAATTATTAAAGGCTCAACATGGTGTAAAAACTAAAATAATTAGATGCGATAATGGAGGAGAGTTCTCTTCAAAAGATTTTTGTCGTCAAAAAGGTATAAGGATAGTGTATACATTATCATATAGCCCACAGGAAAATGGTACATCAGAACGAACGAATAGAACAATTTTAGATAAACGTAAAGTTTTGCGAAACAAATCTCTGTATACGAGTTAAATAGATCACCAGCTGAAGCAAATAATGGAGAAACCCCAGTAATGAGGTGGTAAGTATAACAAAAAAGATTTAACTATATTAAGATTATTTGGAAGTCAAGCATTCATAGTCATCTTACCAAAGACAAGTAAGCTGGATAGATGTGCAAAGTCATGCATTATTGTAGGTTACAATACTATAGGCAACAGACTATGGGACTATGAAACACATGAAATCATAAGCTCCAGAGAAGTGATATTTGATGAAAACAAAACAAAGTTTAAACATATATTGAAAAATACTATAGTGATGATCAACAAATAACAATACATAGTGAAGAAAACAAAGATTTTATAGAAATTGAAGATGAAAACATGAAGATTATTGATGAAACTGCAGAAAGTTCAGAAGAAGAGGCTAGATTATCAAGAACCGAAACTTCAAGTAAGCCAAAACACTTGAATGAATAAGAAATATATGCTGCATATTGTTTTTTTTTTCTCCACAAGACGATCCGATCAGATAGAATGAAGCAAAAAAAGACACAGAATGGAACATGGCCATCAAGAAAGAATCGGACTGAAAAATTTCAAACTTGGAGCGTGTCGCAGCTACCAGAAGGAAATAAGGCAATTGGAACAAAATGGATATTTAGATCGAAAGAAGACAGAACAAAGAAAGCACGTATAGTTGCAAAAGGATTTGAGATGAAGGAGGAGAATCAATTTGGATCCATGTATGCTCCTATAGCTAGGATATCAACTATAAGATTGTTGTTATCAGTAGCATTACAAGACAATTAGAATATAAGTAAAATGGACATCCCAACAACGTTCTTAAATGGGAAATTAGAAAATGAAATTTATATTTACACGCCAGATGGATGCAAGTCGAAAACAGCAATACTAAAATTAAATAGAGCACTCTATGGTCTAAAAGAATCACCAAAGGTATGGAGTGTTGACTTTTGTTACTGTACATTATGTTAGAAACGACCATCTTCTTTCTTGACAATTTCGCGCGCTTTCCTAACCTAGAAAATATGTTCGCTCTTCTCTGTACACATGTCGAAGTGAAAGCATGTATGTAGCTTTTTGTAAAACTTTTGCTAAAACTCTATATAAATAGATAGATCTAACTAAACGTTCTTTATAATATACAAACCCATACGAAACTTATCACATAACATCTAGGAGACTACTGGATAGAAGAGGGGCACCTAAACTAAAGGATAACCTAAAATTCCCTCGGGAAACTACAAGTCTCTGAGACTTTCCTTAGGAACTAAGTAGGAGTAAGTGTAGTAGATATTTTGGGTCTCGGTGGATGTCACATGAATGTTCATAAATCCTGCGTGAAAATACCAAAATGAGTGTTTACTGTAGCAAATTTTGCACTGTGTAGAAGAGTTGCAAGTCCATTCCAAAAATATGCTCTAAGTGTATATTTGACGATAAAACATTCAATATTAAACCAGTACGCCTACGACGACGAGTCATTCATAGATTTATGTTGCTGATTGTATTTTTGAAATAAAATAGTTAGTTTTTTTATCCTTACCTGCAGACAAACGGAATATTCTTGACCAGGTTTCAAGTCTTGTATTCTACAAGAGAGAGCTGGTCCGCTGTAGATTGATTTGAATTTCATTTCTTTGCTTTTATCACTAAGAAGGACTTCGTACCTAAGATCGGACTCCGAAATGTCAATGTCATGGCTATCGTTGCTCGCAGATTCGGATAAACGAACGGGCGGCGCCCATTGCAGTAAGGCACTACGGGAACTTAGTTCAGACACCTAAAATAAATAACAAAATGTGTTCAATGGAATTGACAATGATAAAGTTTATCCAAAATCAATTGCAGAAGCTGAAGCACGGATTCGTCACTCTTGCCAACTTTTTCCTTTGATCAGCATATGCCTAATAAAAGGAAAAAGTCGGCAAGGGAGACAAACACGTGTTTTCACTTCTGCAAAGGGATAATAAAAGTTGGTTGATGCAAAATATTTAGATATTTTTAAATTAATAAAAAAAGTTACCATTGGTGCCTGGACGGACGACAAAATATCAGTAGCTATTTGAATTGAATCCTCTTCATCGGGTACGCTGTTCTCTTCCCCATCTTCACTAGTACCTACACTACTCATCCCTTTTTCTTTTACTCCCGATCTCTTCAAACCGTTTACTAATTCTTTTCTAGGTAACACACTATCGTTTTTCAGTTGTTTATCGTGTAATTTCTTTTTTAGTTTAATATGTTGCCTCTGTGTTCTTTCGTCTTTGTAATATGTAGGGTTAGGGGGCGGCGAATGACCTAAATGTGTAGGTAAGGGATGTCCCGTTTGTAGATTGGAATGAAATTGTTGCGGAGGATACCCACTGGGAATTCCCGGGTAGAACTGTTGAGACTGTGGGTTGTTGTTGCCTGGACCGCCACCCTAAAATAAATACAAAAAATGTAGTGGTTAAGCTTAAGAAAAATCATACACATATACATTATTAAATTGGAATCAATAACAGATAAGGAGCTACAATCATAGCAATCTAATGTAAATAAATAAATAAATTTTCTACTTCATTGATTAGTCTGATCAAATAAAGTAATAACCATAAATCTGTTTCATACGGTTCTATTTTTATTGCAGTATTTTCAAAACTGAGTAAAAAATAAACCATTGAAATACATTGCATTATTCGATGAAATTCAATTATAAACAAGTGCTTGATTAACACGATTTAATTGATTGAATCGAATTAAAAATGGGTTTAATGAAATTATTTACGCTTGGGATTTTTTTTATTTAGCCGGAAAGAAGACAATTGTATCGCAGTTGAAGAATATTTAAAAATAAAGGGGAGATTTTAAATTATATCTTTATTTCACAAAACTCAATCTCGAAAAGAAGATTTGATATGAAATAAAGTAAAAAAAGTCGTTAGAACTTAGGTCGGGACTGTAAGGAGGATGGTCCAACAATTCTCAATGTTTTCTTGCTTTAAAAACTCAATTGTTTATCGAGTTGTGTGGGAACTTGGTCTTGGATCATTCGTCGTTGGGTGTAGGTTTTTCGAAACTCAGCAATTACTTCTGGCAAACAAACCGATATGTACCAATCAGCAGTAACTGTTCTTTGATCTTGGGGAGGAATTGTTGCCACAAGACCCGCTTTTGAGACAAATGTCGCCACCATCTTTTTGGAAACAATTCCAGAACGAATCACTTTCGTCGCCTCATAAGAGTAAATCCAGGATTCATCACCACTGACAATACTATATATATTTTTTTCGATTTTCCTACGATAAACCGGTTTAGAGATTTTTGACACCAATTGCTTTCTGTTCTTCCGTCTACAGATGCGGTATCCAACGAGAAACTAATTTTTTTGGTCTTGAATTTATGTTGTTATATGAACACTTAAAATACAACCCTCGTATTGTTAACAAGCACACAAAAGGAATTTTGCTATTTCCATAGAAAATATGTAACTAGGGAATGTCCAAATAAAAAATACCACAACTGACGTATGTCATCAAGTTTTATTCACTTTATCTCACTATCTGCTATCTTAAACATACACTATAATAGTACACCACCTACATAACTTGCGTCAACTAATAAAACCACAAAAGACGTGTATATGGCCAACGTTTGTTATTTATTCTCGATAAATATTATTTAATTTCAAATGTACACTAGTACTTGCGTCACAGATTGATGCAGTTCACAGAATAAGGGAATCCCAAAAAATATCTCTGTTTCTGGTGATTAATTAACAAAAATAGAAATATATCCTGGGATAGAACAATAAAAAAAAGTCATTGTAAATTTACTTAATTACAGTTTCCTGTAGTGAATAGAGAACGGACATTGAAGGTGATCCATATCGAGAGGATAGCCTCTTACTGCAGGCCCGATCCACCCTGTTGGCTTCAACCAGACCCAAGCAGTCAGTTTTTGGAAGAAGTATTGAGAGACTGATTTGTGTGTAGCATAAATAGTGTAAACATCCAAAAGAAACTATTGTCAGAAGTCAATTTATCTTTTGAAATGGCTCTAGCTGCAGAAGTTGCCCGGAGACAAGCAAAGAAAAAATAGTATTAAACTATTATCTTTGACGTCACTGTAAATATTAAAGATTATTATGGTTCTTCAAATAATAATTAAATTAAAACAAATTTTAGAAGTGAAGTACCTTTTTCTTTAGATTCATAAAATTTACAAGTATGTAATGAAAAATAATGCAGGCACAAAGTATATGCTCTGCTGTTTCATCATCTTCCAGACAAAGGCCGCACTATACCTGATGAAATAAACTTTTTATAATAAGAATGACCCAAAAGTCTTATAGAGTTTTCAGGTAATAATTTATTATTCGCCAACAACAAAATAAATACGACCCTGTCACGGAAAATACTTTCATTATCCCATCTCAGGTCAGCTCAGTTTCTTAGATCGTGAAAAGAACTATACCATTTTAGACACATTAGTAATTAGGAATAAAAATAGGTTAGACAGTGTAAAGTGTTGGTGTTTTGGTAGTGTTAACAGTGTTCAATGTCAAGTATCGCCAACGGTTCTAGAATTCCCAACTTGGATAGTATTGTATGTTAAAATATTAAATGGGCAATATTTTTACTGTAATATGCAGCTACAACAGAGTGGCCGGCAACATTGTAAGCAATAATTGCCGCCAGCATGTATATGTGTTGCAGACAATTGCCGGACGATTGCTTGTCGAGTGAAAAGACACTGCAATATTAGTTTGTTTTCGTAATGTTTTGTTATTGTTGTTGTTATCGCCGAAAGTGTATCAAGTGTTGTTCTTGTGCGATTTATGTAGCTCGTCTAGGAAACCAATCAAAATATAATATTCCGAGCCATATGCTGCATTTAAAATGCCAATATTGCACTAAAAATATTGCTCGTTTAGAAGAAAGTATACGAATGCGTTGGGGAATCACATAAGTAAGATAAGATAGTTTGAGAAAACTTAACAGAAGTACATATGCTACCAGAAAAATAATAAGATGGGAAAACTCAAATACCACAAGGAAAATACAGAAAAAATGAAATTAATGTTAAAAAACACTAATTAAATGAATAATTTAATACTATTTTCTATTAGCTTTTCAAGGTCACCATATGTTTATTCTACCGATTAAACTGGGAATTTACGCAAAAATAGCATTCAAAACTAACCTACCTTATCGTTATCAGTTTTTACTTCTTTCTTTTCCTTCTTACAAACATCGTTGTCTTCATTTTTCATTGTATCGATATTTTTTTGTGTTTACTATGATGTGTACTTTTTCAAACTACCTAATTCTCGGCTGTGAATTGTTGATACATATAATATATATATTTGTATGATGTGGCAAAAAGTTGTTCGTATGCTCGTGTCGTATGAATTATTGTCGCTTACGTTGCTTTCATTTTAATTTCGTTATCGCGCGCAGATAAGATTAGTTTAATAGGGTATTTAAATTATGTATTATACAGTTTTCTGTAAAATTGTCGTTTAGTAAAGCGTGTTACCAATAAATATAGAAGAATAAATATCATTCTAACGCTTTACAAAAAAGTTTTGAAAAATATTTTTCAAAAACAGTGACCGTTCAACTAAGAAGCAACAACTACATACTTCCCGGGCTATACGCCCCGACAGACATTGAATTACGCTTCTAAGTCAAACGGGGTCGGTATGATCTACAAGATTTAACCAACCATTCTGGTTTGTCACAACTTTAACATTCCCGTTACTTGAAGACTATTGATTGTGATTTTAGTAACAGATTCAGTCCGGGATTAGCTCTCTGACGAGAACATATTCCTTGTATAGATGAGGCGCAAATACGTCAGAACCAGAATGGTTGGTTAAATCTTGTCGATCATACCGACCCCGTTTGACTTAGAAGTGTAATTCAATGTCTGTCGGGGCATATAGCCCGGGAAGTAGTTGTTGCTTCTTAGTTGAACAGTCACTGTTTTTGAAAAATATTTTTCAAAACTTTTTTGTAAAGCGTTAGAATAATATATTTATTCTTCGATATCTATTTAAATTTTTTTTTTCATCTATTAAGAGTCAGTTAGACGAATTACCAGGCATTAAAGTTGCACTGCTACTGTTGAAAGTTGTGTTCCATCTTTATATAGTCACTGACATGCAAAACTCTTACCGGGTGGGCAACTAAAACTTCAGAAAAACTGAATTGTCACAGTACTTCAAAACTTTTGGTAATTGTGCCTAATTCTAATTATGCCCTGGCATCCATAACAAAGTTTCTTTGTTGTGTCTAGCCAGGCAAAGAAGAATTAAAAGGAGTAGTAGACATCGAACTAGAGAAGATGGATATTCCAAAGACGACCAATACGTTGATTGTATTCGACCAAAAAAGCGGAATGAAACTGACTATACTATATTTCTGTTTCCGTGCTCATTATTTATTCAAAAGTACTATAAATATAGGGTGAGTATTTCTTTTTTTCTATGTGGAATAAAATTATAAAACAGGTCGGTTTTAACAAAATTAAATCGATACGTCCTATATCGCCTCAAATACAATAGTTTCGTCAAATTCGGCACAATGGTTAAGGATTCATTAATATGATAAGATGGTGGCCAGTGTCGTGCAGTCAGTTTAAGGGATGTAAAATGTCTATCGACCTGTTTCGATTTTATAGAATAAATCCTTTCAATTACCGCTCGCCGCCACATTAGCCACTTCCAATTATAGTTCTGTGATCTCAAATTCTCCTACTCCGAACGCTAAGACAATTGACGTCTGCCAACGGTCGCTTCCATTTTTTCAACGCCACGAGGGACAGCCCTTTCCGCTATCGACTCTCTTCGAGGAAAGACCACCTTCTTTATTTATCGCTTTTATACCTTTCCTATCTAATGAATTTTGCTGTGGTAAGCACAGCACCTAGACTAGGATACAAGCCCTAGACCAGGATACAGCTGCTAGGATACCGTTCTAATCAAGACATCTCTATCTACCTATCTTCTTCGAGATCTAGTCTCCATCTTCTCAAGACTTCTTAGAGGCAAGACCTACCTTCCTTCTTCAACCATCACCTTTTGCGGAAACAACCACTTCATAAGCACAAATTCTCTTCACATTTGTCCCATTTCCTGTGACAGATAACTAAATATAAATTTGTTTTAAATCCTATTTTTTTTCTCTAAATCCTCAACTATAAAAGTTGAGGGAGATATCGTCCGGTGTAAAATTTTAATGTTCTGTTTTTAAGTAATTTTTTTAAACTTTTATCTAAACTCTACAAGGCGTTTCTACCTTTTCCGCCTTAGTTTGTTAGTACTTTTTATCGACGTCAAAAAGGTAGTGGCGCCCTCAACTTTTACAACCTTTCTGTTATCCTTGTGCGACATAAACTTGGGGTGGAATCACCCTTGAGAGGAGTCTCTAGCCGGAGCCCTTCAAGCTGGAGCGTTTACCGTTACAAATTGGCGCCCAGTAAGGTTACAAATAGGCGCCCAAGTAACGTTACAAATTGGCGCCCTTTACCGTTACAGGGTTTTGCCGAGTAAGGATGGGTCTTACATTTTCAGTAACGGATTGTAGCAGGTATAAAAATGTAACGCCAATGGTTTATTGCCGCTTTATGGCTATCGTCCTTTCTTGTGCTCCTATGCAATAGGAAATCTAGTATAGAGTACTCTACGATGTATGGTTTTACAGCTACAGCCAAAATAATGGAATGGTGTCAAAAAGTACGGTTATATGTGTAATTGCGAAAATTTGCATAGAAAATTTGAGCTAGTGTGGTATGGTAAACTTTATACCTTAATTCGTTTCTACGAAAACGAAGGGTTTTATAAATTGCAACATTTGCATCATCAGGAGGATTAATAATTATAAAAATTGATATAAACGAAGAAGTAACTGAAATACCTAATTTTTAGGTGTAATGCCATATTAAGATACTTCAAGATCTAAGATGTCAGACACTTAGGTCGGGTTATGGGCTCAAGAAGCTCCTGAATGTATACTTTTTATACGACATACGATTCAATATAAAATTATTTTTACATGTACCAAGAGTTTTTTTCAAACCTACACTGCAATTCCTCTGTAAAATATTTTCAAATTAATTATATCCAACTTTTTATCTCGATGTAATTTAGACAAAACAAATGTTATATTTGATAATACACTATATCAAATTATTGAGAATTCAAAGTCTGCATCATCAGCCAAAGGAGTATTATCAGTGAGTTTATGTTGCCTCTTTAAATATTTGTCGACACTCTGAAAAACGATATGGAAATCGACCACATACAACCAGGTTATATTAGTATATACGGAGTGTGCAAAAAAAATTTTAATGAAAATGAATTCCACTTTACATTTTACTTATCTGGTTACTAAAAATTTTAAAAATTGTTGAAGAGAAAATATAGAATATATCTTTGCCGGTACCTACTGTTTCAGTTTTAAATATTTCTTAAGAATATCTTCTCTTTCTTGGATTAAATACCAAATAAAAAAGGTTCGTTAATTGAAATTTTACAAATAGGTAATTTCCAAGGTTATTTGTAAAACATCCGGTATAAATGAACTAAAATAAATTAGACGTTTGCAATGTCCATTAGACTGTTATTTTTTCATTAGATAATATTTAATCTTGTGACAGTCTAAAAATCAAAAACGCCCACGGTCAGTTACTATGGGGTTATCTCTTGTCGTCAGACGTTCGCATTGTCGCCATTATGCTTAGCTATTTAATAGGACCGGATTAAGGTAATTAATAATCAATCAAATATTAACTTAGAAGATCACCAGCATACAAATACGAATTATAAAAATATCTCAGGGGAGTTAAAAACATAACCATTTTTGTATTTTGAAGGTAAAATTTTTGTTTAATGCAATAACCATTGAAAAAATAAGGAGAAAATGTCTGTGAATGAATATTCCCCAAGCTAACTGGAAATTATAAAGGCCGGTACACACTTGAGAACACCTAATTTGGGTGCACGCGAATATACAATGCTCTCACTCATTCGCCTTGCCTCAGAGATCCACTGAGCACGCACGCATATGTGTGTATTCTCAAGTCATGTGCTCTCAAGTGTGTACCCACCCTTACATCCTTACACCCAAACGCACCTTTACTTCATTTGATTCGTCATCGTTCGTTCCACAACGGAAATTGAAATAATTACTTTGTTTATAAATTATTGAAGTTATGCGACTTCCAACAAGGTTGCGTTAAACGTTAAAGAGAGAAAGAAAAAAGGTAGAAAGTACGAGAGAGAAAGAGAGTGAGTCCTTCGGTATTCGATAACAGATGGCAGTGTAAGTACTCTTTTTAAAAAGTAATTTATTAAGAGATTGTAATTTTGAAATTTCCTTCACATGACCAAAATCTTCGGCATTTATCAACAAATGATAGTGTAAGTATACTTTTTTCCTTAAATAAAGTTACTTTTAAAATTTAATTCAGAAAAACTTTCTTTTTTGGAATCTTCTTCATATGACCAAAACCTTCGGCATTCAATGACAGATGGCAGTGTAATTATTATTTTTAAAAAGTAATTTATTCAGAAGCTGCAATTTTGAAATTTCTTTCAAATGACCAAAATCTTCGGCATTCATCAAAAAAGATAGTGTAAGTAAACTTTTTTTCTTAAATAAGGTAACTTTCAAAATTTAATTCACTAAAAAATTCCTTTTTAGGGGAATTTTCTTCATATAACCAAAACCTTCGGCATCCAATGACAGATGGCAGTGTAAGTATTCTTTTCAAAAGATACTTCTAATGCGACTTCCAACAAGGTTGCGTTAAACGTTAAAGAGAGAAAGAAAGATACACAAAGGTAGAAAGTAGAATGTTTGTCTTAAAGAAACAATATGATTTCAGTAAAAATCAATTTCCACCCTTTCCTATTTTCATTTCCACATTACGAAGTATAACTTCCGAGCGGAGGGACTGCACGCACTAATTTTTTATTATAATTTTTTTTAATAATTTGTCAATACATATAACACTTTATGTAGGTAAAAATAAGGTAAATTGTGCCTAGAGCCGACTCTGGGCAAATAATGGTTCGTGTTTAATAATATATTGAGATAAGCACCTCCGGAAATGCTCTAATCATGAAATGTTATTATGTGAAATTGTATCCGGCATGTACGAACTACAAAAATTTATCTGGCTGACGCATCTTGAAGGTCTGCGAGGGGGGTGTCTTATATACGATTACTGCGTATTTCATTCATAAAATTCTTTACGAGACTGTCCATTCATACATTTTTGGTGCCTCATTCAGTGGAGGCGGATTTTGTAACAAAAAAATTGCGTGGTTATAGAGATGTACTGATAACAGAAAAAATAACTGCGCTATGATAAAAATTAAAACTGAAACTTATCGATTCTAAAATTGTGCCAGATGTTTGTGCTCATAGATTTACTACGTAAAATGTAACTTTCAAATCTTTTTAGTTCAATGTATTATGATGGATATACGATTCAGAAAAGAGGAATTACAGTCCAAGTGTCGTTCTGGATGCTTATGGAATGTACCTAATACCTATGTTGTAATAACAAATTTTTAAGGAAGGAATTTTCCATTCTCGGCTATCCTCGTCGCCGCGCCAAATTCTTCCAAATATTAGCAAGCATAAAATTCATTCAAAAGCTTAATAATTTGTAATATGTCCATTGACATGTTTAGACTTTTCCTAGAATGTTTAGCGCAAACTCTCTCTATTCACGTGACGCTGTCATATTCACTAGTCACTCCTAGTCCATTGTCAATTTCCTTACCCACTGTCTATCAGAGACCTCTGTTAAGTCCAAAATAATATTCTATAATCAACAAGATTCAGCTACTCATGGAATTGACGCATTCGCCTGCGGCTCATGCGTCAATTTTTCCACTCGTAAAAAAAACATCACTTTATGCACTTGTTGCATAAATAACTATTATATTTAAGTGATTTTATATATTGAGTATTGAAGCTTGCTTCTTATTGCACGAAAAATTGTCAAACATTTTGAAATATGGTCAAAAATTGTGAAAATTTGAAAAAATGGTCAATAATTGTCAAAAACTGTCAAAAATTTGGAAAAATGGTCAAAAATTGTCAAAAACTGTCCAAAATGGTCAATATTTATAAAAATTTTGAAAAAATGGTCAATAATTGTCAAAAATTTTTAAAAATGGTTAAAATTTTTAAAAACTTGTCAAAATGGTCAATAATTGTCAAAGACGGTCAATAATTGTAAAAACCAATCAAAAATCGTCAAGAATTGTCAAAAACTGTCAAAAATGGTCAAAAATTGTTAAATATCTAAAAAATGGTCAATGATTGTCAAAATTTTTGAAAAATTGTCAATAATTCTTAAAATTTTGAATAATGGTCAAAAATTGTCAAAAATTTGGAAAAATGGTCAATAATTGTCAAAAACTGTCAAAATATTGAAAAAATGGTTAATAATAGCCAAAAATTGTCAAAAATTTGGAAAAATGGTCAAAAATGGTCAAAAATTGTCAAAAATTGTCAAAAACTGTCCAAAATGGTCAATATTTATAAAAATTTTGAAAAAATTGTCAATAATGGTCAATAATTGTCAAAGACGGTCAATAATTGTCAAAACCAATCAAAAATCACCAAGAATTGTCAAAAACTGTCCAAAAAGGTCAAAAATTGTTAAATATTTAAAAAAATGGTCAATGATTGTCAAAATTTTTGAAAAATTGTCAATAATTCTTAAAATTTTGAATACTGGTCAAAAATTGACAAAATTTTGCCAAATATATTTAAAAATTGTCAAAAATTTGGAAAAATTGTCCAAAATGGTCAATATTTATAAAAATTTTGAAAAAATTGTCAATAATTGTCAAAATTTTAGAAAAATGGTAAAAATTTTTAAAAACTTTTTAAAAATGGTCAATAATTGTCAAAGACGGTCAATAATTGTCAAAACCAATCAAAAATCGTCAAGAATTGTCAAAAACTGTCCAAAATGGTCAATGATTGTCAAAATTTTTGAAAAATTGTCAATAATTCTTAAAATTTTGAATAATGGTCAAAAATTGTCAATAATTGTAAAAAACTGTTAAAAATTGTAAAATTTTTTGAAAAATTGTCAAAAATGGTCAATAATTGTCAGAAACTGCCAAAAATGGTCAAAAATTGTCAATGATTGTTAAAATTTTGAAAAATGGTCTAAAATGGTCAAAAATTTTGAAAAATTGTCAAAAATGATCAATAATTGTCGAAACTGTCAAAATTGCTCAATAATTGTCAAAAATGGTCAATAATTGTCAAAAATGGTCAATAATTGTCAAAAATTTGGAAAAAATGGTCATTAATTGTCAAAATTTTGAAAAAATTGGCAATAATTGTAAAAATTTTGAAAAATGGTCAAAAATTGTCAAAAATGGTCAATTGTTAAAAATTTTTAAAAATGGTCAATAATTGTTAAAATTTTGAAAAAATGGTGATTAATTACAAAAAACTGTCAAAAATGGTCAATAATTGTTGAAAATTGTCAAAATTTTTGAAAAATGTTTGTGAATCCGCAAATGGTTTACAATATTTTTATTGTTTCAATTCAAACTATATTATCATGTAACGTACACTTGCAAAACTGCATATAAACAGCTGATCCTTAAGCACAAGCGCACGTGTTGTATACAATTTTACTCTATAGCACACATGCCAATGTAGGACTGTCAAAACGCGCCGTTTACTTGAATGCCAGGGAGCATGTACGCCCACGCATATAGAAAGGTCAGTTGCTGTTTGCTATAGGATTACCTACTACCGCCGTCTGACGGCTACAAAATAAAACTTAGTAGAACGTACTGGGCCTAATGTAATTCCGAACATCGCATTCTATTGCGCGTATTTTTATTGATGGTTTTCCCAACCTCGCATTCTATTGTGCATAAGAAGCAAACTTCTGTCGGCGGTCCGACGACCGCTCACCTTTTTTTTAACTACTTCCTTTTATGTATATATTTGTATTTTGTTTGAATGTTTTTTATATAATTACATATTTATATTTATTTTATATTATCTTTTTACGATTCAAATTTTATATAATAATTTAAAAAAAATTTGTTTACATTCATAAAGCATATTCTTTTTACTTCATACAAGCAACATCTGATGCTTCTGTGGTCTTACTGTTTATTAGTTTTAAGTTATGTTTTGTGAACTGAATCTGAATAAACGTTATTATTATTATTATTATTATATCATGCTAATGTTATAAATGAAACTAACTGTTTCTAATTACTTAATTCCACTATTTAATGAAAAAATGATGGAAGGATATTGATAATTATTTCGATATAGACATATCATCGTCAATATCGAAATAATTATCAATATTATTATAATTGACTCTGTAATGAACGTATTATTATTAATTGATATTGTATTAGGTATATGGCTAGTCTTTGTCGCAATCGTGTTTTTCATATAATATCATACCTACTGACAGCCCTACCTAAAGGTACGGCTATGCCTGCAATTACAAGCGACCCGGTTGTATATTCAAAATCAGTTCTTAAATAACTACTACTTGAATAAAATTTGGTTGAGTGGAATGGGAAACATGCTTTCTGACAGTGCAAAATATGAGCAGAGACAGTGCAACACTTGAGGGGCATTAGATTACAGGAGTTAAACAGTCAAAAGTATCGAAACTGGGAGGCTCAAAAATCTCAAAAATGCAACTGGGCGCATGAAAATAACTAGTATTTATCTGCGTACTGATATAACTTCAAAGGCAGTTTGTATGGATTGTGATTGTTCAGTTAAAAATAAATTATTATTTAATTTATTTTTATAACAATACAATCTCTTTGTAAACAATTAATAACTACAAAGAGTAAGAAATCTCGGGGTACATATTTAGTATATTTTTAAATTTGATTTACATATAAATACCATTACAAAAGAACCGAATAAATTACTAGTTTTTTTGTTATAAAACGGACAACATATTCATTGTATAACTCAAAAATAATTGGATTTCTATTGTTCCCCGGTTAGAATTTGCAAGCGAAGTTTGGAATCCTACTCAAATAAATTTAAAATATTCTTTTGAAAGCGACCGAAAATGAATTTGTGCTTGTACTTGTATTTCAATGGTTTAGAGATCTAATCATAAAAATTATAAATAAAAACTGAGTTTGGAGTAATAATATAGTCATTTGGTACGAAAAAATTGGTCAAAAAGATTGAACCTTTGATAATCCCAAATAACTTTAAAAAATGTGGGTTACTACCCTGGAATCCTGATGCTGTTACAATTCCAATAACTAATCCAACAAATCCAACTCCAATAGATCATGCAGAAAAAAACAAATGACATAAAAACGTTTCTATTTTATCTGGAGAGTGAAATCGGTGATGAAACGTTATTGGAATTTAAAAACAATGATGGTGATTGGAAGGGCCAAAAGAGGACTACTCACTTTACAATATTTGGAGAAAAAGCAGCACTCAGCTCGACGAACAGTACTTGCCCCAAAGAATTCAAAGACACAAATCAAGAAGATGTTACCATTAATGTGGCAGATAAATTAGAAATATCAGAAGCAGAACACCAACTAAATGAAGAACAAAGAATTCAGTCATATCCACCTCAAACAATTCTGGAAGAAACTAAAGAAAATTTGCCACCAGCTGAAGATATAAGAGAAAAATCAGAATAGAACCCAGAAAATGTTCATCGCCTAAATAATTCATCAATTAGTTCACTAGATCAAGTCTGCTTAAACAATGGAAAATCTGAGTCATCAGGAGTGACAACAACTCACTCCACACCTTTCAAACAACAAGAAGTGAGTTTTAATTATCAAAAATCTACAAGCTCTGTGAACATTGACCCTACTATTCCATCGCCTATTAAGCGAGTACTTTTTTGGCCACAGCAAAAGCCCGAGCCTCATAAAATCCAGAAACGGGTAAAAATACCCTCAGTATCAACATCGTCACAAGCTTTGAGATATTACCAAAAAAAGAAAGAAAGTAAACAGAGGAAAAAAGAAAGAAAGTAAACAGAGGAAAACTAGGAACTAGCAGCTAAGTGAATAGATTCCACCACCATTTTTTTCCTCTTATGCTGATCCGATGCCTTGAGGTATTTTCATTCAATAGATCTGTACTTTCCTTTGATGAGTTCTATTTGGCAATAGCTAACGGTACTTGTATTTGGGTATTTTTTTTTCTCAGCCTGAGAAAACCCTTTTACATGGTTCAGCGGATTTGCACCATATACTCTGTTGATGCAAGTGTAACTTTTTCTACGGAGTTAACAGGCTGTGTTTCTTCTTCGGGTTCCTCTACAGCTTCGGAAATAATTTCATTATCATCTGCATCTCGCAACTGTCTTGCAGACAAATTATCAACAAGACCACCTCCTTTTTCATCTGCATGGTCTTCATCCGTCAGTTCGGCCGATTCCGGGGGGATCAATATAGAAATCACGTACGTCTAAATCATCTGCAGAGCCTCTTCGAGTGTAAGTCCATCACTGAAAAATATATATAAATTTGAAAAACCAGTAGTCATAAGGACTGGCGTACTACTTACACTAACTTGAAGTCCATATCGAGATAAAAAAATTCATAAACACAAACACAAAACTATAAACTGTTTACGACAAGCGTTAGTTCTAGACTAAACATGTATACGAACCTACAAGAGGTGCATTTACCACCTACACTGTAACCGTTTTTTTCAAAAAAAAAATTGATATATTCAGTTACGATATTCCTTTGAAATATGACAGTTAATGGGTTAATGTAAGCTCATTTCCCAATGAATCATTTACCTACCTAACCTATATTACAATTTGTGTCCAAAACTAATTAATTCCCTCTCTATATTATTCGAAGCACTCGACAAAATTAGATGACATCGTTTGAAGGACAAGCACCATAATCGACATCATCACTGAGATGGCACTTAAAAAGGAATTTGAAGAGGTGATGGGATCACGAAATCCTTCAACTTCCAAACTAATACTTATCGTCTGTCTCTTTTCCTCTTTCGTTTCTCCGTCTCTGCTCTTTCATTTAAATGATAATGACAACGTTCTTCGCGAGCACTACTGCATCGCATCGACTGACTGTCAAACCAACACAAAACATAGAAGGGGGTACAGCGTCGATTCCGTTTAGGGATGTGAAATTTTTAAATTTCTCAAAAGATATTATTAATATTTGTGTCGTTACTCAAGACGTGGAAGATGGAGGAATTTTAAAATAAACTTGAACGTATTGGGACGCAGCAGCTGACAACTTTTCAAATGGGTTTGGAAAAGTTTTAACGAAATAACTAGTGAGGTAACGGCTTTAGAATTTTAAGTTTTAGTCTGTCTTTTGAAATAAAAAGTGGGGGAGAGTGGGAATCTGGTCGAAATACCATTTCTACGTGGACCCAAAAAGCAGAAAAAGCTGCGGACTTGAAATTTAGAAGCAAAGAAAATAACAAACCGTTCCTTAAGAGGTTCTGATGTGATCAGATAAAGGGGTTAGACCCTGAAGAGCCCAAAGGAGTTGGACTTTTTGAAGATTACACCTGAAGAGTCCTGCATCATTCTATATGTCCAGATTATCCTTAAACAGAAAATAGAAGTGACGGATTGGATGATGCAGGACTCTTGTGGCGAATCCTCGGCACCTCAACCTTTAGGCTTTTTGTCCTTTTAGTAGTCCTTATCAGGCTCAACAGTCTTTTCACTAGATCCTTCTTGGAGAAATAGTCAGCGACTCCGAAGGTTTTTTTGAACAGGAGTTTGCTGTTTGCCTGCTTTGGCACGTGGTTCCAGCACCGAGATGTACAACCACGTGGTGCTGCATTTTTTATCGTTTTAATGTAGCTCCCATTTTTGTAGAAACCAACCTTAAGCGATAATTGTTCAAAAAGTTCAAAAGAATTTGTCATTAACGTCTAACGAAATTATTATAAATTGTTTACCAAAGTGATCGAGTCAGATTTGTTGGAATTTTTAATTAACTATAAAACCTCAACATCTACCTTATTATTGGTTAAAGAATTACGTTCATCTTTATTTTACACCACGTATAAATCGTTAAGTAATACATTAATTATCGATACAGATAACAAAGGTTTTTTCTTTCTATCGTAACAAACTTCCTAATACATGTTTGAAATAATAGAACACATCGGAATTTTACTTCAATATCATTTCGAATAATCTCACTGCAATACTTAATATGTAAGAGACGACCACAATGAGCAGTTATGTAACGTTTTTATGTGAATCCTTGGATTTCAATTGTTTCATGCGTTATAAATAAAATAATACGTTACGTTCTTGTAGCTGAAACGTGAATTTTAATATTTTAATTTTGATAAAAAAGAGGAATTGAAATAAAAGGAAATGTACAAAAAGGTATTTTTATAGATTGACCATTACAGCTTACCGGTTCGACACGATTTTTGTTGTCACACCGTTTGGCAATCCTACTGAATGCGCCAATTATATGTTCACTCTCGATAAGCTCTTTTTTTTAAATCTAAAACTTTATCATAGTTATAAACAAGAGAGAGGTGACAATGTCAGCTCAAGCTGTTTTGTTTCCCCCTCTTAGGGGAAATGCTTCTTGATACATCAACGTCGGTTATTTTGTAGGAACGTTTTATCAATAATTTTTTCAATGGTTTATAAATTTAGAAAATAAAAAAAATTACTCTTCTCAAGTAAGTAGTTATTCAATATATGCTGTCATGAAATCCGAAGAATTATAATAAATAAAGTTTTGTGGATTGGATTGGACAGTATATTTTCACGGAGATTCTTATCCTTTGTAGAATAAATGAATCGTACGTCACTGGACGCGAAGAATTCCACCGCCTCCTCATTTGACTCATGCTCCATATTCATTTAAATTCGACATTTGAACTCGAGTAACGTATTAAAATGACTTGTTTGTGGCTGTGTTTACGATTAGTGCCAATAAATGATTGTCAATCTAGACAACAGAAGTGTTAAAAATTCAAATTCCAGCAAGACTACAGAGTGGGTGAATAAATACATTTTTATCCATTTATAGTCTTGTTCGATTTTTTTAAAGGCTTTGGTGTCATAACAGTCATAACTTGCAGAGAGGCATGTAAGGAAGGTCCTCCAATCAATGCAGGCTACACAGATGGCTTCTCTATCCGATCGTAGTATTATAACTTTTAACTAGGAAAACCCCAGGTGAGTCTCAAGCGAACCAAGAAAAACATATTGGGTCAACTATAACAAACTGTCTAGAAGGAAACCTAGCACATATCCAGATGAGAGGAAGGGCTAGGCAGAATCTTGACCTGGAACACGAGCTTGGGGCATGTAAGGAAGGACCTCCAATCAATGCAAGCGACACAGATGGCTTCTCTATCCGAAAATTGTATTATAACATTTAACTAGGAAAACCCGAGGTGAGCATCAAAAGAAAACCAAGGAAAACTTATTGGGACAACTATAACATCTGTCTGGAGGGAAACCTAGCACATATCCAGATGGGAGGAAGGGCTAGACAGAATCTTGACCTGGAACACGAGCTTGAGGCATGTAAGGAAGGACCTCCAATCAATGCAAGCGATACAGATGGCTTCTCTATCCGAACATTGTATTATATCATTTATCTAGGAAAACCCCAGGTGAGCCTCAAAAGGAAACCAAGGAAAACATAACACCTGTCTGGAAGGAATCCTAGTACATATCCAGATGAGAGGAAGGGCTAGACAGAATCTTGACCTGGAACACGAGCTTGAGGCATATAAGGAAGAACCTCCAATCAATGCAGGCTACACAGATGGCTTCTCTATCCGAACATTGTATTATAACATTTATCTAGGAAAACCCCAGGTGAGCCTCAAAAGGAAACCAAGGAAAACATACTGGGACAAATATAACACTTGTCTGGTAGGAAACCTAGCAAATATCCAGATGAGAGGAAGGGCTAGACAGAATCTTGACCTGGAACACGAGCTTGAGGCATATAAGGAAGAACCTCCAATCAATGCGGGCTACACAGATGGCTTCTCTATCCGATCATAGTATTATAACATTTAACTAGGAAAACCCCAGGTGAGCCTCAAAAGGAAACCAAGGAAAACATATTGGGACAAATATAACACTTGCCTGGTAGGAAACCTAGCAAATATCCAGATGAGAGGAAGGGCTAGACAGAATCTTGACCTGGAACACGAGCTTGAAGCATACAAGGAAGAACCTCCAATCAATGCAGGCTACACAGATGGCTTCTCTATTCTATCATAGTATTATAACATTTAACTAGGAAAACCCGAGGTGAGCCTCAAAAGGAAACCAAGGAAAACTTATTGGGACAACTATAACATCTGTCTGGAGGGAAACCTAGCACATATCCAGATGAGAGGAAGGGCTAGACAGAATCTTGACCTGGAACACGAGCTTGAGGCATGTAAGGAAGGACCACCAATCAATGCTGGCTACACAGATGGCTTCTCTATCCTATCATATTATTATAACATTTAAATAGGAAAACCCCAGGTGAGCCTCAAAAGGAAACCAAAGAAAACATATTGGGACAACTATAACACCTGCCTGAAAGGAAACCTAACACATATCCAGATGAGAGGAAGGGCTAGACAGAATCTTGACCTGGAACACGAGCTGAAGGCATGTAAGGAAGAACATCCAATCAATGCTGGCTACACAGATGGCTTCTCTATTCTATCATAGTATTATAACATTCAACTAGGAAAACCCTAGGTGAGCCTCAAAAGGAAACCAAGGAAAACATATTGGGACAACTATAACACCTGTCTGGAGGGAAACCTAGCACATATCCAGATGAGAGGAAGGGCTAGACAGAATCTTGACCTGGAACACGAGCTTGAGGCATATAAGGAAGAACCTCCAATCAATGCAGGCTACACAGATGGCTTCTCTATCCGATCATAGTATTATAACATTTATCTAGGAAAACCCCAGGTGAGCTTCAAAAGGAAACCAAGGAAAACATATTGGGACAACTATAACCCTAGAAGAAGAGAAGAAGGGCTAGATAGAATCTTGACCTGGAACACGAGCTTGAGGACTTGAACAGGGCAATGAATGATGCGAGCTACCCTCTTCAAGAACAGCGAAGCAGTAGGGATGCACCAGGATGGAATAAACATCTGTCAGAATTAAAAGCTCAAACCCGCGACAACTTTAATTTTAATGGAGCAAAACTCACCGGAATCTAGTAAAGATACTATGAGGTGCGAAATACCTACTACAAGGAAATTAGAAAAGCCAAAAGAAATAGTTTTTGGACACAAATACATACAGTAGTCGCTAATTACTTAGATGTACTAAAGAATTAAGATGGTATTGCATGAGGACGAACTGGCTTTGGTGTTAACATCGTCTGTAAAGGTTAAAAAAAACTGCACAAGTCTATTCCCATAATATACGCTTCGGCCTAACCGCACGTGCAAAGATAGACCTCTCCGGTAGACCGTAGCGTGTATGGACGGCATAAGTTTAAGAAGTAGGATTTGTAAATTAAATCAACGTGGAAATTGAGTTGAGAATAAACATAATGGTGTAATTATAGTTTTTTTTTCCAGTACCATTTTAATTCCCACAATTTTTATTGGAAAAGGTACGTTGCTTGCAGACAGGTATACGAGTACACATCCGGTTAAATGTGAAGGTAACCCGTTCGAGATATCGGATTTGCGGTAACCTTTACAGCACAAAAAGAGAAAGTACACTTTACTCTAGCCTATTGTTCTTTGTTGTACATAATTATAATAATACGTAGAGATAGAACTGACTTTTAAAATTGACCGCACGACTGCCTGTTGTGAATGGATTATTAATAAATGAAAATTTTTTACTGGGGTGAAATTTAAAGTACAAAGAATTTATTGATCGATTATGCGGACTAATCATAGGTCAAAATAACTATTAATATAAAGAATTGTTGGTTATTATGAAGTAAAGAAATTTTTCAGGCAATAATTTTTTAAAATTTTCGAAGACAGTTGTTGTCTCAACAAGAATGATTTGCAGAGTTGGTTTCTGTTTTCAGCAATGAAGCACCACATCAGTCGACAATTTCTGATTGATATGGAGAACAAAGATTATACCGCATCTGTTTAAGGAAGAACAGAAAGCAATTAGAGTCAATTTATGTCGAAAAACTCTGAACCGATTTAACGCAGGAAACTCAAAAAATATATACAGTATTGTCAGTGGTGATGAATCCTGGAGTTACTCTTATGATGCCGAAAATAAACGTCAGTTGGTTGTTCCAAGATGAACCAAAACCGACGAAAGACACTGAGGTTCATTTTATACTATGTCCAGTAACCAATGAGAGCGTTTATAGACTCAAAAGATCAAAAATACGTTTGAAAAACTTCAATCGAGTAAAACTGTATGTAGTTGATCGGTAGTATAATCTTTAAATTGTTCTCCTGTAAATTTTACAAAAATGGACATGGGATTCGATGATCTCAAGGCGACGAGTGTCTCAAAAGCGAGTCATGTAGCAAAAATTCCTCTGCAAGATCAAAGAACTGTTACTGCCGATTGGTACATATCGATTTGTTTGCCGGAAGTAATTGCTGAGTTTCGAAAAACCAACCTCCACCAAGACGAAGTTTTCACACAACTTGAAAAACAATTGAGTTTTTAAAGCAAGAAAACATCGAATTGTTGGACCATACTCCATACAGTTCCTAACGAATTTTTTACTTAACCTAAAATTAAGAATCAACAGCGTGGTCAAAGATTCCAGTCCTCAGAAGATGCAGTCAACGCCTTCAAAAACTCTATTTTGAATACACCAACAAGCGAGTGACACCCTACATAGACCAACAAATTAAAAAGCTGTTTTTTTTAAGATGTCATTCGTGAAATTTAAATTTTGAACAGTGATTAATAAACTGAAGTATAATAGTGAATGAGTGAGTAATAATAATACCAGTATAAGTTAGATAATTCTGCAACGACAATGTTCATGAGAGTAAATACATATGCACTTTATACCGAGAAATTCACTATTCACTTCCTGGTAATTTTCCAATAATTATAACTTTCTCTATGACGTCTCTTCTTAATCAAAAGAAATTGTATAAAACAAACCGGATATTTGAGGGGTAATTGTAGTTTGTTATGCAATCTCTCTTTACTATTATGGGTTTTAAAAGTGACTAATTTTCGATAGTATCGAAATAACTTATTTTTTACATTAAAAATGCCTGTAATTATAGAGATAATTCCTTTCGCGTCGTTAGATCCAGTTGATTGTGCCAATAAGTTCACATCGCCTAACAGTCTAACATTGTGTTGCATAACATAAAAGCGTGAGGAATGACTAAAAGTATTGTGTGTTGCATAAAAGCGTGACGAATGACGAAAAATCCATGTTTTTTATTCGCCCAAAAAAAGTGCTCAACGCGCCTAAAGAAATTTTCACTTCAAAATATATTATATTGAACACTGAGCATATCGTACGTTGAACCTTAATTAAAGTCGTAAAATAAAATATGATTATACCTGACCAAGTATCTCGAATTTTCGCGATTTCCAGCGAGAGTCTTAAAAATGATTGTATAATTGTTAATATAACAAAAAGCTATTCCATGTTGACAAAGAACGTGTACAAGATTGTATATATAGGTATATACAGATTGCGAAAGTCCCTTTCTTACGCTGCGACTTATACAAGTACGACAAGGAAAATATGAGCAAAACTACGTGAAAGAGAGAGAAGACTTGTTAGCCCAACGATCATTCGTCCCCTCTACCAAAACAGTTGGGCGTGTACTCAGTACCCTCCTATTTATTTTAACTGTTGTGTTGCCAAATGTACTTATCTATAAAAATTATTCCTAATTTTTGTCTATCTTTGTTTTAAAATTTTCAACGGCATTTCAAGCGGCACCAATGTTAAATACCAATAATTGTTAAATTGAAAGCAGTGTACGGATTTTATTTATTGCAGATTGAAATTTGTCCAAATTTTTTCTTGAACTCCATTATTTTATTCTTATCTGTGTTGATCTCACTTATTTTTCAAAAATCAATATTACCAATCTCGATTTTCTCCCACTAAATACACCGTTATCCGGTGTTAAAAGTCAAATGCAAAATAAGTTATTTATTACTTAGAAAGTACCAAACATTATAAACTGGCAACGCTGCAGCAGATACTGACTCCCCACTCTGTGAGTACGTTCACTCTGGTTCAGTAGTTTCCCAACATGGAAGGAGTGAGGTTGTAAAAGAAATAAAAAAATACACTCGTTATTACGTAACCTGTACATCTTATGTCAACTTGATCGTTTCTGACCAAGCTGACAATTAATTTCTAACTACAATAGGATATTATTTTAGCATTTGTATCTTGAAAATAAAACATTTATTCTTGAGATAAGAATAATAAAATAATAATCGATTCCATTAATAAATTGAATTGAAAAAAAATAAGTAGATACTTATTCTAAACATAAAATATGAACTTCTTGAAAAAATTAAACTAAAAATCCGTTCTAAAGGTAAACATAATTTTAATGAATTAAGTGCTAAAATAAACCACCTTGCTGTGCCAGGCAATAACCAAATCTGTCATAAAGATTTGATCTCATATCTCTAAGATTATTTGGCGTAATGCTGGTAGAAACGTGCAGTATTTTCACCCTCAATTCATTTAAATTATTAGCTTTCTCAAATTCATGTTGATAAATGCTACTTTTCAAAAATCCCCAAAGAAAAAAATCATTTGGAGCTAGTTCAGGTGATCTTGGAGGCCATTTAATTGTACCATTAGTACTAATAATTCGGTCGGGGAATGTAAACCTTAAAAATTCCATTACTATCCTTGAATTATGGACTGGACAAACAATCTTGTTGAAACCAAATTCTGTTGAGATCAACATCGGGTATAAGGAGAACTGTAGGAATTACATTTAAATGTGAGTTCTCTATGTAAAGGACACTGTTGCCGGATGAAGGTGTTTAATTTTACCTAATAGTGTATCAGCTCGAAAAAAAGTTGACGATAACGTGAAAAAAATATCATTTTTACAAATTAATCTGAGCTTCTGGCAACAGCGGTTGAACTAGTGGGGCGATGAATACACGCCCAACTGTTTTGGTAGAGGGGACTGATCGCTGGGCTAACAAGTCTTCTCTCTCTTTCACGTAGTTTTGCTCATATTTTCCTTGTCGTTCTTGTATAAGTCGCAGCGTAAGAAAGGGACTTTCGCAATCTGTATATCTAAAAATATTTAATAAAATATACTGTTAGTAATTTTATCATCAAATACCTACCAGGGTGACAACAAAAATTAACAAGGGACCTTTGGGAGTGCCACAGAGTTTTTTGAAAAACGAAAATGATCTTTGATCATACCTAACTGTTGTCAGACCAATTATTACCTATGCTGAGCCGGTATTTTGTAAAAATACGCATAAATAACAAATTAAAATATACATAGAAGCACTGTCTAGTTGGAGATGTAGATTCCTAGGACTACAGTATCCAAGGGAGGATTTTTCTAAGAAGGACCTAGTGAAAAAAATGTTGAGCCTGATGAGGAAGGGCTACTAGTATCTTCACATAAATGGTATAACCAAGTGCACAAAAAGCCTAAAGGCCTATGACTGGTGGTGCCGAACCAATCAAACAATCAATCAATCAATAGTGTATATTAGCAATTGTTTTAGAAAGATTTCTATAGTGTAAAAGACCGAGTTAGAGGTCAGAAGAAGATTGAAGGAAGTGTATTTAAAGCCAAAACATCTAAACTCACAAGATTCGTCAAGAGACTAGAATTATACTATGGAAACCAGATGGAAGGAATGACGTCTTCAGAAGAATTGGAGAACGGTACGCCAAATACGATCTCATACATATCGATAGCTTAGGAGGTAGGCGTATACTGTTGGGAGGTATTTCTTAGCACAAATTATCATTTAGGAGATAAAATATCCCAAATTACCCATATTTCAAGACATGGTCGCTGTTAATTCTTATAAATACATATAAGTTTTATAACTGTTAAATTTGTATAACTTTTGTAACGTTAGTTTTAGTTTTATTTAGTTTTCAGAAGAGTTATGTTACATTATTTGCTACTAGTATAACGTGTTGATTCATGATCGACATTCACTATTTTAAACATTTTGATTCTATATATTTATCCTTGAGCGTACTAACGAATTTTCCCAGAAAATTGAAATAGTAAAGTTTGTCCAAAAACACTTTTTCGTCGCTTTTGCTATTGATTTTGGACAAACTTTACTAGAAAAATGTGTTTTTCGTTTAAATTAATTTAATATCCAACAAATTGAGCAGCTAGTTACGCCACTGACATACCAGATAAATGAGCGTACACGAAATCCAACTAAACTAGAAACAAGTTTGTCAAGATAAAATGATAGTATTTAAAAAAAATTTTAAACTAGCTTGTGTCTTGTGTCGCACAAACAACTCTGAGATTATAAGTTCAACTCATGCTTTTATATAAGCGATAACCAATTCGAGGAAATTAACTAACAATAATGTTTGTGATAATAATTTATGCTTGTAGGATCAGAGTAAACAATTCACTAGAATATTTTTTTACACGCAATTATTTTTTTATATTATAAATATGTTAATAAATCTAAATATAAACAATATATTCGAAAATGTCCGATTTCGACTCCAAATTGTCAGTTAGTATTAGAGGTGGGTTGCGATTTCACGAACTGTGACTTTGTCACTGCGCCTCACATAATATTACAAGTACCGAAATGTGACTCAAAATGAGGTTAGACTCGATATTTTCATGTATATTTAAAAAAATAACAGTTAAAGTTATAAAGAAAATAAACAAATGAACTTTTGTTAGACATATTAAGCTTATTCATCCAAACACCCACGAGCTAATAATAATAAAAAGTTTTATTTCCTACTAGCGTTAACTATACTTATGATCTTTATCGACGGTTATAAAATTTGATATGGCATTAAAGACCAATTTTCCTTCAATTTGTACAAAAGCAACAAAGGAAAATGTTTATGGCTGTTCAACTTTTCTTTGTATCAACTGATGATTATTCTAACATGAGATCAATCAATTGATCCTTTAACTGTAGGTTGTGTTCAGATAGGTCGACGACTGGCAAAATAATTTAAAATTAAATAGTATAAAGTTTTCGATATTATATGAAAGACTTTAGGTGGAATACAAGTATTTGTTATTTTTAGAGAAGGAGATATATTTTTCTCCGGACCCGATTATCATATTTATTTTGACCCCACGTTAATAAATTTTCTAATAATTTAAAAAAAACAGTATTAGAATAATTACTAACCTGATAATTGAGCTACTATTTTTCTAACACTAGTATTTAAAAAATAACACACATAACATAAAACACGCAAACGTACACGACTAACCTATCTTCGTACAATGAATTTATTTATTTATATTAATAGATCTAGTTGGTGGCTTAGTAGTTTTTTGAATCAAAATAAAAAGTTAAAAACATTCGACTTGATTAACGTGTTTTAATTTTATTATTTTAGACCTGTACATTTTCCTAAAATATAGATAAACATCTGATACGGTATTTTAAACATTTTTTGTAAAAAGTACCATCTGATACTATCTAATAATATAATTTTTCTCATCAAACAAATAAATTTAGCAAAATAAGCGAAATCACAACTTTTCTTTTTAAAATTTAACCTTCTAGCGACGGACCTATAAGTCCGTGAATAATTTCTCGAGACCGCTCTTCCGAAGCTGTACTACAATTTGATCCTAAGATATGGACCACCCGGTACAACAGCTGCTAATATTTGCCTATCTCTAAGCAATGAACAATTTACTATAGGTGAAAATACAAAAATAGACGTTATGGCTTCTGTTCAATTAAATATTTACCAAATAATTGGCACATAATACTGAAATAGTTTATATTTGAAATATTCAAAACTACAGGTATCAACATTTATATAAAAATGGAATTTTGTGCGACTGTTTGGAGTTCCATGTTTTGGCAGGTAGTATAAATAATGAGATTTTTTTTCAAAAACCGTTAAACACTGACTAATATTTTTTGTATTGTTAATGAAATTGAAGATATTGTGGAGGAGTTATCTATGAACAAAAAGATTAATATACCATATCAAACAGTATAATATTTTTTTAGCGTAGGCGTACAGTGCGTGTGAGCTGCACACGTTACAACACAAGATTTAGCAGACTGTGTGACAAAATTATTTGCAAGTATCGAACCAGAAATGCTAAAAAAAATGTATGAAAATTTTATTACGAGATTTGGACATTGTCTACAACAGAAGGTGGAACATTTTGAATAACTGTTAAGCAATAATTCAAGTAAAATAATTATGTATTCACCTAATTGGTTTTTATTGAATTTTGTCAATATTATTAATAAAGGTATAATAAATACTGTTTTATTTTATTAGGGTTATTCGAAAGTGAAGAGTAAAAATTTTTATTAAGCACTTTAGGAAATTTGTATGTGGATTTTTGGAATCTACGGGGTCGAATTATTGGATTTCCATATATAGATGTTTCAAAAAGAAGTTAGTACCGATTTTGAAAATTCGAAATTTCGAAAATGTGCGGTTAGGTTATATTGACAAGTACACGCTCTAAGTAAAAAAATCGTTGAGTCCATAATAATAGGAGTTTCGAGATAAAATTTGAAATACATACTCTCAGATAGTTATCCGATATGGAAAAAATTTAGGAGAATTGTATCTATGATATTTTGTATATATTGTTATCCGAAAGTGAAGAGTAAAAATTTTTATTAGAGACTTTAGGACATTTTTATGTGAATTTTTGGAACCTACGGGGTCGAATTAGTGAATTTCCATATATAGATGTTTCAAAAAGAAGTTAGTACCGATTTCGAAAATTTGAAATTTCGAAAAAGTGCAGTTAAGCTATAACCGCAGGTACACGCTCTAAATAAAAAATCGTAGAGTGCATAATAATAGGAATTTCAAGCTAAAATTTGAAATATATACTCTCAGTTAGTTATCCGATATGAAAAAAATTTAGGAGAATCGTATCTATGATATTTTGTATATATAGTTATCCGAAAGTGAAGAGTAAAAATTTTCGAAAAAATAAAAAATTTTATTAAAGACTTTAGGACATTTTTATGTGAATTTTTAGAATCTACGGGGTCGAATTAGTGAATTTCCATATATAGATGTTTCAAAAAGAAGTTAGTACCGATTTTGAAAATTCGAAATTTCGAAAAAGTGCGGTTAAGCTATAACCGCAGGTACACGCTCTAAATAAAAAATCGTAGAGTGCATAATAATAGGAATTTCAAGCTAAAATTTGAAATATATACTCTCAGATAGTTATCCGATATGAAAAAAATTTAGGAGAATCGTATCTATGATATTTTGTATATATTGTTATCCGAAAGTGAAGAGTAAAAATTTTCGAAAAAATAAAAATTTTTATTAGAGACTTTAGGACATTTTTATGTGAATTTTTAGAATCTACGGGGTCGAATTAGTGAATTTCCATATATAGATGTTTCAAAAAGAAGTTAGTACCGATTTTGAAAATTCGAAATTTCGAAAAAGTGCGGTTAAGTTATAACCGCAGGTACACGCTCTAAATAAAAAATCGTAGAGTGCATAATAATAGGAATTTCAAGCTAAAATTTGAAATATATACTCTCAGATAGTTATCCGATATGAAAAAAATTTAGGAGAATCGTATCTATGATATTTTGTATATATTGTTATCCGAAAGTGAAGAGTAAAAATTTTCGAAAAAATAAAAATTTTTATTAGAGACTTTAGGACATTTTTATGTGAATTTTTAGAATCTACGGGGTCGAATTAGTGAATTTCCATATATAGATGTTTCAAAAAGAAGTTAGTACCGATTTTGAAAATTCGAAATTTCGAAAAAGTGCGGTTAAGTTATAACCGCAGGTACACGCTCTAAATAAAAAATCGTAGAGTGCATAATAATAGGAATTTCAAGCTAAAATTTGAAATATATACTCTCAGATAGTTATCCGATATGAAAAAAATTTAGGAGAATCGTATCTATGATATTTTGTATATATTGTTATCTGAAAGTGAAGAGTAAAAATTTTCGAAAAAATAAAAATTTTTATTAGAGACTTTAGGACATTTTTATGTGAATTTTTGGAATCTACGGGGTCGAATTAGTGGATTTCCATATATAGATGTTTCAAAAAGAAGTTAGTACCGATTTTGAAAATTCGAAATTTCGAAAAAGTGCAGTTAAGCTATAACCGCAGGTACACGCTCTAAATAAAAAATCGTAGAGTGCATAATAATAGGAATTTCAAGCTAAAATTTGAAATATATACTCTCAGTTAGTTATCCGATATGAAAAAAATTTAGGAGAATCGTATCTATGATATTTTGTATATATTGTTATCTGAAAGTGAAGAGTAAAAATTTTCGAAAAAATAAAAATTTTTATTAGAGACTTTAGGACATTTTTATGTGAATTTTTGGAATCTACGGGGTCGAATTAGTGGATTTCCATATATAGATGTTTCAAAAAGAAGTTAGTACCGATTTTGAAAATTCGAAATTTCGAAAAAGTGCGGTTAAGCTATAACCGCAGGTACACGCTCTAAATAAAAAATCGTAGAGTGCATAATAATAGGAATTTCAAGCTAAAATTTGAAATATATACTCTCAGTTAGTTATCCGATATGAAAAAAATTTAGGAGAATCGTATCTATGATATTTTGTATATATTGTTATCCGAAAGTGAAGAGTAAAAATTTTCGAAAAAATAAAAAATTTTATTAAAGACTTTAGGACATTTTTATGTGAATTTTTAGAATCTACGGGGTCGAATTAGTGAATTTCCATATATAGATGTTTCAAAAAGAAGTTAGTACCGATTTTGAAAATTCGAAATTTCGAAAAAGTGCGGTTAAGCTATAACCGCAGGTACAAGCTCTAAATAAAAAATCGTAGAGTGCATAATAATAGGAATTTCAAGCTAAAATTTGAAATATATACTCTCAGATAGTTATCCGATATGAAAAAAATTTAGGAGAATCGTATCTATGATATTTTGTATAGTTTTGTATAGTGAAGAGTAAAAATTTTCGAAAAAATAAAAATTTTTATTAGAGACTTTAGGACATTTTTATGTGAATTTTTAGAATCTACGGGGTCGAATTAGTGAATTTCCATATATAGATGTTTCAAAAAGAAGTTAGTACCGATTTTGAAAATTCGAAATTTCGAAAAAGTGCAGTTAAGCTATAACCGCAGGTACACGCTCTAAATAAAAAATCGTAGAGTGCATAATAATAGGAATTTCAAGCTAAAATTTGAAATATATACTCTCAGTTAGTTATCCGATATGAAAAAAATTTAGGAGAATCGTATCTATGATATTTTGTATATATTGTTATCTGAAAGTGAAGAGTAAAAATTTTCTAAAAAATAAAAATTTTTATTAGAGACTTTAGGACATTTTTATGTGAATTTTTGGAACCTACGGGGTCGAATTAGTGAATTTCCATATATAGATGTTTCAAAAAGAAGTTAGTACCGATTTTGAAAATTCGAAATTTCGAAAAAGTGCAGTTAAGCTATAACCGCAGGTACACGCTCTAAATAAAAAATCGTAGAGTGCATAATAATAGGAATTTCAAGCTAAAATTTGAAATATATACTCTCAGATAGTTATCCGATATGAAAAAAATTTAGGAGAATCGTATCTATATGATATTTTGTATATAGGGTTATCCGAAAGTGAAGAGTAAAAATTTTCGAAATAATAAAAAATTTCATTAGAGACTTTAGGACATTTTTATGTGAATTTTTAGAATCTACGGGGTCGAATTAGTGAATTTCCATATATAGATGTTTCAAAAAGAAGTTAGTACCGATTTTGAAAATTCGAAATTTCGAAAAAGTGCAGTTAAGCTATAACCGCAGGTACACGCTCTAAATAAAAAATCGTAGAGTGCATAATAATAGGAATTTCAAGCTAAAATTTGAAATATATACTCTCAGTTAGTTATCCGATATGAAAAAAATTTAGGAGAATCGTATCTATGATATTTTGTATATATTGTTATCTGAAAGTGAAGAGTAAAAATTTTCGAAAAAATAAAAATTTTTATTAGAGACTTTAGGACATTTTTATGTGAATTTTTGGAACCTACGGGGTCGAATTAGTGAATTTCCATATATAGATGTTTCAAAAAGAAGTTAGTACCGATTTTGAAAATTCGAAATTTCGAAAAAGTGCAGTTAAGCTATAACCGCAGGTACACGCTCTAAATAAAAAATCGTAGAGTGCATAATAATAGGAATTTCAAGCTAAAATTTGAAATATATACTCTCAGATAGTTATCCGATATGAAAAAAATTTAGGAGAATCGTATCTATATGATATTTTGTATATAGGGTTATCCGAAAGTGAAGAGTAAAAATTTTCGAAATAATAAAAAATTTCATTAGAGACTTTAGGACATTTTTATGTGAATTTTTGGAATCTACAGGGTCGAATTAGTGGATTTCCATATATAGATGTTTCAAAAAGAAGTTAGTACCGATTTTGAAAATTCGAAATTTCGAAAATGTGCGGTTAGGTTATATTGACAAGAGCACGCTCTAAGTAAAAAAATCGTTGAGTCCATAATAACAGGAGTTTCGAGATAAAATTTGAAATACATACTCTCAGATAGTTATCCGATATGGAAAAAATTTAGGAGAATCGTATCTATGATATTTTGTATATAGGGTTATCCGAAAGTGAAGAGTAAAAATTTTCGAAAAAATAAAAATTTTTATTAGAGACTTTAGGAAATTTTTGAGTGAATTTTTGGAATCTACGGGGTCGAATTAGTGGACTTCCATATATAGATGTTTCAAAATGAAGTTAGTACCGATTTTGAAAATTCCAAATTTCGAAAATGTGCGGTTAGGTTATATTGACAAGTACATGCTCTAAGTAAAAAAATCGTAGAGTCCATAATAATAGGAATTTCGAGCTAAAATTTGAAATATATACTCTCAGATAGTTATCCGATATGAAAAAAATTCAGGAGAATCGTATCTATGATATTTTGTATATAGGGTTATCCGAAAGTGAAGAGTAAACATTTTCGAAAAAATAAAAATTTTCATTAGAGAATTTAGGAAATTTTCATGTGAATTTTTGGATTCTACGGGGTCGAATTAGTAGATTTCCATATATAGATGTTTCTAAAAGAAGTTAGTACCGATTTTGAAAAAGTGCGGTTAGGTTATATTGACAAGTACTCGCCCTAAGTAAAAAAATCGTAGCTTCCATATTAATAGGAGTTTCGAGCTAAAATTTGAAATACATACTCTCAGATAGTTATCCGATATGGGAAAAATTCATGAGAATCGTATCTACGATATTTTTTATACAGGGTTAGCCGTAAGTGAAGAGTAAAAATTTTCTGAAAAATAAAAAATTTTATTAAGCACTTTAGGAAATTTTTATGTGGATTTTCGGAATCTACGGGGTCAAATTATTGGATTTCCATATATAAATATTTCCAAAAGAACTTATTAACGATTTTGAAAATTCGAAAATTTCAAAAAGTTCGATTATGCTATAACCGCAACAATACGCGCCATAATAATAGGAATTTCGAGCTAACATTGGAAATCCATCCAATCAATACAGACAAAAATCAGGAGTATCATATCTACGATATTTTGTTTACCGGGTTATCCGAAAGCGAAGAGTACATTTTTTCGGAAAAATAAAAATTTTTATGTGGATTTTTGGAATCTACGGATTCTACAGAACGTGGAACATTTTAAATAACTACTAAGCATTAATTCATGTAAAATAATTATGTATTTACCTAATTGGTTTTTATTGAATTTTGTCAATATTATTAATAAAGGTATAATAAATATTAATAAAAGTTTTTAAATTGTTAAATTTTATTAATGTACTTTTAGAGTGCTATAACTTTCGTTTTTATTACAGTTTTTGTTATTTCCCTATTACTAAAATTCTAAATGGGTGTTTGTCCGATAAATAGGTTTTATTAAAAATTTTAAACTAGAACGGTCGTAAGATGCATCAAATAGTTTTCCGATTTAATTTTCAAACAAAATACAATTTTCTGGACGTTAGCCAGAAAATACGAAACTTCGCTTACGTTTTGTTACATTACTTATTGTTGGATAAAAATAGATTCACAAACGAAATTATTGCTTGTTTTTACTTTCCCTATTACATTAAAGTTCACAACATCCTCGAGCTTAAATAAATTGTCAATAAATTATTTTAAATTAAACAACTGCGTTACCAAAATTATTATAGTTGTGTGCTTTTATTTTGATTATAATGCAGAATTTAACAACTATGATATTAAATTGCAAATTTAAATTTTTAAGTTTTTTTTGTTTTGATATTATAAAAAGAATTAAAATAATTTAAATTATTAAATAAGAAAAAAATTAAGATAAAAAATACTATTATTAAGTTTAAGGCATATAGACCGTATGATGTATGTCAAAACTAAAAAAGTCATCAATAATACTCCATACAAGAAAGCCTGGACATAAAAGGAAACGAGTTAAAGAAAACGTGGTAAAAATAAATTAACTCACCAAGAGCCCTTTTCCGTTCTCTATAAGCACGAACTCTCTCGGCAGTCTGTCTCTTAAGTCGAAAAATTAATTAATTCATTCACAAATACCGCGGAGCACTTTCACGAATAAGTGAGAATATAAATATTTCATTTATTTACTTTTTAGTTCGATTTACTATAAGCACACCTCATAGTATGGATTAATGGGAACTCTATGCTTACAATTCACAATTTTCGGCATCCAAACCTCTATACCGCTCGGCTACGAAGACATAATATTTTATTCTATATAGACCATATGATGGATAAATAATACACACAGAGTTTATCTTTGAACTTGAATATATCTATATTTTTATAATCGTCACGAGTAAGCTTGATCTTCCTAACCTAAACTACACCAAGACTCAACTAAAAAAAATATTTCAAGGGGCATTTAAGAATACACAATTTTCTCACAAAGGTTGTTTACAAAACTATTTTTGACAGACGATATTTTATCTTAACACATGTTTATATTTTACCAATAGCTGACAGCACTTGAAGCCATAAACCTTTATATTTGATTCTTATTAGGGTGACAAGATATAAGATATTTATGGCATAGTACCCACAAATTGATAGATATTTTTGTACACAATCCAACACTATATAGATCAAGATTCGCGATTATGGTAAAACATTTTTTCATTTTTATTATAAATATTTTTTTTCAACATACTTTAGACCAAGTAAATTAACGCGTACCAAGGCCATTTTGTTCGTATTATCAATTTTTATAAAAATCTTACAATTTCGCGATGTCGGTACTTTAAATGTCACCGGCTCCCGAACTATGACGAATTAATTGAGTTGGAATAAGAACGATTATCATCGATTCGAATGTAATTTAGATTGGATTAAGTTTATTCTGCTCAGTTTAGCGACAGGATTTATTAAAGTAGTTCACTTCTGAATTTGACTACAAATTATAGTTTTGTGAAAACATTTTTTATAAACGGATGTAGTTGGACAAACCCTGTATATAATCTATAGTAGATTAAGTCAGTGGCGGCTCGTGGTTAATTTGATAGGGGGTCATAGGCGATGTGACCAAAATATTAAAATACGGAACGACACTGACCTGCCCCCCGGAGGCCTAAGTTTTTCGGAAAACGACTCCCAATTTCTGCCCAGAAGTCGTTAAAATAGTTAAAAAAGCAAAATTTGTGGAGTTTTTTTGGGCTTGTTTTCTATAAAAATAATACTCTCTTCATCATCGTTATTGAACGGGGGGATATTAAACCGGGCTTTTGACCCATCACAATTCATGAAAACTTCGGGCGTGTTTCTCTCACGAAGATCGTCAGCGCTAGGCAAATTCCGTTCCCACATAACACCTTGAGGTCAACGGTGGACACCAGCCCGCTTTCCAATTAACGTTTACACGGGGTCTTGAAAAACGTTTACACGGGGGGTCTTGGAAACGTTTTAGGTACATTTTATTTAAGAGGAATACTACATTATATGTATAGTAGGTATATTTTATTGTTTTAAATGCCTATTTAATTATTTTTTAATGGGAGGTAATTGACCCAATGACCTAATGGAGGAGCCGCCACTGGATTAAGTAACTGAAAGTACAAAAATAAAGTAATGAAATCCACCTGTCAGCTGATGATTTCATGTGATTAAAACATCCACATATCCGAGAGTAGATTCCTCATACAAGCCAATTTATCTGATTAAAATTGACGCGGTCAAGACCTGTAGACCCGACTTAACCTTTACACAACCATTAGTTATCCAAAGTCATATATGAAAGGATTCCTCGGGGCTATTTAATTCCTGGCAACGTGCCGGGTATTGCCAACAATTCTTCTAGCATTTTCACCAAAGCCAAAATTACATTATTTGCTAAAGCGGTAACATTAGTTTAATCATAGCGATAATAATAAAATAATTATAGCACGAAATATGGCTGCGATTAAAATAAAATTAAACGTAAATGATGCTACAGAAGAATAATTACTTTTATTTTAATTATTTAAAGTCTAGAGCTTTCGGTTAATTACAGCTTTGTTCGTAAAGAAATCATAATGAAATAACCCCATTTAATCACGTGACTAGTTTGTATATTAGTCGTGTGATTAGGCCACTTCATCACTACAGTTCTTTACGAAAAAAAATTATTGTTTCTTACGATACGACTTAATTTGTAGGCCAAGCAATAGGTAAATTTTTTTGACAAAAATCCTAGTAGAAAATGGACTGTGCCATCATGTAGAAGACATTGCGTAGTATGAACCTGATATGTTTTCGACTCGTAATTGTCCCATGGTACCTGCTCTTCGCGCACAAAAAGTGCATACAAAGGACTTGTTCTCTACGAAGTTTCAACGCTATAACTTAAAAAACGACAAAGATATGAATTTTTGACTAAATGACGAATTTTCCAGTTTTTCCCAATTTTATTCGCTCGTAATTATCCAATCACTTCGCTGAAAAATGCGTTGTATTCGTTTTTTTATCATCTACAATTCATCTTTTGTCACTATTACGATTACTTGAGGAACTTTCGTGTTATTAACAAAAAACTAAAAAAGGACAATTTTTTCGTTTTAAATGTTTATAACAATTTCGTGTGCAACATTTGCGAGTCGAAACCATATCAGGTTCATACTACGCAATGTCTTCTACATGATGGCACAGTCCGTTTTCTACTAGGATTTTTGTCAAAAACTCACTATTTTTATGCTCTATTGCTTGGTTTATTGAAGCAAAAGCACCACAATAACAATCGGAAGATGTTGTCGGCTTCGCTTTGCATTACTATATCTCTTGTTCGTACTATACACCGACTCCAGCTTCCAACACACTGTGGATTGAGCAAAATATTTTGACAGCTTCTATGATAGAGATTTTCTATGTAAACACAGTGAAGAACTTGTCAATTTAAGAGCTAGCCCAATCAGAGGAGAAGTTACAAGAATATTAGAGTTAAAAAATCTCTAAAGTACGTCCATGCATGATTAATTAGGTCGAGATGGGAAACTCATGATTGAATGGGAACAGGATCCAAACAGTGTTGGACTCATTCCCAAAGGGATGCCTACCAACCAAACCCAACTCAAACTCCTCCTTCCCCTCAACATTATCTCCACCATGTTCTCCCAATACACCGCCTCCCCTAGTTTCCTCTCCAACTTCTTCAGCACTTCCTCGTTCCTCCAGAATCTAAACACATGCCCCACATAATCCTCCACTTCACACATATCGCACACTCCAGTCTCTATTTTCCCAATCTTGTGGAGGTACCCTACTCTCGACCCATGTAGAGTGAACACCTCTGTCAATAAATAGTTCACCTCTCCGAATTTCCGGCCCATCCAATGTCTCCTATTCCCAATCGCTCCTTTTAGTACGCCCTCATACTCCTCCCACCTTTTCTCCATTTCCTCTTCCATCCATTCCTGTACTTCCTCTCTGTTCGCACCCCTACAACGTTTATTCCTGGCTCTAGCCAACGGGTAGGACCTTGCCAGCACCGCTACTGCCAGTCCACCCACTGTCCTGTACCCCTGCACCACCCTCAGCAGTATCCCTCTCTGCACCCGCAGGAGAGTCCTAACCCTCGCATTCACCCCTCCTCTTTCACCCCACACCTCAGCACCGTACAGCATACTCTGCTCTACCGTCCTACCAATTACACTCCTCTTCCACTCTCCCGGCCCTTTCACATTACACATCAATCTCCCCAGCCATGCTACCGCCTTTAACATATGAGTTTCGAAGGATAATTGGCTATCCTACCACACCCCTAGGTATTTCACAGACTCCTCCTTACGAATTTTCCTTCCCTTCACCATCACCCCCACTTCTCTCGTTTTGATCCGACCCATCACTAGCAACCGTCTTATCCTCCGCCACTTCCTGTCCGCACCACAATCTTCCTATATATCCTCTCCGCCTCTCCCTTTGCCGTACATACCAGACACACATCGTCCGCATACACCGTAAACTCACATCCCTCTTCACATACTATCCCACAAACCTCATCAAACACACACTTCCATAGCGTCGGTCCAAGAACCGAGCCCTGGGGCACTCCAGCTTCCGTCTCATACCTCCTCCCTCTAGAGTCTACCATCACACGTCCCGTCAGGTCGTCCTCCACCAGGTGGACAGAAGCACTGCGATATCGCAAGTCGTCGCAGAAATGTCACAAAAGACGGATTTCAAGTATGATGAAGAGCTGATAGATTGTGTTCAATACTTTTCCCGTTCTTTGGGAAATTATAAGGATATTATATAAAGATAAGATTACTAGGGAATGATTAGAGAACTTTCAAGACACTGAAGACCTTCCAGGTAAAGTACGAGCACAACCTATCAGCTGAAATTTCAACGAAGTTTCAGTGCCGTACGCCAGATATTTAAAAATTAGACTGTTTTCACATCTTGATTTTTATGTCAAAAACGAAGAAAAATTAATAAAATTGATAGTGGGTTAGAGAGATCCGGTGACGTCACAACGGTGCATTGTATGGACTTTTGTCAGAAAATTATGAAATTTTGCATAACCTACAAATTTGATGTGATCTTGGAGAAATTGCAATGAAAAAATATGTTAAATGAATGAATGAATGAATTTAAAATGATGTCCTGTACGTACTTACAGATAAAGTTAATGATAACATTAAAAATGTTAGAAAACGTACCAACAATAAAATTGATGATGTAACAAAATACTTTAACAATTCCACAAACATATAATTATGGAAAAGTACACCGGTTGAAATACTAGACTATCCAGCACGCCTTCAATATGTCGTTGTTGTTTTTTTAGAAAACAAAGGCAGAATCGACATTTTATTGATTACTTACGAAACGGTTCTTGAGAGAACTGACATTATCAACTTTCACAAATTGCATTTGTGGGGCGATTTTAATCGACAAGGCATCAGTTGTTTTTATATGTCAAAAGTGTTCGTTATTACTTGTACAATATTCAGTAAATTGATATTATAAAATAAATAATTTCTTAACGAATGGTAATGTTTCGCTTTTAACAAAACTGACCGATTTTTAACCAAAACCATATTTACAGTTTTTATATTTTTCAACACCTCTCAATGGTATTGTAGACTTCGTAGACTCGACCGTCGGCTGATAACTCAAGTGCTGGGTGATTTATGACTTTCTTAGATCTCTGGTCGTACTTTACCACTGGTGTAAATCCAGCGGTGCATAAAAGTATAATTTGCCCAAAATCAATTGCAGAAGTTAAAACATGTGTTCATCTCCTTTGTCGACTTTTTCTTTTCATTAGGCATATGCATATCAAAGAAAAAGAGACGAACACCTGCTTTAGAGTCTCCAATTGATATTATTAACGTAGTCAGTAACACACTACTTTATTCTTTACGTACGCCTATGTACAAAAATGAATCATTTTCTTGAATTTTCTGACTCACATATTTTTAATGTGCGGTGGTTAGTCGAATGGTCAACATCCGTATAATCTCGAAAGCTATTTTTAAGAAATTCAACAAAACTTGGGAGACGTGAGTTTCAATGAATTAGTTCGTGTTTATGACCAACGACCATTTTTATTCATTGAAGTTTAAATCTTTTGTTGTTTAAAAAACGACATATTAGTTTTTATTGACGTGTAAATTTATTCATTCATTAGCGTAAGAATTGCAGTGTGTACATACGCCACAAAGATAGACTCCGTTTCACGTAAAAATAACCCACTTGAAGTTGCAGTCGTATGCGCGAACTTTTTGTCAAAACCAACGCCATATTGTAAAATTGACATTTGACTTCAAATCAGTAGCGTAACACCAACAAGTTTTTTAGGAGGGATGGTTTTAGAGCAAATGAAACACACAACACTCACAAATAAACTAGCTAAACGTCTTAAAATATTCAAAAATCAAAAATATTCGACAGTAAGTGATCGCTTCAAATGTCAATAATAAAATGGCTGTCGGCATGAAAATCGTTTGTGACGCCAATGGCATGAAACGGTCGTTACGAGACGACATAGATAAACAAGACTGATTTTGGTTTCTGCGCAAGACAGTTGGCAAACTTCAAGTGGCTTCTTGTTATATGAAACGGAGTCTACCAACTGAGACAAACAATCAAGAGATAATAAATAATCTTGTGGAAACTGTTAAGGAAAAATTGGGAAAATAAATGAGGAGGAAGATCAACCTTTTGAGAATTATAATTTATATTTATAATTATAAAAATGTAAGACTTTTTTTTCTCACCCTGTTATTTTGAAAATAGTTTCAAGTATAATAAATTAAACTATAGGCATTTCCTAATATTTCAGAAATCTCGACAAAACGAGCAATTGCCTGAAATAGATCTCATCTCATGACGATGTTAAGTAATTTTGAGTTTACGAGAGGATAAAGGGAATTTTAAGAACGATTCTAGTTGAGTTCCCAGTAACTACTTAGCTCAAGTGTTCGTTTGTGCCAGGTATAAATACATTTAAATTTTGTGTGAAGTGTGGTGAATTGTACAACAAGATAATAGGAGTTGAATTTTAAAAGTTATTGTATCACATAATATAGTAAATCATATTTGCTAATCATTTTAATGATTATTGTGTTTAAAGTTCTTCAATATTCAACGTTATTGAGAATATCCTGCTGTATTGTGGAGATTTTGCGTCATGCTACAGAGTGACTATTTTTCCATGTACCCCATGTATTGTGAAGTTTGCGCCACTTGTAGTGTTGAAACTACACGTTCAACAATTTGTATATTTATATTTTATTTCCTTTGTATATTCATGTAGAGTTATATTATAGTTCTTTTATTTTAATCAGAAATTCCTACCGGCGCGCCACTGTCTTCAAAATACTTCTACCTTAGTTCAAATTAGCGTTTTGTTTTCTTTTCCCTGGCGGCTGATCGGCGCCTTGCAATATTTACCATTATTCTTCGGCAGTTGAAGTAGGCGTGACCAAACGCACACTTCGAGCCTAAATGCATTATCTCCCTGGGTTTTTACGAGGCTAGCTCAGCTAGTAACAGTCGATATTGAGTTTCCAACCCGATCGGTCTCCTTTACCGGTATAAAACCGATATTTTCAGACCAAATGGGTCAAGTTTCGTGATAATTAATTTAATTCTTTCATTTCCTGCATAATAAGTAGGGCTTCACACGAGACGAGAGTGGGCGAGAGTATCAAAAATCTCGTCTCGTTACCGGTTGTCTCGTCTCGTTCAAGTCTCGGTTTCGTCTCGCTTAATTCTAAATATTGATAATAAAATCCATACATAATTTTTTTAAACTATATTTGTAACGCTAAATAAATCCTTCGCCATCTTGGAAAGTGTAGGAAAAACCTTCTCATCCACTCTAAAATATTTTGTTTTTCATGTGCTCTTTCTAATATTAAATATTCTTTAAATTCAGCTTACCAATGTTTCGAAGATTCTGTCCATGCTTTATAAAGACCATTATTGTCGATACACTTTTTATTAGAATTGTCATCACTTTGAAAGATTAAATACGGAATTCAACGAATATTAACAAAATTAGTTTACAAGTTTTACAAGTTTACCTGGAAATTCATTCATAACAATTACTCCTGACCTATCTTCTAGGTAAATAAGTTTAATAAGGGAGAATGGTTGATATCTATTTGGTCGTTAAGAAGATTACCAGAATTTTTATTTATTTATCTCAAGAGCTTAACCATTCTGCTGAATTTTACTACCCCATTGTATTTTAGGCAATACAGGAAGTGTCACTTTAATTTTGGTAAAACCGACCTGTTTTATCATTTTATTCCAGATAGAAAAAAAGAAAGACTCACCTGTTTAAATTTACAATATAATATTTTACAGATGGTCACCTGATTTTATATATAGTAAAATGAATTGTTCCCTACGTATATCTTATCTAATTTTTTTAATGAAAACTTCATAAAAAAATGTAACGAGACCGAAAACGAGGCTCTCGGCCGGATCGCCCATAATATTTTCAAAAATGTATTGTCTCGTCTCGTCTCGCTTTTTCGAGACGAGACGAGAAGAATCTCGCTCTCGTGTGAAGCCCTAATAATAAGCGCATTTTTCTATAAACTTAAAGTGATTCAACCCGAAGCAAAGTTATATTTCAAGTGAATAGTGCTTTGAAAACCACAAAGTAAAGAGTAAGATCGTTCTAATAATTACTATTTCATACTGAAAGGCTTGTTTATATTCATCGTTCCATCTGTATGTATTTTCGAAGTTTATTGAATTGTTAACGAAATACAGTTATTATTTATGCGAGAGAACCAGTCAGAATTGAAATTGAAAAGAGAAGTCAAATATCTCGGACTACACTTGTACCAAAAGTTAACTTGGAAGAAATAACTACAAGCTAAAAAAACACAACTAAAACTTCAAAATATGAACTGGCTAATCGGCAGACGTTCACAGTTAACAATGGAAAATAAGATACTTATGTACAAAACCATCCTAAAACCAATATGGACATATGACATAGAGCTATGGGGTTACAGTAAGCCATCGAACACTAAGATACTGTAAACGTTCCAATCTAAATCACTTCGTATAATAGCTAATGCTCCATGGTTTATAAGCAACCACACATTGCATACTGATCTCGGTATTCCATCCATCAATGAAGTTTTTCAGGCATGAGCCATAAGAAACAAAAACCCCAATGAAAATCACCAAAATCCACTAATACCCAACCTTTACACTGATCCAATGGAACAGAGAAGATTGAAAAGACGCTGACCAGAAGACATCATAGAGTGATCTATGGAGACCCATCAGTGGATGGTGCCCGCCTCAAGTCTTTTAGCAAGAAACCATATCATTTACTTATTACTGGATATTTACTGAGTAGATTGTAAATTTGCAATTAATAATAAAAAAAAAGATTTTGTTCAGTTAATAATATTGTCATTGCTCCTGCTGATACAGGCAAAGAAAGTAATAGGAGAATAGCTGTAATTACTACGGCTCATAAATATCTAAGGTTATCCCTTTTGGTCGTATATTAATAACTGTAGTAATAAAATTAATTACACCTAAAATATAAGAGATTCCTGATAAATGTAATCTAAAAATAGCCAAATCTACTGAAGAACCTCCATGAGCAGTGTTAGATTCAACCTGTTCCAGCTCCCCCTTCATCTTCTTTGTCGTTTAGAGTCCAGCGTGTTCATAGTATGTATATAAAAAGGTCTTCAAAACGTCAGGTGAAGTGACGAACACGTGTTAAAGCTTTTGCAATTGATTTTGGACAAACTTAGTGTTTAGGAGTTTTCATTTCTCGTCCTAGATACACAGTAATACCTTTATTGACTGCACGGCACTGGACTTACAGAGACGGGATAATTGATTTTTTTTATATTTATAGTAATAATTGCAACTATCTTAAATCCTATTCAAATCAACAATTTATATAAAAAAAAATAATGAATACATTATGGTATGTGACCTTCATTGTATATTTATAGAAATACCAAATCCGTTTGACACCACAACCAAGTTCAGGTTCAGAAGTTTTTTATACAAAAATAATTCATTAACATTTCAAATACGAAGGTCGTGACAGGTGTCCTTTCATCAGGTGATCGTTTTTAACTGATCAGTGTTTCGTGGTACTGTTTTCGTCTACATTTATTTTCACATGGTCTACTTAGCAGTTGCAATCGTGTGAATTACATCCAAATATACACACCGATAAGACAAATTTTTAATAAATTGTATCTTTTGAATGCTACTCGTATATATAGTGCGTCTACTTGTACGTATATTGGGGTGACATTCACCGAGACCTAAAAGATTTATTGTACCCCCTTACTTCTACTTAGTTCCTGAGGAAAGTCTAAGAAACTAGTAGCTCCTTTAGCCCTATTTCCCGGAGGAATTTTAGGATATCTGCAGGCTCTAGCTTAGGTAAATATCCCTCTTCTATACAGTAATCTCCTAGGTGTTGTACCCTAGGATTCAGAATTGCTGTGCAAGTATGTGGATGGAGGTTTCTTCTTCCGTTCCACAGAATCTACATTCTCCTTCTTCCTCCACTATTTTGAGCTTCTTCAGGTGTCCATTCAGGCGACAATGACCCGTTAGGATCCCTGTTAAAACTCTTGCATGCATTCATTTGATCTCAACAGAAGAATCTTTGATTGTCTAAGTCCTACTAGATCTCTTTTTTTCGGCGTTGCCTAATTCTTCCAATATTACATTGGAGCTGATACAGCAAAAGGGTTTCGGTCCCAAAAAGGATGTTTCAGTCCCCCTCGTGGCTAGTCCATCTGTAATATAATTTCCTTCCATTCCAGTGTGTCCTGGAATCCACAGTATGTATGTATGTAGATTGGGGTGACATTCACTGAGACCTAAAAGATCTATTGTGCCCCCTTACTTCTACTTAGTTCCCGAGGAAAGTCTAAGAAACTAGTAGCTCCTTTAGCCCTATTTCCCGGAGGAATTTTAGGATATCTGCAGGCTCTAGCTTAGGTAAATATCCCTCTTCTATACAGTAATCTCCTAGGTGTTGTACCCTAGGATTCTGAATTGCTGTGCAAGTATGTGGATGGAGGTTTCTTCTTCCGTTCCACAGAATCTACATTCTCCTTCTTCCTCCACTATTTTGAGCTTCTTCAGGTGTCCATTCAGGCGACAATGTCCCGTTAGGATCCCTGTTAAAACTCTTGCATGCATTCATTTGATCTCATCAGAAGAATCTTTGATTGTCTAAGTCCTACTAGATCTCTTTTTTTCGGCGTTGCCTAATTCTTCCAATATTACATTGGAGCTGATACAGCAAAAGGGTTTCGGCCCCAAAAAGCATGTTTCAGTCCCCCTCGTGGCTAGTCCATCTGTAATATAATTTCCTTCCATTCCAGTGTCCTGGAATCCACAGTGAGGTGATTCTTCTCGCCTAGTTTATTGAGTTTGCCTAGGCATTCCCACATCACTTTTGAACTGATTACACAAGAGCACATTGCTTTAATGGCTGCTTGACTATCCGATATTATGATAATCCTTTGCCTTCTATATCCTTTATCAATATTGAACTGGACACACTTTCTTATGGCTTAAAAGATACTTGAGGTTTTTCCCAAGCTTTCAGAGTGTTGGGTTCCTGGCCCGAACACTCCTATCCCAGTTCCTTCTATTGCTTTTGAATTGAATGGCATTCTTTCCAAGTCTGGTAATGGTATTTGAATCCCATTCCTTCTTGTTGCTTAATTTCGTAACGAATCTTCTGATTTCTAAGAAGTAGGTGGTTTTTTTTAATGATACCCTCTACTTAGTCTGTATCTTGTTCTTTCTGCAACACTTTCCATCACCATATGTAGTGGTGTGAGGTTGAGAGTCACTTCCATGTTCTAATTGCTCCTGTAATGCACATTTAGGCTAGTCTTTCAATTTTGGAAAGGTTTTCTCTCGTCGTCAATAGGCTAGTTCTACTACTACACGCAATGGCAGTTTGTCTACTTAAGTTGCAACCTATTTTATTATTAGTTTTATGAAAAAAAGTTATGCATGATCCAAAATTCAAAATCAGATATCAATTTTTTTCAAGCCATATACGAAGTTTGTTAAAAAATATGAGTGTTGCACAAGAGTAAAGTATATTTTCCACAATACAGAAGGATATTATAAAGTTTCGAATTAAAAGTTTTCCATATGGTTCCAACTTTTGTAGACACACTGTATAACGAGAAAACATCAGTAGCGTGCTCAGCAAGGAAGAAGAAATAAATGAAGCCATGGGGAAATTCAAACTCCTTTGTGGAGACTTCTGCTTTACATAAAGGCAAAAACGAATCGGGCATCGAACATAAATATACACTGTGTTCATTTGAAAAGGACCCACCCTTAATATTTCAGAAATTCGACATTATTAGAAACACCTCAACTTTTAACTTTTAATTCGTACCGTACCGTATGCCTCGTTGCGCTGTACTAAATGCAGCGATTTTAAGAGGGAAAATCACGCATGATCTCGGCTTACTTTTAGACAGTCAAGGGGGAGAAGTGTGCAGCGCGGGTGTTTTAAAGTGCTCGCAGAGCACGTTGGTGTGGCCCAGCCAGCAATATAAAATATCAATTATCGCGCGAAATAGGTTCGTTATTCCACTGGTGGACTTTATTTACGCTTATTTGTTATTTCAGATGTGCCTTCAGTGTTCAGTGGTTTGTTTTTTGTATCATTATGACAATGCGAATGCCTTACAATAGTTATTTATGCAACGAGTGCATAAAGTGGTGCTTTTTTTCACGAGTAGAAAAGTCAATTCCATGAGTGAAAAAAAGACACTTTATGCATGTGTTGCATACACTATTTTTTCTACAATAAAGCAAATAGACTAAAAATGGCGCCGATTTGAATGTTTATGTTTGTCATGATGACAAAACGCTAAGTAAAATGTGCAATCTGCAGAGCCATTAGCGAATATATTTAAAATTAGAGTTAAAAAACCACTTTATCTCACCCTAATGTCACTTTATCTCACTCTAATGTCACTTTTTTAAACTGTTTAACAAATACATATTTTATGTACGAAAATCGATTAAAAAAAACGTCACTTTTATTAATAGAAAAAATATATTATAAATTTTATATTTGATATAAGGAAATATTTTAGTTAATAAGAAGATTTTTTGGAAGCTGTTAAACGATCTTCTGTGTTTTATTGTAAAAAGAAACATGGCGAACTGGATGATTGACAGTCAGGCAGTTCTCCTAACAACAATCTAGTAACACTGTACTTACTGTCAAATACAAGGTATAATATAGTTCCCTACCTTACCGACATACAATAGCGCGAAAATTAGAAACTCAAATTTGTTCACTACATTTCGGTCATTCAATTTCTAAGAAATGTTTTAATTCGTACCGTACCGTATGCCTCGTTGCGCTGTACTAAATGCAGCGATTTTAAGAGGGAAAATCACGCATGATCTCGGCTTACTTTTAGACAGTCAAGGAGGAGAAGTGTGCAGCGCGGGTGTTTTAAAGTGCTCGCAGAGCACGTTGGTGTGGCCCAGCCAGCAATATAAAATATCAACTATCGCGCGAAATAGGTTCGTTATTCCACTGGTGGACTTTATTTACGCTTGTTTGTTATTTCAGATGTGCCTTCAGTGTTCAGTGGCTTGTTTTTTGTATCATTATGACAATGCGAATGCCTTATAATAGTTATTTATGCAACAAGTGCATAAAGTGGTGCTTTTTTTCACGAGTAGAAAAGTCAATTCCATGAGTGAAAAAAAACACTTTATGCATGTGTTGCATACACTATTTTTTTACAATAAAGCAAAATCCTGTTACTCCAGCTAGGCAAATAGCTCGCGTTCATGGTGTCAGTCAAACAAGCGTTTTAAAAATTCTTAAAGAAGCCAAAAAGCACCCATATAAGATGCAAAACATGCAGGAGCTTAACGAAGATGATCCTGATCGTAGACTCGAATTTTGCGAACGAATTATGGCTTATTCTATCGATGGTGGACAAATTGCTTTGGAATGGGTGATGTTTTCTGATGAGGCTACGTTCGCATTACATGGGCACGTCAATCGACAGAACTGCCGTTATTGGGCAGACGATAATCCCCGTTAGATGCGTGAATGCCATACCCAAAGGCCTCAAAAGACAAACGTCTTGGCTGGAATTATTTTTTTCAATGAAAGTACTAATACTAATAAGTCTATGGGAGAAGCATACCTTAATATGCTCCAAGCAGAACTGATTCCTACTTTAGTAAATTTATTCCCCAATAATTTGGATCCCAACTTATTTGATCAACGGATGTGGTTTCAACAGGATGGGGCACCACCTCATTTTGCTCAAAATGTACGGACCTATCTTAACGAAGTGTTTTCAAATAGGTGGATTGGAAGAAGGGGCCCAATTGAGTGGCCAGCAAGATCACCCGATCTTACTCCATTAGATTTTTTTATGAGGATATCTAAAGATGCCACTAAACCTAACGACATCGCCGAAAATGTTCGGAATGCTGTTTATAATCGATTAGGAATTGTCAGCAACAAGGTGGATAGTACTTTGAACATTTATTGCATTAAAGTAATTTCAGTAAATATTTCCTTATTCAATTTTTTTCCGACACATTAATTATAAAAAGTAACAAAAAAAATGGAATTGTATTCGCAATTTAAAAAAAAAGTTGGGGGTGTCTGCAGCCCCCCAGATAATTAAAAAGATAAACAAATCTTTTTATTTATCAAGTTACAGAATTTGTTCGAGTTAGACTTTCCACTCTGTATATTATTTTTCTATGAGCAGCACTTTTGTACTTTCCATTGATATCTCACCGCAATTCAATAGTTATGTACCTATCGAGAAAAACCACATATTTTTGGTTTTCAGTGCAATTGTTATTTTTAAATAAGTACAATTTGCAACAATGTACTTGAATAAGATGAAGAGAAAGTCATGGAACTTTGTGATTGAATAAAGTCGATAAATTTATTGTTGCAAATATCGTATGTAATGAACAAGGAAAAACTGTTGGTAGAACTCAGACATACTGATGAGAAGCATGTAGACTGTAAGTAGATACTGTTGAAAAAGTTGCAGCTATTCAGACACATTTATGCACATTGTTGTAAAAATATTGCTCGTTTACAAGTACCTTAGAGAGTTTAGAGTGGATTTCGATGTTGTCTGTCGTCTCTATAAAAGATAATAGTTTTAAAGCAGTGGCATTAACATACAAAACTGCTGTGGAGTTGTTCAATAGTTACATATTCAAAATCTTAATACTTTTTAATGATAATCTTGGTCTTGGACACAACTGTTTGCCAATATGAAAGATGATTTAATTGTTGCTAATTGATATTTACGAAATCTTAATTGATTCAGTGTTATTTTATCATTTTTACATTTATAAATAGATTTGGTTAATTGTATTCCATTTTTTTCGATATCTTCTTTACTCTCATCTTTTTTATAAAAAATATTAGCCAAATTTTACAAATTTTATCGTCTAATAATGAATTTACGATACTCTTCTTTCCTTTTCCGGCAAATCCAGATGTTGTATCGCAACCAGAAATGAAACAATACCTTTGAAGGATTCATATTTGGAACTATTAAACGTGAAAAATAGAACTTTTACATTTCCAGAATCTGGTTTGAGAAAATAAATGTCATAATTATTTGAATTTAATTGATTCAGAAGGACCAAAACATCAATATCTTGACCCACAACAACGACAGTTTTATTAGTATATCTGGCAATTTCTATCGAGGAGGTCTTAATTATGTCAGCATCAGCATCTTCTTCTACTTGTTTACAGGAAAATCCTTGTGGCTGTAATCTTTTCATTAACGTTTTTATTATTCTGTCCTAGTTTCTGTCGTTAGATAAAAACTTTTGAAAAATTAACAAAAATGGTCAATAATTGTCAGAAACTGTCAAAAATGCTCAATAATTGTTAAAATTTTGAAAAATGGTCAATAATTGTAAAAATTTTGAAAAAATGGGCAAAAATTGTTAAATATTTTAAAAACTTGTCAAAAAGAGTCAATAAATGTCAAATTTTTTGAAAAATTGTCAAAAATGGTAAATAATTGTCAGAACCTGTCAAAAATGCTCAAAAATTGTCAATAATTGTTAAAAATTTGGAAAAATTGTCAAAATTAATCAGAAACGGTTAAAAATTGTCAATTATTGTCGGAAACAGAGAGCTGAGAGGGACAGAGAAGCGTGCCGCTGTCAAAATTTTGCAAAAATGGTCAATAATTATAAAAAACTGTCAAAAATGATCAATTATTGTCAGAACCTGTCAAAAATGGTCAATAATTGTCAGAAACTGTCAAAAATGGACAATAAATGTTAAAATTTTGAGAAATGGTCAAAAATGGCCAAAAATTGTTAAATATTTCAAAAACTGGTCAAAAATAGTCAATAAATGTCAAAATTTTCGAAAAATTGTCAAAAATAGTAAATAATTGTCAGAACCTGTCAAAAATGTTCAAAAATGGCCAATAATTGTTAAAAATTTGGAAAAATTGTCGAAAATGGTCAAAATTAATCAAAAACGGTTAAAAATTGTCAATTATTGTCGAAAACTGTTAAAAATGGACAAGTATTGTTAAAAATTGTCAAAATTTTGAAATATGTTCAAAAATGTACAATAATTGTCAAAAACGGTCAATAATTTTCAAAAATTGTTAAAAGTGCTAAAAAATTGCCAATAACTATCAAAAATTTTAAAATACAGTCAAAGATTGTGATGGTCAGAAATTTCGAGAAATGATCAAATATTCTCAAAAATTTGGAAAAATTGTCAGTAATTTTGAAAAACAGTAAAAAAGGTCAATAATTGTCAAAAATGGTCAGTAATTGTCAAAAATGGTCTGTAATTGTCAAAAATGATCAAAAGTTGTTAAACATTGTCAATTATTGTTAAACACTGTCAGAAATGGACATTTATTGTCAAAAACTGGTTAAAAATTGTCATCATTTCGAAAAATGATCAAATATTGTCAAAAATTTAGAAAAATTGTCACCAATTTTGAAATACAGTCAAAATTGGTCAGTAATTGTCAAAAATAGTCAAAAATTGTTGAAAATTATCAAAAATTTTGGAAAATGGTCAATGATTGTCAAAAACTATAAAAAATGGTCAAAAACTATCAAAAATGGACAACGATTGTCAAAAATTGTCAAAATTTTGAAAGATAGTTAATAATTGCATAAAATTGTCAAAAATGATCAATTGATCAATAATTGTCAAAAAGTATTAAAATTTTTGAAAAATTGTCAAAAATGATCAATAATTGTCAGAACCTGTCAAAAATGCTCAAAATGGTCAATAATTGTTAACATTTGGAAAAATGGTCTAAACTGGTAAAAATTTTTGAAAAATTGTCAAAAATGGTCAATTATTGTTAAAAATTGAAAAATGGCCAAAAATTGTCAATAATTTTGAAAAAATGGTCATTCTATTGTGCATAAGAAGCAACCTTCTGTCGGCAGTCCGACGACCGCTCACCTTTCTATTTTTTTAATTTCGGGGTACCCATCAAAAACATGTAATCTTACGTTTTTTGAGCAATTAAAGTGTAAATTTTAATAAATAGCTCAAATTTGTACATAATGATTGAAAAAAAATTAGAATTCACGTTTTTTTCGATTTTTTGCATTTTCTGAGAACATTTACTATAGTACTATATTTTTTTACACCATCGTAAATATTTCAACGAACAGAAAGCACACCAACTTTTTGAAAAAAACTGATATTTTGAAGGGAGAATTTTCGATTGAAAATTAGGGTGCTTTTTCGAAAAGTATCAAGTCAAAATAAGGTGAAAAAATGAATGTTTCAAATCAAATAAATTACAGTGTATTTGGGACATAAAAAGGTAAGTCTTCACCAAATTTCGTGAAAAAAATTGTTTTTTTTTAGAATTTTTCACATAAATTTTGAGGTTATGTGGAAAAAGTGCAAATACAAAAGTTGTAGATCTTTTTATTACCTACAACATTGCATGACTTTTTTTCCATAGGACTTGTAGTTTTGCCGGAAATCGAGATAAACCGTTTTTTACCATTAAAAACTCACCCCCTACCCCTTCCCGACCTCAGATCACCCGTAAATAATTTGTCCTTTCATTTTTATAATAATCTCCTCCTTTTCCAATGGGTTTCATCCTACTATTATTTTTTCTCACTTTTTATTATTTTTAAAGGTTTCTACCCTGGTCTAGGTGTAGTAACAAGTTTGGAAACCGTTCCCATAGTTGGCCATAATTTTACCAGATTATATTAATTTTGTTAATATTTAATGTATTTCATGATATAAAAAAGATACAACTATCAGATATCGAAATTTTCGAACCATATACGAGGTATATCAGAAAATATGAACTTTACCCAATAGTTACATATTTTTATTTTTCACCAAATCGAAAATTGTTATATAATAAATAAGAGTACTTACATAATGTTGTGGATTATGTGACGGCATAGGTACGAGATTCGGTGGATGTTGTGGCGATAGAATCACATGTCGCAAAGTACCACTTTCGTCAACGATTTGTTGCACCACGTGGCCGGGAGGAACTTGAACGGGCATTGCTATTGGAGGGGATGAATTCGTTGATACCAATGGAACTGTCACCGGACCTAGAACCAAAAAAAATATATGTAAATAATCGAAATTTTCCACTATTTGACAACGGCTAAATCATTTTTATTATTAGCACTATTTCCAAGTACTGTTTAAATAAAGCTGGGTAGAATACAAAACATGTTTTGTGACATAATACACTTTTGCAGTCACGGAATTTCATGAGAAAGTAGAACACAAAAAATAATTACCTGTTACACACTTTCACAGTGTTTATTATCAAAAAAAAAATCTCTACAATTAAAAACTCTCTAATAGTTTTTCTAGGAGCACGTAAATATTTTTGTTTTGTTTTTATACAGTAACTTCATGTTGTGTAGGTACACACGTACATCAAACTGGATTAATATGAATACTATTAGATCCTTTCAACCTTGGGAATTTTCAACTGTTAGTGCTGTGTAGTCAAAGGAATGTCTGATTCAGTAATAAATAATGCGGCAAAACCAGATGCACCGGTCACTTGACCTCCTATCGCACAACGGCAACGCCTACGTTTTAATCTTTAATCTTTTTTTTCCTTTTGATGTTTACTGCAACCAACAGCAGAGCAGCATACAGATCCTTAAGACAGCACTTGAGCACAGTGAGCGCCAAATACATTGTTAAAGAAAATTTAACAATTAATTTTCGATTTTAACAACATAAAACGTAAGCATATTGTTTCAATATGTAGCGACGTTTACTACCCCCATCAAATAATTATTCAAAACTAAATTGCAGTTCGCACATAACTAACAAATTTTGGAAGGAGAAGGGGCGGGGTTTATTACATTGGTTCGGAATCCAGCTGTCCAGATCAATACTTTATATTCATTGAAGTGAACTTATAGAAATGTTTCGTTGGTGGACTATTTAGATCGGACAATACATTAAATCCCTATGTTCCGTTTGTGTTTGAATGTATCTGTATATGCAACTTTACGAACTGAAGTCTAGATTGAGTCGAGTGGTGATTATTATCCTCTTCAAAAATGTATTAAGACACCGATACTGATACACAACTCGAAGAATTTAATTTTGGAACAAGAAAAATTGTGACAGAATATCCTCAGAAAAATTGACACATCTGAACTGTAGAAAAGTTCTGGAAACATCTCTGAGAAAACAAGGGTCTATCGAACAAAAAATGGGAAGAAGCAGGAAGCAAATCTCGAGTGCTGAAGAAAATATTGATAGTGTAAAAGATAATATAAGAAATTTCCAACCTGGCCAAACTGTCGGAACTAGAAAAATCGTGTATGTCAGTTTATTACCTATACATGTCATGGTTTTAAATAACTAATACGTTTTGCTACTTACATTGTATTTTAAGGCTTACTTCGACATGCTGCTTGTGTATGGATATAAGGTACCTTCATGGAATCATGAAATGCCAAGATAGCGATCTAACTAATAAAATTCATCCATATCACACTTTATCATATCTTGCCAGTCGGCCAGTGCTGAGTAGTAGAACTTTGATTAATTGATTTATTACTTCAATACATCCAGTCGAGGTTCCGAGTTCTCGACACCTCAGCTTTAAGGCTTTTAGTACTCTTGGTTGTACCGATTATGTGAAAAGACTAGTTGTTCTTATCATGCTCTCCTTCGTTGGAGAAATCTCTTGGGCGCTCAGTTTCCATGCTTTAATGCTGGTTCGGGACCAGTGCTGCAGAATTCTATTTCAGACACTTTCTTTGCACGAGTACCTATCTTAAGCTTTAACTAAACCAATAAGAAATGCTCTAGGTCTCTAGACCAGCGCTTCACGATACATTTATATCGTTGGACTGGAGCTAGAACTCGGAAGCAGACCACTCGGAGACCAGTCGACAAACTACCAAAAAACTACGAAAGTTGGAGCTCAGCATCAACAGGAAGAACTCAGAAAAAAGCGGATAGAAGAGTATCAGGTCCTAATGAAAAATCGAAGAATTGTATTTTCTCGATAAATTAATGAATGTATGGATATAAGGTACCTTCGTGGAATAATACGTCATGCCAAGATAGCGATCAAACTAATAAACTTTATAAGATGCATCCATATCACGCTTTATCATATCTTGCCAGTCGGCCTGTGCTGAGTAGTAGAACTTTGATTAATTGATTTATCAATACATCCAGTCGAGGTTTCGAGTTCTCGACACCTCAGCTTTTAGTACTTTTGGTTATACCTTTTATGTGAAAAGACTAGTTATTCTTATCAGGCTCTCCTTCTTTGGAAAAATCTCTTGGGCGCTCAGTTTCCATGCTCAATCGACAGATTGTCTTAATGCTGGTTCGGGACCAGTGAATCAGGTTTCATACCCTGTCTTTGAACGAGTACCTGCCATTTCACTATCGGTACCCACTTACTAAACCAATAAGAAATGCTCTAAGTCTCTAGACCAGGGCTTCACGGTACTTTTATATCGTTGGACTGGAGCTAGAACTCAGAAGCAGAGCAACGCAGAGAAACGCAAGCCATAGTGTACGTTCAGTGCAGAGAGAGGCGTGCCGCTGTCAAAATTTTGCAAAAACGGTCAATAATTATAAAAAACTGTCAAAAATGGTAAAAATTTTTGAAAAATTGTCAATAATTGTCAGAACCTGTCAAAAATGGTCAATAATTGTCAGAACCTGTCAAAAATGGTCAACAATTGTTAAAATCTGGAAAAATGGTCTAAACTGGTCAAAATTTTTGAAAAATTGTCAAAAATGATTAATAACTGACAAAACTGTCAAAATTGGTCAATAATTGTCAAAAATGGTCAATAATTTTTAAATTTTTGAAAAGCAGAGCAGAGCAACGCAGGCCATAGTGTACGTTCAGTACAAAGAGAGACAGAGAGAGGCGTGCCGCTGTCAAAATTTTGCAAAAACAGTTAATAATTATAAAACTGTCAAAAATGGTAAAAATTTTTGAAAAATTGTCAATAATTGTCAGAACCTGCCAAAAATGGTCAATAATTGTTAAAATTTGGAAAAATGGTCTAAACTGGTCAAAATTTTTGAAAAATTGTCAAAAATGATTAATAACTGACAAAACTGTCAAAATTGGTCAATAATTGTCAAAAATAGTCAATAATTTTTAAAATTTTGAAAAGCAGAGCAGAGCAACGCAGGCCATAGTGTACGTTCAGTGCAAAGAGAGACAGAGAGAGGCGTGCCGCTGTCAAAATTTTGCAAAAACGATCAATAATTATAAAAAACTGTCAAAAATGGTAAATTTTTTTGAAAAATTGTCAAAAATGGTTAATTATTGTCAAAATCTGCCAAAAATGGTCAATGATTGTCAGAACCTGTCAAAAATGGTCAATCATTGTCAGAAACTGCCAAAAATGGTCAATAAATTTCAAAATTTTGAAAAATGGTCAAAATCTTTGAAAAATTGTCAAAAATGGCCAAAAATTGTTTAATATTTTAAAAACTGGTCAAAAATAGTCAATGAATGTCAACATTTTTGAAAAATTGTCAAAAATGGTACATAATTGTCGGAACCTGTCAAAAATGCTCAAAAATTGTCAAAAATGGTCAATAATTGTTAAAAATTTGGAAAAATTGTCAAAAATGGTCAAAATAATTCAAAAACGGTTAAAAATTGTCAATTATTGTCGAAAACTGTCAAAATTTTGAAATATGTTCAAAAATGGTCAATAATTTTCAAAAATTGTCAAAAATGCTAAAAAATTGCCAATAACTATCAAAAATGATCAAAAATCTTAAAATACAGTCAAAGATTGTCAAAAATGGTGAGAAATTTCGAAAAATGGTCAAATATTGTCAAAAATTTGGAAAAATTTTCACTAATTTTGAAAAATGGTCAATGATTGTCAAAAACTATAAAAAATGGTAAAAAACTGTCAAAAATGGACAACCATTGTCAAAATTTTGAAAGATAGTTCATAATTGTCTAAAATTGTCAAAAATGATCAATAATTGTCAGTACCTGTCAAAAATGGTCAATAATTGTTAAAATTTGGAAAAATGGTCTAAACTGGTCAACATTTTTGAAAAATTGCAAAAATGATCAATAATTGACAAAACTATCAAAATTGGTCAATAATTGTCAAAAATGGTCAATAATTATTAAAATTTGAAAAAATGGCCAAAAATTGTCAAAAATTTTGAAAAAATGGTCATTTTATTGTGCATAAGAAGCATCCTTCTGTCGACGACCGCTCACCTTTTTATTTTTTTCATTTCGGGGTACCCATCAAAAACATGTGATCTTACGTTTTTTGTGTAATTAAAGTGTACATTTTAATAAATAGCTCAAATGTGTATATAATGATTGAAAAAAAAATTAGAATTCACGTTTTTTTCGATTTTTTCCATTTTCTGAGAACATTCACTATAGTAATATATTTTTTTACACCATCGGAAAGTAGATATTTCAACGAACAGAAAGCACACCAACTTTTTGAAAAAAGCTGATATTTTGACGGGAGAATTTTCGAATGAGAATTAGGGTGCTTTTTCGATATTAAGTCAAAATAAGGTGAAAAAATGAATGTTTCAAATCAAATACATTTCAGTGTATTTGGGACATAAAAAGGTAAGTCTTCACCAAATTTCGTGAAAAAAATTGCTTTTTTTTATTTTTCACATAAATTTTGAAGTTACGTGAAAAAAGTGCAAATACAAAAGTTGTAGATCTTTTTATTACCTACAACTTTGCTATTTGACTTTTTTTCCATAGGACTTGTAGTTTTTCCGGAAATCGAGATAAACCGTTTTTTACCCTTAAAAACTCACCCCCTTCCCCTTCCCGACCTCAGATCGCCCGTAAATTATTTTTCCTTTCATTTTTATAATAATCTCCTCCTTTTCCAATGGTTTTCATCCTACTATAATAGTAAAATATCGTAGAATTGAATTTTTTGGAAAAGAGATCAAATTTTCTCAACCGGCACCCCCCCCCCATTATTTAGAATTTCTGTCAATAACTTCAAATTTTTTTTCTAGATTGAAACAGATCCATTGTTAATTTATCGAGAAGGGCAACGAAAATGATTGAAGAAGCCATTTTTTCAACACTATAGCTTCTGTTTTAACCAAGACAGAAATTCTAAATAGTAGGGGGTGCCGGTTGGGAAAATAAGCTCTCGCAGATCTTCGGCTTATTTCGTATGCTTTTGTCAGATCCCCCAATTTGTCCGACGTCAGATTCAGATTATTGAATTGATTGTTATTATTTAATTGTCCCAAGTCTGAACTAAAATAGAAAACTTATGTCCATAGTCGCACTGGTAGGAAGAAGATATTTGAATAGAAAGTCAGCAAAAAAAATAGAAATGCGTATGTAGGCACATACCTAGTAGACGTCAAAAAATAATAGTTCAATACTATTAAACGCTTTACAAAATTAGAAAAATTAATTTCCAAAGAGCAGACCGTCCACTAAGAAGCAACAACTACTTCTCGGGCTATATGCCCCGACAGACATTGAATTACACTTCTAAAGTAAACGGGGTTGGTATATCTGTTAAGATAGAACCAACCATTCTGGTTTGCGATCAGAAGGAATAACATCACTTGTGGACCGGTTTCGGCGTTTTTGCGCCTCATCAGCACAAGGTAGATGCCACTCGTCCAAGAGCTCTGAGATATCGCACTCTTAGCATTTCCTTTACTAAGGCTAATGTGTTGGTGTGGTATCGACGTAGTCTCTAGTCCAGGATTATGCTCTCAGAGCTCTTGGACGAGTGGCATCTACCTTGTGCTGATGAGGCGCAAAAACGCCGAAACCGGTCCACAAGTGATGTTATTCCTTCTGATCGCAAACCAGAATGGTTGGTTCTATCTTAACAGATATACCAACCCCGTTTACTTTAGAAGTGTAATTCAATGTCTGTCGGGGCATATAGCCCGAGAAGTAGTTGTTGCTTCTTAGTGGACGGTCTGCTCTTTGGAAATTAATTTTTCTAATTTTGTAAAGCGATTAATAGTATTGAACTATTATTTTTTGACGTCTATAGATCACGCTTTACTTATATGACAATTATTTACAGGTAACTGTAATTAAGTAAATACATACCTAGTAATTTCGGGGAATATAACAAGAGAAGGAAATAATGCTTTGGTAGGTGGTAAAGGTGGCATCGGAATCGGGAAATCCTGTATGCGGTTACTAAAAAATATTACACCAAATAGTGATTTCCTCGCTATAGACAGGGTGTTTCCAAAGTAATATGAAATATTATTAGATTCGCCATTCAATTTTAGAAAAGTTCCTATAAACATGTATGATAAGTTTTGTCGTTAATGAGATACAAGGTTTTGACTTTTTTTAATAAACGAGCTCTGGATAATTTTTCCTGAGTGACGCTACTGGTTTCCAAAACTAAAAAGAAAAAACATGTCTTTGGACTTTTGACAAAAACAAACAAGAAGTTTCTGATTGACTTCATGTTGCTATCAAAGTAAATAGATAACGAGAAACGCTGGTCTTTGCCGTAATAACACTAGCACACGCTAAAATGGAAGCAAGTTTTTTTTAAATAAAATTAGTAGCAGTACCATCCCTAAGAATTTCAAATTTGCACAAAAGTATTAAATATAATACCAACGATTGCCGATTTCTAGACCAAAAACAACCGACTGTATATAATTATTAAATTAATTGAGTGTAATTCCAATAATGACACGGTAAAAAAGAAAGCAGCAAATATTGCAGTGACCGTAAAAATCTGTACTACATAAATTGATTCATGTTATTTGAAAAACAGTTTTATTAAAAAAAAAAACAGATGTAGATACAATACTGCATACTCATCCAGGAAAAATAAATGAATTAAAAATAATACCAGCAAAAAATGTCAACCAGTGGCTTGATTGAAGATTTAATACATTTTCAATAAGATGGAGCGGAGCGCCACGTCCAGATCAGTGGATTGGGAGAAGAGGTGCAATGGAATGGCCGGCAAGATCACCAGCTCTAACACCCCTCGATTTTTTTTCTCTGGGGTTACTGTTGATTTTAAAACACAACCAGCTTCACTGAATGATCTTCGGCAACGGATTATTACTGAATGTGCATCAATTCCGAGAAAAGTGTTTAAGAATGAAAAAATTGGTTTGAAAATAGATTATATTTTTGTTTAGCCCAAATTGGAATGCATTTTGAGCATCTGATTAAATAAAATAGCATTAAATCACAGTTTATTCTATTTGAATTGTACTTTTTGTGCGACCCTGTATTAAATTAAAACCAAAATTCTTGTGCGTGGGGCTTAAGGGGTCACTCACCCCACAACCAAAATATGGTAATTCTAGTTCCCCCTACCTGTATAACATTTGTACCAAATTGCGTTTTTATAAAAAATTTTACTTTCAGATATTCGCATTGAAAGTTTTCATATTGACACCCTGTATGTGTTCCTTAGGGTATAGTGACCGATGAGTAGTCCCGTCACTTTCCTTATCTGGCCTCTGCTGCTTTTTAGACCAGGAGTTTGCTATTTTCCTGCTTTGTCACGTGTCTCCAGTACGTTTTTTTTTCGTTTGAATCCACCGAGATGTACAACCACTGCAGTTGTTGATTTGGGGGCGTTCATTAATTACGTGAGGCATTTTTGAGGATTCTTTGACCCCCCCTCACCCTTGGTGAGATTTGGTAAGATTCTGCTCGATCCCCTCCCACCCGTGAACACCTTACGTAATTAATGGACGCCCCCTTTTCTTTAAATTCTAAAAGGTGATAAGCATATAATAAGTTACAAATTGGCGCCCAACGTGGGGCCGAACCACCCTTGAAGATAGGTATCATGCTCAGCTTTCAACACCACAAATTAGGGCCTAATCATATATTAATTTATGAATAAAAGTGTATAAAAAGACAAAAATATAAATGAATATTTTTAGAATAAAAAACCATTTCCAGTTTCCTTTTTTTAACTTTTAATTATCTTTGGGGGCGTCCATCAAGTACGTGAGGCATTTTTGAAGATTTTTTGACCCCCCTCCCCCTTGGTGAGGTGTAGTAAGATTCGGCTCGATTCCCTCCCACTCCTGGAACACCTCACGTAATTAATGGATGCCCCCTTTTCCAAATGATGGTTGAGGACCAGTCAATGCAGTTTCAGACCCAGAATTGGAGGCTTGGAAGTTTTAGTCTCTCAAGCTTCATTTTATTGGAACGAAGGTAATTAAAATGCCATAAATATTCAACAACCAGTAGAAATTTATCAAGTTAAACTTTCTCTTGTTGCCTATTAACACTATCACTACTGCTTTATGTATACAGGGTGTATTCTTTGTTTATTAACAATTATCTATTTTTGTATAACAAATAATTACATAGATTAGATGAAAAATATATTAATTAGTTAATTTCGTCGGTGGATAGAAATTGAGTGGAGTTCTGTAGCGAGTTCAGCAAAGATTACTTACTTTACATGGTACAATAAAAGTTAACAAACCCCTAGTACCACGGCACTGGCTTATTCGATTTTAACAAAATTAATACTGTTGATGTGTTTTGAAAAGACTATAATCCACAAAAAATTTTATTCATATCTTTCGAGAATATATGCAGCAAAATGTGTATTTCATCTGCACCCTTTATCACCCCTTTTTCGGGCATGGTGAAGAGGCTGTTGGATGACAATAGGGAGTACTTTTGGGAACTATTCAACAGGGTGCTGAGGGAGGAGGAGTTCCCGGAAGGATGGAAGGTAGCCAGGGTGATACTGATGAAGAAGGCGGGTAGAGAGGGGAAGCGGGCGGGGGACTATAGGCCTATCAGCCTGCTGTGTGGTATGGGTAAATTGATGGAGGGGATAATAAGGGATAGGATTGAGGAGGAAGTTGGTAGGAATGGGGGTTTTAGGGTAAACCAGCATGGGTTCACGAAGGGGAAATCTTGCATCTCGGCACTGAGCAAGGTGATGGGTTTGGTGGAAAGAGCTAGGGAGGGCAGCTGGAGGAAGAAGAAATTGGCCCTACTCGTGTTCTTCGACGTCGGGAACGCGTTCAACAGTGTCAGCAAACGGGCAGTGTTGAGCGCGTTGCTGAGGCTTGGATTGGAGCAGGGGTTGGTTAACCTGGTGGAGGACTACCTGACGGGGCGTGTGATTGTAGACTCCAGAGGGAGGAGATATGAGATGGTGGCTGGAGTGCCTCAGGGCTCGGTTCTTGGACCGACGCTCTGGAAGTGTGTGTTTGATGAAGTTTGTGGGATAGTATGTGAAGAGGGATGTGAGTTTACGGTGTATGCGGACGATGTGTGTCTGGTATGTTTGGCAAAGGGAGAGGCGGAGAGAATGTGCAGGAAGATTGTGGAGAAGATAGAGCGGTGCGGACTGGAAGTGGCGGAAGAGAAGACGGTGGGGTTGCTAGTGAAGGGTCGGAGCAGGGCAAGGGAAGTGGGGGTGATGGTTAAGGGAAGGAGAATTCGCATGGAGGAGTCTGTGAAATACCTAGGGGTGTGGTTGGATAGCCAATTATCCTTCAAAACCCATATGGTAAAGGAATGGATGGAGGAGGAAATGGAGAGAAGGTGGGAGGAGTATGAGGGCGAGCTAAAAGGAGCGATTGGGAATAGGAGAGATTGGATGGACCGGAAATTCGGGGAGGTGAACTACTTCTTGACACAAGCGCTCACTGGACATGGGTCGAGAGTAGGGTACCTCCACAAGATTGGGAAACGAGAGACTGGTGTGTGCGAGAGGTGTGAAGTGGAGGATGATGTGGGGCATGTGTTTAGATGCTGGAGGAACGAGGAAGTGCTGAAGAAGTTGGAGAGGAAACTAGGGGAGGCGGTGTACTGGGAAAACATGGTGGAGATAATGTTGAGGGGGGAGGAGGAATGGATGGAGGTGAGTGGAGTAGTAGAGAGCATGGTAAGGGGGAGAGAAGGACTCGATATGGCATGAGAGGCAGGAGTGATAGGAGGGAGAAGATGACAGTGTGAGCGGAGAGTGTGCGAGGGACCGCCGCCTGTCTCGAAGTATGCTAGGGTAGTGATTCCGAGGCGGGGGTAACGGCGAGTTTGAGGTGGGTTTGGTTGGTAGGCATCTCCTTGGGGATGAGTCCAACACTGTTTGGGTCCTGGACCCATTCGAACATGAGTTTCCCATCTCGGCCCGAAAAAAAAAACCCTTTATCACCCTGTATCTCACAAACTAACAAGGTTTAGAGAAAAATTGTATTAAGGTATTTCACATTTTTCTGAACGATCTACCATTCCTCTGTATATTATTTCAAGAAATGTTATAAAAGTATTTAAATATCGTGTAGAATTCCGGAATTACCAGATTCGAACGAATACAATAAAATGAGTATATTCTCAGTCCCTTGTTGTCGTTGCAAAATGCACGGACCAGAAGGTCACAGTAGAGATATTCTAGAGAGGACAACGCCATCGTCAAGGACGCCACAGAGGCACCAGGTGACCGGTCGTACCAAGTGCGTCATCACAGTGTTCATGGAGGTACATGTACAATAGTGGTACTGGTATATTGTCTTTTTTTTGTAAATGAGACTATACTTTAGTTCTGTCGGTTTTACGTTAAAACATACAGAGGTTTTGAAAATGTTAGAATTATGGGGATTGTAGCTTTTTCTATGTAGTGGTTAAATACAGTATGCTCCAAAATATTACGCATATTTTCAAACATATGCAAAAACACAGGTTGCTGTAAATTCCTGAAAAACGAAACGTAAATCATTAACAGCTCTGGGTGGGTCTCTGACGTATCTGTAGAGTGGGGAGGATGAGTTTAGGCCCACAGTACTTAGGCCACATGTAACCCATTGTACATCCTCCCGAGGAGTTGTCCTCCTAGGTCATTTTCAGGAAGGTGGACAGGTCACTATGAGTCATCTGCACTGCAACCTCCAAGAGAGCACTGAGATTCTTATGGAAACTCACTTCCCAGGATCTGTCTTTCCTGGAACGACGAACTGGACGGAAGTACCAACAACACCCTCACAATACGACTGGCAGTTTGCTAGTGCAGTAATTTCTGAGGACAAGATAAGGTGGGCCATTTCGGGCTTCTCCCCTTTCAGGTCACCAGGACCTGACGGTATAAAACCAGCCCTACTTCAGAGGGGAATGGATATCCTTATGCCGCACCTGGTTGGAATATTCAGAGCCTCTTGAGCTCTGAGGTATGTTCCCAGAAATGTGGCTTCGTCGCCATTTTCACTCGTCAGGATGCCGATACTCTTATGGTGGTCGTTTGTAGCCTAGAAACTTGTGGGAAGTCTTCGACTGCCTCACAGTAGGCTCTCCAGGCTGCTCTTTGTTTTGTCTACAGACTTTTTTGAGCTCTTCGAGGTTGGCTTGATATACTCTTTGGGTGGGTCTGTACTGCTGAAGACTTTCTACTTTAACATACCTCATACGTAGGGATCCGGTGGTGAAAGATCGGGGGAATGTGATGGGTAGGTGAAATTAGAACCACGGGAAATGATGCGCCCTTCATAAGTTTCCTGCAGCAATACTATCGATTGTCGAGCAGTGTCCTGTTGAAACCTTCTGAGATCCTGAACGATTAGCGTTACCACCATGTATCTATAACGTATTATATAAGTTTGCCATCGTTATCCTCAATGAAATGTGGACCAATCACAACGTGTGTTGACACTGTAGGTGGTGCTGTGCTGTGCTGTGGTTTTTGGATAATAACGTCTGGATTATCCAAACCAAGGAAGCGAGTTGTTTGCTTATTAATATAACCCTCCAAGTGAATGTAACTTTCGTCTAAGAACCACACATTATTCAAGAAATCTGCATCTTCGTACAGCATAGCTAAAAATTGTCCACGATACACAACCTTGGCATTCATATCTTGATTTGCCAATCGTTGTCCAACTTAAATTCGGTACGAAAATCCAGCTACGTCTTTGAACAAATACTGAATCGACGTATTGCTGATAATCAACTTCAATGACGTTTGCCGAAGATTTGGGTTCGGTGATTGGAAAACCTGATTGACGACACGTCCATGGTTCTCATTTGTTCTCGCAGTTACTGGCCTACCAGATCTTCCCTTCCTTTGGCACTATACACTGCCTGAACGACGAAATTTCTCTCAACAATGGAAAGCATAACTGCGTTGGTTGGTGCCTCTTTATGAAAAAGTTCGCGATATTTTCCCGTCACAAACTTCAAACTCGGTCCACCTTGTTTGCCATTTCCGTATGAACGAAAATAATGATCAATAATAATCAGTCGTGAGACCCATTCTCAACGATAACATTACTTAACAACGTTCTTTGCACTACTGTCATACGTCAAAAAGAGGACATGCGCATAACAGTGTCGCGCAATTCAGTATTGTATAATATGGCGCATACCGTATTTGATTGTGGGTTTCATAGGGCAAGTTGCCTAAAATGAAAAAAAAAATTTTTTTAAAGTAACAAAAGCACGGCAACATGTCATCATGACTGCTAAATTAAGTCGGTTTGTTAGTTATGCGGTCTACTATGTCTTTAAAATGATTTACGACATTAGTTATTCCCACCAGTGGCGTTTGTGTTTAGATAAATATAATTCATTTTTAAAGAACCATTTCAAACGACAGTTCGATATGTATTGCGAGAATCTAATAATTTGGTGAATTTATAAAATATATCCGGGACTTGATGCAAAGAATTCGAGAGTGAGTAGATGACATGAAAATAATGCTGTGACATAAAAAAAAATCTCATACGACCCCTCGTTTCTGAGTTATAGTTGCTAAATCAGAACTTATATTTAAGTACATTTTCCAAATTATACATTGGAAAATTATGAATTTTTAATACCCCTTGTAGTAGTATTTTCAATAAATAATTACAATTTATGATAATTTTCTTCAGAGTGTCTCTTTATGGCGAACGGTTTCCTTGGCATGTACAACGATCTAAAAATCTACATATCTCCTATAAACCATAAATTTTATCGAGTTAAACAAAGAGTTCCCTTTTGTTGAAAAATCGATTGAAAAATTCATTTTTGCTATCTTGAGATTGTACACGTTGTCCTTGTAAAAGTTACGGATTGTTAACCATTGGGCATGATCCGCCCCTGGCCTTCAGATAGTAGTGTAGAATTATTTATTCCGTCAAACACACTACATGGACATACGTAATCATCCATTAAAAAATCATTATGTTCCAATGTATAATATAGATTATATAACTCATGTTCTAATGAACCAATACAATCCTTGAATTTCCCTTAGTTACGACGTATTGATAAGTGAATATACCCCTTGACGACGTGATATAATCGTTTTGGTGTTTCGCCTCCTGTCATATTGTGATCATTTCCATAGTAACGGGCAAGCTCAATGAAATGTCAGTTAATTCTACTACAAATTCCGAAAAATTATTATTATAATAATTGTACCTTCAATATTAATATTAATCAATAAAAAAAATTAGAATATTATTCGTTATATAATCGTAACGAATACCAACTCGAGCATAGACAATATTTTTCGATTATTTACCTCTTCCCTCGACGTATTTCGCGAAACACCACTCGAGCTGCGCTCTCGTGATGTTTCGCCAAATACGCCTCGTGACTCGGTGAATAATCGAATAATGTCTATGCTTTTGTGATATTATAACTGAAAATATACTTAAATATAAGTTCTGATTTCGCAACTTAAAGGCCTATAAATCAGAAACGAGGGGTCGTATGAGAATTTTTTTATGTCACAGCATTATTTTCACGTCATCTACTCACTCCCAAATTTTTTGCATCAAGTCCCGGAACACCCTGTAAATCCACGCCAATGGGATTAAAAATCTCTTTCTTCACATTGATTTTCAGATCTATCAAAAATGTAGAAATGTATGTGTCCCATGTAAGGAATGTTTATTCAGAATATTTCGCAACTAAACACATTTGCGACAAATAATGCAAAATTCATTGTTTAGGCAGTTTATTTATTAGTAACACTATATCGAAACATTTTTTCACAATGACTAACAACTACATATAATGTCTTGTGTCATGAATTTTAACGAAGCTAAAATTTAAACAAAATTGCTTGGACACCAGCACGTTGTTTCTGCTTTTTTTTCAATATTTATAGATAAGGTGGTCAACTTTTCATCGTGATAAATACTTCAACTTGAAAAAATTCGGAAATATATCTTCCGAATTACATATAAATAATAGAATAATTAAATAAATTACAAAATTAGTTTCAAATATTATTTTACCAGCCAAACATTTCAGTTGTAAAATAATCATAATCAAACTATTAGGCATTATCTTTAGGCTTTTCGAAGAAACGAAAACGATACTTTGCTATTGTTATCGGATTTTCGATTACCTGCTGTGGGTTTTGATCTTGAATCAATCATGGCATAAGTCAAAATGAAATATCTTGGAATGAATACCTTTAGTGGTTATCGGCGTTAAAAAATAAATAAATAGTGTGCCACGTTCAGTATCGGCAATTCAAGGATGTCGGCAAAGATTACAAAATATATATAAGATTGTTCACTCGTACGAATTCTATCGATCAAAGGATTCATACCGCTGGTTACTGTCTGGTGACTTATCGGTTGGCGCCATGCTACAGTATGTCGCTAAATCCTTACTTGCATTTAATTTTGCATATTATACGGGTTGTCGCCTATCGAGCGCTGGTATTTTAGAATTCGTTGTTCATGTTTATGTTTTATAGATATTTTAAATTTATTAATTAATTATTGCAATAAGGAAAAAATAATATTCATATTTTCCTCTTCAATAGCAAAACTTATAAAATAAATATTTTGTGATATTTGTTAATAGTCTTAGTTGTATACATAATAAATGGTAGTTTATCACTTTCCCACGAATTCTGAATGCAGTCTTGATTTTAAGTACTTATAATGTAAACAATGATAAAAATATAGAGAAGCAATTAAGGGCCAGAAATGTGCCTACAATCTCTAGAAACTTTGCAGAAGTATTTCATTTAGTTTTTCGGGAAACGTTCCGGAACTAAAATTTCTTGTTCGCATTATTTTAACTCCTGTCTTCCAAAAGTAACATTAATAATATTATAATTGTGGTTTTAAAATGCCTGTGTGTTGTGCTGTGATGGGTTGTTCCAGCAAGCTGGGAAAACCAGAAATATCCTTTTATCGTTGTCCCAAAGACGATGAGAGGTGGGTATTAAATTAGTTATTATCAAATACGGAATTCAACTTTTTTAAACTATTGTAACAAAGATATTTGATAATAATAAATTAGTTAGTTATTTAGTACTTATAGTTACTGGGTATTCATAGAAATTTGAAAATTCACAGCATGCAGCTGCATAATATGTTTTTACTGTTTTAACCTTGTGAATCTAAAAAATACGGAGTGTCTAATTTAAAGATCAAAATTGTTTTAGTGGCCCTATTATTCTGGTGGCCAATAAGTATGTATAATTTAATTTGTGATATTCTGTATAAATAACCGCTAGATCATCAATAAGCATCACAAAATTACTAAAATGTTGAATAAAATCTGTCAATTGATTCATTTTAAAAATTTTAATGTATTTTTTTACTTATACCTAAACTTTCCTTTTCAAATTCATATCCTGAACTTTTTTCGAAATAATTAACATTTAAAAACATTATATAAAAAAAACCTTTAATAAATCATCCCATTACTTTGAATATATATTTCTCAAGTTACCCCTGTATAGCTTGGAATAAAATATACTCTTCTAATTCCCTGGTACCTAGCGGTGTCGTTATTTACAACAAAAGGGAGCCGTAAATATGATTTATGAGTGCGGCGATCGTTTAAAACGCTAAGAAGAATCAGACCGCCTTCAAGTGAACTATCTTATATATATTTTGTAATCTTTGCCACAACATCGTAAATCCATTTATTAATAAAACCTTAATGAATAACAGAAAAATTCTTCTACAGATAAAAAAATGGTTGTAGACTTTTGCATCTTCACTGCTAAAAGAGTTATAATACGGCTTCTTTGTCTTGTCCTGAAGCGTGAACAAAGTTAGTATATGTTTTCAGGCTCTCCTGAAAAGTTGATCTGGGATTCAGATATATGTTGATCAATGTCAATGTTTTTGTAATATCACTCATGATGTAATAATGAGCCGAAGACTTCTTCTTTGAATGCTAACTCTTTGTCCTTTTGTTCCAGCTTACGTAATTTAATCATTGCAACGACCGAAATACTAAAAATCTCTGCTAACAGAATAAAAAAATTAATCCAGACATTTGCACCATACTGTATATTATACTGATACAAATATACATGCGGTGATCTAAAAACAACTATACAGTATAGCCCGAAATAAAAATAGTACTGAAGCTGAAACATAGATGTCTCTATGTGCGCGCTGTCATACCCAAGTTAACTAGTATAGACCTGTCAAGTAAACCTTGAACAATTAATTAGTAGGGCCTAATTGTTCTCCAAAATGGTATCTAATTACCAACAAACTTTCCTGCGCACATCATTTCTGACAATTTTCGGATGTTTTAAATCTATAACAGTGCCTTCTCAGAAAAGATATGAGAACATAAGTAAGGAATCTAACGTGCGTCGACATTATAGTTAAATGTAGTTATATGCGTTCCTAGGCATTGCCATTAGATGGCTCGAGAGGTACTAAAATAGGTAATATATAAGCAAAACGAATTATTTTGAGCAGAGAAACAGGATCTCCTGTTACAAAACGTATGGTTTTCAGACGAAGCACATTTTCATTTGTCGGGCCATGTAAATCGTCGCACAAATCAATTTCTGGGTTTTTCCAGACCAGATGAGGTTCAAAAAGTTCCTTTACATAGTGCAAAAGTCCCACAGTTTCGAGACACGTAATCCGTACTTTATCGAAGAGAATGGTAGGCAAATCCCTGTTTTACGTGAATTCTGCCGTGCACGTAATTTGGCATTTCGAGACCAATTTTTCCAGCAGAACGGGGCAACTTGCCATACTGCTGCCGCAGTTCGTCAATTTCTTCAGAAACATTTTCCAAGCAGATTCATTTTAAGATTTACTGACTTCCCTTATCCTTCACATTCTCCAGACCTCACATCTCTAGACGCATACATTTGGGGCATGGCTAAAACCTTCGAAGATACAACCTGATACAACCCTTATTCCATAACATGACGAGAAACTTGGAACATCGGTATGAAGTCTGTCTTGAGCGAGCAAGGAGGAGCAACATTTAGTACATGTATAAAGTGTCAATAATATGTATTTATTAAAACAATAAAATAATCACAAGTTCAGTACTGTTTATTTCGGGCTATACTGTATTTTGATCTAACTTATCTGTAATAATCCAAATACTTCGAATGTATACCCTGTATAAAAATTACTCCCACTCCACTGTAGCTGGTTAGCGTACGGTCTCTGACCAAATATGAAGCACCGACTTATGAAACTATGTATAAGCAATTTCAATGTCGTTGACTTCTTCTGTGTGTAATTGTCATGGTCAAGGCAGAATTTTAATGTAACCTCTTTGTCTATCTAAGCTATATGTGAGTCTTTGCCAAATAAAGCCTTACTAAATATTATTATGATATGGAATAGAATTATGTTATATTCCATATTTCTAGAGTATTATATTTATTGGACAAGACCCATTAATATGTCACCTTACTTTATTTATTAGAAAAGACCCATTAACAAACATGTCACTTGAATGTTGAACCCAGTTTTGTTTATCTCATCTCCTGTACAATATACACATGGCCAAGGGTCGAGGGGATCGGAAAAGGAAAGTGACCTGGAATATGCAGTCGATGTGAAACCGTGACGTTGAAGAGAATAAATTCAGATAGTTGTATTAATTATTATCGAGTTTTTTTATACTTTATCCTTTTTGAGTCTTACAAATTTGTAAAAAAAAATATTTTTCAAAATATATACTGCATAATATTAATGATTGGTTGATCGTTGTTTGTTGGAGGAACTTACCCCCGACATCAAAGATTACAAAATATATATAAGATAGTTCACTTGAAGGCGGTCTGATTCTTCTTAGTGTTTTAAACGATCGCCGCACTCATAAATCATATTTACGGCTCCCTTTTGTTGTAAATAACGACACCGCTAGGTATCAGGGCATTAGGAAAGTATATTTTATTCCAAGCTATACAGGGGTAACTTGAGAAATATATATTCAAAGTAATGGGATGATTTATTAAAGGTTTTTTTTATATAATGTTTTTAAATGTTAATTATTTCGAAAAAAGTTCAGGATATGAATTTGAAAAGGAAAGTTTAGGTATAAGTAAAAAAATACATTAAAATTTTTAAAATGAATCAATTGACAGATTTTATTCAACATTTTAGTAATTTTGTGATGCTTATTGATGATCTAGCGGTTATTTATACAGAATATCACAAATTAAATTATACATACTTATTGGCCACCAGAATAATAGGGCCACTAAAACAATTTTGATCTTTAAATTAGACACTCCGTATTTTTTAGATTCACAAGGTTAAAACAGTAAAAACATATTATGCAGCTGCATGCTGTGAATTTTCAAATTTCTATGAATACCCAGTAACTATAAGTACTAAATAACTAACTAATTTATTATTATCAAATATCTTTGTTACAATAGTTTAAAAAAGTTGAATTCCGTATTTGATAATAACTAATTTAATACCCACCTCTCATCGTCTTTGGGACAACGATAAAAGGATATTTCTGGTTTTCCCAGCTTGCTGGAACAACCCATCACAGCACAACACACAGGCATTTTAAAACCACAATTATAATATTATTAATGTTACTTTTGGAAGACAGGAGTTAAAATAATGCGAACAAGAAATTTTACTTCCGGAACGTTTCCCGAAAAACTAAATGAAATACTTCTACAAAGTTTCTAGAGATTGTAGGCACATTTCTGGCCCTTAATTGCTTCTCTATATTTTTATCTTTGTTTACATTATAAGAACTTAATACCAAGACTGCATTCAGAATTCGTGGGAAAGTGATAAACTATACGATTTATTATGTATACAACTAAGACTATTAACAAATAACAATCAATCAATAACAAAATATTTATTTTATAAGTTTTGCTATTGAAGAGGAAAATATGAATATTATTTTTTCCTTATTGCAATAATTAATTAATAAATTTAAAATATCTATAAAACATAAACACGAACAACGAATTCTAAAATACCAGCGCTCGATAGGCGACGACCCGTATAATATGCAAAATTAAATGCAAGTAAGGATTTAGCGACATACTGTAGCATGGCGCCAACCGCTAAGTCACCAGACAGTAACCAGCGGTATGAATCCTTTGATCGATAGAATTCGTACGAGTGAACAATCTTATATATATTTTGTAATCTTTGGTTGTGGTTCTAAACACAAGCAGTTAATATGGATTTACGCTCCTATGCCAAAATGATAAAAATGGTTATTGGGGGTAATAAAATGGTAGAATAATTGATAATAGTTCTGATTTAATAATTTTATTGGTAAGACAGTAACAGTAATAATAGCGCTAAGGCCTAATAATAAAAGAATAACACTATTTTAACTTTCCTAGTGAAAATTACTCAATAATAATTCACTGTGCTATTGAATAAAATTCATTCGGCAAAAGAAGCACGTTTATATTAGATAGGCGATACTGTTTTATTCCAGTTTAGTTGAATCCTCTTCAGGGAAATCTTCAACACCATCTCTATGCTCTCAAAAACTAAAACCCCAAATTTTCCATTACTTATTTTCTTTCTTGTTCTTCTTGATAGAGGTAAAGCATTGTTAAGCCTATCCACTTATTCCTCTTCGAATCAACCTTTTTGAAAGTGTTCAAAGAAATTGGTTTTATAGTAAACAACACCTTTATCTTCTCTTCTTCGCAGCTGCAGCCATACTGCTTCAGATATCAAAAATGGTCATTCATCTGTGTTCCTTTTTCTTGTTACAAGTGGACCATTTTTCTGCTTTTGGTGTAAAAAATGAAGAAAGTTTTCCAAAGCCATTCTTTTGGTTACAAATGGATTTTTCGATTCACAGGTCGAAATGAAATTTACCCAGTGCTCCTCCATGTGTTTGTGACCAGCAAAAAGGAACTTGTGATTTATTATATCTAAATTTGGGGACTTTTCCATTAGCCACATGTACAAATATCGTTATCCGGCAAATGAAAAGAGTAATTGAATTCTTCATTGAGTACTGGTTTGAGTCATTCTTTTTGCAGTCTTCAACGTACATGTTATACATTTTGCTGATATTTAAGTGGTTAACCTGCAATTCGATTAAAGAATGGAAACACTGAAAAACTGGTTGTTTCTTCTGAAATACAAACATGGTCATGATCTACCGGTACTACTGTGTTTTGTTGTTGTGCCAACGAAAGTATAAGTTTTCCTCTGCTTGAAACAGTACTGTTGTATAGTCCAGTCATTATTATGAGTCAACCAACCACGTTAAAACACTAGCCTTCATTAAAACGTACTAGAAATGTCTGCAATGTTTAACTAAAATAACCTCTTACTTTTTTTGTTAAATCTCAAGATCAAGATCAAATTCAAATAATGATTAATTTAAGCACGAGTAAAAAAAAATGTACTTAAACATAAATGAAATTTATGCCAAGCTTGGAGATCAATTATCTTGTTCACTATGCCATATTTTTACAGGGAATGAGTACAATCCTGGTTTCTTTCGTAAAGGAAAAAAGAGACCTTTCAGTATTTTAAAGAAAAATGAAAATTTTCAAGAGGCTGTTATTCAACTCCTACGAATTGAAAATGCAAAAAAGAGACCTTTCAGTATTTTAAAGAAAAATGAAAATTTTCAAGAGGCTGTTATTCAACTCCTACGAATTGAAAATGCAAAAAGAGACCTTCAGTATTTTAAAGAAAGAAAATTTTCAAGAGGCAGTTATTCAACTCCTACGAATTGAAAATGCAGCATTAACAACATCAAATCACATTATTGAAGATATTTTAAGACAAAAAATCGTAGGATATGATCCTTCCAGTTTGCTACCAACAAAACAAGAATTGTTGCAACAAATTAAAACAACTGCATTCATCTGCAATGTATGGTGTGATGCACACATGCGGTGCCCTTCGGAAAAATTGCCAGAAACTTTTGTATTATTGGTTTGATGGTCCCCAAAGTCCATCTTTTGAAGAATTATCTTCTGACATACAAGGTACCCTTTTAATACTATTGTTATTTATTGATTGATTATTCATTATTATATAATTAACTTAATTTTTTCAAGTTATTACAGAGTCAGATATCACGGATGTGGAAAGTGAAATAGATGAAGATGATAGCGATGTTAGTAGCGAAGATATGAAGATTTATCAGATGAATCTGATGAAGATTAATTTTTTTTATATATATATATATAAATACACAAATTTTTGTACACAGTTTAGTAAAAAATAAAGTTATGTAAATTAAAAAAAAATATTTTTCTACAGTCGCGCGTGAAATGACTAATTACTATATTCAAATGAAATCGTAAAGTCGACAAATGCCGAGGATTGTTTCTTTACGCTCTAGTGCAAAAAAGGAATATTTTTCGCTCGCTTATTTAATCAAACCACGCCCTCCGAATTAACTCAATTGGTGAATGATTAAAAATCAAATAAAATGATATGAATATTGTCAAAAATTTTGAAATATGGTCAAAAATTGTCAAAAACTGTTAAAAATGGACAATTTTTGTCAAAAACTGTCAAAAATGGTCAATAATTGTTAAAATTTTGAAAAATGGTCGATAATTGTCAATTTTTTTTTAAATTTGAAAAATGGTCAAAAATTTACAAAAATTGTCAAAAATGGTCAATAATTGTCAAAAACTATCAAAAATGGTCAAAAACTGTCAAAAATGGACAATTATTGTCTAAATTAGTCAATAATTGTCAAAAATTGTTAAAATTTTGACAGATAATTGTCAAAAACTATTAAAAATGGTCAATAATTTTGAAAAATTGTCAAAAATGGCCAATAATTGTCAAAAATTATCAAAAATGGACAATTATTGTTAAAAATTATCAAAATTTTGAAAAATAGTTGATAATTGTCAAAAATTGTTGAAATTTTGACAGATAATTGTCAAAAATTGTTAAAATTTTGACAGATAATTGACAAAAACTATCAAAAATGGTCAAAAACTATAAAAAATGGTTAAAAATTGTCAATTATTTTTAAAAACTATCAAAAATGGTCAAAAATTTTGAAAAATTGTCAAAAATGGCCAATAATTGTCAAAAACTATCAAAAATGGTCAAAAACTGTCTAAAATGGACAATTATTGTTAAAAATTGTCAAAATTTTGAAAAATAGTTGATACATAATTGTCAAAAATTGTTAAAGTTTTAGAAAATTTGTAAAGAATTTTGAAATATGGTTAAAAATGGTCAATAATTGTCAAAAATGGTCCATAATTGTCAACAATTGTCAAAAACTATTAAAAATGGTCAATAATTTTGAAAAATTGTCAAAAATGGCCAATAATTGTCAAAAACTATCAAAAATGGACAATTATTGTTAAAAATTGTCAAAATTTTGAAAAATAGTTGATAATTGTCAAAAATTGTTGAAATTTTGACAGATAATTGTCAAAAATTGTTAAAATTTTGACAGATAATTGTTAAAAACTATCAAAAATGGTCAATAATTTTGAAAAATGGTCAAAAACTATAAAAAATGGTTAAAAATTGTCAATTATTTTTAAAAACTATCAAAAATGGTCAATAATTTTGAAAAATGGTCGAAAATTTTGAAAAATTGTCAAAAATGGCCAATAATTGTCAAAAACTATCAAAAATGGTCAAAAACTGTCTAAAATGGACAATTATTGTTAAAAATTGTCAAAATTTTGAAACATAGTTGATACATAATTGTCAAAGTTTTAGAAAATTTGTAAAAAATTTTGAAATATGGTTAAAAATGGTCAATAATTTTCAAAAATGGTCAATAATTGTCAACAATTGTCAAAAACTATTACAAATGGTCCATAATTATCAACAATTGTCAAATACTATTAAAAATGGTCAATAATTTTGAAAAATTGTCAAAAATGGACAATTATTGTTAAAAATTGTCAAAATTTTGGAAAATAGTTGATAATTTTCAAAAATTGTTGAAATTTTCACAGATAATTGTCTAAAATTGTTAAAATTTTGACAGATAATTGTCAAAAACTATCAAAAATGGTCAATAATTTTGAAAAATGTTCAAAAACTATAAAAAATGGTTAAAAATCGTCAATTATTTTTAAAAACTATCAAAAATGGTCAATAATTTTGAAAAATAGTTGATACATAATTGTCAAAAATTGTTAAAGTTCTGGAAAATTTGTAAATATGGTTAAAAATGGTCAATAATTGTCAAAAATGGTCAAAAATTTGGAAAAATGGTCCATAACTGTCAACAATTGTCAATAATAATCAAAAATGGTCAATAATTTTGAAAAATTGTCAAAAATGGTCAAAAACTAACAAAAATGGTTAAAAATTGTCAATTATTGTTAAAAACTGTTAAAAATGAACAATTATTGTCAAAAACTGTCAAAAATGGTTAAAAATTGTCATCATTTTGAAAAATGGTCAAAAATTATCAAAAATTTGGAAAAATGGTCACTAATTTTGAAAAAAAATGGTCAATACTTGTTAAAATTTCGAAAAATGGTCAATAATTGTCAAAATTTTGAAAAATGGTCAATAATTGTTAAAATTTTGAAAAATAGTCAATAAATAATACGAGCCGTTTCCGAAAATCGATTTAAACACGTGATTTATAAAAGCGATTTACTAAAAATCGATTAATATTACTAAAAAAATCGATTATAAGAAAATAGTAATCGATTTATATAAAAGTTGATTATTTTTTAACATCCCTAGTCAGAAGATCTTTTTAAGGTTAATCATGATGAATTGCGAAAATGACGATTATTCTAGCACTCCTAATATAACCTAAGATAATATAAAAAACTGTTTTACTTATTAAAAGGGCGACTGTAGAAAAAATTATGTGTGTTTTTCGAGCGTAAAGTAAAATTGCCGCTTTCGAAAGATCGCCGCGCTCCGCTCTTTGTCGCGCGGCAACATTCTTTCTCAAGCGACAATCTGTTACTTTACGCTCTAAATACACAAATAACTATTTTTCACTGTATCTTATGTTACAAATAGGAAAACGAAAAAATGATAATTCTTGTTGGACTAGTGATACATACCTGTTTTCTTGTAGTATATTGTTTCATTTAGGCAGAGAACACACTAACCTATTATGTAATATTCTTGTCCTACAGTTAGTAATGAGAAAAATGGTCTTGTGGTATTAACAATTTCTGAGAGTAGGACCGGGATAACGTACCTCGCAATTTGTAGGATAATATGACTGTTAAATTATATAAATATTAACTATCTAAATAAAAAAAAATCAGCTGGTTAGTAATTATTTATGATGACCTCGTTATCGATACATGTTGGAAGGAGAGGACTCTTTGATCAAACCATACATTTTGTAGGACAAATATTTTTTCGAATAATTATTTTGAGATTTAACGGAAAAAAATTCAATTAGTAATAAATTTTTGAGAATCATCAAATCGAGAAAGAAACATTTATAAAAAAAGTCAGATGTTTATTATTATTTGACATTCATTTGATGAGGCTTATACCAGGGCCATTGAAAAATTATTGAAACATACGTTTCTTTTTATTAAAAATTATATCAAAATTCTAATAAATAAATTTCTTAATTTTTCAGTCATTTTGTAAACTACAACCATACAAATATATATTTTAAATATTCAAATGTCAGTATACTTCCCAAAAAATTAACAAATTTACTTTTGCGCACTAAGTGAATAGTGCGGAAAAGTGGACTTTTCTACGCTAGTAGAAAAAATAGCTATTTGTGTATCAAGAGCAGAAAGTAGTACTTTGGCAGTCGAGACAGAAAGTTGCCGCGCGACGCGTCAGCGGAGCGCGGCAATCTGTCGAGACTACCAAAGGACTTTCTGCTCGAAATACACACAAGATTTTTTCTACGATCACACCAAAATAAAATTAATTTTTTATTAAAAACGTGTTACTTTCATCACAATATTGGAAGTCTATTTGACATATTAAGCCTACTATTCGAAGACAAAAGATTAATTGTGTATGTTGTGTTGCCTACTTATGACAATAGACTTTATGATTTAAAGATTTATGATTTTATGGTTGTATGAATATTATAGTTCATTAAATAAATTACAACTTTTTTAAATTTTATTTGAACGGAATACAGAACGATAATAAACAAACATACCTTTTACTTATTAACTAAATTAAAATTAAAGATACAATTTTGGCAATTTTTTATGTTTATGCCTGAGGTAGATGTCTCTGAAAGGTTAGAAAATGTCAAATCTTTCTGGTGATTGCAAGTATGTTGTGTTGCCTACCTATTGCCATTGTTTGTTCTTAGCAGTTTCGTGTACCTATGTACGTAGGCAACACTTATCACATTAATGTCAGATATTTATTACTTTAATGTCAGATATCTTTTAGATTTCCCTATTTCTCATTATATTATTACGGAAAATACTGTTGGATGCTTTAACATATTAGAAAATCAACTAAAATATTTATTTATTCTACAGTTTATATTAAAATATCTACTAGCTCTCTTTTATCTATAAATAAAATTAGGCGTGCGCCAAAGTTACTTTCTGCTTAAGAGCGCCAATAATGTCAAATTATGACAGCTCGCGGAAAACATCAACTTTGCGGTTAGATTTGAGTGTGCAAAAGCCTACTTTCAGTAGTGATCGTAGGAAAATATTTTTTATACATTATTATGTTTTTGTTATCATTTAGGTAGATTTGGTATACCAAACTTTATTATTGTTAGACACTGTATATTAGACAAATAGACATTACTTGTATTTGTTTACAAAATCAATAATTTGTAGTTGATTAGTATAAATAATATGAATCCATTTATTTTGTTAATTAGATAAGTTAGTGGAAAATATTTAGAATGTAAACAATGTGTTGTATTTTTATAAAAACGAGTATGACTAACTCGATAACAGAAAGAAATAAGGTATTAGAAATTTTTAAGCCGGCACGGCGTTAATAAAAGTTGGTAGCGCTAATTAAAGTGAAAAAATAGTGGTTTTTGGGAAATAGTGGAATTATTTCAACACCCTTGTAATAACATTAAATTTATGATTGATAAGATATGAAAAAAAAATCTCATAATAATAATTCCATTGATATCGTTTATCCATGTACTTAGACAAAACAAATGTTTTATTTGATAATAACAAGCTGGTCTATCAAGGTGTACAAATTTCAAAGTCTGCATCATCAGCAGTAGCTCAATTAGTATTATCAGTATATTATGTTGCCATTTTAAATATCTGTCGATACAATATAATATTATTATTATTAGAATATTGTAGACAAATGAAAATAAAGCTTATCTTAAATTGGCTTATTTATATTTAAAAAACAATTAGTTGAATACCAGATTGTAATTTTTGTTTGGTAGTTTAGAAAATTCAAAAAAACTACCTCTGAAATTCACAAAACCAGTACAGTTTATTTCTGTGCGGAAAATTCTAAATTTATCTTCTCGAATCTGGATCAACAAGTAAATGAATCGGCCTTTATTTTCTTTTATTTTTTATATAACGCCGTCGTCGGGACAAGGCTGGACCCAAAAATAATTTCAAAGAGGGTTTAATTTAATTTTTGGATATTCAAAGAAAATTCAATGAAAAAATTATTAAAATAAAAACTATTTTAATTCCAAAATTATATTCTATGATTAAATTTTTAAAAATTTTTCAATGTTTGCCGAATGGAAAACTTAATTTAATAACAAATGGTCAAAATATTGATTGATTTTATGTCTTCATCTTGTCTCCCATATCCCTTTTACTTATCTCTTCGTGTCCATACAGTTTTAGCTGTTTTTTTTTTCTATAACATTTTTCTATTTTGTAGGGATACGTCCCTTATTTTGCAGTCGGAAATAATTTGACAACCTGTTGTATGAAAAATCGTATCCTAAAAAAAAATTCTCGTTGCTCTGTATTTTGCTTTACCTGTTCGCTCCTCCGATTCATTGCCTTGTTCATCGTCATTGTCTTCTTTACTTATAATTCCTTCATCTGCATTTTTTAGTTTTTTGTTGTTTTATTTATTTTCTTTAATTGTTCTTGTAGGGAAAATTATGAATCGAAATTGTTCCGACAAACTCGAAAATAAACATTGGAAAATTTACTAAAGAAATATGCGAGAAACACTACTTGAAAATTAAAAATAGTTCGAAAGTTTACATACGTGATCGGTTCAGTTGATACCACTAGTTATAACGAATGCAAGATCATTTTGAGACGCCTAAGTTTACCTTTTGTGATAATTTAATGAGAAATATTCTCTTTGATCGAACATTCTTGGGTGGCGTTTATATTGGAAAAGTAATTAATTCTATGGAGGGAATATTTCATTAGTTTACCAGCACTTAACTGAGCCTCAATAATTCCTTGATAAGGTGTTATATCATGAATCGTGTACTCTGAGTAATGCAGCGTTGTAAGTTTTGGAAAAAAAAAACACCAAAAATGAATTGAGAACTCCAGACTTTACTATTTAATTTTTTTTGGCGAACATTATTGTTATTGCAAATGTGGTTGTGCCAAGAAGATGCTACTATGAAGGCCAGACCAGGTTAAGGTTTTCGACGATAGGGGAGTAAAAACCACAACCCTTCCATTACAGGGAATACCTAGTAATAAGGATGAGTCTAGCATAACGTAAGGACATACACAATAGATCTGCAAAGGTCGTAGTGGACAGGCTCTAGTATATGTTCATAAAATTAGCCTCAACAAGCCAACATAATTAGGTGTAAAATACCTAAGAATTTAGTGCTTTTTATGAGCGAATTAGTTGCTCCGTGCTTCGGAGGGTTGGGAAAGGGAGGCTGGAAGTGATTCACCCCTAATCTCTCATACAAGTTTTCGGAGGTGGGGTTTTCCACCCTCCCAATGGCTCGTAAGATGTCTCCAGGGGACGTGGTCAGTCAAGGGAATCGTGCTCTCCGAGTTGTAAGGGCCCCATGACCGACCAACCCTCGGGATAAGCAATAAATAAGGATCCAGTATGGGAACCCAAATAATTGCTCGCGGATCAAAAGGAATAGAGGAGTAAACCTCGATAAAACAATCCGTAATCTACGTTGTTAGCTACCAAGAGAATGGATGAATGGCTGCGCGAAAGTCAGTCAGAAACGGTCCGGGATAACTTGTGACCTCCCGAAGTACCCAGCCTTACCACCACAAGCGGGGCTCTGTGGTGGTGGACATTCAATTCCCGAGCTACTCGTGGGATGTAATATGGTTAAAGGACAATATGAAATAGAACAGGAGCTGATGGATGAAGGAAGGTATGGAATTTTTGGTAGATCGAGGAAACTAAAACGAACGCCTGATAAGGAGACGGGAGACGAGCGGGTGGAGTGAAGAGAAAGGAGGAGGAAACTGAAGGAGAGAGGAATGTAAGAAGTGGGGATTGGGAAGGAAGAAGAGAGGGAGAGTGTAGAGAGATTGAAAGATATGGTAAAGCGGCAGGAGGAGAGGGTGGAAAGGCAGAAGTAGCAGGAGGGAGCGGCAGAGGGGCGGGTCAAGGAATTGGGGAGGTTGAGGTGGGAGGACGATAGGAAGGAGATAATGCGAACACGATGGGAGGTGGGGCAAAGAGACTGGGAAGGTTGGTATCAGCCTGCTGTGTGGTATGGGTAAATTGATGGAGGGGATAATAAAGGATAGGATTGAGAAGGAAGTTGGTAGGAATGGGGGTTTTAGGGTAAACTAGCACGGGTTTACGAAGAGAAAATCTTGCATCCCGGCATTGGACAGGGTTATGGGCTTAGTGGAAAGAGCTAGGGAGGGCAGCTGGAGGAACAAGAAATCGGCTTCGACGTCGGGAACGCCTTCAACAGTGTCAGCAAACGAGCAATGTTGAGCGCGTTGCTGAGACTTGGAGTGGGGCAGGGGTTGGTTAACCTGGTGGAGAACTATCTGACGGGGCGTGTGATAGACTCCAAAAGGAGGAGGTATGAGACAGAGGCTGGAGTGTCCCAGGACTCAGTTCTTGGACCGACACTCTGGAAGTGTGTGTTTGATGAAGTTTGTGGGATAGTATGTGAGATTACGGTGTATGCGGACGATGTGTGTCTGGTATGTACGGCAAAGGGAGAGGCGGAGATAGAAACAAAGGCGGAGAAAATGTGTAGGAAGATTGTGGAGAAGATAGAGCGATGCAGACTGGAAGTGGCGGAAGGTAAGACGGTGGGGTTGCTAGTGAAGCGACGAAGCAAGACGAGGGAAGTGGGGGTGATGGTAAAGGGAAGGAGAATTTATATGGGAGTCTATGAAATACCTAGGGGTGTGGTTGGATTAGTCAATTATCCTTCAAAACTCACTTGTTAAAGGCGACAGAGAAGGGGAAAGTAAGAGCAGCATGGCTGGGGAGATTGATGTGTAATGTGAAAGGGCCGGGAGAGTGGAAGAGGAGGGTAATTGGTAGGACGGTAGAGCAGAGTATGCTGTTCGGAGCGGAGGTGTGGGGGAACAGGGAAGTGCTGAAGAAGTTGGAGAGGAAACTAGGGGAGGCGGTGTACTGGGAGAACATGGTGGAGATAATGTTGAGGTGGGAGGATGAATGGATGGAGGTGAGTGGAGTAGTAGAGAGCATGCTTAGGAGAGAAGGACTCGATATGGCTTTGGCATGAGAGGTAGGAGTGATAGTAGAGAGAAGACGACGGTGTGAGCGGAGAGTGTGCGAGGGACCGCCGCCCGTCTCGAAGTATGCTAGGGTAGTGATTCTGAGTCGGGGGTAACGGTGAGCTTGAGGTGGGTTTGGTTAGTAGGCATCCTCTTGGGGATGAGTCCAACACTGCTTGGGTCCTGAAGCCATTCGAACATGAGTTTCCCACCTCGCCCCGAAAAAAAAAATATAGCAATCGAGAAAATGATGACAATGATAAGTTTTTTTAAAAGATAGCAAAAAAGTTGCAGATAGTAGTAGACTGGACCAAACAATGAAAGATTAAGCTTAATGAGCTAAAATCTTTTCAAGTAAACTTTACCCACAAAAGAGTACCAGAACCCTATCCTCTAAATATTAACGGAACAATTGAACCATATTCGATGAATGCCAAATATCTTAATGCTAAACTCAGGTGGAAAGAACATGTCAAAAGGAAAACTACCGAATTAGGCCTCAAATACAGACAGCACTACTGGCTGATTGGAAGAAACTCCAAGCTTTCAATCTACAAGTTATTGATTTATAATCAGATTTTGAAACCGATGTGGCTTTATGGTATCCAGCTTTGGAGTTGTGCTAGCGATTCCAATATCAAGTGCATCCAAACATTCCATTTTGGATATTCACAAAGAGCTTCGAATACCAATCATCAAGGAAGATATTAAAAGGTTAGCCGGCAAGCATGAAGCCAGGCTCCATCAACATGTGAATGCAGAAGCTCTTCCGCTGCTGGACGACCAACATCATGTCCGAAGATTGAAAAGAACCAAGTCAATCGATCTTGTATAGTGTGTTTTTGCTAAAGCAGAGTACAGTGCATAAGTGTAGTGTATACTATAGATTAGAAAAATCTGGAAGACATCATTGGATAGACTCTAGATGATAAGGGCCTAGTTTTAAGAATATTTAGATGAAAATCAATGGTTGGTTTTATAAGACTAGTTTTAATTACAGGAAGATATCACAAGGGATATTTTTTAAGTAAAAAAAATTAGTTGCTCCATGGGTTAAAAAGCACTAAATTCTTAGTTATTTTAGACCTGATTAAGCTGGGTTGTTGAGGATAATATTGTGGACATTGTCTGTCTCAGTCCTTTTTGATTAATTTTCGACTGGAGCAATAACCTCAAACGATTTTACGAAAAACCATTAAATAGAAAAGTAGCATTTTATACATACATCATATTGAACTTTTTCTAAGCTCAATATCACACTGTGCTTTTAAAACGTTTTTGTTGTCGCCTACATATATCTCGCCAATTACTGTGATCGATTAGAATCTGCTGATTCAAGATTAAAGAGAAAGAAAATTTAAGAGTATTTATTTAAATCACTTTGGATTCTCTGCAGACATCCAAGGAGTGTTTGACAAGGTCGTTTCTATAATTAAACCAGAGGGGTGTAAGATTTAAGAATAGAAATGTTACACTATAGTTCGGAAAGAAGAGAACTAAAAGTCGTAATCGATAGGCGTTTATTATTTACACTACGACTGGTGGAGAAGTTCATTAATTAATCATTGGAAATTAAAAAATAATATTTTAGTATTTATACTATTACTGCAAGCGGATAGAGAAACGAAAGAGACAGAGGTAAAGGAAAAGAAGAATGCTTATCGTTACATTCAGCTCTGGAAATGGTGTAGGAGGGAATGCCTAATGGTGATTCCTGCAAAAACTGAACTCATTTCCTTCACTAGAAAAAGGAAGCTTGGGAAACTAAAACTGCCAAGCCTCTTCAACGTGTCTAAGCCAGGAGGTGTAGTATCTGGATGCAAAAATAACCTGGAATTCACACCTACATGACATAACCAATAAAAGGAAAATGGCCCTAGTGGAAGCCAAACGGGCGATAGGAAGCTCGTGGGGACTAAATCGTACACTGGTTGCACACAACCTTAGTTTTGTGGCCAAAAACTGGAGCTATCAAAACTTCAGAAACTTACCTGTCTGTGAATAACGGGTGCGATGAGAAGAAGCCCGACTGTTGCATGTTAAGGCGGAAGCGAGAATGGCTGCATGCAGGCTGGAATGCAGGCTGGATTGCAATGGGAATTGGCACGAAGGAACCAACACCCATAGTCATTCCAGAATCACAGATGACGGGATTACTCACCGGCCACTAGACCGTAAGGAAGCACATGCATACAATTGGCATATATAAGGAGGAACCTATCTGTTGATAGTGCATGGGAGAGGAGGAAACAGCTTCACACATTATCTTCGAATGTGAAGCACTGTGTGATTGGATATATAGACTCCTAGGACTAGAGTGCCCAAGGGAAGATTTCTGCAAGAAGGACCTAGTGAAAAGACTGTTGCTGGTCTCTTCACATAAACGGTACAACCAAGAGCAGAAAAAGCCTAAAGGCTAAGGTGCCGAGGTCTTGGAAGCTTCTGACTGGTGGTGCCGAACCAATCAATCAATCGATCAATCATACCGGCTATATATTATGAAAACGTGAAATACACACATCATCAATCAATTTTATTTGACCACAGTTTCGCCTCAAATAAAAAGAATTTAAGTTTAGCTTATTTAAGGTCGATGTTTGCTAACATTAAAATTGTTGTGGTACCAACCTCTCATTATTCACGCCAATGGTTGACTGAATAAATTAAAATTAAAATGTCGGTTCCACAGGTGCTCTCGAGTATCGAATTTTTTCAAAAGTCAACGACACTATTTTCTCTCTTGTGTACTCACTGAATACGGTCATTGAAAATTTCGCAATCGTTTTCCGTAATTAAAATACGAGAATATTGTAATAGTTCAAGTGGTACGTTTGTTGAATGCATTTATGCTCAATTAATGAATGGGTCTTTTCTATGATAAAATTTCCTCAGCCCTCCTGAGTAAAATTGAGTGAAGATCGAAACTTGAAATTTGGTCATTTCCGTGCCCTCGCAATGACTAACCACCGGTATTTTTTCAACATTTCTGTTACATTGTAAGGTGGTAAAATTATCGACCCTTACTTAATTTAATATCAAATTAACGAGATTGAGTTTTGTTAATTAAAAATATTATTTGATATCTCTGAACGTATCAGTGTGTTGAAAACTGACTTAAGGTAATCCCATAACCAAAAATCACATGGATTTCATTCTGGAGATAAAGGAGGCCAGTGATGCGGCCCTCCTAGATCAATCCAACGGTTGGGATAAGCATTTGAGTATCGCCTAGAAGCATCATCGTGCAGGAACCACATGTTTTGTCTTATAGGTTTGTTCGTAGAGCGATCACAAACTGTTGTAAACTAGACGACTCATGCGCAGAGCATCTCTGTGAACTGTTTTTATTCACTGCGCGTGAGTCGTCTAGTTTCCAACCAATTTTAATAGCTCTACGAACAAGCTTTTATTGAGTGGGATGTTCTCAAGTAGTTTAGGGAGATAATTTTGGAGAAAACTGGTATAAGCAATTCCATTTAATGGCTGAAGCAGATAATGTGACCCCTATTCGGTTTATTTTTGTTTTTATAATATTTTAATTTATGAAAACGTATTTGTTTTTTTATGACTGGAATGGATGCGTTGTATATCTTCAGACATCAAAACACTCTTACTATTAAAAAATTATAAGAGTGTTTATGAATTAATAAATTTTTTCTTTAGAATAAATCATACCCAGAATCAATTTAAGACATTTATTATTATGCTGATTTAGTTTATTTTTAACCGACGTCAATCTCCCAATTCTAAGAAGCTGTAGACATACAAATTCAAGGACGTTCACTTTTAAATACGAAAATATACAGAGGTTTGTTAAACTTTTTGATATTCGCGATGATAAATTTCCAAACAGGTTTCGCGTATTTTTAGAGTTAGTGGTAGTAGCCATATTTTTCAAGTAAACAAATTGAATATCTGTAGATCATTTGCAACAGTATACAATTTACGTTACTACATAGAAACTATTATGTTTGCGCAGGTCATGTTTTTTTATAAAATGTTGCGTGTTAGAAAATAAAGGTTGAGAATAATTCATGTTTAATGCATAACAATTTAATTTATTATTAGAATTTATCTTCTAATAGGAAAATTAACAGGTTTTTTCCAGTATACGAATATTTTACTACTTCTGATGACATGGAAACTCATAAAATGGCAGCTTATTGTGATAACAAGCTGCTAAGATTCCGTTTGTCGTATTTCTGAAAAAAAAAGTCCTCAATTTATAATTTGACAAAGATAAATTAACTCCTATATAAAATGTGTCATTTAATGAAGACAGTTTTAGTCATTTTGACATACTTTTTGATGTGCAGCATATTTCCCATGGAGGCTATACAAGGAGATCGAACTCCATGTATTCCAATTTCTGGTCATTATAGAGGGCACCACATAAGTTGCGGTACCAAAATATCTGACGACAGCCAATCATAAAACTCGAGTTCATGATGTTTTATTGATTGCTAGCTACTTTGACAGTTCGCTGTTCACGTGTGAGGTAAGTGAGGTTAGGTCACACAAATGGAAAATATTGTGAATAAGAAATCCGTTTTCAAAAATATCGAAAATTGTAATCGTTTGGTGGTAAAATAATTAGTTCCACTCTGTGCTGCTGAATGTATTTGTTTTTACGTGATGAAAAATATGAATATCTACTATCATGTCTTCTCTTCAGTATGTAATTTTAGAACACGCTTAAAGGTCCAGCACAGTTAGAATGAGTATAAGTCTTTAAAAGAGAAAGAATACAAGTGCAAGTAAGTATATTCTAGAACCAAGTTAAGAAGTTGGATTATAAAAAATAAATTGAAAATGAATAAAGAGATATTATGTGTACAATATGTATAAAGTTTTTCAGAATATGGCTTCCTAAATAGTAAAATATTAACTAAACAAAAGTATGAAAAAACGGAAAGAAAAAAAGGAAAAATCACTTGAAAATGCTTGGAGGAAATGTGCCACTTCAAATGTACTATATTAAATGGCCTTCGAATAATTGGGAATTATTGAAGCATCATAATGCAACTAGAAGAAATACAGCCAGTAGTCATAAGCTCTAATAATACACAAATTTGGTCCCATTAATAAGAAGTAATAAAACAATTACGGAATTAGTAATTGAATTTTCCATGAAATGAACGAAAATATGATTGCTTCCGAACTGGTCAAGCCTTTACAAGAAGAAATTATGAAAATATTGAATATACATATAGTTACACGAGAAGTAATTTACTACACACTATGTAACTGCTTTTACCTAAATATAAAGTGTACAATCCTTCGATCATTAAACATTGTTCAAAGATACAATCAGTATTTTGTCTCTAACTTGATACCTACCTATCCTATGACCTGTTATACTTATCTAGCTTAGGTACTATGAGTAATAAGTGAACTGTTGAAGTTAAAATAAGGTAATTAGAATACTTCATATTTACTGCTCAATTTACCAATAGGCTTTATAGGATTACGAGTAAATTTTGTCTATTCTGAACTATGCATTCACTATCGAACTAGACATCAAATATACAAACCTCTAGTCTATAATGAAAACATAGTGCTGATATTTTTCTAGGCATTACTGAAACGTTTGATGGTGTTTGGAACTGTGGTATGTTCTACAAACTATATGAAATGATGTGTCAATTTACCAATAGGCTTTATAGGATTACGAGTAAATTTTGTCTATTCTGAACTATGCATTCACTATCGAACTAGACATCAAATATACAAACCTCTAGTCTATAATGAAAACATAGTGCTGATATTTTTCTAGGCATTACTGAAACGTTTGATGGTGTTTGGAACTGTGGTATGTTCTACAAACTATATGAAATGATGTGTCAATTTACCAATAGGCTTTATAGGATTACGAGTAAATTTTGTCTATTCTGAACTATGCATTCACTATCGAACCAGACATCAAATATACAAACCTCTAGTCTATAATGAAAACATAGTGCTGATATTTTTCTAGGCATTACTGAAACGTTTGATGGTGTTTGGAACTGTGGTATGTTCTACAAACTATATGAAATGATGTGTCAATTTACCAATAGGCTTTATAGGATTACGAGTAAATTTTGTCTATTCTGAACTATGCATTCACTATCGAACCAGACATCAAATATACAAACCTCTAGTCGATAATGAAAACATAGTGCTGATATTTTTCTAGGCATTACTGAAACGTTTGATGGTGTTTGGAACTGTGGTATGTTCTACAAACTATATGAAATGATGTGTTCTAAATACTTGCTATTAATCTTTAAAACTATCTTAGTGATAGAACACCACAAATAAAAGTGAATTAGAGTTTTATTCGAAACATTTAAGGACATCTCCAGTGCTCCTCACTGTCCTATTTGCTCTACAATCTATCTATATTGTTACAACTATGATTTAGCAACAGAACATTCAAATTTGCAAACATACATATTGCAGTATCGCTTCAATCAGTCATAAAAATCTCAAAATAACAGTGAATAAGCTACAAAAACTTATAACAGAATACCGAAATGGTTTAACATGTGTAGGATGAAGCCCGAAACCTTAAAACTAAATGCATAATCTTCAATATGTCCAATAACAATAAAAAATACAATATATTTTCAATAAATAGGTACAACTTACTAATGACATTAGTTCATGCACAGATTTTCAATATAAAATATATTTAAATAATTCTCACCCCCCAAGTAGGTGACTTCTTTGCGCCAATCCCCCCAGAACGATATTCGGAAATTTTTAGGTTGAAATTTCCTGTTTGGGTGGCAGAAGACTATTGCCTGGGTTTTTTGAGTGTTGAGGGTTACTCTCCGTTGGATGCAACATTTTGAATAGGTGTTGAGAGTTTGCTGGGTGCGAAGTTGGAGTGTATGGAGGTTTTTGGCTGTGCAGATGCGAGAAGTGTCGCCAGCGTATAGCTGGATGTGGTCGTAGGGGGTTCGAGGTGACGGAATGTCGTAGGTGTATATGAGATAAATTAGTAGTGCGAGGACGGAGCCCTGGGGGACTCCGGCTCGGGGAGTAAACGGTCTAGATAGGGAGTTTCAGACTTTGACAGTAGAAAGGGGGAGTCGGATGCTCATGAGTTTCCTAACCAGGCCCGTATGCCAGACCTGGTCGAAAGCCTTTTGGACATCCATGAAGATGTTGTTGCTGCGGTGTATTGTCGGAGATTGAACGACTTTGTTATTATGGTATGGAGGCTGGTGAGGACGTTTTGGCAGGAGTGTTCCGCCCTGAATCCGTGTTGGAATGGAGGGATGATGTTATTTGTGGTTCAGAAGTGCCAGATTCTGTCGTTAAGCAAGCGCTCAAGGACTTTCCATAGGACGCTGATGAGAGAGATAGGTCTGTAGGATTCGGGGTCGGTTGGGTCTTTCCCGGACTTGGGGATGAGAAAGGAGTCTGCTGTCTTCAAAATTTTTGGAAAATATGAAAAGGAGAGGCATGAGTTTAATAGGTGTTGGAGGAGAGGGTATATCTCCTATGGAAGGTTTTTGAGAGTTAAGTAAGAGGGTGCTGTCTATCACCTTTTCTATATTCGTGAGCCTTTTTTTATTTCTTCATTCTCTTTATTTCCAGTGTTTAATTCAACAAACTAAGTAAAATTATCTAGTACTTAAGTGGATATTATTTAAAATTGATATCGTCCATGGAATAATATGAAACGTTCTTGCAACCAAATGTAGATATCTTCGATAAAATTTTTAAAGTGAATGAACTCTTTTAACCGTAAAAATTTCGAGTTGAAGCGAGAGTTGCCTTCGAATGTCGTCGACAAAACATATTTACGGTAATCACGTTTTCTATTTAACCAATTTATTAAATTTCGTAAAGTAAAAGGATCATCTATTATTTAAATATTTACTTACGTAAGCCGACATTTGAAATTATTTAAATAATAAATATAATAAATGGAAGTGAATACATGCATCGATGGAGGTTTTCTAATCAATTTTAATTAACGAAACGTGAGTGAGACGTACGAGGGTTGTCTATTTAGTGTTGCATATAACAACATAGTTGGCAAATGTTAAACGTCAAAATTAACTGTCATCTGTCATCAATAAAACAACTATAACTAAACAGTACGCTACACTAGTAGTTAAGCCACAAAAGCACCTCCATGGCGATTCTGGATCAAGTAGATATTAAGCGTTGAAGAAAAATATGGATAGACCTCACCAAATTGTTGTTGGACCAATTCCAGGGTGTCTGGACCGATCTGGCTAATGTGTATAAGGATGTCGATCAGTTGATGTACCACACCAGTTGAGGTTTGAGATGGTCAAAGCAAGTCTTACACTTCAAAATGTATTTTTACTTGAAAAGGTCAATTGAAACCAGAATAACGTGAGTAGATAGACAAGACGTAAAAAAAGGTGTGTAAAGAAAGTTCAGTAGTTTTAAACCATTTGTTTTGTTCTTGAAAAGAAGATGAACATGTGATCATAAGAAGTGATGACCCTGAGATGATGGTGGACCTTCAAAGGCGGTAATGTGTTTATTTACCAGGAAAACAATTCCGCTACAAGCATTTCTCCATTCAACAGAGCTATTCCTGATAATCTTAAACACTTCCTGGGCGGTATCCAGAAAATTCTGATGAAAAGGTGCAAAGGAAGGAAGTTTTTCTCTACCCACACAAAAATGGTGGTCCAAAAATGACAGAACTTGCTTCCACCTTGCGGGGTCACAGGTCACAAGGTATTCTTTTAGTTCCAGGAACAGAGTGGTTGACAGGTTGAAGGTGGTGTTAAATAAACATTCAGTGAATGGTCAAGGTCATGTCAAAAAGGTAAACAAAAGTGACTTTGAATTTTAACCATCCACACATAAACTGCATCTTAACTGAAACTAAAGTTAATTAACAATTCCTAGGTATTTCATGAGTTTATTCTATACTTTTTTCTTTAAGTGCCAAAACCAATACTGTTAGCAAGCAGATTGTTATGTTGTTGACTTGACAGGTTCTGACAATAATATATGTGTATGAACACATGATGTTTGAAGATTTATTGAAACGATTATTTATAAATTTTAACATTTTGTACAAGACATATATAAAAGTTTACAAGTCACATACCAAACTTTCCTTTAACGTACCCAACTCACATGAAAGACTCAGATTATTCAAAGCAGTCATGAAGTCCTCTACTGATTCTTCCTCTTTTTGTGTCCTTATTAAAAAATTGTGCCTCTCAACTGTGAGATTCTTCTTTGGCTTACAATGTTTTTCAAACCGATTCACCACTTCCTGATAAGTGCAAGTGTCCATATCCACCTCAAATGACTTAAAAATATTTCTGGCTTTCCTACCAATATAATGTAGTAAAAGTGCTACTTTTCTGGTATCAGTTTCATCTTCTAACCCACTAGCTCTCAAATATATCTTAAAATTGACTATCCAATCCTCCCAGTTTCTTGAAACATTTCCTTTAAGCGATAAAGGAAGTATATTGTGCCCAACTCCAGAATTTTTCATTTTTACATCTCTTCGAGTAACTTCTCTGGATACTTCTGTATCACTTTCAATATCAGACATTATAATTATTATAAATAGGCTTCACCATTGACAATGACGACGACCTAATAATATATAGTTATAAATAGCCTTCACACTTTTGACAATTTTTTGAAATCTACCTTGTGATTTTCTAAGTTATGTTGACTCGTTGCAATAAAACATCCTTTTCATACCAAAAATCAACGAGACACTTCTGACACCATGTTATGTTGTTGACTTGACGGTTTCTGACTAATATATGTGTATGATTGTCACTTGTCAACTGAAATACTAAATCTAATATTAAGGAGACTTCACATAACACAGATGAATAACAGGGTACTTGTACAATTCTTTGAATCAACCCAGTCAAATAAATATTTTGTCAAGCTATTGATGTGAATCAATTGATTATCGGTGAGTGTACCCTTGAGTTTAGAACCTAAGAAAATTTGACAAATTTAATATTGCAATTTTTATAATTGTTTCCAATTTTTTTGATCCCCTTTTATGTGAATATTTTTATTTGTAAAAACAATGTTCAGTAAAAAGAATCTCTTCACTTTGGAAAAATTGTGTATACACCATTATTGCACTCAATAATTATCCTCATTGTTTTGAGATGTTTGTTTACTTAACACTTGTTCAGAGTATCGTAATAGTTCTTTGGTAAGAATACAGAATTTTTTAATTGTTTTGTAAATGCAAAACGGCACTTAAAACCGTTTCTGACCATTGTATATAGTAAATCATTTTAATAAAACGATAATCGCAAACTGCAAACGTCGCGAAAATATTCCATTGTGAATATAATTCATGCAAAATGGCTTTTCTTCTAAGGCGATAGCAAAAACGTTACATTTCGTAGTAAGTATATAACTTCTAGTGAGTTATATCTGTCCGACCATGTATCAGAACAAAATAACAACATCTTTAAGCTTTTTTAGAAACTTCTACGCTTGGATATGACTTTAATCTTGTTTGTCTACTTCTTGTTCAGTCTTGCTATTAATAAAAAGTTGATTTTTCATATTCCTCTTCTACTTTCTTCATGGTTTTCTATATTTAGTTAGGCCATTAGGGTTTATTTTTTTTGTGATGTTTCTGATTTTCTTTTTGTTTGTGAAGAAAAACAGTACATTTTCCAACAACTTAACAAGGAGAGAAGCAACATTAGAGGACTTGGATTTGGTGACACTTAACTCATGATCTCAGGTGATCCAGACGTCCTTACATGGAAAATTTGTGTTTTAAAGAAAGTAAAATTACCAACAATTTCACTAATAAAAGTTTATTAACTTCGACACTGAAGTACCTAATCATTTTATCATGAAACAAAAACGAAAATGAATATGCTTGTTTGTGCCTACTCATATTATCTTTATGTCGTAAGATTTAGAGAGGAAAACAGTTGACTCATCTCGCCTATTATAGTAATAACTGCAATTATAAATCAACATATACTTATGTGTCCTTGTGTTCAAAATAATAAAGCTTTGAATTAGGCCATTTTTTCTGCGGTTATTTTCTTTACTGCATTGATAGTAGTACGTAGTGGGTTTATAAAGAATTTTAAAATGTTTAAAAGAAGAAAAAATCAGTTACAGGCACTAGAACATTTTTAAGGTTGCCACTATAGTTGCTTGTTAAATTGCGATCACACTTGTGATTTGCTGAATCCAGTTTATCCAATGAAACTGGTTTACAAAATGGAAAACGATACTTAATAAAAAGAAGAGAACGGATCCAATTTGGGTTAGAGAATGGTTAAATAGAAGATGCAAACTAGGTACATCTGCAACCTGGTCCTATCCAACGGTCTGGAAAACAGTTACCTATCTATTAAGCTCCGTAGATTACTGGAGAATGCGGAGAAGTACAGTCATGCATGAACCACATACGTCTTCTAATTATCCTCCGAAATAACTGGAAGTTAATTTTCTAGAAAATGAAGAAACATACATAGAAGCAAATTTGTAAACGTTTCAGAACATGGCCTGGCCTCTAAGGAATTACCATGGAAGAATCCACATAAAATAGTAATTTTTTGTTTAGTAAACACAAGAATCGTTATTAACTGAACACAAACGAAAGAAGAACTGGTGCTACAACAAATTTAGAATGATAAAATTTTCCTGTTTGTTTCAGGTTTGACAAAGAAATTGTTAAAATTCCAAAAGCCACCGAGAATAAAAATGTTCTTTCTTATCAGTTTTGGAAACCACTAGCGTCACTAAGGAAAAATTACGGCCGAAATAAATTTCACCAACACAGAGCTCGTTTATTACAGAAAAGCCATCTCATTTACGATAAAATCTATAAACTTTTCATTTTAAAATTGAATGACGAATCGCCCATATATTTCAGATAACTTTGGAAACACCTTGTATACTATGTTTTAAAACATGTTTTGACAGTAAAATAAAAAATGTATTTTTCCAGCTGGACGTTGAGATATTACAACAGATGTGTAGTAAAATGATTAAGTTTTTTTAAAAACCTATATGTACCTATAATAGTCGTGGAAAAAGTTTAGTATTCTACTCGAATGTAATGATGACTAATGTTCTCTTAGGACAGTGATGACAACTTGGGGATTTTCTCCCTAAATTTAGAGAGAAAAAATATATACAGGGAGTTTTTTAGGGGGAAGAATTTTTGGGGGGTATTTTTAGGGATAACATTTTAATTGTGTGTTTATTTTTTTTAATTGCACTACTTACTCTACATAATTGTACTCAATAAAAGTTTATATAAAAATTTGAATCGATCAAATGATACTACTGCTATTGATGATTACTAGAAACTGCTGATCAGTGTTCCCAACTTAGGGGTTTTCCCCCCAAATGTAGGAAGTAAATAAGTGGGATGGGATTTTTTTAGGAATGTTTTTTTTTATTTTCTTTTTTTTTATTAAGAAAAAAGAAGGTACGAAAATTAGGGACAGGCCTGGAGTAATTTAATCTAGCCAATCACATTTATTTTTTGACCTAGCGGGTTAACGCTAAAATATAGATGCCATTTAAAAAAAAAATTATTATCAACAATTAATTTGCTGGAAAGAATTCTAAAAATTTTCAGTTGTCTGCTGCTTTCAGTTTCATAATTATTATTAATTTATTGTTTATGATTTTTTTAATATTATTTTTTTAGGGGAATTTTCATGTAAATGTTATGATTTTAAGGGTTTTTGATTTAAGCTTTGAGGAGAAAATTTTTTGAGAGTTGGGAACACTGAATTGGGCATAAAAACCATTCAAAAAGTCTACGAATCTTAATAACAAATTATTTATTTATGCAACAAGTGCAAGTGCTTTTTTTAACGAATGGAGAAATTGACGTCAATTCTATGAGTAAAAAACTTTATGCACTTGTTGCATACACTATTTTTTCTACGTGCATGCAAAAACCAAAAAATATGTTATTTAGGTTGCTCTAAATCATCGTTTCTCAACCATTTTTATGTGGCGATCCACGAAAAAGTCAAAAAGTTGAGTAAAAAGTCTTGCGACCCTGTCACTATTTTTTTTGGGAATAGATTAATTTTTTTTCATGATTTGTGACTATGAAAACTACCTTCTACCAAATTTTCATCAAAATCGAACATTTTTTGACGAAACTAAAAATAAAAAACGAAAAATGCAGTTTTTTGCGTTTTTCGAGCTAATTTTGAGGTTATGTGAAAAAGTCACCAAAGAAAAAGTTGTAGATTTTTCCAAGATCTACAACTTTTATTTCTAGGAACTCAACTTTGGCCGGAAATCGCAATAATGTCTTTTTCAACCCCCCAAAAAAGTGTTTTTTACCGAAAAAACGTCAAAATTTCAATATTTTCGTTTGAATTTTTTTTTCCATAGTTTGTGACTATCAAAGCTACCTTCTACCAAATTTTCATCAAAATCCAACATTTTTTAACGAAACTAAAAATAAAAAACGAAAAATGTAGTTTTTTACGTTTTTCGAGCTAATTTTGAGGTTATGTGAAAAAGTCACAAATGAAAAAGTTGTACATCTTCCCCAGATCTACAACTTTTATAATCATCTTTTATTTCTAGGAACTCAACATTGGCCGGAAATCGCAATGATGTCTTTTTCCACCCCCCCAAAAAAGAGTTTTTTATAGAAAAAACGTCAAAATTCGAAAAAATGTTATGATTTTAAGGGTTTTTGATTTAAGCTTTGAGGAGAAAATTTTTTGAGAGTTGGGAACACTGAATTGGGCATAAAAACCATTCAAAAAGTCTACGAATCTTAATAACAAATTATTTATTTATGCAACAAGTGCAAGTGCTTTTTTTAACGAATGGAGAAATTGACGTCAATTCTATGAGTAAAAAACTTTATGCACTTGTTGCATACACTATTTTTTCTACGTGCATGCAAAAACCAAAAAATATGTTATTTAGGTTGCTCTAAATCATCGTTTCTGAACCATTTTTATGTGGCGACCCACGAAAAAGCCAAAAAGTTGAGTAAAAAGTCTTGCGACCCCGTCACTATTTTGTTTGGGAATAGATTAATTTTTTTTGTATAAAAATACATATTTTTTTGACGTCATAGATTTATTTAATTATCCTTTCCTTAAATTTGTATAGAATAAAATCATTCTACTGAATTTTTGACAAGATATTTACTGATGAAATAAAAATCGAGCTGGCAACCCTGGCGAGGCCGAGCTTCATTTTTGGGGAAGTAGTATATAGGCCAGGGAAGTAAGTAGGTACATACTACTGATGAGCGATATCGTGATTTTTTAATCACGTTCTGAAATGATATCGTGATTTTTTAATATCAGTTATTTTAAAACGTGACGTGATCACGACATATTTGATATTCGGTTTTGAATATACGGTGGGAAAAATTGTATCTATTTTCATTTCATAAGATTATCTATTTGCTATTTGCCGAGCTATCTGCACAGTCTCTTTATAATCCTATGATAATGAATAAAACAAAATTCGATCTTGTGGACAAATTTTAGTCGAAAGAGAGCGATGAAGGAAATCGCAATAATGTCTTTTTCCACTACCCAAAAAAAGTGTTTTTTACCGAAAAAACGTTATAACTCGAAAAATTTCCAATATTTTAATTTGAAATTTTTTTTCATGATTTGTGACTATGAAAACTACCTTCTATCAAATTTTCGTCAAAATCGAACATTTTTTGACGAAACTAAAAATAAAAAACGAAAAATGCAATTTTTTGCGTTTTTCGAGCTAATTTTCAGGTTATGTGAAAAAGTCACCAATGAAAAAGTTGTAGATTTTTCCAAGATCTACAACTTTTATATACCACTTTTTTTTCTAGGAACTCAACTTTGGCCGGAAATCGCAATAATGTCTTTTTCAACCCCCCAAAAAAGTGTTTTTTACCGAAAAAACGTCAAAATTCGAAAAATTTTCGATATTTTCGTTTGAAATTTTTTTCCATAGTTTGTGACTATCAAAGCTACCTTCTACCAAATTTTCATCAAAATCGAACATTTTTTAACGAAACTAAAAATAAAAAACGAAAAATGTAGTTTTTTGCGTTTTTCGAGCTAATTTTGAGGTTATGTGAAAAAGTCACTAATGAAAAAGTTGTAGATTTTCCCCAGATCGACAACTTTTATTTCTAGGAACTCAACTTTGGCAGGAAATCGCAATGATGTCTTTTTCCACCCCTCCCCCTTCCCCCCCAAAAAAGTGTTTTTTTATCGAAAAAACGTCAAAATTCGGAAAATTTTCAATATTTTCGTTTGAAAATTTTTTCCATAGTTTATGACGAATTTTCGTCAAATGAGAACGATGAAGAGGTCAATATTATGCGAAAAAGAACTAGTTTTTTTCCACTAAATAGAGTTCAATAAAGTTTTGTTTTTTGCATGAACGTAGAAAAAAATTATATTAATAACAATTTGTTAATCTACATAAAAAAGATAGACTTTTTAAACAATAAGTCACTTTTGACAGCACATGAATTGTACTGATTTGACGTTTACAGATTACTATTTAGTTTTGATTTTTCTTAATATTATTGTCTACTATTTCCAAGTCAATCGTTATTAGTAGCAAATTACAGAAGGATTTTAATAATTAAAGTATTACAAATATTTATTTTGATTTTATTATTTGTATAGAACCGTAGAAAAAATATTGTATGCAACATATGCATAAAGTGTCTTTTTACCACTCTATGTACCTACTTGTTGCATAAATTACTATTGTTTTACTCAATTATTCTAGTTTTAATTTTAAATATGTTTAATGCATTTAATTTTTAACGCAATCGAAAATTAAATTAGTTTCTTGTTTCCAGGATAATTTAAAAAACATTTTTCGTCGACCTTTACGAAAAATTACTAATTTCCGAATGAAAAATCGACTATTTTTGAAGGCAAGTACTTTTCGTCCGCAAACACTTTTCGCCCGCAGACACTTTTCGCCCGCAAACTCTTTTCGTCAGCTAAAGTGTTAACATCTCCAAGTTTTCGAAACTTTTTTGAAAAAACAAGGCGTTGCAAAAAAACAGCGAAAAAATCTAGAATATAAAGAGATAAAATAAACATATTTCTTTGTGATGCCCCAGATGAAACTTATTTTTTGCCTCGTTTTTTGCACAGCGGACGAAAAGACTTGTCTTCAAAAACACTCGATTTTTCATACGGAAGTTAGTAATTTTTTGTAAAGATCGACGAAAAAATGTAATATGCACCTCGGCGAAACACTTTTCATTGTCTCGGCTGCGCCTCGACTATAATAAGACAGTTTTTCGTCCTTGGCCCATAAATAACTATTTCCAAATGAAGATTTCGGTTTTTGTATGTCCAAAGTGTAATAACATTAAAAAGTATACTTTAGAAAAATAAAAGCAAGTTAATATTCGATATTTATGGGAGCCCCGGTATATATTAAAAAGTGTTATAAAGTAATTATCTTCCAACACTGTAACAAACAAACTTTCAAATCGTTAAGAAATCAACACAAGCTTCTCTTCGAAATATCCTGAAATGATTTACGCAACGTATCGTGAAACTTTCAGCGGGGTTTTCCGGTAAAAAAATACAAGTGAAAACCCTTACCGAACTCTCCCTGGATTGCGCACACGTGCGCCGGACACATTTCCGGATGCACGTAGAACTGATTTTCCTGGTAGTAATCACCATATGGGGAATGTACGGGTCCGCAGTACATCTCTGCATTCTGTTGGGGTTCAACGCCTTGACTGGCCACCATAACACTGCGTGGTCGTATAACTCCACGTCTTTGACGACCGAAATCGCGATGAGACACTTTGTCGCACTTTAATCGCAACTTGCGACGCACTTTTTTACTTCACGAATTATTATTTATTTACTTATTTATTTATTTTTGTTGTTTCACTGAAACACTGCGCACCGTGTGTGGTTACGTGGACGATCGCGACCGCATGCCTCGGAATCCTCGGATTTGTGAAAGGAGTGTTGAGCTCTAGTCAGCTCTCGCTTGACAAGTAAAAAGTGTGGTATTTTGGTGGAATGAAAACGCGATATCGGCGACCGGGCGCTGGTTGAACTGAACGGACCGCGCGTACGGGGATCTTTGCTCGGAGCTCGGAGTTTTCTCTATGCGAGGAGAGGTGAATCGAGATTGCGACGTTGTCGGATCCACGTATTTAACTATCTCTTTAGGGACTTCCAACATCCATTCTAATTCGATCAAGTGTTCCACTAAACACACTTCCCGGCGGATATACATACATTAACGTAAAACGCGTTTCTTCTTTAATTTCATGTTTACAGTTTCTATTAAGAAATAATATTTCAATAATTATATTTGAAATTCAGTCGATACATCTATGTTTTTGATGAAATAAAACAATTTAATTTGTTTTATTTAAAATAAAAAATGAAGATTTAAACAAATTAAATTGTTTTATTTCATCATTAGTATGGATCTTCTGATCTTCATCAAGTACAAAGCCTCATCTATTCAATGTATGTTTTTGTTATTTGTCTCTATACCGGGTGTAAAGTGAATCATTGGCCAGCCCTGCTTCTGCCTAATCAAAGGAAAAAGTCGGCAAGATAGACGAACACGTGCTTTAACTTCTGCAATTTATTTTCGACAAATTTTACCTGTTGATATAACTCTGGGTGGCTAAAATATGTTTGCAAAAACCAGAAAATTCTCAAACAAATCGATTTTTTCATTTTGATTGACTAAAAACTTAATATTCAGGATGAATTACTTTCGTATGATAACGGTGTCTTAAATTAATATTTACTGAGTTACAGGGTGATAAAAATCACATATTTTCAACTTTAGGTCGTTTTTTTTGTCAAAACGACTTACATGTCTCTGTGTTAACTTTTCTTTTTCTGTTGAATCGTAATATGGAAAAATTATTACTGGGTGTAGATAGCGGTGTTTTTAGCAGCTATTGATACTGAAATTTTGGTTTGTTCACTCGAGTACACAGAAAAAGTTTAATCAAATTTCTATGGTGCTTATAGAATCTACAACATTTTCTGTGAAATCTTATAATTCGTTATTTTTTTCAACAGTGTAGGTGGCGTGGGCTTCAGCAGCCGTTGATACTGAAATTTTGATTTGTTTACTAGAGTACACAGAAAAAGTTTAATCAAAATTCTAGGATGCGTATAGAATCTACAACATTTTTTGTGAAATTTAATATTTCGTTATTTTTTTTAACAGTGTAGGTTGCGTGTGCTTTAGCAGCCGTTTATACACAAATTTTGGTTTGTTTACTAGAGTACACAAAAAAAGTTTAATCAAATTTCTATGGTGCTTATAGAATCTACAACATTTTATGTGAAATTTATTAATTCGTTATTTTTTTCAACAGTGTAGGTGGCGTGGGCCTTAGCAGCCGTTGATACTGAAATTTTGGTTTGTTTACTAGAGTACACAAAAAAAGTTAAATCAAAATTCTAGGATGCATATAGAATCTACAACATTTTTTGTGAAATTTAATATTTCGTTATTTTTTTTAACAGTGTAGGTTGCGTGTGCTTTAGCAGCCGTTTATACACAAATTTTGGTTTGTTTACTAGAGTACACAAAAAAAGTTTAATCAAATTTCTATGGTGCTTATAGAATCTACAACATTTTATGTGAAATTTATTAATTCGTTATTTTTTTCAACAGTGTAGGTGGCGTGGGCCTTAGCAGCCGTTGATACTGAAATTTTGGTTTGTTTACTAGAGTACACAAAAAAAGTTAAATCAAAATTCTAGGATGCATATAGAATCTACAACATTTTTTGTGAAATTTAATATTTCGTTATTTTTTTCAACAGTGTAGGTTGCGTGTGCTTTAGCAGCCGTTTATACACAAATTTTGGTTTGTTTACTAGAGTCCACAGAAAAAGTTTAATCAAATTTCTATGGTGTTTATAGAATCTACAACATTTTATGTGAAATTTATTAATTCGTTATTTTTTTCAACAGTGTAGGTGGCGTGGGCTTTAGCAGCCGTTGATACTGAAATTTTGGTTTGTTTACTAGAGTATACAAAAAAAGTTTAATCAAAATTCTAGGATGCATATAGAATCTACAACATTTTTTGTGAAATTTAATATTTCGTTATTTTTTTCAACAGTGTAGGTTGCGTGTGCTTTAGCAGCCGTTTATACACAAATTTTGGTTTGTTTACTAGAGTACACAGAAAAAGTTTAATCAAATTTCTATGGTGCTTATAGAATCTACAACATTTTATGTGAAATTTATTAATTCGTTATTTTTTTCAACAGTGTAGGTGGCGTGGGCTTTAGCAGCCGTTGATACTGAAATTTTGGTTTGTTTACTAGAGTATACAAAAAAAGTTTAATCAAAATTCTAGGATGCATATAGAATCTACAACATTTTTTGTGAAATTTAATATTTCGTTATTTTTTTCAACAGTGTAGGTTGCGTGTGCTTTAGCAGCCGTTTATACACAAATTTTGGTTTGTTTACTAGAGTACACAGAAAAAGTTTAATCAAATTTCTATGGTGTTTATAGAATCTACAACATTTTATGTGAAATTTATTAATTCGTTATTTTTTTCAACAGTGTAGGTGGCGTGGGCCTTAGCAGCCGTTGATACTGAAATTTTGGTTTGTTTACTAGAGTACACAAAAAAAGTTTAATCAAAATTCTAGGATGCATATAGAATCTACAACATTTTATGTGAAATTTAATAATTCGTTATTTTTTTTAACAGTGTAGGTGACGTGGGCTTTAGCAGCCGTTGATACTGAAATTTTGGTTTGTTTACTAGAGTACACAGAAAAAGTTTAATCAAAATTCTAGGATGCATATAGAATCTACAACATTTTTTGTGAAATTTAATATTTCGTTATTTTTTTCAACAGTGTAGGTTGCGTGTGCTTTAGCAGCCGTTGATACTGAAATTTTGGTTTGTTTCCTAGAGTACACAGAAAAAGTTTAATTCTATGGTGCTTATAGAATCTACAACATTTTTTTGTGAAATTTAATAATTCGTTATTTTTTTTAACAGTGTAGGTGACGTGGGCTTTAGCAGCCGTTGATACTGAAATTTTGGTTTGTTGACTAGAGTACACAGAAAAAGTTTAATCAAAATTCTAGGATGTGTATAAAATCTACAACATTTTTTGTGAAATTTAATATTTCGTTATTTTTTTCAACAGTGTAGGTGGCGTGGGCCTTAGCAGCCGTTGATACTGCATGTTTGTTTTGCTTATTAGAGTACTTGGAAAAAATTGTATCTAATCTTTATGATGCTAATAGAATCTACAACATTTTTTGTGAAATTTAATATTTCGTTATTTTTTTTAACAGTGTAGGTTGCGTGTGCTTTAGCAGCCGTTTATACACAAATTTTGGTTTGTTTACTAGAGTACACAAAAAAAGTTTAATCAAATTTCTATGGTGCTTATAGAATCTACAACATTTTATGTGAAATTTATTAATTCGTTATTTTTTTCAACAGTGTAGGTTGCGTGTGCTTTAGCAGCCGTTGATACTGAAATTTTGGTTTGTTTCCTAGAGTACACAGAAAAAGTTTAATTCTATGGTGCTTATAGAATCTACAACATTTTTTGTGAAATTTAATATTTCGTTATTTTTTTCAACAGTGTAGGTTGCGTGTGCTTTAGCAGCCGTTGATACTGAAATTTTGGTTTGTTTACTAGAGTATACAAAAAAAGTTTAATCAAAATTCTAGGATGCATATAGAATCTACAACATTTTTTGTGAAATTTAATATTTCGTTATTTTTTTCAACAGTGTAGGTTGCGTGTGCTTTAGCAGCCGTTTATACACAAATTTTGGTTTGTTTACTAGAGTACACAGAAAAAGTTTAATCAAATTTCTATGGTGTTTATAGAATCTACAACATTTTTTGTGAAATTTAATAATTCGTTATTTTTTTCAACAGTGTAGGTTACGTGGACTTTAGCAGCCGTTTATACACAAATTTTGGTTTGTTTACTAGAGTACACAAAAAAAGTTTAATCAAATTTCTATGGTGCTTATAGAATCTACAACATTTTTTGTGAAATTTAATAATTCGTTATTTTTTTCAACAGTGTAGGTTACGTGGACTTTAGCAGCCGTTGATACTGAAATTTCGGTTTGTTTCCTAGAGTACACAGAAAAAGTTTAATCAAATTTCTATGGTGTTTATAGAAACTACAACATTTTTTGTGAAATTTAATATTTCGTTATTTTTTTAACAGTGTAGGTTGCGTGTGCTTTAGCAGCCGTTTATACACAAATTTTGGTTTGTTTACTAGAGTACACAGAAAAAGTTTAATCAAATTTCTATGGTGTTTATAGAATCTACAACATTTTTTGTGAAATTTAATAATTCGTTATTTTTTTCAACAGTGTAGGTTGCGTGGGCTTTAGCAGCCGTTGATACTGAATGTTTGTTTTAGTTATTAGAATACTAAAAAAAAGTTTAATAAAATTTCTATAACGCCTATAGAAAATAGAAAATTTTTTGTGAAAGATAATTGCTTTTTGTAGTTCCATAATTCAAAAGGTAACGCCGATCGCGTCCGGCTGCCAGTTTAGTTTTTTTTTTCGACGAATTACCACAAGCCATATTGATTAATGTAGCGCCTCCTAGTGACCGCAAATAGACAATTTAACAGTTGAAAAAATCAATGATTTAAATCGCAACTTTTTTCGATCCATTGCACAGGAAAAATAAATTAATAGAACTTAATTAGTTTAAAGTTATTCATAGTGTAAAACACGAATCTCAATGGTGGGAAACATCCACGATCAAGATTGAAGAGTTACGTAACGCTTACTAGTTGATCAAACTATTGTTCTCTACTAAATAAATTAAATTAAACTTGCACAAACGTTAAATCTTCGAAGCTAACTAGCGTTATTGTTGTAAAACATCGATTTATTGAGGTTATTGCATAATTTGAGATAAATCAGGCAATAAATACTAATCGAATGAAGACATTATAATAACGTAACGTCAATCTAAAAAGTAACGCTTTCAAAACCCCCCGGAACGACTGATAAAATTGAAAGTATTTATGTTAGTATTTATATAATAATTTCATATACTTAGCCGTAGAAAAATTGTTTAAAAAATGCCTTAATAATAAAACTCAACAGGATTATTTTTTCCATTATTGTCAAACATGGAGCCTTAAGGAGTTCACAAACCAACGCGGTTGCGGTAGCGGTCACGTTTTGTACCGCAGCGGTACTATAAGCGATCAAAATCTTCTCAAACTAATGTATGTATATCTAGGGGTTGTTTTGATCGCAATCGTTACCGCGACCGCCACCGCGTTAGTTTCAGAAGATTTTGATCGCTTCTAGTACCGCTGCGGTACAAAACGCAGAACAGCACATTTTGTGAAAGAATCTTGCTAATAACTGTTCATCAGCACATTTTGTGAACGAATTTCGCCTATAACAGCACATTTTGTGAAAGAATCTCGCTAATAACTGTTCATCAGCACATTTTGTGAACGAATCTCGCTAATAACTGTACATCAGCACTTTTTGTTAACGATTCTCGCTAGTAACTGTTCATCAGCAAATTTCGTGAACGAATCTCGCCCGTAACAGCACTTTTTTGAACGAATCTCGCTAATAACTGTTTATCAGCACTTTTTGTGAATAAATCTCGCCGATAACATCACAATAGAAAATTTTGTGAACGAATCTCGGTAGAAATATCACATCAGGAGTTTCTGCGAACGAATCTTGCTAATATCTGTACAGCAGCACTTTTTGTGAACGAATCTCGCTAATAACTGTTCATCAGCACATTTCGTGAACGAATCTCGTCCATAACAGCACTTTTTTGAACGAATCTCGCTAATAACTGTTTATCAGCACTTTTTGTGAATAAATCTCGCTGATAACATCACAATAGAAAATTTTGGGAACGAATCTCGGTAAAAATATCACATCAGGAGTTTCTGTGAACGAATCTTGCTAATATCTGTACAGCAGCACTTTTTGTGAACGAATCTCGCCAATAACAACACATTTTGTGAATGAATCTCGCTAGAAATAGCACATCAGAAATTTTTATGAACGGATCTCGCTACTTTACATCAGCACTTTTTGTGAACGAATCTCGCTAATAACAGCACTGTAAACGAATCTCGCTAATAACAACACATTTTGTGAATGAATCTCGCTAGAAATAGCACATCAGAAATTTTTATGAACGGATCTCGCTACTTTACATCAGCACTTTTTGTGAACCAATCTCGGTAATAACAGCACATTTTGTGAAAGAATCTCGCTAATAACCGTTCATCAGCACTTTTTGTGTATAAGTCTCGCTGATAACATCACAATAGAAAATTTTGTGAACGAATCTCGGTAGAAATATCACATCAGGAGTTTCTGTGAACGAATCTTGCTAATATCTGTACAGCAGCACTTTTTGTGAACGAATCTCGCCAATAACAGCACATTTTGTGAATGAATCTCGCTAGAAATAACACATCAGAAATTTTTATGAACGAATCTCGCTACTTTACATCAGCACTTTTTGTGAACGAATCTCGCTAATAACAGCACTGTAAACGAATATCGCTAGTAACAACACATTTTGTGAATGAATCTCGCTAGAAATAGCACATCAGAAATTTTTATGAACGAATCTCGCTACTTTACATCAGCACATTTTGTGAACGAATCTCGCTAATAACAGCACAACAGCACATCTTGTGAAAGAATCTCGCTAATAACTGTTCATCAGCACTTTTTGTGAATAAATCTTGCTGATAACATCACAATAGAAAATTTTGTGAACGAATCTCGGTAGAAATATCACATCAGGAGTTTCTGTGAACGAATCTCGCCAATAACAGCACATTTTGTGAATGAATCTCGCTAGAAATAACACATCAGAAATTTTTATGAACGAATCTCGCTACTTTACATCAGCACTTTTTGTGAACGAATCTCGCTAATAACAGCACTGTAAACGAATCTCGCTAATAACAACACATTTTGTGAATGAATCTCGCTAGAAATAGCACATCAGAAATTTTTATGAACGGATCTCGCTACTTTACATCAGCACTTTTTGTGAACCAATCTCGGTAATAACAGCACAACAGCACATTTTGTGAAAGAATCTCGCTAATAACCGTTCATCAGCACTTTTTGTGTATACATCTCGCTGATAACATCACAATAGAACATTTTGTGAACGAATCTCGGTAGAAATATCACATCAGGAGTTTCTGTGAACGAATCTTGCTAATATCTGTACAGCAGCACTTTTTGTGAACGAATCTCGCCAATAACAGCACATTTTGTGAATAAATCTCGCTAGAAATAGCACATCAGAAATTTTTATGAACGGATCTCGCTACTTTACATCAGCACTTTTTGTGAACGAATCTCGCCAATAACAGCACTGTAAACGAATCTCGCTAATATCTGTACAGCAGCACTTTTTGTGAACGAATCTCGCCAATAACAGCACATTTTGTGAATGAATCTCGCTAGAAATAGCTCATCAGAAATTTTTATGAACGAATCTCGCTACTTTATATCAAACTAACGTTTGTATATCTAGGGGTTGTTTTGATCGCAATCGTTACCGCTATCGCGACCGCCACCGCATTAGTTTCAGAAGATTTTGATCGCTTCTAGTACCGCTGCGGTACAAGACGTGACCGCTACCGCGATCGCAACCGCGTTGGTTGGTTTGTTGTTGCGTTTTTTTCAAGATTGTGGTTAAATTTCCCAAAATAATTAACAAAAAGACTAATAAAATTATTTCGATAGGAGAAAACGCATGAGACCTACAACGTGAATAATTGCCGCAACGATGACGTTAGAAAAAAGCAAATTTAAAAATGTTTGGTAAGTAACCAGATATCCATTCAATCTATTGTTCAATGGTGAGTAACAGCTTGTCGATAATACTTCAAATGTCACATTTTTTACAAAATAATCATTGCACGTAATCGAATGGAATTCAAAAATAAATCGACAACAAAATATTTGCGATGTAAATTTTTACCATAATAGCGATTAACGAGTGTGGGATTTTAACACCATTTCTTCTTATTTTCAAACTTGTCAGTTGAAGAAAATATTAATTTTCCCAGGAGAGTTGTGCCTTTTATGTTCTTATTCTTGTTGCTTTTTCAAAGTTCGCAGCGTAACTGGTTAGTAATGTAATAACTGTGTATAACCAGACCGCAATTATTTTTAATTATACAGTTCAGTTTGTAATAAGCTGTTTCGTAAAATCGAGGTCTTTCAAAAGAATAAATATTGCGAAATTTCAATATTTCTTCAATTTGTACACTGCAATAAAAATTACTTACTTATTGTAACGTGGGTTCAAGCTACATTCAATTTATAATCAATATTTATCTATTTACAACTTTTTTTTTAATTAACAATAATAATGAATTTTCTAATAGATTACGTCTCACATTTGTGTGAACGAATCTCGCTAATAACAGCGCAACAGCACATTTTGTGAACGAATATAGCTAGAAATAGCAAATCAGAAATTGTTGTGAACAAATCTCGTTATTATAGCACAACAGCACATTTTGTGAATGAACTCGCTAATAACAGCACAACAGCACATTTTGTGAACGAATTTTGCTAGAAATAGCACATCAGAAATTGTTGTGAACAAATCTCGTTATTATAGCACAACAGCATATTTTGTGAATTAATCTCGCTAATATCGGCACAACAGCACATTTCGTGAACGAATCAAGCTAGAAATATCACATTAGAAGTTTTTATGAACGAATCCTGCTAATATCAGCACATTTAGTGAACGAATCTCGCTAGAAACAGCATATCAGAAGTTTTTGTGAACGAAAATTGCTAATAACTGTACATCAGCACTTTTTGTGACCAAATCTGGCTAAAAACTGTACATCAGCACATTTCGTGAACGAATCTCGCCTATAACATCACTTTTTGAGAATAAATCTCGCTAATAACATCACAATAGAACATTTTGTGAACGAATTTTGCTAGAAATAGCACAACAAAAATTGTTGTGAACAAATCTCGTTATTATAGCACAACAGCACAATTTGTGAATGAACTCGCTAATAACAGCACAACACCACATTTTGTGAACGACTCTTGCTAATAACTGTACATCAGCACTTTTTGTGAACGAATCTCGCCAATAACAGTACATTTTGTGAATGAATCTCGCTAGAAATATCACATCAGAAGTATCTGTGAACGAGTCTCGCTAATAACTGTACATCAGCAACTTTTGTTAACGAATATCGCTAATAACTGAACATCAACACCTTTTATCAACGAATATCGCTAATAACTTTACATCAGCACTTTTTGTGAACGAATCTCGCTAATAACAAACTGTTCATCAGCACTTTTTGTGAATAAATCTCGACAATAACAGCACAATGGAACATTTTGTGAACGAATTTTGCTAGAAATAGCACATCACAAATTGTTGTGAACGAATCTCATTATTATAGCACAGCAGAACATTTTGTGAATGAACTCGCTAATAACAGCACAACAGCACATTTTGTGAACGAATCTCGGTAGAAATATCACATCAGAAGTTTTTGTGAACGAATCTTGTTAATAACTGTACATCAGCACTTTTTGTGAAATAATCTCTCTATTACAGTACAACAGCACATTTTGTAATCAAATCTCGCTAGAAATAGCACATCAGCTCTTTTTCTAACGAATCTCGCTAATAACAAACTGTTCATCAGCACTTTTTGTGAATAAATCTCGACAATAACAGCACAATAGAACATTTTGTGAACGAATTTTGCTAGAAATAGCACATCACAAATTGTTGTGAACGAATCTCATTATTATAGCACAGCAGAACATTTTGTGAATGAACTCGCTAATAACAGCACATTTTGTGAACGAATCTCGGTGGAAATATCACATCAGAAGTTTTTGTGAACGAATCTTGTTAATAACTGTACATCAGCACTTTTTGTGAACGAATCTCGCTAATAACAGCACATTTTGTGAATGAATCTCGCTAGAAATCGCACATCAGAAATTTTTATGAACGAATCTCGCTACTTTACATCAGCACTTTTTGTGAACGAATCTCGCTAATAACTGTTCATCAGCACTTTTTGTCAATAAATCTCGCTGATAACATCACAATAGAACATTTTGTGAACGAATCTCGGTAGAAATATCACATCAGGAGTTTCTGTGAACCAATCTTGCTAATATCTGTACAGCAGCACTTTTTGTAAACGAATCTCGCTAATAACAACACATTTTGTGAATGAATCTCGCTAGAAATAGCACATCAGACATTTTTATGAACGAATCTCGCTACTTTACATCAGCACTTTTTGTGAACGAATCTCGCTAATAAAAGCACATTTTGTGAAAGAATCTCGCTAGAAATAATACAACAGTACTTTTTGTTAACGAATCTCGGTAATAACTTTCCATTAGCACTTTTTGTCTCGCTAATAACAGCACAGTAGAACATTTTGTGAACGAGTTTTGCTAGAAATAGTTTTTGTGAACAAATCTCGCTAATAACTGTACATCGGCGCTTTTTAAAGACTATAAATGGAAATATAAAAGCGTTGACAACAGACATCCCATTAAATTTAGAAGTGAGAGAACAGAATCGACAAAATTAAATTGAGACAACCTTACACTAAAAATAATCAACATGGTAAATTCAAATAAAAAAATATATGGTGATAAATATAATTGAATAGAATAAAATTAATATCTAAGCAATATAAAAAAAAGTAAGATGGATGGAAAAGTGCTGCTTTAAAAATTTTTTTATCCATTTTATTTGTGTTTTTGTTATCGCAAATAAATGTTTATTGCTATTTTGTGTGAGTATTTACTTCTGGTGAATCTGACAACAATGTCGGTTATTTCTGGTTAATTTTAGACAGCACATCACTATTTAGAGTTCATGCGTGTGTTGTTCTTTGGAATGAGCGGTTACACGACAATTTCACATTCTTTCGATATCGATAGTAGATGACAAATTTCAAAAACAGAATAAATAGATTCTCATCCGATACAGATAGAAACGCAAATTTGCCTATTCTCCTTCTAAAAAATATTGATACTATTCCAACCTAGATGTCTTTCGTAATATTATTATTTGTAATGTTCACTTTTGATCAGTGGCGAAACCAACGGGGCTGGAATGTTTTTCAATAACTCTATATGTTTAACCTATAATATTTCTTATAGACGCTTATAGACAATTTCCTTCAAACTACTACTTACAGGAGAACATTTGTCAATACCATTTCCTATTAGAAACTAACAACCCGTACACTAGCTGACCATTTGATATTTAAGACTACACACTCGTACTTATAAACCTCGTTCCTTATTTCCAGTTCTACGTGAAAATATAATGCACCGAAATTACTTTCAGTAACCCTGAAGATTATGCTGTCAGAATTCCTGAAAAACATGTTGGGAAAGTAGAGTTTGAAAAGAAAATTTTTTGTCAAGAGAATTAACAAGGGTTTTGTATTCATCCTACAATGCCGTCAACAGTTATTTATGATACGTTAAAAATGGCATTATTATTTTGTGAGTAGCGAACAAATTATCAGTTATAATATCACAAGAGCATAGACAATATTCGATTATTCACCGAGTCACGAGACGTATTTGGCGAAACATCACGAGAGCGCAGCTCGAGTGGTGTTTCGCGAAATACGTCGAGTGAAGAGGTAAATAATCTAAAAATATTGTCTATGCTCGAGTTGGTATTCGTTACGATTATATAACGAATAATATTCTAATTTTTTTTATTGATTAATATTAATATTGAAGGTACAATTATTATATAATACATATTTGATGTATTGTTGTTTTCGGAATTTGTAGTAGAATTAACTGACATTTCATTGAGCTTGCCCGTTACTATGGAAATGATCACAATATGGCAGGAGGCGAAACACCAAAACGATTATATCACGTCGTCAAGGGGTATATTCACTTATCAATACGTCGTAACTAAGGGAAATTCAAGGATTGTATTGGTTCATTAGAACATGAGTTATATAATCAATAAAGTATTATTATTACAGTTGTAAAATTGTCGTATTTAGTAAAGCGTGTTACCAATAGATAACACTTTACAACAAAGTTTTGAAAAATATTTTTCAAAAATAGTAACCGTTCAACTAAGAAGAAACAGCTACTTCCCGCGCTATATGCTCCGACAGACATTGAATTACACTTCTAAGTCAAAGGGGTCGGGTCTACAAGATTTATCCAACCATTCTTTCAAACCGGTTTCGGCTTATTTGCGCCTCATCAGTACAAGGTATATGTTCTCCATCCGAGAGCTCTAAGAGCCTAATCCCGGACTGAATTTGACACTAAAATCACAATCAATACATGTCTTCCAATAACGGGGTTGTGACAATAGCGACATCTTCACCTCCAACCGCAAACCTCGGACGAGAACATCGTATTACAATGTATATCATTTTATTGATGTATAATTTTTTTTTCCAAAATACGGTAGTCTAAAAAACACTCCGTATATTATACTTCGAACACATACTTTTGCATGCTCGAAGTTCGGATTAAATCGAAGCAGAAAGAACGCGCAAACAACAAAACAAACAACTGCATTAAATATTACAAGAAGACTGGAAAGTGCAAATCGCATTTCTATTCGATAAAAGTGGAACAAAGCACGGCATCACAACTACTTCCTCGATTTAATAAAATAATGTTAATGACCATTCTCGAATGACGTCTGCATACTTGTAGTGTTTGATAACTGTTTCGAAATAATATTACTAGTACTAGTATAGTTCTAGAAGACTAATTATTTTCATTGATGGATTTTATAGTAAGCATCCAGAAAGATTGAATTAGGTTTGTTGAATGGAAAATATGTCTATATGGAAAGAAAAACTATTCAAAATTAACAAAATCAATTGCAAATCTTAAACACGTATTCGTCACCTTTGCCGACTTTTTCCTTTGAGCGACATACTTTTCATTCATTTCTAGACGTATATTAAACTGTGGCGGCCATTTTGGAAATTGTTGTTGTTGCTAATTGATTTAGTTGCTCCCGCCGTTCCCGAGAAACGCGCGATCCTCTGCGGCAAACATTTTACTCTATCAGTTGCTCAAACGAGCTCCATATTTTGTTACTAATTTGTTGCTTCAAGATGCCTTAATATGAAACATCCTGAAACAACCCTTGCCAATCAAAACCACCCCCGAGATTGTGATATTTATCTGCGGTAGCCATTTTTCTCAATCTCTAGACTAGAATTAGCTGCTCAAACGAGCTCCACGGCATATTTTGTTACAAATATGTTGCTTCAAGATGCCTTAATATGAAACATCCTGAAACAACCCTTGTCTGACAAAACCACCCCCGAGATTGTGATATTAAACTGCGGTAGCCATTTTCTCAATTTCTAGACTAGAATTAGCTGCTCAAACGAGCTCCACGGCATATTTTGTTGCGAATTTGTTGCTTTGAGATGCCTTAATAAGAATCATCCTGAAACAACCCTTGCCAATCAACACCAACCCCGAGATTGTGATATTAAGCTGCGGTAGCTACTTTCCTTTATCTCTAGACTATAATTAGCTGCTCAAACAAGCTCCGGGGCATATTTTGTTACAAATATGTTGCTTCAATATGCCTTATTATGAAACATACTGAAACAACCCCTGTCAGTTAAAACTACCCCTGCTACTGCGATATTAAGTCGCGGTAACCACTTTCATTTATCTCTAGACTAGAACTAGCTGCTCAAACGAGCTCCACGGCATATTTTGTTGCGAATTAGTTGCTTTGAGATGCCTTAATATGAAACATCCTGAAACAAAAACCACCCCCGAGTTTGTGATATTAAGCAGCGGTAGCCACTTTCCTTTATCTCTACCCTAGAATTAGCTGCTCAAACGAGCTCCACGGCATATTTTGCTGCTTCAAGATGCCTTAATATGAAACATCCTGGAACAATCCTTGCCAATCAAGACCACCCCCGAGATTGTGATATTAAGTTGCGGTAGCCACTTTGCTTTATCTCTAGACTAGAATTAGCTGCTCAAACGAGCTCCACGGTAAATTTTGTTGCGAATTTGTTGCAATGAGATGCCCTTATATGAAACATCCTGAAAGAACCCTTGCCAATCAAAACCACCCCCGCTACTGCTATATTAAGTTGCGGTAGCCACTTTCCTTTATCTCTAGACTATAATTAGCTGCTCCAACGAATTCCACGGCATATTTTGTTGCGAATTTGTTGCTTTGAGATGCCCTGATATGAAACATCCTGAAACAACCCTTGCCAATCAAAACCACCCGAGATTGTGATATTAAGCTGCGGTAGCCATTTTGCTTAATGTCTAGACTAGAATTAGCTGCTCAAACAAGCTCCACGGCATATTTTGTTACAAATATGTTGCTTCAAGATGCCTCAATATGAAACATCCTGAAACAACCCTTGCCTGTCAAAACCACCCCCGAGATTGTAATATTAAGGTGCGGTATAGCCACTTTCCTTTATTTCTAGACTAGAATTAGCTGCTCAAACGAGCTCCACGGCATATTTTGTTGAAAATTTGTTGCTTTAAGATGCCTCAATATGAAACATCCTGAAACAACCCTTGCCAATCAAAACCACCCCCGAGATTGTGATATTTATCTGCGGTAGCCATTTTTCTCAATCTCTAGACTAGAATTAGCTGCTCAAACGAGCTCCACGGCATATTTTGTTACAAATATGTTGCTTCAAGATGCCTTAATATGAAACATCCTGAAACAACCCTTGTCTGACAAAACCACCCCCGAGATTGTGATATTAAACTGCGGTAGCCATTTTCTCAATTTCTAGACTAGAATTAGCTGCTCAAACGAGCTCCACGGCATATTTTGTTGCGAATTTGTTGCTTCAAGATGCCTCAATATGAAACATCCTGAAACAACCATTGCCAATCAAAACCACCCCGAGATTGTGATATTAAGCTGCGGTAGCCATTTTGCTTAATGTCTAGACTAGAATTAGCTGCTCAAACAAGCTCCACGGCATATTTTGTTACAAATATGTTGCTTCAAGATGCCTTATTATGAAACATCCCGAAACAACCCTTGCCTGTCAAAACCACCCCCGAGGTTGTAATATTAAGGTGCGGTAGCCACTTTCCTTTATTTCTAGACTAGAATTAGCTGCTCAAACGAGCTCCACGGCATATTTTGTTGCGAATTTGTTACTTTGAGATGCCTTAATATGAAACATCCTGAAACAGCCCTTGCCAATCAAAACCACCCCCGAGATTGTGATATTAAGCTGCGGTAGCCACTTTCCTTTATCTCTAGACTAGAATTAGCTGCTCAAACGAGCTCCACGGCATATTTTGCTGCTTTAAGATGCCTTAATGTGAAACATCCTGGAACAACCCTTGCCAGTCAAAACCACCCCCGAGATTGTGATATTAAGCTGCGGTAGCCATTTTGCTGAATGTCTAGACTAGAATTAGCTGCTCAAACGAGCTCCACGGTAAATTTTGTTTCGAAATTGTTGCTTTGAGATGCCTTAATATGAAACATCCTGAAACAACCCTTGCCAATCAAAACCACCCCCGAGATTGTGATATTAAGTTGCGGTAGCCACTTTGCTTTATCTCTAGACTAGAATTAGCTGCTCAAACGAGCTCCACGGCATATTTTGTTGCTTTAAGATGCCTCAATATGAAACATCCCTGTCAGTTAAAACTACCCCCGTTACTACGATATTAAGTTGCGGTACTTTTATCTCGAAACTAGAATAATCTGCTCAAACGAGCTCCACGGCATATTTTGTTGCTATCGAATGGTATGACCCGTTTCTCTCGGATTTTCTTCTTTGCTGACGCTGCGCTGTTCACCCAACAAAAGCTTTAAATTTTGTTAAAAAGTATCCGTCAGCGTCCAGTCCTCTACCCCACATAGCAGAGAAGATGTAACTTTTTGTAAGCCTCAACCAAAGTTCGATCTTGTTGTTTGGACTGTTTATGTTGAAAGGTTAAGTATATACAGGATGTCTAGAAAGTCTCCTGACAAACGCAAACTACAGATACGGGATGTGTAAGTTTTTGAACATCTTAAAATTAGGTTCACAAGTAAGAGGAAAAGAGATTTAGAAAAAAAATCAGAATATTCCAAATTTCAAACAGCCCCTATTACCCAATTAGAAAATAATTATGGGATTTTCACTGATATTTGTAAGGAAATAGCGTTGGTGCAACGAACTTTTCTAATTAATTTCAGTTCACTTCGAAATGTATTGGATACAAGCAATTATTTTTAAACAAACAAAAAATTGTGTAACGTGTTACTCGCTTGGTATTTAGCGATGCTAATTTTCAACGTTGGTAATAAAATATTGATTGATTGAAGTGAGTAATCAACACGATAATTTCGTATCAAATTCAAAATGTACTTAAATGTTTGTGCAATTCCGCAGCGGCGTCGATGTGTTGCAAAATGGGTTAATGATTGATGAAATAGCCTGTGGTTGTCGAGGCTGAAACGCGTTACCTTTTGATTAGGGAACCGCAAATTTTTTTCAAAAAAAATTTTTTTTCTATCTCCTATACGCATCGTAAAAATTTGATAAAAGATTTTTTCAGTACTCTAATAATCAAAACAAACTTTCAGTAATATCGGCTCCCAAAGCCACCATCTTTTACTCTGTTAAAAAAAAAAAGGAAATAATAAATTTCACTAAAAATGTTGTAGATTCTATACGCATCTTAGAAATTTTTTTTAATACTTTCAGTATTCTCGGCTGCTAAAGAAGCCGCCCTCTACACTGTAAAAAAATAAATCTACAAAAAAAGAAAGAATGTTGCAGAGATAATTTTGAGAAAAATTTAATAAAAATTTATTTTAATTTAAATTTTTTCTCAAAATGGTTATTTATTGGTTTTATGATCCTTATCAAACTGCGAGCGAAGCATTAAACATGTATATTGATTCGACATAATTCTACATAATGATATCGGTTAAAATACAAATTATAAGAGAACTGTAAAACTTTCCAATTGTTCAATTAAATTGATGGTTAGCAATGTAGCAGCAAACTTGTTGGAGAAAATAAAATGTACGGACTTATCAGCATTTTTTTACAAAATTCAATTATGTACTGCAGTTACGACGATCGTGCATAGAGGTGGTGAAAGTTGAATCGTCTGTTGTGGTTGGTTTTTGTGCCAGATCGAGGTTTTTACGTATTTTTTTTTGTACAGTTTTATTAGGAAATCTTTTTTTATTAATCTTTGCGCGAGTTTTGATATATTACTTATTATACAAGGTGTCCAGCAATTCCAGATACTAGATGTAATTTTAAAGACCTTTGAAGTTTTTTAAGCATTCTTATCTCAAAATTACCGCTACCTACAAACTTCAAACTTGGTACATTGTATAACCGTTTGTGATTAGATGTAGAGATGTCGCTGATATCGCACTCTTAACATTTCCTTTACTAAGGCTAATGTATTGGTGTGGTATCAACGTAGTCTCTAGTCCAGGATTATGCTCTCAGAGCTTCTGGACGAATAGCATCTACCTTGTGCTGATGAGGCGCAAAAACGCCGAAACCGGTCAACAAGTGATGTTATTCCTTCTAATAGCAAACCAGAATGGTTGGTTCTATCTTAACAGATATACCAACCCCGTTTACTTTAGAAGTGTAATTCAATGTCTGTCGGGGCATATAGCCGTTGCTACTTAGTGGACGGTCTGCTCTTTGGAAATTAATTTTGTAAAGCGTTTAATAGTATTGAACTATTATTTTTTGACGTCTATAAATCACGCTTTACTAATATGACAATTATTTACAGGTAACTGTAATTAAGTAAATCATTGAAGAGGCTAATAAAATAAAAAGGTGAGCGGTCGTTGGACCGCCGACAGAAGCTTCCTTCTTATGCACAATAGAATGACCATTTTTCGTAAATATTTGACCATTTTTCAAAAAATTTTGACAATTTTTTCAAATTTTAACAATTATTGACCATTTTTGACAATTATTGACCAATTTTGACAATTATTGATCATTTTTGACACTTTTTCAAAAATTTTGACCATTTTTCCAAATTTTAACAATTATTGACCATTTTTGACAATTTTTGAGCATTTTTGACAGTTTTTTATGATTATTGACCATTTTTTCAAAGTTTTGATACTTTGTGACAATTTTTCGAAATTTTTGACCATTTTTCAAAAATTTGACAATTATTGACCATTTTTTCAAAAATTTTGTGAATTTTTGACAATTATTGACCATGTTCAAAATTTTTTGACAATTTTTAACAATTATTGACCATTTTTTCAAAGTTTTCATAATTTTTGACAATTTTTCAAAAGTTTTGACCATTTTAGACCACTTTTCCAAATTTTAACAATTATTGACCATTTTTGACCATTTTTGACCATTTTTGACAGGTTCTGACAATTATTGACCATTTTTGTCAATTTTTCGAAAAATTTTGACCATTTTTGACAATTATTGATCATTTTTGACACTTTTTCAAAAATTTTGACCATTTTTCCAAATTTTAACAATTATTGACCATTTTTGACAGTTTTTGAGCATTTTTGACAATATTTGAGCATTTTTGACAGTTTTTTTATGATTATTGACCATTTTTTCAAAGTTTTGATACTTTGATACTTTTAACAATTATTGTCCATTTTTGAGCATTTTTGACAGGTTCTGACAATTATTGACCATTTTTGTCAATTTTTCGAAAAATTTTTACCATTTTTGACAATTATTGATCATTTTTGACACTTTTTCAAAAATTTTGACCATTTTTCCAAACTTCAACAATTATTGACTATTTTTGACAATTTTTGAGCATTTTTGACAGTTTTTTATGATTATTGACCATTTTTTCAAAGTTTTGATACTTTGTGACAATTTTTCGAAAATTTTGACCATTTTTCAAAAATTTTACAATTATTGACCATTTTTTCAAAATTTTTGTGAATTTTTGACAATTATTGATCATGTTTAAAAATTTTTGAAAATATTTAACAATTATTGACCATTTTTAACAGTTTTTTATGATTATTAACCATTTTTTCAAAGTTTTGATAATTTTTGACAATTTTTCAAAAATTTTGACCATTTTTCCAAATTTTAACAATTATTGACAATTTTTGAGCATTTTTGACAGGTTCTGACAATTATTGACCATTTTTGAGCATTTTTGACAGGTTCTGACAATTATTGACCATTTTTGAGCATTTTTGACAGGTTCTGACAATTATTGACCATTTTTATCAATTTTTCAAAAATTTTGATCATTTTTGTCAGATTTTTATAATTATTGACCATTTTTGACAGTTTTTTACAATTTTTGACCATTTTTCAAAATTTCAAAAATTATTGACCATTTTTGACAGTTTCTGACAATTATTAACCATTTTTGACATTAATTTATAATTATTGACAATATTTTCAAAATTTTAACTATTTCTGACCATTTTTCAAAATTTTAACAATTATTGACTATTTTTGACCATTTTTTAAACATTTAACAATTTTTGACCTATTCTGACAATTATTGATAATTTTTCAAATAATTTGACAATTTTTAACAATTATTGACCATTTTTGACAGTCTTTTATAATTTTTGACAATTTTTCCAAATTTTAACAATTATTGACCATTTTTGACAATTTTTGAGCATTTTGACAATTTTTGAGCATTTTTGACAATTTTTGAGCATTTTCGACAGTTTTTTATGATTATTGACCATTTTTTCAAAGTTTTGATACTTTGTGACAATTTTTCGAAAATTTTGACTATTTTTTCAAAATTTTTGTGAATTTTGACAATTATTGACCATGTTTAAAAATTTTTGACAATTTTTAACAATTATTGACCATTTTTAACAGTTTTTTATGATTATTGACCATTTTTTCAAAGTTTTGATAATTTTTGACAATTTATCAAAAATTTTGACCATTTTCCAAATTTTAACAATTATTGACCATTTTTGAGCATTTTTGACAGGTTCTGACAATTATTGACCATTTTTGTCAATTTTTCAAAAAATTTTGACCATTTTTGACAGATTTTTATAATTATTGACCATTTTTTAAAAATTTTGACAATTTTTAACCATTTTTCAAAATTTTAACAATTATTGACCGTTTCTGACAATTATTAACCATTTTTGACATTAATTTATAATTATTGACAATATTTTCAAAATTTTAACAATTTTTTACCATTTTTCAAAATTTTGACAATTATTGACTATTTTAGACCATTTTTTAAAACATTTAACAATTTTTGACCATTTTTGACAGATTCTGACAATAATTGACAATTTTTCAAAAATTTTGACAATTTTTAACAATTATTGACCATTTTTGACAGTCTTTTATAATTATTGACCATTTTTTCAAAATTTTGACAGTGTTTGACAATTATTGACCATTTTTCCAAATTTTTGACAATAATGTTTGAAAATATTTGGCAATTATTAACCATTTTTTCAAAATTTTTGAACGTTTGACCTGGTAAACGAATATCTGGAAAATGCGCAAATCAATGTTTTACCATGGCTTGCGCAATCCCTCGATCTCAATCCCATCGAAATCTTTGGGATTCGATGGGACGAAGTCTTTTGCTTCATCAAGGAGCTTTCCACATATGATTTTTGATTGTCTTTCTAATCTTCAGACCACCATAAACCAACTGGAGTTCGACAACCTCATTTTCAGCATGCCTAACAAATGCCAGGCTGTGGTTAATGCAAGAAGAGGCCATACAACCTATTGAGGTACTTTTGACTCTCGAATATTTTTTATACCATCGTACCAACAATTATCTCGTATTGATGATGGTGTAACCGTACCCGTCGGTTGTTCGTGACTTGGGCGCTAGAGTGGCCACCCGAGACAGATGTTTTAGGGCGCCACTACTTTTTAGACGTCGACGAAAGAACAAAATGAATTTAAACAAAAAGAAAACTAAGGTGAAAAAGGTAGAAATTAAATTAATATATTTATTAAAAAAAATTAAAAACTTACAATATCCCGGGCACGATCCCCTATAGCTCTTACAGCCGGGTGTAAAAGTCAAAACAGGTCGATAGACATGTTATAATGGGTTCGACGGTAATGGTATCAGTACCACCCACATACATTTTGAGGTTTATATACTTATGCCATAACAAAAAAGTTATAACAAATTTAAATTTTGTTCCCTAGATTATTTTGATGTGTATAATTTGTTGATAAAAGAAAAATATTTATAGAATACATTAGATCACTATCCATATGAAAACAATCTTTTTAACCATCAATATCAATAATCAGATCACTGACTTTGCCCGACTGTCAAACAGCGGCTCGTCTGGTTAAATAAATCAACAAGAATGTCGATAGTCTGGTTAATATTTTATAATCAATGACAAAATATACGGGGTTATTCATAATTATTGGGACATAGGCAAATACGGATTTTTGACAATTTTTGAGCATTTTTGACAGTTTTTTATGATTATTGACCATCTTTTCAAAGTTTTGATACTTCGTGACAATTTTTCGAAAATTTTGACCATTTTTCAAAAATTTGACAATTATTGACCATTTTTTCAAAATTTTTGTGAATTTTTGATAATTATTGACCATGTTTAAAAATTTTTGACAATTTTTAAGAATTATTGACCATTTTTAACAGTTTTTTATGATTATTGACCATTTTTTCAAAGTTTTGATAATTTTTCAAAAATGTTGACCATTTTTCCAAATTTTAACAATTATTGACCATTTTTGAGCATTTTTGACAGGTTCTGACAATTATTGACCATTTTTATCAATTTTTCAAAAATTTTGATCATTTTTGTCAGTTTTTTGACCATTTTTCAAAATTTCAACAATTATTGACCATGTTAAAAATTTTTTGACAATTTTTAACAATTATTGACCATTTTTTCAAAGTTTTGATAATTTTTGACAATTTTTCAAAAATTTTGACTATTTTAGACCATTTTTCCAAATTTTTACAATTATTGACCATTTTTTAGCATTTTTAACAGGTTCTGACAATTATTGACCATTTTTGTCAATTTTTCGAAAAATTTTAACCATTTTTGAGAAATAATGGATCATTTTTGACACTTTTTCAAAAATTTTGACCATTTTTCCAAAAATTTGACAATTATTGACCATTTTTTCAAAATTTTTGTGAATTTTTGATAATTATTGACCATGTTTAAAAATTTTTGACAATTTTTAACAATTATTGACCATTTTTAACAGTTTTTTATGATTATTGACCATTTTTTCAAAGTTTTGATAATTTTTGACAATTTTTCAAAAATTTTGACCATTTTAGACCATTTTTTCAAATTTTTACAATTATTGACCATTTTTTTAGCATTTTTAACAGGTTCTGACAATTATTGACCATTTTTGTCAATTTTTCGAAAAATTTTAACCATTTTTGAGAAATAATGGATCATTTTTGACACTTTTTCAAAAATTTTGACCATTTTTCCAAATTTTAACAATTATTGACCATTTTTGACAATTTTTGAGCATTTTTGACAGTTTTTTATGATTATTGACCATTTTTTCAAAGTTTTGAAAATTTTTGACAATTTTTCAAAAATTTTGACCATTTTAGACCATTTTTCCAAATTTTAACAATTATTGACCATTTTTGACAGGTTCTGACAATTATTGACCATTTTTGTCAATTTGTCAAACAGCGGCTCGTCTGGTTAAATAAATCAACAAGAATGTCGATAGTCTGGTTAATATTTTATAATCAATGACAAAATATACGGGGTTATTCATAATTATTGGGACATAGGCGAATACGGATTACTTGGACCAAAATTTGGGAATAGGAAAAAATATGTCTTTATAAAAAATTGCAGTGGAAAAGAGTTGATTTTTTTTTTAAAAATTTGTTGAAAAATTGAAAACAATCACAATTTTGCTTCTGTTTATAGATAAAGCCAACTTCTCAAGACATGGTATTATGAGTTTTCATAATCTACATGCCACAGTTGTAGCCCGGTTGCAATTAACAAAATAAAGAGTTATTATATGAGTAGATATGAACAATACAATTTATATACAGGATGTCCCACGACGTTTTGACAGTCCAAATTCTCGAAAACTGTTGATATGACATGTATGAAATTTGGCAGATATCATAAAATGACTTCCGTTTTTCCTGTCATTTAAATCAATCGGTGGTGTGACATAAAATCGATCTTTCAAGTAACCCCAGATAAAGAAATCTAAGGGTATTATATCCGGAGAACGGGGTGGCCACAGAATCGCACCATTTCGACCAATCCAATTTTCAGGAAATGTGTTATCAAGATATTCTCTAGCTGGCCCAAAATTGTGAGGAGATGCTGCCACCACAGTGTTTGCCTTTCATGTAAGGGAATATCTTCAAGTAATTCTGGTAGAGTATTTTGAAGAAAATCTAAGTATCTTTCCTTCATAAAAATAGGGACCAATCAACCGACGGTAAATAAACCGCACCAAACATTGATTCCCCATATTGTTTGGAAATTGGTTTCGCGCATCCACTTTGGATTCTCTTGCGACCAATAATAACAATTATGGCGATTGACAATACCATTGTTCTAAAATATACTTTCATCACTCCATAATATTTTTTCTAAAAAAGAAGGGTCATCATTACTTTGAACTAACATTTCAGCAAAAAAAAATTTATTCCCCTTTCAGGATCTGCAGGAATACTCTTTGTATTGAACTTCTACTTATTTGTAATTCTTGTTCAAGAAATCGTATTCAGGTGGATTTACCTGAAGATAAGCCAACATATTTATCATATTGTCATCTGTCTTTTGACGAGGAACTTGATATTTTTTAATTTGTCTTCGTGGACTGTTGATATTTTGTTCTATGCTCAGCTAAACTCAATCAAACAAAATTCTCCATCAAAGGACGTGCGGTTTAATTTCTCACAGATGTATGTTTAACAAATCAAACTCCTTAACCTTCTTGTTGAATTGAAAAGATTTTATTAAACAATACCAAATAGAAACAAAAATTTTATCAAATTACAAACCTAAATACAATAATTTTAAATGTTAGTGTGACAACACTGTTCACTGATCGTGTCGTTGACTGATGACAAGCTTCTTGTTCAGTTTTACAAAATGGCCTACAGTTCACGCCACGATATGTATTTAATGGAATGTTTTTCCACATTCTCCATAAATGAGTAGCATGTCAACATATTCATCGTAAGTAAAAATTGAAGGTATTAATTACTTATTATTACAGTGTCTTCACAAGATGATGACTAATAATTAATGACAGTTCTTGAATAAACTTCACCTAACAAACATGAATGTCAACCTATATTGTAGCTACTTAGTTATTCACCTAAATTTTTGAGTGCAAAATATTGCTTTAATGAATTTAGTAAAAATAAATAGCCCTTATTATCATTACTACACTATACAATGATGACAAGTGTGGTGTCGTTGAATTTGTTTTTGAATGATATATCCAAAATTGTAATATTATACCGGTTGTCCCATTAAAAAACGTGATCCGAAATAACAGGAAAAACGAAAATCATTTTATAATAAATATAAGTAACAGTTTCGATTGTTTATATCTGTCATATGTCATATGAACAGTTTTCGAGAATTTGGACTATCAAAACGTCGTGGGACACTCTGTACACACGTAAATAACCGTTTTCCAGACCGTTGGATAGAACAGGAGACATTTATTAAAAAATAATATCAAAACGATACGCCACTGCATCGCTTCACACACACACACACACTCGATTCTTTTCAAATTGATATCAATCAAAGCGCTTTAATACATGTTATTAAAGTTCGTGGAAAATAAAAAATGGCCGTCTATTGGAGCACATTAATCTAATATGCATGTGGCTTACGTAACCAAAAATACACATTACTTTCATAAATGTATACAGGGTCATTACTTTAATTGAAATAGTTATATACAGTTAATACCGTGGTAAATTCCATGAGAGTTGTCTACCTGCAACACTAGTTAGAATAAATTTATAAGGATTGATCCAGGTCAGTTTTGTTTGTAATGCGAGCGCGACAAAAAAAATTTATACACTTCTATATGAATTGTTCTATTAGGTTTATTAGTATCATTACATATATCTGAGGTTAATGGCACTATTATTATTTACTATGATTTTCCATTTTGTGACTGATTGATAATGGCTGTATTTAATTGAAATATACGTCAGTGTGTAGGGTATGGTTCTCTTAAATTTTAGTATACAGGTAGGTAGGTAGGTTTGTGGTAAGTGGGTCTATAAGACACTCCACTGCGACTCGCAAGAGTCTCATACCTATTCAAATTTCACCAAACAAATTCAGCCTATCATCACATACCATCAATATACAGAGTTGCCAATAAAAAATAGAGATACAACTGATAAAGCTCGATATACATACAAACTTGGAATAAAGGCATTTGAAGTTTGAAAATTAACCTAAGCTTTTCAGAGGCTCTAAAATATTTTTATGAAAAGAAAAGATTGTAAAAAAAATGAAAAAATATAATTTCTTTTATACACTGCATCACAAATTTAACCGGACAGGCAAAATTATGTTCAAATTCTATTCAAGTTTTGCATGAATTTTAATCATTTTTTGTCAAGTTGTGGACCCTTTCATTTTTATAATTACTCCCTATCGATTTCGCAAAAAGTTCGAATGAATATACAGGGTAGCACAAAAAATTGAATTTCACGCTTAACTTCTGAACATCCTGTGAAAAAATTTAATAACTGAATTATATTTATAATAATAATAATAAACGTCTTTTATTTCCAAAAATTAAAAATACTGTTGCGAGGCCACCAACTCAAAGCCGGTCCTGTCCCTCGACTGTAAATTTTGTTGGCTGCACTTCTTTCGAGAGCATTCGCTTTGTTTGTGCATAGGGCGAGCGCGGAAGGTACTGGAATTTTCTAGAGTTGAGAGGGACTATATATACGCGGGTTTTTGAGTGCGTGAACAATTATTGAAACAGTTAGTTCGGAAGAATTAGTGAAACGAAGACAAAGAGTTAGTTCACAGAGGTTTTTAGTAATCGGACAGTGAACGAAATAAGGAAGATAAATAGTGTAATATTCAAGTAGTAAAAATAAATTACAACTATTATACCGAGTGTAAATAAATTAGTAGACATTAAGTTTAGTGTGTATAATTTTATCCCACAAGTAAAAACTATTTAAATGAATAAGAAAAACATTACAATACAAATAAAAACAAAAATATTCTTCCACTTAACCCGAGTAGAAACATGTATTTATATACAACTATTTCATGAAAAAAAAGATAATTAACATTTTGTCGAATATTAATTAAAATGCCCATTGTATTAAAGGGGTCGTGTCTAATGTCAGATATAAATTAATTTTATGCCTTAATCTTAGAATCCAATTTAAACATTTCAATCATAAAATTTACTTCAAAAAGTAATGTATGTAAGAAGAATGTAAATATTTAGGGAAATAAACAATAACCATGACAAAAATCCGAAAACTGCTTAGTTAGTTTTGACTGTCCAAAATGTGTCTTTTAAGAACTGATTTATATGTCTTTCAAATCTTAGTACAGAATCGAAAATTTTTGCTTCAGTTACTATCTCCAATTCTTCACTACCCCTAAGTTTTTTGCTTCATTTACTATCTCCAATTCTTCATTATTGATAGAAATATTTATGGAGTTTAAACTTTTTTAAGTCGCCATTAATGACTACACAGGCAGTGTCCACTTCACGAGGTCTAAAGCTTTAATATAACTGAGTATCATCAGCGTACAAGTGAACATTACAGTTTAAGATTTGGTTCAATAACTGAGAAGTATACATGTTACGGGCCATGTCCGCAATCGGGCCGGGACGTCATGGCCCGGGCTATGTTGACACAGCCCGGGCCCTGACGTCCTGGCCCGACCTTCTTGGACTATGTCGTCTTGGCCCGGGCCATGACAGCGTAGACCGGGCCGTGACAGCAGCGCCCGGGTATTGTCAAGACGGCCCAATACTATCCGGGCTATGTTGTCAAATAGTTTTTTTTGCAAAATTCAATAAACGTATAAGTACATTACAAGATGAGAACTTTGACCAACCTAACAAAACCTAACCCCAACCCCAGTTAGATTCGACGGCGGACCGAATTACGAAAAATTCGGAGTGCGATTTCGGAATTGGGTCCCATGTACCTACTATTTGTTTAATTTGACCAACCTAACAAAACCTAACCCCAACCCCAGTTAGATTCGACGGCGGACCGAATTACGAAAAATTCGGAGTGCGATTTCGGAATTGGGTCCCATGTACCTACTATTTGTTTAATTTTACCAACCTAACAAAACCTAACCCCAACCCCAGTTAGATTCGACGGCGGACCGAATTACGAAAAATTCGGAGTGCGATTTCGGAATTGGGTCCCATGTACCTACTATTTGTTTAATTTGACCAACCTAACAAAACCTAACCCCAACCCCAGTTCGGTCCGCCGTCGAATCTAACTGGGGTTGGGGTTAGGTTTTGTTAGGTTGGTCAAAGTTCTCATCTTGTAATGTACTTATACGTTTATTGAATTTTGCAAAAAAAACTATTTGACAACATAGCCCGGATAGTATTGGGCCGTCTTGACAATACCCGGGCGCTGCTGTCACGGCCCGGTCTACGCTGTCATGGCCCGGGCCAAGACGACATAGTCCAAGAAGGTCGGGCCAGGACGTCAGGGCCCGGGCTGTGTCAACATAGCCCGGGCCATGACGTCCCGGCCCGATTGCGGACATGGCCCGTGACATACATACTAAATAATAGTGGTCCAAGTATTGAACCTTGTGGAACATTTCTACGACGTTTTCAAGCCCAATATTTTCCGTATTAAGTTGTTAATTGTTAGTTATTAAATATTTCCACAGGATGTTCAGTAGGTAAGCGTAAAATGCAATTTTCTGTGCTACCCTGTATATCAACATATCCATTCGAACTTTTTGAGAAATCGATAGGAAGTAATGATAAAAATGGGTTCACAACTTGACAAGAAATGATTAAAATTCATTCTTCTTCTACCTTTTCAGGTGTCGGACGAGGATTCCGGTTCCTCTTGTACCCAATACTTCCACTCTTTCCAGTCTCTTGCTAATCTTTTCATTTAATTCCTTTAATTTCCTTTCTTATTCCCTAGCTCCTTTATTTGGTCTATCTACTTTTTTCTCGGTCTACCACTTCTTCTGTGAATAGTACTTCCATCTTCAATCACCTTTCTTGTAATTCCATCTGTTTTCATTCTGACAATATATCCATACCAATTTAATTGTGTTTTCTTTATTTTTCTTATTGATTCTTGTTTTGTTATTTGTCTTATCTCTTCGTTTCTGCATTTGTCCCACTATGTTTTTCCTGCTATTCTTCTAAGGTGTTTCAGCTCAATTGTGTTCATCTTGGCTTCATCCTTCTTTCCTCAATGTCCAATTTTTACTTGTATATGTTATTATTGGTACCGTTATTGTATTTTGGATCTTCATTTTCACTTCCATATCAATATTGTCTTATTTAGTGTATTTGTTATTTCTGCCTCTATCTTAAAATTCATTCAAACCCTGGAAAAAAAATTAAAATTGAATTTGAACATAATTTTGTCTGTCCGCTTAATTTTGCTGAGCAGTGTATTTTCTATTATTTCAAGTTTTAAGTTTTTAATCAAAATTATGCACGTTTTTTTTAATACGTTATTTCAATTTTGATTAATAATCGAAGATTAAAACTCTCGGACCAAAATTACATATAGACGAAATATTATTATTATTTTTGATAATTTGTAAAATCTTACAGTTGAAAGTAACTTCCTGGTGTAATTATGAATATAAACAATATTTATCTAAAATTTATTTTTGGAAGATTAGCTTTGTTGGAAAATCCAATTTGAACTAAACAGAAAATAATAATTACTCATAAGTTTTGTATATCGAATTATGAGATTAATAAGAAAACAACAAAATTAAAAAGTTTTATATTCCTCTTGATAACCCCAATTATAAGAAATAAACATGTTTTTCAAAACAATTACCTAGAATTGAATTTACTGTTTGGACCCTTACTTTGTGGAATCTACTCATATTAATGTTATAAATGAAACTAAATGTTTCTAATTAATTCCACTATTTAATTAAAAAATTATGAAAATTATGAAATATTATCAATATCCTTTAATAATTTTCATAATTTTTTAATTAAATAGTGGAATTAATTAGAAACAGTTAGTTTCATTTATAACATTAATTATCTTTAGTGGATTTTTGGGATATTTTTTGGACTTTACTTTTCAAATTTTATGAGGAGTAAAATCGAGTGAGGCGATTATGTTGAAATTTTGCACTCTTGTCAAGGACCGATGACAATACAATAATTGTAATTAAATAAAAAATAATAATTATTATATATATATTAATATATTATATATAAAAAACTAAAAAACAATAATTATTAATTCCTTGAATTATGTGATAAAACGTCATTTTTTTCATTTTCACATACATCATATTATTATGGTCTATTTACAACAGCTTGGTTGTTAAATTATTATGTCTTCGTAGCCGAGTGGCATAGAGGTTTTGCTGCGAAAATTGTGAATTGTAGTTGTAGGGTTGGAATCCTAGACACGGTGGAAACTAAAAAACTAAAAAACACACCTTACAGTAGATCGAAAAAGTAAAAAATAAAATATAATTAAAATAAAGGTGAGCGGTCGTCGGACCGCCGACAGAAGCTTGCTTCTTATGCACAATAGAATGACCATCTTTGACCATTTTTCGAAAATTTTGATCATTTTTCAAAAATTTTGACAATTTTGGACAATTTTTTCAAATTTTAACAACTATTGACCATTTTTGACAATTATTGACCAATTTTGACAATTATTGACCAATTTTGACAATTTTTCAAAAATTTTGACCATTTTCCCAAATTTTAACAATTATTATTGACCATTTTTGACAATTTTTGAGCATTTTTGACCGGTTCTGACAATTATAGACCATTTTTCAAAAATTTTGACAATTTTTAACCATTATTGATCATTTTTGACAGTGTTTTATAATTATTGACCATTTTTCCAAAATTTTGACCATTTTAGAGCATTTTGACAATTATTGACCATTTTTGACAATTTTTCCAAATTTCAACAATTATTGATCATTTTTGACCGGTTCTGACAATTATTGACCATTTTTCAAAAATTTTGACAATTTTTAACAATTATTGATCATTTTTGACAGTTTTTTATAATTATTGACCATTTTTCCAAAATTTTGACCATTTTAGACCATTTTTCCGAATTTTAACAATTATTGACCATTTTTGACAGATTGTGACAATTATTGACCATTTTTGACAATTTTTCAAAAATTTTGACCATTTTTCAAAAACCTTGACAATTTTTAACAATTATTGACCATTTTTGGCAGTCTTTTATAATTATAGACCATTTTTCCAAAATTTTGACCATTTTAGACCATTTTTCCAAATTTTAACAATTATTGACCATTTTTGACAATTTTTGACAGATTCTGACAATTATTGACAATTTTTCAAAAACTTTGACAATTTTTAACAATTATTGATCATTTTTGACCATTTTTCCAAAATTTTGACCATTTTTCCAAATTTTAACAATTATTGACCATTTTTGACAATTTTTGACAGATTCTGACAATTTTTCAAAAATTTTGACCATTTTTCAAAAACTTTGACAATTTTTAACAATTATTGACCATTTTTGACAGTCTTTTATAATTATAGAGCATTTTTTCTGAACAAGCCAGTTTGGACTAGTCGAAACTATTTTCGCGACAAAGCCGTTGTGGGCTAGGCTACTGCAAGCCGCTGAATGTTATGCCGGTGGCGTGGCATGGCCGCTTGTGCCGCCGGCTTGGCATAGTTAATTATAAAATAAATTATTTCTATTGGATTATACAATTCTGTAGCTACGTCCAATCGCTGTTTGGGACTGATTACACAACATTTCTTCTCAAGTTTATTTATTATGACATTTTAAAATTTTAACCATCTATATAAAGCTTAGTAGCTTTTCCATTCAGTTATATTTAAATCGATATTTTAATATTTATGGAGAGGCCATCAAAATGTATGTTTTAAAATAATATCGTTTATGTTGTACACTTACATTTTATTTATTGCTCTCGGCTTCGTCTTACCTGAAAAAAGAAGAAAATTTAATTAGCAGTTATTCAACTTATCACTTAACATAAAATAAAAACGTGTGGCTTATGTTATGTTTCATAGATTACATTATTTGGGTTCTAACACAATTTATTACTCGCCCAGTGTAAGTTGGTTGGACTTCTGAGATGCGCGGTAGAATATTCGATCGCTCGAGACTAACTGAAATTGAGGACCCCAGTCTCTGTTTTGATCGCAAACGGTTAATATCGCAGTAATTCCAGTGGCGTAGTAGTATTATAGTAGTTTTTAGTTACGGTAATTATTATCAGTAGTTAGTTTATAGAAGGTGTGGTTTTAGTCATAGATGAGTTTATCATCGACATAGAAGACGATTCTAGCGAGGATGGTGACTTAACTAATTAGCTTAGGGAATGAATAATCTTTTGTTTTATCTTTAGGGATTTTTAATTGTCATTTTATTTAGTATTTAAGTAAAGTCCGACCGGAAATATAAGTTCCTAACTTTGTAATCTCCTATTACGATAAATAAATATTTGTAAACACCCTATTGTTAAGTGATTGTTTATGAACCCACAATTCAGGTAATATACCAATAATTATAACAAAGAATTAAGTATTATTATAAATATTTCTCGTAGCTAAAAATGGATGTCTTGCAGTTAGAGTATTAACACTTTTCAGTAATAAAATTGAAAAGTATTTTTTGAGACCCCAGCAGCCAGCATGTACCTACGCCTATGTTGTTACTTTTTGTTCGCGCATATCTCAAGTGCCAACTTACACTGGGCGAGTTATATTTCGGATCCCGACTTTTTCTTTTAATCAGAATTTTTTCGCACGAATTTAAAAACACCCTGTATATTGATATGACTAATAATAAAACGGTATAAGTAAAAATACCCACGGTATAATATATCTATGAATAAAAAATTTAAAAATCCACAATACTCTACAGCTGGTGAAGTAATTCTAAAAATTCTTGAGCATAATTATATTTAATTTAAAAGGCAAATGACCAATTAACATCAAAAAACCACCAATTAACACTAAGAGAAAAATCACAGCAATGAATATTAGATCGTATTTTGAATTACTCATATAGTGTTTTAAATATGACTTCGCTTGGTTGTCACTTTTAGTAATTTATAACTGTATAATATATAACCTCCTCGCTCCAGAAGTCCAGTCGGTTGGACATTGTTCTAATATATTTCTACTATTATCAAAGTCAAATCGCATCGATATTATCCCACAGTGACGTTCCTTAAATACTGTGATTAATGAGGTTCCTTAATTTATGCAACCAACAATACAAACATTCATTTCTTGTTATGAAGTAAGTTTAGGAGGATGTTTCATTTTGAAAATATACCTAATATTTATTAGTAAATCATGTTTATTTGTTTAGATAACAATACTGTCTTGTGTGTTGGATAAAATTACGGGGCCCAATTGAAAAATTTAATGATCTAAAAAAGGATTTTTCTAAGCTATCCAGCACAATGGACATGAGGATTAAATTTGGTAACTGACCACTAACTGAAGAGGAACTATTTGAAACTAAAAACAATAGTGACTTCTATGATAGTGAAGACGATGATGATATAAATTCAAATTATATGTAGGCTGAACTCTTGCTCTTGGGGGTAAAGTAGCCCCTACTGTTCCAAATGACGAGTTGGAAGCGGAAGAAGAAGTAGCGGCTGCTCAGCCAAAGAGAAGAAAAGTTGTTGATTCGCCTTCGATTGATGTAAGAAAAACGTCTAACGAATATCTGCCTATATGTCGAATCAACGACAAAACATAATTTTTATAACAATTTAAAAGATATTAAAAGGTGAATTTCAAAAGTCTTTGTTATTGTTGATATCTCGGGAACGCCTCTTCCTAGAGCGTCGGCGAATCAAATGTCGACAGGGGAGGAAGGTATAAGCGCTCTACAGATTCTGACAAGTCTGAACAATTCAGTAGATCTTTTTAACGCCATAAAGAGAAAGCATTTGAATATTGTGTAAAATGCAATCTTTATTCATGCATTAATCCAGATAGACAATGATTTTTTCAATTCCATATTTAGTTTAATCGAATTCGTTTTTTACTTTCTATGTCCGGTTGTCCAATATACTGGACACATCATATTTTTTTTTTCTGAATAAATATTTTATCTTTTGATGTACTTAATGTCCTATTTGACCCTAAAATAGCTTATTTTCGTTAAAGACTATACAAATTTATATCTTTTTTTCCCTCGGGACTGAAGAGGATATAAAATTAAACAAGCTACTCTCTTTGCTGCTCTCTGCTTTTCTGAGACTCCACTGTATAATAAAACATGTCCCTTTTTTGTTAGTATCATCCATTGTCCTTTCTTTTTTGTTTCAGTTACCGCCAATATTTCAAGTCCTGTCTCTTGAAATTCTTCTTCCAGCCCTTTTTCTTTTCCTGATAAGCTTCCAACAAATTATTGACCATTTTTCCAAATTTTTGACAATTTTTGGAAATATTTGGCAATTATTAACCATTTTTTCAAAATATTGACAGTTTTTGACGATTTTTCCAAATTCTTGACCATTTTTGACCATATTTAAAAATTTTTGACAATTTTTCAAACATTTTAACAATTATTGACCATTTTTGACCGTTTTTTGACGAATTTTGACAATTATTGACCATTTTTGACAATTTCTTAAAAAATTTTAAACATTTTTCAAAATTTTTGACAATTATTGACCATATTTAAACATTTTTGACAATTTTTCAAAAATTTCAACATATTTGGCCATTATTGACCATTTTTCCAAATTTTGACAATTTTTCACCATTTTTCAAAATTTTAACAATTATTGATCCTTTTGGACCATTTTTGACGAATTTTGATTGGTTTTGACAATTATTGACCATTTTTGACAATTTCTTAAAAATTTTTAAACATTTTTCAAAATTTTTGACCATATTTAAAAATTTTTGACAATTTTTCAAAAATGTTAACAATTATTGACCATTTTTGACAGTTTATGACGAATTTTGACAATTATTGACCGTCTTTGACAATTATTGACCATTTTTCAAACATTTTAACATATTTGGCCATTATTGACCATTTTTTCAAAATTTTGACAATTTTTGATTTTGATTTTCAAAATTTTAACAATTATTGATCCTTTTGGACCATTTTTGACAATTTTTGACGAATTTTGATTGGTTTTGAAAATTATTGACCGTCTTTGACAATTAATGACCATTTTTGACAACTTACACAATAGAATGACCATTTTTCGAAAATTTTAATAATTATTGACCATTTTTCCAAATTTCAACAATTTTTGACAGGTTCTGACAATTATTGACCATTTTGACAATATTTCAAAAATTTGGACAATTTTTAACAATTATTGACCATTTTTGACAGTTTTTTATAATTATTGACTATTTTTCCAAAATTTTGACAATTTTTCGAAAATTATAACCATTTTTCAAAAATTTTGACAATTATTGACCATTTTTTCAAAAATGTTGACAATTTTTGACTATTTTTTCAAATTTTAACAATTTTTGACCATTTTTGACAATTATTGACCATTTTCGACAATTTTTCGAAAATTATGACTATTTTTAAAAAATTTTGACAATTTTCGACAATTATTAACCTTTTTTTCAAAATTTTTGACAGTTATGACAATTTTACGGCTGAGGAAGAGAGGGGAGAGAGTTAGCGCAGCGGGCGAACGAGAAAGAGACGAAGAATGAGTCATCGCGTGACGAACGCTTTTTCGTAACATCACACGTTTCACGAGTTCAATAGCCTTCCCAAAAGTCCTGTGTCGTGCAATAAGAAGCAAGCTTCGATAACAAAAGAGAGAAGTTAGGTTAGGTAATCGTAATGTCATATTTTTTTGACATTTCGCTCGTTGATGTGCAATGCGCATGTCCACTCCACGCTCTCTCAAGTTTACCCAGTAGAATAGGAGCATAGGAGTATGTGAGCTTCTTGATAAGTAGTAACAATTTGCTCTAATTTTGGCGAGTAATTAGAACGTTAAGATACGGCTCGAATTGTAGCAAAGGCAGAATTTTATCCAAAACAATGACGCCTCACTGTATGTTGAAAACGTTTTGTCAGCATCACTATATTTCTTGCTCGCACTAAAATAAGGATTTGTTACATTTGGACAATTGTTTAATTATTGATATCATTGATACCAGAACTGGCACTTATATTCTATCTGATACAGTTTGCGTCAGAATAAACGACAAAATATACCACCATATTATTTATTAGATGATAACTCGCAATGGTAGGCTACGGTCTTTCAAGTGTATAATTAAAAGTTACTGCAACATCTATATTTAGTTTAGAGCCAATAAAATCTATATTAAGCGTATAATAATAACAGTTAAAAATGAAAATATTTTATAATCGTTTATGCTTTGTTTTAAAATATTATTACGCATCGAGTTGTTGTATTGTGCATTAGAACCGCAATTTGTTGCACAACTTTACGTTCAAATCGACGGGAGAAAAAAAATCGGCAACAAAGATTGCGACATTCGAAGCATGTACTTAAAAACGTTTTGATATATCTGTTCAAAGCATTCACATTTACGCCTGCTTGATCCGAAGGACAAATGACATCACTTTCGAATCGCTATCGTCTGGAATGTCTTGACAATCACTGTCGTCTATAATATGAATAATATTATTTATCATGACTATTTTTATTGTTGTTGACGTTTATAATGGATTAATTTCCCAATGTGTAACTTGATCTTCCCTTGGGTGCTACTTAGTGGCCTCTCAAGACCCCCTCGACCCCACGTTGGGCGCCTATTTGTAACTTCTTGTTCGCTTGGGAACTAGTTAGTGGCCACTCAAGAAAGATACCGGCATGAGACTTTTCTCAAGGGTGGTTCGGCCCCACGTTGGGCGCCAATTTGTAATAATGATGTTCGACTCCATACTTGGGTTGTCTTTAAAATGTTTTTGGGGGAAATTTGTTTACCACTTACATTCGCGCCTGTGGTAAACCCACTCTATCTATGTGATATCTATGTTTAATATGATTGTGCTAGACTACATCAATGTGTAGCTTGGGTGCTAGTTAGTGGCCACTCAAGAAATATGCCGACATGAGACTTTTCTCAAGGATGATTCGGCCCCACGTTGGGCGCCAATTTGTAACTTGTTCGTTTGGGAGCTATTTATTGGCCACTCAAGAAAGATGCCGGCATGATACATCTCGAGGGTGGTTCGACTCCATGCTTGTGTTGACTCTAAAATGTTTTTGGGGGAAATTTGTTTACCACTTACACTCGCGCCTATGGTAAACCCACTCTATCTATGTGATATCTATGTTTAATATGATTGTGCTAGACTACATCAATGTGTAGCTTGGGTGCTAGTTAGTGGCCACTCAAGAAATATGCCGACAAGAGACTTCTCTCAAGGGTGGTACAGCCTCACGTTGGGCGCCAATGTGTAGCTTGTTGTTCGCTTGGGAACTAGTTAGTGGCTACTCAAGAAAGATGACAGCATGAGACTTCTCGAGGGTTCGACTCCATGCTTGTGTTGACTTTAAAATGTTTTGGGGGGAAATTTGTTTACCACTTACTGGTAAACCCACTCTATCTATGTGATATCTATGGTTAATATGATTGTGCTACATCAATGTGTAGCTTGGGTGCTAGCTAGTGGCCACTCAAGAAATATGCCGACATGAGACTTTTCTCAAGGATGGTTTGGCCCCACGTTGGGCGCCAATTTGTAATTTGTTCGTTTGGGAGCTAATTAGTGGCCACTCAAGAAAGATGCCGGCATGAGACTTCTCGAGGGTGGTTCGACTCCATGCTTGTGTTGACTTTAAAATGTTTTGGGGGGAAATTTGTTTACCACTTACACTCGCGCCTGTGGTAAACCCACCCTATCTATGTGATATCTATGGTTAATATGATTGTGCTAGACTACATCAATGTGTAGCTTGGGTGCTAGTTAGTGGCCACTCAAGAAATATGCCGACATGAGACTTTTCTCAAGGATGATTCGGCCCCACGTTGGGCGCCAATTTGTAACTTGTTCGTTTGGGAGCTATTTATTGGCCACTCAAGAAAGATGCCGGCATGATACATCTCGAGGGTGGTTCGACTCCATGCTTGTGTTGACTCTAAAATGTTTTTGGGGGAAATTTGTTTACCACTTACACTCGCGCCTATGGTAAACCCACTCTATCTATGTGATATCTATGTTTAATATGATTGTGCTAGACTACATCAATGTGTAGCTTGGGTGCTAGTTAGTGGCCACTCAAGAAATGTGCCGGCATGAGACTTCTCTCAAGGGTGGTACAGCCTCACGTTCGGCGCCAATGTGTAGCTTGTTGTTCGCTTGGGAACTAGTTAGTGGCTAAAGATGCCGGCATGATACTTCTCCAGGGTGGTTCGACTCCATGCTTGTGTTGACTCTGAAATGTTTTTGGGGGAAATTTGTTTACCACTTATATTCGCGCCTGTGGTAAACCCACTCTATCTATGTGATAACTATGGTTAATATGATTGTGCTAGACTACATCAATGTGTAGCTTGGGTGCTAGTTAGTGGCCACTCAAGAAATATGCCGGCATGAGACTTCTCTCAAGGGTGGTACGGCCTCACGTTGGGCGCCAATTTGTAACTAGTTCAGTCTGGTTGACTGTACCAGGCCAGCATTTACTTACAAAGATAAGTCATCAATATTTAACCAAAGTCTATAAATTCTCCTAATTACACCTTTTTTAAGGTTGTACTGGTTATGAGTATATCTGGTGCATATCGCAAACACGAACTTACGAACACAGTTATGTATAAAATATTTGGGAATTGCATTTTTTAATTTCCCTGTTATAAATCAGTTTCGCCCGTGATCCAAATTTATTCGATACATCGACTATTACATAAAACCCGTCTAGTAATATTAAGTAACTACATCCGAACCAATGCAGTAGGTCGTACCGCGGATCACATTCTACAAAGTGGTCCATCGTCAGAGATATTTCAAGTACGATCGGAATTTCCTGCAAAAATATATTTACATGTGTAAGAGAAAGAAGGTACCATAGGTACATGTGTATCGAAGAAAGAAAGAGGAGAATATTGTTCGAATACAGGACCGGTGTAGCCGATAATTTAGTAGTTTTGCTGCTCGACAAAAACTTGGAAATTATTTTCAGACCTGTAGGTCCAACACAAAAAGACTAATTATAGAAAATGTATTCAATTAAGAAGCCTAAGAAAAACAAGTTTGTAAATAATTTCCAGTCACTTTTCTTTCAGAATTTTGTTCCAAAGCTGTCCTACATTCTAATCCAAAGATATTTTTTATTTGCCCACCCGGTACATATTTTGAAAATTTTTAATTTTATAAACTTTCATTTTATTTTACGTTAATTATATGAAGCCGGTCCTGATTTATCGATCGGTTGGTGTTTATAAGGTGGTGCTGGCGGATAGAACGGGTACGACTAACGGTACCGTCGTCGATCAGAATTGACACTGACTGGGAAGTATGTCGAATACGACATTCTTTCGCGAAAAACTGTAGTAAAAGAAGAATCAGCGTCATGAAGGAAAAAATTCTACGTCACGTAGAAGAAATGAACACCGACAAATTGAAGAATATATTTAAGGTTAAGTCACATCGTTTTCATGTTAAAGAGCTCGTTGCGAAAAGAAGAGAAGAGACCTTTTCACAATTCATTGACGTCATTTTGAATAATTTAGTTTAATTGAGGAAATTAATTTATTACGGAAAAAATACGTATTGAAATGAACTAATATGAGGATTATTGACCTATTCACAGAGTGGAAATAAATCTATATAAAATAAATTAACGACAAAAAAAATCTAGTCGCAAAATCATTTGGGTAATAAATTATTTTGAATGTTTTAGGGAATAATAAACATTAAAGTTAATTAAGAGGAAAACATAAACAAAACAATAACCTCGTTTTTAAATTAATTAAGAATACTTGTATGCGACCAAGGTAAAAAGACATTAAAATATAAACAGGATTACACCGACAAATTTCAAACAATTCTATAAAAATGTCAATAAAATGAGATTTTGAAAAAATTGATTGAAGAGTTTTCAAAATTTTGTATTTTCGGCTTTAGTAATGGGAAAAAATCCTCCAATAATAGTAATAAGGGATTAATTCATTTGTAAAAATTTACATTACCACATAAATTTTGAAATATGGTCAAAAATTTGGAGAAATGGTCAATAATTGTCAAAAACTGTCAAAATTTTGAAAAAATGGTCAATTATTGTCAAAGTTTTTGAAAAAATGGTCAAAATTTTCGAAAAATTGTCAAAATTTTGAAAAAATGATCAATAATTATGAAAAACTGTCAAAAATGCTCAATAAATGTTAAAAATTGTCAATAATTGTTAAAATTTGGAAAAATTGTCAAAAATTGTCAAAATTTTGAAAAAATGGTCAATAATTATGAAAAACTGTCAAAAATGGTCAATAAATGTTAAGAATTGGAAAAATGGTCAAAAATGGTCAACATTTTTGAAAAATTGTCAAAATTTTAAAAAAATGGTCAATAATTGTCAAAATTTTTGAAAAATTATCAAAATTTTGTAAAAATGGTCAATAATTATAAAAAACTGTCAAAATTTTGAAAAAATGGTCAATTATTGTCAAATTTTTTGAAAAAATGGTCAAAATTTTCGAAAAATTGTCAAAATTTTGAAAAAATGGTCAATAATTATGAAAAACTGTCAAAAATGGTCAATAAATGTTAAAAATTGTCAATAATTGTTAAAATTTGGAAAAATTGTCAAAATTTTGAAAAAATGGTCAATAATTATGAAAAACTGTCAAAAATGGTCAATAAATGTTAAGAATTGTCAAAATTTTTGAAAAATTGTCAGAAATGGTCAATAATTGTTAAAATTTGGAAAAATGGTCTAAAATGGTCAACATTTTTGAAAAATTGTCAAAATTTAAAAAAAATGGTCAATAATTGTCAAAATTTTTGAAAAATTATCAAAATTTTGAAAAAATGGTCAATAATTATAAAAAACTGTCAATAATTGTTAAAAATTTTCAAATTTTTTGAAAAATGGCCAATAATTGTCAGAACCTGTCAAAAATGCTCAAAAATTGTCAAAATTGGTCAATAATTGTCAAAAATGGTCAATAAGTGAAAAAATTTAAAAAAAAGGTCAAAAATTGTCAGAAATTTTGAAAAAATGGTCAATAATTGTCAAAATTTTGAAAAAATGGTCAATAAAATATAAAATAAAACTTAGTAGAACGTACTGGGCCTAATGTAATTCCCAACAACGCATTCTATTGTGCATAAGAAGCAAGCTTCTGTCCGACGACCGCTCACCTTTTTTTTTGATAATTATTTTGGGAAATTAAACCACAATATTTTTCAATTCAACGTTTCGATATCGTTCCAGCCACCGTTAAAAAGAGCAATCAAGTTTTTAAATTCTGGTCCCTATCTGACACCAACGAGAAAATTCACGGATATGGAAGTAAATTAATTCCATATTAAAAAATTTTCGTACGCCTATGATAGATGGACATTTTTACAAATAAACCGCTTTAAATATTTTATTGTACGATCATTATAAATGAATGTTTTTATAAAAAAATTAGCCCCCTTTAAAAATGTTACCGTATGCCTATGATGGATGGGAATTTTTACAAATAAATTTATCTTTATATTTATCTAACTATCCGTGCGAAGCAGGGGCGGGTCGCTAGTGAAATGATAAATTGATAAAGTTGATCCTCTCTTAAAGTAAGTGCTATAGTTCTTATAGTCCAGTCATTAAGTATGTATTTTTGGAAATAATTTATTTAGCAGGATTTAATTTTTTATATTCTCGGTGGGGTTGATTATAATTCGTGCGGGAAATGTATTTTCGCATAGTTCGTTTATTCAAATCACGTTGAAAACGAAATACTTCAATGTTGACTAAACGGAAGACAAAATTCAAATTTTTTTAAGGAATTTCTACTTGACTTTAAATTCTTCGAAATAAACAATCTTCCAAGTTTTAATCCCATCGACTCGCTAGAAGTCTACGGTGGTCAGCAAAGGACTCGGAGAAGTACAGAAAGAGACGAAAATACTGCATAATTTTCTCTTAGTATAAGTATACACTTAAATCTTTTAAACCGTTTATGTTTTCCAAATGACTGAGCTTTTGTTCGACTAATGTTTTACTTTGTTTGTGCACTGCAGACCAGAGGCGTACAAAAGTTTTTTCACTTAGTCTGTATCTTGTACTTCCTGAACAATTACGTAGTGGCGTGAAGTTAAGAACAATTTCCAAGGTCGCCGTTGGGCATGTTTTCATCATCGTCAAAAGACGATAAATAATAAACCTAACAAAGTGTCTATCGATCGAGTGAAACCTGCATTCATTTCACAAATTTCTGTTGAGAGATCTACAACTTTTATATTAAACTTTTTCCCCTAGTATTCTAAATTTTGACGGAAATCGCAATAATGTCTTTTTTTACCCCCCCAAAAAAGTGTTTTTTACCGAAAAAACGCCAAAATTCGAAAAATTTCCAGTATTTTTATTTGAAATTTTTTTCTATAGTTTGTGACTATCAAAGCCACCTTTTACCAAATTTTAATCGAAATCGAACAATTTTTGACGAAACTAAAAATAAAAAACGAAAAATGCAGTTTTTTGCGTTTTTCGAGCTAATTTTGAGGTTACGTGAAAAAGTCACACGAGAAAAAGTTGGAGATTTTCCCAAGATCTACAGATTTTATAATAAACTTTTTTTTCTAGGAACTTAACTTTGGACGGAAATCGCAATAATGTATTTTTCAACCCCCCAAGAAAGTGTTTTTTACCGAAAAAACGTTATAACTCGAAAAATTTGCAATATTTTAATTTGAAACTTTTTTTGATGGTTTGTGACTATGAAAACTACCTTCTACCAAATTTTCATCAAAATCGAACATTTTTTGACGAAACTAAAAATAAAAAACGCAAAAAGGAGTTTTTTGCATTTTTCGAGCTAATTTTGAGGTTATGTGAAAAAGTGACAAATGAAAAAGTTGTAGATTTTTCCAAGATCTACAACTTTTATAATCAACTTTTCATTCTAGGAACTCAACTTTGGCCGGAAATCGCAATAATGTCTTTTTCCACCCCCCAAAAAAAGTGTGGTTTACCGAAAAAACGTCAAAATTCGAAAAATTTCCAATATTTTAATTTGAAATTTTTTTCCATAGTTTGTGACTATCAAAGCTACCTTCTACCAAATTTTCATCAAAATCGAACATTTTTTAACGAAACGAAAAATAAAAAACGAAAAATACAGTTTTTTGCGTTTTTCGAGCTAATTTTGAGGTTACGTGAAAAAGTCACACAAGAAAAAGTTGTAGATTTTCCCAAGATCTACAGATTTTATAATAAACTTTTTTTTCTAGGAACTTAACTTTGGACGGAAATCACAATAATGTATTTTTCAACCCCCCAAGAAAGTTTTTACCGAAAAAACGTTATAACTCGAAAAATTTCCAATATTTCAATTTGAAACTTTTTTTCATGGTTTGTGACTATGAAAACTACCTTCTACCAAATTTTCACCAAAATCGAACAATTTTTGACGAAACTAAAAATAAAAAACGAAAAAAGCAGTTTTTTGCATTTTTCGAGCTAATTTTGAGGTTATGTGAAAAAGTGACAAATGAAAAAGTTGTAGATTTTTCCAAGATCTACAACTTTTATAATAAACTTTTCATTCTAGGAACTCAACTTTGGCCGGAAATCGCAATAATGTCTTTTTCCACCTCCCAAAAAGTGTTCTTTACCGAAAAAACGTCAAAATTCGAAAAATTTCCAATATTTTAATTTGAAATTTTTTTCCATAGTTTGTGACTATCAAAGCCACCTTTTACCAAATTTTAATCGAAATCGAAGAATTTTTGACGAAACTAAAAATAAAAAACGAAAAATGCAGTTTTTTGCGTTTTTCGAGCTAATTTTGAGGTTACGTGAAAAAGTCACACGAGAAAAACTTGTAGATTTTCCCAAGATCTACAGATTTTATAATAAACTTTTTTTTCTAGGAACTTAACTTTGGACGGAAATCGCAATAATGTATTTTTCAACCCCCCAAGAAAGTGTTTTTTACCGAAAAAACGTTATAACTCGAAAAATTTGCAATATTTTAATTTGAAACTTTTTTTCATGGTTTGTGAGTATGAAAACTACCTTCTACCAAATTTTCACCAAAATCGAACAATTTTTGACGAAACTAAAAATAAAAATCGAAAAATGCAGTTTTTTGCGTTTTTCGAGCTAATTTTGAGGTTATGTGAAAAAGTCACTGATAAAAAAGTTGTAGATTTTTCCAAGATCTACAACTTTTATAATCAACTTTTCTTCCTAGAACCTCAACTTTTTTTCCTAGAACCTCAACTTTGGCCGGAAATCGCAATAATGTCTTTTTCCACCCCCAAAAAGTGTTCTTTACCGAAAAAACGTTATAACTCGAAAAACTTCCAATATATTAATTTGAAATTTTTTTCCATAGTTTGTGTCTATCAAAACCACCTTTTTCCAAATTTTCATCGAAATTGAACAATTTTTGACGAAACTAAAAATAAAAAACGAAAAATGCAGTTTTTTGCGTTTTTCGAGCAAATTTTGAGGTTATGTGAAAAAGTCACTAATACAAAAGTTGTAGATTTTTCAGAGATCTACAACTTTCATATTCAACTTTTTTTTCCTAGGATTCTAACTTTTGCCGGAAATCGCAATAATGTCTTTTTTTACCCCCCAAAAAATGTTTTTTACCGAAAAAACGTCAAAATTAGAAAAATTTCCAGTATTTTTATTTGACATTTTTTTCTCTAGTTTGTGACTATCAAAGCCACATTTTACCAATTTTTGACGAAATTAAAAAAAAAAACGAAAAATGCAGTTTTTTACGTTTTTCGAGCGAATCTTGAGGTTATGTAAAAAAGTCACAAATGAAAAAGTTGTAGATTTTTCCAAGATCTACAATTTTTATGTTTAACATAGATAGTGTAAGCTCGTCGAGTGAAACAGCCTGTATATTATTATTATCAACTGGATAAGTATTTGACGAAATAATTATCATAACCAAGTTTTTAACTGTGTAAAAATTAATTGAAAACTATTATTATTGTTCTGAATCACTCTGTATATTTCTTTATCAAATTAGATGTGAATACCGACGACCGCTCGTTTCCTGAAGACGCCCCTGACGAGACCGAAGCCAAATCCATTCGCACACTTAACAGAATTTGAAGCTTTACGATCGTTTTTATATGATTATTTTATCGACTGAAGACAAAAACATTTAAGTGCCTAATAATTTATTACATTTATTGAACAGTATTATAATCGAATATCAAGTTTAAGAAAAATATAATATTTATTCCTGAAAATAAATCAATACATGTTACAGTCGTAGGTAGATACTGTGTTAAATTTTCTACCTGAATTTCAATGATAATACGTCGCAATATCCTGACTTTAATCTATCAAGATATTTACTGCTATTTAATTTAATTAACTGAAAGGAACCCGTTATACGGAGATCAATAAGTTAAGAATGCCACTTCGTAATTAAATGATATTGGAAGCAATTAAATTTTACGTTAGATTACTACTAATAGTACTATGATAAAGGTACCTATTTATTTCCTGAATAACTTGCTTTGTTTTGCGTTTAACATAAATACACCTCTTCACCCTACCAACTATCAGTCGATATCACAAAAACCCGAGAGTCTCGTCTATATAGAGAACAATACATTTTACAATGAAATATGGTTAAGGTTTCATTAATATGATAAGCCCTTAAATTAAATCTTTGAGAAGCTCTTGAGATAAATAAAAAAAATTTGGTAATCTTCTTAACGACCAAATAAATATCAACCCTTCTGCCTTTTTAAACTTATTTACCTTGAAGAAAGATCAGGAGTCATTGTTGTGAATGAATTTCCAGGTAAACTTGTTCAATAATTTTGTTAATATTCGTAGAATTCCGTATTTCGGCACTTTTTGTACTTTATTTCCATGTAAACATTTTGTAATAATTTGTCAATATTCTTAAAATTCCGTATTTATGTAATGTATAAATTAAAAATTTTTCATTATACCTTCACTCGTTTGCTTTGATTTTTGGACTTCAGTTACATTAAAATGTCAACAAGTGTGATTGTTATAAATATAGTTTTAAAAAATTATTTATGGATTTTATTATCAATATTTAGAATTAAACGAGACAACCGGTAACAAGACGAGACCGAGACTTGAACGAGACTCAATTTCAGACGAGATTTTTGAGACTCTCGCCCACTCTCGTCTCGTGTGAAGCCCTATTGCCAACTTTTTCAGACATACTGTATATCTTCAAAATTTGTTATTATTATTGTTTTGTTTAATTGACAATATAATATATGTTTAGTGGATGAAATAAAAATTTTCACGTTTATTACAGGAGCTTAGTTAGTTCTTTTATTACATAATTCCCAATAAGGCGCTTATCTTCACTTTTCTTCTATATCACATTAATTAATGACATCATTTTATAAGTAGTTTATGAATAAATCTGTTGATAATATTAATTAGATCAATTTGGAATTAACATTAGTGGTAAAACCTTCAGTTATCAACTTCCTTCTTTTTTATGAGAAAATAAAATACCCAATTAAGCGTATCTTGAGGGGGTACTTAATAAGTTTGGTAGAAGGTAGCTTTGATAGTCACAAACCATGAAAAAAAATTTCAAATTGAAATATTGGAAATTTTTCGAGTTATACCGTTTTTTTGGTAAAACACACTCTTTTTGGGGGGTGGAAAAAGACATTATTGCGATTTCCGGCCAAAGTTGAGGTTCTAGGAAAAAAGTTGATTATAAAAGTTGTAGATCTTGGAAAAATCTACAACTTTTTCATTTGTGACTTTTTCACATAACCTCAAAATTAGCTCGAAAAATGCAAAAAACTGCTTTTTTCGTTTTTTATTTTTAGTTTCGTCAAAAATTGTTCGATTTCGATGAAAATTTGGGAAAAGGTGGCTTTGATAGTCACAAACTATGGAAAACAATTTCAAATTAATATATTGGAAGTTTTTCTAGTTATAACGTTTTTTCGGTAAAAAACACTTTCTTGGGGGGTTGAAAAATACATTATTGCGATTTCCGTCCAAAGTTAGGTTCCTAGAAAAAAAAGTTTATTATAAAAATTGTAGATCTTGGGAAAATCTACAACTTTTTCACGCAACCTCAAAATTAGCTCGAAAAACGCAAAAAACTGTATTTTTCGTTTTTTATTTTTAGTTTCGTTAAAAAATGTTCGATTTTGATGAAAATTTGGTAGAAGGTAGCTTTGATAGTCACAAACTATGGAAAAAAATTTCAAATTAAAATATTGGAAATTTTTCGAATTTTGACGTTTTTTCGGTAAACCACACTCTTTTTGGGGTGTGGAAAAAGACATTATTGCGATTTCCGGCCAAAGTTGAGTTCCTAGAATAAAAAGTTGATTATAAAAGTTGTAGACCTTGTGAAAATCTACAACTTTTTTATTAGTGGCTTTTTCACATAACCTCAAAATTAGCTCGAAAAACGCAAAAAACTGCACATTTTTAGTTTTTTATTTCGTTAAAAAATGTTCGATTTTGATGAAAATTTAGTAGAAGGTAGCTTTGATAGTCACAAACCATGAAAAAAAATTTCAAATTGAAATATTGGAAATTTTTCGAGTTATACCGTTTTTTCGGTAAAACACACTTTTTTTGGGGGGTGGAAAAAGACATTATTGCGATTTCCGGCCAAAGTTGAATTCCTAGAAAAAAAAGTTGATTATAAAAGTTGTAGATCTTGGAAAAATCTACAACTTTTTCATTTGTCATTTTTTCACATAACCTCAAAATTAGCTCGAAAAATGCAAAAAACTGCTTTTTTCTTTTTTTATTTTTAGTTTCGTCAAAAATTGTTCGATTTCGATGAAAATTTGGGAAAAGGTGGCTTTGATAGTCACAAACTATGGAAAACAATTTCAAATTAATATATTGGAAGTTTTTCTAGTTATAACGTTTTTTCGGTAAAAAACACTTTCTTGGGGGGTTGAAAAATACATTATTGCGATTTCCGTCCAAAGTTAAGTTCCTAGAAAAAAAAGTTTATTATAAAAATTGTAGATCTTGGGAAAATCTACAACTTTTTCACGCAACCTCAAAATTAGCTCGAAAAACGCAAAAAACTGTATTTTTCGTTTTTTATTTTTAGTTTCGTTAAAAAATGTTCGATTTTGATGAAAATTTGGTAGAAGGTAGCTTTGATAGTCACAAACCATGAAAAAAATTTCAAATTGAAATATTGGAATTTTTTCGAGTTATACCGTTTTTTCAGTAAAACACACTCTTTTTGGGGGGCGGAAAAAGACATTATTGCGATTTCCGGCCACAGTTGAGTTCCTAGAATAAAAAGTTGATTATAAAAGTTGTAGATCTTGTGAAAATCTACAACTTTTTTATTAGTGACTTTCTCACATAACCTCAAAATTTGCTCGAAAAACGCAAAAAACTGCACATTTTTAGTTTTTTATTTTTAGTTTCGTTAAAAAAAGCACGATATCATTTCACAACGTGATTAAAAAATCACGATATCGCTCATCACTATAGATAACGCCACTTGCCGCTACCACTAAAAATCCCGTATCGCAAGGTATCGATACACTACAAATTTATCGATACTTGGAATGCATCGAAAAGCATAGTATCGATACAAAATATCGAGTATCGAAAGTAAAATCGATACACTGGAATATCGGATAGTATCGCGCATCCCTACACATGAAACTAAGTCACTGTTATGTCTGTAAAGCTTTCAAATTATTTTTTTTCAGAGACTTCAGGTAAGCTCCGTAAGATAGTGAAGTGGTAGTGGTAATGTAAACTTTGATCAGTTATAAAATCTTTGGAATTTGTTATTTCAACAAATTTTTTTAGCCACGAAGTAAATTGTTTGTCTCATAAATCACTGGAAATTTGCACATAAAATTTAATGTATAAACTCGAAAAAGTATTACTCCGATTACACCGATAAACATAAGGAAGAGAAATGCTGACAAAAAAAAAATCCAGTCTAGACTCATTTTTAGACGTGGTATTACCAAAATGTAGCGAAACCGAATACTCGCCGTTAACGCCCATTTTATTTTAGATTTTAGCTTCACATTCATCTCACTTACCAATTACGAGTACGAGATGTTGACAAAAACACCAGACAAGTTTCCATTCAATCAATTCTAATCGTGGTTTATTTTCCCAAAAAATAATTGATAAACCACAAGGAACATACAGAAGTAATTGATTTCTCTTTTTCATTTTTATAATAAATTCATTAAGATTGTTAGCAACAAATGTAATTTCCTACAATGTTTACCACTAAACGGAGTACTATTTGACCGCTTTTCCACTTCGTTAAATTATCGTACAGGGTGTTCCAAACTGGATTTTTTAGCAAGGTATTTGGATAAAATATTATGATTAATTTTTTTATTAAACATGCTATGGTCTAACCACATCTTCAGTAGTAGGTTGTTTCTTTTTCGAGATATTTTCCAAAATTGACCCTTCTTAATATTGCTAAATTTGATAAAAGTGCGAATCAACTTTTGATAGAATAAACGAAGGAGAGTTCAGTGCAGTAGGTAATTTATTTTTAGGGGATTCAGGTTAGTAGATATGAAATAAACTTAGGTTTAGGTGTTGTGGTGAAGAGTGAATTTTATCATTAAAATTATTCACATTAATGTATACTCAGGAATACTGTTATTTGCAGCGCTGTAAAACCCTAATAATAAATAAAATTTAAAAAAAAGTTTGTTATGAAATTGATTCCTTGAAAACCCACCTATAAAAATTCTGTCATTTTTTTTTGTAAAATTACCAGAAAAAAAGTTACAACGACCAAAAGAAAATTTGTTATCAAATTTTTATGTATTTTCGTTAATAAATTTGTTATTTTTCAATTCTATGACTAAAAATTATGCATCCAAAGGTTTAGAGAATTAAATTTGCCAAAAAAATGTTTTCCATTTTTTTTTGGTTATTGTATAGTCGGGTACTTATTTTATAAAAGTTTTTTGAAACTAGGGAGAATGGGTAAACTTTTCAGCTGCTATTAGAAGTAAATCTGGATACAATGAGGTTTAATATGGTCTTTCAGGATGATCGTAGACAAGCCCATTTTACTTTCAAAGTTCGGGAATTTTTAAATTTGTGGTTTCCTGATCGGTGGATTGGAAGAGCAAGTTCATATTTATGGCCAGTAAGATCGCCGGATTTTTCGTGTATGGATTTTTATTTTTGGGGGAGTTAAGAGTTTGGGGGCGTCCATTAATTACGTGAGGATTTTATGACACCCCTCCCCCTTTGGTGAGATGTAGTAAGATTTTTCTCATAATCACTGTCAAAAATGGTCAATAATTGTTGAAAATTGTCAAATTTTTTTGAAAAATGGTCAAAATTATTGAAAAATTGTCAAAAATGGTCAATAATTATAAAAAACTGTCAAAAATGGTCAATAATTGTTAAAAATTGTCCAAAATGGTCAATAATTGACAGAACCTGTCAAAAATTGTCAAAAGTGGTCAATAATTGTTAAAATTTGGAAAAATGGTCAAAATTATTGAAAAATTGTCAAAAATGATCAATAATTGTCAAAACTGTCAGAATTGGGTCAATAATTGTTAAAATTTGAAAAAATGGTCAATCATTGTAAAATTTTTTGAAAAAATGGACAATAATTGTCAAAATTTTTGAAAAATGGTCAAAATTTTGAAAAAATGGCCAATAATTGTCAAAAATGGTCAATAATTGTTAAAATTAGAAAAAATGGTCAAAAATGGTCATAATTATAAAAACCGTCAAAAATGGTCAAAAGTGGTCAATAATTGTTAAAATTTGGAAAATGGTCAAAATTTTTGAAAAATTGTCAAAAATGATCAAAAATTGTCAAAACTGTCAGAATTGGTTCAATAATTGTTAAAATTTAAAAAAATGGTCAATAGTCAAATTTTTTTAAAAATGCTCATAATTTTCGAAAAATTGTCGAAAATGGTCAAAAATTGTCAAAATTTTGAAAAAATGGTCAATAATTGTCAAAAATTGTAAATTTTTTTTGAAAAATGGTCATATTTATAAAAAACTGTCAAAAATGGTCAAAAATAATTGTTAAAAATTGTCCAAAATGGTCAATAATTGTCAGAACCTGTCAAAAATTGTTAAAATTTGGAAAAATGGTCAAAATTTTTGAAAAATTGTCAAAAATGATCAATAATTGTGAAAACTGTCAGAACTGGGTAAACAATTGTCAAAATTTTGAAAAATGGTCATAATATTCGAAAAATATTCGAAAATGGTCAAAATTGTGAAAAAATGGTCAATAATTGTCAAAAATGGTCAAAAATTATCAAAATTTTTGAAAAAATGGTCAATAATTGTCAAAATTTTGAAAACATGGTCAATAATAGTCAAAAATGGTCAATAATTGTTAAAATTAGAAAAATGGTCAAAAATCGTCAAAATTTTTTAAAAAATGGTCAATAATAGTCAAAAATTGTCAAAATTTTCGAAAAATTGTCAAAAATTGTCAAAATTTCGAAAAAATGGTCAATAATTATAAAAAAGTGTTAAAAATGATCAATAATTGTTAAAATTTGTCAAAAATGGTCAATAATTGTCAGAACCTGTCAAAAAAGCTGAAAAATTGTCAATAATTGTTAAAATTTGTAAAAATGGTCTAAAATGGTCAAAATTTTTGAAAAATTGTCAATAATTGTCAAAAATGGTCAATAATTGTTAAAATTTTCGAAAAATGGTCATTCTATTGTGCATAAGAAGCAAGCTCCGACGACCGCTCACCTTTTTTTTTATTTTAATGTAACTTAACTTTGACGCAATTTTATATCGTTTTCTCCTAGAAAAAAATAATGATATTTGCCAAGACCCCCCCCCTCTCCACCAAGTGAGATTGGTAAGATTCGGCTCGATCCCCCCCCCCTGAACAGCTCACGAAATTAATGGACGCCCCCTTTGCTATCTCTAGTAAAATTTTACGCCCTTTCCAATAGAAGAATAAAAAATATCTTGGTATTAAAAAAATATCTTGGTATTAAAAAAATTCAAGAAAAGTGTTTTGGTATGCGCTTGAAAACTAATCTTGTCATAATAGGAAAAACTGTCCTCTCTTTTGAGATTCAAGATGAGCAAGAGCGGTTCTTGATTTATTCGTAATTTTTTAAAGCAAAGTTGAAAGCGCTCTCTGCAGTTCATTTCAAGAGGAAAAGTCACGAACTTGGAATCAATTTCTAGCAATTTTCTATAGCTCGCTCTATAGTATCAGTTTTTTTCCCCAGGCTGTATGTACTATGACTATAAAACAGGACAAATATAATTATTAACAAAATTTTAGTTGTGAATTTTCCATTTAAAAAAAAGTCGGATAGTCAAGCACTGAGCTCTTGTCTAATCAGTTCCAAAATGGTGTGGGAATGCCTAAGCAAACTCAATGAACTAGGTGAGTACAGTATAGTCACCTTACTCTGGATTCCAGGACACACTGGAATAGAAGGAAATGAAATAGTAGATGCTCTTGCAAAGAGGGGGACTGAAACACCCTTTAGGGGGCCGGAACCCTTTAGCGGTATCAGCTCCAATGTAATATTGGAAGAAATAGACAAAGCCGAAAAAAAAAGAAGATCTGACCATTGGAAGAAGAATCCCCCATCCACATACTTGCGAATTGCACAGCAGAATCCTAAGACACAACACTTAGGAGATTACTGGATAGAAGAGGGACATTTACCGAAGTTGAAGCCTGCAGATATCCTAAAATTCCTCCGGGAAATAGGACTGAAGGAGCTACTAGTCTCTGAGACTTTCCTCGGGAACTAAGTAGAAGTAAGGGGGCACAATAGATCTTTTAGGTCTCAGTAAATATTCCCTTTAAAAAAATATTTTGTACGACTTTGGTATTAAATAGAAATGCCGGTATGTTGTCCAGATTGGTTTTTGTCATTCTAGAAATCAATAACCTATATATATGCAGCTTTTGTCAAATCGATTTAAAATAATTGCATCTTTGCAACGAGCATTTTAATAAACCTTAAATGTTAAAGGGTAGAGCTATTACACACATTGCATCAGATAAAAATGGTTTAATAACCCAATTATTTTTCGTGACACAATTCGAATTATTTGAACTTTGCCTTTCAATATAGATAATACAGTGTGACTGGAAAAAATTAAAATACTTTCATATACAGATCAGATCACTTTTGATAACATCCTATATAGCGATCCTATCACTGATATTCGAGTTACAGTGGTGTGTATAGTGCCTATTTTCTATCTACTGGGGCTAGTCATAAGTATTATTAATACCATTTATTTTAATAATTTTGGTTATTGTGGCAAAAAATTTTATACCTCCATATTCTTTATACAATGCCAACATTAATAGGTACATACTATTTTTTTTGTCGCTGACCTTCAAATTTTATACGGGCCTTAGAAGTTTACTTAAAAATTCTAATGTCGCGCCATTTTCAATCAATTTTGTGCCGAACGATGTTCGGACAACTGAACATCATCTTATACTATAATTTGTCTTTAGGCTGTGTTGCAATAATTATAATTAGAAATTATGGTTGGGTTAGGTTTGTTTAGGTAAGATTTAGTTGGGTTTGGAATTCCAGTTTTTTTGATATTGTTAGATTAGCACTTTGATCTGTGTCAGTTGGTCGGGAAGCGATATGTATTGAATTTGTAAACATACAGGGTGTTACTATATTCGACCGACAACGCTCTACCCCAGAGAGCTCTCGTTATTTGATAAATTTTGATATAGGAATATTAACCCCTAAAGGGCTTAGATACCGAAATACAGGGTGTTGAAAGTTTGAAATCAAAATTCAAAATTTGCCATAAATCAAAAACGCCTTGACTTTTTTTTCAAATTTGGTGACCAATATACTCTTTGAGAATGTTATATTTTGACATAAAGTAACTTTTGAGAAATTTAACCAGTGGCGCGCTATCGGGGTTAGCGGCAACTTTCATCCCCTCCATAAGATTGGGAAAAGAGAGACTGGAGTGTGCGAAAGGTGTGAAGTGGAGGATGATGTGGGGCATGTGTTTAGATGCTGGAGGAACAAGGAAGTGCAGAAGAAGTTGGAGAGGAAACTAGGGGAGGCGGTGTATTGGAAGAACATGGTGGAGATAATGTTGAGGGGGAAGGAGGATTGGATGGAGGTAAGTGGCGTAGTATAGAGCATGGTTAGGGGGAGAGGACTTGATATGGCATGAGAGGTAGGAGTGATAGAGAGAAGACGACGGTGTGAGCGGTGAGTGTGCGAGGGACCGCCACCCGTCTCGTAGTATGCTAGGGTAGTGATTCCGAGTATGAGGCGGGTTTGGTTGGTATGAATCTCCTTGGGGATGAGTCCAACACTATTTGGGTCCTGGACACATTAGAACACGAGTTTCCCATCTCGGCCCGACGTCTCTCTAGATGTTCTCAAGGAAGGCCCAGCTACTGGTGATTCTATGGCTCTCTCAACACCATTAGCTTCTGCTAGGTATGTAGGCATTCGCGATTATTTTGTAGCGATGATTGATATATGGTGCCTCCGGGATGGAATTAAACTCCGTACCCGGTTCTACCTCACTACCCGGTTTTGCCCCCTGTTCTCCTATTTTCTAGAGGGCGCCACATGCGCTATATTTGTAGCATTAATGTGCGCCAAATGTTTTTGCTGTTCACATTAGTGCCAATTTTGTCCATTTTTACATAAAAGAGTTATACTTGCTACTATCCCAAAAAATTTACGCGGTACAATTTTTTTTTATGGTAATTTCATGGTTTTGAAGAATCTTGTTTTCGATTTCCGATATTTGCAATAGTTTCTGAGATATTTCCAAAACCGAACACCCTTATTTTTCACAAACATTCGACAAAACCACACATGCGAACTAGACTGAAATGTGACAGTTAGGTAATTGTTGCACTTTTTTCCTTACCTATTACATTGTAATACTATTTGGGACTCCCCCGTAAAAGTAATAGACGAGTATTTATAAAGAACGTACAATGGCGTTAAAAATAATCGACTTTCACTATTACGTTGCGTAACACACAGCTTCCATGTTAGCGAAGGCAAAAACCATATTTCCTGTTTGAAAAATTCACAATTACAGGCGAAAAATTCTCACACACCAGACACAAACAATTGAATGTCGGAAATATACATATATAGGTTCTACGTCAAACTTGATACGGAGTACTACACGTATGTTAGTATTAAATACATTCAACAAGGTTGATGTGGATTCTATTGTTTTTTTCTTCTCTAGGAACTTACAAATATGACAGGACCGGCTCCATTTTTAACTTTAGTCTTTTTGGTGCTCATTCAAGAGCCGTTCGATCCTTTTCCTTTTAAAATACGAAGGACTTAAAAATATTTTATATATACGTTCTTTTAGTTCTTGAATTTATCTTTAAAATGCTTTTTAGTACGATACGGTATCTTAAAAATTAACCAAGTTATGGTAAAAAACCCATGACATTTTTTCGTAGCAAGACAAAAGGTTCGTTCCAACCAATAATTCTGTTATCGTACGTAACCAGTAAAGTTATCGGTAAGGATGCGGTACCAGTTCTAATGGTACTACTAAGGCTTTCCAGCAATATGAATTTGTCTAAAACTTGTGGTCTCATTTACTAGGTAGATTCGGTGAAGAACTTGGATTCCAAAGTATAAGAAGTTCTTTCTACAACAGTTCAGAGCATCTTAGAAATCAACTAGTTATATGTGATGGATAGATAAGTACTTACATGCGGTCGATTCAAATCCCATCAAAGGAAAAGACGATATTCTTAAATTCAATCGTGTAACTCGTACACACATCCAAAGAAACGTCTGTTGTGCTACAATAGCTTAATCCTGCGATGCAGATATTGAATATACACTCAATTCCAATCAAATATGCCACATGCACTATTACCGATATGAAAAACTTCTCTTCAACTCAACATGAAAGTCACTTCCACAGGTTACAGTAAGTTCTTTCTTTTTGTAATTCGAAATGTCAATTTCAACCATCCATCAAATAATTTGTCGCCAGAAGCGCTGTTCACAGTCGTGGGTATGACATGTTGAAAATACCTCAAATTTATCAGAAAGTCTTTCTAAGAATCCTACAAGGCTTATACCTCTCCCCTACAGTTTCTGTTTCAATAAGCTATACAGTTGGTCCGGTGAATCTTTTCCCATGCGTCATCATTCATATACAAACGCAATAAATCAATACATTAAGTAACACATTGGTCGTAGATTGATGGTTTAATTAGGATGTGGCTAAAATGACGGTGCTACCTAAACCTTTAGTTTGAAAAAACTGTTAGTATTCCAGAGTTTTATGGGGCTATTCTGCAAACTTGCTATTGAGCAAATTTACTTGCATAAGAGTTAGTATTAATAACAACTTCCTCAGTAGAAACTTTGCAAATCAGTATTGCCCTGTTAGGGTTATGGCTGGCAACCATTACTATTGGGCCGTCCCACCCATACAGTTCAACAATGAAAAATAAAAATCTTTTGGGTGGTAAAAATAAATAATTAATATTTTAAATATGTATATTTAAGACTCGTATATTATATACAATAGATTTTATTTAATTCTCCTCACAGTCAGAATCAGAGCTATCACCAGTATTTATATCTATTGTAATTGGTTGAATGCTAATATCAACTATATTCTGCTCTCGGGCATACCACTTTTGAATAATTTCATGGGTATGCCTAACGCATTTATCCCAAATTTGTTGATTACATTGTCCCAGTGCCTCTATCCACATATTTATAACAGAACTATCTGAATACCCATCTTTACCAATATATTTATTAATGTTATAACTGTTTCTAATTAATTCCACTATTTGATTAAAAAATTTATGAAAATTATATATATAGGATATTGATAATTATTTCGATATTGACATATCATCGTCAGAATGACAGAAGTTACATTTTATGTGATACCTACTTGATGTTTAATATTTTGGCTAGACCAAATAGTAAGTGACCTATCTTGTGATTGACTTAATATATATGAATAGAAAAAAGAAGAAGATATGATTTTACAAATATTAAAGCTTAGGTATTATTAGCCCTATGGGGATATCCTGGATATCTTTTTCCCATTTAAGATCAGTATAACTGTGCAATGATATAGGAAACCAAGGAAAACTATATCTGCTGACCTTTACAATAGTTACTTAAGAAGACAATTTATTAGTGGAGAGCTCCCTAGATTTATCTGTTCATTGACAACTTCATATTGTGGGTCTCTTAAGTGTCTTCTTATTTCTAGTTCTTCAAGGAAATCTAGTTCTTGTTTCTTATCACAAATATGCAGTACTTCTAGTTCTGTGTTAGGTGTTAATGAATGTTTTGTGTCAAGAAGGTGTTTTGCGTAATGTGATTTATCTGGCTGTTTTAATCTGTTTGCTCGTGAGTGTTCATTGAATCTAATTTCAAAATTTCGAATTGTTTGACCAATATAGACAGCATTACATTCTGGACATTTAAGTTTATATATTCCAGACATTAATATGAGTTATATGAGTAGATTCCACAAAGTAAGGGTCCAAACAGTAAATTCAATATATTTATTATAATATGACTTGCAATTTGCCCAAATTAATTCAATAGCGTTGAATTCACAATTATATGGCGGTAGTCTCAGCACTTCATGACCATGTTCTCATAGTAACTCATCAATTATATACACGTTTTCTTTTCTATTCATTTTAGCAATTTGTAGCAATTTAGGTTTTGTAAGTTTTGTATCAAACTTAATGTTGTTTGTTATCAACCATGTAACAATCTCATTTTTTGTTGAATTAGTAGAAGGTTGCTTTTCTAAAAGAACACTATGATATGGAGCATTATCCATAATAATAAGAGATGGCTCTTCTAAGTTGGGAATTAATTGAGTACTTATCCATTTCATAAATATTTCATTGTTCATTTCTCCATGGTAATCAGCTACTTTAGATTTTGAACAGAATAATAAACTTGCTTCAGAGACAAATCCTTTGGTAGAACCAGCATGGACAATTATAAAACGTTTACCATCATAACCATCTGGTTTACGTACACTTTTAGTGCTGTTGTCTTGCCAAGATTTTGTGTTATTTCCCTTGGAATAGATCCATGTTTCATCCAAAAATACAAGTTCTCTTGGGAGAGTACTTGAAAGGTTTTCCATATATTTACTCAGAAAATTGGCTCTCAAGACTGCAATACTGGTCCACTCCATTAAAGCTCTCCGATTGTCATCTTTGTTATATTTGAATCCCAATGTTTTTAACAAAGTGCTCAGAGATGTTTTGCCAATAGATACAATTTCGCTTTCCCTCAATTTACAATTTAAGGTAGACAAAGTAACATGCTTCTCTAAAACAAAAACAAAAATTATAGTACAGATTCAATTTGAACAAATACTATATTTTTAATGATATTATGTTTGTTCATTTCATTAATGTTTTAACCTTGACTGTTCAAAAATAAGGTAAATTTAATAGTTGAATTAAATTGTAATGTAGTCACAAAACTACTAAAATCTATATAAATACCTTCCTAAATTTTTCTTGAATATACCATGATTTGAATACTCATTGCAAAATACCTACACCTACATTTTACCAAAAAATTCTAATTAAATAGATTGATATTTACTCTGTTGGTGCATATCATATAATGTGTTCCGTACTGCCATCTTAGCTCCCTCAGGTAGATCAGTCGTTTTAGTTTTAGAACGAGTTCTGCTTTTACCTGGGCTTGAAAGAATTGGATTATTTTCTTTTTTTTTATAGCATATACTGTCCGTCGAGATATTTTCAAAGCAGCAGCTACCCTCTAACATAAAAAAATTGATTAATAATAAGTATATTGCTAAACAAGCATGCACTTAAATATTTATGTTACCTCTTTAACATATGAAAGTGGTTCCAAAGGTCCTCCATTTCTTTTTTCTAACTCAAAATACTCCAACTCATTTAGGACCAGCTCCTGTGCTTGCGAATTCAACGTTTTTACAGGCATATCCTAAAAATAAAAACCATTCATAAATAGTTCTGGTCTTTCAGAAAATTAGGTCAATATTTTCTACATTGGTGGAAGCAAAATATGTTTCATATAATTCAGTTTGATGAAGTTCTATCCAGAATCATAATGAAATGTTAATTTAAGGTTAGTTTTCATTGCGAAGTAAATAAATAAAAAGTAGATAAATAATATTTACTTACCTCAATAATTCGAACACTCAGGTATAAGTTAGTCGTTATAACAACTGTTTTTGAAATAAATTTATATGCAAGGGGCAAAAAAATGGATAAAAATGTAAAATAAAATGTAAACAAAGTCTTTGGTCTGTCAATATACAAATTCGGGGTTAAACCACAGAACTTCTGTTGTGTGGGTTACACCTAATCAACCACATTCCTCATATGGCTATCTCTGTCTGTTATATTATGTTGTAATGGAACAAACGGTTTCATTTCGGGGGTTTAGATTCTGTGAGTAGAAAAGAGACGTACTACAAAAAGTAGTATGTGAATAATTTCATACATGGGAAAAGATTCACCGGACCAACTGTATCTAGAAATTGTTGAAAACCAATAATATAAAATCACTACGACCATCAACCATCTACCAACTTTACAGGCGTGAGATGTTGGTTGCCTACCCTACAAATTCCTACTGATAGGTGCGCTTAAAGTCACATTAGTATAATTTGATTAAACATTTACAGGGTGAGCCTCAAATCTGAAACTCCATGTTGTCCCTGGGAGTTGTAAATCAGCATAGTACAATTTCAAATTGTAACAACATCCTCAACGGAATTTTAAAATAATGGGGAATCCCGGAGGTTTCCTTACTCAGAGTGGAACACCTCCATTGCATATTATTTAATAATTTTCGTTCATGGGAAACGTCGACAGTTGAGTAACAAGTATCTAATACGTTCTACGTTATTTTTTCATTTTTACTTTTATAAACGTTCTTCCTTAAACGATCTTTACAATGCAAATAACGGATAATTAAAAAAGTAAACAAACACACGCATAACACTTTACGAATACATATTACCTAAGAGATTTCTTTCCTGAGAACCGATGATCCAGACAATGGTGTTCTGAATTTTTAATAATAAACCACTAACATTTAAATAATGCAAAATTACTCTTTCGACAATTTCTTGCCAACACATCAACAAAGTTCATTCATCCGGAATATGTATATGTTAGTCAGTAGCGTAGACGTTATTATTTATCTACAACGGTTTATGTTACGAAAGTCAACGCAATAATAAATTGCAATGTCAACTTAAACTTACAGTAAGTATAATCTTTATGCTTAAAATTCGTGACCAGGGCAAAGATTACAGAAATCTTTGACCAGGGGTTTTTTTTATACGAGAAAACGACTGGCACAGTTAAAGTAATGGAATTTTTTGAAAAAACGCATTTTCAACATAAAAAGTCTTGTAAATACCACAAAACTATGAATTTTGAAATGAAATTTTAGAAGAGTATTCTCAAAAGACTAGTCTACCTGGAAAAAAATTCACAAGACCGTAACCAGAAGCTTAACTTAAACTATCCAATTTTTTTTCAATTCAATAATATCATTAAGTGTCGTCTAAAAATCCTAATCCTGGAAGCTATTTTAAAATCAATATTAACGTGGAAAACATAGTTTAAAGTTCCGTGTTATTAAAAATCATTTGAAACGACCTCCATAGCGCTCCAAAGCGAGTGACGTGGGACACTAGTATGGCCAGTAGTGATGAGAGATATTTTACGAACTGTTACTTTTTCACTGATACGAACAAATCACAGTAAGTCACAGTTCCTATAAGCAAATCTAAAGCGTGACGTAATCGCAGCCAGCGAAAACGACAATGAATCGAAATATTCGAAATCGAACATAATATTGACATCTTCATCGCTCTCATTCGACGAAAATTCGTCACAAACTATGGAAAAAAATTTCGAACGAAAATATTGAAAATATTTCGAATTTTGACGTTTTTTGGACGAAAAACACTTTTTTGGGGGGCGGAAAAAGACATTATTGCGATTTCCGGCCAAAGTTGAAGTACTAGAAAAAAAAAGTTGATTATAGAAGTTGTAGAGCTTTGAAAAATCTACAACTTTATCATTCGTGACTTTTTCACATAACCTCAAAATTAGCTCGAAAAATGCAAAAAACTGCTTTTTTCGTTTTTTATTTTTAGTTTCGTCAAAAATTGTTCGATTTTGGTGAAAATTTGGTAGAAGGTAGTTTTCATAGTCACAAACCATGAAAAAAGTTTCAAATTAAAATATTGGAAATTTTTCGAGTTATAACGTTTTTTCGGTAAAAAACACTTTCTTGGGGGGGGGGGTTGGAAAAGACATTATTGCGATTTCCGTCCAAAGTTAAGTTCCTACAAAAAAAGTTTATTATAAAAATTGTAGATCTTGAGAAAATCTACAACTTTTTCTTTTGTGACTTTTTCACGTAACCTCAAAATTAGCTCGAAAAACGCAAAAAAACTGTATTTTTCGTTTTTTATTTTTAGTTTCGTTAAAAAATGTTCGATTTTGATGAAAATTTGGTAGAAGGTAGCTTTGATAGTCACAAACTATGGAAAAAAATTTCAAATGAAAATATTGTAAATTTTTCGAATTTTGACGTTTTTTCGGTAAAAAACACTATTTTTTTGGGGTGGAATAAGACATTATTACGATTTCCGGCCAAAGTTGAAGTTCTAGAAAAAAAAGTTGATTATAAAAATTGTAGATCTTGGGAAAATCTACAACTTTTTCACATAACCTCAAAATTAGCTCTAAAAACGCAAAAAACTGCATTTTTCGTTTTTTATTTTTAGTTTCGTTAAAAAATGTTCGATTTTGATGAAAATTTGGTAGAATAGTTTTCGTAGTCACAAACGATGAAAAAAAGATTAGAAATAACATGTTTGGAACTCGTTTCGGGAACAAACCTAGTGTATCGATCGCCGGCCACAACAGTGATGCCAATTCGAGGGATTTTCGGGGTTTCTTAGGGACTTCGCTTTAACACCACGAACTTCTGCAAGAGAAACATTTTCACTGTTTTTCATCAAATTTGCTACCATAATCATATCAACACAAGGCAGATTGTCCGATTGGCCCTTGTAATATCCTTCTTTTAGTCAAGTTCCCCATTCTGCAGTAGCGTTTTTCGCGCTCCACCTCCCCCTCGCTATTGCGACTAGATAAGTTCAATCACCAAAACTGAACGGAAGAGATCAAAAGCACTGGAAAGCCTTAGAAAAAATCCAGCCAAGAATCCTTAGTGGTTTTGTCACCGGAAATTGTAAACGCAATCAACAACTATGCAGCAGGGAGCTAACGTTGCCAAATGAATGTCGCTTCTATCAGAAAAGGGGAAGCATTCCTGCACTTACTGACTTACAGTATCCTACTGACTGCGCCATATTATGGTGTTTATAATGAAACGACAATTTGGAAACTAAACTTTATTCGCAGTCCAAGCGCCGGTACAAAAACATATTGTTAGTCTGGGCACTTTATGTACAAAATAAAACATATATTTATAGTCCAGGTCATTTGTAATAATACTTGAATTCAAAATTTTGGCGGTATTTTAGTCTTATAACACTGACCGAATGCTCCACGAATAGATCCTGCACTTCATAGACGGAATATGATTAGGGAGCGACTGTATGCATATGACCTGGATTAACGATAATCAAAGAATCTTTAAAATATTCACGGAATGAGTCGAATGTTTAAAACGTTTGGTTCAAAAAGAGCACCTGAACCACGTTTCAAATATACGTCGTGATTATGCTGATGGTGTTAAAAATCTAATTCGTGTTCGAAGTTTTAAAAACTCCATAAACCAAAGGCATTTACCTATATTATCTAAAATAATTTTATAACCAAAGAAATGGAACTTCGTGACTTTTTTATCTTTATTATTGAAGGTGTTTACTATTTTTACCCAGAATTTTATCAGTAACCAGTCGATAATTATGTTAATATAATTATTGGGAACGTTGGTAGAACGAAAATATAGTTTAAAATTATTTTTTGCAGAAAATAATTGAATCACTGATTTCAGAAACAACCTAAGTCGCAAATGACCTGTTCTGAGATAATTAAAGAAAACAATCTAACTTCCCTAATATTATACAGTAACTTCAAAAAGTCATAAAATATGTAAATGCCAATTATGTCAGGAAAGGTAAAAAGTGGTTTCTGCATTAAACAAAAAGTTACTACATACTTTTTTAAAAATTTATTACAAAATAAACTAAAATTATAACTCTAATTAACGATAATTAAGAATCCTTTGCAACTGTCGGCCATTCCAAAATTTCCCTCCAAAAGCTATGGACTTCTTCATTTTGGTCCACAAACGTGTAAGCCTTCTTTGCATGCTCCATTTTTTTTTATAAGAAATAGGATTTTTTCCGTTGGGTAAAGCAGGTTCTTTTGGAAAATCAATAGTCACTTCACTTGGCAGTAGTAATGGAATAGTATATTCTGTGACAAGGTTAGAATGAAAATTCGATGTGAGGAACCACGAGCATCACGAATTTTCACTCTAACCGAATAGCAAACTATACTTTCTCCACGATCAAAGATTTTAAATATATTTGTAATATTTTTCATATTAATTCTCTGATTTTTTAGGTAGTAAACTTTCCAGTTTATTATTTGCACTCTTTGTAATTTCAGGTGGTGTATTTTCTGATTCTGAATAACTGGATAAATTCATGATACTTTTTATATTTTCGAATGGAAACGTGACAGCAATAATTTTGATACTTACTCAAGTTTTGCCATTACGATGACAATCAACTGCGTCAAGGCTAATGTTATTATTACTAACCAGTGTGAGAATATTATTCTATCACAAGAGAGAGCATGTAAATACATTTAAATTGCATGAGGTGTTGCAGAATATTTCTTCAATCTCAAGAGAGAGAATTCCAGCATCCTGTAATCAAATTTGATTTCAGAATTGACAAATTCTGTGATGATCGTGGAAAAAGGTATGTTCTATAAATCCTCCAATATAATCCTTCACAACAATAACACCTTTGCCATTTTCTTCGTTAAACAGAAAGTAAAGAAATTTTGAAATATTGAAGCGTTTTTTGCACTTCTGGGTACTGATCTGGCTGATGTTTCCATAGAAATAACGTCCTTTTTAAAGTATTTACCCCACCAGTTGCGAAAGTCTTTGATTTGTGAGGAATCATCAATCAAAATATGATGAACCGTAAAATTATGTTTAGCTGAGGAGTTTACTATCATCTCAACAATCAACATATTCCTTTGTAGTGTAGACCCTGTCTTATTTTCTTTAATTTTCGTTTTATGACACCAAAATCTCTATCAGACAGCAAAAACGAATGTCCACGAATAGAGAAAAAAGTCGAAGAAAAACAGGATTTTTATTTTGCACAGAGCAGTTATCGCAAAACAGATGTAACTCTGTAATGTGGTCACCAACGTAACCGTTAACTGCAACAGGAACGAACAAACTTCATTTGAGCTCTTTCTTGCGAGCCCTTCATGGTACACCAAACACTTTCACAGTGAGTTGACTTGAATAAAATAAGTCTTGAGCAGGACATCGAGGCAGCTGCAAAGTTTGCATGTAATCGAACGAAATTGCAAGGACATTATATTGATTGCGACAAACCTCTTTGGAGGCCTCCAAAGTATTATAGTATTTCTTAGATCGTCGTTTGTAAACCATGATTTCTGCTGCAGCATACCTTTTTGCCGTATCGTTAAAATATTTATTTTTTAGCTTTAATCCGAGCGTCTCACACTCGTTATACACATCTACCTGTGGTCTCCCGAATGATAGGTTGAAATTTTCCCTGAAAATTTTATTATAGTACGCATACTTGATTTTTGATGTTGGATTCTTTTCCAGGAATAAAGAGTACTTTATTTTTACGTTTAACTCTGCATCAAGGTAGTTAAATTCGCGAACACCATGATGTGTTTGTTTGGTGGGAAACATGAAAATATGTTCAGTAACCAAAATAATTTCTGATGGTTTCTTAGCGTTACCACTTCTTTGTTTTCCTCTCATATCAATTGGGGTGCATCCATCTTGTAGCAGTCGTCTAATTCTCTTTACACGTACAAACCACAGAATGCATCTTTGCAAACCTCTCTTCTGGCGTTGCCAACTAATACGTTATAAGAAAAAGAGCAATCTCTATTCTTTGCATCTTCTTTACGTGGTCTCTTGCGTTCAATTTCTTTACAAATTATCAACCCTTGTAGAAATACAACCTGTTCGTTCTTAGAGGATATCCCGTAAAACTTTTTAAATATCTCTTCTTTTTCCAGATCGACAATTTTTTCGGTGCATATTTTTTTACATCCACAAGCTCTTGGTAGCCTTGCAGGAACTATCACATTTCTGTAGTTTGTATAACTTTCATCTTTAACCGGAGCTTTCTTGATTTTATTTCTTGCGTACAATTCGTCGTTCCTTGTCCTTGTCGATTATTTTAATTTTGTATCACTCATGATGCTAAAACAGTACAAATTCGTTAATACAAAAACGATTTTAAACCAGATGACTTTTAGTCAAAACACTATTAATACTGCTTGGTAAATTAAACACAACACTGTTCAAAACAAAATGCAACGAACAGATGATTTCGTGTACATATTTTGAACGACTTCCCGTATTTAACTCAAATATGGCCGAAAGTGTTTCTGAAATCAGTGATCAGCGGTTTCCTAATTCAAAAGGTAACGACAATGACGTTCGACTGTTGGCTCCGGCTGTAATTTTTCGCCTCATCTGTCGCCTTCAAATAGTGTCATGAAATTTTCGAAAAAACGCATGTTCAACATAAAAAGTCTTGTAAATACCACAAAACTATGAATTTTGAATTTAAATTTTAGGAGTCAAAAGAGACCTGGAAAAAAATTCACCAAACCTTAATCTGAATGGTTTCCATTTAATAAATCGTCAAGTTAAAATCACAGAAAACACAAAAACAAAAAACAAATTCTGGAAGTAAAAACAACGCGTAACTCCTCCAATTCAACATTAAGTGATTAAAAGATAATTTCGTGCAGAATAAATTTTGTTGCCAAAAAAAAATCATCTACTACGTTTATTTATTATAAAACTTACCTCTTAATATTTCCAGATTTTCCCCCATCTGGAAGCTAATAGTAACTCCTGGATTAACATGAAATAACACTACGTATTCATTCCCTTGCCCTTGACTAGGACCAGAAAATCCTCCGCCCGGAATTTGTTGTTGAGGCTCGAAACCCGGTCCAAAATAGAACCTAGCTGGTGAAGTTGCTCCATTCGTACCTTCGGCATTTTCTGGAGAATAGGAACAAGGATGGTAATGGGTGAAATGTTGGAAGGGTGAATGATAATGATGGTTGGAATGTGGTCGATGCTTTCGCGGGTAGTGATTCGGTGGGGGGTTGTTACTGGATGTAGATGAAGAATGGGGACTTGGTGCAGAGTTGGGTTCTGCCATTGGAGGCTCGTCTTTTACTTTCACCATAGGGTTAGTTTATCGCGAAATGGACCTAGTTACCTGTAATAAAACTACAATATTATACAGGGTGGTGTAAACTTCTGTGTGTGTGTTATGTTTATTTTAATGGATCACCTTATATTTAGTTGCATTTTCATTTGTAGATGACATGACAAGCAAGACTATTATAGGTAGTGTTGTTTAGAAATACAATCATTATTGAGTATGTGCTATAAATCAAAACTCTATTTAAAACCCACGAGTACTCCTACGAAATGACTCGGTAATCGGATTGTAACTTTGATATTTCTTGCAGTAGCATGAGCGCATAAGGGGGTGGACAGTTTGCGAAGGAGGGAGAAATGACGTCGCCCAGGAGTTACCCTTCATGATAAAAAGCGGTGTTGTAAATTTTGTGATAGACGTCACAGACGCCGACGTCTGTATCATAGTCTATTCTCAAACGAATTTTGCACGCCCGAGGCTGCGTTGCCGAATTCATTAGTGAAAATTACCATACACTTGACTCATAAAAATATGAACAAATTTTACATTTAATTCAAAAAATATTAGACCAGTAACCCGTGACACATGTAAGCTTCATTATTTTGAATGAAAGCCGTAGAATAAGGCTATTCCCATACAAAATACAAATAAAACGGAATACGGAGTCAGATGCTGCAAATGCTATACGCATAAACACAGACGGCTCAAAAACCAAAGAAGGCTCAGGATTAGGAGTCTACTCCAGATCACTAAGCATAAGAATTACCTAAGTGGGGAATGGGAAAAAATACCAGCGTGGTTCAAACAGAACTGGCTGGTATCTCAATTGCCTTAAAAGAACTAACCAAAAAAGGAATTTTTGGCAGAAACATAATAATCTACTTTGACAGCAGACAAGCCCTATTAGCTTTGAACAGACAACGTGTTACATTAGGGCTAGTATTACAGGTGAGTTAAAGGGCATGACAGGAGTAAAGGTAACAGCATTTCCGATTCTTTAGCCAGGGAAGCGGCTGGACTAACACTTTTAGGACCCAGCGACACCTTCAGCCTGACGACTTCGGTAATTGCGGAACTAGCTAAACGTTACACACATGCTCAATCCCTAAAAAGATGGGATGAAATCAAGGGATGCAGTCTTACCAGGATCACCCTGGGAAGCTGACGTCGAAGAAATATTTGGCGATGACCAGGGAAAACCTTCATTCAACAGTAGGATTTCTGACTGGACACTGTCAGCTAAGGAAACACCTCCATTCAATGGGGCTAGTGGACACACCTCTATGTGAACAGGAAGACGAAACTGCCAGGCATGTCTTATGCGAGTGCCAGGAGTTATCGTCAATGAGAGAGTGTGTGTTCGGTGAGTCCTGGCCTACACCTGCCGATATAAAGGAGATGTCTCCTAGTGACCTGTCTATCTTCCTGAAAAGGACAGGATGGACGATGACCTAGGAGGACAACTCCTCGGGACGACCCACAATGGGTCACATGTAGCCTAAGTGCTGTGGGCCTAAGCTCACCCTCCCTACTCTATAGATACAGATGGCTATTCCCGCCTTGATTGATTGATCAATTGATTTTCGATTATCCAGATTGAGCCTTGGGAAATAGCCTAAAAGTATGAAATAATAACTTGTACATAAAACAATTACTATACCTTCTTCAATCATTTTCCTTGCCCTACTCAATAAATTATTCGAAATAATGAAGCCTACATGTGTCATGGGCTACCTATAAAGTATTTTCCAAAAAAAATTCTTCATGTGTGAATTCGCTATTAAGCACCGTTTTCGAGAAAAATAAAGTTTAATTTTTTGTCAAAAATCTGACACAAAATATTTACCCGTTGCCCCACCCACGTTGAACGTTATGGCAATAAAAATCACGGTGTTGTTGTTAGATGGACATAAAATCATATCTAGTATGTTAATACATACATTTTTTTAAATATTTTCATATTATTCAGTCTTGAAATAGCGACATATTTTCTTAACTACGGCAACAGTGCGCCAAGGTCGGATTTACCCGGTCGGAAAAAATGTAGTGAAAGACTGCGACGGCGATGTCTGACTATGTGTACAAACGGCTGTACAGAGAAAGATCTTGATAAATGCGAAAGGTGTTTGAGAAATGTTCAGATTCAGAGAGGTTAATTGGATATCTGAAAATGCCAAGATTGACGAACGTTGATGAAGATTAAAAAAAAGCAACGATTATATAGAAAAATTGTGTTACTATTTTTAACCGATAAATGCATATCAAACTTTTGGAAAAACAAGAAAAACTCAATTAAAGTAAATGGGTGTGGTAATTGACATTTATAAAATTTAGACAAATTTGAAAATGAAGTCACAAAATAAAAAATAAAACTTGTCATTAATATAATAGGAGTTACTAGGAAAGACAGAATAAAAAACACGTATAAGAGAAGATTTAGGGATAGAACCTACAGTACAATTTATAGAGCAGTGACAATTAAGTTGGTGGGGATATATGCAACGAATGAATAACAACAGAGAAGTGAAACGTGTAATATATTACAACAAAGAGGCAAGACATGGAGAGAAGCATCAACTTTAGCAAAAGATAGAAAAGCATGGAAAAAATTTGTTTATGAAATCTATACGGTATAAGGAGATGATTATATATACTTATAACTTGTAATTAAGGTATGCTATTAGATCTTACTACTTCAAAGTCAACAACACATAAACCAAATGCTTATAGCTGACCACCAAAAGTTTATCGAGGAGCTAAAAGCAGATAACTTAATGGGGCAACCCATTGACTCAATATCCACAAGAAATAGCTTTAATAATAAGTTACAAATAACTATGGAAGGTAGGGAAGCCATGAGAAACTACCGGAAAGATATTATATGAAATGATCAGTCTCAACTACTTAAAAAGAGCCAGACTAGAGAATGTTATCTGGATTCAGAGGAGCACAATAGATCTAGAAATGTAGCAGTGGAATAGATCAATTAGCTACCTCTTCAAATCTAAGGTAGCCCAAAGAATACATAGGAGTAATTAATTACTACTCTGAAAGACAGTCAATTGAACTTTCAGGAAATGTGTCACAAATTTGACTTCTATTCTATTTACTATTTCAATTAACATCAGATATACCTAAGTATTTTTTACATATTTTTGTATATAATATATTCTTTACATCGTAGATTATATAAGCAGCACCTAAGCCGGTATTGTTTTCGCTTTAAAAATAAAAAAACCTAGTGTAGTACTAGGCAAACCCTCGGGAAAACCTCTGACATGCTTATTATTAGTCTCTCTTGCAAACCCAGTCGAGTTTCCCCTCCTAAATATACAAAGCTGACCATCAAAAGTTTATTGAGGAGCTAAAAGCAGATAACTTAATGCTGCAATCCAATTACTCAATAGCCACAAGATACAACTTTAATAATAAGTTACAAATAACTATGGAAGGTAGGGAAGCCAAGAGAAAACAACCGGAAATGAGTCAGAAATTTGACTTCTATTCTATTAACTATTTCAATTAACATCAAATATAAGTATTTTTTACATATTTTTGTATATAATATATTCATTGGATTGTAGATTATATATAAGCAGTACCTGAGCCATTATTGTTTTCATTTTAAAAATAAAAAAAACATAGTGTAGTACTAGGAAAGCCTCTGACATGCTTATTATTAGACTCCCTTGCAAACCCAGTAGAGGCTCCCCTACATTTAACGAGGTAGGTATCCAACTTTTCCAACTTTTAACCTTATGAGAATTAATTGAATGTGTCATGTGTTTTGAAAGCATTAACAAATGTTTCATCATCTGTTCGACTAATCCCATTGTTTAATAACTTTAAATAATGTTAATGCTAAGGGTAGATGTAGATATTGATTAAAAATTCTGAAAACTAGTTTTTTTATGGCAAGTGTCCCATCCTTATGTACAATTTCCGCTTATGTAGTTATTGAGTTAATCGTAACTTTGAGTACATTATAGAATAATAAAGTTGCAAACTCAAGAACATTTGACCTTTATGTCCAAGAAAACTATGTTCGATCTAAGCTATAGTAACAATGTTACGTAGGTATGAATATACATAAATTGAAATTATAATAAATAGGTAAAATCCTTGTTGACAAGTTATTAGACACTCCCAACTGAAATTCCAATTTAATAAAAAAAAGCATTCACAGTCGTAAAAAATATCTGTAAGAATGCTAGATTTAAACTAATCAAGTATTATTATTATTTATACTATTATAGATTTTACTTGGCTTGGAAATTAAACAATTACTAATCAAAATAAACATTAAAAGCCGCAAAAAAAATCAAGAACCTGTCCAAGTACAAACCGATTTGTAGGTTACCTACACATCATTTCAACTACAATACGAATTGGAATTAGCTTTAGTCATATAAAAGTACAAAAACAATGATCAATAATACGAAAAGAGTAAAAAACTAGTTTCAATATGTGCTTCAAAGGTTTTTGACATTAAAAATACGCCCACATGTCAGTTAAATTCGAATATGTCAACAATTTACTAGAAGATAACACACAATACAGTGAAATGACCAATAACTCATGTCAACTATACAGTTAGAACAATAATAGTAATACCTAATTAAAGAGTCAAATAAGTACTTACCGTATTATTTAAATAAGCAATTGACAACCTATCACACACGAACACTTTTAACTTTAACCACCATATTTATCGATTTTTTGTTTACTGCGATTGAGGCGACACTCGTACAGTATGCTTATAATTCCGAACTTCAGTGGACTCGTGCCATCTTCCGTCCTTCAAGCGAACTATAATACAGTGATTTTACTGCTTCCTATTCTGTGACTATGGCTGTATACTTCATTACTTTACCGGTAGGTTACACTGCAAGCTCAAAAATATATTTTCCCGTTATTATTTTTAGTTGTTTTGTTATTCTCAGATTTTTAAAAAGGCTCTCTATAATGGTACAATAAGTACACATTTTAAATATCTTATACAGAGCCGGATTTAGCTAGGGGCTTGGGAGGATCATAATATCTTGTGACTTACGTTTTCCAAAAGTATTCATCAAAACTGTATCAAAATTTATCGGGATTTCTAACTCCTTAAGTGGGCCCGCCGTTTTTTAGTCCCGTGTGTCTTGGGAGACTCTGATCTTATAATTTTGATAATAATTCCGTTTTAATAATAAATGTTTTGGTGTGTTACATACGTAGTTATTATATCTGATATCGTCACGTAATCCCAAAACATTTTATAAAAATGGTGACTGGCATAAACTTTTTTATTGACACTCTGCTCCTGATTACGGCGGCCATTAGAAAAACTGCTGTAAAAGTTGTTGGAAGGAACTGTTCGTGACTTACATCCCTTCTAGACTTTAATTATCACTGGGGTATATAATGTCTTTATGGCACTTTATGATCCGAAAAAAACCCATTATATCTGGCAAGAGGCGGACTAGCGAATAAACAAGAATTTCAAGTTGGGGGTTTTCTGTGTGAGATTATTGTATAAAAAATTCTTGAGAAAAGTTGTAAAGGAGACACCCTATATATCCATACATATGTGACTGTCAAGTTTCCAGACGCTGCTCCAAATATATTTAAAATCTTTTTCATTGAGATTGAGTTCTGCCCTGATTGGGATGGGAACAAATATTTTTATATAGATGATTTAATCTTTTATGGTTAAAATAGCATTATATTTTCCGAAATGCTGAAGTGGTCATTTATCATTTTTATTGAGGAATGAAAAAAAGGTTCGAGAAGAAGCCTATACCTACACTTATCTTGAGGAGGAATTGTATGTATAAATGTATATTGGGGTGACATTCACTGAGTTCTAAAAGATCCATTGTGCCCCTTACTTCTACTTATTTCCTGAGGAAAGTCTCAGAGACTAGTAGCTCCTTCAGTCCTATTTCCTGGGGGAATTTTAGGGTATCTGCAGGCTTCAACTTAGATAAATGTTCCTCTTCTATCCAGTAATCTCCTAGGTGTTGTGCCCTAGGATTCTGCTGTACAATTCGCAAGTATATGGATGGAGGTTTCTTTTTCCATACCACACAATTTCCGCTTGAAAGATACTTGGGGTTTTTCTCAAGCTTCCAGAGTGTTTGGTTCCTGGCCCGGACACTCCTATCCCAGTTCCTACTATTGCTTTTAAGCCGTCTGTGTACCATTGAATGGCATTCTTTCCAAGTATGGTAATGGCCGGTATTTGGATCCCATTCCTTTTGTTGCTTAATTCCGTTATACTTTTTCATCATACCATCTTGTGGCATGTCCCAGGTTTTCTGATTTCTAAGAAGCGAGGGGGTGGTTTTTTTAATGATTCCCTCTCTACTTAGTCTGTATCTTGTTCTTCCTGCAACACTTTTCACCACCATATGTAGAGGTGTGAGATTGAGAACCACTTCTATGACCGCCGTTGGGCATGTTCTCATTGCTCCTGTAATGCATATACAGGCTAGTTTTTGAACTTTGGAGAGGTTTTCTCTCGTAATCAATAGGCTAGTTCTACTACTCTACGCAATGTCTCCATAAGTGATAATTGGTCTCACTATGGCAGCATTTTTGGGATTTCTCCCCTACCAGATTCCTGCTCACCATTAGAGCCATTTTTGCTTCTTGTCTCCATTCATCATTGCTCCCATCAAGTTTAATGGTTTTGAGGTTGATTTTTCTTTTCTTAGTGAAGGCTATTAAGATGGTTTTGGTGGGGTTGATGTTAAGTCCCACTTGTCCCACCGTCAGGCTCTACTTTAATGGGGATGCTACTCTTGCCTGGTTGTACAGATGGAGACAATGTCTTTGCTCGTCCTCGACTCTGCTTCTCTAGTGGTGAGCATTTCCGACATCCATTTGGATGTCGTGCTGTCTACCCCTCTTCTATTTATTGCTCTTTTGACAGCCTCATGTGAAGTATTTTCAAAAGCTCCTTAAATATCTAAAAATTCGGAGGAATATTAACACGCAGTATGTAATTTCAGTTTAATAGAGCATCTTATAAAGTACAAAATTATGTACTTAGTTTCATTTCTTTCATTACTAAGCAAATATTATCAAAAAAAAATAGCTACTTCAGAGGGGAAAGCTGTCGGAGGGGAAATTAAAGTACAGAGTAAACCGAAACTGAACTTAAAGTATTAAATATTCATACCTAGCACCATTAACTTTTTGAAAGTAGTCATGAGGGATTATAAATTCCCTGGTATAACATTAGTTATTACTGGACTCTCTTGGGTTATTCGTATCAATTATTTGGTACGTTAATAAAAATTTTGGGATTTACAAATTCTTATGGAAAATAGTCCAGGAGATTATGATAAAAACTTTCTTTCACTTTCGGATAGACCAATTTACTGGAAAAAAAGTTGTAAAGTATAAGCAAATTTTCAATCGATTTTTCCAAGCATTGAAATAATTAATAATTACGATGTGTCATGTGAACAGTACTGGTGAAGTTTGCTTCTGTATCCCAAGCCAAAAATCGCCTAAAAAAAATAAAATCATAAAATAAATCGACAAATTTTTTAAATTATTTTTGGAAATTAAACCACAATCTTTTTTATATTTTTTAATTGAACGTTTCGGTAGCGTTCCAGCTACCGTTATCAAGAACAGTATTGTTAAAATGTCATAAAAAATATATTTTATCATGCATGTGGTCTACTGTGAATGGATCCTAAAAATTTGACAGTCTTAAACTCAAAATATTATTGATTGTCTAGTTGTCGAATTTTTTCGTTAGTGTCAGATAGGGACCAAAATTTGAAAACTTAATTGTTCTTGATAAAAAATATTGTGGTTTAATTTCCCAAAATAATTAACAAAAAGAATAATGAATACACCAAAAGGAAGAAACAGAAGATATATCGATAAAAGAAGATATATCGATAAATGTTTAAAATGGACATAATATATTTTGGATGTACGCGTGTTATATTCTAAATTCACAAGGAAAGACCAAAGCTGTTGGGGCACGAAGCCATTAAAAACAAGAGCAACTGATCGCATGCTTCTTTAACATTACTAGACATGATATGTGTTGATTAGCCCTTTAAAATAAGGTAGAGCGTTTAATTTTTGATTTAATTTTCCAGTTTACCATTATCGTTATAAAATGTAAACTATTTAACAAGTATTATTATTATTATAAAAGTTTAAACGATCCGAGGTTACAGACCTACATAGCTCGAATAGAATATAAAATTTATCAATAATTACAAAGAAATGAAGTAAACAAAATAAACATGAAGAATGAACAAAATATATTGAAAGGTGTTAAAGCAAGCGGCTAAAATAATTTCTTAATATTTCAAACACCCTGTATAACAACAAGGAGAAATATTTTATTTATATATAGTGTTATTGTACCTAACTTAAGGAAGCACTCTGTATAATAAAAACGTATTTATTCCATACATAAAATAAATCCATACAAAACTAGATTTTTTTAATGAATTTTTTATGTTCAAATGCCCCTCGGGCATTATTTTAATTGAAAAACATTTTGATCTTTAGTTCATTTATATGGAAATAAATTGGGAGGATTTGGTAAGAAATGAAACAGAAACATTATAATTTGTATATCTCTTTATATAATTTATGTACAAAATCATTTATTTACAGGGTAAAATACAATTTAATGGAGTCTACTTCGTGTACAAACTAAACTTTCTCAAATAATTTTTAAGTTCAAACAAACAAGTAGAGTACAAGAGTTAACAATAATATCATAATTCTCCAACGTCAATAAACAGAGTTAAAATTGCTGTGTAAATTAAGAAATCCATTTCTAAAGGTAGAGGTGGGTTTGGTTGGTAGGCATCCCCTTGGGGATGAGTCCAACACTGTTTGGGTCCTGGACCCTTTCGAACATGAGTTTCCCATCTCGACTCAAAAAAAAATCTAAAGGTCATTAAAAGTATGTGAAAATTTGGACAGTCCCTAATAATGTTCCAATAAGTCCAACGTTAATATAATAATATCGAAATGGGGATAGTTTTCCAGTCTTGGTTGTAGCATATGTGCAGATGAAAATTGTATGTCAAAGACAAAAACATTAAAGTAAGGAAAGCCCCAGGGATAGATGGCTTGGGGGATGATATGATGAAGATACTGTTGGATGACAATGGGGAGTACTTCTGGGAACTATTCAACAGGGTACTGAGGGAGGAAGAGTTTCCGGAAGGATGGAAGGTGGCCAGGGTGATACTCTTGAAGAAGGTGGGTAGAGTGGGGAAGCGGGCGGAGGACTACAGACCCATCAACCTGCTGTGTGGTATGGGTAAATTGATGGAGGGGATAATAAAGGTTAGGATTGAAGAGGAAGTTGGTAGGAATGGGGATTATAGGGTAAACCAGCTCGGGTTTGCGAAGGGGAAATCATGCAGGGTAATGTGCTTCGTGGAAAGGGCTAAGGAGGTAACTGGAGGAACAAGAAATTTGCCCTACGACGTCGGGAACGCGTTCAACAGTGTCAGCAAACTGGCGATGTTGAGGGCGTTGCCGAGGCTCAGAGTGGGAGAGGAGACTACCTGTTGAGGCGTGTTATAGTAGACTCTAGAGAGAGGAGATATGAGACGGAGGCTGGAGTGCCCCAGGGCTCGGTTATTGGACCGACGCTCTGGAAGTCTGTGTTCGATGAGGTTTGTGGGATAGTATGTGAAGAGGGATGTGAGATTACGGTGTATGCGGACGATGTGTGTCTGGTATGTTCGGCAAAGGGAGAGGCGGAGATAGATAGAAAGGCGGAGAGGATGTGTAGGAAGATTGTGAAGAAGATAGAGCGGTGCGGACTGGAAGTGGCGGTGGGGTTGCTAGTGAAGGGACGGAGAGAAGGACTCGATATGGCATGAGAGGTAGGAGTGCTAGATAGGGAGAAGACGACGGTGTGAGCGGAGAGTGTGTGAGGGACCGCCTAGGGTTTGGGGTGGGCTTGGTTGGTAGGCATCCCCTTGGGGATGACTTAAATTTCGATTATAACGAAATAGTAAGTGACAAAAATGAAAAGAAAATTTGTAAATAACGAATAAAGGAAGAAGTGTTGAAAGGCTGAAAAAAAATAAGGCTTGCGTATGAAAGAAGGTACGATTGCGAATGCGACTTCTGCAGCTGCAGCGACAGTACTGGATGTCAAGTGCTTAAATTAAATGCATTTCACTACCGCTACCGGATCGCTGCAGTTTTTAAGTTGCCTTCTGCAGTCTGTAGCTGCTTTGCTGCAGCTGCCTTCGAAATCGTAACTTAACAATATCAAAGGGATACAAGCTGGCAGTGTACTTTTATTTAAAAAACGATCTCTTGTTCAATTCGCTCTGTATATTTACATGAATTTCCTAAAATTGATTTACCTTACAGAAAAATTGATGTATCATGTTAAGTTCAATTATATACATTTATACATATCTAAAATTATTTTTTAAACATTCTAAGCTATTAAAATGTATCCTCCACTCTTGATAGTATATAATTGTGAATCTAAAAACAAATATTAATGGATTTTCAGTGGTCGATGAATACGTAAAAAGTATCATCAACAATCTATCAAGTGTATGAAATATCGACGAGAGACTAATTCGCCCAAACCACACCGCCGTTGCCACATTTATAAAAGTATATTTTTTCTTGGTTGAAACAGATCATTGGCTAATTTATCGAGAAGGGCATTTTCACCCTTCCCCTTCTTGAATAACTTGATGTGCGCGTTACAAAGTATTGGATATTTTTCAAGAAGGGGAAGGGTGAATGCATGCATGTGAAAATAAGGTTATGGTTTTGAAGAAATTGACAGTTTATACTCTTATGAATGTGGCAACGTTGGTATGGTTTGGGCGGATTAGTCTCTCGTGAATTATTGTTACTAATATTTTGAGCATATCTTACAAACATCACCAATGGAAAAATACTTCTTACAATAATTCAAACACGTGAACAATTTGGAAAGAAAATTTCACATTCAAATTCATTATAAATTTATTTGTACCCATTATTTTGGTTTAGTGGGTACCTGTTCTTAGATACAATAGGATAAAATATTAGTTGGTATTTTGACAAATGACAAAAGGGTAAATTTCAAAATTACAAACTTGAAGCACTTGGGTACAATCCGGGACTGTGTTCAACAGCTCTCGAGCCATCCAAACCGTCAGTTTCTTGATGGGGGTTTGTGAAGCATTTTCATCATCTTCACCTAGCTACTCTTGAGACTCATTAAAATACCAACAATGAAGGTTGAGGTAACAATAATCTCACTTTTCATAAGAACATCCAAAGGTCGAGCTGGAGGTGAAACTCCATCGACTAACCAGCTTAAAACATGGATTTTAAATTAAAAAATTGTAAGCTAGCTACAGAGAGGAGATGGAAGGAGCAATAGGAGAATTTATGAGATATAATAAAGATATGATAATAGATAAGAGATTGGGGATTCAAGGCCAAAGATAGAAAAAAAGTGGAAAAAGATCAATTTGCTGTGGGCCCAAATAGTCACATGGTCGAATTCCATGTAAAATTACATTTTTAATGATATGTCACACTTACTACCTTCCCCTATTCAAATTGTATTGTTGAAATCGATGGAGGGGTAGGGAGATATCCCCAACAAAAAAACTCGACTGGTTCCTCCAATTTTTCACCAAAAATTTATCTTCGTTTCGTTTTTGTTGCCACACCCTGTATATTAGCTATAGTTTCTTTTGTACCATCAGTGGTATTCAAATTTGATCATCATCACTTCTACTGCTGTTGAAATTCAGTTTTATTATTCAAAGAAAACTTATTAGTGACAATTTATTTGACCTTTCCAATTGCGACTTCTCCAGCGGTTCCTAGGTTACGAGCGACCCATTGGTTGAAAGAAAATTGAAATTTGACGATCTCTTTGTGGATCGCAATTTGGAGTGGGTCGGAATTGACAAAATGTTCTGATTTAAACGATGGAAAGAATGTATTGATTATTCAATGGTGAAACTAAAAAGAAAATGTGTTATGCGAAATGTTTCATTTATTTCAATTCGAAAAAAGAATAGGGAGTAGGAGGAATAATAATTAGAGAAGTGATAAAATTAAAACCAGCCAACTCAAGAATAATAGTATTATCAATAGAGATAAATAGATAATACAGATACAGATGTAATACAGATCTATGGCCCAGTAGAAGGAGCTGAAGACGAAGAAATTACGGAATTTGAGGAGAATCTACAAAAGGAATTAGATGCGGCAAGAGAAGATAACGATTGGGGGATTGGAACAGCAGAGTAGGTAAAGACCAAAATAGAAGCACGGGAGAGTATGGAGAGGAAACTGTGAAAAGTAATGAGGTAAAGTAATGTAGAAAAAATGATCTAAGAAACGCTAGAAGCCTAATAGATAGGGATAGGGATAGAAGCAAAAATTGAAGCAGAAGTAGGGTCCAATCACAGACTAGTAGTGGCTGAATGTGCGTTAACTATGAGTATAAAGAAAGATACACCAGAATACACCAGTGTAGCAATATAAAAACTTAATACAGAAGAGAACAAAAATAGATATCGAGAATTTACGAATCTGGAATTTCAAAAACTAGAAAATGGAAGAGTAGAGTGGACTTTAGAAGAAAGATGGACGGCATTTAAAGAAATATTATTAACAGCTGCAGGGAAGATATGTGGAAAGAGAACATATAAGAAACGCCTAAAAAGAACGATCTGGTGGAATGAAGAGATGAAAAAGATGGTAAGGTAGAAGAAATATATCCAAACAAGAACACAAGAAGATAAAGATGACTATAATAAAAAGAGAAAAATAGTAAAAATTACTATAAGACAAGAGAAAACGGAATCATGGAAAAGATTTGGTGAGCAGTTGAAAGAAACACATTCTACCTCATGGACACAGATAAAAAGAATGAGAGAAAGTAAAGGAAAAGAAATTAAGGCAGTGAGAAATATGAATAATCAGTTACAAACAGGAAAGACAGAGATAAGGGAAACGTGGGCTAAATATTACAAAGATAAATTTAGTACCTTAACACAGGAAGAAAGGATAAACAGAGAATATCAAAAAGAGAAATATATGAAGTTACACAAAAATAAGGACAGGAAAAGCAAGTGGAGAAGACGGCATTGCTCCAGAAATGATAAAATGGCCGGGACAGAAAGGAAAACAATGGACTGGGGAAATATGCAAAGAGACATGGAAAGAACAAAGAATACCCAAAAACTGGGATAAAAATTTGATAATACCAATCTTACGACAAAGTTCGGTATATGGGTTATTTTGAGGGATATCAAAAAATGAGAGTAGACCGAGAAGAAAGTGGATAGACCAAATAAAGGAGACGAAAGGAAAAACTCTAGATGAAATGAGAATATTAGCAGGAGACTGGAAAGAGTGGAAGCATTGGGTACAAGAGGAACCGGAATCATCGTCCGACACCTGTAAAGGTAGAAGGAGAAGAGAAGAATGGGAAGAATTTGTAAAACGAATCTTCTGTTATACTTATGGAGGAAAATAATTTATTTAAATTATAAACAATATTTAAAACTGTGAAAATTTATTCTCAGTCAATAAATAGTATGACACAAAAACCGGATTTTTTCACTAAAATTTGTTTCTATTCTTTAGTTTTTGGAATAAACAAACATCACGTTTTCTCAGATATTTCGGATAGATCTACGGCATCTTCAATCATTGGAGACGGGCAAAAGTAAACTGTTTACCTTGATTTTATAGACGCGCTTTTATCATCTCTGCTGTTTCCATATAGAAGATTTTGTTTATATATCCAAGCAACCTTAGCAATGTCAAATTTATTAAATATTTTCCTGGGACACCCTGTATATCTGTATGAAAAGTTACTAGATTTGGCACGTCGTAAATTAATATTAATTGACATTGAAACTGTCAGAATACTTTTGAAATGTTGAATAACAATCTTTTATTATATTTTTACTTCAAAAATTGATAAAACCCAATAGAAACTAATTACTCCAGTGAAGTTGACACGATATGTTCTCAATTCCTTAATTCCCGCCCATAATCCTTGCTTTAAATGGCCCTTCAACTTTGAAAACCTTGCCTAGCAGCAAATTTAAGTTTCCTGGAATGAGATTGTTGCAGTACAAAAATATCGGTTGATTATTAATCTTGCAAAAATACAGTTTCATTAAAAACATTAACTAAACTGGGACAAAACGTTGCAGTAATCAGAATTTCAATTTAACTTATGCAATATGAGTTTCCAGGATGTTTGTTGAAATAATTCGCAACTTACAAATTAATAACGCTTGCATTTTATGCAGTCAGTGCCATTTGTACCTACCTTAATTAAAAAAGTATAAGTTAATATCATCAACGGACAACTCACTACAGTTGAAAATTCATTTGAAAGCATACATATTTAGGTTTTTAATAAGTTTTAGATTTTCGACAAAGTGTAACTGTAAAGGCTCCAGTTTGAAGATCTCCGGCTAGAGACTCCTCTCAAGGGTGATTCGACCCCAAGTTTATGACACACAAGGATAACAGAAAGGTTGTAAAAATTGAGGGCGCCACTATCTTTTTGACGTCGATAAAAATTACTAATGAATTTAAAAAAAAAACTAAGGGGGAAAAGGTAGAATTTAAATAAAAGTTAACCAGAAATCAAATAAAACTTTTATAGTTGAGGATTGAGAAAAACATGAGAAAAGAGATTTTAAAACAAATTTATATTTATTCTTCTGCCACAGGAGGCCTAGGGGCTGTGCTTACCACAGCATAATTTATTAGATAGGAAAGGTATAAAAGCGATAAAAAAATGGTGGTCATTCCTCGAAGAGAGTCGATAGCGGAAAGGGCTGTCCCTCGTGGCGTGGCGTTGAAAAAAAATGGAAGCGACCGTTGGCAGACTTCAATAGTCTTAGCGTTCGGAGTAGGAGAATTTGAGATCACAGAACTATAATTGGAAGTGGCTAATGTGGCGGCGAACGGTAATTAAAAGGATTTATTCTATAAAATCGAAACAGGTCGATAGACATGTTACAAAACAATATGTCTATGAGAATCTTATTGGGTTACTTATTCCAATAAAAGATAGGACTCCTATGCTCTTATATAGTATACAATGCTCATACAGAATCTTACTTCACCCCATAACTTTCAATGTGACGAGGTTAAGAATTTGTAAATTTTTGGATAACAATTCCTCCAGAAGCTTTGTTTTTGTTTTTTATTGGACTGAGAAAATAGCAGATTCCAAAATTATTTCCACATGAACAAAGACGTTCTGTAAGACTGCGTTGAAAAGGGAATGTTACGATGGAGGTCATATTCGTGTTCTTTGACGTCTGGAACGCGTTCAACAGAGGCAGTGTCAGTGTTGAGCGCATTGCTAAGGCTTGGAGCAGGGGAGAGCTTGGTCAACCTAGTAGAGGAATACCTGATGGGGCGTGTAATAGTCGACTCTAGAGAAAGGAGGTATGATACGGAGGCTGGAGTGCCCCAGGGATCGGTTATGGGACCGACGCTCTGGAAGTGTGTGGTTTGTGGGATAGTATGTGAGGAGGGATGTGAGATTACGGTGGGGTTGCTAGTGGAGGGACGGAGCAAGACGAGGGAAATGAGGGTGATGGTGGAGGGAAGGAGAATTCGTATGGAGGAGTCTGTGAAATACCTAGGGGTGTGGTTGGATAGTCAATTATCCTTCAGAACACACATGTTGAAGGCGGTAAAGAAGGGGTAAGTAAGGACAGCATGGCTGGGGAGATTGATGTGGAATGTGAAAGGACCCGGAGAGTGGAAGAGGAGGGTAATTGGTAGGACGGTAGAGCATACTATGGTACGGTGCGGAGGTGTGAGGTGAATGCGAGGGTTAGGCCACTACTGCGGGTGCAGAGAGGGGTACTCCTTTGGGTGGTGCAGGGATACAGGACAGTGGGTGGACTGGCAGCAGCGGTGCTGTCAAGGTTCTACCCATTGGAAGTGATGGCTAGAGCCAAGAACACACACTGGAGGGCTGCGACCAGAGAGTAAGTTCAGGAATGGATGGAGGAGGAAATGGAGAAAAGGGGGGAGGAGTATGAGGACGCGCTAAAACGAGCGATTGGGAGTAGGGATGGACCGGACATTCGGGGAGGGGAGGTGCTCACTGGACATGGGTCGAGAGATTGGGAAAAGAGAAACTGGAGTGTGCGAAAGGTGTGAAGTGGAGGATGATGTGGGGCATGTGTTTAGATGCTGGAAGAAAGAGGAAGTGCTGAAGAAGTTGAAGAGGAAACTGGGGGTGGCGGTGTATGGAGAGAACATGGTGGAGATAATGTTGAAGGAGGATGATGCATGGATGGAGGTAAGTGGCGTAGTGGAGAGCATGATTAGGGGGAGAGAAGGACTCGATATGGCATGAGAGGTAGGAGTGATAGATAGGGAGAGGCATGAGAGGTAGGAGTGATAGATAGGGAGAAGAAGACGGTGAGAGCGGAGAGTATGCAAGGGACCGCCGCCCGTCTCGAAGTATGCTAGGGTAGCGATTCGGAGGAGAGTGTATCGGTGAGTTTGAGGTGGGTTTGGTTGGTAGGCATCCCCTTGGGGATGAGTCCAATACTGTTTGGGTCCTGGAAAGGAACCATTCGAACATGAGTTTCCCATCTTGACCCGAAAAAATAAAGATGGAGCGTACTCTTTGGTAACTGATTATTATGTGTCAAAGGCATTATTGACTTTGAATTTTTGTTGTAAATCAATTTCAGAAGTTAAAAATGTGACGATTAGACATATTATGTAGAACAAAGGGAAAAGTCGGCAAGGGAGAGGGGCTTTAGCTTCTGAAATTAATAAACTTCTTGTAATAAATAATAGATTAGAGTAAACCAAGTTTGGATCTTTTGTAAAAACTGCTAATTAGTCTAATCAACAAGTTGAAGATGGTGAAAAATTGAGTTACTGCTCCTAAAAATATGTGTGATGAAACTTCCAATAAAAAAGTTTCAACTCCCGGAACTCCATCTGCATTATTTATAATTTTAAATCAACGCTAAAAATAGGTCATTTTGGGTATGCGTACACCTTGTCAAATCGAACAGGTCACATTAAATCATTTTTTAAGGTATTAATTGTTAATATAAAAATTTTTGAAAATTATTCAAAGAAAAATTCCTAAAGTTAATTTTCAACAATTTATAGTTAACAAAATATGATTTCTTTATTGTAAACTGAAACAAATGTTTAAATAATTGTCGTAAAAAGTTTTCGGCTCCTTTAGCCATTCCTATATACATTTTCAACTTATTGATAAGACTATGATGATGCTAGTTAGATATTTACACGTTTTTGAACCTAAACGGCTTACATGAGAGAGCAAATACGCTTATACACTAAAATCTAAATATTTACAATTTAAAATCATTTCAACTACGTTAAAACAATTATACAAACTTCATCGTTAGTGTCCTGTTATAACTGTACAGAAACCAAATCACACTCAAACTCCGAGTCAGGGGTGATATCTGGTTTCCTCTGCTTGAGAGGACTGTGTTCACCCCTGTCTTCCTGCTATACAGATATTTCTTGGATCTGGACTCGCTTCTTCACTGTACCGCTTGGAGGGTTACTAGATGTACGAACAGGTGGAGGTGGCTTTTCTCTTCTAGGCAAAGTACTGCAATCAAGGCTAGAGGGAATCATTGTATACGAAGGCGGAAAATCGGTTGTACCAGTTTTCTCTTTTTTGGTTAAAATGGGAGACTGTCGGGCAGAACTGCCAGGAGTTGAAGGTCTTTGAGACATCGGTATGGTCTCAGTTGATGGGTTAGAATTTGAACGAGTTTGCCTAGACCTGAGATTATGAATAAATAAAGTATAAGATTTATTTTTTCAGTTGGGAATTCTGGAACCGTTGGCGATACTTGACACTGAACACTGTTTACACCAAGTTGGTGTAAACAGTGTTCAGTGTTAATTTTTTATAGTATACAAAAATTATTTACCTCGTCTGATTTTGTCTGTGACGATCTCTTTCACGCTGGTAATAAATTCCGGCAAAAATAAGCATATTAAGAACCAGTAACAGACAACCAACACCTACTGTAACTCCTAGAGCGGCAGTGTAACTATAGTAGTGACGTGTGGCTAGTCGTTGGAGAAATTCTTCGTTATCTTCATCTAAATCATCTGTTGACAACAAGAGAAAAATACAAAAAATTAAAATATTCGATATCCGTGATTTACTTTTTACAGGTCTCATTGTTGTTACTAGATGAGAAATATATTTTTGACATTCCGATACAATAAGTAATTTTTTTTGAATTGATTTTTGTCAAATACGGTATATATTATCATTTCTTATTAACCCCAATACTAAAATAGTAATTTATGCAACAAAATGGTACTTTTTTTCACGAATGGAAATATGTTGCATACAATATTTTTTCTACAGCCCTATACAAATAATAAAATCAAAATAGTAATTTGGAATATTTTAATTAGACTTAATTGGAAAATATACATAATAATATTAAGAAAAATTAACAACTATATTAGGTATGTAAGTATTTTGGTTTTCTTTCGCAATGTGAATATTGAAAACGCAATTGTTTGGTTGACAGTAGATGTACTAAGCCGGTACTGGTCCAGCGGAAATGCGCATGCCCTCCTGAAAACCTCACCAAACCCACAAACCCCAAGTTTTGCCACGTGGCACGTAACGTTTGACGTAGCACGTGACGGGTTTGTTGAGCTTTTCAGGAGGGCATGCGCATTTCCGATGGGCCAGTACCGGCTTAGTATATCTACTAATGTTAAATCAGTTACAGTTCATATCTATCAAAGTCAAAGGTAATTTGATATTTTTTTCCGGTAAAGGTGTGGACGAATTGAACTAATCAACTGTATTGGTTTATGGAAAACGTGAAATAAAGTTAACGTTATGGCACCTTTTTATCGCTTTTTCATTTCTTTTCACACCCCCCATTACAAACTGGTGAAATAGAAGGTGTTTTAAAGATAGGGCGTAGAAAAAAAAATGCTTGTCGGGTTTATTAGTAGGAAGGTAGGTGACATGTCAAACACTGCTTTATTGTACAGGGTTCGTGAGAAAGTGATGAAAAGTTCAACTTCACAAATAAGCGATGTATAATGTGATTCTTCTTTATTTTTCAAATATAAACCTTCCCAATATCTTAGTTGGAAAGTTGGAAATATTTAACATAAGAACTTTTTTATGTGAACAACTTTTCTCATGAAAAATCAATTTAATGGCACTGTCTCCGATGTACACTTGATTGATAATGTTAAAGTCGTAAGGCACGTTTTCCCAAACTTCGTTTTCTGAGTTTTTGTATTCGGCAATTCTGGAAGTTTTACACTTTCCTTCCTGTACTTCCAAACTAATATATCGCCGCACTTGACAACTATTCGACTTGCTAAACCTATCGATCATTTTCTTTTTACATGTATCTTTTGTTGTTGTATGCTTCCCAAATCCAAAAAGGAAAGTAGTTTCTGGAGATTACTTGTCTGTGGAAATGTGTTTAATAGTTATTACACGGGAAATAGGGTCAAACACGTGTGCTTGTATAAGGGGCACATACGAAGAGTGTTAAATAGATGGTAATTACTTGTGAAGTGTGTATTTATAGCACGTTGCTCTAAACCAAAATGACACGTTGAGAGCTATAGACGCGGATTTCGTCGATAATTCGTGAATATCTACCTTGTTTGAATAGTGATATACACGCTCTTGATACGAGTACCTAATAATTAATTGAAGTAACACTGTTAAATCCTTGCAAAAAGCATACTTTGATATTTATGAGAATATTTCATGTGCTACTCATCTAATTATATCGGGCGTTAATGCATTTATAGCATCTCTAACTATGTCTTCCATATCGTATTTGGTTGTGATGGGATCTGAATACACAATTGTTTTTTAAGTAGCCCCAAAAGAAATCATCCAGTATATTACCATTTGGGGTTCTTGGGAGCCATCGAAAATGTTTATTATTGTTGAACTTTCTGTACTTATAAAAATAATTATGCGTTAGGCCACTCCTGCGGGTGCAGAGAGGGATGCTGCTGAGGGTGATGCAGGGGTAGAGGACAGTGGGTGGACTGGCAGCAGCGGTGCTGGCAAGGACCTACCCATTGGAGGTGATGACTAGAGCCAAAAATAAACGTTGGAGGGGTGCGTCCAGAGAGGGAGTACAGGAATAGATGGAGGAGGAAATGAAGAGGAGGTGGGAGGAGTATGAGGTCGCGATAAAAGGAGCAATTGGGAATAGGAGAGATTGTTTGGACCGGAAATTCGGGGAGTGACACAGGTGTTCACTGGACATGGGTCGAGAGTAGGGTACCTCCACAAGATTGGGAAAAGAGAGACTGGAGTGTGAGTGGAGGATGATGTGGGGCATGTGTTTAGATTTTGGAGGAACGAGGAAGTGCTGAAGGGTTTGGAGAGGAAACTAGGGGAGACGGTGTATAGGGAGAACATGGTGGAGATAATGTTGAGGGGAAGGAGGAATGGATGGAGGTGAGTGGCGTAGTAGGGAGCATGGTTAGGAGGAGAGAAGGACTCGATATGGCATGAGAGGTAGGATTGATAGATAGGGAAAATACGACGGTGTGAGCGGAGAGTGTGCGAGGGACCACCGCTCGTCTCGAAGAATGCTAGGGTAGTGATTCCGAGTCGGGGGTAACGGCGAGTTTGAGGGGGGTTTGGTTGGTAGGCATCCCCTGGGGGATGAGTCCAACACTGTTTTGGTCCTGGATCCATTCGAACATGAGTTGCACATCTCCACCCGAAAAAAAATTAGTCGTGGAATGAGCCAAAATGTGCTACTTCTTATGTAAGCAATATTACCATACATTTCAAGCCACACAATGCCTTAAATTATGACAAAAATTGTTAATTTAAAGTGATGATTACCGCCATTCATAAAATGCAGAATAAAAGAGTTCTTTTCAAAAATTTATTTTTCTCTGACCATTTTTTGAAAAGTTCCAAACTTGTATTGCCTTTGAGCTATTTTTTAAAAACTGGAAAATCAGATTTTTAGGTTAACACGAATTTTTTTCAATCCTAAAAGCACGCCCGACAAAGTTTCCGAATTTACTGCAGAGACGCAGCTTATCGTATTTTTCCTCGTGATTATGTGATGCCTTCTGGCCTAATATAATAATATAATAATAAAATTAAATAAGAAATAAATTCCCTTGAAACTAATTTCAATAAATCATTAAAACGTTGGAATATTACATAAACATAAGTAACGAGGTCGACAGGTACGAATTCAAGTTCATCACGAAAATAAACATTTAGTAAATAAGCATTTAATATTTATTATTTACTCAAGGCGAACTTGAACAGTTGTATAAATATATAGGTGACAACACATTCAAGATCAATCAGTCATCAATCAGTCATCAGACAGTCATGAATCAGTCATGAATCTTTTTCATTTGCCTCGACACCCTGGTTAGCTTGACTTAATTCCGTTTGGCAAACGTCTTCAGATTTTCGATATATTCGCATACTAATCATTGCTTAGGATTGTCTGACGTAATATGGCCTTCGACAGCTCTCCTGTTGTCCTCTTGCGCATTGGATAATTTTGTAAACCAATTCGGCAATGCTTTCCCAGTGCGTAGCTTAGCTGTCATCTGGTTTTGGGAGGATACCCCCGACCAGTCCCATTTGTAGTTTTAGTCCCATCGGTCTACCAAACCTGTTTCTGCCTAATGGTATTGAGTACTTTGTAATCAATTCCTTTGTGCCTTCAATTGACAACTCGAAGGGACTATCGAAGAAATATCGTATAAAATTAAGTTAAGTTTCTGGTTACATTCAATAGACTATGGAGTAACAACTCCATTGGACTCTATCTCTTACTTATTCTCACTACATCGACCATCTAATTATTTAATGAGTGCTGGTGCATTTCAATTACATTATTTTATATTCAAAGCCTCGTTACCCATAAAGTTTTTATTACTTAAAAAATGCACATTCGAAAAACTAAAATAGGGTGGAATAAAATTCTCTCATATATTTTATCTATAAAGTTCAAGTTTTTATTAAATATATATGGTTTTAAAATGACATGAAACGTTATAAATAATATATATCCGCATTATTTGTTGAAAGAAGATTTTAATATCATTTTTATGGGTCATAATATATAATATAGTATTAAAACACATGAATATAATATACATAAATATATTACTTGCAAAGCACGAGTTGGAATAATGATTTTACTGTAGGTAATAGTAGGGCAGCAAAACTAAGAAACGGAGGGAAATATTTTTTTTTATCCACACTTATGAAGCATATAAAGTACCACTCTATTTATTTATTTATAACCAAACAGACCTAAAGGCCTAATTACTTGGTCAATAATTTTTAAAATTAAACTATAGTAACAAATTAATAATAATAGCAATAACATATCCCAAGTATGAGTTGTAGAGGTTCAAACAAGTTTGCAACGATATGTAGAAAGAAATTTTATATAGAGATATTTAAAATATGACTTAGAATAAGATTGTGAAATGCCTTTACATCCAAACACTAATAAGTTGTAATTATTTATTATTTTTCTAATAGTCACAAAGGATCCCTAAAACATTAGCCTTGAACGAGTGCGACGTCCAATTTTACCATTGATAATGTTACGCGAGCTACTGCATTAATATGCTCACTTAGTGCCCCCAGTGAAATCCCCGTATGAGACGACTATGGCTCCTCCGCCAAATTTTCGAGAAACATCCAGAATACCCACCGCATCCAGTGCATCCGCCAGAACGTCGAGAGAGTTCTAGAAATACGACGCGCGAGTATAAATAGGCCACGAGCATCGCTGCAGGCAATTAGTCAATCAGTCAGTGTTGATACCGAAGGAAAGTAATCGCGCCTCGATAAAGTGTTTATTAAGTGACTCTCATATAAATTATAATTAGTGTGTTTAGTGTATTACATAAATTATTAAATAAGGACTGAATTACATATAAATCTGTAAATATAAATTAATTGTAAATATAAATTAGAATAAACGTTACAATAACTTTGTAGAAGAACATAATAGCAGATAAAATTCTTCTTTGCTCTAGCGATAAAGTTTTGAACTGATATCTCAAATGACTTGATCTAACTGTATTATAGTCCGGCCAGGTACGATATTTTGTAAAGTATAAATATCAAAGGAACTTGTTCTGGACCTTTTATACCATTTCCAATGCAGATATGTATTCTGAAAACCAAACAATTGGAGCAAATTCTAATTTAGGTCGTACTAGAGCAAAGTAGAGCGATTTTATAGTGTTGATATCATTAAACTATGTCTCATTACAAACCCCAATATTTTATTGGCAGCAGTAACTACATTTTTTAAATGCGCAGTACAAGAAAATACGTTATTGTACGTTACACCCAGATCTTTAGTTCCTGTCAAAAATGGTCAATAATTGTTAAAATTTTGAAAAATGGTAAAAATTGTCAAAATTTTGAAAAAATGGTCAATAATTATAAAAAACTGTCAATAATTGTTAAAAATTGTCAAAATTTTTGAAAAATTGTCAGAACCTGTCAAAAGTGCTCAGAAATTGTAAAAAATGGTCAATAATTGTTAAAATTTGGAAAAATGGTCAAAATTTTTGAAAAATTGTCAAAAATGATCAATAATTGTCAAAACTGTCAAAGTTGGTCAATAATTGTCAAAAATGGTCAATAATTGTTAAAATTTTGAAATATGGTCAAAATTTTGAAAAAATGGTCAATAATTATAAAAAACTGTCAAAAATGGTCAATAATTGTTAAAAATTGTCAACATTTTTGAAAATCTTTTAAAAATGGTCAATAATTGTCAGAATCTGTCAAAAGTGCTCAAAAATTGTCAAAAATGGCCAATAATTGTTAAAATTTGGAAAAATGGTCAAAATTTTTGAAAAATTGTCAAAAATGATCAATAATTGTCAAAACTGTCAAAATTGGTAAATTATTGTCAAAAATGGTTAATAATTGTTAAAATTTTGAAAAATGGTCAAAAATTGTCAAAATTTTGGAAAAATGGTCAATAATTATAAAAAACTGACAAAAATGGTAAATAATTGTTGAAAATTGTCAACATTTTTGAAAAATTGTTAAAAATGGTCAATAATTGTCAGAACCTGTCAAAAGTGCTCAAAAATTGTCAAAAATGGCCAATAATTGTTAAAATTTGGAAAAATGGTCAATAATTGTTAAAATTTTGAAAAATGATCAATAATTGTCAATAATTGTTAAAATTTTGAAAAATGGTCAAAATTTTGAAAAAATGGTCAATAATTATAAAAAACTGTCAAAAATGGTCAATAATTGTTAAAAATTGTCAACATTTTTGAAAATCTTTTAAAAATGGTCAATAATTGTCAGAATCTGTCAAAAGTGCTCAAAAATTGTCAAAAATGGCCAATAATTGTTAAAATTTGGAAAAATGGTCAAAATTTTTGAAAAATTGTCAAAAATGATCAATAATTGTCAAAACTGTCAAAATTGGTCAATTACTGTCAAAAATGGTCAATAATTGTTAAAATTTTGAAAAATGGTCAAAAATTGTCAAAATTTTGGAAAAATGGTCAATAATTATAAAAAACTGACAAAAATGGTAAATAATTGTTAAAAATTGTCAACATTTTTGAAAAATTGTTAAAAATGGTCAATAATTGTCAGAACCTGTCAAAAGTGCTCAAAAATTGTCAAAAATGGTCAATAATTGTTAAAATTTGGAAAAATGATCAAAATTTTTGAAAAATTGTCAAAAATGATCAATAATTGTCAAAACTGTCAAAATTGGTCGATAATTGTCAAAAATGGTCAATAATTGTTAAAATTTGAAAAAATGGTAAATAATTGTAAAATTTTTTGAAAAATGGTCAAATCTTTCGAAAAATTGTTAAAAATGGTCAAAAATTGTCAAAACATTGAAAAAATGGTCAATAATTATAAAAAACTGTCAAAAATGGTAAATAATTGTTAAAAATTGTCAAAAATTTTGACCATTTTTCAAAAATGGTCAATAATTGTCAGAACTCGTCAAAAATGCTCAAAAATTGTCAAAAATGGTCAAGAATTGTTAAAATTTGGAAAAATGGTCTAAAATGGTCAAAATTTTTGAAAAATTGTCAAAAATGAACAATAATTGTCAAAATTGGTCAATAATTGTCAAAAATGGTCAATAATTGTTCAAATTTGAAAAAATTGTCAAAATTTTTGAAAAATGGTAAAAATTTTACGAAAAATGGTCAAAAATAGTAATTCTATTGTGCATAAGAAGCAAGCTTCTGTCGGCGGTCCTTTTTATATAATAAAATCAATAAAGTTCTAGCTCAGTGTTGCATTCTAGAGAACTAAAGCTATCGCCATATTTTAAAAATTAATCATAATTTCTTGGGCACTGCTTTTTTTAAAGTGATAATTATTTTAAGTGCTACTGAATGAATGAATACTGTTGGATGGTGAAATAAGTTTTTAGAAAAAAATCTTCATCTTACGCGCTCGCACCAATTTTTAATTGTACAAGTGGCATTTCAGTCTTGCTTCAATTACACTCTAATGAAAAATTTATTATGTTCGAGTTACTTGTACAGCTCAACATTGGAATTATATTTTTTTTGTCAAAAATTATTTTATTCTATTTTTAGAAGCGTTTTTATTATTTACCGGTGTATTTTTTTTTATAAAAAACACTCCAACAAAATTTGGAATAATAATTTTATTCTACGCAAGCGTTTGCAATATTTTTCAATAATATTTTTAATATTTTTATTTTAAACGTCAAAATTGGGATGGTTTTCACTAAAAGTTTCAAATTAAAATCTAAAATCAAATACACTGTTTAACTGGTTAACCAAAAATTATTTCCATTAATATTGAGCACCCATAAATTAATAGTGGAAAGCGAATTTAAAATACTAAGATACATTCATCAGAAAATGACAAAGTTCAATCCTCCGACAAATCCTTAAATATACTCACCGATTTTATCAACTTGAATGTCTTCATCCGAGGTCGTGTTTGGAATGCATTCCGTCCCTTCGCCACTGGAGGCGGCATGTGAATCCGTCATGGAAGCGGGATGCAAGGGAGGCGGCAATCTTGTAAACGATTCAACTCTCACTGCTCCTGTAATAAACAACAGATGTTTGAATCTGATCAAAATGCAAGCGGACAACTACACGTGTATACCTCCATTGTGGTCCAGATTTATTGGCATGTTTTTTTGTCGATTTATCACGGAAAGATAAAATATTTCGCTAAAATTCCGCACTGATATTAAGATATGTCATCGGATAGTGGAAAATAAAGCCGGAATAAAACGAAGAGTTTTTGAAAATTCGACGGTTGAACTTTTATTTACGAGTCAATTCGCTCGACGATTTTTTACATAAACTAGAACTTTTGTAGAATTAAAATCGAGATATGAAATAACTGGAAGTATTTGGAATGCAGGTGATTGTAAACAAGAAGAGATAGATAAAGTAATTTCCGTCGGAAAAATAAGACACTTCGCTACGTTAGTTTATCTTTTACCAATGACGTGAATTTCCGCTTGAAAGAGTTTTCCTAAGATTACGGAGTGTTCGGTTCCTTTTTTTGTGGTGAAAATTCTTCTTATGAACACCTTCCGCGTACGGTAGGTGGTGTGGGGCTCGTAGCCCGTGGTCAACCCCGGAATCGACTTGATGGCATGTCTTCAAGCTTCAACAATAACAGATAGAAAACAAATTTTTTAAATCAAACTACAAACAATAATTTTAAATGTTAGTGTAACAACTGATCGTGACGTTGACTGATGACAAGCTTCTTGTTCAGTTTTTACAAAATGGCTTACAGTTCACGCTACGATTATGTATTTAATGAAATTATTCACAATTGTTACTGTTACTAAGTTCTACTATTAGTCAAACAAATCAAGTATAGCTATTAATATTAGTTAATCACTAACCTTTGGGTCGCGTTGAACCATCAATGCGATTCTATTTTCACTTTATTAAACATTAAGAGTTTAATTTTAATTTCAGTACGTCAGTATGGAAATATACTTCAAAATAAAAACACACCTGGAGATAGTATTAAGATTTTTGGAATCTTCAACAAATTATCAGATTCAGATTGGAAATGTTTTTATTTTCTTCAATATCTTGTAAAATCGGTGAGTATTACTCTTTTCTTAGTGACTCAAAATGTTAATTAATAAACATCAAGCTGTCACTTCTTGTCTGTTTTTCTTGACTGTCAAAGTTAGGTTATGTTCCTACTTGATTATAAAATTAATCCTTTTTCTAGGTTAATAAAATTTGAAACAATGGAATGTCAGAGAGAAGCCAAATACATCCTCCCTGAACGACGACTTTTATGACACTAAACTGATAAATTTGGGTTCTCTAACCTTACTTTTACTGTAAAAATTTTCCCAAATTTCTTAATATGACTTCAGGATATGCAAAAACTATACTAAATTAAGGCTAATAACATCCTATAACTAAAATAAACCCCCATTCACGTTCCTTTTGCGTTTTATTGCTTATTTAGAAGATTTCAATATTCGTCACTTACCCCCCCCCCCCCGCCCCCAAATTTTGCCTCGTGGCACGTAACGTTTGACGTGGCACGTGACGTTTGACGAAGCACTTGACGTTTGACATAGCACTTGACGTTTGTCGTAGCACGTGACATTTGACGTGGCACGTGACGGGTTTGGTGAGGTTTTCAGGAGGGCATGCGCATTTCCGCTGGGCTAGAACCGGCTCAGTATGTCTACTGACGTGGATTTGTAATATCTGCTGGTGAAAACCATTTATGAGTTATGCATTTGTTTTTAAAATCAATTATTGGTATATGGGACATTCTGTATTGATTTAAGAGAAAAGTTTTTTTTTTCAAAAATATTTTGACGAATATTCCACTTCATGTCGACTCAGCGTTACATTTAGTAATAAAAATGTTTCTACGTTGACGTGTGACACAAAAATCGTTAACCCACTTTTCAGAACTGCCACACGTTCGTCTCAACTCCACCACTGATGGAACTATAGAATTCACTGTCAATTTTCTTTCTTGTTCTACTTCGGAATAAGAAAGGAAAATTTTAGTAAATTTTTAATGTTACAATATCTCGGCTACTTCTGCTGGCGTAATAAGTTTCGTTGTGGTTGGTGTATCGTAAACAAAAAGTATATGAGAAATGACTTCCCTTGAGATACGAAGTCTGAATAAAATGAGAGAGATTCAGGTAGGAAGAAAAAATAAGATTAAACTCAAAGAAATGAATGACCGTTCTAGTTTTTGACGAGGCTGGATTAAGAAAAACGTGAATGTGTCTTTGTGTTCAGCTTATTTTTATGAGTAGACAACAAAGGACTTGGAAAAGTTAACACTAATAATATCTTTATACCTTAAAGTTGAACAAATTGTAAACATTTAAAAAAAATGGGATATCTCCTGGAATTCTGTCAGACCGCGCACTCAGTCACGCGTATACGTTGCCAATAATGTCAGCTTGTATCCTGCCCGATAAATTTTGATCTATAATATTTTTATAAAATCTGCCAACAATATATAGAGATAAGACAATAAATCAGCGATCTGCAAATAAATCAATTTTTTTGTTAGCTATCAAAGAGGTTAATGTACGAAACAAGAGGTGGGATTAAACAAAATAGGTGGTGTTCCTTAACAAATAGCCGAATATTTAAAGTTACCAGATCCCAAAATGTAGACAGAACTTCTGAGACTCTTTTGGTTGATGCCGGTGGTGATTTAATGGCTCTTAAACGACAAGGCAGATGAAAATCTTCAATAAAAGCACAAGGATATGTCGATACACCTAAAATCAAATTAATAGAAAACACAATATTTTATCATGAAAATTTGAAAATATAATTTGACAGAATTATAACCTAAATTATGGATGAGTTGTCACTGTCAAAGATGACATCAACATCAATGAATATTTGTCATTAGCCAGAATCAAAGAATTTTAATATCAGAAATTACCTTTATCGAGTCAGTACGAATGTAGTGGAAGGTTAGTGAAATTTATTGGTACCAATAAAAGTAACAGAATCAGAATTTAATCAGATGTACATCTATAAAAAAAATTAAAATCACCACCAAGCTTTATTTTGATAGAATTCTAAATTATATCATCTCGAAATCGAAAGAACCATTTTAGGTTAAGTTTGTTTCTGTGTTCTCATTGTTTTTCTTTGTTGCGTTATTAGTTAAAGTGGAATGTGTAATTTTTCATGTAAATGCACTCATAGCATTATTATTAAATTGTTTAATTGAGATCCATCCCGTTTTATTTTGTCTAATCTAAATAGTGAAACTTTCATTTTGTTCAGACAGACCATTAAATCACTTCAAACTAAACTGTTTGCAACTCACAACACAGATCATAGATATTAAAATTTTAAAACACGTGTTCAGGTTAAAGATAGTAAGGAATGCTTTCCATGGGCGTAACAAAAATTCTTTTCTGATAACATTTAATAATAAAAAAAAATTATTAAAACAAAAACAAAATAATTCATCAGCGCCGGAACCCAAAGAGAGACAGAGTTTCATGTTCCCGAGTTATATGTGAGCTAGCTTCAAAAAGGGTAAGTTAAAACAATAAAATAAAATAAAATAATAATATACAAATAATAATTAAAATAAAATTAACATAATAATAGTTATAAATAATTGCCAAAATTTTAAAATAAATTATTATAAATAAATGTTTAATTTAAATTGTTCCCGAATTTTGTTGAACAAATGAAAGTGACTTGTTAGGCTTTTTATTTTTATAAATAGAAATATTCGTAAAAAAATATAGTACACAACTTGAGTTGTAAGTATTTTTATAATTGTAAAAAGTGTCTAATTAATGTATATAAATGTCGAGGTTGTCGCAAATTTACTATAAATGGAGAGTTTCACCAAATTTAAGACCACTACGTTTTTTCTGCTTTACAGGAACTTCAAATGACTCCTTATTTCTTCCAGAAAGTAACATCAAGTTACAAATAACGGAGATAAATATATTAAAAACGTTTTTATAAACTTCAACTATAAAGTATCGACACCCTACTCAGGGTATTGGGCTAGGATTACTAATATGCAAAAATCATATAATAGCTGGTATCAGGATTTTATATCTTTCTCATGTTGATATTAAAATTACCATAAAAAAACAATTTTTCAAACAAATGATCAGTTTTCCTTATTTTTTTCTCAATAATTCAAATCACGTATTTTTAAACTCGAATATAATAGTTTTCTCGAAACTTGACTTTATAAATGATATATGTTGTTTTTGTAGAGCGTTCCTCAATTAGCTAACGTTTCACTTCTACAAGCGAGCTAAATATTCAATGTTTCAGTAGTTTTTCCATCGAATTGAGTGTCTCAATCTTTCCTTCCGAATAAAACAGAGAAAACTATTCTAATGTATTTTTCTCGAATAACTAGACAAGACTGTTTGTAACGGATGTGTCCTTTTTAGAAACACGTTAAACGCTAATGCAACTATCTTCAAAAACTTTGGCCATATGTATGTGAAACTTTTCCAATAAATTCCAAGCTTGTCGGCACAGAGTAATTACTAAACTTGGCTATATAGTTTCTCCTGGTTTACAGAAAGTAAACAAATACTTTTAGCAACGATTCCGTTAAACTTCGCTGATTTTCTCTCTATTAGTCGCATTAGCGTCTGGTACTAGTACGTTAAACGACAAACAAAATCAATAATCTCAAAGTCATTCCGAAGAGGATGGCGTGAATTTCCTTGCTGTTTTTCCTGGTTTGGTTCCTGGCCCGTACACTCCTATCCCAGTTCCTTCTATTGCTTTTGAGCCGTTTGTGCACCATTGAATGGCATTCTTTCCAAGACTGGTAATGGTATTTGTTGGTTAATTCCGTAACGAATTTCTTTGAAAAGTTATACTTTTTCATGACACAATCTTGTGGCATGTTCCAGGTCTTCAGATTTCTAAGAAGTGAGGAGGTGGTTTCTTTTTAATGATTCCTCTCTACTTAGTCTGTATCTTGTTCTTTCTGCAACACTTTCCACCACTATATGTAGTGGTGTGACGTTTAGAATCACTTCCATAGCTGCCCCAATAATGCCCATACAGGCAAGTCGGCAAGAATTTTGGAGATGTTTTCTCTCGTCGTTAATAGGCTAGTTCTATTACTCCACGCAATGGCTCCATAATTGATACTTGGTGTCACTAAGGCAGTGTACATCCAGCTCAGGATTTTTGGGCTACAACCCCAATTTCTTCCTGCCAGATTCCTGCACACTATTAGAGCCATTTTTCTTTGTATATAATCCTCTTTTCGTGTTTGTTCCACAGGAGTTTACTGTCTGGAGTCAAACCTGGATATTTGACTTCTTGTCTCCATTCAACCTCTCTCCCATCAAGTTTAATGGTTTTGAGGTTGAGTTTTCTTTTCTATTAAGATGGTTTTGGCAGGATATTCCGAGGTCAGTCAAACCACACAGGAGCTGCTACTCCTCCCTGTGGACATCCTCTGGTTGTACAGATGGAGACAATGTCTTTGCTCGTCCTCGTCTCTGCTACTCTACTCTTGTGGTGAGCAGTTCCGGCATTCATTTGGATGTTGTGCTGTCTACACCTCTTCTATTTAATGACAATATCATCGGAATATCCTTGGCAGGATATTCCGAGGTCAGTCAAATAATTCGATACAGCTTGCATATTTATTTAAAAACTGTTCTAGATAAAAGCTATTGAAGTTTTGTTATTAAGTATTGAAGAAACATTTAGGACATAAATCTAATCCTGCTCTGTGCATAAATCTAATTTTAAATTTGACTAACCTGCATAATAATGAGGCTCTCGTTCGTGGAAATGGTGGTGTCTCATTGTGACGTCATCATCGCCTGGCTGATGAAGTTGCGGAATAAGGTTCAACCAAACCGCCATCTTGTGGCCTCGATAGTGGCTTCTCATCTTCGGTTTCGATGCTGGAAATAAAAAAAAGGAGTTTAGAAATTTATTATAATAGATAGCAAATTCAGTATGTACGTTTTGCTTTGAAATATGTCAATAGGTTCATACAGGGTTGAATTGAGAAGACGAAGTTCTGCAGTTTTAAGCCCTTGTTCCCTTTTCTCTTTATTCTACAGAACTATAGACTTTTCCAAGGAAAATTTTTGACGTACAACTAGTACCAAGAAGTATTATCTACGAAAAAAATGCATCTATGGCTAGTATTCTGAATTCATTTATGCGCTGCTCATTTTAATTGGCGATATCCTCAGTATCCCTTCTCAGGCTCCTTCCTTTTATTTTTCCCGCTTCTTTGATAAAATTGGCCTCCCATATTCCAGGAGTAAACTTTGTGCCCGTCGACTTCTTTTCTTTCATTAGCGTTCATCTTCCAGTCCATCAAATTTCTCTCCAGTGCTCTCAGTGTTTTATCTAGCAGTTTCATCTCCTCTTTAACCATCTCCTCTTTAACATAACAAGGAAGGAAAGTGCTACTTTTCCTCCCGAGGGTGAAGTAATCATTCAATGGAGGAAAAGGTACTTTACTCCCATGTTATACATATGATTTTTCTGCCTTCCTCAAATAACAAGACATTAAATAATTTATTTATGAAAAAATTAAAAAAAAAGTCCTCGCCGGAATTCGATCCAACACCTACAGGCCTATCACGAACTGTGAGCTGTGCTCCAACACGTTGCGCTACCGAGACTCGTAAGAAAGTTTTGCGGAATTATGAACATAACGTATTGCTGAAGTCAAATTATTAATGTAAAAATCGTTAAATTTAAATAACAATTCACTGATTTCTACCATTTTGCAAAATACAAGGTGTTCTTTAATTAAACGGTAAAATTTATACTTATATAATAGAACATAGTTTAGGTCGTCAATGCCGTATAAGTTATTTCATTGATGACGTACCATAACCTCACTTTTACTTTTCCTCCCTAGGGAGGAAAAGTACGACTTTGCTCCCTACAATGAGGCCAGGAAATGTATACTTTGGATAGAGGTAGGCGGAAAAAATATTTACTGAAAATTTCAGGGGAAGCTTTGCCTAATCTGAGTAGCTGTCACTGGTCTTGAGGGCGAGCGGAGCTTTTTGGGAGACACTGTATATGATGAAGACATTCTCTATTTTGAGCGAAAGATCTTTTATGGAAAAGGGTGAAAATCTATTTACGAAAGTGTGAATATATTACATGAGAACGGTTATAATTTCATCATTTTTGGGACGAAACATTAAACATTAATTAATGTATCGATCTAGTTTTATGTTTGTCGTCAATTACAGTAATATTGCTTATTCATACATTCTATTTGCATACTAATAAAATGTTTAATTCCACCGACGAAATTAATAATCTCACGTAACGTTCTGATTACACATATAAAGCCCAACAAATGAGTGTAAAAATACACATGACAGAAACAAACAATACAATTTTATTGCAAAACGTGACTGCAAAAATTTAAAAACAAAATTTTGTTGTGAAATTCTATAAATTAATCCTGATCCTGATTAATACCACTTTTCGTGAAAAAACTTCTGCTCTCATTTCTTGTGTAGTAATATTCGAATAACCGTTTCGAAGTTCGTTAATTTGTAGTAGTTGCAGTTCCTTGTGGAAACGCCACGTTCCAATTATCCAATTTTAACTTTGAAACTTTGGTTCTAATCCGTGAAATAACATGGCATCTTAAATGTTACTTTGGCTTATAAACGGAACTTTTTTGTTATCTCATTGTACCGGGTGGCCAGATAGAGAATCGAGCTCAAAAATTGGGTTAAAACTGTATGGAAAAGAACCTCAAAAATACTTATGAATATGGTAGAAAACGACGCTAACGTAGCGCATCCTCCACTTTGTTGTCGAACCAAAATAGTTATTTGTGTATTTAGAGCGTAAAGTAACAGATCTTTCGATAGCGGCAATTTTACTTTACGCTCGAAAAACAAACATAATTTTTTCTACAGTCGCCCTTTTAATAATTAAAACAGTTTTTTATATTATCTTAGGTGTGCTAGAATTATCGTCATTTTCGCTATTCATCATCATTAACCTTAAAAAGATCTAGTGACTAGGGATGTTAAAAAATAATGGATTTCTATTTAAATCGATAATTATTTTCTTATAATCGATTTTACAAATTACGTGTTTAAATCGATTTTCGAATTATTTATTGACTATTTTTCAAAATTTTGACAACTTTTGCGATTATTGACCATTTCTCAAAATTTTGACAATTATTGACCATTTTTCAAAATTTTAACAATTATTGACCATTTTTCAAAAGTTTAACAATTATTAACTATTTTTGACCATTTTGACTGTCTTTCAAAATTAGTGGCCATTTTTCAAAATGATGACAATTTTTAACCATTTTTGACAGTTTTTGACAGTTTTTGACAACTATTGTCAATTTTTAACAGTTTCTTAAAATAATTGACAATTTTTAACCATTTTTGATAGTTTTCGACCATTTTTGACAATTTTTCAAAATTACTGACCATTTTTGATAATTATTGACAATTGTCTACAATTATGGACCATTTTTCCAAATTTTTGACCATTTTTGATAATTATTATTGACCACATTTCAAAATTTTTGACAATTTGTTGAAAACTTTAACAATTTTTGACAATTATCAACTATTTTTCAAAATTTTGACAATTTTTAACAATAATTGTCCATTTTTGACCATTTAGACCATTTATGATAGTTTTTGACAATTATTGGCCATTTTTGACAATTTTTCAAAAATTTTAACAATTTCTGACAATTATTAACTATTTTTTAAAATTTTGACAATTTTTCAAAATTTTTGACCATTTTTCAAAATTATTGGTCATTTTTGATAGTTTTTGACAACTATTGTCCATTTTTAACAGTTTTTAAGAATAATTGTCAATTTTTAACCATTTTTGACAATTTTTCAAAATTATTGACCATTTTTGACCACATTTCAAAATTTTTGAAAATTTGTTGAAAACTTTAACAATTTTTGACAATTTGTAAAAAACTTCAAAACAATTTTTGACAATTATCAACTATTTTTCAAAATTTTGACAATTTTTAACAATAATTGTCCATTTTTGACCATTTTGACCATTTTTGACAGTTTTTGACAACTATTGTCCACTTTTAACAGTTTTTAAAAATAATTGAAAATTTTTAACCATTTTTAATAGTTTTCGACCATTTTTGACAATTTTTCAAAATTATTGACCATTTTTGATAATTATTGACAATTATTGTCTACAATTATGGACCATTTTTCCAAATTTTTGACAATTTTTGATAATTATTATTGACCATTTTTAACCATATTTCAAAATTTTTGACAATCTGTCAAAAACTTTAACAATTTTTGATAATTTGTCAAAAACTTTAACAGTTTTTGACAATACTCAACTATTTTTCAAAATTTTTGACCATTTTTCAAAATTATTGGCCATTTTTGATAGTTTTTGACAATTATCGACCATTTTTCAAAATTTTAACAATTTTTGACCAACTTCGACAGCAATTGTCCATTTTTGACAGTTTTTAAAATTAATTGACATTTTGTGACAATTTTTCAAAATTTTAGACCATTTTTCAAAATTTTGACAATTTTTAACAATAATAATTGTCCATTTTTGGAAATTTTTGATAATTTTTGACAATTATTGGCCATTTTTGACAATTTTTCAAAAAATTTAACAATCTCTGAAAATTTTTGACCTTTCTTCAAAATTACTGACCATTTTTGATAGTTTTTGACAATTAACGACCATTTTTCAAAATTTTTACAATTATTGACCAATTCTGACGATAATTGTCCATTTTTGACAGTTTTTTACAATTTTTGATAGTTTTTGACAATTATCGACCATTTTTCAAAAAATTTTGAAAATTTTTGATAACTTTCATATAATTGTATTTGATTTTTAATCTGATAAATCGTTAATTATTCACCAATTGAGTTAATTCGGAGGGCGTGGTTTGATTAAATAAGCGAGCGAAAAAGATTCCTTTTTTTACGCTAGAGCGTAAAATAACAATCCTCGACATTTGTCGACTTTACGATTTCATTTGAATATAGTAATTAGTCATTTTACGCGCGACTGTAGAAAAAGGTTATTTATATGTTTTGTGTTACTTCTAAACTTGAATGAGTGATTATTTCGCGGCTGTTCCGCCACCACAACAAAATTTTAACCAATCTTCAGCTTTTGCAGCAGCACTCCAACGTGCATAGCAGGATTCTAAAAAGGGACCTGGTGCAGTTGGACCTCCGCAAAATCAAGATCCTCCATCTTTAGTAAGACCACAACAAAATCAAGCGATGAGCGGACCACCCGGAATGGGCAAGTTAACGAAGATATTAGCGTACCAGATAAAATGGTTGGCCTCATAATCGGTCGCGGAGGTGAACAGATAACAAGATTGCAATCGGAAGATACAAATGGCGCCCGATTCTCAGGGTATGTCAGACAGAATCTGTTCGCTGTCCGGCCCCAAAGATGCAGCCGAAAGGACCAAACAGCTCATCTCTGATATTATTAGACATAGAGGTGGACCCCCGGGGGACGGTAGTGGTGGCGAGGATTAGCTGCTACACCCGAACAACCAATCTGATTCTCAAGGAATAAACAACATGGATATGGGCGGTCAAGGTGCAATAGTATAGAAATCATGATTCCCGGTCCCAAGGTCGGTTTGATAGAGGTGAAACGATTGAACAGCTCCAGGATAAGAGCGGCGCTAAGATGGTCGTTATACAAGACGGTCCAAATCAGGAACACGAAAAGCCTTTGGTAATCAGCGGTGATCCACAAAAAATAGACTGCTTCCTGTGGAAACATCTACACAACATGGGCATAGTTACACTTACTACCTACCTACTTACAAGTACTTAGACGGAAGCACTTTGGAGAGCAATTAATACAACCATTACAGCTACTGAAAATCCCTCCAGTCAAACTAGTGGCATTTATAGAAGACACGAAGGTTCTGGAATGGAAGTAGATAACATGGGAAATGGTACAAAGATTCAGTTCAAGTGCCTGGGCTGTTGAGCACAACCCAAACGAATGAATGTTGTACGTTGAGGTATATTCGTGAATGTATCATTTTCGAAGCACAGTCCTTCGTAATCAATAAGTAATTTCAAATACAATTTGGAATTTTAAATGAAAACATAAATATGGTCGGAAGGTTTAATAAACAATTGAAAAATCCAATTTCCCGTGTGCTAAAGTAGTTTCAAAGTAACGAATATTTATGCAAAGTACAAGAGAAAACGTCTAGCAGACTAGACGTATGAGCTTTAAAAATATCGGTACGTACGTAGTTTCTGCAGCTAAAAATTCTAGCTCTGATTACACCGGCCGACAAATTAAAAACTTTGGAACGTTGTTTCGATTTCGGTATTAATTATCGCTAATTTTGAGTGTTCTAAACACAGAAGTACCCACATTTTTTGTTTATCACATCTCAATTTTCTACAAAAGGAATAAAACGTTTATTTCGAATTGAAAAAAAATATATATATATATACTGGGTGTTTACCTTTTTTGATAGGACACCTCATATTTTTGTTCACCATCGAATTCAGTGTAAAATTCTGCATCTAGAACTATATTTTCTTTTCCCATAAATTGCGACGTTGCCAAGTTGGAGCGAAAAATATGAAGATTTTACGAAAATTGGTGCACTATAAATGCTGCCTATTAAACGTTATCAGTGATAACCAACTAAACTTATTTGGTAGGTACGAAGGTGCTATAGTGTGTCTTATCGAAAAAAAGTAAACTTCATGCTGTCTCGCTTAGGAAGAACACCCAGCATATCTCAAAATATTTCAGAAATATGTATTGACGCAAATACAACAACTTTTATTTGAAACATTTCTTTGTATTTTTTATCCTAAGTAAGTTATTGCACTTCCACACACTGATAGACCACCTTGTATATTTAAACATTTATACAGAAAGTCTCAAGTATAATCATTACTATAGGACTATTTTGAGTGGCATCTTTTGGGTTTCGCTATAAAATTACGCCTGGGCGTGACTTTTTTGTGAATATTATCAGGAATATCGCGTTTCAATGACCAGCAGTAATCAGCAGTATTCCATCGACCTTGGTATCTTCTTTCCATAGTTTTGATGGAACCATTCTTCGCTAAAATCATTAAGATTTCCTTTAAATAAATCAATAAGTGAACCTAGAAAATGGAGTTTTATGCTCATTTGAGTTATTTTTTCTGCTCTATTTTTTCTCCGTTAATGTTTATGTGTATTTTCTTCTTTTTTGTCAAAATCTTCAGAAACTGAATAAGTACTTAAAATTGACCTATAAACTGATTTATTAAATAATTTCTCCTGAAATTTGTGATCTTTATACATTTTATTAATTTGGAACTCATCTACAACAAAAACCCAATACATTCGTCAATTATTAATAATATTAACGATCACCGACTGCCAATACAATTTTTCCCAGAGTTGAAAAACGCTATGTAGTATTTTAGTTCACTAGCTTTTCTCTTTAATTCGATTATAAGAAACCTCGGACAGAAATTAACCATCATAACTTTATCCACTGCGAGTTATTGCTGACTACATCAAATTTGTCACAAATTAAGATGATTGTCAAGAGTTTTCAAGTTGAAAGAAATGATAAATTTATGTTGTTCTTCACCAGGTTTCGAAACGATATTATAGCGGTTCATTGAAGCTGAAAAAATCGAAAAATATTACAAAATTACGAAATTATAACAGCAGGCAAACGTAGATACATTCTGAGTATACCAATTTCCGAAATATAAGTTGCAAACTATATTATGTCATATCAAATTTCTACCCAAGCTGCAGCATTTCCTTCTGAATTCCCATTGATTGGATAATTCCAGCTCCCATCTGCCTTTTTATTCGTTATTTTAATTCCGATATTCTCAATCCATATATCAACGTGTTTTTAATTATCGTTTATTCAAAGTGAAGAGCTGTCTGGAAGTGAATAATTTTCTCATAAAGGGATAACCAAAATGAAACGAGATTTTAGGACACGAATATTTTAAATTACATATCCAAATGTTGACAGATTCACCGTTTTTTGAAATTACTAATTTCCATTCCATTATAGAGCTCATTCATTCATATATTTGGGTTGTGCTCATCAGCCCAGGCACTTGAACTGAATCTTTGTACCGTTTCCCATGTTATCTACTTCCATTCCAGAAGCTTCGTTTTTTCTATAAAGGCCACTAGTTTGACTGGAGTGATTCTCAGTAGTTGTAATGGTAGTATTAATTCCTCTCCAAAGTGCTTCCGTCTAAGTACTCGCAGAAGCAGAGTATGTGAGTAGATGTTTCATCATCAAGTTCACATTTTCTGCTCATAGATTCACTAACTTTGCCCATTTTGTACAGATGTTTCCTGAAGGTGCGGTGTCCAGTCACCAGGTCGGTAACTGTCTTCAAATGTCTCTTACCCAGTTTCAGTAGCCTGGTTGAGAGTTCCTTGTCTACCTTGTTCAGTTATCTCTTTGTGTCACCCTCCATTTGAATTGGTGTTCTCTATCTAGCCAGTTCCCGATTTCCACTCTTATACAATCTTTTGTGTTTCCACAAAACAGTTCCGGACCTACGAAGTCTTCTATTTTCTGTTAACAGGTTATTGCACCCAGGATATGGTTGCAGTCCAACTCCCATCCTCAGAGGACAACGTCAGAAAGGACATTATAGTCTGCTCTGCTTATTTCCCTGATGACAGAAGAGAAGAATATCCCCCAGCGGTAGTGCGAGGAACAACACCCAGGTGATCATTGGATGTGACGCAAATTCCCACCATTTGGACTATGGAAGTACGGACACAAATGAAAGAGGTGACTCTTTATATAACTATATAATCAGGGAGGGGCTAGTAATAAATAGCATTGGCTCCGAACCAACTTTCATTAGTACTAAAATCGTTAACTGGCACGTATCTACGGAGCCGTAGTATTAAGACCACAGACACATTAGATTCGACGTGAATTCAGGGGCAAGACCCATAGTCCAATTTCGGAACCCAAAATCCACCAACTGGAGCGGTTATCGCTCAACCCTCCAGGAAGGCTTGGGAAACATAATTGGAAAATCAATGGAAAACCGCCATTCTATCTGCCTATCAACAACTGCCCACTGAAGGAGAAGAGAGACCACAGAGGATCACCGTGGTGGAGCAGAGACTTGGAAAAGAAAAGAGTAGAAGTTCAGAAACTCTTCAACCGGGCTAAAGAAAAAGGCTTAGGCATAGGCATAGGTGATCGTTGGCATTATAGAGTTCGTTATTTATTTTTTCCTTCATACTACAATATATATTTTTGATGTAGTTATAATAAAGAGAGCCATCTTTACAAATTAGATTATCATTTGAAACGACTAACCAAAAGACCACGACATTCGTAATTTTGTTTAAATTGTTCGATATTCATCCGTAATTCAATAATTAAATTGACCAAGAGTTACAACGCTGAAAATTCACCTTTGAGTCCAAGCACAAAAAAATTGGGTCTAAGCAGGTGATCCAATTCCGATACAATTCTATAGCTGAGAAGCATTTCAAGTAACTGAATGAAGACCGCTTCCTATATAAGGAGGAGATGAATCGAAAGATCCAACACATCCAGTACGTGAGGATCAGAAAGAGTCACGGAGAGGAAATGAATCGACTCAAGGGTTTCCAAACTCCCCCACGGACCGAAGACTTGAAGAGTCAACACCACGTACGAAGGATCATGACATTACAACAAGTGGCTAAAGACAGACCATCAGCCATCTGCGTAAGCTTCCAGGGAGAGCACACCGACAAACCAGGTGATAAAACTGTAAGCTCATCCAATAGCTTTAAACTTTGCTAGGTAGAACACAAGAAAAGAAGAGGACCCAACTAGGCAAAGGTCTGATACACCCATTAAAAGATGAACCAGAATGTTACAGCTGTAACAAGTGGGACCATGCATTTAGTAGCGGTTCGTCGGATAAGAATTTGTCCCTTATAGAGACTGCAGATGATGTCCCATCGTATAAATACATCTCCTTTAAGTCTACTTTTGGTCTATAAGTGGTAATAGTGATCTTCGATATTTTAGAGTCGTAAAACGGTCAACATGAAGTTATTATCTGTTATAGTTAATAAAGTAGAAAATGGTTCGCAACTATAATTAATGATCTCGAATCCAGTTGGTACTGACAGTTTTATTTGCGAAGAAATTTATGACTTTATCATATCTGAAATGTTTGTCCGAAATGGTAAAATCCAATTTTTTTTTAAATTGAAGTGATCATCACATACGGCAGATTTGAGAATGTATTTGGCTGTTTTTTTCATCGCTTAACATTGAAATTTCAAATCTGAATCAGACGATTCTGCAGTTGCAGAAGTATTGGCAATCGCAGTCCGGTTCAATCTCCACCCAGTTAACAAAAAGCTACACGTTTTTTTTTAGAGAGAAAAGCTAAAAGCATCAAATACTCGACAACACACTGGCACATCTTTCAAATGAACTCTGGCAAATAATCTGTTATTTCCATGTGGACAACAAACCGATCGACTGAAAATGGAAAGCAAAAAGCAAAAATAGAGGTAATATAGTGCGCAAGAATGCAGGACCGGAGATAAAAAATTTAAATAACGTTGAACAGTGTCGAATTTAGATAAACTGGGTCACATACTGATATCGAAGCACACTAACAAACTTGGCAAAGTTCGCGTTGAAAATTGGAATTTAGATATCTTTGTTTTATGGTAAAAAAAATTAAGCGAGACACGATGACAATGTAAAATAGGTTCCTGAACTAGATTTATTTTGTACTGGGTGGACAACAAAGATATATTAAGATGTATAAATTATAGACCTAAAAGATCTATTGTGCCCCCTCACTCCTACTTAGTTTCTGATGAAGTTCTCAGAGACGAGAAGCTCCTTCAGTCCTATTTCCCGGAGGAATTCCAGAATATGTGCAGGCTTGAACTTAGGTAAATGTCCCTCTTCTATCCAGTAATCTCCTAGGTGTTGTGTCCTAGGATTCTGCTGTGCAATTCGTAAGGTTTCTTCTTCCATGCCACAGAATCTACATTATTCTTCCTCCACTATTTTGAGCTTTTCCAGGTGCCCATTCAGGCGACAATGTCCCGTTAGGATCCCTGTTAAAACTCTTAGTGCAGTTTTACTTTGACTCATGCATTCATTTGATCTCAACAGGCTGTAGTCACACAGAAGAATCTTTGATTGTCTAAGCCCTACTAGATCTTCCCAATGGTCAGATCTATTTTTTTTTCGGCTTTGCCTATTTCTTCCAATATTACATTGTGCTGATACCGCAAAAGGGTTCCGGCACCCAAAAGAGTGTTTCAGTCCCTCTCTTTGCTAGTTCATCTGCTATTTCATTTCCTTTTGTGGTTTAATTTCTCAATAAATAATAATGAATACACAAGGAAGATATTCTATGATGGATTTTATCCATTCAATCAATTTAATCGATATTTAATAAACGAAAATTTAATCTTTTACAAAATATCCCCAGTCCAATTCTGTGGCAAACCTGCGTGAGCTTCATCTAGACAATTAGCGCCAAAACATTCGTCCATAGGAATTCAGGGCATGCTGCCAATAGCTTATAATTCTCTGTTCTTTTTTGCCCATCAAAAGCAATTAAATGGCAAACATATCTTCGAAAAAGAATATGTCAAATGTAATTAATCGGGCGTCACGACGCGTCAACCGCGACGCGCCATTACCATTGGATGTAATTACGGTTAAATTGATGAATGTGAAACATATGTTAAAAATCTGGAAATCGGTTGACCCTAAAGGCCATCCCTGCAACTTCCCGCTAAATTAAATTTTCAAACGCATGCGATTTTGTCGCTAGTTGTGATGTTTTTGTCCGAGCTCAAAGATAAAGCTATTCGATGCTTTTGAGCTCTTCGAGTTCAAAAGTCTTATCAAAGTTCGATGAAACACGATTTTTTAAATTTTCAAACTGCTATAACTTTTGAATGAATCAACCGATTTTCACGCGGTTGGCGGAGATAGATGTAGTTTTTTGAGCTCTATAAAAAATTGATTTGATGAAATATTTCGGAGTTATTACAAAAAAACACTTTTTTCGATTTTTTTCGACAACGATATCTCACGAACGCATCAACCGATTCTGACGCACTTAGTGGCGATGGATGCGGGTTTTCAAGGTTAAGTGCTGATTCGTTTTTGAGGTCGATCGGTTCAGCCAATTCGGAGATATTTTGGAAAAATGAAAAAAAAACTCGAGATTTCTCGAAATCTACTGGTCCGAATTGGTTCAAACTTACATAAATTGAAAGAGTAAGACAGTGGTGTACACAATTTTTTAAGGTATTGAAATCGGGAGTTATACATTAGGTCTGTCCAAACACAACAAGTTTACTCTCACGTAATTCCATTCACTGATTGCAATGATCGACTACTCTCTGATCTGATATCTTAGATTGATGATAGTGCTATCTATCGTTCAGTAGTATCTGGGTTACGCAAATATTTGAAAGTCTCAAATTTCACCGCAATTTACTTAAACCGTTAAGTGAAAAATGTTAAGAACATACCCAAGGCTTAAACCGCCACCTCTCAGTCTCAGTGGCTCTGTAGCAGAATAGGGTCAGTCAAAAAAGCGCTTGACAAAGTAGCGCTAGGCTAAAATAGCGTCAGTCAAAATAGCGCCGCACAAAAATAACGCAGTACAAAAACAGCGTCAGTCGAAATAGCGCAGAACAAAAACAGCGGCAGACAAATAAGCTTATTTCCTTTCCCCTTCTCGAAAATATATCAAAGAATTTGTATTCCACATGAAGTTTTCCCAAAAGAGGAAGGAAATAAGCTTATTTGTCTGCCGCTGTTTCTGTGCTACGCTATTTTGACTGACGCTATTTTAACCTAGCGCTATTTTGTCCAGCGCAGTATATATGCATCTCTCCTTTTGGGGTCTCTGTTCTTCTCATTAGGATGACAGGCTATTTATTTTTTTAGACAATGCAAAAAGTATCCTGAAAAATGATTTAAAAATAAAAATGTTCTTGAAAATTCTTCGAACATCCTTAAAAAGAGAAATACTAGTTTTTACTCTTGAAGATTTTTCTTAGATACAATAGATTTAGAAATTTAATTTTTTTCTCCGGTACACACTTTTATTCATGAGGGTTTTATATAGTAATATTGAGGGCGCCAATTCGATAGTATTTTTAACGCCCTTTGTATGAATCTAAATAAAATTTGGTTCAACGGCGTTCGTTTTGCTGATTGCTGTTTTCGATTGGTATATCGGAAGCAATTTATGGAAGGCGAAATTACTAATTTGTATTTTTGGTGCTGAAATAGTTGAATATTTTGATCGTTACGATTGTTTGTTTTTTATTTATCATCAAAGCTGTAAAAATACGATTTTTAGATTCCTCATTACTCCCATCTCACCATTAACAGATATTATTTACTTTCCACAGTATTTCACTAAAAATCACACATTTTATGACACATCGGGAAATATGAGTCGAAATGCTGATTTTAATTTATTTGAAACAATTGTCTGTTTAATTTATTTGCATCGGTATGATGATACGCACTTTCAAAAACACACATATACCATTTCTTGAGGTTTCCTGAATCTTCTATGCTCGTATTCGTAAACCGCTGCCGTTCTAGAAGACTCCGGAAGCCATCGGTCCTAGAACACACGCAGTAGCAATCACCAGTCTGAACTCTTAGAATTCGTTGGTGTTCACTTCGAGCTGATTCGCAGGGAAAGATTTCTGAATCTTCTATGCTCGTATTCGTAAACGTCTGCCATTCTAGAAGACTCCCGAAGCCATCGGTTCTAGAACACACGCAGTAACAATCACCAGTCTGAACTCTTGGAATTCGTTGGTGTTTACTTCGAGCTAATTCGTAGGGGAAGTTTCCTGAATCTTCTATGCTCGTATTCGTGAACCTCTGCCGTTCTAGAAGACTCCCAACGCCATCGGTTCTAGAACACACGCAGTAACAATCACCAGTCTGAACTCTTAGAATTCGTTGGTGTTTACTTCGAGCTGATTCGTAGGGGAAGTTTCCTGAATCTTCTATGCTCGAATTCGTAAACCTCTTCCATTCTAGAAGACTCCGGAAGCCATCGGTCCTAGAACACACGCAGTAGCAATCACCAGTCTGAACTCTTGGAATTCGTTGGTGTTTACTTCGAGCTAATTCGTAGGGGAAGTTTCCTGAATCTTCTATGCTCGTATTCGTAAACCTCTTCCGTTCTAGAAGACTCCGGAAGCCATCGGTCCTAGAACACACGCAGTAACAATCACCAGTCTGAACTCTTAGAATTCGTTGGTGTTTACTTCGAGCTGATTCGTAGGGGAAGTTTCCTGAATCTTCTATGCTCGAATTCGTAAACCTCTTCCATTCTAGAAGACTCCGGAAGCCATCGGTCCTAGAACACACGCAGTAGCAATCACCAGTCTGAACTCTTGGAATTCGTTGGTGTTTACTTCGAGCTAATTCGTAGGGGACGTTTCCTGAATCTTCTATGCTCGTATTCGTGAACCTCTGCCGTTCTAGAAGACTCCCAATGCCATCGGTTCTAGAACACACGCAGTAACAATCACCAGTCTAAACTCTTAGAATTCGTTGGTGTTTACTTCGAGCTAATTCGTAGGGGAAGTTTCCTGAATCTTCTATGCTCGTATTCGTAAACCTGTTCCGTTCTAGAAGACTCCGGAAGCCATCGGTCCTAGAACACACGCAGTAACAATCACCAGTCTAAACTCTTAGAATTCGTTGGTGTTTACTTCGAGCTAATTCGTAGAGGAAGTTTCCTAAATCTTCTATGCTCGTATTCGTAAACCTCTGCCGTTCTAGAAGACTCCCAACGCCATCGGTTCTAGATCGTAAACCTCTGCCGTTCTAGAAGACTCCCAACGCCATCGGTTCTAGAACACACGCAGTAACAATCACCAGTCTGAACTCTTAGAATTCGTTGGTGTTCACTTCGAGCTGATTCGTAGAGGAAATTTCCTAAATCTTCTATGCTCGTATTCGTAAACCTCTTCCGTTCTAGAAGACTCCGGAAGCCATCGGTCCTAGAACACACGCAGTAGCAATCACCAGTCTGAACTCTTGGAATTCGTTGGTGTTTACTTCGAGCTGATTCGTAGGGAGAGTTTCCTGAATCTTCTATGCTCGTATTCGTAAGCCTCTGCCGTTCTAGAAGACTCCCGAAGCCATCGGTTCTAGAACACACGCAGTAACAATTACCAATCTGAACTCTTAGAATTCGTTGGTGTTCACTTCGAGCTGATTCGTAGGGGAAGTTTCCTGAATCTTCTATGCTCGTATTCGTAAGCCTCTGCCGTTCTAGAAGACTCCCGAAGCCATCAGTTATAGAACACACGCAGTAACAATCACCAGTCTAAACTCTTAGAATTCGTTGGTGTTTACTTCGAGTTGATAAGTAGGGGAGGTGGGGGCTTGTTTTTGAGGATTTATGAAACTTGTTTGGGTTGAAATATTCTTTCCACGTTTATTAGCTCCAATTATAATTTCATGCCTCCAATAGTAAACTACGACCTGTCTTATGACATCCTAATTCCGAATAGAGATGGTTTAAAATAACCTCAGGCTCAGTTGCTGGTCTATACGGTCACTGACCTTTCTAGGATCCTATACAACTACATTTCAGGCGGAATATTTTCAATAAAAAATTAGGAATAGAAGAGGAAGACTTTTATGAATACGTAATTACTTATTTCCACGAAAGATGAGAGTAGTTACCCGAGTATTTATCACTTCTGACATCCCAAAGCTGGAAATCCCAAACATCAACCACTCTCCCTTTTTTTAATATTTTATCTTCCATTCTCTTGAAAAAAAAATGTGTAAAACAATTACTTTTTGTCAAAGGATATAATCCGTATTCAAGCTTAGTATCTTAACTCCAAATGATAAATGAAGTTCTAACACTCCCGGAGGAAAATTTTTCTGCCGATCTTCATCCCTGTGCACCACGCCTCTGCTTTCATCCATTTCGTTTGATTAATGATGGCGGTTCTTGAAATTATTATTGTTCCTCTAGGCACTGTTACCAAAACAACAGATATATATATATATAAAATGGAGTTTTGGTGAGGTAAACATCTACAGGGAATCAAAAAGGGCGATAAATACTTCCTACACCATCTCAGTTTAAATTTTTTAATTCTTGCGGTTGATTTATGAAATCTCTCTATAATCAAGTGGAGAAATAATGTAATCGGCTGTTATAGAACACGTCTATACAGGTTGTTTCACATGATTTCTATAAAATAATTAATTAATGTAGAACATGGGTCGAGAGTAGGGTACCTCCACAAGATTGGGAAAAGAGAGACTGGAGTGTGCTAGAGGTGTGAAGTGGAGGATGATGTAGGGCATGTGATTAGATGCTGGAGGAACCAGGAAGAGCTGAAGAAGTTGGAGAGGAAACTAGGGGAGGCGGTATATTGGGAGAACATGGTGGGGATAATGTCGAGAGGGGAAGAGGAATGGATGGAGGTAAGTAGCATAGTAGAGAGCATGGTTAGGGGGAGAGAAGGAATCGATAAGTCATGAGAAGTAGGAGTGATAGCCAGGGAGAAGACGACGGTGTGAGAGGAGAGTGTGCGAGGAACCGCCGCCCGTCTCGATGTATGTGATTCCAAGGCGGGGGTAACGGCGAGTTCGAGGTGGGTTTTGTTCGTAGGCATCCCCTTGTGGATGAGTCCAATACTGTTTGGGTCCTGGACCCATTCGAACATGAGTTTCCCATCTCGACCCGAAAAAAAATATAGTGTAAGCTCTTCGTGAAACAGCCTGTATACTCGTATTAGCAAGGAATTTCCAACGAACATTTGTATTACTGAGAGGAGGTATTAAATTGACAAGGAGTATCTTGGATAGAATGATTAATCATCCTTCATGAGTTGAGTCGGGACAGAGAGTGCCCGTATAAAAGATGTCCCCAGAATAATGGAAAAAGACCGCTGATCTTGATGCTGAAGCCAAAATAATGTGTTTTTTTAAACAGGTATCAACAAGCCCATAACACCTTTATTAAAAAAAAGTCCCTTCACTGACGAATACGGTTTCACAAAATATTCAGCGTTATAGAAGGGATCCAAATTGTATCGTCCAAACCAGTAACCAGGATTGATAAATGGTAAATATTTGGGTAGGAATAGGAAAAAATTATTTATTATATCTCCAACAAATAATAACAGGTATACAAAGAAGTGGGTGACGAAACAGTTTATTAGAAGACATCAAGCCCACATTTACGGCAGACCTAATAAGCAAATATAGGAAAACTGTCAAAGCCGTAGTGGGTGTGTTGACGGGGCACTGTAAGCTTAAAAGGCACGTGAAGCTGATGGAGTTGACAGACGAAACCATGTGCAGATTCTGTCATCAAGAGGAGGACCTGAAGGTGGTGCAGGGTTTCAGGAAAGTGGGTGCACTGGCAGCAACGGTGCTCTCCTACCCATTAGACGTGATGATTGGAGGGGTGCAACCAGAGAGAAAGTACAGGAATGAACGGAGGGGGAATTGGAGAAAAGGTGGGAGGAGTATGAGGGCGCGCTAAAAGGAGCGATTTGGAGTAGGAGAGATTGGATGGACCGGAAATTCGGGGAGGTTAACTACTTCTTGACACAGGTGCTCACTGGACATGGGTGGAGAGTAGGGTACCTCCATAAGATTGGGAAAAGATAGACTGGAGTGTGCGAGAGGTGTGAAGTGGAGGATGATGTGGGGCATGTGTTTAGATGCTGGGAGAACGTGGAAGTGCTGAAGAAGTTGGAGAGGAAACTATGGGAGGCGGTGTAGTGGGAGAACATGGTGGAGATAATGTTGAGGTGGGAGGAAGAATGTAAGTGGTGTAGTGGAGAGTATGATTAGGGGGAGAGAAGGACTCGATATGACATGAGAGGTAGGAGTGATAGGTAGGGAGTAGACGACGGTGTGGGCGTTTGGGAGGAGAGATTGGATGTACCGGAAATTCGCGAAGGTGAACTACTTCTTGACACAGGTGTTCACTGGACATGGGTCGAGAGTAGGGTACCTCTATAAAATTGGGAAAAGAGAGACTGGAGTGTGCGAGAGGTGTGAAGTGGAGGATGATGTGGGGCATGTGTTTAGATGCTGGAAGAAAGAGAAAGTGCTAAGAGGGAAGGAAGAATGGATGGAGGTAAGTGGTGTAGTGGAGAAGAAGATTGGGGGGAGAGAAGGACTCGATGTAGCATGAGAGGTAGGAGTGATAGGTAGGGAGAAGACGACGGTGTGAGCGTTTGGGAGTAGGAGAGATTGGATGTACCGTAAATTCGGGGAGGTGAACTACTTCTTGTCACAGGTGCTCACTGGACTCACTGGAGAGGTAGGAGTGACAGGTAGGGAGAAGACGACGGTGTGAGCGGAGAGTGTGCGAGAGACCGCCGCTCGTGTCGAAGTATGCTAGGGTAGTGATTCCGAGGCGGGGGTAACGGCGAGTTAGAAGTGGGTTTGTTTGGTAAGCTTCCCCTTGAGGATGAGTCCAGCACCGTTTGGGTTCTGGTGCGACTGCCTGGCGAATGTGCGGTTTCTTGTTCTAGGCGAATTCAAAAAGATTTGGGCCGGAGAATGTAATCTATATTCAGAGGACCACAATAGATCTGGGAAGGTCGCAGTGAAATAGGCCGATTAGCCACCTTATTAAATCAAATCAAATCTAATCTGTGTATACAGGGAAGTAACAAAGTATGATAATGGCATTACACATTTTCCAGAGTATGAAGCACTCTGAAGCTATGCTCATTTTTTCCAAAACTAGTTCATGGAAAATGAAGGTAAAAATTATACGTTATATAGTTTCCTAAAAAGATATATTTCTGTTTGAACCCCTATTTTCACTTGATTGATCGCATTTCTTGAGATTGCCCGACGTTTTTGTTTTCTCGTAAATCCGATTAACTTGTTACGTCATTAAGTTGAACGAGCTCAGGATTGTCACTAAACTAGACAGGATAATGGCTTAAATCATCGATGTCAACTGGGGATATATATTAATCAAAAATTAAGTAAATAACGTATTCCACGGGATACATGGATTAATTTGGGCTTAAAGGCTGGAACACACAATTTATCCCCAAAGTTCCTTACTAGGGTGTTGAAAATGTATACAAAGAAAATGGGTTTCTTCTACAATCAAGTATGAAATAAAAAGCATCCTTGAAATGTTAAAAGACTAGAATGGGATTGCATAGAAGAGCTGAAGACGTCAGCCGAATAGAAAACAATGAAAACGCTGACGAATTTGCAAAATCAAAGTGTCAGATGGAATAGATTTTTGACAGAGGGTTTAGGGCTTCCCGAGGAGCAGATATTTTGTCTTCGCCATTGAAATGACGAAAACATTGAAATTCAAAAAAGAATAAAGGCATGGACATTAGAAACCAGTTAAATGGGAATAGCTTGAGCAAGGTGCTATCTCCTGCACAAATTAACTACTCCGTCTGATCGCGAACGATCCCATTAAAAAATGCTGCTTTCCTTTTTAATGATCTTTTTTACTGCACAACATACGCAGACGATGTACGAATTTCTATTCCAGTGTAACTGCTTTGTCTGGAATACTGGTAAAACAACTGAACAACTCATTATATCGTTCCAAGCCCGGGCAAAGCAGAGACGTTAATAAAAATGTGTTACTAAAAAATCTGTCCTCGCATGTTGTGCGAAGCGACGCCGGGATAAATGACGCGGAACTTATTTTTCCCTAAAAATTTTTAATGAACGATCCTGGATTCTACCGTTTCGTTTTAGTCAGTCGGCAAAAGTGATTTTGATGGTTAATCAAAGTAAAGTTGACAACGCTTAGTTGAAAATGTATTTTCAATACTCTGAATGATCCAGAGGAGGTTTTTTTTACAAAACAATTTATTGTTCTGTTGAGATTTCACGCTATCAATCTCTTTTTGTCCGGCTTTCTTGTTTTCTGTTTGTTTGCTCATCAGAACTGAAACGAGATATACTTGGCAAAGTAAAAGTTTGCTCGATACTGTTCTTTAGTGTGTGCAAACGTTTATTTTAGATTTGGTTGAGTAGTTTCGTATCAAAGAAAGTATGTTTGAACTATAGACGTATGTTAGATTGAGCGGAGAGTTATGTCTACACGACTAGGACGATATTTATAATAAAATTGCGAAAAAAAAACGGTCAGATCAAAAGTATTTTGATTGAAAAATAAAAAACAAATTCACAATTGGTTTTATAAATTACAGTTGCATCGTCAGTAGCAAATTATGGAAAATGTGCAGAGTTTTTTTAGCAAACAAGTTTTTTATCATTAAAAGCAGAACTGCGATTAAAACAACTTTACCAATCGCATCCTAACCATCGGGAAAAGGGCATTCCCACCTCTTCATTTTCGTTTTATGTTCAATGATCGAAGGCTGGACCCTGCGAACAATGAACATACTAGAAGAGTAAACAGATGTGCAGAGGAGGTAATTGTTGCTCTCATTAGACAAGGAATGCCCCAAAGAGACGTAGCTGAGGTAGTAGGCGTTACCCAGGGTATTGTATCAAAAACGTATGTAAGGTATTTGGAATTAGGAACGCTCAAGAATAGGCTCAGACAAAGTCGTCGAAGAATTAAAACTGAAAAACAGGACCGCTTTGTGTGCCAAATTGCTAAAAGAAATCCGAATGTTTCTCATCCAAAGCTGAAACGACAACTTCTAGAAACTATAGGTGTAAATGTTTCAGTTGAAACTATACGAAAAAGACTTTGTGCTCGAGGGTTGTACAGCAGGAGACAGTTACGGGTTCCAGAGTTGTCCAGGCAAAACAAAACTGACCGGCTAAATTGGTGCCTTCAACACCAAAACCGGACAATTGAAAATTGGAAAAATGTTCTCTTTTCAGATGAGACCAGAATTGGCCTTAGATGAGATGATCGTCGAATTCGGGTTCTTAGAGCTCCAGGAAGACAAGCTAGACTCCAGGCTGCCAGATCTATCCCAAAATATAAAGGAGGAACTTTAATGTGGTGAGCAAAAACTCCTTTTGTTACCTCTTCAACAAACTTTAACCGGTCGGAGGTATGTTGATTTGGTGTTAAAGCCGGTAGTTAAGCTTTGGCGAGGTGCAGTTGGGGATAATTTTATCTTTATGCAAGATAATGCACCTCCTCATACTAGCAGAGTGGCTCGAGAATTTCTTGAAACGGAAGGTATCACAATTTTAGACTGGCCTGCATGTTCACCGGACTTAAATCCAATTGAATACTTGTGGGACCAGCTTAAAAGAAGGATTAGAGCTCGTCGGGACAATCCAGGAAATATTCAAGCAGCGCTAGGAGAATGGGAAAACATACCGCAAGAAAATGTTGATAATTTAATCAGAAGCATTCCAGCGCGAATTGAAGATTGCATAAGGGCTAGAGGTGGCAATACGGATTATTAAAATTAATAATTTTCTATTTTTTTTCTCGTATTTTACTAGTCCGTTATCTAGTAGTTTAATCATGGAAGGCTGGACCCATTTCCTTTTCTCGTGTCTTCTCTTTCGACTTTCACGTGTCTTGACGTAACTTAGAGATCGGCATAGCGATGTATTTTAAGTCCTATGGTCGGTAAAAGGTGGCCAGATTTCTGTACAAAAATTACACTAATCGAACCACATTATTTCAATAAAAAAACATATATTCTCTCTTTGGCCATTACCATGGAATCCAAACTGGAAGAATTTAGGCTGTCTAGCGATTCCAAAAAAAAGTTGTCTTGAGCCATCCCAGGATGCACACATTACCAAACCTCACTAACCATAAAATACATCATTCTAACATGTCCAGAATATGAGAGACAAAAGACTAGCAATTCGATTGTGATAATCAAAAATAAAAAAAAACGAAGTCCTCTGTATCAATTAAGGAAATGTACCGGATTTAACGACATAAGAAAAAATATCATTGAAATTAATAACATTCTATATTTTTTTAACAAATTTATTTCAATATCACATATCTTGGATAAATAGTGTACAGCAAACGTAAATATCCAGTTTTTGAGGAATTTTCACATACGGTCGATCCCCATGTGATAAAACCTTCAAGATGTAACTTTCCATCGCAGCCAATATTATATATCTTCAAATGTATATGCAAGGAAATAGTATATCCAAGCAAGTTTCCTTCGTCGAAAGCAATTTCAAAATAGGAAAAATTATGAAGGTACATCTACGATCTTACGACACATGTTATAACTCCATTCCATCGCTGGAATAGGATCATCAAATTTTAGCTTGTCTCCGTAATAACATCACTTTATCCCGCAAAAGTCCACGACGGTCGTAATCGTAGCGAATATGAGATCCTATGCCCTTATCGAATTTTCATATAAACAGAGCAGTTACATATAGTGGAGTAGCTTGTGTGATTATAATTGGAGGTTACGTCGGAAATTTGTTTCAGTAATTCCTGGATATTTTATTTCTTCGTCCTGTTCCATTTTTTCTCCATTAATTTTCATGCTTTTGAGTCTTCTTCTATCCTTATCACTTTTGTCTTATTATTTTTAATATTTGAGTTTCATTACTTCAGTTCTTCTTGCCATATGAATGAATTTCCTTGTAAAGTTTTTTTAAATTCGAATAAATTCTTCAAATATAAACATCCGTTCAATGAATACGGACGTACATCCTAAATTCGACAAAACTTACCCGCCTTACTATTGTCCTATAAAATATCCATAAAATAAATTATCTGAATCTCCATTTCTGTTTTCAACCAGGACAAAAGAGATATTCCTGTTTCTCGTTTGAAACTACTTTACCATCCAAAGTTACACGATTTAGACTCCTTCTCGGAAAGTGGCTGCTTGATGCATACCCTTCTCACATAAATTGGAGTTTCTCTTGTGTCTTAGATTTAGATAACTCCTCCCATTGCTTGTTTCACATCTCCCAGACGTTTCTATGTTAACTGCATGATTATTATTTTATCTATTCTATTCTACTTGTGCCTTTGGGAAAATAAATATTTCTTATCAAAGTCAACATTATGAATGCTAGATATCAGTGGAAATCCATTAAATGTTACTTCTTCATAAAATGAATTTGAATCATACTGCCAAATAATTTTTGGATTTATTTAACTATAGTATAAAAATAGAACTAGTAGGATAACTCCTGGGAGGTCACGCGCATATTTAGAAATTTGAAATGTTCAGTCCGGGATTAACTCTCGAACGATAACATATACCTTGTACTGATGAGGCGCAATACGCCGAAACCGGTCTACAAGTTATGTTATCCCTTCTAGTTGCAAACCGGAATGGTTGGTTTAAATCTTGTAGATTTACCAACCCCGTTTGACTTAGAAGTGTAATTCAATGTCTCGGGGCATGTAGCCCGGGAAGTAGTTGTTTCTTCTTCGTTGAACGGTCACTGTTTTGGGAAAAATTATTTTTCAAAACTTTGTCAAAGCGTTAGAATAATATATTTTTATTCTTCGACATCTATTGTTCTATCCTCACCGGTTAGCGTCAAACGAACGTTAGGTACGTCTTGCGCAGTCAAGGTCATTCGATCCATCCGACTAAACCTCATCTTGAGTTAACCTACTAGTTCTATGTAACAAGCATTATTGTGAATAAAATTTAGTTCCACCACTGGAATAACGAAAAAAAAAACACATTAAAATAAATGGTTCCATAGAGTTATCTTAATTATTCTAATTGTGAGCTATAAATCTGCATCATTTTCCGTATCTGAAACCACTAATGGAATTCGTAATTCGCAATTGAGTAAAATATGGCATTGTAAGAGAAAATAGCGGTTTTTTTTTCAAGAGTCCAGGGTGTTGAAAAAAAATGTATTCAGAACTATTTCGACGAAAAATCCTCGTCCATCCGCTAGCAAGATACGGAAGCAATCAATAAATGACTACTTTATCGATTGTATAGGAGGAACTGATGACCCAGATACTCAAATTTAATACTATTATCAGTCGATACCATTAAATTAACATCTTTACAACCGAAATAGGAATATATGTGAACCGGAATGATTCGATAATGTCAAGCTATTCCTTTGTTGTCCACATACAGAAATATCGTGGTGATATTTTCGCAATTCTTGACCGTTCGCAACACTCAAGGTTACTCGCTTCCTAACGTACAGTTTGGCAAATTCACTTGAAAGTGTGAGATTCCCACTGCATGCGCGTACCGTAGAGTGAGAACGCATTTGGAACGAAAATGATAACCTTCTCCACTCGGTCTATGCTTGTTTGAAGGTACAATCGGAATCACAAATATTAGGTAGTAACTTTAACTTCCCGTGTTTGACTATTTAAAATTTTGCCTTTGAGACTTGATTGAAACTCCATTATTTTATTAATAATTTTTCCTAGACTGTACGTAGATGTTTACACGCTGAATTTCTCATAGCAGCTGGACAGTCTGCGCATCGTGTGCTTGAACGTTTTCAAACTTTCACGACCCCAATTCTTGAGCGTTCGCAACACTCAAGGTTACTCGCTCCCTAACGAATTCGTTAAAATACTATTCTTGAGCGATCTCTGCTTTGAGCATTCGTTTGATAGTGTTCGTTATGCAGCGAGCACATTTTTGTACGTGATAACCATAGATAATTTTTATATTTATTCTGAAAGTGACAAGTTATAGCCAACGTATAGTTAATGGAAAATTTAGAGTTGGCGGAAATAGTTCAAAATTTCCGGGTTCCTTCGAATCTGTTCACGACAATGAATGATTTTCTCCGCCTGGAATACTATTCAAAATATTTGCCAATTTAGTCCTCTTTTCCTCGGAATCTTCGAAGTTATTTGTGAGGTTACCACCTATTATTTGATCATTCCCTTTCAAATATTCCAACATCATTTTTTTTCCGAAACTTATCCTTCGCCTCCGCGTAATTCATTATTAATAAATAATGTTTCGATCCATTTCTTACAGACATTCATAAAACATAACCATAAAATTAGGATGATTTGACAGCGTCAAGAAGAGAGAACGCTTTATTTACGGTATTGCCAAATTTCTCATTATGCTCTTTAACGAATCACCTCAAGAATTGCATTGTAGTAAAGTCTTCGTTAACTACTGCTCGTTTGCTACAAATTCGCTCGATAGCGAGTGATGTTAAAAATTGGGCTCCAGCTTTAAGTATTATCGTTAATAATTTGCCTCCCCCTGAAAAGGGTTGACAACTAAACGACTAACATTGACCTGGATAGCTTTCCATATAAAAATTTAGACATTTTCCAACGTTTTTTGGTTATCGTCATTCTCGATATCTCTTGTTTCTCCTCATACGTTTGTTGGTTAGTTTTCTTTCGCTACCATATGGAGAAGACGAACCTGATCAAAAGCATCATGAGGTCTAGGGTGGGATTCGTCTTAATTAAACATCATGCTCATTTTGAGCTGTTTCAATTGTATTTCCATTTTTAGAATAGATCACTCATTAATTTGACATGTGACAGCATTCTAAATAACGTTCTGCATGATCTTCTATGTTTCGGTTTATAAATGCAAATTTGGCTTGACCACAACATGATTGAGAACTTATTTTCTAATCATAAGCTTACAATACACTTTTCACTCTCTTATGTGCGCTTCGTTAATCTTTTTTTGAGACAGATGGTAAAGTGGTAGAGTAAGCTTTGCTTAGTATGAAGTATTACCGAGAATTCCAAAATTCTCAACTCACATTTATATTGAGCTTAACTTATCATGACCTTATTTCAAAAAGAAGAATTGAATTTTGGTAGTGGATAACTCTATAGGTTTGTTACTTGTTAATCAGAAAACTGACACTAGCGACTGGGGATCTCCTCTGGTAGTGATTCCAAAAGCTGACGGTGGAGATCGTCTCTGCGTTGATTACAAAATCGGAGTCAATGAGCGTTTGGCGAACTCACACTACCCAATAAGGAAGATAGAAGACATACTGAATAGTTTGCGAGAATCAAGATACTTCTGTCGTCTCGATTTTTTCAAAGCATATTTGCACATCAAAGTTGATAAACAATCGAGTGAAATTCAAACGATTTTAACCCATCGAGGAATCTACCAGATGAATCGATTATCTTTCGGAATCAAGAACGCACCAGCAGAGTTCAATACAATCATTGATCTAATTTTACCCAAGACCGAATATTACTTCGATGACTTAGTGGTGCACGGAGCTATTTCAAACACGCATCGAGTTCCTGGGCCATTTAGTCCAATTCAACAGCATTTCAAGGTCACCAGCAAAGATCAGCGCAATTGTGGAATTACCTCGACCCCAAACAGTTGAGGATTAGAGACGTTTTATTGGTATTATAACTGATTATGCCCGCTTCATTCCCAACATTTCCTCAATGTCTGCTCCATTGCGTAGACTTCTAAAGAAAAACGTGAAATTCAACTGGACCGGCCAATGTGAATCTGCTTTTATCAAACTCAAGCAAGAAATCGCCAGTGAGCGCGTTCTTGTTCCATACAATCCAGAACTACCAGTTCAACTAGCCTGTGATACCAGTCCTTATGGAATAGCAAGCATTTTGTCTCATATTAAAGACGATCAGGAGCAACCAATTTTTTTCGCGTCAAGATCTTTGACCTCAGCTGAACAGAATTATTCACAGCTTGACTGGGAAGCGTTAGCTATAGTGATCACTTCTATCAGTATCTTTTTGCCCGACCATTCAAATTGATTACTGATAATCGAACGAATTTTCCATCAAAGAGTAAAACTTCCTCTCATGACATTGGCTAGATTGCAAAGATACGTTGCATTTCTTTCTGGATTCAACTACGAAATTGTTTTCAAGAAAGGTACTGAAAATTCCAATGTTGACTGTCTCTCAAGAGCACCAATAATTACGAGTCCTCATACAGATAGTTCCATCAACGAAGAAGTACATCAGTTGTGTGTGTCATCTGTCTCTATGATATCTCTACTGACCTATCAATCGCTGCGCTTAGAGACAACGAATGATCCAGAACTTTCTGCAACGCTCTTCAATCTCCGCAACAACCTGAATTCTTCTGTAAAATATAAACCAGTTTACGGCCATCAATATCATTTATAGTACCTCGGTCACAATACCTACACATGTATATCATCAGGTACAAATTCATGCACGTAGATTGCACTGCTTGTCTATAAAATATTATTGGTAATGAAGCATTATGTAAACTCACATATAAAGCTTACAGTCCACATAACAATCGTTAGATGTATAGGAGAACATGATATTGTTTGTACCTGTTGTGGTATAATTTACAATTTGCTATTATTGTACGATATGAATATTTCATTAATGCGTAATTAAACATGTAAATTGTACATAAGTATTGCGTCGTTCGGGATTATAATGATCGATTGTTAAACTAAATATATGAAGCTACTTATGAGTTGAACGTAAACGTAGAAAATTATTTTGTAAACCAATAAAAGTTTATTTGAACTGGTGGTGAATAATACAATTAATCATTATCAACTTTTTCGGTATCTATTCCTGAAACTGGTGTGATCCTAAGAAAATAGATACTGAACCCTACATGAACATAAAATTTACATCTTTCAAGTCGTTTTTTGTTGTTCAAAAAAGCTGGCAAGTGAATCACTCATAAATAATGAAAAAATCAGGTTTAAGAGAGATTCTATTGAATTTTTGATTTTATAACATACTCGTAGCAGCAGCTGGTGCTCAGAGAATTGTTTTGTAATTGTAACGTTAATTTCGTTCACTTTACTTTCCTCCAGTTAATTAATAATAAATTATCGTATGGGCGGCGAATAGCCAGTCCTTTCTAATGCCAACACCGAGAAATGTTTCAAGGCTGAATATATTTACTGTCGACGAGAGTCGAAATCAACGTTTCCATACGGGCCGAACGAGTTCCGTCTGTCGTGAAAATATCCACAGCTATTTGTTATTCCCACTTCGTTCCGACCTCGTTCCTAACTCTTCTTCAATCAATTAACAATTAAATGTGAATTAAGAATTCACTATTGAAATGTAAATTCCTTTTCTGGTCAAAGCGTCTGAGCTTGACATGAACATGAGACGTATATCTTTCATATGATTTCCTGTATTTAAACAGTGGCAGAGAGGTTTCATTCTTCTTTCCTGTGAACATGTGCTATTGAAGCAAACATATCTTATCTTAAAAAAGTGCATTCATGTGAATGCACTTTACCTTGGACAAGAACTTTACTTGGGACACTTTACCTGGAACTTTACTTGGGACACTTTACCTGGAACTTTATCTGGGACTTTACCTGGAACTTTAACCAGGACTCCATCTGAAACCAGAACCTCATCTGTACCTTGATTAGGAACTTTAGCAAGGACTCCATCTGAACCAGGACCGTATCCAGGATATCACTACCTATATCTGGAATATTACCAGAAATTTATCTGGAACCATGGGAAGTAACATATATATATTTCACCGATCGCTTCTTCAACATAGAACAATTCAATAAAAAAAGCTAGTCGATTATTTTTTTTGTTTAATTGTTTTTCTAAAAGTCAATATACAACTTGTAAATTTAATAACGTTGTTCTTTTCCCTTCCAATATTCCGGGATTTGTCGCTATAATGCTGATGTGAGTAACAAATAGGGTGGCGCCCACTTACCTTTCTTAACTTTCATAATTTTTAATTATTAATTTCAGTAACTTGATTAATAATTAACTTCCTTCAGTACCTTAATAAAAATAAATTTCAAGTAGAATTACCCGAGAACCGGTAAGACTACTCTCTGAATTTTTACTAGTTTGGTCTCAGAATCTACACCTGAGGTGCTCTCTAAACTGAGTAGCCGTTGCATAATCCTTTGAGAGAAATCTCGATTGGTGGATTTCCTTCTAGTTTGAACAACTCCAACCTCAGCTTTAGTCAAACGTTACAGTCGTTCCATAAGTGATTGTGAGGGATCTGCTAGGAAAACAGATGTATATCGACCAAGGCTGAAGAGCAGGAAGAGCAGTTTCCTTCTAGATCCGTTTATACCAGTCCCAGCGCCATTGTTTGTTTCAGAATCATCGGTGAACCAGATAATCTCTCTTGTGCCTTCCAATTTCAGCCTTAGGCTCGCCATCATTGTCTCCGCTCTTACAAAAAGTTCCAGTGGTTTTGATTGCAGTTTTTTCTTCTGTCCTCTTCCACGATACTATCGTTCCATAGATGACCGTGGGCCTTATCACTGTTGTGTCGTATGCTCCAGATTCTGCTCATAGTTGACTAGTAGTTATTTTTTCAATTCAGTTTGGAATCCATTGTCACTTCCAGATATGTAATATTTCCTAGTTTCCAGTACTATTTTATTTTGTTTTTGGAGGTTGAAACAAATATGTTAGAAATCACAACAACAATGCTTAAAGAGTTTAATCCAGTTTGATGTTGTATTCCGAAAATGATCTCCCCTTTTTGCTCGAAATACATAGATAGTAAATCCACCGTACATGTTCGCTGAATATTATTGTTTTGCGATAAATAATCTTTTGTCCACAAAATGTGAGATGAAACCGTTGAAAATTATTATTCCAAACGGTAAAAATCGATCCACAGCCATCGGTACAACATTTAGACATAATCTCGAACATTCTATGTATAAAATGATTGACAATCCGTAGCGTGAGCCTGTTGATTATAATTCACTACAAATTTTGTATTTCGTAGCGAATAAATTCGACCGACAAATACAATTTCAAATCGCTTTCTTACAAACGCTTATTTAATAACCAGAAAATTTAATGCAAATTGTATAAACAGTCTGTCAAGAACAATGTTCTTATTAAACAACAAACGGAGAAAATGAAGGATTTGCTACAGTTGAGAGTAATATAACGACCATAAGAGAAGGTGTATTTTACGAAACAAAAGATACTTAATGGAGTAGGTACTCAATATAGTCATTACACGATATAATTAAGAGGAATAAAACAAATTAGTGAAAGTACTCCAGTATTTTCCACATTTTGAGATTGATAAGCGAGACCAACACAATGCAATTTACAGCATTTGATGATAACAAAGAAATCACCTACATCACAAAAGACATAAACTATACAGTAGGAATCAGGAATATGGTGTATAGCTGGGAAACTACTAAATAAACCCATATTTCACATGAGTTTGGATGGCATGACATCTCATCTATCTCATCTAGGGAGCAGATGATGCACCCAAGTAATCTGGTATGTACGGCAAAGGGAGAGGCGGAGATAGAAAGAAAGGCGGAAAGAATGTGTAGGAAGATTGTGGAGAAGATAGAGCGGTGAGGTCTGGAAGTGACGGAAGATAAGACGGTGGGGTTGCTAGTGAAGAGACGGAACAAGACGAGGGAAGTGGAGGTGATGGTGAAGGGAAGGAAAATTCGTATGGAGCAGTCTGTGAAATACCTAGGGGTATGGTTGGATAGTCAATTATCCTTCAAAACTCTCAAGTTAAAGGCGACAGAGAAGGGTAAAGTGAGGGAAGCATGGCTGGGGAGATTGATGTGTAATGTGAAAGGGTCGGGAGAGTGGAAGAGGAGGGTGATTGGTAGGACGTTAGAGCAGAGTATGCTATACGGTGCGGAGGTGTGGGAAGAAAGAGCGGGGGTGAATGCGAGGGTTAGGCGGAGGAGAGATTGGATGGACCGGGGAGGTGAACTACTTCTTGACACAGGTGTTCACTGGACATGGGTCGAGAGTAGGGTACCTCCACAAGATTGGAGTGTGCGAGAGGTGTGAAGTGGAGGATGATGTGGGGCATGTGTTTATATGCTGGAGGAACGAGGAAGTGCTGAAGAAGTTGGAGAGGAAACTAGGGGAGGTGGTCTACTGGGAGAACATGGTGGAGATCATGTAGAGGGGGAGGAGGAATGGATGGAGGTGAGTAGAGTAGTAGAGAGCATGGTTAGGGGGAGAAAAGGACTCGATATGGCATGAGAGATAGAAGTGATAGTAGGGAGAAGACGACAGTTTGAGCGGAGAGTGTGCGAGGGACCACCGCCCTTTTCGAAGTATGTGGTAGTGATTCAGAGGCGGGGGTAACGGCGAGTTTGAGGTGGGTTCGGTTGGTAGACAAGAGTCCAACACTGTTTGGGTCCTGGACCCATTCGAACATGAGTTTCCCATCTCGACCCGAAAAAAAACTAATCCTGGAGACATCATCTGATTCACCATGACATATCAAACAAATTAAGCGTCTTGTCTAAATAATGAAACTATAGTGTTCAATAATGCAATAGTTGCACCTTTTCGACAGCAGACGCGGTGGTTTATCAAAGTCGACTCTTCAGCTTTTGTAGCCGAAATTCCAGACGCCAGGATTAGTAAATAATCTGTTAACTAAGGGATGAAATACCTACGCACATACTCTGCTTCTGTAATAACTTACAAAGACAAGGACGGAAACACTTTGAAAAAAGCAGCATACAACCTTCTGCACAAAGCATACTACTTGAAAAATACGAATACGACATCCAAAATACTGGAGGAAACGTTATACGATTTCAGCGTCTTCGTACAGAGCACTTAGTAATAACAAAAGTTAGTGTCACTGATACTGAAGAGGTTACAATAGAAGTTCGAAACGTGTATCAACGTAGTTGTTAAAAGTACGTCTGTTGTGGCTAGAATAATATTGGAACATAAATTGAAAGGAAATCTAAGAAAAACACTCGGGAGACGATCATTAATTATAATTACGTCGTCGAACATGATTTTAAATGAAAATACTCGACGGTTCCACAACAATTTGTGTTTAAGTCGGAACATAAATTAAAATCATCGATCGATTTCAACAGGAACAAACAATAACACCTTTCTTAACAACCGAGAAACAAACTGATTTACATTGAATTTAATTAGAAAAGTAGACGAAAAGATACAATTTCATTTCCATACTAATCAGGGAAAACAAAAATACGCAGAGAAATAGCGAGATGGGAAGAAAACAGGGAAACTTCTTTTCGACAAACGAAAAACAACTTCGGCAATCAGTCGTCGGAAGTTTTTTCATAAAATTCCACTCGAGCGACTCGATTTGCCCATTAAAAGTTGGACAATTAATTTCGAGTACTCCCTATATTTTCTTTTGCTTTACTATTAGACCGGATGCCAAGAATTTTAATAGGAAACATTACATCGCGCCAAGTCATCAAAACGTTTTTGGTTTCATTTTTACGAATGTTCCAAGTTCATTTTGTCGGCATTGGAACTTATTTTTCAACGTTTCATAACCGAATTCCTCTTATAAGGATCATTACATTACGTTAGTGACTTTGTTGTGTTCTAATTGTGTATCTATAAAGCTCTGGAAACGTGCAGCTGTGTCTAATCCAGGAGGTCAAGACAAGTATCTGGGTATAATTCTGGATGTAAAACTAATCTGGAGTTCACACCTACATGGCAAAACCAATGAAGGGAAAATGGCCCTAATGGCTGCCAAACGGGCGATAGGAAACACATGGGGACTAAATCCAAGGATCGTACACTGGCTGTGCACAACTAGTTACCTATGGAGATCAAAGGAAAACCGATCTGGAGCTATAAAAACTTCAGAGCCTTGCCTGTCTGAGCATAACGGGTGCGATGTGAAGCAGCTGGACTGCGGCAATGGAAGCCATTCTTAATATTCCACCTCTTGCTCTGCATGTTAAGGCGGAAGCGAGAATGGCTGCTTAAAGGCTGGAATGCAATGGGAATTGGCACGAAGGAATCAACACCCATAGTCATTCTAGATGTTATCACAAACTCGCTTCTTTGAATGAGAAGATATAACATGCTGGCCACAATTAACGACAACCAACCATACAATATCCAGCTAAACTGGGAAGGGTTGGAAGCATGCAGTCAGGAAGGAACGTTGGTGTGGTAGGGACAGGAGCTGGAGTCCATGGTGCCAGACCCAGGTGCAATGTCCACGCATAGTTGGGGAAGCTTTCATCCGTATTCCAAGCGGAAATCTTCGCAATTCCCAGATCAGATCTAGACTGGTCTGGGATTGCCTACAAAAATTCTTAACCCTGGCAAACCATAATAGTGTTAAGTGGGTCCCAGGGCACAAGGGTATTGCTTTGTCAATCATTATCAATAAATCTATCTATAGGGGAAATATTTTTCTTTTCCAATTCACATCCAATTTAACGGGTAGATTAATTTTTTTTTGTAGATAGTATATTACCGTTTACATAACAGCAAAAGTAATGCCGTCTTAAGATGTTCATCTCGAACAAAACACTAGACATAAATATTGGTATTTGCCGGAGTGCACCATCAATTTTCAATGAGCTAGTCGGAAACAAGCGGCAACTTTCAGTATATTGAAAGGCAATAACTCTTTTGTTTGGTCTTTCTCGTGCGGAAATATCGATTTGTTCGTACTTCCGGATATAAAAGGAAAAATGCAGAGTAGTTAATGTAAATTTGTTTTTAAGTTCTCCCGGAATAGGGTTCATTCAATGAACTACATTAAAGTTTTTAATAGATTTTCAAATCCTCGTTTTGAGAAGGTATTTGGCCATTCAACTCCATTTATTTATTGTATTAAAAGTGAACGTGATGAAAAATTCAAATATTTCCATGCATCTAGATAATTCCTACAGTTACTGAAAGTCTTTAAACAAAACTTGTACATATTGGATACAAGTTATAGAACTTTCAACCATAGTGTTTCGATAATTGCAGCTTTTGGTGACCGTGCTCATTAAGCGGCGTCTGTATAATTGGCCAATCGCCATGAAAAGTTACACTATTGAGCACCACGTCCAAACAATTTTAAATTGTCAATGGTTGCTCCACGGAGATTTTTCAAAGTCGACTCTCCAGCGTATGTTGGCCAAATTAGAGACGCCGGGACCAGTGAACAATCTGCTAACACTTGTACGTCTAAGGAACGCCATCGCAACCATGAACACCGCCGTGGTCCGTGAGAGAGAGAGAGAGAGAGAGACTTGGCGGAACTACTTCGGTACTTGGACCCACATCCATACAAAATAAAATTAGCTCAGGAGCTTCCACTTAATGACTAGAGACATGTTTCTCTACTATTTTCAGGAACCATAGGTTTATTAGATGACGACAACTCACACGAGGTTCACCAGGTGTGCACTACAGAACGATGAAAACCGTCTCTTTTGGTTTAAATTGAGCTGGATGGACGCAGGTGGAATGTGATTGCAGCAGGAAGCTGTTACACAGTTAATGCCACTATTGACATTCTGCATGAACGATTTGAGATTATGGTTATCACCAGGATAGTCTATTCCTGCAGTCATCAAAACCTTTCTGTTGTATAGCGGAGCAAGGCGCCGGGAGTTAATCAAAGAACCATCGCCAAAATTCTCGGAGTACCAGCCTACTAAGCCAAAAAAGGTGACAGTAAACGTCACGAAACCCGAGGAGTCAACGTAGGAATATTGTGGAAAAGGTAAACAAAACTGGAATAATAATCAACTATTTTTTAAAAATTCTTGTAAGAGGTTATGAAATAAGAAATATGGAACAAGTATCAACTCTTAGTATTCATTCTCAGTACATCAAGAAATTATTTAACTCAGTTAACCAGACCAGAAAATACTTCATGGCGACCGTGGCACATAAATGGAATGATCGATGTAAAGTAGGGTTGAAAGGAAAGAATAATCGAAAAGGATAAAAATTACCTACAGTTACTGGAATGTGGGAAAACAGTAGTCGTAAACTTCAAGTAAATAAAGTTATTTAGTACGATGGTCCATTAAATAAACTGGGATAATTCAGGTCATCACAGTAATTATATTTGTTTGTTGGTCAAACTTTTAGTATTAGGTTAGTTTCTATTCTTTCAAGTGAATAATCGAAAAGGATACTGTTAATCTTTCCAATTGGAAAAATATTCGAAATCTTGACAATTACAAACAACACTGTAAAAAAAGGAAAAAATTACTACCAGGGGGTGTAGGCTTTTCTGTCAATGCAGAAGAGTTCTGGGGAATACGACCTGAGGTGGTTCACTGGCTTTACACACCTATGGAACAATAGTCTGGTGGAGGAGGACAGAAGTGTCCTCTGCGATCCAAAAACAAACCCTTCTTGGTATCACCGGGGCAATGAACAGCACGAGGACGGCATCAATGGAAGCCCTTATTGGACTTCCTCCTCTAGAACTTTTTATAAGGGCGGAGGCAATGATGGCAATTCTTAGGCTAAAATTGGGAGACTTATGGTCCTCGAACAATGATCGAGAAGGACACACTGATACAACTGGGACATTACTAGACAAGCTCATATTTCACATGAGTTTTGATAGCATGACACCACTGAGCGAGTGAATATCATCATTCCATATAGGAAACAGGTGATGCACCCAAGTAATTCTGGAGAAATCATCTGGTTCACCGATGGCTCCAAAACACACCATGACACTGGGGCTGGTATAAAAGGACCTAGAAAGAGAATGTTCGTTAGCCTTGGTCGACATATGACTGTGAAAACATCAGAAGAGGATATATCGAAAAATCAAAGTATTCACTGAAAGTCAGTCTCTGCTTAAAGCTATCAGTAATCCAACAACTAGGTCTAGATTGGAGAAAAACTGCAAAGAATCCCTCAACAGGCTGGCAAGAGACAACAAAGTGTCTCTAATATGGGTGCCGGCACATGAGGGGATTGCAGGTAGTGAAATGGCGAACTAGTTAGCTAAAGAAGGCTCTAAAGAGTCTGGAACCATATTGTGGAATCACAAAAGATTGCATAAGAGGGGAATTCGGGAACTGGCTAGATAAGGAACACCAATTCGAATGGAGAGTGATACAAGGGCACCTTCATACAAAGAGTTTACTGAACAAGGTAGACAAGGAAGTCTCAACCAGGCTACTGAAACTGGGCAAGAGACATTTGAAGACAGTTACCGACCTGGTGACTGGACACTGCACCTTGAGGAAACATCTGTACAAAATGGGAAAAGATAGTGCAGAAAATGTGAACTTGATGATGAAACACCTTCTCACATACTCTGCTTCTGCGAGAACTTACAAGTATCTACTTAGACGGAAGCACTTTGGAGAGGAATTAATACAACCATCACAACTACTGAAAATCCCTCCAGTCAAACTAGTGGCCTTTATAGAAGACACTGTAACATTCCGTTTTTCTAGGGAGGTGTGGTTTTCGATGAACAATTTCTTTTTATATAAAGTTTTTTTCAGTTTAAATGTTTAATTTGTGAAATCTTACATAGGGTGTTTCAAAAAACCCTATATATTTTTATTCTATCTAAAATCTGAACTCTTCTCCGTTCCGGAAATGTATAATTTGTTCAAGTTCAGATGAAAAATGAGTAAGTTATTTGGTTTTTAATGATGATTGTTTATTAGATAAAGATGTGTGACACATACGTGTTAAATAAAAAACAATAACAAAATTTGCCTGCTAACTAATACCTACGTTTAAAAAAAATTATACCGAATGATTTTGAAAGAAGCACGACTTAGTTAAAATGGGTCAGAAACTTCTGGGACACCCGGTATTATGCGGGGATAGTTCAGTTAATTGGTATCGATCACATAATTTATGGAATACAAGGGTTTTTTTTATTAATCTCAATTCAGGAATAACAGTTCATTTTGTACCATCATATTGAATTTTAAGTACTCAATGGAGTTTGGTTCTTCAGCTTGAAGATTTTTCTTTAATATCAACATTTTGTCGTGACTTGCAAGCTGTTTGCTGTTATTTAGAGAATTAAAGACTCTATTGTAAGGTAAGGATTAGTCTCATTTCTTCCTCATGTACCCTTTGCAAGTTTAGGGTGGGGGAAAACAGTTCTTGAGGTCATTTAAACTTCGCTGGCACCCATAAATATTTCCTGGTAAATTTTATACTCACACCCTGCCACCGTTCTGAGTGAGCTGAAGGCCCTAAAAGTTGACACCGGGACAACTGGACTTACACGTAACCCCGTAGACTAATATTTGTCTTGAAGGAGAAAGGGGAGGTTACAACACGAAGCTTCTGGAATGGTATGAAGATTCAGTTGAAGTGCCTGGGCTGATGAGCACAACCCAAATATATGAATGAACGAATAGGGAACGGTTTGATTTTTTTTAATAGATTTGGAATTCGTTGCTTTTTATACCTACGATACGAATCAAAAATTAAAATAGAGTACAACCAAAAATGGAATAAAGACTGAAACGTAAAGTTTATTTTCACTTCAAGATTTCACATCCTCTTAGTATTGATTTCGGAGTTTGTTTCGAAACAAAAAGATGCATTAATTTTTTATCAATCGTCGTTTCTCTGGGTTTTTTTAGGAATAAGGTAGCTCGATAAACTGTTATTAAAGCAAAAATTATTGTTTTTCTTTGCACTGTTGCAAACAACTTATCGTTTGCTTGTATAACTAAATGCAACAGTCTTGGATTTTGCTTGGTAATAGGCTATGTATTTTTGGATCATAAAGATGAAATAATTGAAAAATAGGAAATAAGTCGCGTATTCTATTGAACAAATTTTATTCGCTTTTCGAACAATTACTTCTCGAGCTACGTGATCCTCTTTCAAAATGCTCTTGACAATACATTGGAAAGTACAGTAAAATCAATGTCAGATAATTGATTGAAAATAAAGCCTTAAGAAGAAATAAAAACCATTTGCATGAATCTTGAATCCCACTTTACAATTAACAAGATAAAAAATCATTCCCGCTTGCTCAGGTTTTTTACTGGATTATCTTTATCCATTGCACATTTACTTTAGTGTTATTCATGAGAACAACAAACCACCGCTGGTTTAGTTTGAGGACGATAATCTACCACAGAATTAGTTTACCGTTATTCTTTGAAAAAAAAAAGCTCGGATTACGAAGCTTAGCATCAGGTTTTAAATGAGGGCGAAGTCGATAGTTTGGTACCTACATTCAACTCTTTCGTGTAGATTTGCTACATGTGAGCCTTTTGAAATTTTTTCTGTTACTATTTAAACTTCTATAGAGAGAGGCTAAAAGGTTTCTCTAAATGAAATTTATTTCAAATGGAATAGAGTTATAGATGCACGTTTGGTTGCATACATGTTATATGGAAAATAAATCTGGAAAAGCTGAGAATTGGTTTATAAAAAAAAAATAAGAGAGTTGCTGGAATAAAGAGAAAGCTATTATCGACATTCGATTTTCAAAATATACGATTATAAACAGATCCTTGAGAGAATGAAAATTGAATTTAAAAAATGGTTGCTGAAGTTTTCGTGGTCGAAGCTGAAGAAATTCCACAACATCTACTGGAATGACGTAGTGGATGGTGTAAGAAACCCATACTGCACATTTTCGATGTTATAAAGAGACACGTTGGTAAACCTTGTAAAGTCAATGGGGTTGTTCCAACAACAGTCGTAAGAGAACAGTCGACCATTGCAATCAGTGATAAAAATTAAGGGAAAGTAAACTCATTGTTTTCTATGATCGGTTTGTTGGAACAAACCTAATAATTTGTTTGAACCATATTTTTCTCAATACCCTTTCCATTTAAAGCAATGTTCCACATATAACAAGCAGCGGAATTCATTTCGGATAATTATTTTTCTATGAAGAAGCATGTGAAAGGGAAGGGGCAAATAATGGTTGATAATATGAAATCACAAAAAAAAATTCGTTACTCCTACTTGGATTAGAGATCACTAACAAAGGTGCGTTAGTAGGTGCGGATTGAGAATTTTTAATAAAGCGGTAAGGGCAGAATAATAAGTCATGAAGATACGACGCTAAAATAAATGGAGCAATAGGCAAACTGAGGAAATGCAATAATTCACAGGATAAGGAAAAAATATTAAAGTCAAACCACACGATAAATTCGGTATAATACCATCATCAGGGGTAGTGAAAAATGAAACAACACCCCAGTGTAGTTCCAGTATTGAAACATTTTTTAGGGTTCTTTGGAGAAAGAAAATTTGGAAACATACCAGATTAAATAAAAAGTTCCATTTTATAAAAATCCTGTTAAATCTAACGATTTGTGCCCAGTTTAAGCTCTCACGTTCAGATTTATAGATACAACTGTGTATCATTTATTGGAAGATTTGTGGCAAAACGCCATCCCGACACAAAATCTAAAATGATTTTCACATCCAAATAAGCTAAAAAGACTTGGGTGAAAGAGGGTGAAGGATAGTGGTTTCTGGTTTAATGTAATGAAAATATATGTATGGAAAATCCCAGGATACAAAAACAACTTTAATCCGATTTGTAAGGTACAGAAATTTCTGCGAATATAAATAACTTTATGAGCAACAAGGAAATTAAGTAAATGGTTTCTCCATTTAGTAATTCATGGGGTTTTTCAGGAAATTCACAAATTCACCAATATAGTCGTTTTTCGCAAATTGTTTGGTTGTGAAATATGTCTCTTACGCCAATCATCCGGATAATAAATACGAGGGATTAGTCACAGGTGTTCTTAGTGAGACACGTTAATTCATTTAACATTTTATTTTCCTCACTCCCGTTATACAATATATTATGTGGAAAATGTCGAAGTTGAATATAAAAAACCAAATGGTATATACGCTTAAAATTTCACATTGAAGAGGACCATTGAAAATATAAAAATGCCCTAAACTGCAACTCTTGTTTATCTAGTTTTACTGGAGTGAGTCACTTTTGAGGTCGATAATGGAACACACATCATGTTTTTTATACAGCAATATTTACTTTATCATGAATGTTCAGATGGCCAGTACTTCCACTTTTTGAAGCTGCAGTTTTAAAAATGTTTTGTTTTCAATAAAACGCGTTTTGACCTTTTCAATTTCATCAGCCTTGATGACTAAACGCTCTACCCTGGATAATTATTCATGTTTCAAGCTTGAGTATCTTACAGTCAACTAGATAACTCACATTCTATCATATTATTTGCAAAACTTTTTCATTACAATCAAAATTAATAAGGTTAACAAGAATGACCCTTCCGAATACAGGAAACAAAATAACCTGGAAAGGTCACAAGTCAACTCTCATCAGGGAGGGAAACGGTGTTAGGCAAGGTGATCCACTATCAACTGTTTTATTCAACTTAGCGCTAGAAGCCATTATCCGAAGATCCAAAGTAAAAACAGTTGGTACAATTAATAATAACGAATTTCGTTTGCAGATGAATTGATGATTCTAGCAAAATCAAAGAAAGAGCCCAAGAAAATTACAAAAAATATCGCAGAACCAGCAGAAATTCTAGGACTGAAAATCAATCAAGAAAAAACAAAATATATGATCCTAAGAGACCCTGGAGGTATCCAAGAAAAACGAGTACCTACACTAATGTCACTAATGAAATTAAAATACAAAATATGAAGATAAGAATCTATAACACCATTATAAAACCCACTGTGATGTACGAAAGTGAAACGCTAACAGGAAACAGGAAGAGATGAAGGAGCGATGGGAACGTAAAATGCTTGGAGCAATCTTTGGAGGCATGAAAACTTTGGTATTCAAATGAATTAATTTTTTGAATTAAAGTTACACAGAACATGTGTCAAAACATCATAATAATAGTTCATTGACAAAAACGTCGTTGCCTAGCAATTGGTCATAACGGTAGATACATAACATCTGTTCCCCCATGGGAGAATTCTCTTCTACAGGTTCAGACGGTCAGGAGCACTTCGGATTCGCGAAGATGTACTCGAGAGCACTGGAGATGAACAAGCACTGGTTGAAAAAAATTGGTTGGTTCATATCCAGTTGAGCTGGCGAGGATCGGTGAGACGTTGCGTTATTCCTTGGTGGGCTGTGAGGTGAAATTTGTGTTGGAATCGGCGTTGGTGCTGTAGGCGGAGTATCCTCCAGGGATTCTCCCGGTGTTGGTTCCACAATGCTTTGAGAATGTAGTGGTGTAGGATTCAAGTATTTTATGTCACCAAGTGGATGAATCACTTGGAGAATGTTGGGCTCCGGGACGATTTGGTCTCCTACCTTCTGCATTTGGTCGACATGTCGTCTCCACATTTCTCCCTTGACTTAAACTGTGTAGTTCAAGTCTCCATCCTTGGCCAAGATCCGACCAATGGCCCACTTTTTGTTCGGACTTTGGTAGCTTCGAACAGCAACAATGTCTCCTGGTGAAAACTCTTTAGTATAGAATTTTTTGCGGTAACGACTTTGATAGGGTCAGGTCTCAGTATGTCCAGTTTTGATCTTATTTCTTTGCCTAACAACAGCAAGGCTTGGCATCACCACGGAGCCCAACGGTAAGTGTATAGGAATGTATTCAGGCGCTGTTTTGTTGTGACCGGATAAGATTGTAGACATCGAAGCGCTTGTTTGAAGGTAGCAACATATCTTTCTACTTATCCATTAGACGCTGGATAGAATGGGGCACAAGTTTTATGGGATATATGATAACTCCGTAAAAATATGCGGAACCCGTGAAGCAAGCCGCATTGTTTCGGGTATACCGTAATGTGCAAACAAGGATTCTAAAATTTGTATGGTACTATTCGATGAAGTACTTGGTACCATGAATGTTTCAACCCATTTAGAATGAGCATCCACCACAAGGAAGAATGTTGATCCCATAAAAGGTCCTGCGTGGTCGATGTGCATTATTTCCCACAATCTTCCAGGATATTCCCAGTAACGGTTGCGAGTTTTAGGTGGGTTAGTTGCAGTCAGAATACAATTTGAACAATTTTTCGCGAGTTGTTTTGAGATCTACAGGTTACGTAATAACGAGTGTATTTTTTTATTTCTTCAACAACCTCACTCTTTCCATGTTGGGAAACTACTGAACCAGAGTGAACCTACTCACAGAGTGGGGAGTCAGTCTCTGCTGCAGCGTTGCCAGTTTAGAATGTTTGGTACTTTCTAAGTAATAAATAACTTATTTTGCATTTTACTTTTAACACCGGATAACGGTGTATTTAGTGGGAGAAAATCGAGATTGGTAATATTGATTTTTGAAAAATAAGTGAGATCAACACAAATAAGAATAAAATAATGGAGTTCAAGAAAAAATTTGGACAAATTTCAATCTGCAATAAATAAAATCCGTACACTGCTTTCAATTTAACAATTATTGGTATTTAACATTGGTGCCGCTTGAAATGCCGTTGAAAATTTTAAAACAACGATAGACAGAAATTAGGAATAATTTTTACAGATAAGTACATTTGGCAACACAACAGTTAAAATAAATAGGAGGGGACTGAATACACGCCCAACTATTTAAGTAGAGGGGACTGATCGCTGGGCTAACAAGTCTTCTCTCTCTTTCACGTAGTTTTGCTCATATTTTTCTTGTCGTACTTGTATAAGTCGGATAGCAAGTTCCCGATTTTCACAATCTGTATATTTATATATTATATTTCATTACATTCTTCATACCAGTTTAATTCCAATTTCTATTTAAAGCGTTGTAGTAAAAGAGACACTTTGAAATGGTAATCGCCATGTTTATTCGAATCTTTTGAAATTGCCGGATTTGTTTTATTTTCTCTTGATATCTTTTCTTTGCAGCCTGTAACGGCCTTATTTCAGTGAATGTCACAAAACTGTAGCGGGTTTTATTTAATTTCAAAGTTATGTCACGTAGTTGTTGTTTTAGAGAAAATACGTTGACGCGCCATATTTAGGAACTAACTTCGTGATATTTTCATTTTGCCGCTGCTTATCACAACTTCATACAACACGAAATTACAAAATGTTGAATTATTCAGGCAGTTCGTGCTCAAAGCGGATACGAAAAAAAGTGAGCCGACACTATAGGCGAAATTTTAAAAGGATTTCAATCAAGTTCGTTTATCAAATGCAAATATTGTGGCGTTCCATAGGAAAGAAAATCTTTCGTATCAGCTTGCGATGTGGAATACTTTTAATTAAAGAAAGCACCAAAGGTGAAAAAGCTGCAACATTATCTACAAAGCCTTTCAATCATTATTTTTTCAATACATTCAATCAGTTAGTCTCTAAACTCTGAGTTCCTATCAAACTTCATACCCTTGACGTTACATGGCAACTCTTCCGGTGGAGGAAGAAGTATAAAGGAAGCCAGAAAATAAGAAAAACAAATAAGGAAAATCGAAAAAAAATTGGGGCGGAAAATTACAATTTTATGGTAGAAAAAGTTAAATATAAGCACAGGGGTAGTAAAAACTAAGAATTTTTTCAAAATTTGAAAAAAAAACATTTTTATTGGCAAGAGGAGATTGTGACGTCCCGTGTGGCGGAGGCTCCATTGAATATTTGGCACGAGAAGAGCTACTAATCAATGAAAAAAAACGAGTTAGATTATATCTTGGATAGACCCCACAAACAATAATATTAAAGTTTTATAAGTAAATTATGATTTGAAATTAGTATTCTTGAACGCGACAATGAAGTGACGATAGAGAAGCCTTCAACATAATGTCTCTTACACAAACAAGGTTTGTTAATTTTGCTATTAAGTCAATAACGAATTAATTTGGAGGTTGCTTTGATCATTTGCAAGGGTGATATGTTAGGATAATTACAGTGGCTCCTTTTTGATAAGGTTAATCAGCAGTGTCAGAGCGTTAGTGACGAATGAGATAAAGTAAACTAAAAAAAAATCACTAGAATTAATAAAAAAAAATTTGTACTCACTGACACTGAGGTAGAATTGTGTTCCAATTTCATACGGATCCCAGACTAATCCTTTATACCGAGTCTTCTCTCTATTTGCACCATAGTCTGGTGCTGCATCCTTATTATCTGGCGAGGGTGCGTTTGGGTCTCCACTCTTCGCAAAATTGCTTACAAAATTGAGCATGGCCTCCGCAATGCCCACATCTTGCCGGCTGAAATTTTGAGGGAAGTGAGGCAGGCCATTGACCAATGGCATCCCCAGGATATACATCAGATCTTCTCCACGAATGCTTCCCAAACGCTGCAAAGGGAATTTTGGAAATTAATCGATGTTTTCTAAAGAAACCGAAGTCGATTAAACATGAATCCAGTATGTGTATAATTGTTTAGTGGCATATTTGAGTTAGGAAATTATATTAAGTGCCATATGCAACGGTTGAATTGTTGGGTAATCAAAATAAGTATGTGAATTCCGTGATTCAACATCAACGTAATGTTTGTTTAGATGCGTTGTGTTCAATTAGTAGTATGTATACAAATGAAAATAGTTTCCTGTATCTAGCTGTTCGCACTAGTGAACTGCTTAAATTTACCCAAAAAGTAATAATTTGAGAGTAATTATTTGGAAAATATTAAAATAAAAAAAACTGACTTAACAACGTCATCTTCAAAGGGCTACCTTAGGAGAAACTTCTGGATAAACGTAAATTATGTTGGATGCATTTTTATGTATAATTTGAAGGAATGTTTACCTGGGGATAATCGCTGTCCTTGGTCTGGTACCCGAAGTGAAAGAAGAAAGTTTTAGCACCACGTCTCGCGTGAAGATACGCCACACGCACTAGAGGAGACACCGTATGTCCGTCACTTAACGCCTCCATGGTCGAATCTCGTATATTAATTGGATGTTGGATCGGTTTATCCCAATCGGTATATTCGTTTTTCACAGCCGAAAATATTTCGTTTAAATGATACACATAAGCGTTTCTAATGTAAGTCCGCAACACTCTGTTTCTTTGGTCTTCCTCGAAGCCGTATTGTATGTCGTTCGCACTAAAATCACTATAACTTTCCGTTGTCGTCGTTCCTAACATAACCTCACATGTGATGAAGTTTTCACTGGCGTGTTCCATAGCGTAAGCCGGATCAGTAGCGTCGGACTCGACTGGAATTGATGGGGCTATGCGGGGCATAAAACGAACTTGCTCTAACTGGACGTCTAAGAGTGCTTGTAGGGGCCTATGAAAATATAAAGTATTACATATTTAATGCCAAAAATCACAACATAATTTTGAAATTTTTAACAAATTGTTCAAGATCCCGATGAAGTGTTGGAATTGTATTGTTAAATCAAATAAAAGAATAAAGAGATTTCAAAAATTGTCGCCTTTTTTACATTTCAATGCAACCAAACATTAACGCCTGCTTTGGTTATAAATTTTCTATTCACTGTCACATTGTGTAGGAATAAATTCCGTGTAATTTTGCATTCAATATCGCTGAAAGCGCATTTATCACTAATGATGTCACAACGTAGAACGAGAGTAATAAATACCTGGAATTTTATCAAATTTCTGCTGCAGTATTGTTGAGTACACCATATTTAACCAATACTTCTCCGAAAATCTATATTTTAGCAATATTACAATACAATACCCTTCAGGTTTGTAATTTCCAGCCATCTACATCTAATTGATATTTGATGGATTCCTCACTGGAAACTGAGAATATCACGTAGTAGTGTCGCGTTGTAAGCCTAGAGGGCGTTATAAATATATTAACTGCACGTTCAGTATACATCCTGTTGAAATTTCGAAATTTACGTATTGTTCTCATTTCAGGATGCATAGAAATTGGTTATATCACATACGGCACTATTGAAATGTAGTAAGTAAAGTGCAATATTCAATAACGTATTCAATAATTTGTGCATCTCTTTATTTATTTAAGACACACTGGCGTCTTAATTGAACAATTTTCTTTGCATTTACTCTCTTGAATCAATAATTCCAATTAAATTGTGCGAAATGAGGTATAACGAGCTATCGTAGCTCGGTTTAATGTTGAAATTACACAAGAACACTTAATTGATTTTGACAATACATGAGTGCTAAGTTATAAAATTAAACAGGGTTATACACACTTTGGCAAACATTCTAACAATATAATACAGTACGGATCCATTCAATGTTGTTATAATTATACACACTGTGATCATTTGAAAAGGACCCACCCTTAATATTTCAAAAATGGGACATATTGGAAGGAAATGCCGAAACACGTCATTCAATCATTTTGTTTTGCCTTTGATACCAGCCTTCCATTGTTATTTAATCGTTGTTTAAAATTTGCTCTTTTTCAACTTTTCGAATGCCCTCGTATTGTGTTAATGATAGAAAGACTCTTTAAAGAATAAAAAATTTACAAATAGTAAAAAGGCAACTGTTAACAAGAAAAAACTGTTATTTAATCATGTGTTCAAAGTGACCACCGTTAACATCCAGGCAATAAAAGTAGCTTCCGTTTCGCTTAAAAGTTGGTGAGGTCCAATTAACAGTTTTTGGTGATTACATGCGAATACTTCAATCCCTAAGCAAGGGTTTCTAGTTTCGGTAGCTTCAAATATTTTAATATAAAGACCACTGAATTGTTTCAACAACTACCTAGAACTTTTTCTGTCGAAATATTTGATCCATGTCCTGATCGAAATCGTTATTATACTTTATTAATATTGGTATGTTACTGATATTTATTGAATAGCAAAACATAATTAAATGCAGAAACGTATGTTCTCGATATCAATCCCACAAATTAACCCCATCGTTAACGACGTCACTGTGCTCACTATCTGATCGGTGATATCCTATAATATTTTGTTCAATCATGAATATGCGATGCAATCGTACTATCGATATATGTATGCGACTAATGCTTCGTTAGAACGGCATTTCCTTTTGCTCCATAAAATACGAAAACTTTCGAAATTTGATTACAAAATAATATACCGGAACCCCTAACATTTCAAACAATTGGAAGTGTTATATTCTGAATTTTCCTCCAGAGCGATGGTCTTGTAAATTAATTTAATTGGGATAAACTTAGGATTTTATATCTCCCCCGACATAAAAATCAAGCGGGTTATACTCAGGACTTCTTGGTGTCCATTCAAGATCATTTCCTCTGCCAATCCATCGTGGCTTCCTGCAGTAGCCAAGATATCAACTTCTATCGTCAATATTGCTAGCAACAGTCAATTTAGAATAAATTTTTGAATCTGTCAACACATAACGAGACTTTTCTCTAATAAATAGTCCCAGCTATCTATAAAAACGTTGAGCAGTATTATTTTTACAGTTGTGACAAGGGTCGATCTTAATAGTCAAGCTAATAAATCAAAAATAGTAGAAACAACAAATAATGACGTCAAATTTGTCTTACTGTTGTCATGACCTAGATCGTTTTCCCCAATTCAGGTATTATTCATACAAAAGGGATTCCTAGAGCATCCGACTTAACATAGGGATAATTCCTTTACTAATAGCTTGAGAATGAAACAATGGCAAAACCATGAAACTTAGCTTAATAGGATTATCATACGTAAATATAACATTTCCATCCATGTAAGAGGTCGGATCCTCTGTTTGTCTAATCTATTATTCAAAATTAAATGAATTTGGTCGGAAAAACTTGACCTGTCAACAAGTTATTCAATGTAGGCCTTTAGGATATGGGCGACATAATTGGACAAAAAGTAATCGCTAAAAACTTATCATCAAAATCCTCTAAGTGAAGAAAATCAACCAATAAACAAGTTTTTGTGTCACAAAACAGTTATTCAAAAAGGTTAGTATGCAAGGGATGATTACAAACTAGTTCTACATACAGATTACAAAAAAATAGCCTTGGGTGACACCCGAACCGTTTTAACAGGTTTCGTCAAAAAGGTATTTCAATCTGGTTTCACAAACTGGTTCAAAAGGTCAGTGGTCAGTAACGGGTCTTACTACAAACCAGTTCTAGAAACAGGGTACATGAAAACTGGTTTTCTTACAAACAACACTTCATTATAGTACACTTTAAAGTTGTTTTTGATACCCTGTATAAGCCTGAGCGTCGTTGGAGTTACCAACTTTGGAGATGCTGTCAATACTCGTAGTCTTGTCGTCAATATTTTTACAAGGTGTTTCCATTTTTCCACCTCTTGCTTTTTTTTATTGTTCCCGTTCGTTTAAAAGCTGAGGGTGTCCAATTTGGTGATATTAATTACACATCCCAACCCAGTGGGCTTCCACTCCCCGGAGAGAAGTGTTCTAGTCTAGTCCAGTCATTAGATAGTTACACTTCTAAACATTTAAGAATTAATTGATCATGGAAGAAGTATTAATTCCACATTGGTGAAATTACCTTTTTTGAGCGCACCTGGTAATAATTCTTCTTTCTTCTTATTGTATTTTGATATATCAGTAAATTAGATAACTATTCTAACCAATCGTCAATGATTTTATACGGGGATATGGTCACTAGATGATATAAAATTTCTGAAAAGCTGTTGCCTTTTGAAATCCAAACCGTTTGTTTATTCGTTTTTAATCAAAATACAGAGCTTTGTGTTTGGAGCTATCACTGGCGAATCAATTTTAGAGCTGGTTTATGTACGTGTGTGATTCAAATCACGAGAGGCGTAGTAATAATTAAACTGAAAGAGGATTACAAACAGGAATAGAAGGAGACCAGTGTGGAATATCTTAAAGCTTACAAATTTCAGTTTCACATCTGACCATTTTATTTATTAATTTTTTTACTTTGTTGCCCCACTCCAAGCTCGAAGCAAGTAATTTCACTTTTCTCCCAAGACTGACGCGATGGAACACCTCATGTTTTATACAAATAACTTTTGCTATCTCCAGCACACGCTTCGAGCCAGTCCTCGTCACTCCTCTCCAAAAAATTACTTCATAAATATCCCATTAAAACTTCAAAAAATACATTAAACTTCCTTTCTTTTTAAATTATCAGTTAATAAGTTTAAAAATATAATCCTGGAAAAAAGGGATAACGGGATGCTGCCTTTATTCGTGAGTAGAAAGATTATTTGGATCTTGAAGTAATCAAATTAGTTTGTTTAATAATAAAATAAATGATTCTAAAAGTTTCAAGATTGTTCTATTGATGCGCAGTGCAATTCATATGTCAGATAAATTATGGACCTACCTTGACCTAAGACATCCGGCGATGTCGACTTCTTCTTCATGCTGCTGTGAACCAGTCTCCATGGGCAAGCAGCCAGTTTGTTGGCCGACACTCATTCTCAAACTGTCAGCGTTCCGAACGGTTGCCCACGGACTAAGCGCAGTCCCGCTCAAAAGCACCACTCTCCTGAAAAGCCCTAGAAACAAACATTAAGATTAATGTCCGATAGTTTGACGCATGACCTGCATACCCGCCGACTTCCGTCTGGCTAGTCTGGATTTAGTTGGTTATGTGTTTGGTAGAAACATTGGCGTACTTGAACAAGATTAACACAATATATGAAGTGTCGGAACTATCTGGTTCAATCAAATTATTTGTGAATCTGTAGAAGAACAATGGAAAGAGCTGGCATATATAACCTTTATTCTGTCTGAGATTGGCAATGCTAGTTAGATGTAGTGAATATAATGTATAAATATAGGCTTTCACGTCAATGTGTTTGTTGTTTCTCTGGATTTTTGTTCGAAACGTTTCGGCTACTACTGCAGCAGCCAATGGCGTAGGATAACAGCAGCTCTGGGAGACACTTCAACAATATTCAAAGCAAAAGTATTCGTACTACATTTTTGTGCTCAAGTGTGTCTCCAAAAACGCTTCAAATCAGCCAGAATATTTATTGCTCCTCATAGCCAAGCTGCTTTAAAGGCCCCAAGTCTAAAACAGTCTGGAACTGCAAGCAGCTGGCTAGATATAACAAAGTAACTTTGTTATGGGTGCCTGGAATAAAGGAATTGTTGGAAATGAGCTTGTACTCTTTTTATTGGATCCGAACCATTTCGTGGAATGGAAAAAGGAACCACTGGAGAAAGACTTCAAGCCAAAGATAGACATAAAAGTTATTACGATCCTAACCAATGCTTCGGTTGTTTTTCTGACTCTACCTCTACCTACGGCGTTGCTCTGTTTTCAAGCACCACGTATTCGAAAAGTGGGCCTTCATTTATTATTTTTTGGTAATATAATGATCAATGAATACTTTGTGGCTTTTTTATCATTGATCCACTACATTGAAACCAATGAAAAACTACGAGTTTATAAAACACTTTACGAGAATATTCAAAAATATGCTGAACGAATCAGCCTTTATACACTAACATCTTCAACAACAAATAAGTATCGATCATCCCTTAATTTGAGGGTCGACTTCGTAAACTTCCGTATGTTTACGAATCATTCTAGCAATTTCAGTGCTCTCCCCCATTCTTACACTCAACACAAAAGATCTCGAGAGCTAATCGTTAAAAAGTTGATGTAAAAAAATTTATGACGAAACTTTGCTTATATCCCGGATAAAGTTCAAACGAAGTAGGTGGTCCGGTAAAATCCTCAAATATAAACGAACTTTTTCGTACAGGCTCGGAACTAGCAACTTCTGGGCCAAAATATGATAAATTTATTGACAACAACAGAATTTAACTATTGAAATTAATTAATACATTATTGCAATTTGTTAAATCAATGTTGGACATATAGGCGTCATTCATTCCTATATTTGGGTTGTGCTCATCTATCAGCCCACCATTTCCCATGTTATCTACTTCCATTACAGAAGCTTTGTGTCTTCTATAAAGGCCACTAGTTTAACTGGAGGGATTTTCAGTAGTTGTGATGATTGTATTAATTCCTCTCCAAAGTTCTCGCAGAAGCAGAGTAGGAGAGTAGGTGATTCATCATCAACTTCAAATTTTCTGCACAAAGGTTCACTAACTTTGCCCATATTGTACAGATGTTTCCTCAAGGTGCAGTGTCCAGTCACCAGGTCGGTAACTGTCTTCAAATGTCTCTTACCCAGTTTCAGTAGCCTGGTTGAGAGTTCCTTGTTTAGTAGACTCTTTGTATGAAGGTGCCATTGTGCCATTTGAATTGGTGTTCCCCTCTTTAGCCAGTTCCTGATTTTCTCTCTTATGCAGTCTTTTGTGATTCCACACAACAGTTCCGGACCTATGAAGTCCCCTTTAGAGCCTTCTTTAGCTAACTGGTCCGCTATTTCATTACCTGTAATCCCCTCATGTGCCGGCACCCATATTAGAGACACTTTGTTGTCTCTTGCCAGCCTGTTGAGGGATCCTTTGCATTTCTTCACCAGTCTAGATCTAGTTGTTGGATTACTGATAGCCTTAAGCAGAGTCTGGCTGTCAGTGAATATTTTAATTTTTTGTCCGGTATATCGCTATATAGCTATAGATATAGCGGCAATCGTCTCTACTTGAAACACAGTCGTATGTCGACCAAAACTAAAGAACATTCTCTTTCTAGGTCCTTTTATACCAGCCCCAGTGCCATGGTTTGTTTTGGAGCCATTGGGATCCAGATGATTTCTCCAGGTGCATCACATGTTCCCTAGATGGGATGGTGATATTCACTCGCTCAGTGAATATATTCTCTGGTGTCTTTCTATCAAAACTTATGTGAAATCTAGTAATGTTCTAGTTGGATTAGTGTGTCCTTCTCGAACATTGTTCGGGGACCATAAGTCTCCCGATTTCAGCCTAAGAATTGCCATCATTGCCTCCACTCTTATAAAAAGTTCTAGAGGCGGAAATCCAAAATGGCTTCCATTGATGCCGTCCCCGTGCTTTTCATTGCCCCGGTAATACCAAGAAGGGCTTGTCTTTGGATTGCAGTTAATATATCAACTTCAGAGGACACTTCTGTCCTCCTCCACCAGACTATTGTTCCATAGGTGATCGTTGGCCTTATCACAGTTATGTAGAGCCAGTGAACCACCTCAGGTCGTATTCCCCAGGATTTGCCCATAACTCTTCTTCATTGCCAGAAAATCCTAGTCGCCCTTGTAGTATTTTTTTCCAGGTGTGCCTTCCAATTCAGTTTGGAACAACAGTACTCTACCCTGCGGGAGAACTCTTCTATTCGTAAAAGCAACTAGTTTGGTTTTTTTCTTTGGATTAACTGAAAGGTCCTCTTTAAGGCACCATTCCTCCACAATTCTCAGTGCTTCCTGTAGGACATTCATAACCACTTCTGGGAATTTCCCATTGCTGATAATCACTATGTCGTCCGCAAAGCCCTGCGTCCATACGTTTTGATCATTCAACCTACAGATCAAGTTATCCACAACTAGGTTCCACAAAAGTGGTGAAAGAATTCCACCTTGAGGATATCATTTAGTTGTCCTAACGGTGTTGTTGTTAAATCAATGTTGGACATAGGCGTCGAAAATTGTTCCATTGTTCTGATTGTCGATTTGTAATTTTTCGGTTTCTTGTGGAGAGAAGACAATCGATGAAACATCCGATATTGATTTTACTCCAAGAATGGATACCGAAAATTTTTTGAAGCTTGCTTCTTATTGCACGACATAGGACTTTTGAGAAGGCTAGTTAACTGGTAAAACGTATAACCGTTACGAAAAGTCCGTCACGCAACGGTGTTGCCATATTTCTGAAAGGGCTGGTGAACTCGTGAAACATGTAATGTTAGGAAAAAGCGAATAAGGGTTCGTCACGCAACAGTGCTGCCAGATTTCTGAATAATCCACTAATCCAATGAAATTTGAATTGAAGCTTGCTTCTTATTTCACGACATAGGACTTTTGGGAAGGCTAGTGAACTCGTGAAACGTGTGATGTTACGAAAAAGCGTTCGTCACGCGATGACTCATTCAAGCGACTGTGCGCAATCTCTCTTGCCGCACTGAGCTCGCACACCTATAGACGTGGAAAATTGTCAAAATTTTGAAAAAATGGTTAATAATTGGCAAATGTGTTAACATTTTTGAAAAATTGTCAAAAATTTTAAAATATGGTCAAAAATTTGGGAAAATGATCAAAAATAGTCAAAAACTGTCAACATTTTGGAAAAATGGTTAAAATTTTTGAAAAATTGTCAAAAATGGTCAATAATTGTCAAAATTCGTCAAAAATGGTCAATAATTGTTAAATTTTTTAATATGGTCAAAAATTGTCAAGAATTTGGAAAAATCGTCAAAAATTGTCAAAAACTGTCAAAATTTTGAAAAAATGGTTGATAATTGCCAAATATTTTCAAAAATTTGGAAAAATGGTCAATAATTGTAAAAATTTTTGAAAAATGGTCAATAAATGTTAAATTTTTTGAAAAATTGTCAAAAATTTTTAAATATGGTCAAAAATTGTCAAAAATTTTTAAATATGGTCAAAAATTGTCAAGAATTTGGAAAAATCGTCAAAAATTTTCAAAAACTGTCAAATTTTGAATAAATGGTTAATAATTGCCAAATATTTTCAAAAATTTGGAATAATGGTCAATAATTGTCAAAAATTTTGAAAAATGGTTAAATTTTTCGAAAAATTGTGAAAAATGGTCAAAAATTGTCAAAATTTTGAAAAAAAGGTCAATAATTATGAAAAACAGTCAAAAATGGTCAATAATAATTGAAAAATTGTCAAAATGTTTGAAAAATGGTCAATAATTGTCAGAACCTGTCAAAAATTGTCAAAATTCGTCAAAAATGGTCAATAATTGTTAAAATTTTTGAAAAATTGTCAAAATTTTTTAAATAAGGTCAAAAATTGTCAAGAATTTGGAAAAATCGTCAAAAATTGTCAAAAACTGTCAAAATTTTGAAAAAATGGTTAATAATTGCCAAATATTTTCAAAAATTTGGAAAAATGGTCAATAATTGTAAAAATTTTTGAAAAATGGTCAAAAATGGTCAATAATTGTTAAATTTTTTGAAAAATTGTCGAAAATTTTTAAATATGGTCAAAAACTGTCAAGAATTTGGAAAAATCGTCAAAAATTGTCAAAAACTGTCAAATTTTGAAAAAATGGTTAATAATTGCCAAATATTTTCAAAAATTTGTAAAAATGGACAATAATTGTCAAAAATTTTGAAAAATGGTTAAATTTTTCGAAAAATTGTCAAAAATGGTCAAAAATCGTCAAAATTTTGAAAAAATGGTCAATAATTATTAAAAAATTGTCAAAATTTTTGAAAAATGGTCAATAATTGTCAGAACCTGTCAAAAATGCTAAAACGTTGTCAAAAATGGTCAATAATTGTTAAAATTTGGAAAAATGGTCTAAAATGGTCAAAATTTTTGAAAAATTGTCAAAAATGGTCAATAATTGTCAGAGACGGTCAATAATTGTCAAAATTCGTCATAACTGTCAAAAATTGTCAAAATTTTTGAAAAATGGTGAAAAATTCACGAAAAATGGTCATTCTATTGTGCATAAGAAGCAAGCTTCTGTCGGCGGTCCGACGACCGCTCATCTTTTTTTCTATTTCCACGTGAATTTTCTATATATCCTCCAGCAACTGTATTACTTTTCCAGCCACCATGAGGTTTAATAGGGTGAATATCTACTCCCAAATCAGCCAACAATGAAGTCGAACAGTGAGTATTCGGCAGAATAAGGTAACTTTGGAATATGTCTTGCACATGTCTCCAATTGTATTAATACCTAATGGCTTGGTGTTTCTAAAGTACAAAAATAAACGAGAAGTTTCTGCATCGATTGGTCTAATTGATGCATAGGTTCGCACCAGTTGTACCACGTTTACGGAGAATGCTCGGTAAACATTTGTTTCTAAAAACAGTCCCTTCATCCTGCACATATTCTCAAGTTTTTTAGCTCCTCTCTTCGACATGCTCCACTTTTACCTATTATCATTGACACTTTCACTAGCAAATATTATCCAGTCTCCGCCTCTTGTAAAAACTTTGCAATATTTCCTTTAGTCCAAATTCTGGACTTTTTGGGTTTGTAAGAATCGGAGTTTCGTTTTAAAAAAGCAATCAGGTGACTAAACCACTTTTAGACTTTTCAGACATTAATCCAGCGGATTTGGTAGCGAAAATCGAAGGGATAAGTAAATTTCCTGACATTTCAACTACTGATGTGTTTTATGGTGTAGGCATTGATTCAGAGTACAGCACACACACAAGTAATCATTAAATAATTACGTTTCCGCAAGAAAATGGACATGAATTGGGTGATTGAATTCAATCGAATTTTCTTGTTACTTTTACGCTCTGATTCGTTCCTATCCCGACGAGAAAAATTACGAGGATTCCCCCTTATACCGCTGAAGTTGTCAGACAGTTATTGGTGAAGTAGTTCCACTCAGTTTTATTAACCACATTTACAACATAGGTAAAGAACATTTCACAATATTTCGTTGACTCGGCATCTGGTCTTAGGGATTTAATAATAAAAGTTTATAAATCCCTCATTGTACAGTAAACAGTAACAGATCCGTAGTAGGTAAAATTGAGATAAAATTTATCACTAAATTTTTCAACTTTTATCCATTAATTGGAATTGAGCAAATTAACCTGTTGAAACATACAGGGTGGCAGATATTATCAAAAAATGTTTCAAATAAAAAAGATGTAGATATCGAATAAATATATTATTGTAACGTTTTACATCAAAGTTTTGAAAAACATTTTTCAAAAAAAATGACCGTTCAACTGAGAAAAAACAACTACTTCCCGGGCTATATACCCCGACAGACATTGAATTACACTTCTAACTATCTTTCATGTGTTAAATTTTCGATAAATTGTTAGTTAGACGTTTTTAGTTCGCCACCACTGAGTTTGCTGCATTCACTTTTACTGGTAGCGATTTTTCATTAACCGATGTGAGACTAGCAAAGAAAAAGGAAACACCTCAGCCAATCCACAAGTTAATTGTGTAAGCACTAAATAAAAAAAGGCCTCAATTACCAATGCTGTGGGAGATTGCGAAAAAGGGATCTAATAGTTTAATTTTGAAAACAGCTCTCTGAAGACCATAAACTTAATTAAAAGATTTACTTTTTATCAAGAAGTTAGCAGTGCAAACATAAATTGTGTTGTGATTGTCATGTCAATTACGTGTTAATTATACTACAGTCGCTTTTTGAATTCTATGAAGGTAATTGTTTGCGACTTCTGGAAAAGATGTTTAAACTTAAACTGAATTACGCGCGAAATGGGATTAGATATGCCGGAGTTGCTTTGAATACCTTCAAAAATAACGGAAACAAAGCTGGTTTCACAGACAAGAATTATTTTTTAATGTGTGTTAAATGTTCGTCCAGAGTGAAAAACTGACAGGAAAATTACACTCAGCCTGGAAGATATGAGAGGAGCATGACAGGATTGGAGTACGATCTCAGGGTGTCAAAAGGAAAGAGGAGGATCATAAGGAGAATGGTGACAGGGGACTTCAATGCTAAGAATATGGGGGGGGGGAGAAAAGGACAGAAGAGGAGAGATCCTGGAGGAAGTGTTGACATCCAACGGGTTGGTGGTGCTGAATGATGGACTACTGGCGTTGTAGCTGGCAGTATAGTCTGTCTCACGACTGCTTCTGGAGTAGTAGTGTCTCTATCGCCAAGTGTTTTATGTATATTTCTGGAGACAAATAAGACTTCGAAAGCTTTTACTTCTGACGAAGATGAAATATTAATCGATGCAGTAGCTAAAAACCCAATTTTCTACTATCTAAAGTGAAAATGAATGTCACCCAAATTCATTTGCATAATGATTGTAATAAACTAATTCTAAATTTGTATTTATATAATCGATGTTCATACGTTACCTTTTGAAGAAGGTGAGATGAAGAGTAGATTGACAAGAGCTGCACCGGTGTCGTGACCCACGAGAGTTACTCTATTTGGATCACCTCCGAATGCCCCGATGTTCACCTTAATCCAGTTCAGAGCTGCTGCAATGTCCTTGATTCCCAAGTTGTCTCCGGAAGAGTCCCAGTTCTTATCCGTTTGCTGTGACACGTCCACAAAACGCGTACGTAGAAAACCTGGAATAGAAATGAGATATTAGTGGAAATGAAAATAAAACATTGGACTTATTTTCTGAATTTTCTTAATGATCACTTTTACCTAATTTTTGGAAAATTGTTTTTTTTTCATCTTTTTATCAATTTTTAACCCTCGCTTATCAACCCTTAGATTTGTATGCTATGTTGTTTTCGGATGAAAAGTAGTACCCAAAGAATGCATCCATTAATTGTTCTAGTTTCTTGAAAATTCCAAGATTTTCAATGTCCAGCTTCGATTATCCAGTTTGCTCCATGGGGAACAGCCTTATTCTACTTGTTTTTCACATGAAACTCAATGGTGAAAACGGCTTCCATTCGAAATAATGAAGCCTACACGTGTCATGGGCTACTGATCGGTTTTAATCTGGATATTTGGGGAATGGTAGGGTAGGACCAATCGAGTGGTCCGCACATGCAATAGAATCTCACAGTTCTGGACAGTTGAGATTTTACTAAAAAGATGTGGGTTAATTCAATACAGAAGCACTCGAAAATCCCTGAACATCGCTCGAGGGTTTCAGGTAATCAATCTGGAAATGGTGAATAATTCATAACAGAATAGTAGACAAAAATACTCCATGGGAAAACAATTTATCCTTTTTTAATTAAACAGGGTGTACAAAAACTCTCCTGTCAAATGCAAACTACAGATACCAGATGGGATTTTATGTCCATCCAACCTAATTTACCTTAATCCAAAAATTCCTCCTAAGGGATGATGACGCTCTTAAGTCAGTTTTTTGAGCATATTTCAAAACCTACAAACTATCCAGATTGGATCTTGTATATTAGTGGCGAAATAAAACACAATAGGGCAAAAATTTTATGGAAAGAAAATACCTCATAAATAAGAATATAACGAATTTAGAAAAAGAAACGTGAACAAGTATTAAAGCGGGAATGAACTCAGTTTCTTTGCAGTGTCCTGGGAATTTTCACTTAGGTAATTTTCATTAGGGGATTTTAGTTTAGGTAATCTGATTGCGTGAGTGAAGTTGAAATTGCGATGGAGAATGGAAAACTCGAGATGAGCAGGAGTTTGTCCATTTCCAGCTAAGAGAATTTTTACTCTGATTTTCTTTAGAACCGGTTTTTAAATCTGATTTGCGGTAATTTCATTTTTATCTTTCCGCATTTGGAATTTTTATTTTGAATTTAACATGTCGACACATTAAATTAAAAAATAAATCGAATTATGCAAATAGTTTATAGAATATGTTTTGTCTATTGTGGATAATTTAAGTTTGTATTATGCTAATTTTTTTGGCTGAATTATTAATTTTGTTATGAGCAGTGCAATTTTTTAATGGTGCCTCCCACCATCTCCCCCTTTCCCTTCCTTTTCCTCCTCCTTTTTTTCTACATTCTTCTATTCTCATTTCTTGTTTCTACGTTTTCCTTTCTCCTTGTTTTTTTTCGTTATTCTCCACCTTACTTTTTCTTCTTTTCAATTTCTATGTTATCCCTTTTTTAGTTTCTCTTTCCCTTCATCTGTCTTCATCATCCCTTCCCTCTTATATACCACAATATACAATATACTCTCTTTTATGGTGGCCCTCACCAACTAACTCATCTTTCCCTACCATTTTCTCCTTCTTTTTTTCCCATTTCCTGCTTCTCCTTTCCCCTCTTCTTCCTCTTCCTTTCTCTTCCCATTCTTCCGTTATGCTCCATGATACTTTTCCAATAAATGAAAAATTAATTGAAGACAAGGTCATATTCTTGTCAGAAATATAAGATGAGTCAATCAAATACTTCAACAAGTACACTTGTTCAAAAGATATGACTGAAAATTGTATATCTCAAGTAACATCATCTTCTACATAACTAAACATAACTAAAACCATTAAATTTCAACTACATTATCCTGAAAATTCTTTATTGAGCTGAACTACTTTTGCCCAACACCCCCAAATTACGTTAAACTGAATTCTAAGCTAAATCTTCACGCTAAAAGTTTCTTTTCAATAAAATAGGATGTTTTATGGCAGTTTTTATGATTGTCAGTCAGTTTTATTCCGAAAGTGAGGAGTACTGTTTTATGAATAGATTACGGCTCCCCCTTAACAAGGTTTCTAAGAAAGTTAAAGTGTTTCTCATCCATTGTACTTTATATTATGCTAATGATCTTTTATAAAGGTGAGGTAACAGCTTAAAGTTTATAATAAAAAATTAAAACCTTCTTATAATGGATAAAAGTGCGATAGAACGCTCAACAGGTAGTTGTCAAGTAAATTTTGATGCGCTCATTAAATTATAATGTTACTGATTATATTAATATTGAAAGTTTTTTATTTATATTCCTTTCAATGCTCGATTTTCCTTAATAACGACAATGCGTATTGTACAATAAACAATTAATAAATCCTAAATTCTTAAACAATCTTTTTAAATTAACTTTTGGCTACGGTATTGCGAAGAGCATCTTTTGAACCCTCAATTTTAAGTAAAATCGCATTACCGCTTTCTAAAAAATATACTTCGTTTAATAATCCCTGTTGACATATTAATTGACGTCTTCTTCAAAATACTGCTTAGTCAATTTATTAGATTTAAAAAAAATTATATTGATTTTCATGGGAAATTTTGAATGATGCGATGCAAAACGCGACACAAATGAATGTTGATATAAGGCACAACTTCACTCAAATTCAATTTGATCGGTATTTTTAGCAGAAACGTTTCGAATTGTTAATTGTTTGTTCAAATATTTCGGAGTACCTTCATATACTCAGCAATGGCTTCTCCTTCACGTTTCTTACGGTTGATGAAGGTGTGTCTTGATGGAATTATCAATGGCTGAGGAGCTAAGTGGTTCTTGAGTACCTAATATTTGTAAATCTTCAACTGTCTTGGTTTTGTAGGTTTCGGGATATAGTAGGATTTTAAGAAGTTGGAATAGCCGGCACCTCCCTGTAAGTCGGCACTGGCACCTCCCGTAAGTCGAGATATACGTCAAACCTGTCAACGAAACTTTCAAAAGGTATTCCTGGATTACCTGAATTCCATGAGATCTTACTGGTTCAAGAGAACTGCCTGAAGATTCGTCGAGGATCATGAAAGTTGCTTGATGTCGTACTTGCATTTCTGCTTGTTTGGTTACGACGTGAACGAGGTTTCTTACAGTTTCTTGAAGCGAGGCGTTTTGCGCAACTAGGGTATTGAGGTGTTCTTCCGTCGACTGCGCCAGTTTGGTATTCAAATGATCGAAATACCAAAAGAACGAAATTGATTAATTTATCGAATTAAAGTTACATAGAACATGTGTCAAAACATCATAATAATAGTTCATTGACAAAAACGTCGTCTCCTAAATTGGATAAGTATATTCAAAAGTGGTTATTTTTTGAGTTGATTATTTCACAATTTTGAGAGATGGTTAAACCTAGTACATCCTTGATCAGAGCTAGCATACTTACCTAGTTTTGAGATTGCCTTAAACCTTCTAATACCTCATTCAATAAAGATTTCCAGTTTGAGTTTGAGGAGTTTCAAGGTTTCAAGACATTCGAGCATTCTAAATATTTCAGTAGAGCAGTTTTCAAGATGGAGAATATTTTCCAACGGTCCAAAATGTTTGATCCAGCACAATATGATGCTTTTGCTATTTGGATGATCGATAAAGAATTTTGTCAAAATTATGGGTTGTAATTAATATCCAGCAAACTAATAATTGTGAAATATTTAATATATAACAAAGGGAGAATTATGCAGCATGTATTTTTAGTAAAATTATTCAGTATTTATTGCATATATTTATTGCATGAATTAACATAAATTATAATTATTATAAAAAAGTGATATTTTAATAAATAAATTAATAGTTTGTATACAGTTGTTTTAAAAACTTAATAATTTTCATTTGTTGGTGCAATATACGTAGGCTATTTTGGTACAAAGAATTTATTTTCTACCAGAATCCATAAGCGAAGGCTACAAATACATAACCTCAATAAAATTTGAATCTCCTTTAGTTGTAAATGTTGGAATTGGCTAAGAGTCGGTCTTTGGCAAAAGAAGTACTTCTTTATGGACATATTGCAGAGGGCATCTAGGCAGTAATTTGACAACTTCAATAACTACCAACCAGCTGGAATCCATCCAGTATGCAATCTAGACCGCTGTAGAGGAAAGTGCTCTACAAGTACTTCTCCATAGAGCTGTACATTTCGACCTAGAAGACTGTAGGTTACCTGAGTGGATCAGGAGAGCATTTCGTGGTTAGTACCCTTCAACCATAGGATGATTCCTTCCTGAAAGGTGTACAGGTAACCTAGACTACTCTACGAATAGGTCTTCATTAAATTGATGATAATAAACTAATGTCTCTTAACCTTGGAGTTGAATATTCTATACAAGGAAGCTAAAGCTCTGGTCAAACATCTACATTCATCATTGACGATTAATTTAAGGCTGAGTTGGAGAGGACGTGCTTTGAACCATTCTTGTGTTTTTTGGCAGTCAGTATCTTCAAGAAAGTAGAATCATCTGCAATTTTTTCTAATTGATGATTTCAAGGCAAACTTTTGTTGGCTCTTATAACACCGCGTTCCAATGATAACCATGTCTAGTATTGAATAAATGTATGAGCAACAATATCTCAACAAAAATAGCCCTTGCAGATTATTGATTCGAAAGATATTAAAAGGAGTAAGCTCTTTCACAATTTTAAAATCCTCTACTGAGTTCAAAATTACAATTATGTGGAAGAAACTGGCATAAATGACTGAAAGCTACCATAAAGCTGGACTAAAGATTGTAATCAGCTTATTTGGAAAGAGACACGAAAGTCTTAACCGCAGGCACAATTGAATTGAGACCACGACTAGAACGAGGATGCTGAAGCGTGGAGAGAATTGTGGTTTTCATCTTACTAAAAATTGTGGAGAATTTTATTTTAAATTTAATGACAGATCGTTTAAAAATACAAAAAGGTTCATTTAAAGATTGAAATACTCTAATTTAATTTTAAAGTGATATTGAGTTCAAGCGAGCTTTTGGAATAGTAAACCAAGAAAAGTTGAAAGGAATTAATAGAAGTTTTAAAGAATTAGCTGGTGGTTGATGATAGAAATAAATTCAGTTATAAGAATTTATTGAACATCGGAAAAAATATGAATTTTAGTTTCTGAGAGACATTAAACATAACTTTATAGAAATTGGTTGCCAGGGATGAAATTTTGATGGTAATCATAATGTCATTATGTTGTTCGATGTTTTTTCATTTGTTACTGAAAAATTACTTGATTGTCCTATGAATTAGGCAAAAAAAGTCATTCAGTGGATAATGGAACTTTTTGAAAAGCGCCGAATTTAATTTCACCTCAATTAATTAGTTATTCATGAATTCTCTTTCAGTCGGCATTTAACTTGTTTACGTTATGAAAATCGTCAAAACACCAATTTGTATATACATATCCCGGTTGGGTTTTAAACGATAGAGAATTTAACGAACTACTGATCCAACAATTACGTTACTCTTGAAACAAAAAGTGCAAACAAGAGCCCCGGAAAATATGCGAACTAAAAGAAAGGTCATCGCAACCAGCCAATCAGGAACCAATGTTAACGATTGCACATTAGTAATTGTAAACATAATCGAGATAATATAACCGAGTGATTTTATCAATATAGCTCTAGGCGCCGACGTTGCCAAATTTCAAGAAAGTGACATTCAAAAAATGTGGAGAATGTGTTTTTTTTTTCGTTTTATATAAGGGCAGCTCGCGACTCTTACTTTTTCAAGAAGGGGAAGGAAAAATAACCATTCCATTAACCTTTCCCCTTGAAGGTTCATTAAGGTGAAGGGTGTATGGAATGGTTATTTTTCCTTCCCCTTCTTGAAAAAGTAAGAGCTAAGAAGAGGGGTCTCTGTTCTGCTCATTAGGATGACAGGCTATTTATTTTTTTAGACAATTCAAAAAGTATCCTGAAAAATGATTAAAAAATAAAAATTTTCTTGAAAATTCTTCGAACATCCTTAAAAAGAGAAATACAGTTTTATTTATATCCTTGTGTACCTTTTTACTTTTACTTTTTCATTAAAATACTCAAAAAGACTAATAAATGAGGTTTTCAAAATAATATACTTTTATATTCACTTCTAGGACGGATCCGGTATATAAATATATATTAATCGCAGATATGATAAACAACTAACGAATAAATTTTGTTGAATAGGAAATATCGGTAAGCCGTTGTGCGTGTATTCGAAATTAACGTGTATCGTGGAGTGTAGTGAATAGTGAATAGTATGGATCACTTGGATTACAATCTGATACATTTACGGTAAGTTTTCATTTTATTTACTGGTAGCTATTGGTAATACTGTTTTTTAAATATTTTAAATCACATACGAACAATTTTATTACTATAAACAACACGTATTTTACAATTGTTTATTAGATTTTAAATTTGCTATAATCTATTTCTGCTTTCTCTTACTATTTTTTTATACCAAAATATTTAAAATTCTAAAAAGTCTGCCGGTATATATTCCTAGCTATGACAAATTGTTCTTATATAAGAGTTTAGTCATGATAAACTGTATATACTTCTACCTCGTATAGGGGCTTCTATGGGAAATATTAGGTGACAATTAAAATGTGCCTGCTTCCATTCTGTTTATTATTATACTGGGGTCTTTAAAAATTAGTTCATTTTATTCATATAAAAGTTTAGCAAAATATAATCAGAAAAATATTTAGATTTTTGTACAAATGTTTAATTTTTAATAACTAATAATCTTAATTCGTGTTATATTTTTGATGATACAACTGGTTTACTTAATTTTTAAAACCGATTTTCAAGAGAAACAATATGAAAACATCGCCCTGTATAATATGTATTTAGTAATTCATAGGTACATACATGGTGTTTCTGAATTTATGCGAAAAAATTCAGGTGGTGATTGCCCGTATGAAATTATAATAGGTCTTTCATATGAAGAAATTTCCTCACTCCACCCCCTTCCGAGATATCACCCCTAAAAAGAGGATGAGTGAAATTGAGTTTTTATTTCTTTTTTCTCAAATTTAAGTAAAGATGGAAACTTCAAATTTTGTAAATTTCGTGCACTCGCAATTACTAACCACCGGTATATTCTCAACATTCCTATTACATTATTTTATTATTTAATATCAAATTTGTTTTTCGAGATTGAGTTTTGTGAAATAAAATTATCATCCAAAAGTTGAATTTTCAAATCGACATAAAAACCTTGTGAGAATGAAAATATTGAAAATAATTGATTCCCCATTATGATTTTGTCCACCACTAACTATTAACATTGAGAAAACATCATATTTTTGTTAAGTTTAACACCCCATTAGGGTTTCGAACCAATAAATAAATACGTTTGAGAAATCTTATAAAAATATTGGATTTTTTTTTGGGCTGGAAAATAAATTATTCTTATATTTCAGTTGTCGATAGTGAACATGACGAAAAGACCGATTTAAAATCTGTGCTCGAATAAAACTTTTTGTTCGGTTCGAGAAAACCTTCGGATTTCATTTTCCTAATACAATTCATCGTTCCAATATTTTCACAAATATTTACATAGCGAGTAAACATAGAAATATTAAAGCATGTAGACAAACTTTCTTCGCAAAATTCTTTTAACAAGAAAACATAACGCTTTTTGAGAACTCTATTCGTTTACAATCACAATTCCAATACTCCATCACGCATTTTTCTTTTTCAAAAATATTTCTCTTACAGTAATACGATATCCATTCTGAACGCTGTGGCAATAAGGCGTCTGGAAAAATATTCACGAAAAATGGGTCGACATTTTTCTGTTCAGGTCAATTTACTTTTTCCGTTCTAAACAAATGTGACAATGCGCGTTGCCTGAAAACAAATAATCCTATGCTTTTGTAAAGTTGATATAGTTTTAGATAAAAAATATTTATTTATGTACCAATGACGAAAAACTGTCTATTATAGACGAGCCTGCAAGCGAGTCCTTAGACAATTTTTTGCCGAGGTGCATATTACATTTTTTCGTCGACCTTTACAAAAAATTACTTTCTTCCTTTGTGCAAAAGTTTCATCTGGGATATCACGTAGAAATCTGTTTATTTTATCCCGATTAAATACTCTAGATTTTTCATTCGGAAATTGGTACGTAAAATGTCATTTTTTGTATATTTCTATTAAGTTTTACCAAATGCTTCGTAGGATATGATTGGTTCTAATGTCTTTGGACGGAATAAAAAAGGGAGGACAGAAAAACGGAGAAGTCAGAGCTTACCTCTGGAAAGATCTTCCAGGACTAAACCAGCATTACTTGGACAAAAAAGCAGTCTAGATAGAGAATTGTTTAACGAGGCGCCTGGAATGGGACAGACCAAGGAGTTCATTAAAAAATTATCGCCAAAATTGACGTAGTACCTATTGAGTCAGAATAAGCGAATAACCGGGATTATGGTTGTGCTCCTGACAGGGCACTGTAGACAGAAAAACGGAGAAGTCAGATTATACCTCTGGAAAGATCTTCCAAGACTACACCAGCATTACTTGGACAAAAAATCAGTCTAGATAGAGAATTGTTTAACGAGGCGACTGGAATGGGACAGACCAAGGAGTTCATTAAAAAACTATCGCCAAAATTGACGTAGTACCTATTGAGTCAGAATAAGCGAACAACCAGGATTCTGGTTGTGCTCCTGACAGGGCACTGTAGACAGAAAAACGGAGAAGTCAGATTATACCTCTGGAAAGATCTTCCAAGACTACACCAGCATTACTTGGACAAAAAATCAGTCTAGATAGAGAATTGTTTAACGAGGCGACTGGAATGGGACAGACCAAGGAGTTCATTAAAAAACTATCGCCAAAATTGACGTAGTACCTATTGAGTCAGAATAAGCGAACAACCAGGATTCTGGTTGTGCTCCTGACAGGGCACTGTAGACAGAAAAACGGAGAAGTTAGATTATACCTCTGGAAAGATCTTCCAAGACTACACCAGCATTACTTGGACAAAAAAGCAGTCTAGATAGAGAATTGTTTAACGAGGCGCCTGGAATGGGACAGACCAAGGAGTTCATTAAAAAACTATCGCCAAAATTGACGTAGTACCTATTGAGTCAGAATAAGAATCCTAATAGGGCACTGTAGACTCAACAAGGAGGTCCCAAATCCATGGATGTTGGGCTTGATAAAGATCCCTACCACTGGTTGGAACAGGTGATTAGCTTCAGTTGCAGAAGTTAAAAAGCAAAGACAAAGAAAAAAATTACAATGACTTCATTTTTGATCTTGCTGGCGCATGGAGTTATCCTTTGTGTGGATATCGTAAAGCAGACAAACGATTTTATAATGAGTGGGATGTAAATTTCAATTATGCTTTAATCTACTCTTTGGGGAAGAAGAAAATTAATAATTATTCAAGGAAGCAATAAAAATTGATCAATACAGAAAAAAACAACATCCGTAGGCAAATATTTAATGAAACTGAAAGTCCAATTAAATTTAATAAAATGCGGCTAGGACTTTTTTGAAAGTTCGAAACGGTTCTAAACGAACAAGGTAAGCTCGGAAAATTGGAAAAAATAAATCATTTTGCATATAAGAGTTTGATATAATAACGGTAATTTATTTTAAAAACGGGAGACATGAATTTATGACAAAGGATATGGTAATAGAATAGCTCCACATGACATTCATTCATGGATATAAAATAACTATACGATGCACAAGGAATGTAGCTGCAGTAATAAATTGAATTTCCATACAGTTTCCACAGCTGTGAACATAGAGACTGGCAGTAATTTCATAAACAAAGAATTCTAGGGAATTAAGGTGTATTTCTATTTTATTATACAGCTTGTATTGTCTTGATCCTACTTCTATGAAATCTAGTATACAGGGTGTTCCAGGTCAAAGGGAGAGATGATATTTATAAACGTTTAAAATTTTACTTTAATAATTATGACCCAACAATACCCAACTTTAGAGCCCTATAGTTCGTTAACGAAAAGCGTAAGGAAAAAATTGTAAAATCATTTTTGGTACGATGAACTGGGACTCAACTTGTGATAAATAAACTAACCTTACAAATCCGTTAAAAAAAAGGAAACTCCGCCTATGGATCATAGTTTTTCTATACTCATTAATAAACAACCGATATTCAAATCACTTTTCCTAGAGGAATATTTCCGGTATACAATCTCTTGATCGATAGGGTTTCTTGTTTTGCTATTAATTAAAATTAAAATTGGACGAAAACGCTCGAGTGTATTCTTCAACTTCAAAGGGAATTTTTCACGTTTTACTTTGACAAAATGTTTACCTGCAACCTACACACGATTGCAAAAGAATTTTGTAGGAAACGCTGTCATGAAAAACCCCTTCGTTCTCATAAACACTTTTTTTATGCATTCAACAAGGGTAACTGGTTGACAGAGAAGATAGACCTCCATTTTATTTCAATCGTATTTTAAAAGAGACTATATACAGGGTGGTCCATAAGTAATGGTCCAAAGTGAAATGGGAGATTCTTGACCTCAAAATATTACTATCTGATTCAACTTCAACTATAATAAAAAAGATACTGGGTGGCAAAGTTGAAATGTCGAAAATGTTTTTCTCAGTAAATTGAAAGATTTTGAATATACAAAATTTGAAGATAGGGGTTTTATATCCGTTTTATATCCGTTCGATCTATTTTCTAGAGGGCGCCACATGAGCTATGTTGTTGGTGTAACATACGCTTAACTTTTTTATCGTTAAAGCTATTTCTCTTTTTATTGAAAAATATTAAAACTACATCATTTTTGCGACAAAAAGGTCTCAAAACTTACTAGTTTTCGAGATATTCGCATTTTAAAAACCCCCTACGTAATTTTTATTGTAATTAGCGATATGCTTAAATCTAGTATCTCTAGTTTGCGTTTAACACCTTGTATAGTCTGAATTATCTTTTATGAGTTTACTTATAAATCCTAAGTCCTGTGTAAATATTTTTGCCCTCTTTTTGCATCATAATCATCAGATTGATATTTTTTATAGATTATCAAAATTCGAGACTTGGCCCCGTCGCAAGTCCATAAATGTTTTTCTACCTAAGTCCATATTTTCTTTTGGATCTTTCCAGAAACATTATAGATATTTATTTTTGCAACGTCCAATATTTTTGGTGATACTGAACACATTTCTCCGCTTTTCAATATTTTCATTATAATACGCAACAAATATTGACAAAAGCAGACGATGTAATTAATAAATATTATCAAAAATATAGCAGCCTACTTGCGAAATAAAATTTTTAGCCTTTCCGGTTTTTCTTGAATAACGGATATTTGTCATTTAATTATGGAAATTAGAAATTTCCGGTAAGTTTAGAGTATTGGAAACTGACAGATCGCGTGGACTGAAAAAAGAACATGGCGGAAAACATAATACATTTATCGCATTGGCAAAATAATTTTCTATAGCCACTCAGCTGACATACCGAGAGTTGAGAATTTTCCGATTGTATTCATGAATATGATTAGCGTGACACGTAACAATATCCTGGGAAAATGAGATAGATGGAACATTTTAATTGGATGTTGAAATTAAGAAAATATTTACAACAAAAGATAGTCATAATACCATTGTGAATAGGGAAGACGTGGTAAATTGCCGAATAAAATATAAAACTAGATTTTCTTACATCTACTTTCGTAGGTAAAATATTAAAAAAATTAGTAGCTGAAAATTTGTTGTTATTTTAGGGAATTTAAACAAATCGCTGAGATGGCAACGTGGCGCTGAGTGAAAATAATTTTTCGCCAACAATTTATCCAATCCAAATTTTTGGAGTTTATTGTGAGAATTATTTATTTACAAATATACCAGGAAAATATAAAAAGTGTAAGCTCAGTGCATGTGCATTAAAAACCAGAAAAAGCGTAAATAAAATAAAAACAGAATAAGTAAATAGGTTATTAATTAGTAAATCCGGTCACAAATATTTTATGAATTAGAGTTGTTCTAGACCTGGTCGCTGTAAATTATTCCAAGGTGTTGCCAGATCGAGAAAAGGAAAGAAATTTTGAGGATAAATAAAATTTAGAACTACAAACGCTGTGTAATCAGAAATATACAAGGATAGATAAACTGAAATACATTACAATAGACTCAGACGATTACCTGGAAAATAAAGAGAGTTAACACCGATAATATGTTCAGAAGATCGAAGAGAACATTTAGATCTCCGAACAATGGAAAAGAGCCAAAAGACACTATGAAAGATCAAATAGTTGAGATGATGAATATGATCAGAAATCTGACTGGAGATATAAAGGAAATCGAGAAAGATCAGCATACAAACAACGTCGAGACAAAAATGCCGAAGGAAGAAAAAAGAAACCGAAGAGGCGAACAAAGAGCATGGAGGGAGGAGATAAAACAGCTAAAGCATCAGAACGAAAAAACCATGAACGAAAGCAGCACCCTAAAACAAGAAATTAAAACGGCAAATGGAAAGGTAGAAAAAATGGAGCGCGAGGAAAGAAGAAAAAATATAGTAAGTACTGCAGCGACAGAAGTAATCCCAAAGCTTTAAAAGAAAAAAATGGAGAATTTTATTGAAAATAATTTGGGGGTATCAGTGAAAGCAGAAGCAGCATTTAAATTATAGGGGGAAACACTTATGTGGTGGAACTGAATAGTAAAGCGGATAAAAGCCTGATTATGAACGAAACACGGATGAGAAAGTATATATAAACGACGATATGACAAAAGAGGAAAGAACAATACAAGCGTTAATTAGGAAAACTGCTAAAGAGGAAGCTGCAAAAGGAAAAACTACCGAAGTGGGGTTCCAGAAAATAATAATGGACGGAGAAATATGGAACTGGAACAGCCAAACTCTAAGGCTGGAAAAGTACGACAAGATCAGAAGCAGAATAACTCAAGAGACAGCAAGAAATTAACAATAAAAAATAACAAAGCACAGGAAAGAGGAGAGACGACAAATGCAAAGAAAAAGGTTATGAGAATACTCAAAATGGCAACCTGGAACATAAAAAGTTTAAATTGAAAAAAAAACGAGTTAACAGAAGAATTTGAAAAGCTAGACTTGGATATTCTAAACAAAAAGAAAGGGGAAACATACGTATGAACTAAAAAAGGGGATCTCATGATATTAAGTGAAGTAAAGGAGAAAGATAGAGCTGAAGGAGGTGTGGGATGTATAATAAACAGCAGATGCACGAAATGTGTGAACAAATGGGAGTACATATCCCACAGAATATTGTACGTAGAATTAAAAATGGAAAAAGAAGAAAAACTAAACATTTTAATATTATATGGCCCAAATGAAGACGAAGTAGCGAACAAGAAGGATGAATTCTGTAGAGAAGTAACACAAGTCATACTAGGAGATCTCAATTGAAGAGTCGGGGTACAGGATGAAAAATCGAGAGATGTTATAGGAAAATTCGGCGAAAATGTGAGAATGAACAACGACAACAGGTTAATTGATTTTTGTATTCAGAATAACATGCTAGTTATGAATGGATTTTTCAAACACAAAGATATCCATAAGTTCACTGGAGAGGTAAAAATAAGAAATGAAAAATCGATTATATTCTATGCGGTGATTGACAGGAGATAAGGAAGAGAAATAGTAATGTTAGGACTAAAGGGGGACCAGAAATAGGCAGAAATAGGTAGAAAGGACCGGAGGACTGGTGTTCAAATCCCAGGTCCGCCTGACCTGCTATGAGTTTTTTCAGAGGTTTTCTCGTAGCATTAAAGGCGAATGCTGGGTCAGTACACACCTCTCAGGCACCTACCATCGTTCCCTCTACTCCCATCCCCTGAACCAAACAATCCTTATTCCTTCCAATGTTGGCTGAAAAGGCTCCGGAAAGCCTATAGCGGCCCGCTCCCCTCGAGAGGGGGGGGGGGGAGAATGAAAAACCATCCTTCTTCTTCCTTGTAGAAATAAAAGCGAAGATGTTAGTCCAAAACAACACAAACAACAACAGAGGACAATTCCCAGCATCCAAAGGTAAAACGCGCGATAAAAACATATAGGCTAGTCAATTAAGAAGTAGCAAGTAAATACAAAGAAGAAGTAAATAAAATACTCCATGGAACAGAAAACGATCAGAGAAATAATATTAAACAGGTTTGGATTTGGTATACAAACGCACTAATTCAAGATGCGTGGAGGGACAGAAATCTGCAGGAATAGACACATGAAACGGACTTCATGGTGGACAGAAGAGGTTAGGAGAGAAGTTGGAGAGAAAAAATTAAAATGGAAGCCCTATTCAAAGAAAGGTACCCAAGGTTCATATAATATCTACAAGGAACAAAGGAAAAAAGTGAAAGTTATAATATCGGACGCAATCATGGGAGCAATTTGGAACAAAAATGGAGGATGACTATCACACAAACCAAAAGTTGTTTTACAGAGTTCTAAAAAACGCAAGAACGGGAGGCAAACTGACTAGTATTGAGCAAATAATGGATAAAGAAAGCAATATTCTGACGGAGGAAAATGAAATAATGGAAAGATGGAGGCAATATTTCCACGAATTGTTAAACCTGCAAATTCAAAACTAAGAAGAATTAGAAAAACAAGGTCAATATGAACAAGAAGATGGAGAAATATCAAATAAGGAAGTCCTGGAAAGCATAAAGGGGTTGAAAAAAGGTAAATCAGCAGGTCACGATCAAATCACAACTGAAATGATGAAGAACATGGGGGAGAAAGGATTGAAGGTTTTAACAGAAATTTATAATAAAGTATGGAAAGACGGAAAACAAGACTGGAAGATCGGTATAATAGTTCCTATACACAAAAAGGACGACAAAAAAGATTGTTCAAACTACAAGGTATTAAACTGTTAAGTATTTCCCCCAAAGCCTACGAACGGATATTAGAAAATGCCATGGGCTCAGGTGAAAGGATTGGTGGCAAAGAAAAATACCACATATAAAATGAAAGATGTCCGTGCATATTTTGAAGAAGCTTTGGAATAAGTTAATGCATAGAGATGGCGAAAATGCATAGAACATGCAATCAAAGAGCAGCAAATCTGGATATTCGAAAATTTAATGGAACAAACCATAGAGACAATAGTTATAAAGTTCGGATTTTTATACGAATCCATTTTCTAAGCAATTAATACAAACTTATTCAAGAACCTACTAACAAATGACTTTCTAGTTTACATTTTGTCGTCAAATTTGCCAAACTGTATCCAGACCAACAAACACACTGGATTATCAGGTTTCATTAGTTTTGGAAAGTGGTGCTAGAACGCGTTTTCAATTCAAGCGTTTTCATTAGGAAACAGAAATTAGTTTGACCGTTTCCCGCAAAATGTTTTGTTTCCGGGATAAAGTCACAGATTGTTGGAGTTTGCGAACATTGTGGACACATGACCATTGCTAATGTGTAATATGAGATAAAACAGAATATTTAGTGTCTTAGTTGTTATAAAGTTTCATATCCGTGTATATATGTACAGTTACAATTAAAATTTACAAAAAGTAATTATTAAAAAAGTTAATTAAATGGAAAATATACTGATTGTTAAACAAACTTCGTTAAATTGATTTCTTTACGAATGAACTTCACTGTCGTTTTCTAACCGCAGACAATCGCAAAAAGAAAAGAGATAAAGTAAATCTGAAATAAGTTTCTATTCTTCTATTCATTCCGCGAAACATACTCCCCAAATTCAATCGGCCCGGTCGGTTCCCAAAAGAAAAAACACAAGCAAACGACCATAAATCTTGGTAGAAAAAAAAAAGATAATTTAAGATGGAGCACAAACAAATTACTCTGGAAGTTTTGAGAAAAAGCACGCCGCCGAACCGGTTATTTCGCTCAAATGTACTGGTCGTGGAAAGACTTTGATTTAGTGAATAGAACTTTTTTATTTGCTTTATATAATGTTACGGTTATAAACAGGGAAAAAGTAACATCTTTGTTAATTAAAAGATTGGTCTATGGATAATTTGGAGAAAAAAAAATGGTTTCCGCTGTTCAAATGGTATATTGTGTCGTAAAATATGTTACTTAACTTTTTATTTTATCTATAATTAAACTGGGAGTCTTAATACTGCTTCTTCAGCTTAAATTCTTCTCTTAAATATTTCATAACAAACTAAATACCTTTCCCAGTAAATGTCGAATATATTGATGGCTAGAACAACAACCATTTCAACAGCGTTATAGCAGTTTCCACATCTACTACAAGTTCCTAAATAACGTATGTCCTAAAAGTTTTGGCACAAAATATTTATCGGATTTTTTTAATGAAGAAATTTATTTGAACACTCACTATATATCTTAAATTACGACTCAATACTTAACTAAACCAGACTATCGAATTATGTGGAGTGGTCCATTCTGCTCTACCAGTCGCAAATTTCTTCGAATGTCTCTCATGAGGTCCTGGTCCTGGTTTGTAAATTCGCCATCTTAATTGTTCTTCATATTGTGCTTCCCAGCCTCCATGATAAACCTTCCTAGTCAGTAAAGCCCAAAAATCCTCTATTGGGCGAGCCTACGGCAAGTTTGGAGGATTATGGTTTTTGAGAACAAAAGGTATGTGGTGTTGTCGAAGCCAGTTTTGGGTATCTCTTGAGTAATGACATGATTCTAGGTCTGACCAAAACATGATATCCTCATTAGCATGATGTTTGCGTACAAACTGAAGTAATTTGCACGACAACCTCATTTGGAGATTCCATGGAGGTATCGATAATGAAGGGATGCCCACAGGGAAGAGTCCTATCACCTTTGCTGGGGGACCTTGTCATGGACGAACTCCTGGAGGAATGGAACAGGAAGGGGATATTCACCCAGGGGTATGCAGATGATCTGACAATACTTGTACTGGGGAAATACCCTAACGGTATATCGCAGCTGATGCAACAAGCTCAGGAAATGGTGGAGATTTAGTGTAGGAGGGAATGCCTAAGGGTGAACCCTGCAAAAACTGCGCTCATTCTCTATTGCGCTATAGACGAGCCAGTCTCCTCGTTGACATTCCAACTCTGCCCTCCAATCTCTCTGACCTGCTCCCACTCCGCTATTGTTCTATAAATGGTTCTGCGTGAAATGTTGTCATTCTGGAATATTCGACAGATTTCAGCTTTGGGTGCCCGCCCAACCAACTTGTATGTGCTTGTTCTTATTTCTAATTTATAATTATATATAATTTCAAAATAAGTAAATCTCAAAGTAAATCTCAACTAATGGCAATTTGATATAATTTTGCTTTTGTTGAAATTAAAGCCAAAGAATTTTGTGCCAAAACTATTAGGACATACGTTATGTTTTTATGTGGCATTCCCATTTACTATCTCACTCCATGTTTTCCTAGGTCCTCCCCTTGCGTTTATTCCTGGTATTGTTGCTTCACATATTTTCTTTCTTTCATACAGCAAACCTGTCCTAATGGCCTCTCTTTAGTTCAGTATTTTGCATCGTTAATAAGTAGCTTTTGTTTCCTAGTTTAATTTTCCTTTTTATCCTTTTCAGTTACAGATCATTCGTTTGAGTTGTGCTCAACAGCCCAGCCAGCCTATTAAGATTCTTTACAGCTGTTATTCACCAGTCTAGACAATTCTCAACATCTCTCCTTTCTAGATCGTGGTTCATAAATTCAGGCCTAACTATATGGTTCACTGGTTATACTGTTTGGTTTTAAATAAATTAACAGGGATAAACTGAGGGATCTATTGATTTGCGGAGTCGTTCGACCTTGTAGTGACAATGACCAAAATGTTCATTAAATCTCACTTAAAAATGGATAAAATTTTCGTAAATTATAAATTATTATTCCTTCATCCCTTCTGCATCCTTTGCCCTAATATAAATAAGTTATTTTGATAATTTTCAATGCATAACCGTTGAGGTTAAATAACTCTTCACAATTAACTTTACTCAACACCCTTTCTACGATTACTTAGTTGTAATCTGACAAAAACCTTCGTTATTTTGAAACGCGAGAAAGAGAAAACGGAACAAAGTTGTAATCACTATCGCTTTTCCATGTTAATTTATTCCTGTCTATTACTCTAACGAAAGATGTGTGGATTCGTATCCCTCTCCTACATTTTGAGTATTATCTTCACCATTTAGGTGGGTTGATACAGTAAATTGAATCTGTAAAGGACGATAATGTAACAGTAAACTCAACCAATTAGTCAACATAATTAAGTTTATTACAGGGAGAAGGACAAAGACTATCAGATACTGGAATCTGCAGTCGTTTCAAATTTTCTGCAGATTAAAAGATCACCATTCTAACAGTCGCGATACTAGTGTATATATATATGTACAGCAAATTAAATGAAAAAAAAACTATTGGTTGAATGTAACGTTAATTTCGTTCACTTTACTTTCCTCCAGTTAATTAATAATAAATTATCGTATGGGCGGCGAATAGCCAGTCCTTTCTAATGCCAACACCGAGAAATGTTTCGATGCTGAATATATTTACTGTCGACGAGAGTCGAAATCAACGTTTCCATACGGGCCGAACGAGATCCGCCTGTCGTGAAAATACCCACTGCTATTTGTTATTCCCACTTCGACCTCGTTCTTAACACTTCTTCTACCAATTATTAATTAAATGTGAATTAAGAATTCACTATTGAAATGTAAATTCCTTTCCTGGTCAAAGCGTCTGAGCTTGACATGAACATGAGACGTAAGTCTGTTATCTTTCATATGATTAAACAGTGGCAAAGAGGTTTCATTCTTCTTTACTGTGAACATATATATTATCTTAAAAAAGTGCATTCATGTGAATGCACTTTACTTGGGACACTTTACCTGGAACTTTACTTGGGACACTTTACCTGGAACTTTACTGGGGACACTGTAACTGGAACTTTATCTGGGACTTTACCTAGAACTTTAACCAGGACTCCATCTGAAACCAGAACCTCATCTGTACCTTGATTAGGAACTTCAGCAAAGACTCCATCTGAACCAGGACCGTATCCAGGATATCACTACCTATATCTGGAATATTACCAGGAGATATTACTTCGTAACTCTGTGCCAAGACCCAGCATCTTTTCATACGGAAATTCACGCAATCGAAAAGTGAGCAGAATTCAATTTGGATATCGTGCGCTTAGTTTATATTGTATCAGCTCGAAGAAATTTTGAAACTTCCAAGGCGATCTTAACGAACTAGGAGAGTTTTGTTGTAGTGAATACCAGGAAGTGCTGGTGGAAAATGAAATTGAATAGTTGATGAGCTACTGATACAACTAAGAATGAAGGAATAAAGATAGTGAGCATACCTATGGAAAGTCCTTCCAATATTGTACCAGTCGAAAATATATTTCGGGAACTTCAACCGGAAGAGATCAAAGTCACTGTTTTAGCATTACTGACCGACTAAATGCAACCACCCTCACTGGAGACACTTCTTTAGAGAAAGAGGGAGAAATCTCTCCAAAATCCCAACAAATCCTGCACTTCATAGAAAGAATGGGATTAGGGAATGTGTTTTAATTGAGCGCAGAAGGGTCAGAATAGACTGAATTCACAACTTACGAAAACATTAAAAATTTCGTTTTCTCCAGAATGAACAGATACAATAAAAATCACAAATATTCCATGCCTTCAACAAAAATGCAAATCAACAATATTTCGTTGAAAATACGCAACCAATTTAAAATTCACACCAAGCATTAATCTCTTATAACCCCTTTGTTGATTTTGGTTATACATTAATTCACCAATGTGCCATCGTGAGTTGGGAAAAATAATGTTTACACAGGGAAAATTAGGACACGCTTTCATTTGCCAAATGACTATTTAATGTGCTCCGGTGTAACAGAACCGACGTTGCCTGTCAAGGGACCACACTTGCCTTCAATGTCGCTTATTGAATGTAATTTAGGTATTGTTTATAAACTGACACATGACGTACTAATTCTATATTCGTCAATAGAGTTCGGAAAAGTTTTTTTTGTTTATTTGGTAATAAGTGAACATTTGCTGGTCATAAAGTTGTTAGCAGTCTTGTTAACTACCTTGCAATATCAAATAACATCAAAGGAAAAACAACACGGAGCTTCGCCGTCAGTGTGGCTCAATAACCACAAAATTTTGTTCAAAAGTAAATGCACGAAGTTATAAATTCTCACAAATTAGAAGACGATTAGCTCGTCTAGATAAACAAACGACGAATATCCGATTTCTGGGAAGTAGATTGGATAACTAGATTCGGAGAGCAGTGTGTGCTTAAAATATTAATAGAGATACCGGCGGAATAAAGTTCTTGGCTGAGTGTGATTTATGCTTTTCTTAATTGGGTTACTACGAGGCTTGGAACAGATAATGATTGATGTCAAGTGAACCAGACAAAATTAATTTCTGGGAATAAAAACGGTGGCGCCACAATAAAATGTTTCCACGGAAATATATTGAATGTTGTAACATAAGTTTTATAACTTTTTTCCCTACCTAGTCAAAACAAGTAAAATTGAACAAATTCATTATCGAATTAAAACAAACAAACACAAAAGTTTTTCTAGTAGCGATAAAGTTATTAAAACTAGAAGGATCTGAAAAAGTTGATCCGACATACGGAAAATTATGTACCTATATGTATATATAGAGAGTAAGTTTTAAGTATGGAACTTCTTCATGATCTCGGCACGATTTTTATAGATTTTGGTGTGCAAAAAACTTGTGATATATCATCGAACCAAACGATCCAAATGTTTTAAGTAATGTAATGTTTTGCGATGAGACCACTTTTTTTATTAATGGAAACGTAAATCGGCATAATTGTAATATATGGCACGTAACAATCCTCGTTGGATGCGTGAATCCCACACCCAATATCCACAAAAACTGAATGTATGGGATAGAATAATAGGCGACAAAATAATTGGTCTCTTTTTTATTGAGGGAAGCTTAAATAGTCCAGCGAAAATAGTATCATTTTAATGTATAAATTTCATTACCTATTCGAAACTTTCAGACAATAACAATATCCCAAACGAGAATATTTGACTGGTGCTCCTATTCAATGTGCGCATGTGGTGAGACAATACTTAAATAATGTGTTTCCCAGAAGATGCATTAGAAGGCGTGGCTTTATCGAATGGCCTCCGCGATCACCCGACATGGATCCCTCAGACTATTTCCTGTGGGAAACATAGTTTATGAAACAAAACCTGCCAATATTCAAGAATTAAAAGATAGGATTACCACAAAGATAAGAAGAATTGAGCAGTCGGGGATGTTGCAAAATGTATTATAAAATTTTAAAAATCGCATGGCTTGTTGTATTGAAGTAAACGGAAAGCATTTTGAGCATCTGCTGTAATCGCCTTCACTGTATGTTTTTTTAAATTCCGAATTTCTCTACTAACTCAAATGTGGACATACCTCTGTTCGGATTTGGACAAAATCCGAACTGTGGTAATTTCAAGTTAATAGTTTAAAATTCTAGTCGTTGTTAGTTGTTCTTTACACTGCACAGAGTGCGAGGTTCTTTGAATCTCTCCTATAGGCGCTGTCTGTTTTGACCGCGAAAATGCAGCCAATGAGAAAAGATACCGGTACCCTACGCGCAGTCCATTCCTGACAATTATTGATTGGTGTGGGAACAAGAGATCAGAGATCACACACACAGCGAGAGTGATGCAAGGTTACAAAGATGATGGTCTTGCTTATAACGTTTTTAGTTTTTTTGTTGGTTTATGTGCTTAGTAATAGCAGTTTAATATATGAAAAGTTAATACTTGGTGACCAAGCCCAGTTGGGCCTAATAATTGACAAGGTAGCTATCAGAAATGTATCGGACCTGATGTCCTCATGGCGGCCCCACATGGCCAATTGTGAAGTCAAGTGTAATAAACTCCTCTATAACCACCAAGTGTTTCATTTACGCATATTGGATTACAGCGCATGGAAAAACACTAAAGCGTTGTACACAAACGAAGAGTGTAAAAGGCCTTTATTGGGAATATAAGGCTATTTTAACCTTCTCTTTGTTCAACCTCTAACATGAAACAAACATTTGAAGATTTGTCAGTTGTTGTAGGTTTTCGTTCGGAAAAAGGAAAGATCTGCCAACAATGTAAATACCTCCATAATATCAGCCATATCACAAGATCCTTGCACTCCAAAATCTATAAAAATCGTGAGATAATTGAGGCGTTCCATACTTAAAATTCACTCTGTATACTTGTATTTTGTATTGAAAAAATCGTTAGATGTCTTCTGTACCGAAATGGTTTTGATACAAAATTCTCATTCGCAATTTAGTTTTCAAAGAGCGACTGTCGAAGTCAGAACGAGCCCACATGCTGCAGTAATAAAATTATAAGTTAGTTTCCAATCCCAATGTAGAACCTGTTTGAGAATAGCCAAATTCCAATTTGCTTAAAAGTAGAGAAATACTCGGTCATTGTTTGAACCTATGGACTGTTAAGAAGTCATCTAGAAAATTAGATCAGCCAATCGAAAAACCGTCTTCGTATTCGAATTGGATTTTTATTGGAATCCGTGATAATGATCGTCTATTCGCGTTCATTTTCTCCTTAGAATTCAATTCTCTTGAAACTTTTTAAATATACATTATCCCTTTTGTACTTTCCAATTGAGACTTGCAAAATAGACTAATTATCATTGATATAGTTATCCTGATGGTATGTTTTTGCTAAAAAGGCAGTAAAACGTGTTAAACTGTTCATTGAAAATTAATTAACAATTTCTGCGCTTGTACAGCATGAGATATTTTGGTTTTCTTTGCAGACTATCTTGGAATAGATAGAAAAAATCCAATGGTCCACTCTAGATTTTTTTTTAACTTAAATAACTGGTAACATTTGATTTTTTCTTAGACTTCTTATTTGCGAGATACGGGGTTGAATAGAGAAATAGTAAATTTTAATAAATGTTGATATCAACGTTATTATAAGCTTTATCAAAAAAGTGTTTAAATATTTTTTCATGCAAATTAAAAGAGTAAGAAAGTGGCGAATCCAATTTTTTTTAGGGTATTAAAATAGGGAGATATTATTGCAATCTTTTCAAGCTTCGTTTCAACTAAATTCGAAAATATATAAACAACTTTCATTTTCTCTTGGAAAAAAGATGAGAAAATACAAAGATTTTATAGAAACAACTAGAATGTAACGGCAAACAAAGATATCAAATTAAGTCACTGAACACAATTTACACTCACTATACCCACACTAGCTATCTTACGAGCGTTTCGATAAAAAGTAATCTTCTTCATAGACTAAAGGCAAACTCTCAGATGTGAAAATTTTCGTTTACCATAAGCGTAGGATAACATTTTTGAAAGTGGTTTATTAAATTGGGTTTCCAATTCTGTCGATGTTTCCCATGATTGCCTAATTCTTTATTGTTTAACCTTCCGATAGTCGCGTCAAAATTTTCAACGTGAGTAGTCGCGTCGGTCTCACAGACCGTACAACCTAATTAACCCCCAAGTAAAAAGTGGAACGTACAAAAAATACACGTGGGAACGTTCTAGCAACGCAAAAATGACCAAGAAAAAGAAAATGAGGTAGATTTGGCTAATTTTTCCAAATATACCACGAAATCTTTGAAAACGGTGTTTTTTTAATACTGCACTTTATTCAGTCATGTACAAAAAACAAAAACTGGAAATAATACGGAGAGTAATTGCTGCAGTTCTCCTTATACCCGATGTTGATCTCAACAGAATTTGGTTTCAACAAGATGGTTGTCTAGTCCATAATTCGAGGATAGTAATGGAATTTTTAAGGTTTACATTCCCCGACAGAATTATTAGTACTAATGGTACAATTAAATGGGCCCCAAGATCACCTGAACTAGCTCCAAATGATTTTTTTCTTTGGGGATTTTTGAAAAGTAGCATTTATCAACATGAATTTGAGAAAGCTAATAATTTAAATGAATTGAGGGTGAAAATACAGCACGTTTGTGCAAGCATCACGCCAAATAATCTTAGAGATATGAGATCAAATCTTTATGACAGATTTGGATATTGCCTGGCACAGCCAGGTGGTTTATTTGAGCACTTAATTCATTAAAATTATGTTTACCTTCAGAACGGATTTTTAGTTTAATTTTTTCAAGAAGTTCATATTTTATGTTTAGAATAAGTACTTATTTTATTTTTTCAATTCAATTTATTAATGGAATGGATCTTTAGTTTTTTATACCCAATTACTTTATTATTTTTATATCAAGAAAAAATGTTTTATTTTCAAATTACAATGGCTAAAATAATATCCTATTGTAGTTAGAAATTAATTGTCAGCTTGGTCAGAAACGATCAAGTTGACAAAAATGAATTTTAAGATGTACAGGTTACGTAATAACGAGTGTATTTTTTTATTTCTTTAACAACCTCACTCCTTCAATGTTGGGAAAGTACTGAACCACAGTGAACCTACTCACAGAGTGGGGAAAGTCAATCTCTGCTGCAGCGTTGCCAGTTTAGAATGTTTGGTATTTTCTAAGTAATAAATAACTTATTTTGTATTTGACTTTTAACACCGGATAACGGTGTATTTATTTAGTGGGAGAAAATCGAGATTGGTAATATTATTGACTTTTGAAAAATAAGTGAGATCATCACAAATAAGAATAAAAAAATGGAGTTCAACAAAAAATTTGGACAAATTACAATCTGCAATAAATAAAATCCGTACACTGCTTTCGATTTAACAATAATTGGTATTTACATTGTTGCAACACCGTTGAAAATTTTAAAACAACGATAGACAAAAATTAGGAATAATTTTTACAAATAAGTACATTTGGCAACACAACAGTTAAAATAAATAGGAGGGGACTGAATACCCGCCCAACTGTTTAAGTGGAGGGGACTGATCGCTGGGCTAACAAGTCTTCTCTCTCTTTCACGTAGTTTTGCTCATATTTTTCTTGTCGTACTTGTATAAGTCGAATAGCAAGTTCCCGATTTTCACAATCTGTATATTTATTACACTTATAACATCGAAAGCGGGTTTTGCGATTTTTTTTTGAAGTACAGTAGGTACATCTTCCTGGTAAGGCATCCTGTGGAACATCAGGCTGGATATTAGACCCAAAAATTTCTTGCAGTCTCAACCACAGGTTTCTAGGAGTGCTGCTCATAGCGGAACGTACTTGCAAATGGGGATTGACTAAATCATTGGCCAATTGTCTTAAAAAACGCCTTCTCAAAATCTTTTTGTTAGGGTTGTTTGAAGCATAGACGACCTGAAATTGTAAAAAAGTACCATGGGCCATCTGCACGTATTTCTGGAACAGTCGTAGCTTGCAGTCAGTTTACCCACAGTATCTACTCCCCCTTTAGTTCTGTTATAGTCTATAATCATGACTGGTTTATTGGCATTTATTCCTGTATCACTGTCATCATTATCATGCATACTAGAAAGCAACAACACATTTTTCTTCTTCTTGGGAATGTAGGAAACAAGAGTCCACACTTTCGGAAACCCAAACATGCTGGTATGTTCCTGTCGCTCAGCTGGTCGAGAAAACTCTAATGGCAATTCTCTTTTATTTTTTCTGATCGTTCCAATTACTGTGAGTTTATGGTCATGTAGCTTATTTACAAGAGGTACAGACGTAAACCAATTGTCCATCGTTACATTGCGACCAGATCCAAAAATGTGTTCACAGAGTCGTAGAACAACATCGAAAGGACTATTTTGAAACTCTGTATGGCCCTTCAGGTTGTGTTCCGAGTAAACTTCCATCTTGCTCGTGTAGAACATTTTGGCATCACACAATGCTAGAATTTTTAGCCCATAATTATTCGGCGTTGAAGAGACATATTGACGAAAACCGCACTTTTCTCGAAATCCTGCAAGCATCTCGTCCATCACAAATTCTGAGTGAGGGAAGCCGTTCTGACAATTTATCTGTGTTTCCCTTCGTATTGTTCGAGTATCTTTGATGTCAAACCTTAAACAACGAATAAGGAATCTACATATTTGCAAGCTCATGGTGAGGCGAAAAATCTCTACACCAGACCCATCGCTACTCCATAAGTCTTCGGCATTGAGACGATTTGCATGATACATACCAGCCATATAAATGACTCCAAAGAAAGCACGAATTTCAATTCGATTAGTTGAGGTTGCATCTATTTTTCGAGCAAAATTGTTAGCAACAAATTCAATGTACTCGTTGATGCATTCCACAATGATACTGATTATTTCGTCACTGAAAAAGAACTTCCATATTTCCAGTGGTCCTGACAAGTTTTTTGTTGCTAATGAGGATCCCGGCGAACGTTCGACGATATTCTTTTGCCGTGTTTCAATTGTTGTAGGTTATGAAGCGATTTTTCTCCAACGCGTGACTTTATCCTTTCCCAAAAACGACAATGTATTGCAGTGACTTTCTTCTACCATTTCCTCATTATCAGAAATATTCTGCTCAGAGTCACTGTTGTCAATTGGCTCTTCTATATGATCCAGCTCTCCTTCATCAGTCTGATCTATATCTGAATGTTCGTCGTATGCAACTTCTTGTCCCTCTTCGTCGTTCTAAATTTCTAGCTTTTCTTGCAGTCGAGCCTGCTCTCTTTCGTAAGACCACATGGCTAAAAATTTTTAACAATAAATTCAACTCTTATAAACATTTTTTGTGAAAAGTGTTGGTCTAGTGGTAATGTAAACTATGTTCAGTTATTTCTCAGTGTAATACAACGGAAGCACCCTGTATATTATGATGTACCCTATTTCAAAGCAAAATATTCAGACAGTTTAAGAATCAATTTATTATGGTTGTAATGCAAAACCTTTAAAATATGAGTAGACACGAAAATGTCCCTTATTCTCTTTTATTCATATTCCCGACGAGGCGACCTTCTTTATCTCTGGAGGCGACGTTACCATATGCAAATTTATGTAAAAATCTGTTTCCCTTCAACCTGTCGTCGCACCGGTCTTTACTCACTGATGCTACATTATTTCATAAAAAATAAACATTTCTGGGTAAATCCAATTAGAGGCTGATATAATTTATACAAATAATTGAAATAAAATTAAAAATCGCTCTCTAATGAATGAAAATTTGACATAATGTTTATTTCAACAGCGTTTTACACTGAAATGTCTCATTTTTTACGCAAACAAAAGAGTGTAATCTACTCTTGTCAGCACAAGCTGACCTTATTTGAATCAGTTCGATAATAGTCCATTGTCGTCATACCTCCTGTTTTGCTTACGAATAACTTCGAATTCGAGAATTTTTCGTTTCTTTGCATTTTCTGAGAAGATTTACCATAGTAATGTATATATATTTTTTTGGCTGTCAGCGAACAAAAAGCCCACCGATTTTTTTTGAAAAAGCTGAGATTTTGACGTGACAATTTTCGATTGAAAATTAGTGTGCTTTTTCGATATTGAGTCAAAATAAGGTGAAAATATTTATTTATGATACAAGTGCGTGATACTTTTGCGCACTAGTTGCACGCATGAGTATCATACAATGTTTTATCTACGACCACATTAATAGTAACTATGCGCCGAGGTAGAAAAGTGAGGTATTATTGTCGAGGTCCATTTAATGGATCCGAGACATTAATACGTCACTTTTCTACCGTGGCTCATATAGCATTTTTTTCACTACCTTCTTCACTACTGGCATTTTATTTTTTTAAATATTAGTTTGTCGGCTTCCGTTTCACATGACATGACAGCTGTGCATAAGTTAACCTCACATTCTATTAAATGGATTGAGATTTAGTTATAATCAAGTAGTTAATAATGAACAACTTTACTACCTCAACAAAAGTCAATAAAGTTAGGTTTAGAGGCTAGTAGTGAAAAAAAAAATTTCCCTTAATTATATATCACATAACCTCCCTTTTTAATAATTGTGTTTGAATTATTGCCTACCTTCATCATAAGAAATTCATTATCTGGTACATCATTTATAAAATCCAAAACCTGTTCCCTTCTGAAAATTTTAGATTTTTTTGGTTTATGGCTCTCTGATTGTCGTTTTATGAAGGTAATAAGTTTATGAAACTGTTTAAATTTAAATTTATGGTAGTTTTCAACATTGAATAATGTTGAGCATTTTTGGCTGGTTCTGAAAATTATTGACCATTTTTGACAATTTTTTAAAAATTTTGACAATTTTTAACAATGATTGACCATTTTTGACAGTTTTTTATAATTACTGACCATTTTTGCAAAATTTTTGACAATTTTTGACCATTTTTTCAAATTTTAACAATTATTGACCATTTTTGACAATTATTGAAGAATTTTGACAGTTTTGACAATTATTGATCATTTTTGAAAATTTTTTAAAACTTTTGACCATTTTTCCAAATTTTAACAATTATTGACCATTTTTGACAATTATTGATCATTTTGGACAACTTTTCAAAAATTTTTGACCAGTTTTTCAAATCCTAACAATTATTGACCATTTTGGACAATTATTGACCAATTTTGTCAGTTTTGACAATTATTGACCATTTTTGATAATTATTGACCAATTTTGTCAGTTTTGACAAGTATATTGATCATTTTTGACAATTTTTCAAAAATTTTGACCATTTTAGAACATTTTTCCAAATTTTAACAATTAATGACCATTTTTCCAAAATTTTGGCAATTTTTAACAATGATTGACCATTTTTGACAGTTTTTTACAATTATTGACCATTTTTGCAAAATTTTTGACAATTTTTGACCATTTTTTCAAATTTTAACAATTATTGACCATTTTTGACAATTATTGAAGAATTTTGATAGTTTTGACAATTATTGATCATTTTTGAAAATTTTTTAAAACTTTGGCCATTTTTCCAAATTTTAACAATTATTGACCATTTTTGAAAATTATTGATCATTTTGGACAACTTTTCAAAAATTTTTTGACCACTTTTTCAAATCCTAACAATTATTGACCATTTTGGACAATTATTGACCAATTTTGTCAGTTTTGACAATTTTTCAAAAATGTTGACCATTTTAGACCATTTTTTCAAATTTTAACAATTATTGACCATTTTTGAGCATTTATGACAGGTTCTGGCAATTATTGACCAGTTTTGACAATTTTTCAAAAATTTTGAGAATTTTTAACAATTATTGACCATTTTTGACAGATTTTCATAATTATTGACCATTTTTTCAAAATATTGACAATTTTTGAGCATTTTTCCAAATTTTAATAATTATTGACCATTTTTGACAGTTTCTTACAATTATTGACTATTTGACAATTTTTCAAAAGTTTTGAAAATTTTCAACAATTATTGACCATTTTTGACAGTTTCTGATAATTATTGACCATTTTTTACAACTTTCAAAAATTTTGACAACTATTGACTATTTTTGACCATTTTTTTAAATATTTAACATATTTAACATTTTTTGACAATTTTTGACCATTTTTGACAGATTCTGACAATTATTGACCATTCACGGTTCACACTTCTTAATGACAGTACAAAATTATTACAATTACAGAACCTTTGACAGAAAACAAAACACAAAATTATCAAAGGTAACTTAATAAATATACAAATAAAAAAGAGTGTTATAATGATTATCCCATTTAAAAAGCATTGTACTTTTTCGCACTCTGGTACAACTCTGCGTAGAATCGACCGCCTGGTGATAGCTCAGGTAGTTGGTGATTTATAACCTTCTTATATTTCTGGTCGTACTGTACACATGTTGACGGATATATTTATTTTTTAATTTTTGCGTATAAATATCTACTGTTATCTCACTGACGTAGTTTTCGTTTTTGTTCCGCGATTTCCTGAGTTTTTGGGTTATGTGAACGTACAAAAACAATAACAGCACCACTCACACACATCGGACATTCAACTGGGGAATGATGCAGTTTTGTGGAAAAAGCGAACATTTCATTTGTGGGTTTGTATTTTGATTTATAATCTGTCAACTCTGTCACTTTTGGGTGTTATTTATGATCCAATAAACTACGACCGGCACGAAAGGTTTTTTTCTTGAAAATTGAATTTGTTTTTTTTTTGTGGTGGTTTATGGAAACGTTTTTTTTTCGTATGCCGCAGCGGCTTCTACAGAAGTTTCAAACCAAAGGCGTCTTTCTTTACTCTACTCTAAAACCGTTACTTCACTACTCCCGACGCCTTGTATTATATCATCAATTGTTCGATTCCGATGTTCCTTTTGTATAAGAAGAATTAACGTAGACGTAATTTCCTATCTTTAACCTGGTTTTAGTCGAATCAAGTGCTCTATCAAATTGACAACTTAATCCGCATTACTTAATTACAGATTCGCAGGTTTAGATTTTCTTTTATAATGTGAATATATTCACCACTAGATTTTATTCGGTAGGTTGGACTGGAAAATATTTGACAGCAGTGGAAATGACGAAACACTGGCACTTTTTATATTTTTCTTGTTGAATTGTTCCTAAATTTTTACAAACAATTTTTCAACGTGATCAAATACGGGTTTCTTCCGGTGGAGAACACTTCTAAAATCGGAATTTCCGGTACGTAATACTAAAGAAAATTTATGTATAAGCATCGACAAGGAAAAATCGAAGATGTGTTTGAGATATAAGGATGCCAATTACTTACATTTTAAGATTTTGGGAAGTTTTACGTAGGAATAACGAAGTAATAAAACAGTTGAGATCATTTAGGTCCGCAATGTATCAAAAAGGGTTACGTGATCATTTATTCATTCATTCATTCGTTTGAACTGAATCTTTGTACCATTTTCTGTGTTACCTACTTCCATTCCAGAAGCTTCGTGTCTTCTATAGAGGCTACTAGTTTGACTGGAGGGATTTTCAGTAGTTTTAATGGTTGTAATAATTCCTCTCCAAAGTGCTTCCGTCTAAGAACTAGCAGAAGCAGAGTATGTGAGTAGGTGTTTCATCATCAAGTTCACATTTTCTGCACATAGATTCACTAACTTTGCCCATTTTGTGCAGATGTTTCCTCATGGTGCAGTGTCCAGTTACCGGGTCGGTAACTGTCTTCAAATATCTCTTACCCAGTTTCAATAGCCGGGTTGAGAGTTCCTTGCCTACCTTGTTAAGTAAACTCTTTCTATGGAGGTACCTTCCATTTGAGTTGGTGTTCCCTATCTAGCCAGTTCCCGATTTTCCCTCTTATGCAATCTTTTGTGATTCCACTACACAGTGTGGGACTCGCCTTACAGCCCTATCCACTATATATTCCACCTCCTAGCCAAACAGTACCCCTGGTACCACTATTGGTTGTTTTCGTCAGGTACACTGTTGGTAGCCTAGTTTCCCTTACCCTCTTCCTCTTTGGTTCTTACAATGTACTTTAAAATCTTATGATAGTTTTCCTTGCTCTCCACCATTTTCCCTATTACATTCTCCCCGATTTCTATTTCCAAGTATACTTTCTCCTTACAGCCCTACCCACTATATATTCCACCTCCTAGCCAAACAGTACCCCTGGTACCACTATTGGTTGTTTTCGTCAGGTACACTGTTGGTAGCCTAGTTTCCCTCACCCTCTTCCTCTTTGGTTCTTACAATGTACTTTAAAATCTTATGATAGTTTTCCTTGCTCTCCACCATTTTCCCTATTACATTCTCCCCAATTTCTTATTTCCAAGTATACTTTCTTCTAGTAAAATCTACCACATTCAAAAATAGAGTGTCTTGCATTATCCTCCCTGTTACATTCGCTGCAATCACTACTGTCTCTTCTCCCTATTCTTTGTAAATATGAGTTGAAGGACCCGTGTCCTGTTAAAAATTGGGAAAACCAATAATTTATCTGGCTGTGCTTGCAGTTCACCCATTCTTTGACTGACGGGATAAGCACTTTTGTTCATTGTGCTTTTATTCCCTCTGCCACTCTTCTATGGTCTTCTCTCTCTGCTCTTTTTTCTGTTGATCCGTGGTGGTTCCCATTTAATGCAGGACTTTGCGTTCCCTTACTAACAGACACACCAGTGATCACTTGGACTGCCATCTCCGTGCTGTTTATTGGATAGGTGATCATTTTGAACATGGCTTATAATTGAATTATCAAAAATTACTTTCACACAATCGTCCATTACTAAAAAATTCATTTGGACACCTGTTTGTGAATCAATACTTAACTATGTATCCTTAAATATAAGAAGTACTTTCGGAGAGGATATAATATTCGTCCTACATATATTGCGAGTATTATATCTGATATCATAATGTTTTTTTCCTTCCGAATATTCCCGTTTAGATCTAAAAAAAATGGTCGATTATTCAAGGAATTACCTCGAAGGAAATAGCTCCATCTGCAAGGATTTATCACGGGATTCCAGTATTGATATAAGAAATAAGACAGGGAATTCTGAGTAAATCAGTGGGGAATAGTCCGTTGGTTGAATGGAATTATAAATTAGTTTTCAGTTCCACAGTACATGTAAGATAAGTTGCAAAGTCCCTTATGTATACATAACGTCCTTATTTGCAGTGCTTTGTATATACGATTAGAGAATTTATATTAACAACTTGTTATAGAAAGTGGGTGTTAATAATTTCTAAAGAATGAAGTCAAGCTCATCCAAGGAATAAACGGATTTCCACGAAACATGGAAAAAGTCATATGAAAACGAAAAGCTTCATTTGGTATTTTATCCTCATTTCGTCTGTCAAAACGTGATGCTTTTATATAACCGTTTCAATATATTGCTTTGTTAATAGTATTAATCTAGATATCAATCAAGTATGGTTTTCCAAACATCACAATCAATTAAACGTTTATTAGTCTTTGAGCTCTTTGATTGGTTCAATCGAAATTAATCAAACTCGAATGGAATGAAATAATACCTAGCATGATATTTTTTGGCTTTTAAAATTTTTTTACAATGGAAAACGCAACGGTATACCGAGAGTAGTACAAAGCAAAAAATATAATATTTTCACCTACCATATAATTCATTGAAATATACTATGAGTTTATGTCAAACTGTGATATTAATTTGCATAATTTTCCAATAAATAATTCAATTCAGAGATTGGAGAACTGATTGTGTGGATATTAAAAAAAAAGGTGAGCGGTCGTCGGACCGCCGACAGAAGCTTGCTTCTTATGCACAATAGAATGATCATTTTTCACCATTTTTCAAAAATTTTGACAATTTTTGGCAATTATTGACCATCCTTGACAATTATTGACCTTTTTTGACAATTTTTCAAATTTTTTTACATATTTGGCAATTATTGACCATTTTTTCAAAATTTTGACAATTTTTCCAAATTTTGATAATTATTGACCATTTTTGACAATTATTGACCAATTTTGACAGTTTTGACAATTATTGATCATTTTTGACAATTTTTGAGCATTTTTGACAGGTTCTGACAATTATTGACCATTTTTGACAATTTTTCAAAAATTTTGACAATTTTTAGTAATTATTGACCATTTTTCACAGTTTTTGAGCATTTTTTCAAAATTTTAACAATTTTTGACAATTTTTCGGAAAATTTGACCATTTTTCAAAAATTTTGACAATTATTGACCATTTTTCCAAATTTTTGACAATTTTTGAAAATATTTGGCAATTATTAACCATTTTTTCAAAATTTTGACAATTTTTGACGATTTTTCCAAATTCTTGACAATTTTTGACCATATTTAAAAATCCTTGACAATATTTCAAAAATTTCAACAATTATTGACAGTTTTTGACGAATTTTGACAATTATTGACCATCTTTGACAATTATTGACCATTTTTTCAAAATTTTGACAATTTTTGAATATATTTCAAAATTTTAACAATTATTGATCCTTTTGGACCATTTTTTACAATTTTTGACTAATTTTGATTGGTTTTGACAATTATTGACCGTCTTTGATTGGTTCAATCGAAATTAATCAAACTCGAATGGAATGAAATAATACCTAGCATGATATTTTTTGGCTTTTATAATTTTTTTACAATGGAAAACGCAACGGTATACCGAGAGTAGTACAAAGCAAAAAATATAATATTTTTACCTAGCATATAATTCATTGAAATATACTATGAGTTTATGTCAAACTGTGATATTAATTTGTATAAATTTCCCATAATTAATTCAATTCAGAGATTGGAGAACTGATTGTGTGGATATTAAAAAAAAAGGTGAGCGGTCGTCGGACCGCCGACAGAAGCTTGCTTCTTATGCACAATAGAATGATCATTTTTCACCATTTTTCAAAAATTTTGACAATTTTTGGCAATTATTGACCATCCTTGACAATTATTGACCTTTTTTGACAATTTTTCAAATTTTTTTACATATTTGGCAATTATTGACCATTTTTTCAAAATTTTGACAATTTTTCCAAATTTTGATAATTATTGACCATTTTTGACAATTATTGACCAATTTTGACAGTTTTGACAATTATTGAGTTTTTGACGAATTTTGACAATTATTGACCATTTTTGACAATTTTTCAAAAATTTTAACATATTCGGCAATTATTGACCATTTTTTAAAAATTTTGACAATTTTTGAATATATTTCAAAATTTTAACAATTATTGATCCTTTTGGACCATTTTTTACAATTTTTGACTAATTTTGATTGGTTTTGACAATTATTGACCGTCTTTGATTGGTTCAATCGAAATTAATCAAACTCGAATGGAATGAAATAATACCTAGCATGATATTTTTTGGCTTTTAAAATTTTTTTACAATGGAAAACGCAACGGTATACCGAGAGTAGTACAAAGCAAAAAATATAATATTTTCACCTACCATATAATTCATTGAAATATACTATGAGTTTATGTCAAACTGTGATATTAATTTGCATAATTTTCCAATAAATAATTCAATTCAGAGATTGGAGAACTGATTGTGTGGATATTAAAAAAAAAGGTGAGCGGTCGTCGGACCGCCGACAGAAGCTTGCTTCTTATGCACAATAGAATGATCATTTTTCACCATTTTTCAAAAATTTTGACAATTTTTGGCAATTATTGACCATCCTTGACAATTATTGACCTTTTTTGACAATTTTTCAAATTTTTTTACATATTTGGCAATTATTGACCATTTTTTCAAAATTTTGACAATTTTTCCAAATTTTGATAATTATTGACCATTTTTGACAATTATTGACCAATTTTGACAGTTTTGACAATTATTGATCATTTTTGACAATTTTTGAGCATTTTTGACAGGTTCTGACAATTATTGACCATTTTTGACAATTTTTCAAAAATTTTGACAATTTTTAGTAATTATTGACCATTTTTCACAGTTTTTGAGCATTTTTTCAAAATTTTAACAATTTTTGACAATTTTTCGGAAAATTTGACCATTTTTCAAAAATTTTGACAATTATTGACCATTTTTCCAAATTTTTGACAATTTTTGAAAATATTTGGCAATTATTAACCATTTTTTCAAAATTTTGACAATTTTTGACGATTTTTCCAAATTCTTGACAATTTTTGACCATATTTAAAAATCCTTGACAATATTTCAAAAATTTCAACAATTATTGACAGTTTTTGACGAATTTTGACAATTATTGACCATCTTTGACAATTATTGACCATTTTTTCAAAATTTTGACAATTTTTGAATATATTTCAAAATTTTAACAATTATTGATCCTTTTGGACCATTTTTTACAATTTTTGACTAATTTTGATTGGTTTTGACAATTATTGACCGTCTTTGATTGGTTCAATCGAAATTAATCAAACTCGAATGGAATGAAATAATACCTAGCATGATATTTTTTGGCTTTTATAATTTTTTTACAATGGAAAACGCAACGGTATACCGAGAGTAGTACAAAGCAAAAAATATAATATTTTTACCTAGCATATAATTCATTGAAATATACTATGAGTTTATGTCAAACTGTGATATTAATTTGTATAAATTTCCCATAATTAATTCAATTCAGAGATTGGAGAACTGATTGTGTGGATATTAAAAAAAAAGGTGAGCGGTCGTCGGACCGCCGACAGAAGCTTGCTTCTTATGCACAATAGAATGATCATTTTTCACCATTTTTCAAAAATTTTGACAATTTTTGGCAATTATTGACCATCCTTGACAATTATTGACCTTTTTTGACAATTTTTCAAATTTTTTTACATATTTGGCAATTATTGACCATTTTTTCAAAATTTTGACAATTTTTCCAAATTTTGATAATTATTGACCATTTTTGACAATTATTGACCAATTTTGACAGTTTTGACAATTATTGAGTTTTTGACGAATTTTGACAATTATTGACCATTTTTGACAATTTTTCAAAAATTTTAACATATTCGGCAATTATTGACCATTTTTTAAAAATTTTGACAATTTTTGAATATATTTCAAAATTTTAACAATTATTGATCCTTTTGGACCATTTTTTACAATTTTTGACTAATTTTGATTGGTTTTGACAATTATTGACCGTCTTTGATTGGTTCAATCGAAATTAATCAAACTCGAATGGAATGAAATAATACCTAGCATGATATTTTTTAGCTTTTATAATTTTTTTACAATGGAAAACGCAACGGTATACCGAGAGTAGTACAAAGCAAAAAATATAATATTTTTACCTAGCATATAATTCATTGAAATATACTATGAGTTTATGTCAAACTGTGATATTAATTTGTATAAATTTCCCATAATTAATTCAATTCAGAGATTGGAGAACTGATTGTGTGGATATTAAAAAAAAAGGTGAGCGGTCGTCGGACCGCCGACAGAAGCTTGCTTCTTATGCACAATAGAATGATCATTTTTCACCATTTTTCAAAAATTTTGACAATTTTTGGCAATTATTGACCATCCTTGACAATTATTGACCTTTTTTGACAATTTTTCAAATTTTTTTACATATTTGGCAATTATTGACCATTTTTTCAAAATTTTGACAATTTTTCCAAATTTTGATAATTATTGACCATTTTTGACAATTATTGACCAATTTTGACAGTTTTGACAATTATTGAGTTTTTGACGAATTTTGACAATTATTGACCATCTTTGACAATTATTGACCATTTTTGACAATTTTTCAAAAATTTTAACATATTCGGCAATTATTGACCATTTTTTAAAAATTTTGACAATTTTTGAATATATTTCAAAATTTTAACAATTATTGATCCTTTTGGACCATTTTTTACAATTTTTGACTAATTTTGATTGGTTTTGACAATTATTGACCGTCTTTGATTGGTTCAATCGAAATTAATCAAACTCGAATGGAATGAAATAATACCTAGCATGATATTTTTTGGCTTTTATAATTTTTTTACAATGGAAAACGCAACGGTATACCGAGAGTAGTACAAAGCAAAAAATATAATATTTTTACCTAGCATATAATTCATTGAAATATACTATGAGTTTATGTCAAACTGTGATATTAATTTGTATAAATTTCCCATAATTAATTCAATTCAGAGATTGGAGAACTGATTGTGTGGATATTAAAAAAAAGGTGAGCGGTCGTCGGACCGCCGACAGAAGCTTGCTTCTTATGCACAATAGAATGACCATTTTTCACCATTTTTTAAAAATTTTGACAATTTTTGACAATTATTGACCATCCTTGACAATTATTGACCTTTTTTGACAATTTTTCAAATTTTTTTACATATTTGGCAATTATTGACCATTTTTTCAAAATTTTGACAATTTTTCCAAATTTTGATAATTATTGACCATTTTTGACAATTATTGACCAATTTTGACAGTTTTGACAATTATCGATCATTTTTGACAATTTTTCAAGAATTTTGACCATTTTAGACCATTTTTGAGCATTTTTCACAGTTTTTATAATTATTGAGCATTTTTTCAAAATTTTGACAATTTTTGACAATTTTTCGAAAAATTTGACCATTTTTCAAAAATTTTGATAATTATTGACCATTTTTCCAAATTTTTGAAAATATTTGGCAATTATTAACCATTTTTTCAAAATTTCGACAGTCTTTGACAATTTTTGACGATTTTTCCAAATTCTTGACAATTTTTGACCATATTTAAAAATCTTTGACAATATTTCAAAAATTTCAACAATTATTGACAGTTTTTGACGAACTTTGACAATTATTGACCGTCTTTGACAATTATTGACAATTATTGACAATTATTGACAATTATTGACAATTATTGACAATTATTGACAATTATTGACAATTATTGACAATTATTGACAATTATTGACAATTATTGACAATTATTGACAATTATTGACAATTTTTCAAAAATCTTAACATATTCGGCAATTATTGACCATTTTTTCAAAATTTTGACAATTTTTGAATATTTTTCAAAATTTTGACAATTTTTGAATATATTTCAAAATTTTAATTATTGATCCTTTTGGACCATTTTTTACAATTTTTGACGAATTTTGATTGGTTTTGACAATTATTGACCGTCTTTGACAATTATTGACCAATTTTGACAATTTTTCAAAAATTTTAAACATTTTTCAAAATTTTTGATAATTATTGACCATTTTTGACAGCTTTTGACAATTTCGAGAACTCTATGATGGAACACCTTCTCTGCTTACTCTGCTTCTGGGAGTACCTAGACGGAAGCACTTTGGAGAGGAAATAATACAACCATCACAACTTATGAAAATCCCTCCAGTCAAACTAGTGGCTTTTATAGAAGACACGAAGCTTCTGGAATGGAAGTGGATAACATGGGAAATGGTACAAAAATTCAGTTCAGGTGCCTGGGCTGATGAGCACTACCCAAATATATGAATGAATGAATTTGTGTTGAAATAACTGTATTTAGTGATGGCAATCTAGAATATTAAATTCAATACGGTCCTGACAACTGAAAAAGTTTAGCGATATGTTAAAGGAAAATTGGTTTGATATATAGAGCAATACTCGATGAGAAACAAGTTAAATGTCAGGCGGTGATTGAATGTCAGTTTTGGAAACGGTAACTGTTCACCGTTGTTTCCGTAAATAACCTGACATTTTGACAAACTATCTCTGCAGTCCACCAATCATTTTGCTATGTTTATATAATAGGTGGAATGGACAGGTTGTCCATAGATATGTGGTGCAGAGCAATGAAAATTATTAAAAAAACCGGAATCTTGTGTCTATCGCAGGATAAAGATCAAAGTGTTGTTACTGATTGGGTGTAACTATCCATATTACTTTTGGAATCTGAATGGACGAATTGATTAATTAAAATATATTTGATTAACCTTTTTTGAAGAAAAATCAATAATTTTTGTTGATCTTTGAAAATAACAGCAAGTATTCAAAGAGAAGAACAAAAAAAAAAGTCGATATAAAATTAGCTTAGTAAAATCAGGAAATCTCAGTATACCTAGAACAAATGAAGGTGGATGAACAAAGGATGCTAAAATTCAAAGGAAAATATTTATTTTGGGTGAAAAATGACGGTTTTATATATCAAAGCAAAGCAATTACCGGAACAAGGCGGTAATTAAAGCTGCTTTTGATAAAAGCCTTCATAAAAATCGATGTTAACTTCTTCACTGGAATAGACCAATGAAAATTTAATAACCGAAAAATATCTAAGTAATAAATTCATACTTTATAGCTTGTAAAATGACCATTTCAAGGGCGTACCTGTTTGTGATTCTAAAAATCTCAATAATTGTGAATTTTCTAACTAAGATTTAAGCAACATCCCAAAATCATGTGAGGTTCTTTTCACGAAAAATGGTTCTGACTCAACAATAGCTTACTTGGGTTTCGCCATTATTTCTGAAATTGGAAAAGATGAATTGTGGAAAATTCTGCGGGAAAAAGTAAACAGAAAGTCGCTTTCAATCGAAAAAGATGAAATTGTATGTTGGAGACGGAATTATTTGCCACCAATAAGGGATTTTGGCAATTAAATGATAATGATAATTACGCATATTGGAAGTACATATGGGTTTTTGAAAGATGATTTGTTAGGCATCGAATCCTGGTGATTGCTTCGCTTTTTCAATTTTCATCTCTATAGTTAGTTGGATCTGCTTGTTTTTAAGTGCTTACATAAAACGCGTTAAAATAATAACTGACATTATATATGGTTAATTATTTGAAACAATGAAACTTTAATCCCATTAAACCTAAAATAAAACGAAACTACGTCAACTATATTTCGATAATAAGCAGAACGATTGTAAATAATAATTTATATTCAAAGTTTTCACATGTGACCCGATTCTACCCTCAATGCTGAAACTTTTAAACCCAGGATAGATTTGAATTTAGTACGGACGCCAACGCGCTCCGTCTCAGATTGGATTTGCTTAAATAAAGTGAATTTAAATTGAAATTTATAATGGTTCGGCGGCCGGTTACCACGTGAAAACTTTTAAGAGCTAAATTTTAGAAGCTTCTTGATGGTATATACTTCACGTCAATAACCTTAACTGTGATGAAGAACATTTGGATCAAAAGTTTTCGGTTTATTTTGCAACTTTAAGCCTAATATTGATTTTTTTAATGGTTTTTCGTTTGATGTAATAAATTCCAATTTCCCTATACGCGTATATATAGTTTACATCAAGATATACTCACCTTGAGAGCAACAGATTAATATATCTTCCCACCAAAGTAGTGAATATTCAATGGAATTAAAACCTAAACAATGAGGCTTAGATAAGATAAATATGGGGCTAATATGCTTCTAAGAGCCTCTACACTACGACCTTTGCAGATCTATTGTGTATACCCTCCTGTTATTCTAGAGTTTTTTGTCTAGACCCGTCTTTATTACTAGACTTCGAATGTCAAATCACGGGTCCTCCATACATTGGGAGGGTTGTGGTTTTTCCTCCCCTATAGTCAAAAACCACAGCATAGTCAGGCCTTCGCAGTAGCTAAGTATGTGTGCTGAGGTTTCCTTATCTTCTTGGCAAAACCTGTATATGGTTGTGACTGCCAATCCGATGCTATTGTTAAGTCTACAATGCCCCATCAGGAGCCCAACCAGGATCCTGTTTGTTTTTCTATTCTGTCCCAGCGAATTATGGTGAGGGTTCTTTGATGAACTCTTTGCTAAGGTTCATTGATCTTGTGGTCTGAGTGGCCTTGTGCCCAGCTCTTGAAGCGTCTCCTAGCCGTCCCAAACGAGTTTGGAATTCATCTGCATGGAACTGATTGCTTTTATAGCCGATTGGCTTTTGGAGTATATGGCAATGGTCTTTTCCTCAAACTCTTGCTTGTATTGCTGCCTGGAATATCGTCACATATTTGCCTAAGCACAGTGATACTCTTGTCTTTGGCTATATATATTCCTGCTCCTACACCTTCCTCAGTTTTTGAGCCATCTGTCTAGCAGGCTATTTCTGCAATGAGGCTTAAGTGGATAGGTTATTCATGACAGTAAAAGCCAACGATTGATTTCGAGCTAAAGTATTGTTTTGTGTTTTTAAAAATGTATGCCACAAAAAACATAATCATAAAGAGTGAAGTTAAATTCTAATGGAAGATAGCAAATTATGGTTGTTAACAAATTTTTTGGATGGAAGCGAAGAATTAATCACCGTTTGCGGGTTAACCTCAAAATGGAACGGATTTCTTAGACGCTAGAGAATTCCATTTCGTTTTTGGTTTGCCCATAAATCCAAAGGAAATTTAGCCTTGGCAACGTTGTGCTTTTAGTGTAATTTACACTGATTGATTACGCTTAAATATAATCGGCGCGTAGTTCAGCGAAACAAAAATAAATAAAGAGGAAAATTTATTCCCAAACACCCACTTTTCTTGAAAAAAAAGCAATCAAGCAATTAAGCGCTTTAATGCATCCTGTTTCGTTTAGTCTGAATCAACGATGTCTACCATTCTATTCTTTCTTAGTGTTAATGAAGTAGATTTCCAAGTAAGTATTCTACAGGGTTGGGATAAACTAAGGAACTGATATAATTTGGTCCCAAAAAATATGATCCCTGACCAAAAGCTCGTCCGTCAACAAATCTGCTCAGAGGTTAGATGAAGAGTCTGAATTGATGGAAAAGATCATCACTTGCGTCAAAATCAAAATTCAAAGCCATGATAATTGTTTTTTCGACATTAATTTTTGGCAACAGCCGGAGTTGAGGAAAAACAAGTCGTGAATCTTGCACCAGAACAACGCGCTGTCTTTAAAGCGTTATTTAGCCGCTAGAGACACTTCAGCGCTCGAACACGCTCGGCTCTCGCCTGATTCAGCACCCTATGACTTTCTCCTGTTTTCGAAGATCAAGTCTGCCTTTTAAAAGGAACCCGAGTTGATTGAAGAGGAGAAGCGAAAATCGGATGAGCTCCAAAAAGAAAACTTCCTGCATTGCTTTGACCAATGGAAAAAACGAATGGTGCGGTGTGTAGGGAGGGGGGTGGTACATTGAAAGGAAGCATTTGATTGTAGAATACTTTTCAAAATGAATATCTTTTCCATAAGCGGTCTCGTTATTTGGTAGCAAGTCCTCGTATATTTTCTAAAATGATATTCATTTAATTTTTTTACCTCGAGGGGTTCAGCAAAGCATCAAATTATATAAATATGAACAGGGTGAAAGTTAATGCCACCACTGCGGTTGATAATCTCGAAAAAAACTGTTTTAAAATACATAGATCCCCAGAGGAGCCTTCCTTCACTTTTGCCGCATTCACTCCCGGATTCTTTTTTAAAAGAATTAATAAAATCATTTCCAGCGAATTATACAAATAAAAATGTTTGTAACCAAAAAGACGGAGGAATCGAAATTTCTTGTTGGGCAAATAATATTTGTTCGATTGATATTTGAATTTAATATAATTGATGTAAAAAGGTTTTCCTAATTTTCAAATCTAATTAACGTATCGAAGTTTTCCATTTTCATACGATACGCTGCAGCGAGTGCTAATTTTCCCTGCAAACGTGCGAACGGAAATGATACGAACCAGAAAATTGAGTATTATCCCGAACTACAATGTGTACACTGCAGTAACCACATTATTTTCTGTTGATAAGACAAAAAAACGGAGACCACCACGAAGGGGAGTGTCAAAGATGTACGCTTGAATTAGGTTCTAAATCAGTTCATATTTGTGTTTATTATTTCACCTAGTTTATAGTTTCCACGTTATTTTGCAAAAAGTAATGATAAACCTGTCTTCCTGTTAAACGACCTGGTAGAGTTAACGCAAATAGAGAACAGTACAGGCCGTCCGATTGCTTGGCAACTGATCACTTACACTGGAACGAGAATCGGTTGGAAAAGAGCACATAGATTGATGACGTACCTGTACTATTTGCATTAACTCTAAGTCAACTGGTCCAAGTGGTTGATTGCCGACTAAACATATCCAGATATTTTTGCTAAATCATCTCTATTATGGCGAGTGGATTTTTTTCGAGATATCCCTGAAAGCTGACTTAACAGCGTCATCTTCAAAGGGCGCTAGCTCCCTCAGGAGGAACTTTTGTATGAAGATAAATTAGGTTAGGTCGATATGAAATCACAATATATTTGCTGTTTGCGTTCGACTGGACACTCTGTATCGCATTAAATAAATAAAAAACTTGATGAGGTTCAAACGAAATGCAGCGAACAATTGTTGTGACGAATAATGCTTCTATTATTCATAAATTTACACGTTTTGTATAAAAACTTTTATTTTAAATGTGTTATCAGACTACTGAAATATGCAGTGTTTCATTATACAGAATAAATTATGTTCAACTGAATGATTTATAGAAATATGCGCTTCATTAAAAAATGATTGTAATTATTTTGTGTACAAGTTTTAGTTAGTCCAATTTTATGTATAAAACACCAGTATTTTTATTAATTGTAGGATCATCAAACTGATTTGAAACGTTCAAAATGCATTCGATTCTCTCAATCATATTTTGCATCCAATCAAAGCAGAAGGCAATCATCTGAAAGCTTCAGTGTCACTATTTTTATATATCTATATAGTCAGTAAACCCTTCAATCATTTAATAGTGTAGGGTATGGTTCAATTATTTATGTACGAATTTCTTCCATTCCCTTCTGTTTTGTGCCAATTCCGCTGCTTGTTTCCTGCTTATATATCTTTTATTTAGTATATCTTCTATTACTTTGCCCCAAGTTTTTCTTGGTCTGCCCTTTTTTTTTGTTATTTTGTATTTTTGCTTTCCAAACTGTTTTTACTGGTCTTTTTTCGTTCATTCGCTGCAAATGTCCCCACCAATCTAGCTGTCTCCCTTCTATAAATTCTAATGTGGATTGTACCTCTAGAACTTTTCTTATATCTATATTCCTCAGTCTATCTCTCTTGGAAACTCCTATAGTTCTTTTAAGATATTTCATTTCTGTTGCTTGTATCTTACTTTTATGTTGTTCTGTTAAGACCCAAGATTCACATCCAAATGTTAATATTGGTCGATCTAGCGTTTTGAAAACCTTTATTTTTGTCTGTTTTGAAATTTCTCTTTTATTTATAAATTTTGTATTCATTGCACAGTAAAATTTATTCGTTTTATGAATTCTATTGTCAATATCCCTCTTTCATCCATTGTTACTCCTAAATATTGGAAATAATTTACTTGTTCTATTTTTCCTCCATCGATGTAGGTGGTTACGTTTTCTCTGTCTTCTCCTATTATCATCACCTTCGTTTTAGTCTTGTTTATCTTCATGCCATTTTCCTTCATTACTGTGTTCCATACATTTATGTTTATTTGCAAGTCTTTTTCACTTTCAGCCAGTAATCCGACATCATCTGCGAATGCTCCTTCAGTTATATTTCCTTTTTGTAATTGTAAGTGTCCTCTACATAATAATTTTTTGTTAGCGGCTTAAATTTCTTTATTATTTCGTCCATGAATGTTATAAACAGTAGCGGGTTTAAGCTGCCTCCTTGTCGTACCCCTTTATTTGTAGTGAATGTTTGTGATATCATATTGTTTTTTATAATTGCTTTTTCATTGTTCTTATATATTTTCTGTGTTAATCTTATAATTTTACCATTTATTCCTCATTCCATAAGTATTTTCCATTATTTATGTCTGGGAACAGCATCAAAAGCTTTCTCTAGGGCCAAAAATGCCATAAAAGTTTTCCTTTTTTCTTTAATTGCTTTTTCAGTTATCTGTTTTATTGTGAATACATGATTCTGTGTACTTCTGCCGTTTCTGAATCCGCTCTGTGTTTCTTCCAATGATCTCTCGATCTTCAGTCTGATTCTTTTTTCTATGATCTTTTCCAGTATTTTCATTGCTGTATTTAGTAATGTGATACCTCGGTAGTTATTGCAGTCATTGTGGTCTCCTTTTTTGAAAATGGGTACTATCAACGCTTTCTCCCTATCCATTGGCAAGGTTTCTTCTTCCCATACTCTGTTGTAAATATGCAACAATGTATCTCTTCCTTTCTGACCCATGCTTTTCATTATTTCTGCTGTAATTATGTCGAACCCGGGTGATTTTCTATTTTTTAGCTCGTTGATAACTTTTTCTAATTCTTCTTTATCTATTGTTTTGTTAATGTCGGCTTCAACTCCGTCATTGTCTCCTATTCCTGTTCTTGCGGTCCGTTAAGAAGATCCTGGAAATACTCTCTCCATCTGTCCATAATTTCCCTTTCTTCTGTTAGTATTTCCCCATTTTTGTTTTTTATAAATTGTATTTTTGTTTCTGACTTTAGCGTTCGGAAATAGTGAGAAAAGTACTTTCCCCACATGTTGCACACTATACTTTTTCTACAACTTCACAAATTTAAAGAATACAAGTAAAGTAACTTAATATTAATTTTTATGGTTAGTAAAACAATAAGAAAAGGTGAGCGGTCGTCGGACCGCCGATAGAAGCTTGCTTCTTATGCACAATAGATGACCATTTTTGACCATTTTTCAAAAATTTTGATAATTTTTCACAATTATTGACCATTTTTGACAGGTTTTTTATAATTATTGACCAATTTCAAAATTTTGACAATTTTTCAAAATTTTTAAAATTTTTGACAATTTTTGACAATTTTAACAATTATTGACCAATTTTGACAGTTTTGACAATTATTGATCATTTTTGACAATTTTTCAAAAATTTGGACAATTTTTTCAAATTTTAACAATTTTGGACAATTTTTTCAAATTTTAACAATTATTGACCAATCTTGACAGTTTTGACAATTAATGACCATTTTTGACAATTTTTAACAATTATTGACCATTTTGACAGTTTTTTATAATTATTGACCATTTTTTCAAAATTTTGACAATGTTCGACCATTTTTGACAATTTTTCGAAAATGTTGTCAATTTTTGACAATTGACCATTTTTTCAAAATTTTTGACAATTTTTTCAAATTTTAACAATTATTGACCATTTTTGACAATTATTGATAAATTTTGACAATTTTTCAAAAATTTTGAACATTTTTCCAAATTTTAACAATTATTGACCATTTTCGCCAATTTTTGGCAGGTTCTGAGAATTATTGACCATTTTTGACAATTTTCAACAATTATTGACCATTTTTGAAAAATTTTTATAATTATTGGCAACTTTTTCAAAATTTTAACAATTTTCGACCATTTTTCAAAATTTTAACAATTTTCGACCATTTTTCAAAATTTTAACAATTATTGACCATTTTTGACAATAATTGTCCATTTTTAACAGTTTTTAAAAATAATTGACAATTTTTAACCATTTTCGATTGTTTTTTACCATTTTTGACAATTTTTCAAAATTTTAGACCATTTTTCAAAATTATTGACCATTTTTGATAATTATTGACAATTGTTGACAATTATGGACCATTTTTCCAAATTTTTGACCATTTTTGACAATTATTGACTGTATTTCAAAATTTTTACAATTATCAACTATTTTTCAAAATTTTGACAATTTTTAACAACAATTGTCCATTTTTGACAGTTTCTTGACCAAATATTTGACAATTTTTGACAGATTCTGACAATTATTGACCATTTTTGACAATTTTTCCAAATCTTTGACAATTTTCAACAATTATTGACCATTTTTGACAGTCTTTTATAATTATTGACAATTTTTTCAAAATTTTGACAGTTTTTGACAATTATTAACCATTTTTCCAAATTTTTGACAATTTTTGAAAATATTTGGCAATTATTAACCATTTTTTCAAAACTTTAACAGTTTTTGAAAATTTTTAACATATAATCTGACAGTTTTGTGACAACTAAGTAGGTATTTAAAGATGACAGTAGCCTACTAAGCTTTTGTCGATTTTATTTGATTCTCCATATAAATATATGTGGCGTGGGCAAAGTGCCGTGAGAAATATTATTTCTCACAGTATGAGCAATATTTGGTTTTGAAATCAAGAAAGGTATGAGAAAGAAGTACGTCACTTTTCATAGCAGTTTGCTGTGCAATCTTTTTCCATTTTTCCCCGAATTTTTCTCATTGATCATTTTTAGAGGCTGTTATTATTTCTTTTGTTTTCTTTCTTTCTGTTTTGTGATTTTCATAGTTTTCTCTTTTCTCAAACTTTTTTGCTTTTTTCTTTAACCTTATTTGTTTTTTAATTTCCTCCGTCCACCAAGGTGTTTGTTGTTTGCTATTGTTTTTCTTATTTGTGCATTTCTAGTAATATATCTTTAAAGTAATTCCAGTTTTCTTCTATGCTTCCATTGTTTGCTTCTGTATTTTGTATTTCCAGTCTTTCATTTATCTCTTGCTGGTATTTTTCTGCAATTTCTTAATCTCTTAATTTATATGATTTGATAGTGCTTCTGTGTGTTTTCTGCTGATGTATAGACTTCTCTTTGTTCCGTTTTAATGTATTTTCTTTAAATTTAGACATTACTACAAAGTGATCACTACCAATTTCCGGTCCTCGTCTTACTTTTGTGTCTATTATTGTTTTTCTGTATCTGATTTCTATGACTACGTAATCTATTATTGATTATTTATTTCTACATTTAACTTCCCTTGTGTACTGGTGTATATCTTTGTGTGCAATCATCTGAAAGTTTTAGTGTTACTTTCAATACGAAAAGAAAAAAACGAAGCCTAGGAAACAACTTTTCTTTAAAAATATCATAATCACCAACTTCCATTCCACAGAATCTACATTCTTCTTGCTCCATTAATTCGAGAATTTTGAGGTGCCCATTTAGAACACCTGTAAAAACTCTTAGTGCAGTTTTACTCTGACTCAGACATCCATTTGTTGTTACCAAGTTGTAGTTTCCCAGGTGTATCTTTGATTGTATCAGCCCCTACTAGTCATATTTTCTCTTCTTTTCGACGTTGCCTATTTATTCCAATATCACATTGAAGCTGATACCTCAAAATTGTATTTCAATCCCTCTGTCTGCTAGTTCATCTGCTATTTCATTTCCTTCCATTCCACTGAGTCCTGGAATCCACAGTAAGGTGACGATTTTGTTCATTGAGTGCTTTAATGGCTGCTTGACCATTCGACATGATGGTAATCCTTTGCTTTCTATATCCTTTATCAATATTGGACTGGCCACTCTATTCTATGTCGTGAATTTCCGCTTGGAAGATACTTGGGGTTTTCCCAAGCTTCAGAAGTGTTTGGTTGCCTAGGCCAGTCCAGATTATACAAATCTTTTTACTAACACTTTCGTTAAAGCCCGTTAAGAGGATTTCTAGCTTTTTGTTATATCTTTTTTATCAAGAATTTTACTTTTAAAGGCATTTTCGGTGTCGTAAGGTATTAAATATACGACAAAGAAAAACTTTAATTTCAGCTAATGGTCTGAAAAAACCGTTGAGACGTCGAAAGACAAACTCTACTTATTTTTCGAGATCTTTTTCGCGGACTTTTAGCTCATAACGACGCGGCACACTTTCTTCTGTCATAAAAAGGAGCCTCGATAACACCATAAATTACCAAATTTGCCGTTTCGTAGCATATTATTTTGCATAATACCGAGATAGGTATACAAAAGTTTAATATTTATTTGGAAATTGTGGGTGTCGTTTCCATTTCTTTTTATGATTTCTTTCTTAATGATTCAATTCATTAAAATTTATGAGTTAATAAAAAGTTTCTGAGGTCTATAAGCGGTTTTCGAATATGTTTTCATAAACCCGCTTTAACTGGATAAAAAAATCTTCATATTTTGTTTGAATATTCATAGAAGGTGAAATACTCGGTTAAATAAATAAACTGTGCCTTGCCGGAAAATATTAGTACGGGAGCGAGAGGTGAAAATAAGCTGTACATTACCTACTTCACAATACGACTGGCAATTTGCTAGTGCAGTAATTGATGAGGACAAGATAAGGTGGGCCATTTCGGGCTTTTCCCCTTTCAATTCACCAGGACCTGACGGTATAAGACCAGCCCTACTTCAGTGGGGAATGGATATCCTTATGCCGCACCTGGTCGGAATATTCAAAGCCTCTTTAGCTCTGAGGTTTATTCCCAGAAAGTGGAGAGAAGTACGAGTGGTATTTGCACCCAAACCAGGAAGCACACCTCACCAAAAGCATTCCGACCTATTAGCCTCACATCGTTCTTTTTAAAAACAATGGAGAGGCTATGTGAGAGGTATAAAGAGATGAAGTGCTAGTTCACAACCCACTTCATCCAAATCAGCATGCCTAGATTCCGGGAAGGTGGTAAATTCAAAATCATAATTCATAATTAATAAGCAACTTCTAAAGTACTGTCTGATATAATTTTCGTATGCATTCTTTATTTTTTTACAGAGATAGATGAAATTAAATTCAACACGTGGTCATAAACTGTTCTTTTATACTAATATGGTAGTTTTAAGCCAAATATTCTTTTATAATTCACTGTTTTACTTTCATACAAACATTTTCAAGCTTTTTCAGTTGCGAAATAACTCTTTTAATTATAAAATAACATTTTTATAAATTACCGGTAACCTATAAAATATTCTTTCGTAACGCCAGTGCCGGTTTCATATATTTCCTAGGCACGATATTTTTTCATATAACTAAATAAATAACTTTTTGCTATCATAAGTTTCTTTCGGATCATTAGTATATTTTTTTATTCAGCCGATAATTGCTATTTTTACTGTTTTAACATGGGACATATAATGTTGGAAAGCTTTCAGTAAATTAAATCAATTTTTTTGACTTTCAAATAACTGCCTTCCTTTTCTTTAACCTGAAAAGCTGACCAACATAATGTGCCATAACATTCAAGCTCCTACATATCCCTGATCCACTTGTACTTCTAGGTAACCACAGCCCCTAGGCGAGAATATAAGCCAAGAATATAACCCTAGGCTAGGATATAACTCAAGAATATAACCCTAGGCTAGGATAGAACCCGAGAATTTAACGCCGAGAATATAACCCTAGGCTAGAATATAACGCCGAGGATATAATCCGAAGAATTTAACCGGAGAATATAACCCCAAGAATATAGCCAAGGATAGAACCCCCAAACTACCGCCCTAGAACAGAACACATCAGTTCAGATCAAGACCTGACTTCTTCTCCAGGAAACCACTTCATCTAAGCTAAGTACCTATAAAAGTACAAATTCCTCTATTAAATTCCGTTATTCATTTCCTGTGGCAGAATAAATTAAAAATTTGTTTTTAATTGTTTTCTTTATTAAAATCCTCAACTATAAAAGTTGAGGGAGATCCGCCCGGGGTCACTTTAATTATTAACTTTCATTTAAATTTTACAAGGCGTTTCTACCTTTTCCGCCTCAGTTTTTAGTACTTTTTATCGTTAAAAAAGGTAGTGGCGCCCTCAATTTTCACAACCCTTCTGTTGTCCTTGTGTGACATAAACTTGGGGTCGAACCACCCTTGAGAGGAGTCTCTAGCCGGAGCCCTTCGAGCTGGTGCCCTGTGAGGTACAGCATTTACCGTTACAAATTGGCGCCCAACTAAAAGCAACTTTTACCGTTACAGTGTGTTGCATAAAAGCGTGACGATGACGAAAAATCCATGTTTTTTTCCACCCAAAAAGTTTTCAGTCCAAAAATTGAATCTTAAACATATGTAGGTAATTTTATAATAGTTACCGTAAGTCAATAATTACAACAAATTCACATTATCATTGTAGAGAGATTCCGATTTCTCCACATTTCCTGTATAATCATCGCCTGCATTATCTGCGAGGAAAAATTTAAATTTCGATTTCTCGCAGCTGAGTAGATTGCAATTAATAAAACGTTCGGACATTAAAACCAAGTCACTCGGAAATTAAAAACTAATAATTACACAAGTTAAATTGATTTTGAAAAATAAAAAGAAAGCAGATTCAATTTACAACGTTGACATTTTTTCAAGAAAATTTGCGGAGAATAATCATGGTTTAAGGCAGCGACAGAACTGATACGGTCTTAGAGAAAAAACGACAAACACGATCATTTATTATCGTAATTGATTTTTACTACAGGGAATTAAAGTTTTCAAAAATGGAACCGTGTGCTAAATGGTGCAAAAATTTTTGTTTAGCAGCCCAAGGGCAGAATAGTCTATTGTGTCACAAAACTATTAGAAGCACAAGCGAGCGTAGCGAAGCAAGGGCAGCTGATAGTTAAGGGCTGCTGAAGCGTTTCCTGCTTGTATGACACACAACCGTTTTTTTCGCCTACCAAATAAACCAAAAAATAGGAAAATATAACAAAAGACTACATACATTGACGTTTAATTAAAAAATTTACGTGAAACGTCAAAGTACTCAAGTGACAGATGGTGAAAAACTTCGAGGCGATAAGAATTTTCCGCCCTTGGGTTCAAAAACAATACTTTCCGCCATATTTTTGGGGTTCATATGATTGGTTTTCCGGTGAAGTAGACGCCACGATTTGGTAGTTTTCCACCTTGACCACTTTGACCTTTCACGTAAATTTTCATTAAAAGCCAGTGTAAAAAGTTTTATGTTATATTTCACATGCAGGAAACGCTTTAGCAGCCCTTAGCTATTGTAAAGGGTTAGGTCTGGATTCAAACACGTGTCGTTGGAAAACTTTATTTATTGACTTATACAAAACTGAATCTCGAAGGAGGGCGCTGTTGTCGATGTCACACATTCTAATTATAGTCAGGTAGATTGATGTACATGTGAATGATAGTGTGGTCGACTATTACAGCTATCAGCTACCCTCGCTTCGCTATGCTCGCTCGTGCAGCTAATAGCTCGGGCTGTTAAAAGCTCATTTTCTGCCCTTGTGGCACAATATACTTTTAATAACATGTATACAAACGCTGAAATGACCGATATGCATTTTGAGTATGGTTTGGCAAATGCTTATTCTCTAGAAGCTAGACGAGCAATCACCTCCTGAATTTTTTCGCATGAAATTCGAAACACCCTGATGATAAACTTAGGATGATCGTAATATACTGGATAAAAAGGTTTGCAATCGTCATTATTACAGCTTGTCACAATTCAAGAATAGAAATTAAAGCTGCAAGATGATAATCACTTTGATCTCCACCATTTTTCATTCCCTACTGTCTTAAAAAAAAATGAGAAAACAAAAGTAAGTACTCACCTAAAACTCCTAGCCTGAAGTTGAGAGTCACCACGATGACGTGCCCGTAAGAAGCTAGTACACTACCGTCGTAGGGGTGACCCGCCCCCCACTCGAAGCTTTCCCCGTGTACGAACACCAAAACGGCGTACGGCGCTTCCAGACCACGATTTCCTAGAAAAAAGACAAAAAAAATGTTCCTTTAATACGACAAGGCCACAGGTGTAACACAAAAAAAAATTAATGAAAAATACTTAGCATCCGAGATAGGCAAGTTGAGAAATTAAAATATTTAAGAAATTTCGTTTAAGTTTTTATCTCCGCGACGTTTATTAAGATACCCCCAAATTAATTAATAGTTTCTATTGTTTCTCAAACAAGTTTAATTAACTAAAGCTTTTCATTAAAATTACGTCTCAATTCTACACAGGTACGTTAAGTTCGTTAATATTGTGCGAACAAACAAATAAGGATATAAAAGTTGTTTTTTAAAGTTCTATAAAACATTATTATTTCAATATTCGTTGAGCCAGAAAAATGTATTGAGATTTAAGGTTAGCGCGCACTAGACCGGCCCGGCCGGCAACGGACCGCACCGCAACGGAACGCGAATTTTAGTTCCTACTCCCACTAGTCGGTAAATCTCTCCAGCCACCAGCCAGTCGCACCAAAAATTTTGTTGGAGATGGATGTAAACGTAATAGTTTGCTCTGCCAAGAAGAGGAACGTAATCAAGAAAATGCTAAGAAAAAGCGAAAATGGGTTCACGAAATTTGCAGGAAAAGGAAGACAGAAAGTGAATACGCAACATTATTTACGGATTTAATTACGCATCAGGAGAAATTGTTTCAATATTTTAGAATGACATATGAAATCGCTTCCTCAATATCCTTCCAGCAATTACTTTTGACTTCTTGATTTGAGTAATTTTTTTGACCCAAATCATACAGTTCTCTATTCTCGCGGACAAGCAAAATGAGCCTTTCTTCATCCATTTTGAGATAAATGACGTCCGTATCGTCGACCACTAAGCGCCCACTACTTCACTCCGCGACGAAACGCAACGAACTAACGAACTAACGATACGTACGCGTGTTTTCATTTACGTACCAAATAAAAATAAATTCGCGTTCCGTTGCGGCGCGGTCCGTTCGGTCCAGTGCGCGCGAACCTTTATGGAATTCAATTACAACGTAAGACAGAGGAGAAAAGATAAATGGAATGACGGATGGGAAGAAAAGAGAGACAATGTGGTTCCTACTTTTAGAAATTAGGAAAAATAAGATAAAATTTTTAATAATAATCATCAAGTTTGCGGTATCTTATAGGCATCTATACAACTAGAAAAATACCGATAACGACAGAAATGAAAAAGTGTTTAAATTAGTTATCCACTCAATGCCGACCGAAGCAGAATTGATTTCTTTGATCAGAACCGGAGGAGATAATCAGGTTAGGGTATACGCTGTAAAGCAGGTGAAATTGGGTTAGAATTTTGCTTCGTGTTGGAGAAGAAAGTAATGAATGAAACGTATGAGAAATAACACGAATAATCGAATGCTAACGAGATATTGATTAGGTACAGTTATTTGGAATATTCAGGAAATGTTCGAAATATTCAATTCTAAAAACTAGTTAACATTCCTGTTGGATGTTATTCCAATAAACGAGTTCAAATGTTTCATTGCTAAGATTATTAGATATACTTACTTAAAAATTAGTTTATAAATTAGAGGAAATACTACTACACTACATAGTTGTTAATATGCCCATGTCTAAATAAAAGTAATATGCACTCTGGGCGTATTACCGTTATATACGTACAATGATTCATGTTAACATTTTTAAATTATTACTTTTTGCAGATGTCGCCTTACAACAGCAAGGGTCTGCGATCACAGTGGACCGAAAAAAATCTTCAACAAGCTTTACTGGCCATTCAAAATGGAGAGTCAAGAAACTCCGTCTCGAAAAGATTTAACATACCTAGAAGAACTCTAAGTCGTTACGATAGTAAAAATATAAATAAAAAGCAGCCCATTGGAGAAAAAAAAGGTGTTAAGTCCCGAAAATGAAGCCGAATTGGTGTCCCGAATCGTAAGACTAGCTTAAGTAGGTTATACTCTAACCAAACGGATTCTACGAAAATGTATTTTTCTACTGTCGCGCGTAAAATGACTAATTACTATATTCAAAGGAAATCGTAAAGTCGACAAAGGCCGAGGATTGTTACTTTACGCTGTAGCGAAAAAAGGAATCTTTTTCGCTCGCTTATTATCAAACCACGTCCTCCGAATTAACTCAATTGGTGAATATTTATGTATTATTTATAATTATCAAAAATTGTCAAAAACTGTTAAAAATGGCCAATTTTTGCCAAAAACTGTCAAAAATGGTCAATAATAGTCAAATACAGTCAAAAATTGTTAAAATTTCGAAAAATGGTCGATAAGTGTCAAAAATTTAAAAAAAAATTTGAAAAATGGTCAAAAATGGTCAATTGTCAATAATTTAAAAAAAAATTTGAAAAAAGGTCAAAAATGGACAATTATTGTCAAAATTGGTCAATAACTGTTAAAATTTTGAAAAATGGTCGATAATTGTTAAAATTTTGAAAAAAGGTCGATAATTGTCAGAAACTATTAAAAATTGTCAAAAATGGCCAATAATTGTCAAAAATGGCCAATAAATGTCAAAAACTATCAAAAATGGTCATAAACTGACAAAAATGGCCAACTATTGTTAAAAATTGTCAAAATTTTGAAAAATAGTTAATAATTGTCAAAAATTGTTGAAGTTTTTGAAAAATTGTCAAAAAGGGTCAATAGTTGTCAAAAATGGTCCATCATTGTCAACAATTGTCAATAATTATCAAAAATGGTCAAAACTTTTTAAAAATGGTCTAAAATTTTGAAAAATTGTCAAAAGGGGTCAAAAACCATCAAAAACTGTTAAAAGTGGTCAAAAACTATCAAAAACTGTTAAAAATGGACAATTATTGTCAAAAATGGTTAAAAATTGTCATCATTTTGAAAAAGGGTCAAAAATGATCAAAAATTTGGAAAATTGGTCACTAATTTTGAATTGTCAAAATTGGTTAATTGTTAAAATTTTGAAAATGGTCAATAATTGTTAAAATTTGGAAAAATGTCAATAATCGTCAAAAGTTTCCGAAAATCAATTTAAACATGTAATTTATAAAATCGATTTACTGAAGATATTACTATAAAAATCGATAACTAAAAATCGATTATAAGAAAATAATAATTGATTTATACAGAAATCGATTATTTTTTAACATCCCTAGTCAGTAGATCTTTTCAAGGTTAATAATAATGAAGAGCGAAAATGACGATTATTCTAGCACTCCTATTATAACCTAATATAATATAAAAAACTGTTTTAATTATTAAAAGGGCGACTGTAGAAAAAATTATGTGTCTTTTTCGAGCGTAAAGTAAAATTGCTGCATTCTTTCTCAAGCGGCAATCTGTTACTTTACGCTCTAAATACACAAATAACTATTTCAACTACCGTGAGAAAAACCGTATACCTCATATCTTTTGGCAAGAAAAATGATTAGCTGGCCGGTATTGGCTGAAGGCGTTCTTAAATCATCATCCGGAAATCACTTCAATTAATGGTTAAAACACCATTGAAGGTTTCAATTCATATCTAAACATGTTAAAAATTTTGCATTTTTTCCTAAATTTTTGCCTTTTTTACATTTTCATTGCCTTTTTTAGCCATAATATCTGCCTTCAAAGGCGCTTTTCCCCCATTTTTTCTGCCTACAAATCCGCGCTTTAATTATCAGTTTATAATTCCATTTTAAACAATTTATTAGGTATAAGAAAGTTCGTAGTATATTAGTTCAGTACACCCATTCAAGGTTTCAAGTCCTCGGTACCACAGCAAGCTTATTGAGGCTTAAAACATTTCCGATGCACAAGCGACTAACGGGTTCTTCCCTGCATATGAATGGTATCCATTATACTTCCTAAGTGTGCAATGGATTGTCACTTTCTTCATTTATCTCCTGTTTAATATTTCGTTGTTTTTAGCTCCGAAGGTTGTTTGATATGAGTTTACTGTGCTGCTGCTCCAGTACGTCATAAGTATTGTTCAAACCAGCCAGGACCAGTGAATTCGGTTTTAGATCTTTTATTTGCTGAGGCATCTGCCATTTCATCACCTACAATAACTATGTGCCCGGCACTTACTTAAGTGTTACCATAATGTTGTTGGTCAGGGTTGAGAGTTTTCTAGACAGTTCCAGACCAGCCTGGATCTGATTTGTGAGTTTGCTAAGAACTTAAGTGTTGTTTGACTGTCGAAAAGTATGAGGCCTTCATACCCCCTTCAGATCTTCATTCAGACACGTGTCGATAACGTGGATTTACGTCAGGAATACTGCTGCAAACTCCCCCAAGGTTGCGAAAACGTATCCCCTGGTAGCTCCATGTACTCAAGCTGCTTGGATCCGTCTGACTACATGTTTTTATCCCATTACAGTTTAGTTAGATGTTGTATGATAGATTGTTGTTGACTTTGGCCAGTATGTTATTAGTTCCCATGTCAGCCTGGACGTGCAGACCTAGTAGTAGCAAAATTGGAGTTTACTTTTCTACACGAAATTTTAAATCTACTCACCGTTTCAACAGTTAAATAAAATGTTTTCAGAAATAATAAAATTAGATAGCTGCTGCGATAATGGATATTTGAAAGAAAATCCAAAATAGGATCTCACTCAAAAACAGAAATTAGTGCTGCAACTATGTCGAGTGCACATAAACATTTCCATATTTCCTATCGGAAGAAGTTTAACTTGGATTAAATTGGTTCTGTAATTGGAAATCTGAGATACCGTCGTCGTAAATTTTAGCTTTTGTATTGTAGACATCTGGAGTTATTTTGGGGTCATAACTTAAGATTCGGATCACGAGTTACAAATTACGTTTGATAACCCCAAGAATGTCGAGCTCATTTTACATGTAAAAATAAAGACACAAATGGGCAAAATAAGCATCACTAGTAGTATTGTAATATGCTTTATACAAGGAAATTTTTGTACGAAAATGATACTGATTCCAGTAATCTAATGAAACTTTTAACTTCATGCATAAAAGAAGCGTGAAGTGAAAAAAAGGTCGCTCACTTTTTTCTCATTAGCTACCAAAAAACTCAAAGTGGATTAAAAAGTTTCGGGGCTAATGAGAAGGAGGAAGAATTTTAGCTGAAGCATTTACATTCATCTTCAAATATTTGAACCAAATTGTGTTATTGCAACTTTGTATAAAGTTTCCGAACTTTTGATCACGATCGTTGAAGTTTCAAAATTAAATTTATGTCATCGTCCGTACATTATATATATGAATATACTGAATTTCAGATAGGGTAGTTATTTTTAAAAACGAACGAAGCATGATAAATTGCAAGATAGGTTATTGCTTGAAATGAATTTCCCATTCCCATCCATCTGTCTCTATCACGAGAAGTCGTAACTACTTCTGAAGTACATCTCTTAACTTTTTTTTCTCTATACTCTTGATTGGACCAGATATTGAATAAGTCTTTCAAAAGATAATTCCAAAAATTTGGATAACTATCGCACGCTTTATAAATACTGTGTTTAGTGATGGAATCATTTCAGGCTCCGAAATAATTATAGTCACTTCGAAACACTTCCTGGTTTGAGCATTATGTGCTACTGATCTCCATTGAAAAGTAATGAGAGTTACTCGCCGATTCTGCATCCACTCGACCTGTACGTAAAGATTCTAACAACAAAAGGAGCTGTAAGACCGAGAGAATCCAGCCTGTGGAATCCATCAAATTTCGAACATGGAAAAGTATTGGTAGATTCATAGATTCGGCAAATAATTATCTTCAGTATAGCCATTCTGTGAGTGGAAGAGACGAAGCTATAGAATAACAGAGAGACAATAGCTCTTCTCTCTTGGACAGTGCTCACTGCTTCTCCTCTAGGTGATTCTACATATGGAAGATAAATATTTGCTAAACCTATAGATAGTATTGGTAAGGGTAAACGCACTGACAACATAGTGGCTCACTTCTGGCCGGGTGAGCATGTAGTTGGAGGAAATACGCGATGTGTCATAACAATAAATGTGAGAATTAGCAGCTAACTCAGCTGGTCGTACCAAGACAAAAGAAACGAAACTTTGGTTGCACGACCAGGGTCCACTCCACTTCTCTCAGTCTAAAGTTGGTCGAATACGACAGGTCGTGGTCGGACTCAACATAAACATGACTGTCAGGTTCCTATGCTGATGATTTTAAGACAAAAAAAGATAGCAATGTTTCAGATAAAGTCAAACGACATACTGAATTTAGTGGATGAAAAACAATCATTTGAATCATGTGAAACTACTACTAGAGAGATTTCTACAGGGTATCTAGAAACTATCCTGCCAAAAGCAAACTACAGATACTAGATGTGATTTTATGTATATCAAACTTAATTTACCTTCACTTCCTAAGCTAGCATCTTTTGAAGATAGACACACCTTATAAGTTATGTGAAGGGAATATGCCCACTCTAAGAAGATCCCTCCATAAATCACAGAAAACATCGACTTTTTGTTTCTGCTTAATGCGAGAAATACTCTTATTGCTTTATAGAATAACTTTCTTGGAGAAAAAAATAATACATCTATTTTTATGTTTTGTTTGTTTTCTTTACTTGCTCCTTATATGGCGTTTCTAACATCTCTGTAAAACTTATATCATGTCCTTCTTTTTCTTCCGTTTCTTTGCTTTGCTTTGCGGCAATTTTACTTTACGCTCGAAAAACACACATACTTTTTTCTACAGTCGCACTTTTAATAACTAAAACAGTTTTTAGAACTTTAGTTCTTTATGTTAGGTTGGAGCGAGGGGGGCAAAAAATCTGACCGTTACGTTATGTGACGTCATGCGTTATGTTATGTTATGTTTTGATGTGAAACATCTATAGGCGGAGGGTAGTGTGTGAGATGGGGCAACGCGATGCCATGCGCAAGCGACTGTGCGCAATCTCTCTTGCCGCATTGAGCTCGCACACCTATAGGTGTGAAAAATTGTCAAAAATGGTCAATAATTGTCAAAAACTATCAAAAATTGTCAAAATTTTTAAAAAATGGTTAATAATTGCCAAATATCTCGAAATTTTTGAAAAATTGTAGAATTTTTTTGAAATATGATCAAAAATATGGAAAAATGTTCAAAAATATGGAAAAATGTTCAATAATTGTCAAAAATTGTCAAAACTATCAAAAATGGTCAATAATTGCCAAATATTTTCAAAAATTGTCAAAAATTTGGAAAAATTGTAAAAATTGTCAAAAACTGTAAAAATGGTCAATATTTTTAAAAAATTTGAAAATATGATCAATAATTATGAAAAATTTTGAAAAATCGTTAAAATTTTTGAAAAATTGTCAAAAATGGTCAATAATTGTCAAAGACGGTTAATAATTGTCAAAACCAATCAAAAATCGTCAAAAATTGTCAAAAAATGGTCACAAATGGTCAAAATTGGTCAAAAATGGTCAAAAACGGTCAAAAACGGTCAAAAAATTGTCGAAAATTATTAAAATTTTGAAAAATAGTCAAAAATTCTTAAATATTAAAAAAAACGATCAATGATTTTCAAAATTTTTGAAAAATGGTTAATAACTGTTAAAATTTTGGAAAAATTGTCAATAATCATAAAAAACTGTCAAAAATGGTCAGTAATTTTTAAAAATTGTCAAAATTTTTGGAAAATTGTCAAAAATGGTCAATAATTGTCAGAACATGTCAAAAAGGCTCAAAAATGGTCAAAAATTGTTTAATATTTTAAAAAATGGTCAATAATTGTTAAAATTTTGAAAAATGGTCAAAAATTGTTAAATATTTTGAAAAATGTACAATGATGGTCAACATTTTTGAAAAATTGTCAAAAATAGTCAATAACTGTCAAAATTTTTGAAAAATTGTCAAAAATGGTCAATAACTGTTAAAATTTTGAAAAAATGGTCAATAATTATAAAAAACTGTCAAAAATGGTCAGTAATTGTTAAAAATTGTCAAAAATGGTCAATAATTGTCAGAACTTGTCAAAAATGCTCAAAAATTGTCAAAAATGGTCAAAAATTGTTAAATATTTTTAAAAATGGTCAAAAATAGTCAATAATTGTCAAAATTTTGAAAAATGGTCAAAAATTGTTAAATCTTTTGAAAAATGTACAATGATTGTCAACATTTTTGAAAAATTGTAAAAAATAACTGTTAAAATTTTGAAAAAATGGTCAATAATTATAAAAAACTGTCAAAAATGGTCAGTAATTGTTAAAAATTGTCAAAATTTTTGAAAAATGGTCAATAATTGTGAGAACTTGTCAAAAATGCTCAAAAATTGTCAAAAATGGTCAAAAATTGTTAAATATTTTTAAAAATGGTCAAAAATAGTCAATAATTGTTAAAATTTTGAAAAATGGTCAAAAATTGTTAAATATTTTGAAAAATGTACAATGATTGTCAACATTTTTGAAAAATTATCAAAAATGGTCAATAATTGATGAAAAAAACTGGATTTAGGGTAGATATTTCCAAACATTAAGGGAGTTAGGAAAAAGCAATTTATATCACGAAATATTTCCCTTGGTTCTAAATTTTGTACATAAAAAAATTGGAAAATTCCAAAAATTCTTAATAAGAGGTTTTTTGGGACGAAAAATCGACTGGCACAGTCAGTCTTTTTTTATGAAATCAATATTTCGCCTTCAAATAGAAAAATGAAATTTTCGAAAATTCACTGTTCAAAACAAAAAATACTCATAGCTCGACTAATTGAAGAGATAGAACGTTCTAGTCTTCACCAATCGATTCAGGGGAAAATTTTACATATACGATTGGTTTTTTGATAAAATCACTCTTTCGCCTTCAAATAAAGTAATGAACTTTTCGAAAATCCTTTTTTCATAACACATATTTAAAATTTTCCCCAGCATTAAAAGCAGAAAATCAATGAAAAATGCAAAAAAGGCAAAAAAAATCAATGAAAAAGGCAATTCGCCTAAAATCCGGGCTCTACTGATAATTATCATTTTTTGAAAACATTCTTCTTCTGCTCTTCATGTTAACAATAAAACTTGTAGCAAAAATATGTGTTTTAAAAATTTATTCACTGAATATTGAAATAAAATACCTCACTAAGATATTTCCTTAACTTCCGATATAGAATATAAATCAATTCTATGGAAACGTAATGTACGTTTCTTATAAAAAAAAATATATAAAAAGCTTTTTTCATACTCTTCCTACGAATTTAGTGACAGTGTTTGAGTTGTTTGAGTGGTAAAAAAGCCTACCCGCGACATTTTAAGATTCCAATCGATGTAATTTCATTTCATTTGATTGAATAAAATCCCGCTTCTAACTAATTGTGTATATGGCATGCAAAGAGTGCATCTATGTGTGGTCTGATAATGACAGAAACAATATTTGCAAAACTGCCTAAAACAGTTCCATTCGCTAATTAACCATGAACATGTTTTTTTTCCAACTGCAAAATATTCTCCAGTATTGAAAAATGTGCTATAAAGTTTTTTATACAGGGTGCCAATTCATTTGTTGAGACCATTTTGATTTTCATTACATGCACTCTCTACTCTTTCCCACAGCTCAATACGATTTTTTATTGGAACAGCATAAACTAATGATTTTAAGTAGTCCCCAAAAAACGAACTACTTGAGTAAAATGAGCATCGTGTCATTATGGGAACGTCATCCATTAAATAAGGTAAATCATTTTGCAGAAAGCTAAGGTAGGTAATCCTGACCTGTCGAACGGTCGAAACAAAACCAGTTTTACTAAATAGCATTTTTGTTCAGCTTCACGTGAATATTTCACTTAAAGCTTTCTATGATGTCGTTATTATGTTACAAATAAATAAAATCTACAAAGCAAAAATATTTCGCAGAAAAATGGTCCAACGTGAATATTATATATAAAAAGTTAGAGCATGAAATATTAAAATGATTCACAATGGTAGATATGGTGCCTTTATTAGAAAATTACTTCAGCTATAACTGCAGCATGGAGTGCAAAGCAGCTTGAAAACAATTTCATATTCTTTTATAATAAAATGTAGCAGCCAATATTGCTCATATTAAAATCCAGCGCAGCGAGTGTCTTTACGTTTTTTGCTAATGACAAAAAAGCACAAACTATTGTATAATAGAGTAGTACTGGATGATGTCAAAATTATAATAGCAAGTGAATATAAAAAATAATCTGGGATTGTCTACAAAAACTCTTAATTCTGGCACACCATAATAAACGTACTGGAGTAGGAATACAGCAAACTCATGGTCAAAAAATCCCCGCAAAAGTGACAGGATTACTTATTGGTATACCTACAGGACATTTATAGGGATGAGCCTATTTGCCAGCCTCATACATTATATTCGAATGCGAGGCACTGGCTCCTAGGAGATATAAATTTCTAGAGCTGGGAGGATTTCTTCAAAAAGGATCCAGTGAAAAGACTTTTGATTTTGACCAGTCTCTTCGCATAAACGGTACAACCAAGAGCATAAAAAGCATAAATACATTATTTTGTTATTTTTAAAACGGTATCCGAAAGGAAACGTTTTTTTTTTCAAGAAGTTTCTCATGCATAATCCAGAAAAGCAAATTAATTCAACCCAAAATATACCAGAGATAAAATGAAAATTATTTGAGCATGTGTATATTACTTCTTGTTGCCGTTACTTTTGAGACACGTATGTTTATTTACTTACGCCAACTTTCAAATTTGCTTAGGAAAATTATGTACCCTACTTGAATTTTTAACAAAGTACATTATACAGTCAACGAGTTTTGTGCTTATGTTTCTGAACTGTGTACAAAACAAAATACAAGAAAATTAGTACACGGGGAACTGTCTACTGTAAGGTAAAGTCACCTCCAGTATCATTAATTTTGTATGTTTGTAGCGTGTTCTAAGAATAATCGTACGTTTTAGATTGAATTATGTATAATACGTGTCTATCATGACTATATAACATAAAATTAAATATTCAAACTTCAACAATAATTATTAAGATGTATGGATCATAGTCACGGACATTTTAAATAATTACAAGGTATATGGTTTAAAGTTGAGCAATCTTAAGCCTGGGATACATCTGAGAAACGTTGCCATTCGTTCGAATTCGTGTCAGAAAAGAATTTGTTATGAGTGAATTTTTCTGGTAGAAAACCAGGAAAAGTGGTTAGCGAGGTGCTAACGAGCAGACTACGAGAGTCGAGAGTTTGCAGACAAGTTGTGAAGAATTTCCCACATAAAATCAGAACTTAGAATCTACTTAATTTGTGAGATATCCACTCCATAAATTTTTTATTTGTACTCCAAGTATTTGTACGAGATAGATTAATCTTGTTGAATAATCTGAACGAGGTTCCAGTATCCACAAACTGAAATAAAATCAAAAATATCGTGTATTAATCGTTCATATGAATTGTGTATTGAGGTTAAAATTTTCACATAATAATCTAAGTGATTTAAAGTGCTTAAATAAGATTAATTTATAGGTTGTATTATTTAGGATAGAAATTTTCATACTTACAGAAGAATTTGATATCAAATCCTTACGAATATTCGCAATATAGCGTTCGCAAATCAATGTTTTCTTCATTTAGATTTCTACAGCGGATTCCAGAGAGGAGAACAGCTGATCTTTCATTTGTAACGGAAGCCGCGTTCCGTATTTCTATTCGGTGCGTTGCGAATATTGGTAGTAAAGTATTTCGCAGATGAGTTATTGTCGAAAAGACAATTTTTTGTATATCGATGTTTGTTTTAATCGCTCAGCATATTAATTGCCATTTTTATTGTTGATTACTATAATTCTATTAAAGAAAATCAGAGTGCATATCTATTTCTTTAGTCACATATGTAAGAGCTTAATATTTTAAAAAAAGATTGGAACTCCATCTATGCGCCGTTATCTCTACTGACCATGAAACACGTCCTTGAGGTTGAGCAGTCGAGTCTCTGTCTGAGAAGCCGTGGCATAAATATTATATATTTATTAATTAAAACGAACCACACTACACAAATCAAAAATTATCATTCAAATAATTAAAACACACAAAAAACAAATAATTAAAATTAATACAAAATTATAATATTAAAACCAAAGCAAAAAAATATAATAATTGGCCCGCAACGTGGGGCTAATAATAAAACAAAAAAATATAATAGTATATAAAAATAAAATGAACCAGTAAATAGACGACTTAAAATTGACAAAAACTTCACCATTTATGTTTGTATGTATGTATGTAAATTGGGGTGACATTCACTGAGACCTAAAAGATCTATTGTGCCCCCTTACTTCTACTTATTTCCTGAGGAAAATCTCAGAGATTATAAAGCTCTTTTAGTCCTATTTCCCGGTGGAATTTTAGGATATCTGCAGACTTTAACTTGGGAAAATGTTCCTCTTCTATCCAGTAACCTCCAGGGTGTTGTGCCCTAGGATACTGAATTGCTGTGCAATTCGCAAGTATGTGGATGGAGGTTTCTTCTCCCATGCCACAGAATCTACATTCTTCTTCCTCCACTATTTTGAGCTTTTTCAGGTGCCCATTCTGGCGATAATGTACCTTTAGGATCCCTGTTAAAACTGTTAGTGCAGTTTTACTTCGACTTATTTTGATCTCAACAAGTTGTAGTCACCCAGACTGTCTAGGTACTACTAGATCTTTCCAATGGTCAGATCTTCTCTTTTTTTCGGCTTTGCCTATTTCTTCCAGTATTACCGGATACCACAAAAGGGTTCCGGCCCCCAAAAGGGTGTTTCTATCCTCCCCTTTGCTAGTTCATCTGCTATTTCATTTCCTTCTATTCCAGATGTCCTGGAATCCACAGTAAGGTGACTATTTTGTTCTCGCCTAGTTCATTGAGTTTGCCTAGGCATTCTCACACCATTTTGGAACTGATTACACAAAAGCTCAGTGCTTTAATGGCTGCTTGACTATCCGACATTATGATAATATTTTGCCTTCTATATCCTTATCAACATTGAACTGGGCACACTTTCTTATGGCGTGAATTTTGGCTAGAAATAGATACTTGGGGTTTTTCCCAAGCTATCAGAGTGTTTGGTTCCAATCCCTATTCCTTCTATTGCTTTTGAGCCGCCTGTGAACCATTGAATGGCATTCTTTCCAAGAGTGGTAATGGTATTTGGATCCCTTCCCTTCTTGAACGAATTTCTTTGAAAAGTTATACTTTTTCATCATACCATCTTGTGGCATGTCCCAAGTTTTCTGATTTCTAAGAAGTGAGGATTCCCTGTCTACTTAGTCTGTATCTTGATCTCTCTGCAACACTTTCCTCCACCCTATGTAGGTTGAGAATCACTTCCATGGTTGCTATTTATGTTTACTTTTATCATCCATATAAGAATAAAATCATAATATCAATCAGATTTGGATTTTGTACCAAATCCAATTTTTCATCAGATTACAAACTATACATGTTTAATCACGTAAGTAGTTTTATGTAGGTGAGCTGGAACTAGTTTGTATTAAACGTATAAAAGGGAAATTGGACGAGATATCTCTATAGCAATAAATATCTACTTGGATTACTGTTAGTCGTAAATAAGAGGCATATAGATTGGAATGAACAACGTTGGATTAACTCCCAATCAATGTCATGCAATATAGCTTCAGATCAATAATTTTGAATACAATTTTCTGTTTTTCTCAAGCTTTAATACACGGAAGTAATTAGGAAGTGATATATTACTATAGCTCACCCCTTTTTATTGAATTGAGATTCAGATTTTGGAATTAATGTTTCAGTATGGAATAACATTTGACAGCTCGCATATTTTCAAAACAATAACTAATAATAAAAATTCTGCAAACTAGACTTGCTATCAATCGATAGGATAACCAAGCAATGTCAGGTTAAGTATTTCCTAAACTGTTTAGACAGACCGAGCATGCTGTCCTAATATTAGGTATTTCCTAAGGTATTACTTAGCTCGTGGTGAAACGTAAATCGCAGCTAGGAACTCCGAAGTCCGATTTAGGTATTACTTAACTTTAGTAAAAGGACGGTGAAATCCTCTGGGCGCCTTTATGTCTCTTCTGGAGTTATAATAACCTTCAGCGACGCCTGGTGGTCTGTTTATATGTAGTTTTTGATCCGTTTATCGCTACCCTAGTGTTGATTTCTCTTAAGTATTGCTATTTGGGATTCGAAAGTATTTGTTTTTAGTGAGATCTTTATTTATGAGCTTCTTCCTCCACTGCTCATTCCAGCACTAGTTTTCTCTTAGGTTTTGGATTCGTCTGTTTACTAGATCCTCGGAGTTAATGTTGAAGGAGTACATCCATGTGGTCAACGGTGTTGGATTGGCTCTGGTTGTAGTGTTATAGAAACTCCAGAAGAAATAAAGTATTAAATATTCGTTAGAAAATATAAAATATAAGACGCTCATGTTTACTTTTCCTTATTATGCAAACGTTATTGTTTGTGAGATATTTTAATAAATATTTGAAACTTGAATATTTATTGTGAGCTGGCCGTATTCATGATTCCATTCTAGTATGCGTTGTATGTGGATGTCATAATGGGTAATTATTTGGCAATTGTGATTATTGATAGTTCTCACCCCAAGCAGTGAAATTCATTGATATTGTGATAAATACCAATGTTTGCCGCGCGCTGGATGTCGCTTTTAATTTCAATGGAAAAGGATCTGAACAAACAAAAAATTTGTATTTTTGGCGCTTAGAAAAATAAAATTTTCAATTTGAAAAGAAAACATGAACTCCGTCGTCCGATAGACAAACAAGATATACATAACAGTGCTGTTGTTTAGTTATAAATCGTTGGTTTCTGTAGTTTAATTACATCATTGTTTGTTACAGTCTACTTGACGTTGTTACTGCGTTTTTGTTCGGCGTACAGTAATTAGAGTAATTGTTTTGAATTAGAGTTGAAGTATAGGGTCGTATAGTGTCTAGCGAAACGTGAATACTAAATTCTCTTTACTCTCTTGGTTTTATTACGAAATTCAGTGCATAAGAGCCATGACTTCGAAATGGAGTGGTTGTTTTCGATATTTTTTCTGCTGAAGAAAACAGCATTAAACATAAGCTATAGAATTCAATTGATTTATTTCAATTATGCGTTTTATCGTGAAAGAAAGACGAATTAATAGTTCTCACAAATGATAATGATAAAATCGAATATTGAATATGGTTAAGAAAATCTGGGAATAATTAAGAAAGACACTGACATACCAACGTCTCGAGTCCGTTAACCTGCCTCCTTCATTGCCCTTGTGATCTAAGTGACTTGGTACAGTATATTTTAACTGCTCCACTCTTCATCTAAGTCCTTCCTTCCTTCTGGTTCGTGGAGCTGCATCACTAGCTTCACTTTTTGCACATCACTAGCTCGTGTAAGTTGGTGGTTTTATACCTTCCTATAGATAGATAGATAGAGATTTGCCATGGAGGATTTTGGTTCACCAGTAGTGATAAAAGACTTTGATGGGTCCAAACAAAACTTCTATCATTGTGAAGTATTTCAATGGAAACGGCATGTATCTGACTCCATTCATTTAAAAGTTATAAGCTCCTGAAATACCGGAAAATCTAATGAAACACATGGTATTTAATCAAAAAGGCTTGAGGACCTGTTTGTGAATGAACATTTTTCCTTGTAAGAATAGACTGGAGTTAATTTAAAGAATCTTTGTCAGTATTTCTCTTTATTCCTTTGTCGATAAATCCTATTCAAACTGACTTTAACCTGGTCAGCTCAATTTTCACATGCGGCATATTTTCTATGAAGCAACGCATCACTAAAGATACTCCTGATTGTATTCTTATTTGATTCTTAATTTTGTTGAAGGTTTCAGCAGCATTTAGGAGAAGAAATGAAGAAACTACTTTCTTCCAGTATATGCTCAGTTACACAGAACATATCTTTGTCTTGGAGCTGGAAGGGTCCTTTCAGCTAATGAGACATACATCAGTGCCACGTCCGTTCTATGTGAATTGCGCCTTAGATATTTCGATACAAATATATGAATCAACTACTTTTCTTTCATATAGTTCAATTATCACTTATAATAACGATCACTAACGACTTTCTCCAATGTTTCAAATATCCCATTCCGTTAGAACTTGAATAAAACGTATTTTCCTAAATCCGTTGGTAGGACTATTAAAATGTAATAACAATTATTCATGTAGCAGCGTAATCTGTTGTTTGGTTGGAAATATCTATTAGGGTGACGTTCCTTGAATTATCCTGGCAAAAAACAACGGGAGATATTATTTTGGACTCTAAAACACATACATTCACTTTAAAATATATCTGGATTATTTATACGTGAAACTGGCGATTCTAATTATGATTCCGCAGCTCGAGACTCAGCTTTTTTTGTTGCCGGCATAATTAAGTTCAGCTGTTTTGTCAGAATTACGGCAATATATTTTTTCCGTATAAAAGATACTTTTTGCTTAGTCGTCATTTAGTTTTTATTTTTCCCTTGAGATTTCTGCTGTACAAATTATTGTATCGTATAAAAATAGTTAATTTTATCCATCCTCAGAATAACTTCATTAGATAGGTAACAATAAGTGTATGGAGTTATATTATTTCCTCTCCATTTAGTTTAGTTTACAATTAAGTAATTTCGACAGCTCAGAGAATAATATAAATTGAATACAATCCTGAATATGCGTTGTGTTGAATAATAACGAACGAAAATTATTCAAGACTCGCCTGTTCAGTAAATAACTCGGCGAATCGAAAATTAAATTAATAAGTTAAAAGTGGATCACATTGTTTCAAGATTTATTAAAAATGAACCATTTAGCTACTGAGGAACATAAAGAAAATAAACAACAATTTAATCCAACGTTTCAAGTGAAACGCGCAAATAAGATTTACTGCCTGTTTCATAAAGAAAATATAATTTAGTATTTTACGCAAAACATCATTAATTTTTCTGGAAAGCAATTATTTTTTTATGGAACGTACGGTGGAAATTTAGAATGGAAGAAGTCACACAAAACATTGAAATAAAAGTTTTATGTTGAAATAAACTGAGTAAAATGTTGTGGGGATACAGCCAAGGCATCCACATGAAAAATCTGGATAAGGTACTGATAATCCAAAATTTTATGTATCTTATAAAAATGTGAAAAATGAGACCCGGCAAAGGAAATGGATATGAGAATGAAAAAGCAACCAATAAGATATAATGGAAGGAAAAACAAAGAAAAGCAGGAAAAAAACCAAATAATGGAAAGGTGGAAAGAATATTTTCAAGAATAACTAGGAGTAGACGAAGACCATAAAGAGGAGGAAGTAATAAACGAACAAGCACAAATCCAAGTTGAAGAAAGAGCAGATGATGTAAAAGAAGTTATAAAACGGCTCAAGAATGGGAAAGCAACAGGAAGTGACAAATTAACAAATGAGATGATTAGATATATGGGAGAAAAAGTTACAGAAATACTTGTTAAAATATACAATAAAGTTTGGTATGAAGAACGAGTACCGCAAGAATGGAAAACAGCTCAAATAACTCCAATATATAAGAAGGGCGATAAATATGATTGTAATAACTATATTTACGAACAAATATTGGAAACAAAAATTAAATCAGTAACAGAAAATACACAAGAAAAATGCCAAAGAGGATTTAGGAAGGGAAGGAGTATACAGGACCACATATTCACATTAAAGCAGATCATAGAAAAAACAATAGAGCAAAACAGAGAAGTGTATTTAGGTTTAATTGACATGGAAAATGCCTTTGATGGAGTACCAAGTACCAAACTATGGAAAATATTATCAGAAAGAGAAATAGAAAATAGAATGATCAGAGTATTAAAAAATGTATACAGTGAGAGCACTAACTTCATTATCCACCAAAATAGCATCTCAGAAGCTTTCACAACAGAAGAAGAATTGAGGCAAGGAGGTGGTCAAAGTCCTACACTGTTCACAATATATATTGATGAGGTAATCAAGATATGTAAAGTAAAAGTTAAAAAAATTAAGGTAGGATACGGATATATGGAAATGGTAAAAGTGTCAGATGCAGATGATATAGTCATTGTGGCCGAAAAAGAGGTAGACTTAGAAAAGAACCCAGAGAAATTAAATGAAAACAAAACGGAAGTTATGGTAGTAGAAAGCGAACAAAAACACATGTAGATAAGAGTAGACAATGTTATAATTGAACAAGTAACAAGCTTCAAATATCTAGGTGTAGAATTACAAGAGAACGGGAGACATGAAAAAGAAATACACGATAGAGTGCAAAAAACACTAAAGTTGTACCAGGCTTTTATAAACAAAAAAGAGATATCAATGAAGACAAAAATAATTGTATTTAAGACTATATATTGTTATGATTTATTGTGTGTAATATGTTTTTTTTTAAATTTTGTTATTATTATTAGTTTGTTCACCTTTTTAATTTTTAAGAAACCCCTTGTATACTTACTTTATCCTTTTTTTAATTTGTATATCCGGCTAGCTATTGAAAAAGGGTTTCGAATCTTTATCTCAGTTTGCGGTTCCCTCAAATTAATTTTACAATGGAGAATAATTTTATTGATTCTTTTTTAAAAAATTAATATGATGAATGTTTGAGTTTATAATAAGAACAGAAAAGAATTTTAATTGAAATTTTATCCTTTATAATCCTCTTTATTAAAAATGTTTATCTTCCGCTTTAACTAAATAATCTCCTTTTTCTTCCTCTTTGTATTGTAATTAATAAATTTATTCTGGTAGTTTCTAGTTTAAATTTCTAATAGTTACTTGTCGCATTCCCCTCGTAACACAAACAAAAATCGGAGGAATCGCTTCAGATTTGTGTCATGCGCATAAACACTGTAACCAATTCTATTGATCTAAAATGGCTGGCAACGTTATGTACAGGTATCTCTTGAAAAGGAGTATTATTGAATTACTTTGGATTATTTATTTTAATAAGGTAAGCTTCCTTTTTAATTTGTAACTACTAATATCAACAATCTTAACTAAATATCAAATAAGAAATACGCAATTGGTAAATAAATGTTTTTACGATGTGAAATATTTATAGGTTATTTCTTTTTAGGAACAACGTGTGAGAGAATATTCACTTCTTTGCTGTGTGGGATATAAAATAACTTCAAATCTGCATGCTGATGTCATATACACTATCGTAGAAAGTAAATTAAACTTTCTCTGGAACAAATTGTGTCTGGTTTCCTTCAAATACCTGGGACGCTATCTCCAGTCGAGTATAAATATGTGAAATTAATCTTACCGCTTTCTAATTGATAATAAATGGTTGTTATCTCTTACAAGGTTAGTACTTCTTAACTTTTCCACTTCTCTGGTTTGACTTTTCAGGCTTTTTCTTTTAATTTTAAATTTTTTATCTTCACCATCAAAAATCTTGTACTTCCTCCTTCCTCTTTCCAAAATCAACAACATTCAATTTTTTTCTTGTTTATCTTTTACCAGATGACTTGCCGTTCTGATAAATTGTTTTAGAGTCATTTTTATTGATTTCTATTGATGTTAAAGGTACTTTCACATGTTTTAATACCATGTCCTCTATGAACTACCCTTTTTTTAATCGCGATTATTCCTATTCGCGATTATTCACTGTCACTTCACAAATTTTTAAATTGATGACATAAATCTGTTTGGATCACAACATTTTCACACTATGTACAAATAGTGTGCCAATTCTAACATTATTATTTGACTTTATTTCTGTTTTTATTCGATTCATTTATTAATTTTTTTTTATTCTTTCTAAAATAAAATAATTTCAATACAGGGTGTTTCAAACTAATTAATGTTGAGATATTCTGTTACTAACTAATAATAATTGATTTATTAAGCAAAACTTTCTTTAATTTCAGGTTATTCACCTACAATTGGACACTGACAGGCAGACAGAAGAGCAAAATACAAGCAGTGGAAATCAGAAGAGTTGAAGGAGTCAGGAGAATAGATAAAGTAAGAAATACAAAAATAAGAAAGGATCTAGAAAAAAAATCGACATTTGAATATATTCAAAAAAGATAATTGGGATGGTGGGAACACCTACAAAGAATGTCTAATTACAGACAAGTTAAGCAAGTATGGGAGACAAGAAAAGCGAATAAGAGAAAACGTGGGAGACCGAGAGAAACATGGGACAGCAGCGTTAGAAAAATTCTTCAAGAACAGGGAAAATCATGGAATGAGGCAAAAATATCAGCAAGAAATAAGAAGGAATTGGCCAAGTTTGTTCAAGAAGACATTTCCACATAATATTATTGCCAAATATAAGAAAAAAATGCGATGTTGAATAATGTAATGTTTTACCCTACACCATTGAAAAATGGTATTGATAATAATATATAAAAATGTAAGAAAATGGAGTTGCTGTGAATCTTACGTTTATTTAATGATAACGGAGGGAGCAAGTCAACTAGAGCTTTTTTAAGCAGGCACGCTTTCTTCCTGTAAAACTGATACACATTATTAACCTCACTTTTGATTTATTTCCCTTGATCAGTACAACACAATGTCTGTAGTCTCTGAAGAAGATAACTTGGTTATCGAAACGCGCGTAACACAGTTCTGTGTATTAGAAAATCAGAATAATGTTATTGTTGACCCTTCCGCCCATTTAAATAACTTGAAATCAATATCAATAATTGAATTTTGAGATATGAAATACTAGCCAATGCTTTGGAATTTTAGCAATTAAGGAATTTAATTTCTCTAGACAGTTACAGATATAGAAAGAATTGTCCTCAGTTTTTGAAGTTCCTGATAATTAACTGATTCGAAAAGTTAACGGTTTCAAATGAAAAGTTTAACTTTGAAATGATATTCATCATCGAATAGAAATGTTTTTCTCAATCGGAAAATGCTGCAATTGTTCTGAGAACAAAAACTTTTTGAAAACGAAAAGTTGTACTAATTAAGTTATATGGATTAATGAGTTGAATTTTCACGTTTCAACTCGCGGCATTCAGCTCAATGAACTAATATCAGTAAATTTATGGAAAAAGTATAATGGGAAAGACCACTAATTTCGAAAAACAGTATAATCGTGATTTCCATGCCTAAAAACTACTATATGAAGTAAGTAATTATATATTTTTATTTGTTTTACAATATCAATAATGCAATAAATTACATAATTTTCATGTCAAACTTACAAATTTACGCGCCATTTGTAAGGGCTGCTCTCATTGGTGTAATACAGTGTGACGTACTAGCCCCTATACGCATATCGACCTTAAGCTGACCAATCATATAAGTGCTATCACAGTGAAACCGTATACCTGTGTAAGACAAAACAAAAGTCAATCAAATTTAAGGTTATGCTTCATTGTATTTGTGTGCAGTTTTCAAGTTTTCGAAAAATATTGAAAATACAACAAAAACGGCAACAATAACCATACAAACAGACGACAAATGGACAAAACAAACAGGATGCACAGCCAAAGACGACTAAGGTCACAGATCACAGAGCTGAAAGTCAATAAAACAAAATATAGTCATTCCAACAAATTACTTTGCTGTGAAATGACATTTTTATCATTAGTTGATACGTTGTATTGTGGGGAAAAACAGCTCAGATATACAAAACCAATTATGAGTAACTTTGACAACACTGCACTACAGTTTCCAGAGGATATAGATATAATAGAAGTAGACAGAGACAGATAGCGTTAGGGACTAGTACGTCATAGCACCGCCCCCTTGTTTCGGACATTTTTCAATTTTGAATTAATATGTTGATTTGAAAACGCCAGGAAATCTGTTAAATTCGATTTTGACACATGATATTGTCTGCACACTGAGCCAACATCAATATTCATTGATTGAAATATATTTGAAAGGATTTCATCTCTTAGTGGTCTTCCCCATTGAATAATGAAGAGAAGGTTAAACTGATTTATGGATAAACAAATTGGGAAACGTGTAGCTCAGTTGCATATAAAGCGTTTTTTTAATAAAATGTTTATCACATTTTTCACTGACGTGTAATCCAGAACCAAGGGAAGAAATCAAGTTACCGCTAACTGCTATTATTGACTTATCACTTTCTTCTTCTTTTTAGTCTGATTTATGTAAAACAGATGTAGAGGGGCCATTAACATTAACCTTTTTTGGTATTTTTTGAGAAGTTAAACCACAATCTTTTTTATATTTCCATTTCAACATTCCAACGAGTTGCGTAAATATACGTTCTCGTTATTTTTAATAATCCGGTCAATCTAGAAATAAAAATAGTGGTCGAATAACAAAAACTCCCGGAAAGCTGAAATTTCGTGGAAAGCTTGGGTTCACAATGAGAAAGGTGGCGTGGAAATGATGATTCTTGGGAAAAAAATCATGAGAGCAATTTTTGTAGATAATTTTAGAATCTACAACTTTGGTCTGAAAAATTTCCTCTATAAAACCTACCGTTTTCGAAAAAAATCCAAAAAACCTAAAATTTTGACCTTTGACCCCGAATAACTTTTGTAGCGCACATGGGATTAATAGGAAATTTAAAACTTCCTTTCCCATAGTAAACCCAAGCTCTCTATGAGATTTCAGCTTTCCAGAAATTTTTGTTAAGTATTTCAAATGTCTAAATTGACCGGAGTATAAGAGAAGCTGAAGATACTGGAGATTCCAAAACGTCTGTATTGCACAACCACTCCCTATATTTTATTGCCTGAATTTTACCAATAAAAAGCTGGATACCCTGTATGTCTTTCCGCCGTTAATTCAACTCAGTGGTTCAGTGAATTCAATACTATCTAACCAACTATTTCTATAGTAAATTTACCCTATTTCAGTTTTAATTCGAAAGATTACGTTATGGTTGATGCAAATTATATTTAGTATTCCAGTTTAATTTTCTGATACCGCCCGACTAACCGCACGGTATAACTGAATTCTGGATGATATATATATATTTCGTCAAACTAGCAATTTCTCGACAACCATAATATACCTTATCTGGCTAAACCTTCGACGAAACGACATTTCTGTCTTGTATGCGAAAGGCATCAAGCATTTCGGTTAGAGAGTAGAAGCGTGCAATTAAAGGCACTAGACTGGCACTCTGGATGTTTCCTATCTTGGAATTGTAGAAGATAAATAAAGGAGGTGGCAGCCGTGTAATTTAGTGGCCAGTCGTTGTAGATGGCGGCGAGTCTTTGTAAAACGTGTATCATTTGTCAGGTGGATCAATGACATCTAGATCAATCTGAGATTATGTTTTTGGTTATTTTGAAGCGCAAGTTCGTGAATGTGATTTTATGAAACTCAGTCTCTGGAAATTTTAAAAATAAATGAAAACCAATATATGAAAAAAAAATCCCAAGCATAAGGGTTCAGAATAAATCACTCAAAACTAGTTTCAGTAGGTACGGAAGGCTAAGGTAAATAAGACATCTCAAGGAAGCCTGTACTTCAATTTAATTTTTTACATAATTGCTGTCATTGGTTGAGCATTTATCATATCGAACAACAATCTTTTGTATCCCGTCGCTTTATTGGACACGGTCATTTTGACGCTATAGTCGTCATTATGTCACTGACCTCCGAGATGCTTTTTTTAATTCATAACAGCTGGACGCTAGATATGAGCTTTATGGAGGACGATCAAGCTGTTCCCAGCCAAACGATGCGATGAGATTTTGAGTTCGGTTATGGCTAGGCTTTGTTGTGAAGCAAAAGGGTTCCTCTACTTAGCGCTAACCTTAAAAAACCGTTCCTGGAGCTTATAAATTATTGGATCCCTGGGGGGATCAAGTACGGTTCGGAACTGGTATAATCGAAGCATGCTATGATTATTATGAAAATCGAACTTTCCGAGCTGTTTCCTTATTATATTAAATAGAGAAGTTTAGAGGGGAGGTAACACTTATTCCAGCTCACTGTATAAAAATCCAAATGGTCTGCCGCAAATTAGAGCACGTATAACGTGCTTTCCTTCTCACAAGTGGCTCCTGCCACACGAACACGTCACTATGGACACCCTTGATGCAAAATTCAGTTTTAAATCTCGGGCGCCAGATTTTTAACGTGGACGTTCAGATGGAGGTTACGGTAAATTCCAGGGATCTTGTTGAATTCACTTTACTTACCTAATTACAACCCGGACGAGCCAAATATGGATCCTCCAATTTATAAGTTACGGGTTAATGAAGGAAACAGGGATTCAGTTGTATACTACTTCTTAAATAAGGCTTCAACACCGGAATACACAAATTTTTGATCACTAGCTTCTATTTTCACAATTGCGGCAGAAAGTCGAGAGCAGATTGACGAACCTCTCTTCTGTCAATTGTTCACTAATTTATATCCAAATTCCTACCTACACTTTTTGGCCTTAGTAAAGGAATTAAACGTAAAATTTATTTACTTACAACAAAATTTTTTATATATACTGGACGGCTTTGGTTTTAATTAAAATAGTGTATATACCGGACGTCCTTTTAGTTGGAAAATTTAAATATCGGAAATGAATAAATCGTATATGGTAGAATTCGGATTTGCCTACCTCGGATTTATACTAAAATATATTATAACGGTAATAACGGAAAAAATCAATGCGGTGATAGAAATGGTTGGATTGTAAGTAACGAGTTATATAAAACCTAGTGGAAAAATAAAGTACATTACGGAGAAAAATAAAAATGAACTTGCCAAAAAAAATAACTCGTTACACACGCCTCCCAAATTATTAACCCTACTGGACCTGGACCTGGTGGAAATGGTGGCCATTTCAAACACTTCATAAATTGATTTCTACTTTTCATTTAATCTTTAAAATAGTGCTAAGATAAGTATTCACTTAATTACATATTCCTGTATAATTATCATATTTTAGTAAAGCGTATTACCAATAGATCGAAGATATACCAACCCCGTGTAGCTTAGAAGTGTAATTCAGTGTCATTCGGGGTATATAGCCCGAGAAGTAATTGTTGCTTCTTAGTTCTTTGAAAATTATTTTTCAAAAACTTTGTAAGGCGTTATAAGAGTATTAATTCTATTTATCTTCGATCTTCTCAGATAAGTGATTCCATTCAACTAGTTGATAAGGTTTTAAAATGCCATCAATCTCATTATCTCATTGTTGTTCCAAGTATTGAGTTGTACTATCTACTATTTAACATCCTGTGTTTATCATTCATATGTTTCAACAATTCATGAGCAGACAATAGATCAGAATGATAAATAATTTTTCCGATAAAGATTTAATAGATAGTGTATTATTGTCCTGGATTCAAAGTAAAAATAATTATGTACAGTTCAAAATAAAACCAATTTGCATAAATATGTGAGTACCTCCTGAAAAATACAGAATATTTGAAAATAATTGTCAATGAAATTTAAAAACTTGAATGTGAATAAAAAACGTTAAAGAGTTTATCTGATGGTATGTCATAATGACAACGTTATGTCACTCAATTTCGATGACATAAGGAAGCTCATTATGGTACTAAGTACCATAATGAAATTCTATATGAAAAACATGTGATGGTGGGATCCAAAAAGTTTATTCAAAATGCATAACTAGGTACAAAACTATTTATTATAAATGGTAGAACAGCAATTACTACAATTTTCTATATTAATTCCAATGGATTCAAGAGTTTTTACATCAGTAGTTGATGCTTTTTGGTAATTCTGTGTGGGGTAAATTAAAAACAAAGAGACAATAACTTTTGGCATTTTACCAAAGGTGTGAACTCCAACGGGTTGTTTCGTGCATTGCTTATTTTTATAAGTGACAAAAAAAGTCGATGGTTTGTGTTGCAAGGTCGTATTTTCGCATATTGTCTGACAAGTTCTACCATATTCAATATTCCCCGATGTTACAAAAAATTCTCGCATTACCTTTATTTGGTAAAATAATTCATTTAATATAAATGCCATTAGATCAAATTTTGTATGTATTACGTATCATAAACAATCATCATAAACAATCATCATAACACACGTCATGCTATCGGTCTCGGCTACGCCTCGCCCAATACCATTCTCGACTTGTACCATAATGATCGTCTTTATGATCCTTATTACATAAATAACTATTATAGACTAATAAAATCAACAAAATTGCACTATTCCTAAATTATCCTGGATAAATATACTTTAAAATACCGAAACATGAAACCCTAGAGCGTTAAAAATTACCATTACTGTCAGGTTTATTGCCGAAATCCGAAATTTATACCTTTCAATACATTAAAATAAACAAGATGGATGATATGTAATTGGTACTTTCCGGCAAAAAATTGAGATTATTATTACGTAATATTTCAACGCTCGACATAAAGTTCTGTTTGTTTAACTTCTCTTCTATGAGAAGTTTTCACAGACGCTCAATCGCATTCTACTACAATTTAAATGTGTATGCTTCCATTATTTCTTAATATATGTATATTGTTTATTTATAATCCTTTTTGGCATCCTTTTAATGTTTTTTTATACCAAAATACTAAAAATTCTAAAAAGCCGGCCGGTATATATTCCTAGCTATGACAAATTGTTCTTATATGGGAGATTAGTTCTGATAAACTGTACATATAGTTCTACCTCGTATTGGGGCTCCTATGGGAAATATCGTATGACAATTAAAATGTGTCCTGCATTATAGATACGTATTTAATTTCCTAAGTTTTGTATTGCTTCGGTTGTTGTATATGATATTTTGTGTATTATTGTTAAATATTTAACTCCACTTTTACCACAGCTAATATAATGGTTGTTTCTATTTGCTTTTTTTTAAAGCACTGTTCTGAATTAAACTGTAACTTCAGAGATAACAGAACAGAGATCAGTAGTATTGAGCACATATATCTGTAATAAATTATAGACAAATCTAATAATTATTAGATTAAGATGTTAGTTCTCTCCGAATAGAAGAGTTCCATATAAGGTCAATATAGCCAATACAATAAATTAAAATTATCGAAATGGGGGTCACTAAAAGGGGTCACCATTTAACTTACTTTTTGTTTCTTTCATACATACTTAATGTTTTATATAATATATATTGTACCCAAAACATAAAAAGCTTGCTTCAAGTTAAGGAATTTTGGTTCTTAAGGCTTACGGCAAATGTCTGTCAACTGTCAAAGTCATAGCGTGGTTTTATTTTTAAAAACTTTATCCTTTTGTATATATGTCTTTCCGGTGTATTATAATTTAATTTTGAAAATTTAAAACACACCAAACAAATACCAAGCTCAAGCTTGACATACGTAATAGTTTCTAAAAATTTGCCGTAGTAATCGTAAAAAGAGACAACGTTATAATTGACGTAACGTGAATAACTGATCGTACTAAAAGTTGAATTTGACACTACCACATTTTGAGGTTATGCGAGCTTTGTTTTTCTGTCTTGTTTTTAGCGAATTTAAAATAAAATAAATACAATTAAAAAAGTTAAATTTCTTGTTTAATTACCAATTCGTAAAAGGCCGACCTTTGGAATATTAGTCATAACGATTATTTCTATTGAGATGACTGAAGTTTTGATTTGATTCATATGAATATTGTTGCTGACGTAACAGTCACGTGATGGAAAAGCTTCACCGTTTCTACTATATGTATGTAATGTTTGTTTCCTGTTTACTTTAGTTCTGTCCAGATTCAAAAAGTAAGGTTAACATTAAATCTGCATTCCACAATCTGTGAAAATATTACGTTCCGTGGTCGCAAGTCGTGTGGAAAATACAAAAGAGATACCACTTTAGGTGTTCCGACGACAGTAGCGACACCTATACGCTGAAACCGTCCACATGAACCGTTTTCATCGGCGACTTTTGAAAACATTGGCAGTTTTGCTTATCGAGGTCAGTTAATGCAGATTGATTCATAACCGAAGTAGAACATCGTCTTGCAATCTGGAACAATTTGAAAGATTACAGGCTTTTTTCGGCTATATCATTTGTCCTCAAAAAAAAACTAAAAAGTTGATTGAAAGTAGTCTTTGAGATTTGGAAATAGTTTGAAAATTACAATTACCTTCCAACATGACCATACCAAAGAATCGCGCTATTCTACAGCTACCACGTCTACACGAACTACAGGTTGTTTCCACTCTATGGCGACACTCAGTGGGTCGTATATGTGACTTCGCAGCGCCACTGAGTCATTCGTCTGGATGGGCCCTATGAATCCGCCAGTTTACAGCTCTGCTCTTAACCCAACTGAATATCTGGGACGAACAGGTTTTTCAATGAACTAAAATATGATAATCTTTTTTCCGACCAGATTTGGAGAAAAGTGTGGACAAAATAGGTACGCCGCTGTTTAATTCAATAAAACGTTCAAATAGATGCCGACCATCATGAAAATCTGATAGCAGGTTTAGGGAATGAAAATAGAATGGTTTAAATTCCCTGAAGTGAAATTGTGGTTTAACGCACATCGTTTGTCATTTGTCAGGAGTGCGGTGAACGAAAATAATATCATAGGGCTTGCTCTCATCAATATAGCATGCTAACGATTTGGGACATTACTGCATCACTTTTAAATGGAACGTTTACCGGTTTTCACAAAATACAGATGGACACGAACAATGTCGTAGCTTGAAAAAAATGTATTGTGAAATATCCTTTTATATCCTTTTAGTTTACAAATATTTTCAATTCGCAGGCTTTAAATAAATCAAAATTTGGGATTTTCAAACAATTGTTTGATTCATTTATGCTTTCAAATGGGGGACACTTATAGAATCTGAAGATTGACACTACATGGTTTTATATTTTATCAAAAACCATTATTTTTATTAAAATTGATAACTTCATGTTAGTTTTGGCATCTGAACTCGTTCCAAACATTAGTAGATATACTAAGCCGGTACTGGTCCAGTGGAAATGCGCAAGCCCTCCTGAAAATCTCGCGATATAATTGGTCGACAAAGTGGAGTATGACAAGTATCTTATTATAAAAATGGCGATTTTCAGACATGCGCATACAAAAAATGATCGGTAGCTTCGCTTCTTGTTAAGTGGTGTATTCTTTGATACTAGCTTTGAGTTGACCTCTATCGAATCAAGTGCCTTCAGAGCATCTTGGCTGTCTGCGAAAATGGCAACTGAACGGTATGTTCATTCCTCCCTTCTAATCGAAAGAATCGAGACAACCGGTATCTATTTTCGGTAAGGCTATCAACCGTTTCTCAAGAAGCTCGCGTAACATTTTTGGAAAATTATTCTTTCAATAAAAATTATTTCTTTTATATGATATTTTTATCCTAGCGGCGAGCTTCATAACCACTTTATATAACCTGAATTAGAACCTTCATTCAACAAAATTAATAATAAAAATTACAAATTGTGGAGAGAATAAATTTCACCGGCGAAACAAAGAAAAACATGTTTATTTCCACAATTTAACATTCCTTTAGATAAAAAAAAAATATCTCTAACATGGGAAAAGGCCCTACAAAGACCGAATATAAAAAGTGAAGATTTAATTAAAAGTACACACCTTCATGCGCTTAGAATTTCAAGTACAGTCTAGGGTATTTTTCAGTTCGGGCTATTTTACCGGAATACCGAATTCCACAAGTAGGTATAAGAGCCAAACAAAGCACATTTTTAACATTAAATTCTCCTTGGTTAGAGTAGATAATAGAAAATTTTACCGATTTCAAGGGGAAAAATCGTTGATGTTTAGAATATTTATTTATTTTCGAATTATCACAGTTTCATCAGTCTGATTAAGAAAGGTAACCCTCTGTATCTCAGAAACTATTCATCGTACAGATTAGAGAAAAGAATCTGTTTCACAAGCTCGTATACGAGATACTGCTGCTTTCTACTTCACCGCTAGAGGGCGTCGTGCACAATATTAATACAAAACCATCATTTTTCCATAATAAATATACCGTTATATTTAAAATTTAAAATAATCATAATTAAGATTTAAATATTCGTGATAATTAGATCATTTTACGTAAGTTTGCATCAGTACTTTTTCTTCTATCTTGTAAAATAGCTGGTAGGGATAAGTGGGAAAGCTGACTCAATAAAACTGTTATAACTTTTGTTCCGCTTTATGGATTTTGACAAACTTAGTATCATTTGAGAGGGAATTCAGTGCTCAAAAAAATATCATATCTGCTTTTTATTCCAGTTGTTTCAACTGTCGCTAGGTAGCGGACGGATATTTTTCTCTAAGCTGTACGATAAATAGTTTCTGAGATACAGCAGGCTACCTCTCTTAATCAGACACCCGGTACAAAGAACTTTAAAACCTCGACCCACAATGTCTGGAATATTTTGGGTTGAATTATCCTCCAGCTTCTCATGGGGATTGAAGTGGCGAAGAACAGCTTAATAAAAAGTTATGACTCTGTTCAGATTTCGTCGTTCCATTGTGTTAGATTTTCTTATTTTTATAGGTTTTTTGACCATGTCCATCTACAGTTGAAGTTAGGCCCTTTACCAATTAAACACCCTGTATCATAAACGTCAGTGTCTTTCTAAATTTTTCAGTGAAAATAACTTGAGCTTTTTCATATCACTTTAATGAGATGGAAAATGTGAAATAAGTAATTACCCTTAACAAATTCCACTATTAAAACTAAAATAATGCATCTATTAGTCTCTTTTCTCTAAAATATATTATGCCCTTAGAATCGTGTCTAAACCCATGTCAAAGCCCTATATAATTGTTTTGGCACTTTAAGCTGAAAACAATTTTACAGCACTTGACATGTATTACATGATATGGGTCAAAAATTACATTATCAAATGGAGACAGTGGTGCTTTTCATGAGTTATTACCATCAAGAGAATGAAGCATTAGGCACAAGGGTCTCTAAATCCCTTATAAGGCCAGTAGATAACTATCGAGGAATAATGAAGATATATTTTAGTGGGAATTCCGGACCTCTACTTTGTTATTTCAGGTTCAAGGTACATAATTTTTTAAAACCACAATTTAAATATTGAGAAAGATATGAGCAGGGATGTTATAATTCCATCCAAAACAATTCTATTATTTAACAAACCAATTGTTTCAAAGCTCTCAAGTTATTTTTCTAAAACGGTCTGGAACTGCAAACAATTTCTTGAGCAGCTGGTTTGTGGGTATCAGTGCGTGAAGGAATTTGCGGAAATGATATTGCTGATCCTGGAGCATTTCTACTTTGAGCCTGATCAGGCTACAGACCTATCTCCATAACTAAAAGATAGATGTAGGGTATACACAAAAGATCTTATATGTCGCAAAGTGGTAAGGCCAATCGAGCCAATCGACCCCCAATCATTTTTGTTATCATTTAAAATAAGTAAATGTCTTGCTTTTATACTATCCAAAGATTCAAAAGGGATGAAAAGTGATATGTTTTAAAACAATCAATGTTTAATGACTGAACAAATTGTAGACACAGTGTAATGAAAATATTTAACCTTAAAATTAGCTAATAGATTAAACGTGATAAATGGTTCACACCCTAGTTTTTATCAACCTGCTCTATCTACAGACCGAGGCCAAAGCAAACATTTTATTATATACCTTTATGGCTACGTAGGCTTTATTGGTGAATTCAAATATACGTTTTAAAACCACTAGTAAAAGCTTTTATAATCACGTGCTCGCTTAAATAACAGTTATAACTTTCCTTGAAAGCAGTTCATTAACAGATTTTAAGGATCTGCAAGTTTGTTCGTATACAAAACAGATACATTTCCTTGGAGAATTTGTATAAAATACATAGTGTAATTTTACTTAGTCTGGTAGCGTTCTTGCTAACTTGGCTTGCAAATTAATTTTATTGAAATAGTCCTTGTGATAGGTGTATTATTTTGTTGCCTATTATTGAGAACGCTACAGAAACATTGTAATAAAAATAACTTATTTGATGAATAAAGGGCAAATATAAGGCTGAAGCTCTATTTGAATAAGGATGGATCAATTAAGGGATAGGTTCATAGGTGGCTGTTACAGTGGAAAACAACGTTTGCCCTCACAACTTTATCAGAGATTTTTATCGGACATTTTGTTTTCTAGGTCAGAGGCGATTAGTGCTTAAATCGATATTATTGGAATAAATAAGTTTTCTGGCAAATTAATACATTCGTTTATAATAATAAGTTTTCTCAAAATGTAGCCCAGTCGTCAGAGCGATAAAGGGGCCTCTACCTAAAAGTAATTCAAGGAGTTTAGGTTTCTTGTTTATGGTGTTAGGTCAAGTGTCAAAAACAACATATTCATTTTGCGACCTCGAAATCCCTGTGGAAATTTAAAAAAAATCGTGTTTTGTTGAAAAAATTGATTTTTGCCAAAATTTCGGTTCTCGTGCGTTTTATGAAAAATATGCACCCGTATAAAAATGGAGGGGACTAAATTCTCTTTAAATCACGTACCATTCATTTTCGCTGTTAAGTTACAAGAAAAATGAATGGGTCATAAATTGTGGAGAATTTTGTCCCCTTCATTTTTGTATAGGTTAACATTTTTCCTAAAACGCACGAGAAACGAAATATTTGACAAAAGTCAAACTTTTTAACAAAACACGATTTTTTTTCAAATTTCCACAGCGATTTCGAGGTTGCAAAATGAATATGTTGTTTTTGACACTTGACCTTACACCATCCACCAGAAATCAAAACTCCTTGAATTATTTTTAGGTAAAAAGTACCGGACGACTGGACTAATGACCTTCAATTTTATCGGTAATAGTAGATGGAAGTAGATGTAAAACAAACTTTTATTATAACTACTAAACAACAAGGGGAAGTAAAAAAGCCGGTCACGATCTAAAAAATGCATATTGGCTATCCAAAAATATTGGAGCAATTAATTCACAAAATGCGTATAAAGACGCTAAAAATAAATATATTAAATTTATCAAGAATGCTAAAAGGCAATTTAATGAACACCTCGTTAAACAATCAGATAACACATCTAGAACGACATGGAATTTATAGATATTTTTAAGTCTATAGATTTATATATCGTGGATAGTGAAAATACTTTTTAGATGTACATCTTAAACTGTTTTTATTTAGTTATTGGTACCAATAATATATTTCACTGTCCTAGTGCACTATTTTGATGTACAACCACTCTTGAGGTAGAACTTGTAAAGTATCTCGACTAGATATCTGGACGCTGGCGCCTCTCAATTTATTCAAGGTATGTAATAAACTGTTTATTTATATTGTTTCTTGTTCTTTAATACCTTTTCATACTTTTACTTGGAAGGTAATATAAATATGATACCTTTTTCCTTTTCCTTTTCACTTTTATTAATCAGTCTTTTCATATTCCTACTTATCAATACACTTAGTATAATTAATGTTTTTACACTGTTTCACTTCTACATTGTCCTTTTTAAGAAAAATACTCTATAATATGATTCCATCGTTAACATCAAATAATAAAATTTCTACAACCTATAAATTAAGTTTCACTCATGTAACCTTTTCTTAAATAATTATATTTCATCCAATATTTAATATAAACTTAGCTTAAATTTTTAATTTGAATCATTTAAAAATTGTAAATATTTCAAAAAACAAAAACAACAAAACTGTTTATTTCCTAATTTCACATTTCTAAGATTAAGTGTTTCATGGTTCTTTCTGAACATTCCATCGATATTTATGGCATACATGATTCATTGACTTTATGTCATCTTGACAACTAGCCTACAATTTTTTTCTGACATTTCCAAACTAAATACGGAAATAAGTACGGAATCATTGACCCAGTTTTTCGGCTCAGGTATTCCACCAAGAGACTTATTTCAATCCATATTAATTCCCATCATTTATTAACGATTCTCCACGGTAGGTCAAACCCAGTTCATAAACCAGAAATTTCGATAACTCCCAGATTAAAAACTAAAATATTATATCCTTCCTGTTTTCCAACAGTATACTTTGTACAAACAGTGCTGAAAATATCAAAACACTTACCGCTTCCGGGAACGTAAATATTCAGAAACAGGCAATCTTCAGACTGGTTGACTAGTAGAGGAACCAATTTTTTGAGATACTGAAATCGTCCCTTGGGCATAAAATGTAACGCTGCGGTGCGGTTGCTAATATCGGGGTATTTTTGCGGGCACGCTGCTCCAAAAGTATCCGCGAGTCTTGTTCCCGGCCAGGTTAGAGGTGCCTGAGGTGGACGGAATCTAAGTGGACCTACTGGAGGTGCTGCGTATGGAACGCCCCGAAAAACCTGTAACAAGCAAAAACTAGCGTAATCTTGTAGCTTCACTTGGAATTAATTTAAAATAAAAATTTAAAGTAAGGAATGATCCGGTTAAATGGAATTAAAAACTTACTTCAACAGGTTCCAAGTGCCTAGAATTCAGTTCCAAAATAATTCCTCGGATGGCTCCAGTCTGGATGTCGACTATTCTGGAACTGTAGCGAGGTCCGCAATTACTGGGTACTACCAATAGTGAAATTATTAAATAAAATGTGATGGATCTATGCCTGGTATGGCATATGGAAAGCATGATCTGATGATAAACGACCGATGGCAGTGCATCACTTTGCTTCTACTTGACTTTCCAGAACATCTTAAGTCTAGATCTAGGGGCTGATTTCATTGGTTCACATGATAGAACTGAAATAAAAAAAATTGCATGTTTTATATGTCAACGCTAGAAAAGACGCTTTTAATCCGCACCACTATAATTTTTTAAAGACCTAAATTTTATTTTTTAATTCATTTATTGTAGTTTTCTCTGGCTGGTTCTCGAACATCTTTAGTATTGGGAAAAGCAAAACATCTGAAATAAAATATTTTTTTCCAACAGTAACTAACTATGTTGGGATTAAGTAGGATCATATTAAATTCCTACCGAGCCGTGTAGGCTATCTACGCGTAACCACACCCCATCCTAAAGGACCTTTTGTGTGTGACTCCAATCTATTACGCCCAAGATAATTTAAGGCTTTTGATAAAGTCTACAATTTTCTTGGGGATTGTTTCACTTGTTTCTCGAGGCGTTAGTATCACTCCTTTTAAGTGTTTCAGTTTCTTGCAGAACGCATTTATGTTGGCAAGGATTCTCTAAGCCATTTTCTACATTTATATACAACGTCTGAGATATAATAGAATTACTAAAACTGGATATTTTTCAATTTGAAATAACAAAATTTACAAAAATATACAGAGTGTCTCATTTAGGTATATTAAAACAGTTGATGGTATTTCGGGTTATACACTCTTTCTGAAGACTCTGGTGGGGATATAAAATGTTCTAAATCATCTTAACGATACAGTGTTTAAACTTTTTTTCTTATGACTTCACTCATTGTACTTATATGCAAAGTTTCATAAAAATTTCTACTTGGTTCTTCATTTCATTCCTTTATACCTGTATACAACAGGTGGTAAAGAAAAATATAGGAATTTATGAAAAATGGGATACTTTTCATACTAAAGTATGAAGGATATCCTTCATAATTCACAATAATTTCAAGCACAACCACACACTTATAGAAATCTAAAGTTAACCCCGAATATTTAAATCACTCGCCTACGGGTGAAAGGGAATTCATAATATTTCCGTTTTACTTTGAACAGAACTCATATATTCTTGAAAAGTAAGCTCAGCTTTATAAAGGAAAGGCTATTTTATTCAGCTTACAAGCAATGAAAGATGTGCATCTAAAAAGTAGGTACATTTATTTCCAGGAAAAAAATACATTTCCAAGTTATTCAGGTATCAAATTAACAAATTTGTTTTAGAAAACGACCAAAAGACAGATAATACTCTTCTCAGTTGTACGTACATTTTTGTATAAAGAAGAAAACGTACAGTTACATCGTTCCAAGATGTTTATTGTACAATGAGGGACTTATAAACTTTTATTACTAAATCCTTAAGGCCAGATGCCGAGTCAATTTGACAATTATTGACCATTTTTGACAATTTTTCAAAAATTTTTCAAAAAATTTAACATATTTGGCAATTATTGACCATTTTTGACAATTATTGACCAATTTTGACAGTTTTGACAATTATTGATCATTTTTGACAATTTTTCAAAAATTTTGACCATTGTAGACCATTTTTCCAAATTTTAACAATTATTGACCATTTTTAACAATTTTTAATAATTATTGACCATTTTTGACAGTTTTTTATTATTGACCATTTTTTCAAAATTTTGACTATTTTTGACAATTTTTCGAAAAATTTGACCATTTTTCAAAATTTTGGCAATTATTGACCATAAAACCCAAATTTTTGACAATTTTTGAAAATATTTGGCAATTATTAACCATTTTTACAAAATTTTAACAATTATTGATCCTTTTGGACGATTTTTGACGAATTTTGATTGGTTTTGACAATTATTTACCGTCTTTGACAATTATTGACCATTTTTGACAATTTTTCATAAATATTAAACATTTTTCAAAATTTTTGACAATTATTGACAGTTTTTGACAATTTTTGAAAATACCTGGCAATTATTAACCATTTTTTCGAAATTTTGACAGTTTTTGACAATTTTTGATCATTTTTCCAAATTTTTGACCATATTTAAAAATTTTTAACATATTTGGCAATCATTAACCATTTTTTCAAAATTTTGACAGTTTTTGACAATTTTTGATCATTGTTCCAAATTTTTGACCATATTTAAAAAATTTTAACATATTTGGCAATTATTAACCATTTTTTCAAAATTTTGACAGAATACTCTTCTCAGTTGAACGTACATTTTTGTATAAAGAAGAAAACGTACAGTTACATCGTTCCAAGATGGGACTTATAAACTTTTATTACTAAATCCTTAAGGCCAGTTGCCGAGTCAACGAAATATTGTGAATTTCTTGATGAAGTACAGAGTATTAACTTTTCATCTCTATTATAATTTATGAGCAAGCCCATTTACACTAGTCGGTGATTTTAAAGGCTCATGTTTCAAAATTTTGGCAATTATTGACCATAAAACCCAAATTTTTGACAATTTTTGAAAATATTTGGCAATTATTAACCATTTTTTCAAAATTTTAACAATTATTGATCCTTTTGGACGATTTTTTACGAATTTTGATTGGTTTTGACAATTATTTACCGTCTTTGACAATTATTGACCATTTTTGACAATTTTTCAAAAATATTAAACATTTTTCAAAATTTTTGACAATTATTGACAGTTTTTGAAAATATCTGGCAATTATTAACCATTTTTTCGAAATTTTGACAGTTTTTGACAATTTTTGATCATTTTTCCAAATTTTTGACCATAGTTAAAAAATTTTAACATATTTGGCAATTATTAACCATTTTTTCAAAATTTTGACAGTTTTTGACAATTTTTGATCATTGTTCCAAATTTTTGACCATATTTAAAAAAATTTAACATATTTGGCAATTATTAACCATTTTTTCAAAATTTTGACAGAATACTCTTCTCAGTTGAACGTACATTTTTGTATAAAGAAGAAAACGTACAGTTACATCGTTCCAAGATGGGACTTATAAACTTTTATTACTAAATCCTTAAGGCCAGTTGCCGAGTCAACGAAATATTGTGAATTTCTTGTTGAAGTACAGGGTATTAACTTTTCATCTCTATTATAATTTATGAGCAAGCCCATTTACACTAGTCGGTGATTTTAAAGGCTCATGTTTCGATGGAGAAAATGAAAACTCGAGAAGGTGCGTTGTCATCTTTTCAGAGCATGGAAATGTGTATCTCAGTGAACCGAGATATTAAAAAGGTATCGACCCCGAAATTGGAATAATTCAAGCTACGGTGTCTTCGTAAATAAAGTAGGAGATATACTGATTGTGCAATGCGTTAAAAACAATGTAAAAAGTTCTACCAGCTGAATGAAGTGTTAGAGTGACCACAGAGTGACTTTTGTTTATATAAATGTCATTTTGACAATAGGCTTATCTCCAAGCAACGATATACCGAGATTTGAGTTATTAATTTTCCTCCATAGTTATTCGTGGTGGATGTGCATTCAGCAATTAAGAGACCATTAAAATCGGTCCAGTCTGTTGAATTTTCCAAATTAACGATTTTGTCTAGAATACCTTAAATATACATTTTGTCTGGATGTCTATGGAAATGTTCAAGAAGTTTAAGAAAAGTGATGCTCTTGCTCATTCGATACTCGTTGGAAGTATGAACGATGTGAACGTGGAGCAACATGCGATAACTCAAATGCAACATGGGATAAGCTTGCATCAGTTTATGAAGAAAGTTCTGGACAACGTGTCGACAGACTAATGGAACAGTTCTTTAGCAGTCAAAACAATTCAATATAGCAACACATATTGCTCGTCTTCAAAGAAATAAACGATGAATTAAAAAGACTGGTTCATACTGAACTGCCAGATTTGTTACTCATGAGTGGAGTAATATCTACACTTTCAAAGGAGTATTTCGAATTCAAAAGTGTATGGCAACAGGCAAGGTGTATGGTGTATGGCCTGTTGATGAGAGAACTATCAATAAACTCACAGAACTGATTGAAATGCGATTGCTTGAGAAATCGGCGGAAAATGAATCGAGTGCATTCGTTGCAAAGTCATCCTTGAAAAATAAGTATTCTAAAAGGGTGGGAAAAGAAGATAAACCTATCAGAAAGTGTTTCAAGTGCCACGAAGTCGGACATTTTGCGAAAAACTGGAGACGTTTCCAAGAAAATGGAGTAACCTCAAAGAAACCAAACAAATTTGAGGGAGATGCTTTTCCATGTACAGAGAAAAAAGAGTTATGTCACCTTGCAGAAAATAATAAATGGATAGCTGACACAGGAGCTTCTGCATATATGACTAGTAGTAAAAAGTACTTCGTTACGTATAACTCAAGAAATCCAAGTTGGGAATAGTTCAGTTATTTTGGCGTATGGTCAAGGAATTATCAATGTTAAAATGAATATTAACGACAAATGGTTTAAAAACCATCTTGACAACGTATGGTACGTTCCTGAACTGAAACAAAATTTGTTTTCTGTTGGTCAGACCATTTCAAAAGGTTTTGGATTTAAAACTGATGAAAATTACTGTTCTTTTATTAAAAATAGTGTCACGAAATTGAAAGGAACGCGAACATTGAGAGGTCTCTATGTATTGGATATGAACTTTTGCATTCCTGAAACTTCTGCCGTAATATATCCATAGAGATACTACAGATAGAGACAACAAGCCATAGGCCGCTGTGTAAATGGGAATATCCGTCTGAATTCCAGTGGGAGAGAAAAAGACAGACGTCAGAAGCTTTTCTGTCTTTGCCTCTCGTCTATAGCATGTGCGCCATTAGAGAAAGACAGCCTGAACCTATGATTTTCTATCTCTCTCTTATACGCTAACGGGTTTTGAGCTGGATTGTTGGCTCTATCTGTAGTATCTCTATGAATATATCTCGCGGAAAGTATTCAATTATGACATGAAAGAATGTGTCAATGAGTCAAGAAAAGGTGAGCGGTCGACGGACCGCCGACAGAAGCTCTTCTTATGCACAATGGAATGACCATTTTTCGTGAATTTTTCACCATTTTTCAAAAATTTTTGACAGATTTTGACAATTATTGACCGCCTCTGACAATTATTGACAATTTTTCAAAAATTTTAGCATATTTGGCAATTATTGACCATTTTTTCAAAATTTTGACAATTTTTGACAATTTTTTCAAATTTTAATAATTATTGACCATTTTTGACAATTATTGACCATTTTTGACAATTATTGACCAATTTTGACAGTTTTGACAATTTTTCAAAAATGTTGACCATCTTGGACCATTTTTTTAAATTTTAACAATTATTGACGATTTTTGACAATTTTTGAGCATTTTTGACGGGTTCTGACAATTATTGACCATTTTTGACAATTTTTCAAAAATTTTGACAATTTTTAATAACTATTGACCATTTTTGACAGTTTTTTATAATTATTGACCATTTTTCCAAAATTTTGACAATTTTTGACAATTATTGACCATTTTTCTAAATTTCTGACAATGTTTGAAAATATTTGGCAATTATTAACCATTTTTTCAAAATTTTGACAATTTTTGACCATTTTTCAAAATTTTAACATTTATTGATCCTTTTGGACCATTTTTGACAATTTTTGACGAATTTTGATTGGTTTTGACAATTATTGACCGTCTTTGACAAATATTGACCATTTTTGACAATTTTTCAAAAATATTGAACATTTTTCAAAAATTTTGACAATTATCAACAGTTTTTGACAATCTTTGACAATTTTTGAAAATATTTGGCAATTATTAACCATTTTTTCAAAATTTTTTTTGACAATTTTTGATCATTTTCCCAAATTTTTGACAATGTTTGAAAATATTTGGCAATTATCAACCATTTTTCCAAAATTTAGACAATGTTTGACCATTTTTCTAAATTTTAACAATTATTGATCCTTTTGGACCATTTTTGACGAATTTTGATTGGTTTTGACAATTATTGACAGTTTTTGTCAATTTTTGACAATTTTTGACAATTTTTGACAATTTTTGACAATTTTTGACAATTTTTGACAATTTTTGAAAATATTTGGCATTTATTAACCATTTTTTCAACATTTTGATAGTTTTTGACAATTTTTAATAATTATTGACTATTTTTGACAGTGTTTTATAATTATTGACCATTTTCCCAAAATTTTGACAATTTTTGACCATTTTTGACAATTTTTCGAAAAATTTGACCATTTTTCAAAAATTCTGACAATTTTTGACAATTATTGACCATTTTTTCGAATTTTTGACAATGTTTGGAAATATTTGGCAATTATTAACCATTTTTGCAAAATTTTGACAATTTTTGACCATTTTTCAAAATGTCAACAATTATTGATCCTTTTGGTCCATTTTTGACAATTTTTGACGAATTTTGATTGGTTTTGACAATTATTGACCGTCTTTGACAAATATTGACCGTTTTTGATAATTTTTCAAAAATATTAAACATTTTTCAAAATTTTTGACAATTATTAACAGTTTTCGACAATTTTTTAAAATATTTGGCAATTATTAACCATTTTTCCAAAATTTTGACATTTTTTGACAATTTTTGATCATTTTTCCAAATTTTTGACAATTTTTGAAAATATTTGGCAATTATTAACCATTTTTCCAAAATGTTGACAATGTTTGACCATTTTTCTAAAATTTAACAATTATTGATCCTTTTGGACCATTTTTGACAATTTTTGACGAATTTTGATTGGTTTTGACAATTATTGACCGTCTTTGACCATTATTGATCATTTTTGACAATTTTTCAAAAATATTGAACATTTTTCAAAATTTTTTACAATTATTGACAGTTTTTGACAATTTTTGACAATTTTTGACAATTTTTGACAATTTTTGACAATTTTTGACAATTTTTGACAATTTTTGACAATTTTTGACAATTTTTGACAATTTTTGACAATTTTTGACAATTTTTGAAAATATTTGGCATTTATTAACCATTTTAAAAAAAATTTTTTTGACAATTTTTGATCATTTTTCCAAATTTTTGACAATTTTTGAAAATATTTGGCAATTATTAACCATTTTTCCAAAATTTTGACAATTTTTGACCATTTTTCTAAATTTTAACAATTATTGAGCCTTTTGGACCATTTTTGACAATTTTTGACGAATTTGGATTGGTTTTGACAATTATTGACCGTCTTTAACAATTATTGATCATTTTTGACAATTTTTCAAAAACATTAAACATTTTTCAAAATTTTAGAAAATTATTGACAGTTTTTGACAATTTTTGAAAATATTTGGCAATTATTAACCATTTTTTCAAAATTTTGACAGTTTTTGACAATTTTTGATCATTTTTCCAAATTTTTGACAATTTTTGACCTTCCCAAAAGTCCTATGTCGTGCAATAAGAAGCAAGCTTCAAAAACATGTCAAAGTAATTTTAAAGCGTCATAATATAGATATATTGCCAGATAATGACGACAATTTCTGTGAAGGTTGTATATTTGGAAAACAACATAGAGTACCATTCAGAACGCGAGAAAATCGGTACCTCCGAGGCCAGGTAAATTAATACAGACATGCTGATGTTTGCGGGCCCATGCAAGAAAATTCGTTGGGTGGTGCAAGATACTTTGTTTCAAAGATGATTTTTCAAAATTCCGTCGGGTATTCTTCATCAAGACAAAGTCTGAAGTTGTATCAAGTCAATACAGCATCCCATGTTTTGAATCGTACAGGTCCAACAAGTGTTAAAGATAAAACACCGATTGAGCCGTGGAAAGGGAAAAGTGGAAAAATAGATAATCTTCGTATATTTGGAACCAATTTGCTATGTAGGTACATGTATCTGAGCAGCGTAGAAAAAAATGGGATGAGAAAAGTGTGAAAGGTCATCTAGTAGGATACTGCGGAAAAAAGATGGTTACAGGGTAGTCCGAAGATATCGTGGAAGAGAAAGTTCAAATAGAAATGAAGTTCAATACAGATGATTCGGAAGATTCGGAGTCAAATGAAGATAATATGGTTGATGAGAACTCTTTGAGCAATATCGTGGTTGACCCTGAACCAGAAACATCAGAGGAAGCTAACAAAAATGTGATACTTCGTAGTGGTCGCAGGGTACAACTACCATCATATATTAACGATTATTTGTTTTTAGCTGATTCATTTGAGCCGGAAAGCTACTGTGAAGCAATGGAATCTTCTGAAGTAGAACAATGGAAAGAAGCAAAGCTTGAAGAGATAAACTCACTAACTGAAAATAACACTTGGTGTTTGGAAAATTTGCCAATGAATAAGAAAGTCATTCCAAATAAATGGGTATTCAAACAAAAAATAAAAGCTGATGGAAGTGTTATTCGTTTCAAGGCACGGCTAGTGGCAAAAGGGTTCAATCAAAGAGCTGGAGTAGACTACGATAAAGCATTCAGCCCTGTGGCACGTTTTGACATAGAAAGAATTATACTGAGTGTAGCTGCATCGGAAAGACTGAAATTCCTGCAGTTTGATGTTAAAACTGCCTTTCATTAGGCTGGTGAAAATCCAGAATTCCATAAGAGATCGAAGCACATTGACATAAGGTTACATTTTGTTCGAGAAAAATAGTAGCAATCAAGCTGCAGATGTGATGACAAAACCTATCCGAACTCCGAAGTTTGTGGAAATGAGAAAAATGTTCATTTGTAATGATCGTTTATACGTTAATTTTGGGAGGAAGTGTTGAATTTTCCAAATTAACGATTTTGTTTAAAATACCTTTAATATACATTTTGTCTGTATGTCTATGGAAAAGTCAGTTTTGATGGAAGAAAATTCATTTTTCTATTGAATAATACTGTTTCGTACGAAAGTCTCCTTACTTAGAATATAAATTTACCACAGTCGTTCTTGAGTTACAAACGGAGTAACTAACCCAACTTTATTTTATATATTTAGATTAAACATCAAATGTTATATTCCAATTTAAATCATCTCATCAATTTCATGGTTGGAAGATTATCTTTTTCTAAACATTTCCTCATGAAACATCCCGCTTTAAATTTTAACTCAAAGCGCCAATGTGTCGACGTAATACTGTGTGCAGCAGTTAACTAGTCCGCAAATAAACGCTAATGGATAATTTAGTGGAGGTTAAAATATTAAGTGCACGGTATGCCTTAAATAATGTTAAAGGTTACGCATAAATAGTCAGTTCTCCAAACGCTGTTAATATTATTATGAAGTCTAAGTAAGGAATATACTCGCTTTAAACCTTATCCTTCAAAAGGGATTTGTTTGGATGATTAACTGTGAACATTCCACTAAGTATATAGAAGTTTTAGAAATGTTAATTGAAAATTTTTAAGCTAATTACGAATTATTTACAAGTCCAAGCAGCATTTTAGGCCGATGTTGAGAAAATGTTTTGAAAATTTGTAATTTCTGACGTGCTTCTTCCGAATTTCTACTTTGTCACCACGTATCTTTACCGCTCGCGACGCCATATTGGGAGACATTTTTTGTACAATCAATCCCTTCTGACACATTTTATAATGAAAATATAGTTTGGCAAACCCATCTGAAGCTACGTGGTGTCGGTAAGGGGAGAGGAAACAAGGCCGATAATCAATATCAGTCAATAGTCGAAGTGAAAAGGGAGAACACACGCACGCGCTTTCCAATAGCAAAGGGGCCGATCTTCACCAATTTTCTAGTTAAACCTGGCAATATCGATTGTTTTCGGCTGCATTCCTTTCATAGCTTCAGATATGTTTGCCAAACTATATTTTTGTATACTCTGGCATTTATATATATATATATATATATATATATATATATATATATATATATATATACACGATCTTTCTAAGCTGAAAACAATATTTCATAATCATTTAAAAAATGTACGAAATAATTATTCCAAGAATTTAGATGTATTTTAGTATTAAACATCATAGTCACGTCTGGTAAATAATGAACATTAATAATATGTCGATCCCCCCATGAACAATAAATAATTAATCACCTCTAGCTATAATTACTGCGAAAAATTAATCGTCATAGGTCATAGAGTCCGATTTATTTCACTGTTCATTTGGTTATCATTCCATTTATTTCTACTATTTTCAAAATTAATGGACAAATAAATCAGGTACCGATAATATGGTACACAAAATTTATTATCCTTAATATGTATTACTTAAGGTTCAGTACACACGATCCGGGGAGAGGCTTACTTGAACAGGAAAACCGGAGGTTGTCGGCCATCCGCTGCAAAACATCAGCGAAGAATGGAAGGAATTACGGAATTATTTTTACCAGCTCAGGCGTGTAGATCTGAGTGAGTGTGTGTCACTCAGGCATGCCTGTACAGTAATTAGGATAGTTCTTCTTCTTCTTGTACGCTCGCCATCTCTAGACCTTGTTAACTCTAGCTTACACAGGTATAATCCGGTTGACTTGTGCAAGTTACCTGACAGATATATCGTAACGTGTGTGATGGGTCTAACGAACAGAAAATTTTTGCTTATAAACTGTGTTTCAACAACAAAGCAGTTATTGTTATTTTTATGAAAAGTTCAGGAAATTAGAATGAAAAAAAGTTATTGTATATCCACTTAATAATAGAATTAATGAAATGTAATACCGAGAATATAAATAAACTAATAAAACTGTGGTTACACATTCATGATGAGTGAATTAAAATATTAATTAATATTTTGTTTGATATCATTGATAACTTAATTAATGTATGAGTATAATATGAACAGTTGTGGCATTATTTGTACTGTTAGATTTAAAATATGTTTTTTGAAATGCTTTTTGTTTGATCATTTAAAAACTATTGCGTTTGGAAAATTTGAAATTTTTTAATCATATTCGAGTTTTCGACTGTGCAGTTGACAAACGTGTCACTTGTAATTGGAAATCGGAAAAATATTTGTAAATAATTGGGAACTTTTACACTCGTACTTAATACCGTGTGATTGATTACGCAATAATTTGCGTGGAAAAAAACAATATTTCCGGAAATTCTGATATGAAAGCGCTAACGAATATGCAATTATTTGTGGAATTTCCATTGTACACATATTGAACAGTCATTGTTAATGTTAAACCCGTTGGTGGAACAAGTTTTTCAATATTCGTTTTTTTTTTAATTTAAACCAATTGCTAATAAAATCAGCTTTACTGAGCCGAGATACGTAATTAAAAATGAGATTTTCAATTGTGAAGTGCTGTAAACAATTTATATTGGAAAAAAAGACTATGATATTGGAAATTTTATTTGGAACGCAAGAAATGGGTTAACTGGACACAATTAGCCTAAAATATCAGTACTTTTTTGTATTATTTATATATAAATTGTATGAAACGAAAATTTACTAGATTTGGACACGTCCAAACATCGGACACCGTCATTTTAGTCACTTCCAGTCAATTGTCTTAAATCGCTCTTACTGCCACGAGCAGAGCTTCCTTCTCTTCACCGACTGTCTCTGAAATAATACCTCCACTTTGTATGCATTTTTATACTGTAGTAAGTCCAATATTAATTTTTATTGCATTATTATTATACCGATTTCCACACCAGTTAGATGAAATAATATTTTCAACACGTGGGTATCTTGCTGGGCAAACATTTGCGCGCTTTTTCTGTTGCAGAATAACTTTTTTAACCATAACCATAACCGACTTTCTTTTGTTCCCCAAAAGCTTATCCAACAATATGTGACCAATAACATTTTCAACATCCCTATCCACCTAACAGCTCCCAGAACACCCTATAATGTTGTTCTCCAGCCTAAGGACAACCCTGCGACACTACTAGGGCAGCTATAGAGCACCCACAAACCACAACTCTACATGACCTAGCCCAACCATTCCTTAGAGCCAGTAAACCCCTTCGAAGGGAAATATAAAACTGAGCCCTAGGGTATAGGTCAAGAACCGAAAAGTACAGGTTGTGCTCAACCCTTATTCCTTATTCTACAAGTGTTATAATCGTTCGTCGATATCTTAAAGATAGAACCAAAAGCTTCTTATAATGCAACACAAGCATGAGGTCGAGCCACCATTAGAAGATGTCTCTTGCTGGGCATACTCTTCTGGAGTGGCAGACCATATTCCAACACCACAAATTTCGTTTGTATCATTTCGGAATGAATTTTCTTCAGCTTTTCCAGAAATAATCAACATCGGATCAAAAATAAAAAAGCTCTTTATGGTTATATTTCCCCATTAAATCGAAATCATTTTTTCATTAATCGCTACAAATTTAGCTACACAATAGAAGCAGTTAACAAACATGTTAAACTTTTGACGTTCAAACTGAAGTATTGTTTTATTTTCACTCGCAGGTTATAAATGCTCAACAAATTAGCTCAATAATCAAAATCGAAAGAGTAAACTGTCGGGCGAATACATCATTCCCATCATCTATACCTGACAAAATCAGTGAATGGTGATGACGCCATCAATTTTAGCTGTTCCAACCAGCAGCACGAAATTTGTTCGAATAAACTTTTCATCAAACTATGCTAGTTTTAAAGTAAATTATATAATATAATGTGTTAATTTCATTTTCATACATTAGCTCCGGCTAGTTAAACCCGAAACTTCATCATGTGAAATTACTGTTGGATAGTGATACTTTTATTAGATTAATAATGTTTATACTGTAATTGCCAGAGGAAATAGTATTTTGTCTTTCAGACACTGGTCGACAAAAATTATGTTTTTTGGAACAAACTGTTCATTGCTCTCCATGTTTATGATACGAAATTTAATTTTTATCTCGCGTTTGAGAAGCTAAATCAATGGTAGTTGTATCATAATATCCCTAATAAGTAAATGGTTATATAAAATTTTCAGACACAAGGTCCATCGCACGACAACTACCTTACAAAGATATTTCTTATACTTTCATAATAATGGAAAATAAAAATATCTCATGATGTGAACATAATTTTCATCCTAAAGTTTAAAAAAAAAATGAAGTTGGTAATAGTACAACGTATAGTCCTTTCAGAAAAGCTAATAAGACTAGTGAAAATGACAATGAAGGACTCGACTGAAAGGTGATAACCAGAGACGGGGATACAAGAGATATTAACATTGAAGTAGGTGTAAGGCAAGGAGATCTGTCTACAATTATTTTTAACATAACACTAGATGGGGTGATTAAAGCAATAGACACAAATTTAAAAAAAAATTGAAAAAAGACATCAGTTAAAAATATATTATGTTATATTTTAACCTGATAGAGAAATTGTTTATTATGCGTGTTCTGTTTTTGCACTATAATACTTAGGTATGCAGATAATGCCATTATAATAGTTTCCGGTGCATTATTAGAGGATTAAGTTTAAGTGAGGGTTAAGTAGCAATGTAATAATATAATTTTAGGATTTTAAGAATTTTAGATTATTATCATATTTTGTTTCTTCCTGCTATTATAGGTACTTATGAGTTGGTTCCGAAATATTAAAGTTGACTTCAAATCTGCTCTGCTTGTTATTATAGTTTTAACTTTTAAAGTGTGTGCAGTTTGTGTATCTAGAAAATAAAAAAGTATGGCTTCTACTCCGAGTACAAATAAAAGTCGTAGAGAAAAACAAACAGTTCTTAGTGTGTTCGATAATCTGCAAAAAGACTATAAAACATTGACAGTGGATGAGTTGGTAACGAAGTGTTCTAATTTTACCCAATTTGGAAAATCAACTATTTATAGAATACTACATGAAAGAAAATTAGAATCATTAAAATCGCCGCCATCAAAATCTGGGAGAAAACCAATAAAATTTGATGAGAATGAAAAAAATGCATTAAGGCGGTTAGTTCATTCCTTTTATTCTAGAAAGGAAATTCCCACTGTTGATAAAGTTTATTCTTCAATAAAACAAGATGGTAGGTTTCCAAATATTGGAAGAACGAAATTGTGGAAAACTTTAAGAGAAATTGATTTTTCTTGGGAAAAACATAACTGAAAGGCGGTTTTTTAGAATGTGGCGAGATAGTTTGCTGGAGAAGAAAATATTTAAAGCAAATTAGGTAATTTCGAAGTGAGGGCAAAAATATATATTTTCTTGATGAAACTTGGGTAAATGAAGGTCACACTGTTGGCAAACACTGGCAAGACAAAAATGTGCAAAGTGCCCGACAGGCATTCATGGAAGGTTGGTCGACAGGGAAAACGTTTGATAATTGTCCATCTTGGCAATGAAAAAGGGTTTGTAAAAGGAGGTCTTTCCGTCAAACCATACTGGCGATTATCACGAGGACTTGAATGGCGATACATTTGAAGAATACTTTCAGCAAATGTTAGAACTAATACCTCCTGGTTCAGTAATAGTAATGGACAACGCCAGTTACCATTCCAGAAACCTTCAAAAAGTACCAACCACAGCACGGAGAAAAGCTGATATTTTAAGTGGCTTACAGAAAAAAACATAAATTTTGAGGCAGATATAGTAAAAAAAGAACTACAATCATTGGTAAAATGGTAAATAGCCACTAAGAAAAGTTCAATAAGAAAGTTGTCGATGATATGGCTGGAAAACGAAACATAACAGTATTAAGACTGCCGCCTTACCATTGTGAACTTAATCCAATAGAATTAATATGGGCTCAAATGATAATACTACCTATAAATTGAAGCATGTGGAGGTGCTTTTTCAAGAATCAGTTAAAAAAATAACTCCAGATAATTGGCATAAATGTGTACAACATGTTTTAAAAGTAGAAAAAAAAAATGTGGAAACTTGATTATTTAATCGAAGCAACTGTAGAACCGTTAATTATTTCTTTGGACGAAAATGAGAGTGATGATGAGAGCATTTACTGTTCTTCTGAATCTGACTAATTTATTCCTATTTTATTTTTGCTTATTAATTATAGTTAAAACGCCAATTCGATTTTTTATATATATAATATAATATTACTTTTATTCCTAAAATGTATTTTTATTATTTAATTTATACATTTTTTCTGATAAAGTAATTTGTTTTAATAAATTTCATAGAACTTTTTACATATTTACTATTTCCTTTACTAATACCTATATACCACGGTACTTGAAATGTAAGTTTCCCCCAATTGCGGAGCCTATGAGAATAGGTACATTAGAAAATTTTTAAAAGAAAAGAATCACTCAGTACAAAATTTATCCAAATTTGCATTTTTATTACTCTCTCTTCTTTATGAATATAGTATAATAAATTTATCACTCATATTCTGGTTTTACTGTACTATTTCTATGAATACGGATTAAACAGACTTAAAATCAACTTTTTTAAAAATCTCTTTTAGAAGAAAGCATCTACCTAGAAATATTCATCTTCTTATCTATAAAACAAGTCTCGTTATTATGAATCGATAAGACTTTCATATTAAATAACTTGTTTTACCGTAGATATAACTTGTTGTGTGCTACTATTAAGGCTATTCCATATCGTTACAATATATACTAGGTAGTTCTCTTTTCACTTATTTCTCGTAAAGCCCAAGGTATAAAGAGCACGTATAAAAGAAAATAAACCTACCTGAAATACAATAAATTTGCGCCTGTTAGAGCCGAAATAAAGAAAACAAAGTAATGACCACATTAAATCCCTGGAAAACCCATTCACATAAAATATGTCTTTACGCACTTACCATAAAATTCGAAGACATATTCACAAATTGTATTTACAGAGTGTGTTCTCTTCATTCGAACTTAACAAGTTTATGAATACGTATTATTTTGATAAGAACACAAATTCGACATATTTCTAACTGAATGAATTGAAAAAAAAAGAAGAAAAATTAAACTTTTAGTGTGATTCGAACCACCACACCTACAACTGCTTTTTAGCTTACATTTTTCTTCTCTCTAAACCCGAACGCAAGTTTCAGAATAGTTAGAAAAAGAAGCCACCTAATTTTGTCCAAAATAATAGTATATTGTGCAACAAGGGGGAAAAGTACTTTCCCCACATGATGCACACTATACTTTTTCTACAACTGCACACATTTAAAGAATACAAGTAAAGTAACTTAATATTTATATTTATGGTTAATAAAACAAAAATAACATTAAAGTATCCCATCTCTATACTGTTAAATAATTTAATTTAAAATTATAGTTGATGGTGAAATTTGTACAATTTTGTATGGAACGTCATTTCTTTTCACTAAATTCTTCGTTTTATTAATTAATCTGACATTTTTATGACAACTAAGTAGGTATTTAAAGATGACAGAAGCCTACTAATTTTTTGTCCATTTTATTTGATTCTCCATATACATGTATGTGGCATGGGCAAAGAGTCGTGATAAATGATTTTTCTCACAGTATGAGCAATATTTGGTTTTGAAATTAAGTAAGGTATGAGAAATAGGTCACTTTTCATAGCAGTTGTAGAAAAAATAGTTTTACTTACTTATTTTATATTTCCTTCCAGTCTTTGATATTCCCTCCATGAAATTATAGAATTGTCTTAGTATGCATTTGGCTCCGTGGTGACAGTAAAGTTTGCTCTCTTAGGGGCCGTATTTAACATGTTCCAGTCCCTCAGCGAACGATATCAAATAGTTTGTTCGTCCAGATTAGCGTTTGGAGTTTGCTATCGATATAAAGTTGAAAGTTGCTTTCTGTAGCAAGCGAATAATGTAGATTTTAAGCGCTGACATAGCCTTAAGCAGTTTCTTGGTTTGAATTCTGTAACAAAGAGATTGGGGGTTTAGTATGTTTTGTTTTATAAGAAGTTTGGATTTGCGGCTTAAGAATTTTTGTTGCAAACTTACAACAAGAAGTTTTAAGGCGAAAGGTTACGGAGTTAATATTTTTTCCAACTCAGATTGTAAAGTTTGTACATTGAAGGTCAGGGATATTATAATGAAATGTCATTTTCCATGAATAGGCATTTGTTAATTGTAATCAAGTTGCCATATAGAATGGTGTTTCCCAAAACACCAATGATTTGGATATTATGGTGGTATTTACATTGTTGTCATATCTTTCCTTTTTCTGGAATAATAATAAACTTTGTTATTTCAAATGGATCACCCAGTATATTTTTAGCCTTTTAAATCCTGAAAACCATCTGAATTATTATTTTAACTTCGGCGAAGATAATGTAAATGTAGCTATAACTCCGAAATTATGGCATTTAGGTAGGCATTTACATGTAAGATAATCAGCAATTCTTAAGGATTTAAAAAAGCAAAAAATATACAGGGTGATAAATTTGAAATAACAAAGCTCAATATTATTCCGGAAAAAGGAAAGATCTGACAACTATGTAAATACCACCATAATATCGGCCATATCACACCAAAATCTATAAAAATAGTGCGATCCGTTTCCGAGATAATTGAGCCGTTCCATACTAAAAATTCACTCTGTATATCTAACGATATATGAAGGGTGCTAAACCAAAACGTTGTAAGTGCCAAATGAGGTAACATGTGTTTTATTACAGAAAAACGTTTTAAGTGCCACCTCTAATTAAAATTCGAAGCGAGCGCCACTAGTGTTATATTTTCTCCCTAGCCAATCAAAACGTTTTAAGTGCCGATAATAGACTTGCACTGGCAGTATGTAAACAGTAGGGTTCCAGAAGGGTTGAAGTCGTTTGATGCACATACATTAGTGTAGATTCATAATGAATGAACAACTGAATCCAGAGGCTTCTACAAGCAAAAAGCGTAAAATAAATGTCTGTTTTAAAAACCAAAAGAAATTCGGGGCTTGGTTACACAACATTAAAAAACAAGGAAATATGCGAAAAAGGTAATTATTCTTATTCTTATAATAAATTCAAACCGTTTTGAACCATATTAACAAGCTAAGACGGCTTTACAGACTACACAGTTTTATTTCTTCTTTCCAGGCAACTTGTAAATGTCAATTTGCATGTCACTCAGTTACAGTTGCATGTCGAAATAGTGCTCCATTTATAAAATCCAAAATCTGTTCCCTTGTGAAAATTTTTGATTTTTTTGGTTTATGGCTCTCTTGTCGATTGTCGTTTTATGAAGGTAATAAGCTTATGAAATTATGAAACATGTTTGAATTTAGATTTTTGATAGTTTTCAACATTGAATAATGGAACCATAACGTTGATGATTTCCATTGACTTTTTCGGGAAATATGCAATAAGAACATTTTCCTAATTTTTAATTTTTTTAGTGTTACACCAATCCAAAAAAATGTGAGCGGTCGTCGGACTGCCGACAGAAGCTTGCTTCTAATGCACAATAAAATGACCATTTTTCAAAAATTTTTACAATTTCTGACAATTACTGACCATTTTTTCAAAATTTTTGACCATTTTTGACTATATTTCAACAATTATTGCCCAATTTTCACAGGTTTCACAATTATTGATCAGTTTTGACAATTATTGATCATTTTTGACAATTTTTCAAAATATTTGACCATTTTAGACCATTTTTCCAAATTTTAACAATTATTGACCATTTTCCAAAATTTTAACAATTATTGACCATTTTTGTGCATTTTTGACAGGATCTGACAATTATTGACCATTTTTGACCATTTTTCAAAAAATTTGACAATTTTTAACAATGATTGACCATTTTGACAGTTTTTTATAATTATTAACCATTTTTCCAAAATTTTGACAATTTTGGACGATTTTTCGAAAATTTTGAAAATTTTTCCAAAAATTTGACAATTGACCATTTTTTCAAAAATTTTCATAATTTTTATTCCTTTTTCCAAATTTTAACAATTATTGACTATTTTTGACAATTATTGACCAATTTTGACAGTTTTGACAATTATTGACCATTTTTGACAATTTTTCAAAAATTTTCCAAAAATTTTCACCATTTTTCCAAATTTTAACAATTATTGACCATTTTTAACAAATTTTGACCAATTTTGACAGTTTTGACAGTTTTGACAGTTTTGACAGTTTTGACAGTTTTGACAGTTTTGACAGTTTAGACAGTTTTGACAGTTTTGACAGTTTTGACAATTATTGATCATTTTTGACAATTTTTCCAAAATTTTAACAATTATTGATCATTTTTGACAATTATTGACCATTTTTGACAATTATTGACCATTTTTGACAATTATTGACCATTTTTGACAATTATTGACCATTTTTGACAATTATTGACCATTTTTGACAATTATTGACCATTTTTGACAATTATTGACCATTTTTGACAATTATTGACCATTTTTGACAATTATTGACCATTTTTGACAATTATTGAGCAGTTTTGACAGTTTTGACAGTTATTGACCATTTTTGACAGTTTTTTATAATTATCGACCATTTTTTGAAAATTTTGACAATTTTTGACCATTTTTCCTAATTTTAACAATTATTAACCATTTTCGACAGTTTCTGACAATTATTGACCATTTCTGACAATTTTTCAAAAATTTTGACCATTTTTCAAAAAATTTGACAATTTTCAACAATTATTAACCATTTTGACAGTTTTTTTATAATTATTGACCATTTTTTCAAAATTTTAACAATTTTTGACCATTTTTCTAAATTTTAACATTGACCATTTTCGACAGTTTCTGACAATTATTGACCATTTCTGACAATTTTTCGAAAATTTTGACCATTTTTCAAAAAATTTGACAATTTTCAACAATTATTAACCATTTTGACAGTTTTTTTTATAATTATTGACCATTTTTTCAAAATTTTAACAATTTTTGACAATTTTTCTAAATTTTAACATTGACCATTTTTTGACATTTTCTGATAATTATTCACCATTTTTGACAACTTTCAAAAATTTTGACAATTATTGACTATTTTTGACTATTTTTTAAAATATTTAACAATTTTTGACAGTTTTTGACAATTTTTGACAGTTTTTGACAATTTTTGACGATTTTTGACAATTTTTGACAATTTTTGACAATTTTTGAAAATTTTTAGCAGCTGCTCGCAGAAAAAGTATTAACCGGAAAACTTGATATTGAGGATAAGAGAGGAGGAACGCGTCCGAAGAAAAATTCTGGGTGGAAGGACAAAATTAAGAGCTACATATCTATCATTCCTGCTAGAGAAAGTCACTATAGCAGCAACGACAACCCGGATAGAAAGTTTTTATCCCCAGATTTGAATGTTTCGAAGCTATACAGAGGCTTTCTAGAGAAATATAGAGAAGATGGAAGAAAAACGCCAGTTTCTCGACAGTGGTTCAACGATGTGTTTTTGTCGGATTTCAACTTGTCTTTTGCTCCACCTCGAGTGGATACATGTTCCGTTTGCGATAAAATTATTTTTTTTGTTGCTGTAAGTACCAGTTGCATCATTAGTGACACATACAACGTTTTGTTTAACTTAGTTATAAACAAACATTTTCTTTTATAACATAAACAATAGTTTTAACTTTAAGTTTTTGTTGAAATAATGCATAACATATGTACGAATAAAAATAAATAAACAGTTTTTTACATACTTTGCAAATGTTTTGATTTAAAAATTTTTTATGCACTGTGTAAAGTTATAATTTTGGCACTAACATCGTTTTTCTTTAGCACCATTATTAAAATTAGTGATTAATATTTAGAATAAGTTTTGAAAATATGAGGTTACTTATAATTCATCAAAATGTCACAAAACTGATTTATTAATTACAATTAAACTATTATCATTGAACTTTACATTTTAATTAATTTTATGATGAAACTTTATCTCAGTTCTAAAGACAATCAAAAAATGTCTTCCATACAAGATTGAACAATTTTAATATCTAAAAATTATTGATAAGACAAGTCGAAAGGTGTTTATCTAAGAATTAAAAATAAAATCTGCTGAAGTATGTTCCATATTCTACGTACAATATGCATCAACTGTTTAAGGTTATTTTTATTTGCTCTCGGAGACCTTTAATTTGAAAAAAAATACACATTTTTCGTAATTTTATTGTTACCATCTTTGTATCGTTGAACTACGAATAAATCTAGACGAGAGCTTATTTTCCCGACTCGACACCCCACCACTATTCAGAAGCTCTCGTAATTTATCGAGAAGGGCAAGGAAAATGATTGAAGAAGGTATAGTGTTGAAAAAAATGGCCGCGTAAGCTGCAGTTGTATAGCTTCTTCAATCATTTTCCTTGCCCTTCTCGGCCAATTAACCAATGATCTGTTTTAACCAAAAAAAAGAAGGTTATTATTTTGAAGGAATTCTGAATAGTGGGGGGTGCCGAGTCGGGAAAATAAGCTCTCGTTAAATCTAGTGGTTAATTGAATAATATTAATCATCTCAAATTTTGTTTATAACAATGTGGGGAATGTTAAAATTCTTGTTAAATAACGGATTGATTGACATGTAATACGAATCCAACCTGTTTACAATCAGTATACCTCTAGAAATTAATACCGGATACACATTAAAATTTTTCCGTTGTTATCTAAAATAGATAAGATATTATCAATCCATTGTTATTAGTTATTTTTAATAATAAACTTATTTTACCATAATTTTCTTTAGATAGTGACGCTCATGTGATTTTTGAACAAAGCATGGTTTTACAAGTACAATTAATCAAACAAAAGAATCTGGAAATCGGTTGACCCTAAAGGCCATCCCTGCAACTTTCCGCTAAATTCAATTTTCAAACGCATGCGATTTTGTCGCTAGTTGCGATGTTTTTGAGCTCTTCGAGCACCAAAAATTTAATTTTTGTGTTATGTTGAGCTCTCCGAGCTCAAAGATAAAATTATTCGATGCTTTTGAGCTCTTCGATTTTCACGCGGTTGGCGGCGATCGATGTAGTTATTTGAGCTCACACACACACACACACACACACACACACACACACACGCCAAGATAGAATGTTCTAGTCTTCACCAGTCGATAGAGGGGACAATTTTACATATATTAGTGAATTTTCAGTGGATATTTCCAAGGATTAAGGAAGTTAGAAAAAAGCAATTTGTATCGCAAAATATTTCCATACCTACCCCTCTGTTCTAAATTTTCGACAAAAAAAGATAAAAAATGCTAAAAATTTGTAAAGAGGGGTTTTTTGGGCCGAAAAATCGACTAGGACAATTAGTTTTTTGTTAAAATCAATATTTCGCCTTCAAATAGAGTCATGAAATTTTCGAAAATCCACTTTTCAAAACAAAAAATACTCATAACTCGACAGATAGGAAAGATAGAACGTTCTAGTCTTCACCAATCGATAGAGGGGACAATTTTACATATTTTAGTGAATTTTGAGTCCATATTTCCAAGGATTATGGGAGTTAGAAAAAAGCAATTTGTTTCGCAAAATATTTCCATACCTACCCCTTTGTTCTAAATTTTCGCCAAAAAAAGATAAAAAATGCAAAAAATTTGTAAAGAGGGGTTTATTGGGCCGAAAAATCGACTAGGACAATTAGTTTTTTGATAAAATCAATATTTCGCCTTCAAATAGAGTCATGAAATTTTCGAAAATCCACTTTTCAAAACAAAAAATACTCATAACTTGACTCATAGCAAAGATAGAACGTTCTAGTCTTCACCAATCGATAGAGGAAACAATTTTACATATACTAGTGGATTTTCAGTGGATATTTCCAAGGATTAAGGGAGTTCGAAAAAAGCAATTTGTATCTCAAAATATTTCCTTTGTTCTAAATTTTCGACAAAAAAAAATAAAAAATGCTAAAAATTTGTGAAGAGGGGTTTTTTGGGCCGAAAAATCGACTAGGACAATTAGTTTTTTGATAAAATCAATATTTCGCCTTCAAATAGAGTCATGAAATATTCGAAAATCCACTTTTCAAAACAAAAAATACTCATAACTCGACAGATAGGAAAGATAGAACGTTCTAGTCTCCACCAATCGATAGAGGGGACAATTTTACATATTTTAGTGAATTTTGAGTCCATATTTCCAAGGATTATGGGAGTTAGAAAAAAGCAATTTGTTTCGCAAAATATTTCCATACCTACCCCTTTGTTCTAAATTTTCGACAAAAAAAATAAAAAATGCTAAAAATTTGTAAAGAGGGGTTTTTTGGGCCGAAAAATCGACTAGGACAATTAGTTTTTTGATAAAATCAATATTTCGCCCTCAAATAGAGTCATGAAATTTTCGAAATTCCACTTTTCAAAACAAAAAATACTCATAACTTGACTTATAGCAAAGATAGAACCTTCTAGTCTTCACCAATCGATGGAGGAAACAATTTTACATACACTAGTGGATTTTCAGTGGATATTTCCAAGGATTAAGGGAGTTAGAAAAAAGCAATTTGTATCGCAAAATATTTCCATACCTACCCCTTTGTTCTAAATATTCGACAAAAAAAGATAAAAAATGCTAAAAATTTGTGATTTTTGGGCCGAAAAATCGACTAGGACAATTAGTTTTTTGATAAAATCAATATTTCGCCTTCAAATAGCGTCATGAAATTTTCGAAAATCCACTTTTCAAAACAAAAAATACTCATAACTCGACAAATAGGAAAGATAGAACGTTCTAGTCTTCACCAATCGTTAGAGGGGACAATTTTACATATGTTAGTGAATTTTGAGTCCATATTGCCAAGGATTATGGGAGTTAGAAAAAATCAATTTGTATCGCAAAATATTTCCATAGCTACCCCCTTTGTTCTAAATTTTCGACAAAAAAATTATAAAAAATGCTAAAAATTCGTAAAGAGGGGTTTTTTTGGCCAAAAAATCGACTGACACAATCAGTTTTGTGATAAAATCATTATTTCGCCTTCAAATAGAGTCATGAAATTTTCGAAAATCCACTTTTCAAAACAAAAAATACTCATAACTCGACAAATAGGAAAGATAGAACGTTCTAGTCTTCACCAATCGTTAGAGGGGACAATTTTACATATTTGAGTGAATTTTGAGTCCATATTTCCAAGGATTATGGGAGTTAGAAAAAATCAATTTGTATCTCAAAATATTTACATAGCTACCCCCTTTGTTCTAAATTTTCGACAAAAAAATTATAAAAAATGCTAAAAATTCGTAAAGAGGGGTTTTTTGGCCAAAAAATCGACTGGCACAATCAGTTTTGTGATAAAATCATTATTTCGCCTTCAAATAGAGTCATGAAATTTTCTAAAATCCACTTTTCAAAACAAAAAAATACTCATAACTCGACTAATAGGAAAGATAGAACGTTCTAGTCTTCACCAATCGATAGAGGGGACAATTTTACATATTTTAGTGAATTTTGAGTTCATATTTCCAAGGATTATGGGAGTTAGAAGAAATCAATTTGTATCGCAAAATATTTCCATAGCTACCCCCTTTGTTCTAAATTTTCGACAGAAAAATTATAAAAAATGCTAAAAATTCGTAAAGAGGGGTTTTTTTGGCCAAAAAATCGACTGACACAATCAGTTTTGTGATAAAATCATTATTTCGCCTTCAAATAGAGTCATGAAATTTTCGAAAATCCACTTTTCAAAACAAAAAATACTCATAACTCGACAAATAGGAAAGATAGAACGTTCTAGTCTTCACCAATCGTTAGAGGGGACAATTTTACATATTTAAGTGAATTTTGAGTCCATATTTCCAAGGATTATGGGAGTTAGAAAAAATCAATTTGTATCGCAAAATTTTTACATAGCTACCCCCTTTGTTCTAAATTTTCGACAAAAAAATTATAAAAAATGCTAAAAATTCGTAAAGAGGGGTTTTTTTGGCCAAAAAATCGACTGACACAATCAGTTTTGTGATAAAATCATTATTTCGCCTTCAAATAGAGTCATGAAATTTTCGAAAATCCACTTTTCAAAACAAAAAATACTCATAACTCGACAAATAGGAAAGATAGAACGTTCTAGTCTTCACCAATCGTTAGAGGGGACAATTTTCCAAATGTTAGTGAATTTTGAGTCCATATTTCCAAGGATTATGGGAGTTAGAAGAAATCAATTTGTATCGCAAAATATTTCCATAGCTACCCCCTTTGTTCTAAATTTTCGACAAAAAAATTATAAAAAATGCTAAAAATTCGTAAAGAGGGGTTTTTTTGGCCAAAGAATCGACTGACACAATCAGTTTTGTGATAAAATCATTATTTCGCCTTCAAATAGAGTCATGAAATTTTCGAAAATCCACTTTTCAAAACAAAAAATACTCATAACTCGACAAATAGGAAAGATATAACGTTCTAGTCTTCACCAATCGATAGAGGGGACAATTTTACATATTTAAGTGAATTTTGAGTCCATATTTCCAAGGATTATGGGAGTTAGAAGAAATCAATTTGTATCGCAAAATATTTCCATGGCTACCCCCTTTGTTCGAAATTTTCGACAAAAAAAGATAAAAAATGCAAAAAATTTGTAAAGAGGGGTTTATTGGGCCGAAAAATCGACTAGGACAATTAGTTTTTTGATAAAATCAATATTTCGCCTTCAAATAGAGTCATGAAATTTTCGAAAATCCACTTTTCAAAACAAAAAATTCTCATAACTTGACTCATAGCAAAGATAGAACGTTCTAGTCTTCACCAATCGATAGAGGAAACAATTTTACATATACTAGTGGATTTTCAGTGGATATTTCCAAGGATTAAGGGAGTTCGAAAAAAGCAATTTGTATCTCAAAATATTTCCTTTGTTCTAAATTTTCGACAAAAAAAAATAAAAAATGCTAAAAATTTGTGAAGAGGGGTTTTTTGGGCCGAAAAATCGACTAGGACAATTAGTTTTTTGATAAAATCAATATTTCGCCTTCAAATAGAGTCATGAAATATTCGAAAATCCACTTTTCAAAACAAAAAATACTCATAACTTGACTTATAGCAAAGATAGAACCTTCTAGTCTTCACCAATAGATAGAGGGGACAATTTTACATATTTGAGTGAATTTTGAGTCGATATTGCCAAGGATTAAGGGAGTTAGAAAAAAGCAATTTGATTCGCAAAATATTTCCATAGCACCCCCTTTGTTCTAAATTTTCGACAAAAAAAGATAAAAAATGCTAAAAATTTGTGAAGAGGGGTTTTTTGGGCCGAAAAATCGACTAGGACAATTAGTTTTTTGATAAAATCAATATTTCGCCTTCAAATAGAGTCATGAAATTTTCGAAAATCCACTTTTCGAAACAAAAAATACTCATAACTCGACAAATAGGAAAGATAGAACGTTCTAGTCTTCACCAAATAGAGTCATGAAATTTTCGAAAATCCACTTTTCAAAACAAAAAATACTCATAACTCGACAAATAGGAAAGATAGAACGTTCTAGTCTTCACCAATCGATAGAGGGGACAATTTTACATATTTAAGTGAATTTTGAGTCCATATTTCCAAGGATTATGGGAGTTAGAAGAAATCAATTTGTATCGCAAAATATTTCCATGGCTACCCCCTTTGTTCGAAATTTTCGACAAAAAAATTATAAAAAATGCTAAAAATTCGTAAAGAGGGGTTTTTTTGGCCAAAAAATCGACTGGCACAATCAGTTTTGTGATAAAATCATTATTTCGCCTTCAAATAGAGTCATGAAATTTTCGAAAATCCACTTTTCAAAAAAAAAATACTCATAACATGACAAATAGGAAATATAGAACGTTCTAGTCTTCACCAATAGATAGAGGGGACAATTTTACATATTTGAGTGAATTTTGAGTCGATATTGCCAAGGATTAAGGGAGTTAGAAAAAAGCAATTTGATTCGCAAAATATTTCCATAGCACCCCCTTTGTTCTAAATTTTCGACAAAAAAATTATAAAAAATGCTAAAAATTCGTAAAGAGGGGTTTTTTTGGCCAAAAAATCGACTGACACAATCAGTTTTGTGATAAAATCATTATTTCGCCTTCAAATAGAGTCATGAAATTTTCGAAAATCCACTTTTCAAAACAAAAAATACTCATAACTCGACAAATAGGAAAGATAGAACGTTCTAGTCTTCACCAATCGATAGAGGGGACAATTTTACATATTTTAGTGAATTTTGAGTCCATATTTCCAAGGATTATGGGAGTTAGAAAAAATCAATTTGAAACTCTATTTTTAAAGTTTCGGTAGCGGTCCAGCTGCCGTGATCAAGAATAATGAAAAATAATAAATTTTCGAATCATCGAAAATTTATTATTTTCGATTAATCGATTATTTTCGATTAATCGATTTTTTTCGGTTAATCGATTTTTTTCGAATAATCGATTTTTTTCGATTAATCGATTATTTTCGATTAATCGATTATTTTCGATTAATCGATCATTTTAGATTAATCGATTATTTTCGATTAATCGATTTTTTTCGATTAATCGATTTTTTTCGATTAATCGATTTTTTTCGGTTAATCGATTTTTTTCGATAATCGATTTTTTTCGATAAATCGATTAATCGATTATTTTCGATTAATCGATTATTTTCGATTAATCGATCATTTTAGATTAATCGATTATTTTCGATTAATCGATTATTTTAGATTAATCGATTATTTTCGATTAATCGATTTTTTTCGATTAATCGATTTATTTCGATTAATCGATTTTTTTCGATAAATCGATTTTTTTTGCCACTTTCCAAAACAAAAATACTCATAACTCGACTAATAGGAAAGATAGAACGTTCTAGTCTTCACCAATCGATAGAGGAGACAATTTTACATATTGAGGTGAATTTTGAGTCCATATTTCCAAGGATTATGGGAGTAAGAAAAAATTAATTTGTATCGCAAAATATTTCCATACCTACCCCTTTGTTCTAAATTTTCGACAAAAAAAAATTAAAAATGCTAAAAATTCGCAAAGAGGGGTTTTTTTTGGCCAAAAAATCGACTGGCACAATCAGTTTTGTGATAAAATCATTATTTCGCCTTCAAATAGTCATGAAATTTTCGAAAATCCACTTTTCAAAACAAATAATACTCATAACTCGACAAATAGGACAGATAGAACGTTCTAGTCTTCACCAATCGATAGAGGGGACAATTTTACATATTTTAGTGAATTTTGAGTCCATATTTCCAAGGATTATGGGAGTTAGAAAAAATCAATTTGTATCGCAAAATATTTCCATAGCTACCCCCTTTGTTCGAAATTTTCGACAAAAAAATTATAAAAAATGCTAAAAATTCGCAAAGAGGGGTTTTTTTTGGCCAAAAAATCGACTGGCACAATCAGTTTTGTGATAAAATCATTATTTCGCCTTCAAATAAAGTCATGAAATTTTCGAAAATCCACGTTTCAAAACAAAAAATACTCATAACTCGACAAATAGGACAGATAGAACGTTCTAGTCTTCACCAATCGATAGAGGGGACAATTTTACATATTTTAGTGAATTCTGAGTCCATTTTTCCAAGGATTATGGGAGTTAGAAAAAATCAATTTGTATCGCAAAATATGTCCCCCTTTGTTCTAAATTTTCGACAAAAAAATTATAAAAAATGCTAAAAATTCGTAAAGAGGGATTTTGGCCAAAAAATCGACTGGCACAATCAGTTTTGCGATAAAATCATTATTTCGCCTTCAAATAGAGTCATGAAATTTTCGAAAATCCACTTTTCAAAACAAAAAATACTCATAACTCGACAATTAGGAAAGATAGAACGTTCTAGTCTTCACCAATCGTTAGAGGGTACAATTTTACATATGTTAGTGAATTTTGAGTCCATATTTCCAAGGATTATGGGAGTTAGAAAAAATTAATTTGTATCGCAAAATATTTCCATACCTACCCCTTTGTTCTAAATTTTCGACAAAAAAAAATTAAAAATGCTTAAAATTCGTAAAGAGGGGTTTTTTGCGCCGGAAAATCGACTGGCACAATCAGTTTTTTGATAAAATCATTATTTCGCCTTCAAATAGAGTCATGAAATTTTCGAAAATCCACTTTTCAAAACTAAAAATACTCATAACTCGACTAATAGGAAAGATAGAACGTTCTAGTCTTCACCAATCGATAGAGGGGACAATTTTACATATGTTAGTGAATTTTGAGTCCATATTTCCAAGGATTATGGGAGTTAGAAAAAATCAATTTGTATCGCAAAATATTTCCATAGCCCCCTTTGTTCTAAATTTTCGACAAAAAAATTATAAAAAATGCTAAAAATTCGTTAAGAGGGGTTTTTTTGGCCAAAAAATCGACTGGCAGGATCAGTATTGTGATAAAATCATTATTTAGCCTTCAAATAGAGTCATGAAATTTTCGAAAATCCACTTTTCAAAACAAAAAATACTCATAACTCGACTAATAGGAAAGATAGAACGTTCTAGTCTTCACCAATCGATAGAGGGGACAATTTTACATATTTAAGTGAATTTTGAGTCCATATTTCCAAGGATTATGGGAGTTAGAAAAAATCAATTTGTATCGCAAAATATTTCCATAGCTACCCCCTTTGTTCTAAATTTTCGACAAAAAAATTATAAAAAATGCTAAAGATTCGTAAAGAGGGTTTTTTTTGGCCAAAAAATCCACTGGCGGAATCAGTTTTGTGATAAAATCATTATTTCGCCTTCAAATAGAGTCATGAAATTTTCGAAAATCCACTTTTCAAAACAAAAAATACTCATAACTCGACTAATAGGAAAGATAGAACGTTCTAGTCTTCACCAATCGTTAGAGGGGACAATTTTACATATGTTAGTGAATTTTGAGTCCATATTTCCGAGGATTATGGGAGTTAGAAAAAATCAATTTGTATCGCAAAATATTTCCATAGCTACCCCCTTTGTTCTAAATTTTTGACAAAAAAATTATAAAAAATGCTAAAAATTCGTAAAGGGGGGTTTTTTGGCCAAAAAATCGACTGGCACAATCAGTTTTGTGATAAAATCATTATTTCGCCTTCAAATAGAGTCATGAAATTTTCGAAAATCCACTTTTCAAAACAAAAAATACTCATAACTCGACAAATAGGAAAGATAGAACGTTCTAGTCTTCACCAATCGATAGAGGGGACAATTTTACATATTTTAGTGAATTTTGAGTCCATATTTCCAAGGATTATGGGAGTTAGAAAAAATCAATTTGTATCGCAAAATATTTCCATGGCTACCCCCTTTGTTCGAAATTTTCGACAAAAAAATTATAAAAAATGCTAAAAATTCGTAAAGAGGGGTTTTTTTGGCCAAAAAATCGACTGGCACAATCAGTTTTGTGATAAAATCATTATTTCGCCTTCAAATAGAGTCATGAAATTTTCGAAAATCCACTTTTCAAAAAAAAATACTCATAACATGACAAATAGGAAATATAGAACTTTCTAGTCTTCACCAATAGATAGAGGGGACAATTTTACATATTTGAGTGAATTTTGAGTCGATATTGCCAAGGATTAAGGGAGTTAGAAAAAAGCAATTTGATTCGCAAAATATTTCCATAGCTACCCCCTTTGTTCTAAATTTTCGACAAAAAAATTATAAAAAATGCTAAAAATTCGTAAAGAGGGGTTTTTTTGGCCAAAAAATCGACTGGCACAATCAGTTTTTTGATAAAATCATTATTTCGCCTTCAAATAGAGTCATGAAATTTTCGAAAATCCACTTTTCAAAACAAAAAATACTCATAACTCGACAAATAGGACAGATAGAACGTTCTAGTCTTCACCAATCGATAGAGGGGACAATTTTACATATTTTAGTGAATTCTGAGTCCATTTTTCCAAGGATTATGGGAGTTAGAAAAAATCAATTTGTATCGCAAAATATGTCCCCCTTTGTTCTAAATTTTCGACAAAAAAATTATAAAAAATGCTAAAAATTCGTAAAGAGGGGTTTTTGGCCAAAAAATCGACTGGCACAATCAGTTTTGCGATAAAATCATTATTTCGCCTTCAAATAGAGTCATGAAATTTTCGAAAATCCACTTTTCAAAACAAAAAATACTCATAACTCGACAAATAGGAAAGATAGAACGTTCTAGTCTTCACCAATCGTTAGAGGGTACAATTTTACATATGTTAGTGAATTTTGAGTCCATATTTCCAAGGATTATGGGAGTTAGAAAAAATTAATTTGTATCGCAAAATATTTCCATACCTACCCCTTTGTTCTAAATTTTCGACAAAAAAAAATTAAAAATGCTTAAAATTCGTAAAGAGGGGTTTTTTGCGCCGGAAAATCGACTGGCACAATCAGTTTTTTGATAAAATCATTATTTCGCCTTCAAATAGAGTCATGAAATTTTCGAAAATCCACTTTTCAAAACTAAAAATACTCATAACTCGACTAATAGGAAAGATAGAACGTTCTAGTCTTCACCAATCGATAGAGGGGACAATTTTACATATGTAAGTGAATTTTGAGTCCATATTTCCAAGGATTATGGGAGTTAGAAAAAATCAATTTGTATCGCAAAATATTTCCATAGCCCCCTTTGTTCTAAATTTTCGACAAAAAAATTATAAAAAATGCTAAAAATTCGTTAAGAGGGGTTTTTTTGGCCAAAAAATCGACTGGCAGGATCAGTTTTGTGATAAAATCATTATTTCGCCTTCAAATAGAGTCATGAAATTTTCGAAAATCCACTTTTCAAAACAAAAAATACTCATAACTCGACTAATAGGAAAGATAGAACGTTCTAGTCTTCACCAATCGTTAGAGGGGACAATTTTACATATGTTAGTGAATTTTGAGTCCATATTTCCAAGGATTATGGGAGTTAGAAAAAATTAATTTGTATCGCAAAATATTTCCATACCTACCCCTTTGTTCTAAATTTTCGACAAAAAAAAATTAAAAATGCTTAAAATTCGTAAAGAGGGGTTTTTTGCGCCGGAAAATCGACTGGCACAATCAGTTTTTTGATAAAATCATTATTTCGCCTTCAAATAGAGTCATGAAATTTTCGAAAATCCACTTTTCAAAACAAAAAATACTCATAACTCGACAAATAGGAAAGATAGAACGTTCTAGTCTTCACCAATCGTTAGAGGGTACAATTTTACATATGTTAGTGAATTTTGAGTCCATATTTCCAAGGATTATGGGAGTTAGAAAAAATTAATTTGTATCGCAAAATATTTCCATACCTACCCCTTTGTTCTAAATTTTCGACAAAAAAAAATTAAAAATGCTTAAAATTCGTAAAGAGGGGTTTTTTGCGCCGGAAAATCGACTGGCACAATCAGTTTTTTGATAAAATCATTATTTCGCCTTCAAATAGAGTCATGAAATTTTCGAAAATCCACTTTTCAAAACTAAAAATACTCATAACTCGACTAATAGGAAAGATAGAACGTTCTAGTCTTCACCAATCGATAGAGGGGACAATTTTACATATTTAAGTGAATTTTGAGTCCATATTTCCAAGGATTATGGGAGTTAGAAAAAATCAATTTGTATCGCAAAATATTTCCATAGCTACCCCCTTTGTTCTAAATTTTCGACAAAAAAATTATAAAAAATGCTAAAAATTCGTAAAGAGGGGTTTTTGGCCAAAAAATCGACTGGCACAATCAGTTTTGCGATAAAATCATTATTTCGCCTTCAAATAGAGTCATGAAATTTTCGAAAATCCACTTTTCAAAACAAAAAATACTCATAACTCGACAAATAGGAAAGATAGAACGTTCTAGTCTTCACCAATCGTTAGAGGGTACAATTTTACATATGTTAGTGAATTTTGAGTCCATATTTCCAAGGATTATGGGAGTTAGAAAAAATTAATTTGTATCGCAAAATATTTCCATACCTACCCCTTTGTTCTAAATTTTCGACAAAAAAAAATTAAAAATGCTTAAAATTCGTAAAGAGGGGTTTTTTGCGCCGGAAAATCGACTGGCACAATCAGTTTTTTGATAAAATCATTATTTCGCCTTCAAATAGAGTCATGAAATTTTCGAAAATCCACTTTTCAAAACTAAAAATACTCATAACTCGACTAATAGGAAAGATAGAACGTTCTAGTCTTCACCAATCGATAGAGGGGACAATTTTACATATTTAAGTGAATTTTGAGTCCATATTTCCAAGGATTATGGGAGTTAGAAAAAATCAATTTGTATCGCAAAATATTTCCATAGCTACCCCCTTTGTTCTAAATTTTCGACAAAAAAATTATAAAAAATGCTAAAGATTCGTAAAGAGGGGTTTTTTTGGCCAAAAAATCCACTGGCAGAATCAGTTTTGTGATAAAATCATTATTTCGCCTTCAAATAGAGTCATGAAATTTTCGAAAATCCACTTTTCAAAACAAAAAATACTCATAACTCGACTAATAGGAAAGATAGAACGTTCTAGTCTTCACCAATCGTTAGAGGGGACAATTTTACATATGTTAGTGAATTTTGAGTCCATATTTCCGAGGATTATGGGAGTTGGAAAAAATCAATTTGTATCGCAAAATATTTCCATAGCTACCCCCTTTGTTCTAAATTTTCGACAAAAAAATTATAAAAAATGCTAAAAATTCGTAAAGGGGGGTTTTTTGGCCAAAAAATCGACTGGCACAATCAGTTTTGTGATAAAATCATTATTTCGCCTTCAAATAGAGTCATGAAATTTTCGAAAATCCACTTTTCAAAACAAAAAATACTCATAACTCGACAAATAGGAAAGATAGAACGTTCTAGTCTTCACCAATCGATAGAGGGGACAATTTTACATATTTTAGTGAATTTTGAGTCCATATTTCCAAGGATTATGGGAGTTAGAAAAAATCAATTTGTATCGCAAAATATTTCCATGGCTACCCCCTTTGTTCGAAATTTTCGACAAAAAAATTATAAAAAATGCTAAAAATTCGTAAAGAGGGGTTTTTTTGGCCAAAAAATCGACTGGCACAATCAGTTTTGTGATAAAATCATTATTTCGCCTTCAAATAGAGTCATGAAATTTTCGAAAATCCACTTTTCAAAAAAAAATACTCATAACATGACAAATAGGAAATATAGAACTTTCTAGTCTTCACCAATAGATAGAGGGGACAATTTTACATATTTGAGTGAATTTTGAGTCGATATTGCCAAGGATTAAGGGAGTTAGAAAAAAGCAATTTGATTCGCAAAATATTTCCATAGCTACCCCCTTTGTTCTAAATTTTCGACAAAAAAATTATAAAAAATGCTAAAAATTCGTAAAGAGGGGTTTTTTGGCCAAAAAATCGACTGGCACAATCAGTTTTTTGATAAAATCATTATTTCGCCTTCAAATAGAGTCATGAAATTTTCGAAAATCCACTTTTCAAAACAAAAAATACTCATAACTCGACAAATAGGACAGATAGAACGTTCTAGTCTTCACCAATCGATAGAGGGGACAATTTTACATATTTTAGTGAATTTTGAGTCCATATTTCCAAGGATTATGGGAGTTAGAAAATATTAATTTGTATCGCAAAATATTTCCATACCTACCCCTTTGTTCTGAATTTTCGACAAAAAAAAATTAAAAATGCTTAAAATTCGTAAAGAGGGGTTTTTTGCGCCGGAAAATCGACTGGCACAATCAGTTTTTTGATAAAATCATTATTTCGCCTTCAAATAGAGTCATGAAATTTTCGAAAATCCACTTTTCAAAACTAAAAATACTCATAACTCGACTAATAGGAAAGATAGAGCGTTCTAGTCTTCACCAATCGATAGAGGGGACAATTTTACATATTTAAGTGAATTTTGAGTCCATATTTCCAAGGATTATGGGAGTTAGAAAAAATCAATTTGTATCGCAAAATATTTCCATAGCTACCCCCTTTGTTCTAAATTTTCGACAAAAAAATTATAAAAAATGCTAAAGATTCGTAAAGAGGGGTTTGTTTGGCCAAAAAATCCACTGGCAGAATCAGTTTTGTGATAAAATCATTATTTCGCCTTCAAATAGAGTCATGAAATTTTCGAAAATCCACTTTTCAAAACAAAAAATACTCATAACTCGACTAATAGGAAAGATAGAACGTTCTAGTCTTCACCAATCGTTAGAGGGGACAATTTTACATATGTTAGTGAATTTTGAGTCCATATTTCCGAGGATTATGGGAGTTAGAAAAAATCAATTTGTATCGCAAAATATTTCCATAGCTACCCCCTTTGTTCTAAATTTTCGACAAAAAAATTATAAAAAATGCTAAAAATTCGTAAAGGGGGGTTTTTTGGCCAAAAAATCGACTGGCACAATCAGTTTTGTGATAAAATCATTATTTCGCCTTCAAATAGAGTCATGAAATTTTCGAAAATCCACTTTTCAAAACAAAAAATACTCATAACTCGACAAATAGGAAAGATAGAACGTTCTAGTCTTCACCAATCGATAGAGGGGACAATTTTACATATTTTAGTGAATTTTGAGTCCATATTTCCAAGGATTATGGGAGTTAGAAAAAATCAATTTGTATCGCAAAATATTTCCATGGCTACCCCCTTTGTTCGAAATTTTCGACAAAAAAATTATAAAAAATGCTAAAAATTCGTAAAGAGGGGTTTTTTTGGCCAAAAAATCGACTGGCACAATCAGTTTTGTGATAAAATCATTATTTCGCCTTCAAATAGAGTCATGAAATTTTCGAAAATCCACTTTTCAAAAAAAAATACTCATAACATGACAAATAGGAAATATAGAACTTTCTAGTCTTCACCAATAGATAGAGGGGACAATTTTACATATTTGAGTGAATTTTGAGTCGATATTGCCAAGGATTAAGGGAGTTAGAAAAAAGCAATTTGATTCGCAAAATATTTCCATTTCCCCCTTTGTTCTAAATTTTCGACAAAAAAATTATAAAAAATGCTAAAAATTCGTAAAGAGGGGTTTTTTGGCCAAAAAATCGACTGGCACAATCAGTTTTTTGATAAAATCATTATTTCGCCTTCAAATAGAGTCATGAAATTTTCGAAAATCCACTTTTCAAAACAAAAAATACTCATAACTCGACAAATAGGACAGATAGAACGTTCTAGTCTTCACCAATCGATAGAGGGGACAATTTTACATATTTTAGTGAATTTTGAGTCCATATTTCCAAGGATTATGGGAGTTAGAAAATATTAATTTGTATCGCAAAATATTTCCATACCTACCCCTTTGTTCTGAATTTTCGACAAAAAAAAATTAAAAATGCTTAAAATTCGTAAAGAGGGTTTTTTGCGCCGGAAAATCGACTGGCACAATCAGTTTTGTGATAAAATCATTATTTCGCCTTCAAATAGAGTCATGAAATTTTCGAAAATCCACTTTTCAAAACAAAAAATACTCGTAACTCGACTAATAGGAAAGATAGAACGTTCTAGTCTTCACCAATCGATAGAGGGGACAATTTTACATATTTTAGTGAATTTTGAGTCCATATTTCCAAGGATTATGGGAGTTAGAAAAAATCAATTTGTATCGCAAAATATTTCCATGGCTACCCCCTTTGTTCGAAATTTTCGACAAAAAAATTATAAAAAATGCTAAAAATTCGTAGAGGGGTTTTTTTTGGCCAAAAAATCGACTGGCACAATCAGTTTTGTGATAAAATCATTATTTCGCCTTCAAATAGAGTCATTAAATTTTCGAAAATCCACTTTTCAAAAAAAAAAAATACTCATAACATGACAAATAGGAAATATAGAACGTTCTAGTCTTCACCAATAGATAGAGGGGACAATTTTACATATTTGAGTGAATTTTGAGTCGATATTGCCAAGGATTAAGGGAGTTAGAAAAAAGCAATTTGATTCGCAAAATATTTCCATAGCTACCCCCTTTGTTCTAAATTTTCGACAAAAAAATTATAAAAAATGCTAAAAATTCGTAAAGAGGGGTTTTTTTGGCCAAAAAATCGACTGGCACAATCAGTTTTGTGATAAAATCATTATTTCGCCTTCAAATAGAGTCATGAAATTTTCGAAAATCCACTTTTCAAAACAAAAAATACTCATAACTCGACAAATAGGAAAGATAGAACGTTCTAGTCTTCACCAATCGATAGAGGGGACAATTTTACATATTTTAGTGAATTTTGAGTCCATATTTCCAAGGATTATGGGAGTTAGAAAAAATCAATTTGTATCGCAAAATATTTCCATGGCTACCCCCTTTGTTCGAAATTTTCGACAAAAAAATTATAAAAAATGCTAAAAATTCGTAGAGGGGTTTTTTTGGCCAAAAAAATCGACTGGCACAATCAGTTTTGTGATAAAATCATTATTTCGCCTTCAAATAGAGTCATTAAATTTTCGAAAATCCACTTTTCAAAAAAAAATACTCATAACATGACAAATAGGAAATATAGAACGTTCTAGTCTTCACCAATAGATAGAGGGGACAATTTTACATATTTGAGTGAATTTTGAGTCGATATTGCCAAGGATTAAGGGAGTTAGAAAAAAGCAATTTGATTCGCAAAATATTTCCATAGCTACCCCCTTTGTTCTAAATTTTCGACAAAAAAATTATAAAAAATGCTAAAAATTCGTAAAGAGGGGTTTTTTTGGCCAAAAAATCGACTGGCACAATCAGTTTTGTGATAAAATCATTATTTCGCCTTCAAATAGAGTCATGAAATTTTCGAAAATCCACTTTTCAAAACAAAAAATACTCATAACTCGACTAATAGGAAAGATAGAAAGTTCTAGTCTTCACCAATCGATAGAGGGGACAATTTTACATATTTTAGTGAATTTTGAGTCGATATTGCCAAGGATTAAGGGAGTTAGAAAAAATCAATTTGAAACTCTATTTTTGAAGTTTCGGTAGCGGTCCAGCTGCCGTGATCAAGAATAATGAAAAATAATAAATTTTCGAATCATCGAAAATTTATTATTTTCGATTAATCGATTTTTTTCGGTTAATCGATTTTTTTCGAATAATCGATTTTTTTCGATTAATCGATTTTTTTCGATTAATCGATTATTTTCGATTAATCGATCATTTTAGATTAATCGATTATTTTCGATTAATCGATTTTTTTCGGTTAATCGATTTTTATCGATTAATCGATTTTTTTCGATTAATCGATTTTTTTCGATTAATCGATTTTTTTCGATTAATTGATTTTTTTCGGTTAATCGATTTTTTTCGATAAATCGATTAATCGATTATTTTCAATTAATCGATTATTTTCGATTAATCGATCATTTTAGATTAATCGATTATTTTCGATTAATCGATTATTTTAGATTAATCGATTATTTTCGATGAATCGATTATTTTCGATGAATCGATTTTTTCGATTAATCGATTTATTTCGATTAATCGATTTTTTTCGATAAATCGATTTTTTTTGCCACTTTCCAAAACAAAAATACTCATAACTCGACTAATAGGAAAGATAGAACGTTCTAGTCTTCACCAATCGATAAAGGGGACAATTTTACATATTGAGGTGAATTTTGAGTCCATATTTCCAAGGATTATGGGAGTTAGAAAAAATTAATTTGTATCGCAAAATATTTCCATACCTACCCCTTTGTTCTAAATTTTCGACAAAAAAAATTAAAAATGCTTAAAATTCGTAAAGAGGGGTTTTTTGCGCCGGAAAATCGACTGGCACAATCAGTTTTTTGATAAAATCATTATTTCGCCTTCAAATAGAGTCATGAAATTTTCGAAAATCCACTTTTCAAAACTGAAAATACTCATAACTCGACTAATAGGAAAGATAGAACGTTCTAGTCTTCACCAATCGATAGAGGGGACAATTTTACATATTTAAGTAAATTTTGAGTCCATATTACCAAGGATTATGGGAGTTAGAAGAAATCAATTTGTATCGCAAAATATTTCCATGGCTACCCCCTTTGTTCTAAATTTTCGACAAAAAAATTATAAAAAATGCTAAAAATTCGTAAAGAGGGGTTTTTTTGGCCAAAAAATCGACTGGCACAATCAGTTTTGTGATAAAATCATTATTTCGCCTTCAAATAGAGTCATGAAATTTTCGAAAATCCACTTTTCAAAACAAAAAATACTCATAACTCGACAAATAGGAAAGATAGAACGTTCTAGTCTTCACCAATCGATAGAGGGGACAATTTTACATATTTTAGTGAATTTTGAGTCCATATTTCCAAGGATTATGGGAGTTAGAAAAAATCAATTTGTATCGCAAAAATATTTCCATGGCTACCCCCTTTGTTCGAAATTTTCGACAAAAAAATTATAAAAAATGCTAAAAATTCGTAGAGGGGTTTTTTTGGCCAAAAAATCGACTGGCACAATCAGTTTTGTGATAAAATCATTATTTCGCCTTCAAATAGAGTCATTAAATTTTCGAAAATCCACTTTTCAAAAAAAAAATACTCATAACATGACAAATAGGAAATATAGAACGTTCTAGTCTTCACCAATAGATAGAGGGGACAATTTTACATATTTGAGTGAATTTTGAGTCGATATTGCCAAGGATTAAGGGAGTTAGAAAAAAGCAATTTGATTCGCAAAATATTTCCATTCCCCTTTGTTCTAAATTTTCGACAAAAAAATTATAAAAAATGCTAAAAATTCGTAAAGAGGGGTTTTTTTGGCCAAAAAATCGACTGGCACAATCAGTTTTGTGATAAAATCATTATTTCGCCTTCAAATAGAGTCATGAAATTTTCGAAAATCCACTTTTCAAAACAAAAAATACTCATAACTCGACTAATAGGAAAGATAGAAAGTTCTAGTCTTCACCAATCGATAGAGGGGACAATTTTACATATTTTAGTGAATTTTGAGTCGATATTGCCAAGGATTAAGGGAGTTAGAAAAAATCAATTTGAAACTCTATTTTTAAAGTTTCGGTAGCGGTCCAGCTGCCGTGATCAAGAATAATGAAAAATAATAAATTTTCGAATCATCGAAAATTTATTATTTTCGATTAATCGATTTTTTTCGGTTAATCGATTTTTTTCGAATAATCGATTTTTTTTCGATTAATCGATTATTTTCGATTAATCGATCATTTTAGATTAATCGATTATTTTCGATTAATCGATTTTTTTCGGTTAATCGATTTTTATCGATTAATCGATTTTTATCGATTAATCGATTTTTTTCGATTAATCGATTTTTTTCGATTAATCGATTTTTTTCGATTAATCGATTTTTTTCGGTTAATCGATTTTTTTCGATAAATCGATTAATCGATTATTTTCAATTAATCGATTATTTTCGATTAATCGATTATTTTCGATTAATCGATTATTTTCGATTAATCGATTATTTTCGATGAATCGATTTTTTTCGATTAATCGATTTATTTCGATTAATCGATTTTTTTCGATAAATCGATTTTTTTTGCCACTTTCCAAAACAAAAATACTCATAACTCGACTAATAGGAAAGATAGAACGTTCTAGTCTTCACCAATCGATAGAGGGGACAATTTTACATATTGAGGTGAATTTTGAGTCCATATTTCGAAGGATTATGGGAGTTAGAAAAAATTAATTTGTATCGCAAAATATTTCCATACCTACCCCTTTGTTCTAAATTTTCGACAAAAAAAAATTAAAAATGCTTAAAATTCGTAAAGAGGGGTTTTTTGCGCCGGAAAATCGACTGGCACAATCAGTTTTTTGACAAAATCATTATTTCGCCTTCAAATAGAGTCATGAAATTTTCGAAAATCCACTTTTCAAAACTGAAAATACTCATAACTCGACTAATAGGAAAGATAGAACGTTCTAGTCTTCACCAATCGATAGAGGGGACAATTTTACATATTTAAGTGAATTTTGAGTCCATATTTCCAAGGATTATGGGAGTTAGAAAAAATCAATTTGTATCGCAAAATATTTCCATAGCCTTTGTTCTAAATTTTCGACAAAAAAATTATAAAAAATGCTAAAAATTCGCAAAGAGGGGTTTTTTTTGGCCAAAAAATCGACTGGCACAATCAGTTTTGTGATAAAATCATTATTTCGCCTTCAAATAGAGTCATGAAATTTTCGAAAATCCACTTTTCAAAACAAAAAATACTCATAACTCGACAAATAGGACAGATAGAACGTTCTAGTCTTCACCAATCGATAGAGGGGACAATTTTACATATTTTAGTGAATTTTGAGTCCATATTTCCAAGGATTATGGGAGTTAGAAAAAATCAATTTGTATCGCAAAATATTTCCATAGCTACCCCCTTTGTTCGAAATTTTCGACAAAAAAATTATAAAAAATGCTAAAAATTCGCAAAGAGGGGTTTTTTTGGCCAAAAAATCGACTGGCACAATCAGTTTTGTGATAAAATCATTATTTCGCCTTCAAATAAAGTCATGAAATTTTCGAAAATCCACTTTTCAAAACAAAAAATACTCATAACTCGACAAATAGGACAGATAGAACGTTCTAGTCTTCACCAATCGATAGAGGGGACAATTTTACATATTTAAGTGAATTCTGAGTCCATTTTTCCAAGGATTATGGAGTTAGAAAAAATCAATTTGTATCGCAAAATATTCCCCCTTTGTTCTAAATTTTCGACAAAAAAATTATAAAAAATGCTAAAAATTCGTAAAGAGGGGTTTTTTTTTGGCCAAAAAATCGACTGGCACAATCAGTTTTGCGATAAAATCATTATTTCGCCTTCAAATAGAGTCATGAAATTTTCGAAAATCCACTTTTCAAAACAAAAAATACTCATAACTCGACAAATAGGAAAGATAGAACGTTCTAGTCTTCACCAATCGTTAGAGGGTACAATTTTACATATGCTAGTGAATTTTGAGTCCATATTTCCAAGGATTATGGGAGTTAGAAAAAATCTATTTGTATCGCAAAATATTTCCATAGCTACCCCTTTGTTCTAAATTTTCGACCAAAAATAATAAAAAATGCTAAAAATTCGTAAAGAGGGTTTTTTTGGGCCAAAAAATCGACTGACACAATCAGTTTTGTGATAAAATCATTATTTCGCCTTCAGATAGAGTCATGAAATTTTCGAAAATCCACTTTTCAAAACAAAAAATACTCATAACTCGACAAATAGGAAAGAGAACGTTCTGGTCTTCACCAATCGTTAGAGGGGACAATTTTACATATTTTAGTGAATTTTGAGTCCATATTTCCAAGGATTATGGGAGTTAGAAAAAAAGCAATTTGTTTCGCAAAATATTTCCATACCTACCCCTTTGTTCTAAATTTTCGACAAAAAAAAATTAAAAATGCTTAAAATTCGTAAAGAGGGGTTTTTTGCGCCGGAAAATCGACTGGCACAATCAGTTTTTTGATAAAATCATTATTTCGCCTTCAAATAGAGTCATGAAATTTTCGAAAATCCACTTTTCAAAACTGAAAATACTCATAACTCGACTAATAGGAAAGATAGAACGTTCTAGTCTTCACCAATCGATAGAGGGGACAATTTTACATATTTTAGTGAATTTTGAGTCCATATTTCCAAGGATTATGGGAGTTAGAAAAAATCTATTTGTATCGCAAAATATTTCCATAGCCACCCCCTTTGTTCTAAATTTTCGACAAAAAAAATTATAAAAAATGCTAAAGATTCGTAAAGAGGGGGTTTTTTTGGCCAAAAAATCCACTGGCAGAATCAGTTTTGTGATAAAATCATTATTTCGCCTTCAAATAGAGTCATGAAATTTTCGAAAATCCACTTTTCAAAACAAAAAATACTCATAACTCGACTAATAGGAAAGATAGAACGTTCTAGTCTTCACCAATCGTTAGAGGGGACAATTTTACATATGTTAGTGAATTTTGAGTCCATATTTCCGAGGATTATGGGAGTTAGAAAAAATCAATTTGTATCGCAAAATATTTCCATAGCTACCCCCCTTTGTTCCAAATTTTCGACAAAAAAATTATAAAAAATGCTAAAAATTCGCAAAGAGGGGTTTTTTTTGGCCAAAAATCGACTGGCACAATCAGTTTTGTGATAAAATCATTATTTCGCCTTCAAATAAAGTCATGAAATTTTCGAAAATCCACTTTTCAAACAAAAAATACTCATAACTCGACAAATAGGACAGATAGAACGTTCTAGTCTTCACCAATCGATAGAGGGGACAATTTTACATATTTTAGTGAATTATGAGTCCATATTTCCAAGGATTATGGGAGTTAGAAAAAATCAATTTGTATCGCAAAATATTTCCATAGCTACCCCCCTTGTTCGAAATTTTCGACAAAAAAAACTATAAAAAATGCTAAAAATTCGCAAAGAGAGGTTTTTTTTGGCCAAAAAATCGACTGGCACAATCAGTTTTGTGATAAAATCATTATTTCGCCTTCAAATAAAGTCATGAAATTTTCGAAAATCCACTTTTCAAAACAAAAAATACTCATAACTCGACAAATAGGACAGATAGAACGTTCTAGTCTTCACCAATCGATAGAGGGGACAATTTTACATATTTTAGTGAATTCTGAGTCCATTTTTCCAAGGATTATGGGAGTTAGAAAAAATCAATTTGTATCGCAAAATATTTCCCCCTTTGTTCTAAATTTTCGACAAAAAAATTATAAAAAATGCTAAAAATTCGTAAAGAGGGGTTTTTTTGGCCAAAAAATCGACTGGCACAATCAGTTTTGCGATAAAATCATTATTTCGCCTTCAAATAGAGTCATGAAATTTTCGAAAATCCACTTTTCAAAACAAAAAATACTCATAACTCGACAAATAGGAAAGATAGAACGTTCTGGTCTTCACCAATCGTTAGAGGGGGACAATTTTACATATTTTAGTGAATTTTGAGTCCATATTTCCAAGGATTATGGAAGTTAGAAAAAATCTATTTGTATCGCAAAATATTTCCATAGCTACCCCCTTTGTTCTAAATTTTCGACAAAAAATTATGAAAAATGCTAAAAATTCGTAAAGAGGGGTTTTTTTGGCCAAAAAATCGACTGGCACAATCAGTTTTGTGATAAAATCATTATTTCGCCTTCAAATAGAGTCATGAAATTTTCGAAAATCCACTTTTCAAAACAAAAAATACTCATAACTCGACAAATAGGAAAGATAGAACGTTCTAGTCTTCACCAATCGATAGAGGGGGACAATTTTACATATTTAAGTGAATTTTGAGTCCATATTTCCAAGGATTATGGGAGTTAGAAGAAATCAATTTGTATCGCAAAATATTTCCATGGCTACCCCCTTTGTTCTAAATTTTCGACAAAAAAATTATAAAAAATGCTAAAAAATCGTAAAGAGGGGTTTTTTTTGGCCAAAAAATCGACTGGCACAATCAGTTTTGTGATAAAATCATTATTTCGCCTTCAAATAGAGTCATGAAATTTTCGAAAATCCCACTTTTCAAAACAAAAAATACTCATAACTCGACAAATAGGAAAGATAGAACGTTCTAGTCTTCACCAATCGATAGAGGGGACAATTTTACATATTTAAGTGAATTTTGAGTCCATATTTCCAAGGATTATGGAAGTTAGAAAAAATCTATTTGTATCGCAAAATATTTCCATAGCTACCCCCTTTGTTCTAAATTTTCGACAAAAAATTATGAAAAATGCTAAAAATTCGTAAAGAGGGGTTTTTTTGGCCAAAAAAATCGACTGGCACAATCAGTTTTGTGATAAAATCATTATTTCGCCTTCAAATAGAGTCATGAAATTTTCGAAAATCCACTTTTCAAAACAAAAAATACTCATAACTCGACAAATAGGAAAGATAGAACGTTCTAGTCTTCACCAATCGATAGAGGGGACAATTTTACATATTTAAGTGAATTTTGAGTCCATATTTCCAAGGATTATGGGAGTTAGAAGAAATCAATTTGTATCGCAAAATATTTCCATGGCTACCCCCTTTGTTCTAAATTTTCGACAAAAAAAATTATAAAAAATGCTAAAAATTCGTAAAGAGGGTTTTTTTGGCCAAAAAATCGACTGGCACAATCAGTTTTGTGATAAAATCATTATTTCGCCTTCAAATAGAGTCATGAAATTTCGAAAATCCACTTTTCAAAACAAAAAATACTCATAACTCGACAAATAGGAAAGATAGAACGTTCTAGTCTTCACCAATCGATAGAGGGGACAATTTTACATATTTAAGTGAATTTTGAGTCCATATTTCCAAGGATTATGGAGTTAGAAGAAATCAATTTGTATCGCAAAATATTTCCATAGCTACCCCCTTTGTTCTAAATTTTCGACAAAAAATTATGAAAAATGCTAAAAATTCGTAAAGAGGGGTTTTTTTGGCCAAAAAATCGACTGGCACAATCAGTTTTGTGATAAAATCATTATTTCGCCTTCAAATAGAGTCATGAAATTTTCGAAAATCACTTTTCAAAACAAAAAATACTCATAACTCGACAAATAGGAAAGATAGAACGTTCTAGTCTTCACCAATCGATAGAGGGGACAATTTTACATATTTAAGTGAATTTTGAGTCCATATTTCCAAGGATTATGGGAGTTAGAAAAAATCAATTTGTATCGCAAAATATTTCCCCCCTTTGTTCTAAATTTTCGACAAAAAAATTATAAAAAAATGCTAAAAATTCGTAAAGAGGGGTTTTTTTGGCCAAAAAATCGACTGGCACAATCAGTTTTGCGATAAAATCATTATTTCGCCTTCAAATAGAGTCATGAAATTTTCGAAAATCCACTTTTCAAAACAAAAAATACTCATAACTCGACAAATAGGAAAGATAGAACGTTCTGGTCTTCACCAATCGTTAGAGGGGACAATTTTACATATTTTAGTGAATTTTGAGTTCATATTTCCAAGGATTATGGAAGTTAGAAAAAATCTATTTGTATCGCAAAATATTTCCATAGCTACCCCCCTTTGTTCTAAATTTTCGACAAAAAATTATGAAAAATGCTAAAAATTCGTAAAGAGGGGTTTTTTTGGCCAAAAAATCGACTGGCACAATCAGTTTTGTGATAAAATCATTATTTCGCCTTCAAATAGAGTCATGAAATTTTCGAAAATCCACTTTTCAAAACAAAAAATACTCATAACTCGACAAATAGGAAAGATAGAACGTTCTAGTCTTCACCAATCGATAGAGGGGGACAATTTTACATATTTAAGTGAATTTTGAGTCCATATTTCCAAGGATTATGGGAGTTAGAAGAAATCAATTTGTATCGCAAAATATTTCCATGGCTACCCCCTTTGTTCTAAATTTTCGACAAAAAAATTATAAAAAATGCTAAAAATTTGTAAAGAGGGGTTTTTTGGCCAAAAAATCGACTGGCACAATCAGTTTTGTGATAAAATCATTATTTGGCTTTCAAATAGAGTCATGAAATTTTCGAAATTCCACTTTTCAAAACAAAAAATACTCATAACTCGACAAATAGGAAAGATAGAACGTTCTAGTCTTCACCAATCGTTAGAGGGTACAATTTTACATATGTTAGTGAATTTTGAGTGCATATTTCCAAGGATTATGGGAGTTAGAAAAAATCTATTTGTATCGCAAAATATTTACATAGCTACCCCCTTTGTTCTAAATTTTCGACCAAAAATAATAAAAAATGCTAAAAATTCGTAAAGAGGGTTTTTTGGCCAAAAAATCGACTGACACAATCAGTTTTGTGATAAAATCATTATTTCGCCTTCAGATAGAGTCATGAAATTTTCGAAAATCCACTTTTCAAAACAAAAAATACTCATAACTCGACAAATAGGAAAGAGAACGTTCTGGTCTTCACCAATCGTTAGAGGGGACAATTTTACATATTTTAGTGAATTTTGAGTCCATATTTCCAAGGATTATGGGAGTTAGAAAAAAGCAATTTGTTTCGCAAAATATTTCCATACCTACCCCTTTGTTCTAAATTTTCGACAAAAAAAAAATTAAAAATGCTTAAAATTCGTAAAGAGGGGTTTTTTGCGCCGGAAAATCGACTGGCACAATCAGTTTTTTGATAAAATAATTATTTCGCCTTCAAATAGAGTCATGAAATTTTCGAAAATCCACTTTTCAAAACTGAAAATACTCATAACTCGACTAATAGGAAAGATAGAACGTTCTAGTCTTCACCAATCGATAGAGGGGACAATTTTACATATTTTAGTGAATTTTGAGTCCATATTTCCGAGGATTATGGGAGTTAGAAATAATCAATTTGTATCGCAAAATCTTTGTTCCAAATTTTCGACAAAAAAATTATAAAAAATGCTAAAAATTCGCAAAGAGGGGTTTTTTTTGGCCAAAAAATCGACTGGCACAATCAGTTTTGTGATAAAATCATTATTTCGCCTTCAAATAAAGTCATGAAATTTTCGAAAATCCACTTTTCAAAACAAAAAATACTCATAACTCGACAAATAGGACAGATAGAACGTTCTAGTCTTCACCAATCGATAGAGGGGACAATTTTACATATTTTAGTGAATTATGAGTCCATATTTCCAAGGATTATGGGAGTTAGAAAAAATCAATTTGTATCGCAAAATATTTCCATAGCTACCCCCTTTGTTCGAAATTTTCGACAAAAAAACTATAAAAAATGCTAAAAATTCGCAAAGAGAGGTTTTTTTTGGCCAAAAAATCGACTGGCACAATCAGTTTTGTGATAAAATCATTATTTCGCCTTCAAATAAAGTCATGAAATTTTCGAAAATCCACTTTTCAAAACAAAAAATACTCATAACTCGACAAATAGGACAGATAGAACGTTCTAGTCTTCACCAATCGATAGAGGGGACAATTTTACATATTTTAGTGAATTCTGAGTCCATTTTTCCAAGGATTATGGGAGTTAGAAAAAATCAATTTGTATCGCAAAATATTTCCCCCTTTGTTCTAAATTTTCGACAAAAAAATTATAAAAAATGCTAAAAATTCGTAAAGAGGGGTTTTTTTGGCCAAAAAATCGACTGGCACAATCAGTTTTGCGATAAAATCATTATTTCGCCTTCAAATAGAGTCATGAAATTTTCGAAAATCCACTTTTCAAAACAAAAAATACTCATAACTCGACAAATAGGAAAGATAGAACGTTCTGGTCTTCACCAATCGTTAGAGGGGACAATTTTACATATTTTAGTGAATTTTGAGTCCATATTTCCAAGGATTATGGGAGTTAGAAAAAATCTATTTGTATCGCAAAATATTTCCATAGCTACCCCCTTTGTTCTAAATTTTCGACAAAAAATTATGAAAAATGCTAAAAATTCGTAAAGAGGGGTTTTTTTGGCCAAAAAATCGACTGGCACAATCAGTTTTGTGATAAAATCATTATTTCGCCTTCAAATAGAGTCATGAAATTTTCGAAAATCCACTTTTAAAAACAAAAAATACTCATAACTCGACAAATAGGAAAGATAGAACGTTCTAGTCTTCACCAATCGATAGAGGGGACAATTTTACATATTTTAGTGAATTTTGAGTCCATATTTCCAAGGATTATGGGAGTTAGAAGAAATCAATTTGTATCGCAAAATATTTCCATGGCTACCCCCTTTGTTCTAAATTTTCGACAAAAAAATTATAAAAAATGCTAAAAATTTGTAAAGAGGGGTTTTTTGGCCAAAAAATCGACTGGCACAATCAGTTTTGTGATAAAATCATTATTTGGCCTTCAAATAGAGTCATGAAATTTTCGAAATTCCACTTTTCAAAACAAAAAATACTCATAACTCGACAAATAGGAAAGATAGAACGTTCTAGTCTTCACCAATAGATAGAGGGGACAATTTTACATATTTGAGTGAATTTTGAGTCGATATTGCCAAGGATTAAGGGAGTTAGAAAAAATCAATTTGAAACTCTATTTTCAAAGTTTCGGTAGCGGTCCAGCTGCCGTGATCAAGAATAATGAAAAATAATAAATTTTCGAATCATCGAAAATTTATTATTTTCGATTAACGATTATTTTCGATTAATCGATTATTTTCGATTAATCGATTATTTTCGATTAATCGATTTTTTTCGGTTAATCGATTTTTTTCGATTAATCGATTATTTTCGATTAATCGATTATTTTCGATTAATCGATTATTTTCGATTAATCGATTATTTTCGATTAATCGATTTTTTTCGATTAATCGATTTTTTTCGATTAATCGATTTTTTTCGATTAATCGATTTTTTTCGATTAATCGATTTTTTTCGATTAATCGATTTTTTTCGATTAATCGATTTTTTTCGGTTAATTGATTTTTTTCGAATAATCGATTTTTTTCGAATGATCGATTTTTTTCGATTAATCGATTATTTTCGATTAATCGATCATTTTAGATTAATCGATTATTTTCGATTAATCGATTATTTTAGATTAATCGATTATGTTCGATTAATTTCGATTAATCGATTTTTTTCGCCACTTTCCAAACCAAAAAATACTCATAACTCGACTAATAGGAAAGATAGAACGTTCTAGTCTTCACCAATCGATAGAGGGGACAATTTTACATATGTTAGTGAATTTTGAGTCCATATTTCCAAGGATTATGGGAGTTAGAAAAAATCAATTTGTATCGCAAAATATTTCCATAGCTACCCCCTTTGTTCTAAATTTTCGACAAAAAAATTATAAAAAATGCTAAAAATTCGTAAAGAGGGGTTTTTTTGGCCAAAAAATCGACTGGCAGAATCAGTTTTGTGATAAAATCATTATTTCGCCTTCAAATAGAGTCATGAAATTATCGAAAATCTACTTTTCAAAACAAAAAATACTCATAAATCGACAAATAGGGAAGATAGAACGTTCTAGTCTTCACCAATCGTTAGAGGGGACAATTTTACATATGTTAGTGAATTTTGAGTCCATATTTCCAAGGATTATGGGAGTTAGAAAAAATCAATTTGTATCGCAAAATATTTCCATAGCTACCCCCTTTGTTCTAAATTTTCGACAAAAAAATTATAAAAAATGCTAAACATTCGTAAAGAGGGGTTTTTTTGGCCAAAAAATCGACTGACACAATCAGTTTTGTGATAAAATCATTATTTCGCCTTCAAATAGAGTCATGAAATTTTCGAAAATCCACTTTTCAAAACAAAAAATACTCATAAATCGACAAATAGGGAAGATAGAACGTTCTAGTCTTCACCAATCGTTAGAGGGGACAATTTTACATATGTTAGTGAATTTTGAGTCCATATTTCCAAGGATTATGGGAGTTAGAAAAAATCAATTTGTATCGCAAAATATTTCCATAGCTACCCCCTTTGTTCTAAATTTTCGACAAAAAAATTATAAAAAATGCTAAAAATTCGTAAAGAGGGGTTTTTTTGGCCAAAAAATCGACTGACACAATCAGTTTTGTGATAAAATCATTATTTCGCCTTCAAATAGAGTCATGAAATTTTCGAAAATCCACTTTTCAAAACAAAAAATACTCATAAATCGACAAATAGGGAAGATAGAACGTTCTAGTCTTCACCAATCGTTAGAGGGGACAATTTTACATATGTTAGTGAATTTTGAGTCCATATTTCCAAGGATTATGGGAGTTAGAAAAAATCAATTTGTATCGCAAAATATTTCCATAGCTACCCCCTTTGTTCTAAATTTTCGACAAAAAAATTATAAAAAATGCTAGAAATTCGTAAAGAGTGGTTTTTTTGGCCAAAAAATCGACTGGCACAATCAGTTTTGTGATAAAATCATTATTTCGCCTTCAAATAGAGTCATGAAATTTTCGAAAATCCACTTTTCAAAACAAAAAATACTCATAACTCGACTAATAGGAAAGATAGAACGTTCTAGTCTTCACCAATCGAAAGAGGGGACAATTTTACATATTTTAGTGAATTTTGAGTCCATATTTCCAAGGATTATGGGAGTTAGAAAAAATCAATTTGTATCGCAAAATATTTCCATAGCTACCCCCTTTGCTTTAAATTTTCGACAAAAAAATTATAAAAAATGCTAAAAATTCGTAAAGAGGGTTTTTTTTGGCCAAAAAATCGACTGGCACAATCAGTTTTGTGATAAAATCATTATTTCGCCTTCAAATAGAGTCATGAAATTTTCGAAAATCCACTTTTCAAAACAAAAAATACTCATAACTCGACAAATAGGAAAGATAGAACGTTCTAGTCGTCACCAATCGTTAGAGGGGACAATTTTACATATGTTAGTGAATTTTGAGTCCATATTTCCAAGGATTATGGGAGTTAGAAAAAATCAATTTGTATCGCAAAATATTTCCATAGCTACCCCCTTTGTTCTAAATTTTCGACAAAAAAATTATAAAAAATGCTAAAAATTCGTAAAGAGTGGTTTTTTTGGCCAAAAAATCGACTGGCACAATCAGTTTTGTGATAAAATCATTATTTCGCCTTCAAATAGAGTCATGAAATTTTCGAAAATCCACTTTTCAAAATTAAAAATACTCATAACTCGACTAATAGGAAAGATAGAATGTTCTAGTCTTCACCAATCGATAGAAGGGACAATTTTACATATTTTAGTGAATTTTGAGTCCATATTTCCAAGGATTATGGGAGTTAGAAAAAATCAATTTGTATCGCAAAATATTTCCATGGCTACCCCCTTTGTTCTAAATTTTCGACAAAAAAATTATAAAAAATGTTAAAAATTCGTAAAGAGTGGTTTCTTTGGCCAAAAAATCGACTGGCCCAATCAGTTTTGTGATAAAATCATTATTTCGCCTTCAAATAGAGTCATGAAATTTTCGAAAATCCACTTTTCAAAATTAAAAATACTCATAACTCGACTAATAGGAAAGATAGAATGTTCTAGTCTTCACCAATCGATAGAAGGGACAATTTTACATATTTTAGTGAATTTTGAGTCCATATTTCCAAGGATTATGGGAGTTAGAAAAAATCAATTTGTATCGCAAAATATTTCCATGGCTACCCCCTTTGTTCTAAATTTTCGACAAAAAAATTATAAAAAATGCTAAAAATTCGTAAAGAGTGGTTTCTTTGGCCAAAAAATCGACTGGCCCAATCAGTTTTGTGATAAAATCATTATTTCGCCTTCAAATAGAGTCATGAAATTCTCGAAATTCCACTTTTCAAAATTAAAAATACTCATAACTCGACTAATAGGAAAGATAGAACGTTCTAGTCTTCACCAATCGATAGAGGGGACAATTTTACATATTTTAGTGAATTTTGAGTCCATATTTCCAAGGACTATGGAAGTTAGAAAAAATCAATTTGAAACTCTATTTTTAAAGTTTCGGTAGCGGTCCAGCTGCCGTGATCAAGAATAATGAAAAATATTAAATTTTCGAATCATCGAAAATTTATTATTTTCGATTAATCGATTATTTTCGATTAATCGATTATTTTCGATTAATCGATTTTTTTCGATTAATCGATTTTTTTCGGGTAATCGATTTTTTTCGAATAATCGATTTTTTTCGATAAATCGATTATTTTCGATTAATCGATTATTTTCGATTAATCGATTATGTTCGATTAATCGATTATTTTCGATTAATCGATTATTTTCGATTAATCGATTATTTTCGATTAATCGATTATTTTCGATTAATCGATTATTTTCGATTAATCGATTATTTTCGATTAATCGATCATTTTAGATTAATCGATTATTTTCGATTGATCGATTTTTTTCGATTAATCGATTTATTTCGATTAAACGATTTTTTTCGATTAATCGATTTTTTTCGCCACTTTCCAAAACAAAAAATACTCATAACTCGACTAATAGGAAAGATAGAACGTTCTAGTCTTCACCAATCGATAGAGGGGACAATTTTACATATTTAAGTGAATTTTGAGTCCATATTTCCAAGGATTATGGGAGTTAGAAAAAATGAATTTGTATCGCAAAATATTTCCATATTTCCATTTCTAAATTTTCGACAAAAAAATTATAAAAAATGCTAAAAATTCGCAAAGAGGGGTTTTTTTGGCCAAAAAATCGACTGGCACAATCAGTTTTGTGATAAAATCATTATTTCGCCTTCAAATAAAGTCATGAAATTTTCGAAAATCCACTTTTCAAAACAAAAAATACTCATAACTCGACAAATAGGAAAGATAGAACGTTCTAGTCTTCACCAATCGTTAGAGGGTACAATTTTACATATGCTAGTGAATTTTGAGTCCATATTTCCAAGGATTATGGGAGTTAGAAAAAATCTATTTGTATCGCAAAATATTTCCATAGCTACCCCCTTTGCTTTAAATTTTCGACAAAAAAATTATAAAAAATGCTAAAAATTCGTAAAGAGGGTTTTTTTTGGCCAAAAAATCGACTGGCACAATCAGTTTTGTGATAAAATCATTATTTCGCCTTCAAATAGAGTCATGAAATTTTCGAAAATCCACTTTTCAAAACAAAAAATACTCATAACTCGACAAATAGGAAAGATAGAACGTTCTAGTCGTCACCAATCGTTAGAGGGGACAATTTTACATATTTTAGTGAATTTTGAGTCCATATTTCCAAGGATTATGGGAGTTAGAAAAAATCAATTTGTATCGCAAAATATTTCCATGGCTACCCCCTTTGTTCTAAATTTTCGACAAAAAAATTATAAAAAATGTTAAAAATTCGTAAAGAGTGGTTTCTTTGGCCAAAAAATCGACTGGCCCAATCAGTTTTGTGATAAAATCATTATTTCGCCTTCAAATAGAGTCATGAAATTATCGAAAATCTACTTTTCAAAACAAAAAATACTCATAAATCGACAAATAGGGAAGATAGAACGTTCTAGTCTTCACCAATCGTTAGAGGGGACAATTTTACATATGTTAGTGAATTTTGAGTCCATATTTCCAAGGATTATGGGAGTTAGAAAAAATCAATTTGTATCGCAAAATATTTCCATAGCTACCCCCTTTGTTCTAAATTTTCGACAAAAAAATTATAAAAAATGCTAAAAATTCGTAAAGAGGGGTTTTTTTGGCCAAAAAATCGACTGACACAATCAGTTTTGTGATAAAATCATTATTTCGCCTTCAAATAGAGTCATGAAATTTTCGAAAATCCACTTTTCAAAACAAAAAATACTCATAAATCGACAAATAGGGAAGATAGAACGTTCTAGTCTTCACCAATCGTTAGAGGGGACAATTTTACATATGTTAGTGAATTTTGAGTCCATATTTCCAAGGATTATGGGAGTTAGAAAAAATCAATTTGTATCGCAAAATATTTCCATAGCTACCCCCTTTGTTCTAAATTTTCGACAAAAAAATTATAAAAAATGCTAGAAATTCGTAAAGAGTGGTTTTTTTGGCCAAAAAATCGACTGGCACAATCAGTTTTGTGATAAAATCATTATTTCGCCTTCAAATAGAGTCATGAAATTTTCGAAAATCCACTTTTCAAAACAAAAAATACTCATAACTCGACTAATAGGAAAGATAGAACGTTCTAGTCTTCACCAATCGAAAGAGGGGACAATTTTACATATTTTAGTGAATTTTGAGTCCATATTTCCAAGGATTATGGGAGTTAGAAAAAATCAATTTGTATCGCAAAATATTTCCATAGCTACCCCCTTTGCTTTAAATTTTCGACAAAAAAATTATAAAAAATGCTAAAAATTCGTAAAGAGGGTTTTTTTTGGCCAAAAAATCGACTGGCACAATCAGTTTTGTGATAAAATCATTATTTCGCCTTCAAATAGAGTCATGAAATTTTCGAAAATCCACTTTTCAAAACAAAAAATACTCATAACTCGACAAATAGGAAAGATAGAACGTTCTAGTCGTCACCAATCGTTAGAGGGGACAATTTTACATATGTTAGTGAATTTTGAGTCCATATTTCCAAGGATTATGGGAGTTAGAAAAAATCAATTTGTATCGCAAAATATTTCCATAGCTACCCCCTTTGTTCTAAATTTTCGACAAAAAAATTATAAAAAATGCTAAAAATTCGTAAAGAGTGGTTTTTTTGGCCAAAAAATCGACTGGCACAATCAGTTTTGTGATAAAATCATTATTTCGCCTTCAAATAGAGTCATGAAATTTTCGAAAATCCACTTTTCAAAATTAAAAATACTCATAACTCGACTAATAGGAAAGATAGAATGTTCTAGTCTTCACCAATCGATAGAAGGGACAATTTTACATATTTTAGTGAATTTTGAGTCCATATTTCCAAGGATTATGGGAGTTAGAAAAAATCAATTTGTATCGCAAAATATTTCCATGGCTACCCCCTTTGTTCTAAATTTTCGACAAAAAAATTATAAAAAATGTTAAAAATTCGTAAAGAGTGGTTTCTTTGGCCAAAAAATCGACTGGCCCAATCAGTTTTGTGATAAAATCATTATTTCGCCTTCAAATAGAGTCATGAAATTTTCGAAAATCCACTTTTCAAAATTAAAAATACTCATAACTCGACTAATAGGAAAGATAGAATGTTCTAGTCTTCACCAATCGATAGAAGGGACAATTTTACATATTTTAGTGAATTTTGAGTCCATATTTCCAAGGATTATGGGAGTTAGAAAAAATCAATTTGTATCGCAAAATATTTCCATGGCTACCCCCTTTGTTCTAAATTTTCGACAAAAAAATTATAAAAAATGCTAAAAATTCGTAAAGAGTGGTTTCTTTGGCCAAAAAATCGACTGGCCCAATCAGTTTTGTGATAAAATCATTATTTCGCCTTCAAATAGAGTCATGAAATTCTCGAAATTCCACTTTTCAAAATTAAAAATACTCATAACTCGACTAATAGGAAAGATAGAACGTTCTAGTCTTCACCAATCGATAGAGGGGACAATTTTACATATTTTAGTGAATTTTGAGTCCATATTTCCAAGGACTATGGAAGTTAGAAAAAATCAATTTGAAACTCTATTTTTAAAGTTTCGGTAGCGGTCCAGCTGCCGTGATCAAGAATAATGAAAAATATTAAATTTTCGAATCATCGAAAATTTATTATTTTCGATTAATCGATTATTTTCGATTAATCGATTATTTTCGATTAATCGATTTTTTTCGATTAATCGATTTTTTTCGGGTAATCGATTTTTTTCGAATAATCGATTTTTTTCGATAAATCGATTATTTTCGATTAATCGATTATTTTCGATTAATCGATTATGTTCGATTAATCGATTATTTTCGATTAATCGATTATTTTCGATTAATCGATTATTTTCGATTAATCGATTATTTTCGATTAATCGATTATTTTCGATTAATCGATTATTTTCGATTAATCGATCATTTTAGATTAATCGATTATTTTCGATTGATCGATTTTTTTCGATTAATCGATTTATTTCGATTAAACGATTTTTTTCGATTAATCGATTTTTTTCGCCACTTTCCAAAACAAAAAATACTCATAACTCGACTAATAGGAAAGATAGAACGTTCTAGTCTTCACCAATCGATAGAGGGGACAATTTTACATATTTAAGTGAATTTTGAGTCCATATTTCCAAGGATTATGGGAGTTAGAAAAAATGAATTTGTATCGCAAAATATTTCCATATTTCCATTTCTAAATTTTCGACAAAAAAATTATAAAAAATGCTAAAAATTCGCAAAGAGGGGTTTTTTTGGCCAAAAAATCGACTGGCACAATCAGTTTTGTGATAAAATCATTATTTCGCCTTCAAATAAAGTCATGAAATTTTCGAAAATCCACTTTTCAAAACAAAAAATACTCATAACTCGACAAATAGGAAAGATAGAACGTTCTAGTCTTCACCAATCGTTAGAGGGTACAATTTTACATATGCTAGTGAATTTTGAGTCCATATTTCCAAGGATTATGGGAGTTAGAAAAAATCTATTTGTATCGCAAAATATTTCCATAGCTACCCCCTTTGCTTTAAATTTTCGACAAAAAAATTATAAAAAATGCTAAAAATTCGTAAAGAGGGTTTTTTTTGGCCAAAAAATCGACTGGCACAATCAGTTTTGTGATAAAATCATTATTTCGCCTTCAAATAGAGTCATGAAATTTTCGAAAATCCACTTTTCAAAACAAAAAATACTCATAACTCGACAAATAGGAAAGATAGAACGTTCTAGTCGTCACCAATCGTTAGAGGGGACAATTTTACATATTTTAGTGAATTTTGAGTCCATATTTCCAAGGATTATGGGAGTTAGAAAAAATCAATTTGTATCGCAAAATATTTCCATGGCTACCCCCTTTGTTCTAAATTTTCGACAAAAAAATTATAAAAAATGTTAAAAATTCGTAAAGAGTGGTTTCTTTGGCCAAAAAATCGACTGGCCCAATCAGTTTTGTGATAAAATCATTATTTCGCCTTCAAATAGAGTCATGAAATTATCGAAAATCTACTTTTCAAAACAAAAAATACTCATAAATCGACAAATAGGGAAGATAGAACGTTCTAGTCTTCACCAATCGTTAGAGGGGACAATTTTACATATGTTAGTGAATTTTGAGTCCATATTTCCAAGGATTATGGGAGTTAGAAAAAATCAATTTGTATCGCAAAATATTTCCATAGCTACCCCCTTTGTTCTAAATTTTCGACAAAAAAATTATAAAAAATGTTAAAAATTCGTAAAGAGTGGTTTCTTTGGCCAAAAAATCGACTGGCCCAATCAGTTTTGTGATAAAATCATTATTTCGCCTTCAAATAGAGTCATGAAATTATCGAAAATCTACTTTTCAAAACAAAAAATACTCATAAATCGACAAATAGGGAAGATAGAACGTTCTAGTCTTCACCAATCGTTAGAGGGGACAATTTTACATATGTTAGTGAATTTTGAGTCCATATTTCCAAGGATTATGGGAGTTAGAAAAAATCAATTTGTATCGCAAAATATTTCCATAGCTACCCCCTTTGTTCTAAATTTTCGACAAAAAAATTATAAAAAATGCTAAACATTCGTAAAGAGGGGTTTTTTTGGCCAAAAAATCGACTGACACAATCAGTTTTGTGATAAAATCATTATTTCGCCTTCAAATAGAGTCATGAAATTTTCGAAAATCCACTTTTCAAAACAAAAAATACTCATAAATCGACAAATAGGGAAGATAGAACGTTCTAGTCTTCACCAATCGTTAGAGGGGACAATTTTACATATGTTAGTGAATTTTGAGTCCATATTTCCAAGGATTATGGGAGTTAGAAAAAATCAATTTGTATCGCAAAATATTTCCATAGCTACCCCCTTTGTTCTAAATTTTCGACAAAAAAATTATAAAAAATGCTAAAAATTCGTAAAGAGGGGTTTTTTTGGCCAAAAAATCGACTGACACAATCAGTTTTGTGATAAAATCATTATTTCGCCTTCAAATAGAGTCATGAAATTTTCGAAAATCCACTTTTCAAAACAAAAAATACTCATAAATCGACAAATAGGGAAGATAGAACGTTCTAGTCTTCACCAATCGTTAGAGGGGACAATTTTACATATGTTAGTGAATTTTGAGTCCATATTTCCAAGGATTATGGGAGTTAGAAAAAATCAATTTGTATCGCAAAATATTTCCATAGCTACCCCCTTTGTTCTAAATTTTCGACAAAAAAATTATAAAAAATGCTAGAAATTCGTAAAGAGTGGTTTTTTTGGCCAAAAAATCGACTGGCACAATCAGTTTTGTGATAAAATCATTATTTCGCCTTCAAATAGAGTCATGAAATTTTCGAAAATCCACTTTTCAAAACAAAAAATACTCATAACTCGACTAATAGGAAAGATAGAACGTTCTAGTCTTCACCAATCGAAAGAGGGGACAATTTTACATATTTTAGTGAATTTTGAGTCCATATTTCCAAGGATTATGGGAGTTAGAAAAAATCAATTTGTATCGCAAAATATTTCCATAGCTACCCCCTTTGCTTTAAATTTTCGACAAAAAAATTATAAAAAATGCTAAAAATTCGTAAAGAGGGTTTTTTTTGGCCAAAAAATCGACTGGCACAATCAGTTTTGTGATAAAATCATTATTTCGCCTTCAAATAGAGTCATGAAATTTTCGAAAATCCACTTTTCAAAACAAAAAATACTCATAACTCGACAAATAGGAAAGATAGAACGTTCTAGTCGTCACCAATCGTTAGAGGGGACAATTTTACATATGTTAGTGAATTTTGAGTCCATATTTCCAAGGATTATGGGAGTTAGAAAAAATCAATTTGTATCGCAAAATATTTCCATAGCTACCCCCTTTGTTCTAAATTTTCGACAAAAAAATTATAAAAAATGCTAAAAATTCGTAAAGAGTGGTTTTTTTGGCCAAAAAATCGACTGGCACAATCAGTTTTGTGATAAAATCATTATTTCGCCTTCAAATAGAGTCATGAAATTTTCGAAAATCCACTTTTCAAAATTAAAAATACTCATAACTCGACTAATAGGAAAGATAGAATGTTCTAGTCTTCACCAATCGATAGAAGGGACAATTTTACATATTTTAGTGAATTTTGAGTCCATATTTCCAAGGATTATGGGAGTTAGAAAAAATCAATTTGTATCGCAAAATATTTCCATGGCTACCCCCTTTGTTCTAAATTTTCGACAAAAAAATTATAAAAAATGTTAAAAATTCGTAAAGAGTGGTTTCTTTGGCCAAAAAATCGACTGGCCCAATCAGTTTTGTGATAAAATCATTATTTCGCCTTCAAATAGAGTCATGAAATTTTCGAAAATCCACTTTTCAAAATTAAAAATACTCATAACTCGACTAATAGGAAAGATAGAATGTTCTAGTCTTCACCAATCGATAGAAGGGACAATTTTACATATTTTAGTGAATTTTGAGTCCATATTTCCAAGGATTATGGGAGTTAGAAAAAATCAATTTGTATCGCAAAATATTTCCATGGCTACCCCCTTTGTTCTAAATTTTCGACAAAAAAATTATAAAAAATGCTAAAAATTCGTAAAGAGTGGTTTCTTTGGCCAAAAAATCGACTGGCCCAATCAGTTTTGTGATAAAATCATTATTTCGCCTTCAAATAGAGTCATGAAATTCTCGAAATTCCACTTTTCAAAATTAAAAATACTCATAACTCGACTAATAGGAAAGATAGAACGTTCTAGTCTTCACCAATCGATAGAGGGGACAATTTTACATATTTTAGTGAATTTTGAGTCCATATTTCCAAGGACTATGGAAGTTAGAAAAAATCAATTTGAAACTCTATTTTTAAAGTTTCGGTAGCGGTCCAGCTGCCGTGATCAAGAATAATGAAAAATATTAAATTTTCGAATCATCGAAAATTTATTATTTTCGATTAATCGATTATTTTCGATTAATCGATTATTTTCGATTAATCGATTTTTTTCGATTAATCGATTTTTTTCGGGTAATCGATTTTTTTCGAATAATCGATTTTTTTCGATAAATCGATTATTTTCGATTAATCGATTATTTTCGATTAATCGATTATGTTCGATTAATCGATTATTTTCGATTAATCGATTATTTTCGATTAATCGATTATTTTCGATTAATCGATTATTTTCGATTAATCGATTATTTTCGATTAATCGATTATTTTCGATTAATCGATCATTTTAGATTAATCGATTATTTTCGATTGATCGATTTTTTTCGATTAATCGATTTATTTCGATTAAACGATTTTTTTCGATTAATCGATTTTTTTCGCCACTTTCCAAAACAAAAAATACTCATAACTCGACTAATAGGAAAGATAGAACGTTCTAGTCTTCACCAATCGATAGAGGGGACAATTTTACATATTTAAGTGAATTTTGAGTCCATATTTCCAAGGATTATGGGAGTTAGAAAAAATGAATTTGTATCGCAAAATATTTCCATATTTCCATTTCTAAATTTTCGACAAAAAAATTATAAAAAATGCTAAAAATTCGCAAAGAGGGGTTTTTTTGGCCAAAAAATCGACTGGCACAATCAGTTTTGTGATAAAATCATTATTTCGCCTTCAAATAAAGTCATGAAATTTTCGAAAATCCACTTTTCAAAACAAAAAATACTCATAACTCGACAAATAGGAAAGATAGAACGTTCTAGTCTTCACCAATCGTTAGAGGGTACAATTTTACATATGCTAGTGAATTTTGAGTCCATATTTCCAAGGATTATGGGAGTTAGAAAAAATCTATTTGTATCGCAAAATATTTCCATAGCTACCCCCTTTGCTTTAAATTTTCGACAAAAAAATTATAAAAAATGCTAAAAATTCGTAAAGAGGGTTTTTTTTGGCCAAAAAATCGACTGGCACAATCAGTTTTGTGATAAAATCATTATTTCGCCTTCAAATAGAGTCATGAAATTTTCGAAAATCCACTTTTCAAAACAAAAAATACTCATAACTCGACAAATAGGAAAGATAGAACGTTCTAGTCGTCACCAATCGTTAGAGGGGACAATTTTACATATGTTAGTGAATTTTGAGTCCATATTTCCAAGGATTATGGGAGTTAGAAAAAATCAATTTGTATCGCAAAATATTTCCATAGCTACCCCCTTTGTTCTAAATTTTCGACAAAAAAATTATAAAAAATGCTAAAAATTCGTAAAGAGTGGTTTTTTTGGCCAAAAAATCGACTGGCACAATCAGTTTTGTGATAAAATCATTATTTCGCCTTCAAATAGAGTCATGAAATTTTCGAAAATCCACTTTTCAAAATTAAAAATACTCATAACTCGACTAATAGGAAAGATAGAATGTTCTAGTCTTCACCAATCGATAGAAGGGACAATTTTACATATTTTAGTGAATTTTGAGTCCATATTTCCAAGGATTATGGGAGTTAGAAAAAATCAATTTGTATCGCAAAATATTTCCATGGCTACCCCCTTTGTTCTAAATTTTCGACAAAAAAATTATAAAAAATGTTAAAAATTCGTAAAGAGTGGTTTCTTTGGCCAAAAAATCGACTGGCCCAATCAGTTTTGTGATAAAATCATTATTTCGCCTTCAAATAGAGTCATGAAATTTTCGAAAATCCACTTTTCAAAATTAAAAATACTCATAACTCGACTAATAGGAAAGATAGAATGTTCTAGTCTTCACCAATCGATAGAAGGGACAATTTTACATATTTTAGTGAATTTTGAGTCCATATTTCCAAGGATTATGGGAGTTAGAAAAAATCAATTTGTATCGCAAAATATTTCCATGGCTACCCCCTTTGTTCTAAATTTTCGACAAAAAAATTATAAAAAATGCTAAAAATTCGTAAAGAGTGGTTTCTTTGGCCAAAAAATCGACTGGCCCAATCAGTTTTGTGATAAAATCATTATTTCGCCTTCAAATAGAGTCATGAAATTTTCGAAATTCCACTTTTCAAAATTAAAAATACTCATAACTCGACTAATAGGAAAGATAGAACGTTCTAGTCTTCACCAATCGATAGAGGGGACAATTTTACATATTTTAGTGAATTTTGAGTCCATATTTCCAAGGACTATGGAAGTTAGAAAAAATCAATTTGAAACTCTATTTTTAAAGTTTCGGTAGCGGTCCAGCTGCCGTGATCAAGAATAATGAAAAATATTAAATTTTCGAATCATCGAAAATTTATTATTTTCGATTAATCGATTATTTTCGATTAATCGATTATTTTCGATTAATCGATTTTTTTCGATTAATCGATTTTTTTCGGGTAATCGATTTTTTTCGAATAATCGATTTTTTTCGATAAATCGATTATTTTCGATTAATCGATTATTTTCGATTAATCGATTATGTTCGATTATTTTCGATTAATCGATTATTTTCGATTAATCGATTATTTTCGATTAATCGATTATTTTCGATAAATCGATTATTTTCGATTAATCGATTATTTTCGATTAATCGATTATTTTCGATTAATCGATCATTTTAGATTAATCGATTATTTTCGATTGATCGATTTTTTTCGATTAATCGATTTATTTCGATTAAACGATTTTTTTCGATTAATCGATTTTTTTCGCCGCTTTCCAAAACAAAAAATACTCATAACTCGACTAATAGGAAAGATAGAACGTTCTAGTCTTCACCAATCGATAGAGGGGACAATTTTACATATTTAAGTGAATTTTGAGTCCATATTTCCAAGGATTATGGGAGTTAGAAAAAATGAATTTGTATCGCAAAATATTTCCATATTTCCATTTCTAAATTTTCGACAAAAAAATTATAAAAAATGCTAAAAATTCGCAAAGAGGGGTTTTTTTGGCCAAAAAATCGACTGGCACAATCAGTTTTGTGATAAAATCATTATTTCGCCTTCAAATAAAGTCATGAAATTTTCGAAAATCCACTTTTCAAAACAAAAAATACTCATAACTCGACAAATAGGACAGATAGAACGTTCTAGTCTTCACCAGTCGATAGAGGGGACAATTTTACATATTTAAGTGAATTTTGAGTCCATATTTCCAAGGATTATGGGAGTTAGAAAAAATTAATTTGTATCGCAAAATATTTCCATATTTCCATTTCTAAATTTTCGACAAAAAAATTATAAAAAATGCTAAAAATTCGCAAAGAGGGGTTTTTTGGCTAAAAAATCGACTGGCACAATCAGTTTTGTGATAAAATCATTATTTCGCCTTCAAATAGAGTCATGAAATTTTCGAAAATCCACTTTTCAAAACAAAAATTACTCATAAATCGACAAATAGGAAAGATAGAACGTTCTAGTCTTCACCAATCCTTAGAGGGGTCTATTTTACATATGTTAGTGAATTTTGAGTCCATATTTCCAAGGATTATGGGAGTTAGAAAAAATCAATTTGTATCGCAAAATATTTCCATAGCTACCCCCTTTGTTCTAAATTTTCGACAAAAAAATTATAAAAAATGCTAAAAATTCGTTAAGAGGGCTTTTTTTGGCCAAAAAATCGACTGGCCTAATCAGTTTTGTGATAAAATCATTATTTCGCCTTCAAATAGAGTCATGAAATTTTCGAAAATCCACTTTTCAAAACAAAAAATACTCATAACTCGACTAATAGGAAAGATAGAACGTTCTAGTCTTCACCAATCGATAGAGGGGACAGTTTTACATATTTTGGTGAATTTTGAGTTTATATTTCCAAGGATTATGGGAGTTAGAAGAAATCAATTTGTATCGCAAAATATTTCCATAGCTACCCCCTTTGTTCTAAATTTTCGACAAAAAAATTATAAAAAATGCTAAAAATACGTAAAGAGGGGTTTTTTTGCCAAAAAATCGACTGACACAATCAATTTTGTGATAAAATCATTATTTCGCCTTCAGATAGAGTCATCAAATTTTCGAAAATCCACTTTTCAAAACAAAAAATACTCATAACCCGACAAATAGGAAAGATAGAACGTTCTAGTCTTCACCAATCGTTAGAGGGGACAATTTTACATATGTTAGTGAATTTTGAGTCAATATTTCCAAGGATTATGGGAGTTAGAAAAAATCAATTTGTATCGCAAAATATTTTCATAGCTACCCCCTTTGTTCTAAATTTTCGACAAAAAAATTATAAAAAATGCTAAAAATCCGTAAAGAGGGGTTTTTTTGGCAAAAAAATCGACTGACACAATCAGTTTTGTGATAAAATCATTATTTCGCCATCAAATAGAGTCATGAAATTTTCGAAAATCCACTTTTCATAACAAAAAATACTCATAACTCGACAAATAGGAAAGATAGAACGTTCTAGTCTTCACCAATCGTTAGAGGGGACAATTTTACATGGGTTAGTGAATTTTGAGTCCATATTTCCAAGGATTATGGGAGTTAGAAAAAATCAATTTGTATCGCAAAATATTTCCATAGCTACACCCTTTTTTCTAAATTTTCGACAAAAAAATTATGAAAAATGCTAAAAATTCGAAAAGAGGGGTTTTTTTGGCCAAAAAATCGACTGGCACAATCAGTTTTGTGATAAAATCATTATTTCGCCTTCAAATAGAGTCATGAAATTTTCGAAAATCCACTTTTCAAAACAAAAAATACTCATAACTCGACTAATAGGAAAGATAGAACGTTCTAGTCTTCACCAATCGATAGAGGGGACAATTTTACATATTTTAGTGAATTTTGAGTCCATATTTCCAAGGATTATGGGAGTTAGAAAAAATCAATTTGTATCGCAAAATATTTCCATAGCTACCCCCTTTGCTTTAAATTTTCGACAAAAAAATTATAAAAAATGCTAAAAATTCGTAAAGAGGGGTTTTTTTGGCCAAAAAATCGACTGGCACAATCAGTTTTGTGATAAAATCATTATTTCGCCTTCAAATAGAGTCATGAAATTTTCGAAAATCCACTTTTCAAAACAAAAAATACTCATAACTCGACAAATAGGAAAGATAGAACGTTCTAGTCATCACCAATCGTTAGAGGGGACAATTTTACATATGTTAGTGAATTTTGAGTCCATATTTCCAAGGATTATGGGAGTTAGAAAAAATCAATTTGTATCGCAAAATATTTCCATAGCTACCCCCTTTGTTCTAAATTTTCGACAAAAAAATTATAAAAAATGCTAAAAATTCGTAAAGAGGGGTTTATTTGGCCAAAAAATCGACTGACACAATCAGTTTTGTGATAAAATCATTATTTCGCCTTCAAATAGAATCATGAAATTTTCGAAAATCCACTTTTCAAAATTAAAAATACTCGTAACTCGACTAATAGGAAAGATAGAACGTTCTAGTCTTCACCAATCGATAGAGGGGACAATTTTACATATGTTAGTGAATTTTGAGTCCATATTTCCAAGGATTATGGGAGTTAGAAAAAAAACAATTTGTATCGCAAAATATTTCCATAGCTACCCCCTTTGTTCTAAATTTTCGACAAAAAAATTATAAAAAATGCTAAAAATTCGTAAAGAGTGGTTTTTTTGGCCAAAAAATCGACTGGCACAATCAGTTTTGTGATAAAATCATTATTTCGCCTTCAAATAGAGTCATGAAATTTTCGAAAATCCACTTTTCAAAACAAAAAATACTCATAACTCGACTAATAGGAAAGATAGAACGTTCTAGTCTTCACCAATCGATAGAGGGGACAATTTTACATATGTTAGTGAATTTTGAGTCCATATTTCCAAGGATTATGGGAGTTAGAAAAAATCAATTTGTATCGCAAAATATTTCCATAGCTACCCCCTTTGTTCTAAATTTTCGACAAAAAAATTATAAAAAATGCTAAAAATTCGTAAAGAGGGGTTTATTTGGCCAAAAAATCGACTGACACAATCAGTTTTGTGATAAAATCATTATTTCGCCTTCAAATAGAGTCATGAAATTTTCGAAAATCCACTTTTCAAAATTAAAAATACTCGTAACTCGACTAATAGGAAAGATAGAACGTTCTAGTCTTCACCAATCGATAGAGGGGACAATTTTACATATTTTAGTGAATTTTGAGTCCATATTTCCAAGGACTATGGGAGTTAGAAAAAATCAATTTGTATCGCAAAATATTTACATAGCTACCCCCTTTGTTCTAAATTTTCGACAAAAAAATTATAAAAAATGCAAAAAATTCGTAAAGAGGGGTTTTTTTGGCCAAAAAATCGACTGGCACAATCAGTTTTGTGATAAAATCATTATTTCGCCTTCAAATAGAGTCCTGAAATTTTCGAAAATCCACGTTTCAAAACAAAAAATAATCCTAAATCGACAAATAGGAAAGATAGAACGTTCTAGTCTTCACCAATCGTTAGAGGGGACAATTTTACATATGTTAGTGAATTTTGAGTCCATATTTCCAAGGATTATGGGAGTTAGAAAAAATCAATTTGTATCGCAAAATATTTCCATAGCTACCCCCTTTGTTCTAAATTTTCGACAAAAAAATTATAAAAAATGCTAAAAATTCGTTAAGAGGGCTTTTTTTGGCCAAAAAATCGACTGGCACAATCAGTTTTGTGACAAAATCATTATTTCGCCTTCAAATAGAGTCATGAAATTTTCGAAAATCCACTTTTCAAAACAAAAAATACTCATAACTCGGCTAATAGGAAAGATAGAACGTTCTAGTCTTCACCAATCGATAGAGGGGACAATTTTACATATTTTAGTGAATTTTGAGTCCATATTTCCAAGGACTATGGAAGTTAGAAAAAATCAATTTGAAACTCTATTTTTAAAGTTTCGGTAGCGGTCCAGCTGCCGTGATCAAGAATAATGAAAAATATTAAATTTTCGAATCATCGAAAATTTATTATTTTCGATTAATCGATTATTTTCGATTAATCGATTTTTTTCGATTAATCGATTTTTTTCGGGGAATCGATTTTTTTCGATTAATCGATTATTTTCGATTAATCGATTATTTTCGATTAATCGATTATTTTCGATTAATCGATCATTTTAGATTAATCGATTATTTTCGATTGATCGATTTTTTTCGATTAATCGATTTATTTCGATTAAACGATTTTTTTCGATTAATCGATTTTTTTCGCCACTTTCCAAAACAAAAAATACTCATAACTCGACTAATAGGAAAGATAGAACGTTCTAGTCTTCACCAATCGATAGAGGGGACAATTTTACATATTTAAGTGAATTTTGAGTCCATATTTCCAAGGATTATGGGAGTTAGAAAAAATCAATTTGTATCGCAAAATATTTCCATGGCTACCCCCCTTGTTCGAAATTTTCGACAAAAAAATTATAAAAAATGCTAAAAATTCGTAAAGAGGGGTTTTTTTGGCCAAAAAATCGACTGGCACAATCAGTTTTGTGATAAAATCATTATTTCGCCTTCAAATAGAGTCATGAAATTTTCGAAAATCCACTTTTCAAAACAAAAAATACTCATAACTCGACTAATAGGAAAGATAGAACGTTCTAGTCGTCACCAATCGTTAGAGGGGACAATTTTACATATGTTAGTGAATTTTGAGTCCATATTTCCAAGGATTATGGGAGTTAGAAAAAATCAATTTGTATCGCAAAATATTTTGTTCTAAATTTTCGACAAAAAAATTATAAAAAATGCTAGAAATTCGTAAAGAGTGGTTTTTTTGGCCAAAAAATCGACTGGCACAATCAGTTTTGTGATAAAATCATTATTTCGCCTTCAAATAGAGTCATGAAATTTTCGAAAATCCACTTTTCAAAACAAAAAATACTCATAACTCGACTAATAGGAAAGATAGAACGTTCTAGTCTTCACCAATCGATAGAGGGGACAATTTTACATACTTTAGTGAATTTTGAGTCCATATTTCCAAGGATTATGGGAGTTAGAAAAAATCAATTTGTATCGCAAAATATTTCCATAGCTACCCCCTTTGTTCTAAATTTTCGACAAAAAAATTATAAAAAATGCTAAAAATTCGTAAAGAGGGGTTTTTTTGGCCAAAAAATCGACTGGCAGAATCAGTTTTGTGATAAAATCATTATTTCGCCTTCAAATAGAGTCATGAAATTTTCGAAAATCCACTTTTCAAAACAAAAAATACTCATAACTCGACTAATAGGAAAGATAGAACGTTCTAGTCTTCACCAATCGTTAGAGGGGACAATTTTACATATGTTAGTGTATTTTGAGTCCATATTTCCAATGATTATGGGAGTTAGAAAAAATCAATTTGTATCGCAAAATATTTCCATAGCTACCCCCTTTGTTCTAAATTTTCGACAAAAAAATTATAAAAAATGCTAAAAATTCGTAAAAATTGGTTTTTTTGGCCAAAAAATCGACTGGCACAATCAGTTTTGTGATAAAATCATTATTTCGCCTTCAAATAGAGTCATGAGATTTTCGAAAATCCACTTTTCAAAACAAAAAATACTCATAACTCGACTAATAGGAAAGATAGAACGTTCTAGTCTTCACCAATCGATAGAGGGGACAATTTTACATATTTTAGTGAATTTTGAGTCCATATTTCCAAAGATTATGGGAGTTAGAAAAAATTAATTTGTATCGCAAAATATTTCCATATTTCCATTTCTAAATTTTCGACAAAAAAATTATAAAAAATGCTAAAAATTCGCAAAGAGGGGTTTTTTAGCCAAAAAATCGACTGGCACAATCAGTTTTGTGATAAAATCATTATTTCGCCTTCAAATAGTGTCATGAAATTTTCGAAAATCCACTTTTCAAAACAAAAAATACTCATAAATCGACAAATAGGAAAGATAGAACGTTCTAGTCTTCACCAATCCTTAGAGGTGTCTATTTTACATATGTTAGTGAATTTTGAGTCCATATTTCCAAGGATTATGGGAGTTAGAAAAAATCAATTTGTATCGCAAAATATTTCCATAGCTACCCCCTTTGTTCTAAATTTTCGAGAAAAAAATTATAAAAAATGCTAAAAATTCGTTAAGAGGGCTTTTTTTGGCCAAAAAATCGACTGGTACAATCAGTTTTGTGATAAAATCATTATTTCGCCTTCAAATAGAGTCATGAAATTTTCGAAAATCCACTTTTCAAAACAAAAAATACTCATAACTCGACTAATAGGAAAGATAGAACGTTCTAGTCTTCACCAATCGATAGAGGGGACAATTTTACATATTTTAGTGAATTTTGAGTTTATATTTCCAAGGATTATGGGAGTTAGAAGAAATCAATTTGTATCGCAAAATATTTCCATAGCTACCCCTTTTGTTCTAAATTTTCGACAAAAAAATTATAAAAAATGCTAAAAATACGTAAAGAGGGGTTTTTTGGCCAAAAAATCGACTGACACAATCAATTTTGTGATAAAATCATTATTTCGCCTTCAAATAGAGTCATGAAATTTTCGAAAATCCACTTTTCAAAACAAAAAATACTCATAAATCGACAAATAGGGAAGATAGAACGTTCTAGTCTTCACCAATCGTTAGAGGGGACAATTTTACATATGTTAGTGAATTTTGAGTCCATATTTCCAAGGATTATGGGAGTTAGAAAAAATCAATTTGTATCGCAAAATATTTCCATAGCTACCCCCTTTGTTCTAAATTTTCGAGAAAAAAATTATAAAAAATGCTAAAAATTCGTTAAGAGGGCTTTTTTTGGCCAAAAAATCGACTGGTACAATCAGTTTTGTGATAAAATCATTATTTCGCCTTCAAATAGAGTCATGAAATTTTCGAAAATCCACTTTTCAAAACAAAAAATACTCATAACTCGACTAATAGGAAAGATAGAACGTTCTAGTCTTCACCAATCGATAGAGGGGACAATTTTACATATTTTAGTGAATTTTGAGTTTATATTTCCAAGGATTATGGGAGTTAGAAGAAATCAATTTGTATCGCAAAATATTTCCATAGCTACCCCTTTTGTTCTAAATTTTCGACAAAAAAATTATAAAAAATGCTAAAAATACGTAAAGAGGGGTTTTTTGGCCAAAAAATCGACTGACACAATCAATTTTGTGATAAAATCATTATTTCGCCTTCAAATAGAGTCATGAAATTTTCGAAAATCCACTTTTCAAAACAAAAAATACTCATAAATCGACAAATAGGGAAGATAGAACGTTCTAGTCTTCACCAATCGTTAGAGGGGACAATTTTACATATTTTAGTGAATTTTGAGTCCATATTTCCAAGGACTATGGAAGTTAGAAAAAATCAATTTGAAACTCTATTTTTAAAGTTTCGGTAGCGGTCCAGCTGCCGTGATCAAGAATAACGAAAAATATTAAATTTTCGAATCATCGAAAATTTATTATTTTCGATTAATCGATCATTTTAGATTAATCGATTATTTTCGATTGATCGATTTTTTTCGATTAATCGATTTATTTCGATTAAACGATTTTTTTCGATTAATCGATTTTTTTCGCCACTTTCCAAAACAAAAAATACTCATAACTCGACTAATAGGAAAGATAGAACGTTCTAGTCTTCACCAATCGATAGAGGGGACAATTTTACATATTTAAGTGAATTTTGAGTCCATATTTCCAAGGATTATAGGAGTTAGAAAAAATTAATTTGTATCGCAAAATATTTCCATATTTCCATTTCTAAATTTTCGACAAAAAAATTATAAAAAATGCTAAAAATTCGAAAAGAGGGGTTTTTTTGGCCAAAAAATCGACTGACACAATCAATTTTGTGATAAAATCATTATTTCGCCTTCAGATAGAGTCATGAAATTTTCGAAAATCCACTTTTCAAAACAAAAAATACTCATAACCCGACAAATAGGAAAGATAGAACGTTCTAGTCTTCACCAATCGTTAGAGGGGACAATTTTACATATGTTAGTGAATTTTGAGTCCATATTTCCAAGGATTATGGGAGTTAGAAAAAATCAATTTGTATCGCAAAATATTTCCATAGCCCCTTTGTTCTAAATTTTCGACAAAAAAATTATAAAAAATGCTAAAAATTCGAAAAGAGGGGTTTTTTTGGCCAAAAAATCGACTGGCACAATCAGTTTTGTGATAAAATCATTATTTCGCCTTCAAATAGAGTCATGAAATTTTCGAAAATCCACTTTTCAAAACAAAAAATACTCATAAATTGACAAATAGGGAAGATAGAACGTTCTAGTCTTCACCAATCGTTAGAGGGGACAATTTTACATATGTTAGTGAATTTTGAGTCCATATTTCCAAGGATTATGGGAGTTAGAAAAAATCAATTTGTATCGCAAAATATTTCCATGGCTACCCCCTTTGTTCTAAATTTTCGACAAAAAAATTATAAAAAATGCTAAAAATTCGTAAAGAGGGGTTTTTTTGGCCAAAAAATCGACTGACACAATCAGTTTTGTGATAAAATCATTATTTCGCCTTCAAATAGAGTCATGAAATTTTCGAAAATCCACTTTTCAAAACAAAAAATACTCATAAATCGACAAATAGGGAAGATAGAACGTTCTAGTCTTCACCAATCGTTAGAGGGGACAATTTTACATATGTTAGTGAATTTTGAGTCCATATTTCCAAGGACTATGGAAGTTAGAAAAAATCAATTTGAAACTCTATTTTTAAAGTTTCGGTAGCGGTCCAGCTGCCGTGATCAAGAATAACGAAAAATATTAAATTTTCGAATCATCGAAAATTTATTATTTTCGATTAATCGATTATTTTCGATTAATCGATTTTTTTCGATTAATCGATTTTTTTCGGGTAATCGATTTTTTTCGATTAATCGATTATTTTCGATTAATCGATTATTTTCGATTAATCGATTATTTTCGATTAATCGATTATTTTCGATTAATCGATCATTTTAGATTAATCGATTATTTTCGATTGATCGATTTTTTTCGATTAATCGATTTATTTCGATTAAACGATTTTTTTCGATTAATCGATTTTTTTCGCCACTTTCCAAAACAAAAAATACTCATAACTCGACTAATAGGAAAGATAGAACGTTCTAGTCTTCACCAATCGATAGAGGGGACAATTTTACATATGTTAGTGAATTTTGAGTCCATATTTCCAAGGATTATGGGAGTTAGAAAAAATCTATTTGTATCGCAAAATATTTCCATAGCTACCCCCTTTGCTTTAAATTTTCGACAAAAAAATTATAAAAAATGCTAAAAATTCGTAAAGAGGGGTTTTTTTGGCCAAAAAATCGACTGGCAGAATCAGTTTTGTGATAAAATCATTATTTCGCCTTCAAATAGAGTCATGAAATTTTCGAAAATCCACTTTTCAAAACAAAAAATACTCATAACCCGACTAATAGGAAAGAGAGAACGTTCTAGTCTTCACCAATCGTTAGAGGGGACAATTTTACATATGTTAGTGTATTTTGAGTCCATATTTCCAATGATTATGGGAGCTAGAAAAAATCAATTTGTATCGCAAAATATTTCCATAGCTACCCCCTTTGTTCTAAATTTTCGACAAAAAAATTATAAAAAATGCTAAAAATTCGTAAAAATTGGTTTTTTTGGCCAAAAAATCGACTGGCACAATCAGTTTTGTGATAAAATCATTATTTCGCCTTCAAATAGAGTCATGAAATTTTCGAAAATCCACTTTTCAAAACAAAAAATACTCATAACTCGACTAATAGGAAAGATAGAACGTTCTAGTCTTCACCAATCGATAGAGGGGACAATTTTACATATTTTAGTGAATTTTAAGTCCATATTTCAAAGGATTATGGGAGTTAGAAAAAATCAATTTGTATCGCAAAATATTTTCATAGCTACCCCCTTTGCTTTAAATTTTCGACAAAAAAATTATAAACAATGCTAAAAATTCGTAAAGAGGGGTTTTTTTGGCCAAAAAATCGACTGGCACAATCAGTTTTGTGATAAAATCATTGTTTCGCCTTCAAATAGAGTCATGAAATTTTCGAAAATCCACTTTCCAAAACAAAAAATACTCATAACTCGACTAATAGGAAAGATAGAACGTTCTAGTCTTCACCAATCGATAGAGGGGACAATTTTACATATTTTAGTGAATTTTGAGTCCATATTTCCAAGGATTATATGAGTTAGAAAAAATCAATTTGTATCGCAAAATATTTCCATAGCTACCCCCTTTGCTTTAAATTTTCGACAAAAAAATTATAAAAAATGCTAAAACATCGTGAAGAGGGGTTTTTTTGGCCAAAAAATCGACTGGCACAATCAGTTTTGTGATAAAATCATTATTTCGCTTTCAAATAGAGTCATGAAATTTTCGAAAATCCACTTTTCAAAACAAAAAATACTCATAAATCGACAAATAGGGAAGATAGAACGTTCTAGTCTTCACCAATCGTTAGAGGGGACAATTTTACATATGTTAGTGAATTTTGAGTCCATATTTCCAAGGATTATGGGAGTTAGAAAAAATCAATTTGTATCGCAAAATATTTCCATAGCTACCCCCTTTGTTCTAAATTTTCGACAAAAAAATTATAAAAAATGCTAAAAATTCGTAAAGAGGGGTTTTTTTGGCCAAAAAATCGACTGACACAATCAGTTTTCTGATAAAATCATTATTTCGCCTTCAAATAGAGTCATGAAATTTTCGAAAATCCACTTTTCAAAACAAAAAATACTCATAACTCGACAAATAGGAGAGATAGAACGTTCTAGTCTTCACCAATCGTTAGAGGGGACAATTTTACATATGTTAGTGAATTTTGAGTCCATATTTCCAAGGATTATGGGAGTTAGAAAAAATCTATTTGTATCGCAAAATATTTCCATAGCTACCCCCTTTGCTTTAAATTTTCGACAAAAAAATTATAAAAAATGCTAAAAATTCGTAAAGAGGGGTTTTTTTGGCCAAAAAATCGACTGGCACAATCAGTTTTGTGATAAAATCATTATTTCGCCTTCAAATAGAGTCATGAAATTTTCGAAAATCCACTTTCCAAAACAAAAAATACTCATGACTCGACTAATAGGAAAGATAGAACGTTCTAGTCTTCACCAATCGATAGAGGGGACAATTTTACATATTTTAGTGAATTTTGAGTCCATATTTCCAAGGATTATATGAGTTAGAAAAAATCAATTTGTATCGCAAAATATTTCCCCCTTTGCTTTAAATTTTCGACAAAAAAATTATAAAAAATGCTAAAACATCGTGAAGAGGGGTTTTTTTGGCCAAAAAATCGACTGGCACAATCAGTTTTGTGATAAAATCATTATTTCGCTTTCAAATAGAGTCATGAAATTTTCGAAAATCCACTTTTCAAAACAAAAATTACTCATAACTCGACTAATAGGAAAGATAGAACGTTCTAGTCTTCACCAATCGATAGAGGGGACAATTTTACATATTTTAGTGAATTTTGAGTCCATATTTCCAAGGATTATGGGAGTTAGAAAAAATCAATTTGTATCGCAAAATATTTCCATAGCTACCCCCTTTGTTCTAAATTTTCGACAAAAAAATTATAAAAAATGCTAAAAATTCGTAAAGAGGGGTTTTTTTGGCCAAAAAATCGACTGACACAATCAGTTTTCTGATAAAATCATTATTTCGCCTTCAAATAGAGTCATGAAATTTTCGAAAATCCACTTTTCAAAACAAAAAATACTCATAACTCGACAAATAGGAAAGATAGAACGTTCTAGTCTTCACCAATCGTTAGAGGGGACAATTTTACATATGTTAGTGAATTTTGAGTCCATATTTCCAAGGATTATGGGAGTTAGAAAAAATCAATTTGTATCGCAAAATATTTCCCCCTTTGCTTTAAATTTTCGACAAAAAAATTATAAAAAATGCTAAAACATCGCGAAGAGGGGTTTTTTTGGCCAAAAAATCGACTGGCACAATCAGTTTTGTCATAAAATCATTATTTCGCTTTCAAATAGAGTCATGAAATTTTCGAAAATCCACTTTTCAAAACAAAAAATACTCATAAATCGACAAATAGGGAAGATAGAACGTTCTAGTCTTCACCAATCGTTAGAGGGGACAATTTTACATATGTTAGTGAATTTTGAGTCCATATTTCCAAGGATTATGGGAGTTAGAAAAATCAATTTGTATCGCAAAATATTTCCATAGCTACCCGCTTTGTTCTAAATTTTCGACAAAAAAATTATAAAAAATGCTAAAAATTCGTAAAGAGGGGTTTTTTGGCCAAAAAATCGACTGACACAATCAGTTTTGTGATAAAATCATTATTTCGCCTTCAGATAGAGTCATGAAATTTTCGAAAATCCATTTTTCAAAACAAAAAATACTCATAACTCGACAAATAGGAAAGATAGAACGTTCTAGTCTTCACCAATCGATAGAGGGGACAATTTTACATATTTTAGTGAATTTTGAGTCCATATTTCCAAGGATTATGGGAGTTAGAAAAAATCAATTTGTATCGCAAAATATTTCCATACCTACCCCTTTGTTCTAAATTTTCGACAAAAAAATTATAAAAAATGCTGAAAATTCGTGAAGAGGGGTTTTTTTGGCCAAAAAATTGACTGGCACAATCAGTTTTGTGATAAAATCATTATTTCGCCTTCAAATAGAGTCATGAAATTTTCAAAAATCCACTTTTCAAAACAAAAATTACTCATAACTCGACTGATAGGAAAGATAGAACGTTCTAGTCTTCACCAATCGATAGAGGGGACAATTTTACATATTTTAGTGAATTTTGAGTCCATATTTCCAAGGATTATGGGAGTTAGAAAAAATCAATTTGTATCGCAAAATATTTCCATGGCTACCCCCTTTGTTCTAAATTTTCGACAAAAAAATTATAAAAAATGCTAAAAATTCGTAAAAAGGGTTTTTTTTGGCCAAAAAATCGACTGGCACAATCAGTTTTGTGATAAAATCATTATTTCGCCTTCAAATAGAGTCATGAAATTTTCGAAAATCCACTTTTCAAAACAAAAAATACTCATAACTCGACAAATAGGAAAGAAAGAACGTTCTAGTCTTCACCAATCGATAGAGGGGACAATTTTACATATTTTAGTGAATTTTGAGTCGATATTGCCAAGGATTAAGGGAGTTAGAAAAAAGCAATTTGATTCGCAAAATATTTCCATACCTACCCCTTTGTTCTAAATTTTAGACAAAAAATTTTAAAAAATGCTAAAAATTCGTAAAGAGGGGTTTTTTTGGCCAAAAAATCGACTGACACAATCAGTTTTGTGATAAAATCATTATTTCGCCTTCAAATAGAGTCATGAAATTTTCGAAAATCCACTTTTCAAAACAAAAAATACTCATAACTCGACAAATAGGAAAGATAGAATGTTCTAGTCTTCACCAATCGTTAGAGGGGAGAATTTTACATATGTTAGTGAATTTTGAGTCCATATTTCCAAGGATTATGGGAGTTAGAAAAAATCAATTTGTATCGCAAAATATTTCCATTTGTTCTAAATTTTCGACAAAAAATTATAAAAAATGCTAAAAATTCTAAAAGAGGGGTTTTTTGGCCAAAAAATCGACTGGCACAATCAGTTTTGTGATAAAATCAATATTTCGCCTTCAAATAGAGTCATGAAATTTTCGAAAATCCACTTTCCAAAACGAAAAATACTCATAACTCGACTAATAGGAAAGATAGAACGTTCTAGTCGTCACCAATCGATAGAGGGGACAATTTTACATATTTTAGTGAATTTTGAGTCCATATTTCCAAGGATTATATGAGTTAGAAAAAATCAATTTGTATCGCAAAATATTTCCATAGCTACCCCCTTTGCTTTAAATTTTCGACAAAAAAATTATAAAAAATGCTAAAACATCGTGAAGAGGGGTTTTTTTGGCCAAAAAATCGACTGGCACAATCAGTTTTGTGATAAAATCATTATTTCGCTTTCAAATAGAGTCATGAAATTTTCGAAAATCCACTTTTCAAAACAAAAAATACTCATAAATCGACAAATAGGGAAGATAGAACGTTCTAGTCTTCACCAATCGTTAGAGGGGACAATTTTACATATGTTAGTGAATTTTGAGTCCATATTTCCAAGGATTATGGGAGTTAGAAAAAATCAATTTGTATCGCAAAATATTTCCATAGCTACCCCCTTTGTTCTAAATTTTCGACAAAAAAATTATAAAAAATGCTAAAAATTCGTAAAGAGGGGTTTTTTTGGCCAAAAAATCGACTGACACAATCAGTTTTCTGATAAAATCATTATTTCGCCTTCAAATAGAGTCATGAAATTTTCGAAAATCCACTTTTCAAAACAAAAAATACTCATAACTCGACAAATAGGAAAGATAGAACGTTCTAGTCTTCACCAATCGTTAGAGGGGACAATTTTACATATGTTAGTGAATTTTGAGTCCATATTTCCAAGGATTATGGGAGTTAGAAAAAATCAATTTGTATCGCAAAATATTTCCATAGCTACCCCCTTTGCTTTAAATTTTCGACAAAAAAATTATAAAAAATGCTAAAAATTCGTAAAGGGGGGTTTTTTTGGCCAAAAAATCGACTGGCACAATCAGTTTTGTGATAAAATCTTTATTTCGCCTTCAAATAGAGTCATGAAATTTTCGAAAATCCACTTTCCAAAACAAAAAATACTCATGACTCGACTAATAGGAAAGATAGAACGTTCTAGTCTTCACCAATCGATAGAGGGGACAATTTTACATATTTTAGTGAATTTTGAGTCCATATTTCCAAGGATTATATGAGTTAGAAAAAATCAATTTGTATCGCAAAATATTTCCCCCTTTGCTTTAAATTTTCGACAAAAAAATTATAAAAAATGCTAAAACATCGTGAAGAGGGGTTTTTTTGGCCAAAAAATCGACTGGCACAATCAGTTTTGTGATAAAATCATTATTTCGCCTTCAAATAGAGTCATGAAATTTTCGAAAATCCACTTTTCAAAACAAAAAATACTCATAACTCGACAAATAGGAAAGATAGAACGTTCTAGTCTTCACCAATCGTTAGAGGGGACAATTTTACATATGTTAGTGAATTTTGAGTCCATATTTCCAAGGATTATGGGAGTTAGAAAAAATCAATTTGTATCGCAAAATATTTCCATAGCTACCCCCTTTGCTTTAAATTTTCGACAAAAAAATTATAAAAAATGCTAAAAATTCGTAAAGGGGGGTTTTTTTGGCCAAAAAATCGACTGGCACAATCAGTTTTGTGATAAAATCTTTATTTCGCCTTCAAATAGAGTCATGAAATTTTCGAAAATCCACTTTCCAAAACAAAAAATACTCATGACTCGACTAATAGGAAAGATAGAACGTTCTAGTCTTCACCAATCGATAGAGGGGACAATTTTACATATTTTAGTGAATTTTGAGTCCATATTTCCAAGGATTATATGAGTTAGAAAAAATCAATTTGTATCGCAAAATATTTCCCCCTTTGCTTTAAATTTTCGACAAAAAAATTATAAAAAATGCTAAAACATCGTGAAGAGGGGTTTTTTTGGCCAAAAAATCGACTGGCACAATCAGTTTTGTGATAAAATCATTATTTCGCTTTCAAATAGAGTCATGAAATTTTCGAAAATCCACTTTTCAAAACAAAAAATACTCATAAATCGACAAATAGGGAAGATAGAACGTTCTAGTCTTCACCAATCGTTAGAGGGGACAATTTTACATATTTTAGTGAATTTTGAGTCCATATTTCCAAGGATTATATGAGTTAGAAAAAATCAATTTGTATCGCAAAATATTTCCATAGCTACCCCCTTTGCTTTAAATTTTCGACAAAAAAATTATAAAAAATGCTAAAACATCGTGAAGAGGGGTTTTTTTGGCCAAAAAATCGACTGGCACAATCAGTTTTGTGATAAAATCATTATTTCGCTTTCAAATAGAGTCATGAAATTTTCGAAAATCCACTTTTCAAAACAAAAAATACTCATAAATCGACAAATAGGGAAGATAGAACGTTCTAGTCTTCACCAATCGTTAGAGGGGACAATTTTACATATGTTAGTGAATTTTGAGTCCATATTTCCAAGGATTATGGGAGTTAGAAAAAATCAATTTGTATCGCAAAATATTTCCATAGCTACCCCCTTTGTTCTAAATTTTCGACAAAAAAATTATAAAAAATGCTAAAAATTCGTAAAGAGGGGTTTTTTTGGCCAAAAAATCGACTGACACAATCAGTTTTCTGATAAAATCATTATTTCGCCTTCAAATAGAGTCATGAAATTTTCGAAAATCCACTTTTCAAAACAAAAAATACTCATAACTCGACAAATAGGAAAGATAGAACGTTCTAGTCTTCACCAATCGTTAGAGGGGACAATTTTACATATGTTAGTGAATTTTGAGTCCATATTTCCAAGGATTATGGGAGTTAGAAAAAATCAATTTGTATCGCAAAATATTTCCATAGCTACCCCCTTTGCTTTAAATTTTCGACAAAAAAATTATAAAAAATGCTAAAAATTCGTAAAGGGGGGTTTTTTTGGCCAAAAAATCGACTGGCACAATCAGTTTTGTGATAAAATCTTTATTTCGCCTTCAAATAGAGTCATGAAATTTTCGAAAATCCACTTTCCAAAACAAAAAATACTCATGACTCGACTAATAGGAAAGATAGAACGTTCTAGTCTTCACCAATCGATAGAGGGGACAATTTTACATATTTTAGTGAATTTTGAGTCCATATTTCCAAGGATTATATGAGTTAGAAAAAATCAATTTGTATCGCAAAATATTTCCCCCTTTGCTTTAAATTTTCGACAAAAAAATTATAAAAAATGCTAAAACATCGTGAAGAGGGGTTTTTTTGGCCAAAAAATCGACTGGCACAATCAGTTTTGTGATAAAATCATTATTTCGCCTTCAAATAGAGTCATGAAATTTTCGAAAATCCACTTTTCAAAACAAAAAATACTCATAACTCGACAAATAGGAAAGATAGAACGTTCTAGTCTTCACCAATCGTTAGAGGGGACAATTTTACATATGTTAGTGAATTTTGAGTCCATATTTCCAAGGATTATGGGAGTTAGAAAAAATCAATTTGTATCGCAAAATATTTCCATAGCTACCCCCTTTGCTTTAAATTTTCGACAAAAAAATTATAAAAAATGCTAAAAATTCGTAAAGGGGGGTTTTTTTGGCCAAAAAATCGACTGGCACAATCAGTTTTGTGATAAAATCTTTATTTCGCCTTCAAATAGAGTCATGAAATTTTCGAAAATCCACTTTCCAAAACAAAAAATACTCATGACTCGACTAATAGGAAAGATAGAACGTTCTAGTCTTCACCAATCGATAGAGGGGACAATTTTACATATTTTAGTGAATTTTGAGTCCATATTTCCAAGGATTATATGAGTTAGAAAAAATCAATTTGTATCGCAAAATATTTCCCCCTTTGCTTTAAATTTTCGACAAAAAAATTATAAAAAATGCTAAAACATCGTGAAGAGGGGTTTTTTTGGCCAAAAAATCGACTGGCACAATCAGTTTTGTGATAAAATCATTATTTCGCTTTCAAATAGAGTCATGAAATTTTCGAAAATCCACTTTTCAAAACAAAAAATACTCATAAATCGACAAATAGGGAAGATAGAACGTTCTAGTCTTCACCAATCGTTAGAGGGGACAATTTTACATATGTTAGTGAATTTTGAGTCCATATTTCCAAGGATTATGGGAGTTAGAAAAAATCAATTTGTATCGCAAAATATTTCCATAGCTACCCCCTTTGTTCTAAATTTTCGACAAAAAAATTATAAAAAATGCTAAAAATTCGTAAAGAGGGGTTTTTTTGGCCAAAAAATCGCATGGCACAATCAGTTTTGTGATAAAATCATTATTTCGCCTTCAAATAGAGTCATGAAATTTTCGAAAATCCACTTTCCAAAACAAAAAATACTCATGACTCGACTAATAGGAAAGATAGAACGTTCTAGTCTTCACCAATCGATAGAGGGGACAATTTTACATATTTTAGTGAATTTTGAGTCCATATTTCCAAGGATTATATGAGTTAGAAAAAATCAATTTGTATCGCAAAATATTTCCCCCTTTGCTTTAAATTTTCGACAAAAAAATTATAAAAAATGCTAAAACATCGTGAAGAGGGGTTTTTTTGGCAAAAAATTCGACTGGCACAATCAGTTTTGTGATAAAATCATTATTTCGCTTTCAAATAGAGTCATGAAATTTTCGAAAATCCACTTTTCAAAACAAAAAATACTCATAAATCGACAAATAGGGAAGATAGAACGTTCTAGTCTTCACCAATCGTTAGAGGGGACAATTTTACATATGTTAGTAAATTTTGAGTCCATATTTCCAAGGATTATGGGAGTTAGAAAAAATCAATTTGTATCGCAAAATATTTCCATAGCTACCCCCTTTGTTCTAAATTTTCGACAAAAAAATTATAAAAAATGCTAAAAATTCGTAAAGAGGGGTTTTTTTTGGCCAAAAAATCGACTGACACACTCAGTTTTGTGATAAAATCATTATTTCGCCTTCAGATAGAGTCATGAAATTTTCGAAAATCCACTTTTCAAAACAAAAAATACTCATAACTCGACAAATAGGAAAGATAGAACGTTCTAGTCTTCACCAATCGATAGAGGGGACAATTTTACATATTTTAGTGAATTTTGAGTCCATATTTCCAAGGATTATGGGAGTTAGAAAAAATCAATTTGTATCGCAAAATATTTCCATACCTACCCCTTTGTTCTAAATTTTCGACAAAAAAATTAAAAAAAATGCTGAAAATTCGTAAAGAGGGGTTATTTTGGCCAAAAAATTGACTGGCACAATCAGTTTTGTGATAAAATCATTATTTCGCCTTCAAATAGAGTCATGAAATTTTCAAAAATCCACTTTTCAAAACAAAAAATACTCATAATTCGACAAATAGGAAAGATAGAACGTTCTAGTTTCACCAATCGATAGAGGGGACAATTTTACATACTTAAGTGAATTTTGAGTCGATATTGCCAAGGATTAAGGGAGTTAGAAAAAAGCAATTTGATTCGCAAAATATTTCCATACCTACCCATTTGTTCTAAATTTTCGACAAAAAAAAATAAAAAATGCTTAAAATTCGTAAAGAGGGGTTTTTTGGGCCGGAAAATCGACTGGCATAATCAGTTTTATGATGAAATCATTATTTCGCCTTCAAATAGAGTCATGAAATTTTCGAAAATCCACTTTTCAAAACAAAAATTACTCATAACTCGACTAATAGGAAAGATAGAACGTTCTAGTCTTCACCAATCGATAGAGGGGACAATTTTACATATTTTAGTGAATTTTGAGTCGATATTGCCAAGGATTAAGGGAGTTAGAAAAAAGCAATTTGATTCGCAAAATATGTCCATACCTACCCCTTTGTTCTAAATTTTCGACAAAAAATTTTAAAAAATGCTAAAAATTCGTAAAGAGGGGTTTTTTGGCCAGAAAATCGACTGACACAATCAATTTTGTGATAAAATCATTATTTCGCCTTCAAATAGAGTCATGAAATTTTCGAAAATCCACTTTCCAAAACAAAAAATACTCATAACTCGACAAATAGGAAAGATAGAATGTTCTAGTCTTCACCAATCGTTAGAGGGGAGAATTTTACATATGTTAGTGAATTTTGAGTCCATATTTCCAAGGATTATGGGAGTTAGAAAAAATCAATTTGTATCGCAAAATATTTCCATTTGTTCTAAATTTTCGACAAAAAAATTATAAAAAATGCTAAAAATTCTAAAAGAGGGGTTTTTTTGGCCAAAAAATCGACTGGCACAATCAGTTTTGTGATAAAATCATTATTTCGCCTTCAAATAGAGTCATGAAATTTTCGAAAATCCACTTTTCAAAACAAAAAATACTCATAAATCGACAAATAGGAAAGATAGAACGTTCTAGTCTTCACCAATCGTTAGAGGGGACAATTTTACATATGTTAGTGAATTTTGAGTCCATATTTCCAAGGATTATGGGAGTTAGAAAAAATCTATTTGTATCGCAAAATATTTCCATAGCTACCCCCTTTGCTTTAAATTTTCGACAAAAAAATTATAAAAAATGCTAAAAATTCGTAAAGAGGGGTTTTTTTGGCCAAAAAATCGACTGGCACAATTAGTTTTGTGATAAAATCATTATTTCGCCTTCAAATAGAGTCATGAAATTTTCGAAAATCCACTTTTCAAAACAAAAAATACTCATAACTCGACAAATAGGAAAGATAGAACGTTCTAGTCTTCACCAATCGATAGAGGGGACAATTTTACATATTTTAGTGAATTTTGAGTCCACATTTCCAAGGATTATGGGAGTTCGGAAAAATCAATTTGTATCGCAAAATATTTCCATAGCTACCCCCTTTGTTCTAAATTTTCGACAAAAAAATTATAAAAAATGCTAAAAATTCGTAAAGAGGGGTTTTTCGGCCAAAAAGTCGACTGACACAATTAGTTTTGTGATAAAATCATTATTTCGCCTTCAGATAGAGTCATGAAATTTTCGAAAATCCACTTTTCAAAACAAAAAATACTCATAACTCGACAAATAGGAAAGATAGAACGTTCTAGTCTTCACCAATCGCTAGAGGGGACAATTTTACATATGTTAGTGAATTTTGAGTCCATATTTCCAAGGATTATGGGAGTTAGAAAAAATCAATTTGTATCGCAAAATATTTCCATACCTACCCCTTTGTTCTAAATTTTCGACAAAAAAAAAATAAAAAATGCTGAAAATTCGTCAAGAGGGGTTTTTTTGGCCAAAAAATTGACTGGCACAATCAGTTTTGTGATAAAATCATTATTTCGCCTTCAAATAGAGTCATGAAATTTTCAAAAATCCACTTTTCAAAACAAAAAATACTCATAATTCGACAAATAGGAAAGATAGAACGTTCTAGTCTTCACCAATCGATAGAGGGGACAATTTTACATATTTTAGTGAATTTTGAGTCGATATTGCCAAGGATTAAGGGAGTTAGAAAAAAGCCATTTGTTTCTCAAAATATTTCCATATCTATCCCTTTGTTCCAAATTTTCGACAAAAAAAAATAAAAAATGCTTAAAATTCGTAAAGAGGGGTTTTTTCGGCCAAAAAATCGACTGGCACAATCAGTTTTGTGATAAAATCATTATTTCGCCTTCAAATAGAGTCATGAAATTTTCGAAAATCCACTTTTCAAAACAAAAAATACTCATAACTCGACAAATAGGAAAGATAGAACGTTCTAGTCTTCACCAATCGATAGAGGGGACAATTTTACATATTTTAGTGAATTTTGAGTCGATATTGCCAAAGGATTAAGGGAGTTAGAAAAAAGCAATTTGATTCGCAAATAGAGTCATGAAATTTTCGAAAATCCACTTTTCAAAACAAAAAATCCTCATAACTCGACTAATAGGAAAGATAGAACGTTCTAGTCTTCACCAATCGATAGAAGGGACAATTTTACATATACTGTTGAATTTTCAGTCGATATTTCCAAGGATTAAGGGAGTTAGAAAAAAGAAATTTGTTTCGCAAAATATTTCCTTTGTTCTAAATTTTCGACAAAAAAAGATAAAAATGCTTAAAATTCGTAAAGAGGGGTTTTTTGGGCCGGAAAATCGACTGGCATAATCAGTTTTTTGATAAAATCATTATTTCGCCTCCAAATAGAGTCATGAAATTTTCGAAAATCCACTTTTTAAAACAAAAAATACTACTAACTCGACTATTTCATAATCAGAATCCTAGGGCACTGGTTAGAAGAGGGACATTTACCTAAGTTAAAGCCTGCAGGTATCCTAAAATTCCTCCGGGAAATAGGACTAAAGGACCTCTCTCTGAGACTTTCATCAGGAACTAAGTAGAAGTATGGGGCATAATAGATCTTTTAGATCACCCCAATATACATACACATGGAAATGTTGTTAAAAATAATGTAAATATAAACGCTCAGCCCTGTATAGTATATTTTCAGAGAATTAAATTTTATTTCGATATCTTCATTGAAATTTTAATTGTACTTTCAATCTTTGTGCCATTTATCTCTGTTCAGTCAAAACAACTTGTGATTTTTTGAAGCGCTTAGAATAAGGTGGTCGATAAATCTTATCAATAATTTTTTAATGATATGATAGATATAAAAAGTGTACATCTGTAAATTATATGAGCAGTAATTGAAGTTGTTAACGTTCGAAAACAAAATGAAAGTGTTTTTTAGTTTGTGCTGTTTTTTGACCAGTAAGTCAGTCGTTCAGTATAGTTGTAATAATGTAAATAAAATAATTATTTAAATTGAGGAAAGTGATCTAAAATTTTTTGTGGGGCAACACAATCCCAGCTTTAAAGTTTGATACTAAAAACTTTTGAGTTGATTCGTTGTGAAAATCAGTCAGATTTTGGAATAGAAGTTCAACTGAGAAAGTGGTAGGTCAGAACTGGATGAATTCAGGACCATAGCCACGTAACTCTTGACCATGCTCACTAAAGATTCGCCCAACAGTGGAAGAGTGGGAGATAAATCCCTACTTGTTACAGATATGAGCTGGATCCAAAATGGTCGACTGAGTTGAATCCGCCGCCTGGAACAGCCTACCAAAGACTGAACTTGTTGAGAATCTTGGACAGCATGCAACATCCTTTCAAGCGGACTTTTTTCGACATTGGATCAATGCGTTGGGTGGATTAACCTGAAGAAACTCAGTCTCTTGAAGAAGGAAGTCAACCAATCCCAAGTAGAGTTTTGTGACAAGATATTTTCGACAGTTGTCTTCTTTTCTTGAGTTATTTACTAATTTTGGGACTCATTTTCAAAATTGCAAATTAATTTTAAAATTTTTGTAGTAACAAGTTATGGTCTGGCGGAGGACGTATACAACAGTTTTTCAGAAATGGTAGAGGCTTACGAAGAAGAATGTAAAGATAGTCAGCATCACTACCACCGGTATCCATATGACTGTCACAAGTATTTCTCTTGCGAAAATGGGACGCTAGAAGTTATAGATTGTCCTGATGATATGAACTGGAACGAAGCTATAAAATCTTGCGACGTTAAAGATCATGTCGACTGCTGTGAGTATTTAAATCATTCTCTATAAATTAAGACGATTTAATAAAATTGAACGTCGCGACATATTTTCATGTTATTATCCATATTGTTTCCATTCAGTATTCAATCTATTTTGAGGACTAAATTTTTTTAGGGTCTCGTAAAAACGTCCTCGTCAACTAACGGAAACTGTTACTTTCAATTGCTTCAAAGATGATTAGCATTTTTCAAATAGCTCCTCTATTATTTTTGTTTTGTCGGTATAGTCAGAAGTCATAATACTTCAAAATTCTTTATTAAAGTTGATCAAGATAAAGGGGCTGAAGGGAAAATGCGTTTTAAAAAATATATAGTTCTACTTTAGGCAACTATAGTATGATTAATTTTGTTTGTTTCTTTTAGCGGACATAAAACCATTCCCAGGTAAGTCGAACATTTCCCATTATTAAATATTCCTTATTTCCGGTGAATCATCTAAATTAAATTCATTACTATTGGGTAAATTATTAAGGGTCGCTTGTCCAATCGAGGATAATCCAGCTATATCGGTTGAACCAAGTTTACCAGCTTTGTTCCACTTTTTCAATAAAGGTTCAAACGATAATCCTGGTTTAACACTAATCTCAGGAATTCGGTGGTTTCAAGAGATAATTTACTGATTCTAACCTATAAATTCCTTTACATTTTGTTTGATGAACATCATTGTGTTATCGAAGAACATTTTGATATCTGAATATTGTAACTTACTTTTATATTACTACATGTATCATGGAAGATATAACTGACATTACATTATCCACCCTTATTTTTGGTGAGGGAGGACCTGCTCTAGTACGTCGTACAAGTCTCTTTTTAGCAGATAATTTCTGTTCTGTTCTTTTTTCATTGTATGGAATGTAGTGAATAAAACTGATCGAAATAGTCGATAGTGTTTATCGCAATTATAAATGATGAAAAAATTATAGGTGCTAGAATTATAGATTACGACTGCTGCATAAAATTGAATCTCGCTACTTGAATCCGAGCCCAAGGTGACTGATTTGCATCAATTAAATGTGACGAGTTCAAGTAAAAGAAAAAACAAGATAATATGCCTTACTTCACGACACTAGGGATTTACTATGATGGAAACGGAACAGCTGAAGGTAAAAATTTCAAAGGTAGATAGTGGATGGAATACATAAAACAGATTGGATCGACGGAAGGTTAAAGAAGTTGAAATATTTACAATGACAGACTTGGATGAAGATTTGCATTTAAACCAGTGACAAAATGAGATATTATATTATGGATATATAAACAGGGTGTCCCATTTTGGAAAATGTTTAACGATTCAACTGTAGATTGACTAAATTTCAAAGAATCACTGTCATAGTTTGAGGTATTAATATTCCAAAGAAAGGATATTTTATTGAAGTTATAAAACATGTTTTTGAGCACGTGAATCACAATTTTCTTTTTTAATAGATCCAGATTGCAGCGATGGTAAAAATGCTTATTATTTGTATCCTTATGATTGCCAGAAGTTCTACGAATGTTATAAGGGTACACTTTATCTACTGACATGCCCCAACGACTCACTTTGGAATGATGATGAGAAAAAATGCGACGAAAGTGGAACAGTCGATTGCTGTAAGTTCAAAATCTGATTCTTAATTATTTTCCTTCCCAAATTTCTTTTCTTCTGATTTATTTTCCTTATATTTTCACTTCAAAACATTTTACTTTCTTAATTATCGGTTTTCGAAGACAGCTCCAAATTTTACCTCACAAGCTGCGAGCACGAGCACCCAAATTTTGAGCTGTCTTTGAGAATCTGGAACTACCATATATTATATATATTATGAATTTAATTTTTTTAAAATAATTTCAGCTCACATAATCCCATCTCCTGCAACTACCACTCCAACAGGTATGTATAGAGTTACACCAATAAAACTGTGGTATGGATGATTAAATAATGTTATTTATCTATATATTTATCTAGGCACATTAGTTAATAGTTTCGGCTTAGCCAACTAGTTGAAATCACTTCGTACAACTCCACTGTCTTCAATGGCTTTAAGACTAATGAGAAACGAAATAGAATCCCATTCAACTGGCATCTTCAAACAGGTTTACCTTCAATTGGAAAAGGGAAAGATAGCTCAGAAGAAGAAAATCTAGTATGCTGATTATAAAAAAAGAGTCTGCTCTGAAACTTTATTGGATAACTGTCAAAAATACTGGAACAGATCTGAAGTGAAATACACAAGAGGAGAATGAGGATTTCAACTTTCAGTTTTCAAGCCAAAACAAAATATAAACACGCCATTCGAATCTGAAGTGCCAATATTGAGTGTCTGGCCAGATAATTATTTAAAATGATTACATATTATTTTTTCAGCAGGAATATTTCACGCAAGCCAATTTTCAGCTCAAAAATCTGCTTTAAGATTGAGATAAACAAATTGTAACTATTATAAGAATTCAAAAAAACATAACTTTCCACTTGAGAGAAGAGCATTTTCATACTCACGTATAAACACATAATTTGATGTATTTAACATTATTTTAGTTCCACCAACGACTACTAAAGCTACAACCACTACAACAACAACTACTACAACGACTCCTAAACCTACAACTACTACAACTACTCCAACGACACCTAAACCTACAACTGCGGCTCCACTCACGACTCCAAAAATTGAATGCACGTACGATCATCAATATTTTCCATATCCTTATGATTGCTCAAAGTATTATGAGTGCTCCAACTTTAAAGCGATATTAATGCAATGTCCGGATGGCGAATATTGGAATAATGCAGCGCAGACATGTGATTGGCCATATAATGTTGACTGTGGTGAGTACAGAAATCCTAATTATAGCTAGATAATCTATGAATTAAAAATATTAAACAAATTTTTAACAACTCTCTATTGGTACTTATTATCCCATTCTCCACATGTTAATGAGACATTGGAATAAATTTATGTTTATTTTGACATTCAAAAATGAACAAAGTGTCAAAACTAGAAAAAATTATAGTGCTAGATAAATTTAAATTTCAGTTACATATTCATTCATTCATTCGTTTGGGTTGTGTTCAACAGCCCAGGCACTTGAACTGAATCTTTGTACCATTTTCCATGTTATGAGCTGGAATGGAAGTAGATTCCAGAAGCTTTGTGTCTTCTATGAAGGCCACTAGTTTGACTTGAGGGATTTTCAGTAGTTGTAGGTGTTTCATCATCAAGTTCACATTTTCTGCACATAGGTTCACTAACTTTGCCCTTTGTGTGCAGATGTATCCTCAAGGTGCAGTGTCCAGTCACCAGGCCGGTAACTATCTTCAAATGTCTTTTACCTAATTTCAATAGCCTGGTTGAGAGTTCCTTGTCTACTTTGTTCAGTAAACTCTTTGTATGGAGGTGCCCTTGTGTCAACCTCCATTTGAGTTGGTGTTCCATATCTAGCCAGTTTCCGATATCCCCTCTTATGCAATCTTTTCTGATTCCCCAGAACGGTTCCGGACATATGAAATCTCCTTTAGAACCTTCTTTAGCCATTTCATTACCTGCAATCCCCTCATGTACCGGCACCAATATTAGAGACACTTTGGTGTCCCTTGCCAGTCTGTTAAGGGATTCTTTGCAGTTTTTTACCAGTGTAAACCCAGTTGTTGGATTACTGACAGCCTTAAGCAGAGCCTGGCTGTCAGTAATCCTATGATATCATTAATATTTTTTGACACTTTTGAATGTTTTTTTTTTAATAAACAAAGGGAGATACAGTATAGCTATAATGAATATCTTCTTTATTTTTCAGAGGTCAGCACTCCAGCAAGTAAGTACTGCCGATTGGTTAAGTATTAACTAACTTTTGCATTTTTCAATTTTCAACGTCGTAACTATATTTTCTGAAATCAAAATTGACAAAGAACAAGAAAAGTAGGTAATTAAGGATATGACAAGGATAACTATGAAAAGGACGTCACTGACTAACGAACTCTGGCAAATTATTGCCCAATTGGATGAAATAATAGCAAATTCATGGATCGTAAGATGGTGCAAATGATGGACGGAATATTGAGACAAAAAACACGATGTGGTCGTGTTCGATTTTTTCTTTTGTCACTCAATAATATCTTGAAATAATCAGTTAATTGCAAAACAAAAAATGCCCATTGATATTGTCTTATTTCCAAAGTCGATGTGCAGATGGAGATTTTTCATCCCATTGTTGGCAAACGTCGCCCAATGGTGTGCAGTGTACATATATTTATATATTTACCAATAATTTATATTTATGAAAGTTACTGGTCATTCAGCAAATAGTTATAATGGAAGCAAACCTAGCTTAAATAAAATATTGCTCTACACATCTGAACACAATATAAGTCACTGCGCCAGTGGTAGAAATAATTAATAGTATTAGTGAAAATAATAATACCTACAATCAGAATCATAAATAATGTGCTTAATTTTTTTCAGGTCGTTTTGGAAAATGATAAATTAGTAAGCATATGATATATTGATGAAATTTAAGTGGAATAACCAAAATTTGAATGAACTTTATTTTTTGAGAAATAAATTATTTTACAAAAAAAATCTTATCATTGTTTGTTCCAACCTTCACTTTGAAAAGTTTGTATATGTTACTGAGCAATATACTTAATTTGTTTGTTTAATCTGTAGGTTAGGTTAGGTTTTTCATGTGTGACTGCAACTCATACCTATTCATACTCCTCCTGGCAAATTAAGCTGCAAAATGAAGCAGATTTATGCCCGATTGCATCAGTTTAGCTTGAATGTGCAGCTTATTGATAATTCCAATCTTCCATTGCACTATGTTTGGCTTCGTAAAGCCACGCTTTCGTACAATACCGTATGTCTTCACCTGAATATAATAGCAATGTCTATTTTTTATTAATTAGGCTGACATATTTTCAGTTGGCAGCTCCAGTATAGCATAGCATGCAAATATTCTTCATACATAACATTTTTAATATTCTTTAACTACATTTGTTCTTTTGCTATTTTTCCCAAATCTTTCTAATATAGCTCAGACCTAACATACCGCCATATGGAAGCTATTAAAACAAATTCACCAATGGGGACACACCAATTTGAAACAAATACAACTCTATTGTCACTATATTAATACACACATATGAGAGCTTGAAACCATGCAACATAAGACCCAAATGAAGGAGAGTCAGGTGAAGCCCCGTATATGCTATTAACATCAATCTACTAATATGAAATGTTAAATTACACACAACGCAAAAGTCTAGGGATATTTTTGTAAAATCTAATGAAAGAAATTTTCGTGTTCATATAAATTTGCTTCGACTGTAACTGTTTGTCTAAACACTTACTTTTTTATATGAAAAAAATTGCAAAATAGATAACAAGACTTGTTTTAGAACGTTTTTCGCAAGGGACGAAACAACTGAAATTTCAATGTTTCATTTAATTCCGATTTTAGCCATTTCATACTGTTATTGCTGAGTGTTAAATGTAGTATTAAAGATAGAGTTAAAGATAGTGTTAATGATAGTGTTAATGATAGTGTTAATGATAGTGTTAATGATAGTGTTAATGATAGTGTTAATGATAGTGTTAATGATAGTGTTAATGATAGTGTTAATGATAGTGTTAATGATAGTCTTAATGATAGTGTTAATGATAGTGTTAATGATAGTGTTAATGATAGTGTTAATGATAGTGTTAATGATAGTGTTAATGATAGTGTTAATGATAGTGTTAATGATAGTGTTAATGATAGTGTTAATGATAGTGTTAATGATAGTGTTAATGATAGTGTTAATGATAGTGTTAATGATAGTGTTAATGATAGTGTTAATGATAGTGTTAATGATAGTGTTAATGATGGTGTTAATGATAGTGTTAATGATAGTGTTAATGATAGTGTTAATGATAGTGTTAATGATAGTGTTAATGATAGTGTTAATGATAGTGTTAATTATAGTGTTAATGATAGTGTTAATGATAGTGTTAATGATAGTGTTAATGATAGTGTTAATGATAGTGTTAATGATAGTGTGTTTTTACCATGGATCGACAACATTTAACGTTGGATGAGATGAATGGGGCGGTGGGCCACCTTCAAGCTGGTGTGCGACAAACCCAAGTAGCCGAACAGTTGGGAGTCTCGCAAAGCGTCATAAGTCGATTATGTCGTCGTTCAAGAGACACTAGGAGTCCAGCCGAGCAACATCCAGGACGTGGTCGTTCCACAACCGCCGCTCAAGACCGGTATTTAGTTTCAACCGCTAGAAGGCAACCGAAAATCACAGCACCCGAGTTGGTTAATGAATTACAGCGTGCACATAATGAGACAATTGGCAGTAATACGGTGAGGAATCGTCTCCATGACGCCAATCTTCGTAGTCGGTGACCACTGAGATGTTCACCTCCGTTTAGAGGCACGTTTAACCTGGTATCAGGAGTTTCTGAATTGGGCTGACAATGACTGGGCAACAGTTCCATTCACCGATTAATCTAGATTTGGATTTCATCCAGATTCTCGTCGGACGAGAGTGTGGAGATGGCCCGGAAATTTGGAACGCTTTCGACATGTGCAGTAAGTGTACACATACTGAGGTGGCACATTAATGGTATGGAGCGGAATCAATATTGACGGAAGAACAGAGCTCATTTTCCCACGCTTATTTCTCACGAGTCAGCAGTTTTTGGATACTATTCTCCAACCTGTCGTTCGTCCATTGGCTGGTGCTGTTGGAGATAGCTTTCACCTAATGCATGATAACGCTCGACCACATGTTGGCCGTATTGTAGTAAACTGGTTGGATAACGAGGGTATTGATGTATTGCCATGGCCAGCATAGTCACCGGACCTGAATCCCATTGAGCACGTATATATACTCCAACGATGAATGACTCCACTTATTGGCAGCATTCACAATGAGTTTCAATTTCGAGAGCTTCTGAGAGTACAATGGACACAAATACCTCAAGCAGACATTAACAATGTAATTTTGAGCATGGATGCTAGATGTAGAGCTGTGATAAATCAACGTGGTGGCCATACTTCATATTAAGTTTATTTTTTGTATTTTTTTTTGACGTTTGGAATATTTAGAATATTTTCTTTGTTCAATTTTCTCTATTCAATCTAAACTATAAATTTTGTATTACTTTTTCATGTTGATTACAGGTAAAAACAAGACTACTTATAAAAATATCCCTAGACTTTTGCGTTGTGTGTATTGATGACATTGATGATGGAATGAAGAAACTAACAAAAAAAGATCAAAAGTTTTTGTATTTTATCTTTGGAAAAATCATAAATTATTATTAGAACTTAAAACTATAGCAATATAAGACCCAAATGAAAGGGAGAGTCAGGTGAAGTCCTGTATATGTTATTAACATCACTCTACTTATATGAAATGTTAAATAAGATTAACATTGATGATGGAATGAAGAAACTAACAAAAGATCGAAAATTTTGTATTTTATCATTTTATATATTATATTATAATCAGAACTCAAAACTATAGCAATATAAGACCCAATTGGAAGGGTGAGTCAGGTAAAGTCCCGTATATGTTATTAACATCAATCTACTAATATATAATGATAAATTAGATTAACAATAACATTTCAATAATTTATTGTACTTTGAACAGATTTTTCCTTAATTACAAATATCAATTGATATTTACTGACATATCTTATAATGATTATTGGATTTAAATGGTAATTTATATCTTTTGGAAATTATATTGCATCCTCGTTAAGAGAACTACTGGTCTATTTATCAAAGTAATTTCTTCAACCTTGGCAGGACTGTCTTGAAACTGGTCATGGGATTACGTATGGAATTTACGTAAAATAGCCAAAATGAATCATGAGAACTGTGAAAATTACAACAAAACGATAGAAACCGCAGAATATCTATGACATGACACAATACTGTAAGACACGAGAGGGATTACGCTCAGTAGGAAGAATAATAATCTATGAAACCATTAAATATATTGGAACCTAGAAAATGAGCGTCCTATCAAAGAGAGTGGATATCAGGAGCGAATAGGATTGATTGTCTTTTGGGATTAAAGGCCAGAAAAATATGGCTTACAACTTTAATGATAAAAATATGAGTTGTTAATAATTTTTCCCTCTATCTGGTCGCATATGAGATGATTATTCTCAAGCTATAAGAAAGCAATTTCAGACATTCACTATATTTTTAATAACAGTAAATTATCCGTTCTCCATTCGAGTTACAAAACATCCTTGCTGTCACACTAAAATACCAACCTAGTGTTTAACATTATTTATACGCCAATCTGGACGGAAGCACGCCTCGGGGTATCGTAAAACAAATGAAATTATGCCAAACCAAATTGTGAAATGTTGACATGCCAAAAAAGGATTCTTTTAAAATGTTTATACTCCCACACAAAAATATATGAAGAGGATTCTAAAGTCGCCAATTGGACCACTGTAGTCGGTTGAAGCTTTTATTGAACTAACTGTTCGATCCGTGGCTAGTGTTAATTTTATCAATAAATAAAAAGCATTGATCACCAATCGGTCAAATTTGATCTGATGTTCACTGCAACATATACAAGTGACCCTAAATGGTGATATAACATTCCCCCGTATGGTTTACGCTCCTGGTGACTCCTTGCATATACATACACCAACAAAGGTTGAACTTTTTACTTAATTTCAATATATGAATTGCATTTGACTGTTAGATTGTGTCCATGATAAAATTATCAGTAGTTTATCTTTTACAGATTAAGTAAATAAAATTTCATTTTTATTTATCGACACTCAAGATGGGAACACCTCAGTAACAGTGTTGCAAGACATATTGAGATTCCTGATATGAAAATCTCGATATTTAAAAAAATACCTCAATTTACGACTATTCAAATCACTTTATCATTTTGTGATTAAATAAATTAATTCGAACGGTTTTCTTGGATAGGTTACGAAAGGTACAAGTTATACTCGTATATTATATATACAAGGTTAAAACTGAAATGGATGATGCTCGGCCTGAATATATGAATATCTGACGTGTAATAAAGAAAAACTTAGGTCTCAAAGATAAATGAGAAGAGAGGAATATGAGAGGAGCATGACAGGATTGGAGGACGATCTGAGGGTGTCAAAAGGAAAAAGGAGTATCATAAGGAGAATGGCGACAGGGGACTTCAATGCTAAGAATACTGTATGGGTGGGGGGAGGGTGAAGAAAACGGACAGGAGACGGAAGATCCTGAAGGAAGTGTTGACATCCAACGGGTTGGTGGTACTGAATGATGGAGTACTGTCCACCTTCGTGAGGGGTGACGGGGGTTCGTGATTCATTGATATAACAGCATGTGATGAATGGCTGGGGGAAAGAGTGGGTAGTTGGAGGGTGCTGGATGATGAGGAAAGCTCGAGCTTACATAGGTATGTGGAGACGGATATGAGGAAGAGAGAAAGAAATTATTGGAGGAGTGGGGATGGAAGTGGACGAAGGCCGAGGCAGAGAGTATGAGGAAGAAAGTAAGAGAAGAGATAGAAAGGGGACTTGTACATTTTGCAGATGAATTGTACAGTGTGATGCAGGGGGAAATAGGGGGAAAGAGGAAGAAACAGGAGGAAAGAGGGGCTATATGTGTGAGCGGAGGGGAAGAAACATTAAAGTAAGGAAAGCCCAAGGGATAGATGGTCTGAGGGGTGATATGATGAAGAGGCTGTTGGATGACAATCGGGAGAACTTCTGGGAACTATTCAACAGGGTGCTGAGGTAGGAAAAATTCCCGGAAGGATGGAAGGTGGCCAGGGTGATACTGAGAGGGGAAGCGTGCAGGGGACTACAGGCCTATCACCCTGCAGTGTGGTATGAGTAAATTGATGGAGGGGATAATAAAGGATAGCATTGAGGAGGAAGTTGGTAGGAATGGGGGATTTAGGGTAAACCAACATGGGTTTACGAAGGGGAAATCTTGCATCTCGGCACTGGACGGGGTGATGAGCTTGGTGGAAATAGCTAGTGTGTTTGATGAGGTTTGTGGGATAGTATGTGAAGAGGGATGTGAGATTACGTTGTATGCGGACGATGTGTGTCTGGTGTGTACGGCAAAAGGATCCCCTGGGGGATCAGTCCAACACTGTTTGGGACCCGGACCCATTTCCCATCTCGACCAGAAAAAAAAAAGGTCTCAAACATGCATAATTCTTAAGCCGGATTTGACTACACCGCAAAGATAAATTATATGACAGAGTGTATCCAGAAGGGAGAAACTTAATTTTATTTTGAACTCCTCTTTTTGTATCGCGGTGAGCGTGACTTCAAACTATATAGATTTCCTATAACTACATATAGTTAATGAAGATAAGGAAAATTTCATTGAGAAATATTGCGTTTTTCTAATATTTATCTCTATTCCAATTCATCGCAAATTTAAATATGTTTATTTGATTTGATTATATTATTATGAAATTAAAAATGGATAATATATAAAAATAGAATCGGGCTATTGTCAATCACTTGTTTTAAACGATTTGGTACGTCAGGTGTTTTATCAAAACAATTTCCATTTTTCTTCTGAGTAAACAGGTATGTATATTTTTCCTTGTATCACAAAACAAAATCTATCGAAACAATACATTCTAACTATGGTGGAAATTATATGTTCAAGAAAAATTATCAATCAATAGAATATTTTGTTGTCAAGATTAGAATTATTGCAAACAAATACATGTATTTGATAGGAGTGTCATTTGACTAAGACATAAGACTAATTCTGTATAATAAACAAAAAACAATATCAGTAATTTTTTGTTCCAGGATTTCCCCAGTCTCAATTGTGTATTTAAGTCAGAAAATACATTAGAATGTACTGTGAGTATATAATGAACCACATTGTCAATCAAAATAAAATTGTATAACTTTTTTCAGCTACAGTGTTGGCTTTCTTCCTATTTTTATGTATTGGTAAGTGAGATAAGAGCTAGCTCATAATATATGTTGAATATAATTAGGAATTTTGTCTGAGTTCACTAAAAATATTGTTCATTACATAAGTTACGTATTTTGTTTTGAATTGAATATCCTATGCGAGGGTAGTAAATATTAGAGCAGACTGTGACAAGGTTATTAGTCCATATCTGCGTCACTATGCTCTATCCTTGAAAAATTTTGTTAACTAAAATCTATTTCCATGATTAGTAGATATACTAAGCGAGTCCTTGGCCAGCGGAAATGCGCATGCCATCCTGAAAAGCTCACCCAACCCCTCATTTTTGCCCACCTCCAAATTTTGGCTCACTCCCAAATTTTGACAATTGGCCCACCCCCAAATTCAGGCAATTGGCCCACGTCATGTGCGACGTCAAACGTCACTTGCCACGTCAAATGTCACGTGCCACGTCAAACGTCAAGTACCACGTCTGGGGGTGGGTGTATTTGGTGAGGTTTTCAGAAGGGCATGCGCATTTCCGCTGGCCTAGGACTCGCTTAGTATATCTACTCTCAATTTTGCTCAGATAATTCGGTGTAAAATGATTTCATCATCACTAGTGAAAAGATGACTGGTGATAAACGTAGATGCTACAAAAGCTGCATGTTTCAACCAATTCCAGAATGTTAGAAAATGTTAGATTAGGTTGTAAGGGCGAGGATGTAATTGCATCCGTTCACTCGAAGGCCTCTTTGTGATACCTTGATTTTGCTCCGAACGACACCTCTCCTCATTGCCTAGTTCTTGCGATCTCATCGATCACTAAGTGAGCAATTTCTTCGAAACTCGCTGGCTCTAATATTTTTGTATTGTACTAATAAGCAAGTGAAACGAAAATTCCATACTTTGTTCTACTTTAGAATCAAATATATGGGCAACCAACTTGCTATGAATTTTTGAATATTTGTTTAAAATTGTAAATATATTTAATATAACTTATTATAGAAAAAATGAATTAAAAATTTCAGGTCAAGTACAATTGCGTACGTTGAATTTAAATTCGGACCCAGATTGCCAAATTCAACAATACTGGCCAAATATTTATAATTGCTCAAGATTTTATGAATGCGATACGTCAGGTGAAAAAATTCTGAGGGAGTGTGCGCCTGGAACTGTGTGGAATCCAGATATAGACACTTGTGATTTACCGGAGAATGTCGACTGCTGTAAGTTTTATGAGATAATTATTACTTGATAATATTAGGTACAAATCGTTGAACAAATATGTCACCATTAATTTTTTGCACCCATTTATTTTTTAGCATGGACTAGAACACCCAGTAAGTTATCATTTTGTTTATATAAAAATCTACTTTTATATAGTATAAGTGAGTATCTTCGATTTCCAAATAACAAAGAGTAGTAGAATGTTATTCTCTTTGAAAGTGAAGTACAAGATTAACTCGAGTCGCATATTTCTAAGCGTTTACCAATTTATATCTAAATACTTATTATAATCATTTAAGCTATTAAAAGCACTACTAGTACCTCTACCACAACAACAACTACTACAACTGAAGCTACTACCACCACCACGACACCAGCTCCTATCACGACTCCACAATATGAATGCACATATGAGAATCAGTATTTCCCTTATCCCTACGACTGTTCAAAGTATTATGAATGTACTGACCATAAAGCGACATTGATGGATTGTCCAGAAGGCGAATATTGGAATAATGAAAAACAGACCTGTGATTGGCCATGGAATGTTGACTGCGGTATGTACAGAAATTAATACTCTCCACTTTCAAATTTTTTGATGTCTAATCTTGTGTTTGTCAGTCTAGAGGTAATTTGAAATATAAACGGAAAGAGTTTCTTCGAGTGATTTAGTGATTAAGTCACTGCGGAAGCTACAAACATATCTTAAGATCATTAAAGCGGAATATAAAATTTTCATAGCTCTCGAATTTTATCGTTTCTTTGGTAGACTGGAAAGATCGAGAATGTGGCGTATTTTCTGACACATATTCCATAGTTTCCACTGAAATGCATTTGAGAGTTATTGTTTACATAACTAGACACTTCACTCACGCTAAAAATACTTCTGTATAAACGTTGTCAATTTGTGTGAATATATACTGTCTAAGAGCACACTAAGGCGCTGAACTAGGTGTATTGAAAGAGCACGAGCACAACTAGAATAACAATTGTTGGACGTTTTTCAACATTCCATTGACATTATATTAAAATAATATCATTTCATCAATACAAACTGTTATTACTAAACTAGTATTATTAGTTTCAAGCTATCGGCTTTTCGAATTTTGGTTTGTGGTTGGAGGTGAAGATGTCGCTATCGTCACAACTTTAACATTTCCGTTACTGGAAGACATGTATTGATTGTGATTTTAGTGTCAGATTCAGTCCGGGATTAGCTCTTGGAAGAGAACATATACCTTGTACTGATGAGGCGCAAATACGCCGAAACTGGTCTGCAAGTTATGTTGTCTCTTCTAATTACAAACCAGAATGGTTGGTTAAATCTTGTAGATCATACCGATCCCGGTTGACTAAGAAGCGTGAATCAATGTCTGGGCATATAGCCCGGGAAGTAGTTGTTGCTTCCTTCAGTAAGACATACTAATTTTAATTTATTTTTTTCAGTTGCTAGCTCAACACCAAGTAAGTAGCTCTGATTACTTGAGAATAAACTGAGTCTTCCCTCGGTATTAGTGATCAAAATAATAACAAAATAAATGAAAATAGTGATTTTAATTTTTTACAGGTGACGATGCATACACACCAAAAATAAATCACCATATATCAGAGGAAAGGAACGAATATTTATAAATGAATGTAAAACAGAAAATGTATATTTGCAAAAATTATCAGTTTATTAGTAGTTCTTATTATTTGAACCCAGAGTCGATCCTAGCAGTGGCAGAAGCAAGTGGCGGTCGCAGGCAACAAAGAATTTTTTTAAAAATTTGCTGAATTTTGAAAAGTTATTGAAAAATCAAAAGTTCCGATTCTCCAATAACATAACATAGTACAAAGGAAATAGATGATAGTGCACAGAGTGTTGCCAATTTGTCCATTAATGTTTCTTTACACACATTTTTCATTAAATAACAGACTCGGCAATAAGGATGTCGCATACCAATGATTAAAGGATACTCCCTTTAAGCGGTATCCTTTGTAAATTAGAACTAAATTATTTCTGCAAAGCGTCATTGGCATTGTTTCTTTAACTTCATCAGTATAATTTTTAAATATTAAGTAATTGATCAATGCAAAGAGCTGAATCTTTCAATAGTTAACTCTTGTATGAGACTGAAAATAACTTGTCTTCAGTGTCGATGCTTTTAATTACATCGACAGTTATTGAAATTCTAATTATTATTCAGTCTCATCTATGCAAATGAAGATCCATATCAATAAGATTTATAGAACTTTTATTTTAACAATAAAAATACTATTTATATGATAAATTCAATATAATGTAATCAGAGCACTTCAAGAATAAAAAAATGGCCACAAAAACAAAATTATTAGATAACGATGACGCATCAAGTAAAATATTCAACAAAAATATTCCAAAATAGAAAAACTATAACCTGGCCTATTTGATGGCACTCAAATAAAAAAGTGGTACACAACTTTTTTGGAAATCATGAAGAGTTGTAGGACTCTATACTTTCAAACTTCAACGTTCAAGGTTGTAACATGAGCACAAAACTTCACTACCTCCTCAACCACCTAGATAGCAGGAAACGTAGGTGACTCTAATAAACAACATCAGGTCGTGGAAACTATGGAAGGTCTACGTAAAGGGCGATGGAATGGCCACATGATGGCTGCCTTTGGGTTAACTGGTTCAATGAAAACTCCGCAGACAATAGAAATTGAACTGGCTCGATCTGATCTGATAAGTTGGGAAGGTTGAGCAATCCCACAGCACCTAGATCTCATTTTGCCCCTTGTGCATCCTCTCAGTACTTCACCCAACCTATGGTTTCAACAAAATTGATGAGGTTCCCAAGAGGAACTCCTCTCAGTATGGTTGGTGTTAGCCAAAACTCGCCGAACACGGATTTACGAATGGATGATAGAACCGAGCAGTCAAAGAGGATATCCTCGACATAAGGATGTGTCTGATGGCCCTATTCGATGTAGATGTTTGTTTAGTTGGCAATGTCCAGTCAGAGAATATTTTTGCTGCTCCTCTGTCAGGAAAGAACAGTAATTCCCGCCTCTTTTGAACTCATTGTGAGTATGATCGCGCACTAGGCTTGCCACTACTGGAACTGTTACATTGTTGGTCAGACAGGTTCATTATCGATAAACGCCAGATTAACTTGAGAATGTGATGAGCCACCACTTCGATATTTATGGCGATACCCTCGCCCAAGCCTAGGAAGGAAAAGTTCCAGTAAAACCAAATAAAATTCTAATTGGCTTGTTAATTATCTATAACAATTCGAACAACTTATCAATTTTTGATAAACATCTAGGTTTAGTCCAAAAACTCTTGAACATTTGTTTTATTAAATTACCGTAGTCGATAAATCTTATCAAAAATGTGAGTTCTTATAAAATAGAATAGATATTTTATACGTCTCTGAATCAAATTAACATTACTTACATTACTTGCCAAGGCTCTAAAACACAATGAAACTACTTTTTAGTGTGTGCAGCTTCTTAATCAGTAAGTTAGTTATCTTTATCTTATTAAACAAAATAACTTTCTTGTCTGCTTATAGTTATTATTGATCGCTCAATAACTATTTAAATTAGTCATAAGAAATAGCAAATTTCAATAGGTAGTATAAGCAATTATTTGTGAAACCTTCACATGTGCCAGCTTCAGGAGAATCCTTATTTCAAGAATATCATGTTTCCACGACGATTACGATGCAATAGTCCTGGATATTAGGTTGTCAACTTTCCTTTTTTATTTAGACTTTACTTCTGAGAAAAATCAGAGATGTCTTCAAGTTTTTAATATTTCTGTCTTTTTCTCAATTTTTGGGATGCATTTTTTCAGTAACATGTAATGGCTTTGCAAATAACGCAGAAAACGAGCTGATACAATCAAAAATAATAGAGGTGTTCGAAGTAGACTGTACAGATGGCTACCATCATTACCACCGATATCCATACAACTGTCAAAAGTATTACTCTTGTGAAAACGGGACGCTAGATGTCAAAGATTGCCCTTCGGATATGAACTGGAATGACGATATAAAATCTTGCGATTTAAAAGATAATATTGATTGCTGTAAGCATACTATATATTTATTATTAAAGTTGTCATGGTTTCGACTGCATTGGCCAAAGGCTTGTTTGACTATTCGTTTTCTGTCAACAGCTCTTGGTCTTTTTCCTACTTCTTTACACTTCCTTTTCGATCTTTTTCTTCTTCCTTACTCCATATTAAATTTTAATACAACATTGTTCCAGCTCGTACAATCACGACAGATGAAGAAACCACTTCTACTACTGCTGCTACTACCACTACCGCTACTGCTGCTACTACCACTACCGCTACTGCTGCTACTACCACTACTCCTACTACTACTACTACTAATGCTGCTACTACTACTACTGCTACTACTACCGAAGGACCTCATACGACTCAAAAAGTTGAATGCACTGGTGAACATCAGTATTTTCCGTACCCTTACGATTGCTCTAAGTATTACGAGTGCTCTAATAATAAAGCGTATTTATTGAACTGTCCGGAAGACGAATATTGGGATAATGAAGCAAAGATGTGTGATTGGTCATGGAATGTTGACTGTGGTAAGTACAGAAACTACGAAATTTAAAGCTATGGCTTTATTCAAATGATAAATACCAGGCTTGATAGTATTAAGATAATTCCTTAACTGCAGGAAAATAATATTATTTGCGAATTAGTGGGAAGCAAACAATTGTAAATATTCCATTTCATCGCCAGACAATTACTGTCTGTGCAGAATTAAAGAAATTAAATGAAATAACCATATTTTACCTTATGTTTCAGTTGCTAGCAGTCCACCACGTGAGTACCTATGTTAATGTCACAAATTTTTGCCATAATCGTGTTTTGCTTGGGATTTATTGTGCAAAGTAAAAATAGAAAAGCAAATTCAAAACAACACAAATTTTTGTATGTGTGCATGTTGAGAATCACTTTCTTAGACCAGCTATTCTTACAGTTGAGACTTGGCAAGATATACCGAGGCTAGCCAAACTAGCCAAGAGTCATCTCCACATCCACATCTACTATCCTCCCAGCGGACATATTCTGAGTATACAGATGTAGATGGTATCTTTGTCTCTGCTATCTTAGTAGTGAGCAATTTTCACATCCACCGGGATGTTGTACAATCTACACCTCTTCATTTTCTTTTACAGCCTCATGCGAAATATTGTCAAAAACTCCTCCATATTTAAGATGCAGGTACTACAATTTCTTGGTTGTCTGAAGCCATTCGGATATCCTCCGTCAGCTGGACTAGTGTGTCTCCACAAATATTCAAATGTTATATTATTTCAGCTACTATTGAAACATCAACACCTTCCACTCATACGACAATATTACCTTCAACTACTCCAAAAATTGAATGTACTGGTGAGCATCAGTATTTTCCATATCCTTACGATTGCTCTAAATATTATGAGTGCTCCAATAATAAAGCCTATTTATTAAACTGTCCAGAAAACGAATATTGGGATGACGAAGCTAAGATGTGTGACTGGTCATGGAACGTTGACTGTGGTGAGTACGGAAAAGTAAAATTGATCATTTCAGTTAAGATTTTAATATCCAAAGTATCTTTAATGTTTTTTTCTTCCAATTTTTCAGTTGCCAGCACTCCACCCAGTAAGTATCCTTCGATTATTTGAATATATAATGTCTAAAAATGATACTCTCGATATTAATGATTATAAAATCTACAAATACGTCAAATATGAGGATTGGAGCTAGAAATTACAACCCAATATTCGAGGATTTTGCAGGTATAGAGAAAAATCTTTGAAAATTGCATTGTTTTTTGGACACGTGAAAGAAGAAGACTGTAATGCTCAGTAGAGTGGTTGAAGTGGTTGAATCAATGTGTTATTAATTGGGGAATTTAGGAAATTTAGTATAAACCATGTACCACATGAGTAACATTTTTGCTATACCAGGGTAGAGGCACATCATTTGCCTTCTGACTATAAGACACTAGTTACAGCAGCTGCATTGGACGAGCATACGAGCATAAATTCATTATTTCGGTTTCTGTATTTAATTAACTTTGCGTCAATCTATTTCAGGTTATGCCGGCTACACAGAAACAATGAACAAGTAGTGACTCGAAGAAAAAGAACATGTTTTGAAGATATTTATCTAAAATCACAAAAAGCTTATTTAATAAATTATGTATTTAAATATATCCACATTTTTTTTCAAAAGCTAAACCCTTACACATTTATATAAATGTTCGGTAATAATGACTACTAGGTTTTCTGTTCTGTAGAGTGGGGAGGGTGAGTTTAGGCCCACAGCACTTAGGCCACATGTGACCCATTGTAAATCATCCCCAAGAGTTGTCCTCCTAGGTCATCGTCCATCCTGTCCTTTCCAGGAAGGTGGACAGGTCACTAGGAGACATCTCCTTTATATCGGCAGGTGTAGGCCAAGACTCACCGAACACACACTCTCTTATTGACGATAACTACGGGTACTCGCATAAGACACTCCCGACAGTTTCATCTTCTTGTACACACATTCTGCATAGAGGTGTGTCCACTAGCCCCATGGTATGGAGTTGTTTCCTTAGTTGACAGTGGCCAGTCAGAAATCCTACTGTCAAGTGTAGGTTTTTCCTGGTCATCGCCAAATATTTCTTCGGCGCCAGCTTCTCAGGGTCGCCCAGGGTGACCCTGACAAGACTGCATCCTTTGATTCCATCCCATCTCTTTAGGGATTGAGCATGGGTGTAGCGCAGTTGTCGAAGTCGTCAGGCCGTAGGTGTCACTGGGTCCTAAAATTTTTAGTCCAGCCGCTTCACCTGGCTAAAGAATCGGCAATGCGATTAATAGGGCTTGTCTGCTGTCAGTGCAGATTGTTATGTTTTTGCCAGAAATTCTTTTTCTGGTTAGTTCTTTTGTGTCGATTGAGATGCCAGCTAGTTCTGTTTGAACCACGCTGGTATTTTTTCCCATTCCCCACTTAGTTCTTAGGCTAAATGATCTTGAGTAAACTCCACATCCTAAGCCTTCTTTGGTTCTTTTGAGCCGTCTGAATTTATGCATGTTGCATTTGCAGCATCTGACTCTATGTTTTGTTTTATTTGTATTTTGTAGGGTTTATTGGACACAAACTTGGGTTCAATTGCATTATTGGCCATTTGCAGCCTAGGTAGCGCAGTAAGCGCTTCTCGCCATTGGCCTAGCCCCAATTAACCTACTCCTTCTTCGGTGTTTGCACCAGCCGTGCGCAATCGTAGCATGGCCATTAACGCAACTTCTTTGACGTACAAGTCCAGATGGGACAGTCCAGTAATTAATTCCATTGCCGCGGTTGGTGTTGTTCTCATGGCTCCTGTGATGTTTAAACAAGCCATTCGCTTTGTTTGATATAATTTTTAGATGGCCGTTGCTTGTAGAACCTTCGGTCCCCATGCAATGGCTCCGTACATTAGCATAGGTCTTATGAATTCAATGTATATCCAGGTGACCACACGGGGTGAAAGACTGCATCCCACTGTCCTCCGGCATTGCTCATAAGCCACATATGCTCTTTTTGGTCTGCTCTGTAGGTGAGAGCTCCATGTTATACCAAGATATTTCACCTCTTCAGAGAAGTTTGATTTGCTATTGAAGATTTCGGGGGGTTTTAAGCCCGATAATAGTCTTTTCCTGGTGAAAAGGACCATCTCAGTCTTCTTGGGATTGATCGACAGTGAGTGTTCCTTACACCATGTTTCTAATAATTTGAGCCCATCGTGTGCTCTATCGCACAGTGTGTTCACAAATTTTCCGGTCTGCAAGATAACTATGTCATCCGCGTATGCGATTGTGTAGAATCCATTATTGTTGAGGTGATTAATCAGGGTATCCAGGACTATGTTCCAAAGAAGGGGACATCCCCTCACGACCAGTCCTCTCACTATGATGTCTTCTACATCGATACTTATTGCTTTACTAGAGAGCATTTTGAGTATCCATTCTTCCACTACTAGGGGTACATTCCTGGAGATAAGTTGGGAAGGTTGTTCTATCAAACGCTTCCTCAATATCTATGAATATACTCAGGGTGGATTCCTTATTGTCCAATGATCTTTCGATTCTGCCAACCTCTTGGTGAAGGGCCGAATCAGTGGACCTTCCCGGAGTATAAGCATGCTGATTTGGATGAAGTGGGTTGTGAACTAGAATGTCATCTCTTATATACCTCTCACATAGCCTCTACATTGTTTTTAAAAAGAACGATGTGAGGTTAATAGATCGGAATGCTTTTGGTAAGGTGTAATCCATCCTTCCTGGTTTGGGTATAAATAACACTCCACTTTCTGGGAATATACTTCAGAGCTAAAGAGGCTCTGAATATTCCAACCAGGTGCGGCATAAGGATATCCATTCCCCACTGAAGTAGGGCTGGTCTTATACTAACTTGAAAGGGGAAAAGCCCGAAATGGCCCACCTTATCTTGTCCTCATCAATTACTGCACTAGCAAATTGCCAGTCGTATTGTGAGAGTATTGTTGGTACTTCCGCCCAGTTCATCGTTCCAGGAAAGACAGAGCCTGGGAAGTGAGTTTCCATAAGAATCTCAGCGCCCTCTTGACAAATAATGTTCCCGACGTTTCGACTTCCGCTTTGGAGGCATTATCAATGTTGAAAAGGTATGGTAGGAAAGATAGGGTTTCGTGGTCGCAATCTGCTCACTCCACCAGTCGTACCGTACCCGGGCAGTTATTTCTCAGAGATAACTAACAAGTCATAGGACTGGGTCACTAACTTATTGGATCAGAAACGGAGGGAGAGGATGGTGGGAATCGGTAGACGGGGAACTAAAACTAAACAAACTTAATCATAATTCCTAACCTAACTACAATCTATTTATTGATAATTATGAATTTAAGCCACGCAGATTTAATAACGAGCCAAAGAATTTCAATAGATTATCTCCACGAGTATATAATAGATTAAACAATTTTGAAGGTTATCTGATGAGACTATTCCATAAGATTCTGATTAACAAAAAAAAACATTTTATCTATTAAAACAAATAAAATACAATCTCGAATATACAGATACTAACACAAATTAAAAAAGTGGCTAGAACACTATCGAAACGTTGAAATAAAAAAGATTGTGGTTTTAATTCCCAAAGTAAATAACAAAAAGAAAAATGAACAAGGAACATACAGAAGATAAAATAGTTTATCAGAATAATCTTAGAAAATTACCAAAACGTTCCATGTCAAAATTAATTCCTTGATGGCAGAATCAGATTGCTGATGGAACTTAAGATTAGACAAGCAGTACCAAAAAGACATTCAACATCATTCAGTAACAATTGTTCTGGGAATAAGAACCTGATTGATTGATAAAAACTATCAAAGCCTGAAAATAATCGCAGAAGAAGATATCGAAGAACAAAATGAGAATATGAAAGTTGGAAATGCAGCATGACAGGATGTATTAGACCCGGATATGAAGAAAACGAAGAGCAAAGAAAAGAGGAATAACAGGAATAAAGCATGCATCTGATGAAATTGGAAGATAGAAAAGTTTACCAAAAAAACAAAACTGTGTGTCTCACAGAATATACACGAAAAAAGAAGAACTGGATAAACATAATAATAGTAATTGGATGAAAGCGGGGAAGACCGTGTGATGAAATAAAGAAACTGGCCAAAGAAAGGAAGAAATGGATAGAAGGATCTAAACGACTCAACGCCTAAATAGACAGAGTGAGATCAAAGGAATAAGAAGAAGGATTTGGAGTACAGGAATGTTATTTGTTGGCACTGGAAGGGGAAAACATATGTGTATCCAAATTCGTGCGAACGCTTATCGAGTACTGGAAGTTTACAAGGAAATTCAAACAACACTGGTCGTTTCCGGAAAGTTAGAAATGTGAGGGTAAAAGATGATATTCTGGATAAAATTGATCAGCACCGAGAAAAATTGCTAACACCCAAAATCAATTTTCCACTAAGAAGAATCTTAAGAACAGTACGAGATAAAAAAATACGCACGTGCTCGGTATGAGTGAATAAACAGGAAACATTGAAGTGGGTACTCAATTATATTATTTTGGATTCTTCAAATTAATTTTTGCTTGTTGAATGCTTTTCACAAATTATTTTGGAGATGATTATGAGTATTTGCGTCAGGGACGGAAGACAGTTGGAGTGAAGTTATTGTAAATATGATCAGGTGGTCATCTCTAGCGGAGTCCAAATTTTAATTAAAAAGTTCATAGGTATGAAGATTTGAGAAATGTATTTCCAAGAACATGTTACAATTCAAAACTTAGTATTTAATACGTTCTGGCACCAGCTGATGCCTTAATGTAGCTGCTGTTTCAAATTTTGACTCAAAAACATCTTCGCATTTATGCACCCTGCATATTTTTAAATCTAGCTTTACAGTGAAATTTCAACCATAGTATTGCTACAGAAGAATTGATCTACCATTCACGAAAAAATCATCGAAATCAAATAAGAAGTTCAAGAGATAATCAAATTTGAAAAAATCAATTGGCGACTTTTTTCTTCGACCAACAAATGCTGATCAAAAGAAAAAGGGCGACGATGGTCTTGAACAAACTTTACTTTAAAAACTGAATTTTAAAGGACGCCTCTGTAAATAAATACTAGGCTTAGCTCCGAAAAGAAAAGTTCCAGTCTACTTGAACACAACTATTGTTATTTGTTGCTTCGGTTTCTGATTACATAAATTAAATTTAGTGGTACTGTCGTATCTGTTGTCGCAGTCAAAATAACAATCACCGTTTGATAAAAAAATTTAATTTTCCGAGCTTATTCTCTTATTCCAAGTAATTAGAATGATAAACTTTATCAATAATATGTTAAACTATATCTCAATAAAATGGTATAAATATTGCTTGTTGCGAAATAATCATTTGAGTTGTAGGGATTCGTAAAAATGATGAAAGTTCTCCTAAGTGTGTGTTGCTTCTTAACCAGTAAGTGATTCAAGTATTCAAGTATTATTACAGTTTCCTGTAAAATTGTCGTATTTAGTAAAGCGTGTTACCAATAGATATCGAAGAATATATTATTCTAACGCTTTACAACAAAGTTTTGGAAAATATTTTTCAAAAACAGTGACAATTCAAATAAGAAGAGACAACTACTTCCCGGGCTACATATCCCGACAGACATTGAATTACACTTCTAAGTCAAACGTGGTCTGTATGGTACAAGATTCAACCAACCATTCTGGTTTGCAATTAGAAGGGACAACGGTTTCGGCGTATTTTCGCCTCATCAGAACAAGCCCCTAATGGATGGACTAAGACACAAAAGGCGGTTTCATTAATAGCGCGCTTCGCGTTTTACAGTTTCTTCCACAAGACACGGCCAATTATGCGTCTCTTGTACAGGCTTTAGAGACAAGGTATGGCCAAGAGCACTTGAAGCAGGTATTCCAGAGTCAGCTTAAAGTCCGCATTCAAAAACTAAATGAAAGCCTACAGGAATTTGTGGCCGATATAAAAATATTGTTGCATCTTGCTTATCCTAAAGATTTTCTGGAGCAAATCGGCACACAGGCATTAGTTAATGGATTACAAGATGTGGAAATGCAACAAGCTCTCCGGAACACCACAAAACGTTGAATGAAAGTCTGATTGTAGCTCAGAAATATGAGGCAGCAAAAAGCATATCAAAATCTTTCCGTCCTAAATTGATAGAAATAATATTTCAAGAACATGAAGAGATTACTTCCACCAGCCACCCACAATCTATTCTCTCACAAATCTTGGATATACTCCAAACTATGCGACGAAATACCCAAAATGAGAGAAGGAGAAGCTGCGGAAGAATCGAACACATTCAGAGAACTTGCAAAAGCAGAACCTGTTCAAGGAATAGGGAGTCGAGAAGTGACAGTTCTAGATGATTCCAGATGTATGTCTGTTTCTTCATGGACCTCTTGTCCTCTTGTATTGTGATTTTTTCTTTATCATAATATCAAAATAAGACAAAGTTGTGTTTTGCTAAAACCATAGAAAGTGGAAATTTGTCCTTTTTATGTATGTGACAGATGAGATTAATTCTAATCACACGAGTGCTTCACTCAAATTTAAACAAACATTTGATGTATAAATTTTTATCTACAGACGAAAGATAAGAATAGTATAGTGAAGTGAAGTGGAAACGTTTTTCCAAATTTCACTCATTTTAGATGACATTTTTCAAATGACTCCAATGATATTGAAAATATATATTAGTTTTTGTATAAATCGATTTTTTTTCAGTAATTCATTATGGTTTGAGTAGCAGCGAAGAAAATGTTTTCTCGAACATTTTAAAGTTGTATGAAGAAGAATGCTCTGATGGTTACCATCATTACCACTGGTACCCATACGACTGTCAAAAGTATTACTCCTGTGAGAACGGAACGCTGGAACTTAAAAACTGCCCCTACGATCTGAACTGGAATGATATTATAAAATCTTGTGATTTTAAGGATAATGTCGACTGCTGTAAGTTTTTAAATAAACTGTTTTGAGTTTAAATGTTTGAAATAATCGTTTTTATTGTAAAAGTTGAATATAAGCTGGTGTCAAAAACGCTAATAATCGTAATAGACTGGTTCACAATTACCATTTTATTTCAAACCTGACCTGGATCATCGAAAATTATGATCCTTTTTAGGGCAAGTTTGTTTTGTTTTTTTTTTTGTTTCAATTTCAATCTTTGGTTGTAGCTACTAAAACCTTCATATTTTTCCACGATCCACTAAACTATATTGTATTTTTTTTTACAGCAAATATCAAACCATTCCCAGGTAAGCAAAACATTTTTCGTTATAATTCCGATTTTCGAAAAATTTCTCAAATAGTATCAAGTCAACTATTACGTCTCGGTCACATTGAAACTTATACCAATAATTAAATTATTTTCAAAATTCTATGTAACGTTGGCATTTAAGCTTTGTCAACTTATAACACGGAAAATCAGTGCAATCGTTTCAATAATAAAAACATTTTAAATTATTTAAACGCGTTCGATATTTACAATAAATTAATGGTGCATAAGATCAAAAAATTATATGTTGACATTTGCATAGTATATTGTGCAAATAGTGTGGAAAATAAGGTATCTTCATCTTATCACACGAGTATAAAATTTTTAGTTTACGCACGCGCGGCACACTTTATTTTTTCGATGACCCTCCTTAAAACAAGTTTAATCAAAACTGGTAATATCAAATGAAATTCCGGAAGACTACTCCCAAAAGATCAATTCAGAGGAAAAAAATGTTCCAACTGGAGGATTTTCGTTCCATGAAATTTCCAAAAAATCTAACTCTGGAACCACAAACAACGCGTAACTCCTACAGTTATAGTTACAACGTTGTTGTGACGATCAATCGATTCAGGTCGTTGACCCAGCTCTGTAGTGGAACGCCTCTGATGCGATAATTACAATCAAGCAGAGTCGAGCGCGGTTAGTACTTGGATGGGTGACCACTGGGGAAACACCGTCGTAGAGCCCGTACAGCCTGCAGCGAATCACCTTACTAGAGTCAGTAGCCTATCACAGCTCGCAGGCATTATACCAATGAGCACGAGGTATAATATAGATATGCCGTCATTCGGATGAGACGTAAAACCGAGGTCCGAGTCCATGGATGTTGGACTCGACAAATATCCTTACCACTGGTTGTGAAAATTTCCGGTTAGGGGTAGAGTGCTCTCGGCGTTGGTGATTAGCCTCAGCTGCAGAAATAGACCGACGTTAAATAAGCGAATATAAAAAAGGGAATTTTGAACCAATAATACCAAGTATTAAAAGAAGAATCCAATCAAATGTAAAATCGTGAAATTTGTTCATACCCCTTTGTTGAAAAAATACCGGAGTTTTTTGGGACAAGAAATTGACTGGTTGCGTTAGTTTTTCGATAAAATCAACTTACCTTCAAACAGTGCCACGAAATTTTCAAAAAAGACATTCTCCACTTAAAAAGTCGAGTAAATACCGGAAAACTGGAAATATTGAACTGAAATTTTGGAGAAACATTCCCATAAAACCAATTTACTAAGTAAAAATTCCACAATACCATGAACTAGAAGGTTTTCATTTTAAAATTGATGAAGTAAAAATATTGAGAGTCGAATCTGGAACCATCAATATATCCGATCATTAGGAAAAGAAATGAAGAAAATTTAAACACAGTTAAAAGTAGATACCGACTAAAATGGCGAATATATGATGTTGCCAAATTTGGAGTGGAAACTTGGTGGTTGATTGATTGATTGATTGGTTCGGCACCACCAGTCAGAGGCCTCGAGTCCTCGGCACTTCAGCCATTAGACTTTTTGTGCTCTTTGTTGTACCTTTTATGTGAAGAGACCAGTAGCCCTCATAAGACTCAACAGTCTTTTCACTAAATCTTTTTTGGTAGATCCAAAGAATACAATTATGAAATAGTGAACTTTTCTTTGCATATTAAAAATGTTTTTCATCCAAAAAATAATGGTGAGCTACAGCTGCAAAAGCATTATTACCTCTGGAATAAATTTACATAGGATTACTGGGATCAACCTTTTTTAGTTCATTTCAAACTGAGAAATGTTTGTTAATCGTCAATATATTATATGTTTTCACTTTTTTACTTTTAATAGATCCAGATTGCAGCAACGGTGAAACTGCCTATTATATTTACCCGTACGATTGCCACAACTATTACGAATGTTACAAAGGCTCACTTTATATAATGACATGTCCCAACGATACACTTTGGGATGATAATGTTCAGAAATGCGATGAAAGTGGAGCAAATGATTGTTGTAAGTATAAAACTCAACAATTATACATTATAAAAACAGTTAAAATAAAATTTGAATTTTTAATGCCCATAATGCCAATAATATAATTTTTTTTTTATTTCAGCTTATATAATTCCATCCCCTTCCACTACCACATCAACAACAGGTATGTCTAAACACTATACTAACCGATGTTTTTTATTACAATGTTATTGCTTCTATTAAAATAATAAAAATATTGAGCACCCCGTATCTCCATCTCCATGTCACATATCAGAAAATTTTACATGAAGAATTATTTGTCACAAAATTAGTTTCTCGTTGGATACCTCATCTGTTGATTAAAGTCAATTGGTGTCAAAAAACCTCGAAGCTGGTTTAACACACGAAAGTCAAAAATATATACAATACTTTGATAAACAATTGTTTTTAAAAGTTATCTACTGTTTTTTTTCTAGCTCCATATGCACTATATAAAAGACAACAAATATTGGCAATCAATTATCATAATAATCTGGATACCATATTTTTTGACAATTGGTTTCGAACTGTATAATATAGAAATCAATATCGAAAAAAATTGGAAATTTGAAAGCCTTGCTTGTCTTACCATTGTAAATAGAACATTAAAAGAGACATTTGTAATAACACAGGACAGAAAATAATACTTTGTCATAGCATATTATAGTATTTTTGGGAAAGTGTAACGAAAAACTGAAATCATCTACTCATTAGATGAAAATATTTTATTCCTTCAATTAATTATTTCATCATTTCAGCTAGGACAACTACGACAACTACTATTACTACTACGACCACTCCAACTACGACTACGACCACTCCAACTACGACTACGACAACTCCAACTACGACTACGACCACTCCAACTACGACTACGACCACCCCAACTAGGACTACGACCACTCCAACTACGACTACGACTACTACAACTACGACTGCTGCACCCACGACTACGTCAACTACGACTGAAGCCACTACCATTACTACAACGCCTGCTACAACTCCAAAAATTGAATGCACCTATGAACACGAGTATTTTGCATATCCTTACGATTGCACAATGTATTATATGTGCTCTAACTATAAAGCGATATTGATGCAATGTCCAGATGGCCAATATTGGGATAATGACAACCTTACCTGCGACTGGCCATGGAATGTTGACTGTGGTAAGTACAAGCTGACCACTTCCGTAACCAATTTATTAAAATATGAAGTTTATAAATTATATTAGAATCAAAATTCTACTTGGTTAGCGGGATCAGAATGCTATGCTTAACAAATTCCTAAGCTGACTTTTATTGTCATTATAATTACTTGATTTCATAGAAAGTTTCCAAGTGACGTCATCCCGCGCCATATTGTGAGCTGATCACGGACGACCTTCAGAAAGATGGATGAATATAGCATTTTTTACTGATCTAAATTCAAATCTAGAACAAAAATTAATTGGTTTTCGTAAATTTTATTACTAGTGTGTATTACTTGGATACTATAATAATTTAAAAGTGTTAAAAAGCAAAAGTTATGAGTTTTATCGTGTTGTATTATTCGGTTTGAGGTTATATTATAATTTAGTGTGAAGGTTGTCCGGTGATAGAAATTCGTCACGATAACGAACTTGGAAAATGGCTATTGTTAATTAAAGTCTAACTATTATCCGTTGTTCACCAGTAAACAATGGAAACGAAATAAAATGTGTGCCCTCCAGCACAATATAGCCAACCTTTCAGTGACTTCATTCTGGAATGGTATATTGTCACTACTCTCTATACCACTATAATTTGTAATATGCCTTGGTACTGTCTGAGTGACAGGGAGTCCATTTAAGACATCAAGCTTAACCAGTTTCAAGTAGGGTCTTAATAGGTTGAATTGAGCAAATAACACTCTCATTAGTTCGCTTTTTTACGACCTAATCGTGATAACATAGCTAGTTTATCATTACCATACAATTTAAGTTGTCAGTTTTATATTACTGTACAGTATTTTCATTTTTTTTTCAGTTGCCAGTTCAACACCAAGTGAGTATCCATGTCTAACACTCTTATTATCACAATTAAGAAAAATGGAAAAAAAGGTACCGAGTGCCATTCAGTCAAGAATTATTGGAGCGTATGGAGGATATCCTTCTCAAAAAGTCGGATATTGTTTCGATTATTAAATTGTCTTTTGGGTTGCGCATTTGATATTTCAGCCTCTTCCAGATCTGCCAAATAGGTTAAATTTCGTTTGAAATGGTAATGGAAATGGCAAATTTGCTAGCTCCAGAATACAGTTTCTTCGATTCATTCGAAATCCAATAATTGCAGAATTGCACTCTGGAAACGCTTTCCACTCAGGTATTCGTCTCAGCTACGCCAGTTGAAACATAGGAAAGCTAGAAACAGGTTAACATACAAACAGTTTCAGTTGAAAACTTTTTCCTATTTCCACTACATGTTTATAAAATGGGCAATTTTCTACTTTTTCATTCCATTCCAGTATGTACCAGCAATAAAGAGACTAGGTTTCAGTATTTTATATGTAAACTTGGAATTATTTCATACATAATATCGTTATCTACTGCGTCGCCAAATAAAAAACTCTTCTTCTTGGCTTTGAGCAATCAAGTTTTTTATTCGAATATCATTCAGCAGTTTTACAATTGAGTGCTCCAGCAAAGAATCAAAGACCCTCTTTGATATTCTATATGTAATCTGTTTATCTGGGGTTCTTGTATCTATTATAATCGATGCAGATGACTCTATACATCTGCTTTATATGTGGTTTCATCTTAATGATCCCAATCAGAACTTCTACTACAGTATCGCTCATTATATCTCCAATTCTCTTTATTATTTCGACTATACTTTAATTTAGGATCTTGATAGAATCCCATTAATATGATCCTTGACTTGATAATTATTCAAAAAGATAAAATATTTTGGGTAAGTTTAAACTTAAACACGTGTTCGTTGCCCTTGCCGACTTTTTCCTTTGATCGGTCGAACTCGTGTTTTATTTTTTGCCATTAATTTTTGACAAACTCTACTAATTTTTACTTTTTTCAGATGTCAATGAGATGATATAAGGAACAAAGCAGCATCCATGAATAAAGTGACGAATATTGAAAATGTACTTACAAATATAGTGTTTTTAAATGAAATATATTTTATTAAACGAATTAACGACTTTCGATAATGAGAATACTTGAAATTTACTCTGATCAGACAGCTCAAAGGCAATAGAAGGGATGGAATAGGAGTGTAAGGGCTCTACCACTTTGATAAAATTTTTGGTCATTTGTATTTTAATGCACCATGGTCCATAGTGGGAAAAAATAAGTGGTCCATACTGGGTTATGATAACATAATGGGGTCCATGCTGAAACATGCTACAACATGCTAAAAATATTCATTCTTTGCACAATTGAATATGCCGAGACATCCAAGATCACAACTGTCAGCAGTTTTTGAAAAAAAAAACAGAGAAGATCATGAAGTATGCAAGGTCTACGCATTCTGCAGTGAAAGATGTAGAAAATCAAATGACATTGATTAGTGCATCCAAAAAGCAGCTTTACAGCGGAAAGTGAAGAAGCATTTATTAATCTAAAAAAAAATTGTGCTATAGAGACTTTGTTCCTTTTTGGTTTTATTAAATGTGATGAAATTGGGTCAAATATAAAAAGACCCTTGCATTTACCTACAGCCTGGAATAGTATGAGATTTATCAACCGTAACAATGTATTAAAATAAATAAATGTTACCAACAATTCTGAATGAATTCATCGCTGACAACGGACAAATAGGTCAGAGAAAAAATCAGACAAGATTAAGGAGCTTAAACTTACCCCACAATACAATAAACGACTTGCCATTGGAACGACAGGAAGATAAAAGCTTTAGAATGCAAAACAACCGCGAAGACATAAAAAAAACTCCCTCAACGCTAGTAAAATCGAACGAATCGACTGTTTGCAGCAAAGATTTAACACCAGTTGTGTTCTGGTTGGAACATTTCGCTTTTATGAGGGTAATTTTTATCTGTAGTGTACTTAAAACTGAACCAAGAAGAGATATAATCCTGACCAAATGTTATCGAATACTTTTATATCGCGGTCTGTACCCTCTTATGGATCAGAAGTGGGATAAATCGAGGTTTCGTAATAAGCTTACTAGAAGGAGTTGAGAAGGATAAATTAGAACAATTAGTCTTAAGTTTTTAGCAGTAGCTCGATTAATTTCCTCTTCAGAAAGTGGAAAAAATAGTTGAGCGTAATATAAGAGAATATAAAATAACTCTTCGCTGCATTATAGTATTCCCAACTTCATATTTAATATAGTTTCTAGCAAAAGAGTTCGGGTCAAGTGTACATGTATCGTTCTACTAAAAGTGTTTTCGGTAAGATCGTATTTTATATTCAGGAAGCCGTTTCACCGTGAAAAACGTGTCCAAAATTTCAAACTGAAACTACCGTATTGTATGAAGGATTAACTGCCATTATATAATAGAATATTGCATACCAGTTTTACATCAACTCGACCTATGATATTCCAGAAGGGTAACAAGATGGTATGATAAATCAATACTTTCAATCTGAGGGAAAGACATTAGTATGGCGCAAGTTTCTTGTATTATGAGGTTTTTTAATGCGTTGGCGGACAATTAACCTTTAACTGCAGATACTGTGTCCAATTTGCCCATCTGACAGAAATGGTACCTGATGAGAATTCCTGTGATAACTTTAAAATCACATTCATGAAGCTCCAAGATCAATTTAGCATAGTGAGCAGAGGGTATTTGGCCTGAAGTATTTATTCAGTATGTATTAAGTTCCTTTCCCAATTCTTGGACTTATTTGGATTCGGCTTTTAGGAATACCATCAGCAATCTCATTTCTGACCCAGGCTGAGTTGAGACGTTTTTTGAGGCACTCTTCAGCACAAAAACCAATTGCTAATCGTCAGCCTTACCCAGAGCACGAAATCCTTCTCTTTCGAGCTTCGCTAATAGATCCTCCGAGATAGGTCATTATTTTTCTAGTATTTGGCATGAATTGAATCCGGTTGTCGGTCATTAAAATGTCTTCTATATTTGTACTTCTTTATACTTTTTAGTTGATGTTTTCGATTTTTTTTGCCGACAGAAGAACGCCAATGGAAGTATTGTAATAATGATGAACAGCATCACGTAATTTACTATCCTCATCTTTTTAATATGCACATTATATGGACAGGTTATTAGCCCCTTCGACGATTTATTTATTTAATGGCTTTAATCTTGGGGTTCAGAGATGGCGCAGAATTTAATTTATGATTAATTAACCAACGATTTATTGATTCCAGAAAACAAGCAGATGACACCACCGCGCCGGCGGAAGAGAAAGAGGAAGAGAAAAATTATGTAATGTTTGTTTGTTCAACATTTTTAGAGAACTGAGAAATATTTGTACATTACTGTAAACTTTCTTTTTCATGCATCCCGTTAGGAACTGAAACCCTACTTTTCGAACGAATTTGTATTTCGTTTCCATCTATTCTTTTCGAGGAAAAACTACACAATCTGACTTCATAAATCCTCATAAATCAGTCCCTACTCTGTGGTATATGTGTAAACCGATCCTGTTCACATTCTCAAGGGAAAATTTATGCCAAGCGACATCTAGCTATAAGGAAAAAAACTGGGTGGATTGGCTAGGGACGTCAGAACAGAAACATGGTCGGTCAGTGCTGGGCTGAATCAAGTGAAATATGCTCTTAATTTGTCGTATTATCCTAATAAGCTCTCTAACTTTCTTTTTCGTGTGGAAGCTACATTGGTTGATTTGGAGGGACTGATGTTCAAACCATCTTCTTCTATTCATATGCTGACCAGATTAAAAGCTATTTGGATTCTTTCTCTAACCTTGGTTTCAGTATTCCTTGGACCATAATATATCGCATGCGTATCCAAATTTTTTATATACACTCCTTTCTAGTGTGATAAGCAGATACTTTACCACCAGGTACCAAACGAAGGGGGACAAGACAACCTTTGATGACTTTGGCTGCCAATATTTCCCCAACTAAAGAGTCTTCTTAATTTTTGCGGCAGGCTTTTCGTCTCGATGTCCTTGAAGTTGAGTCTAGAAATGTGAAGTTGAATGCTATCTCGATATCTAAGAATGCACCTAGTACAAGCCCTCTTTGTTCCTCAGTACAATTTCCACTCTCCCTACGAGTTGAGTTTTCTTGGAAGGGTGAATTTTTAGAATGGAAAATGTTAATAGGTGTCTTGTCAAGTATTCGGAGGAGCAAGCTAAGTTTAATTAAAAAAGTTGAGCCAAATTTTGATAATCAAAGACAGAAATGTATTTACAATGTATCTAATGTACGGTCTAATCAATTAGTAAGCAGATGTTTAAGCATGATGTACTCGTACAGTCCGGATCTGCAAATACAGATGGGAAACTTGGTGGCGGTATGTTTTTGTTTTATTCGACCCTTCGGACATTATAACCCGATTTTCCGTTACGTTTCTTTTAGGTTGCGGTCGCGCTCGATCGCTAAAGTTGATATCAGCTTTCCCGGAGAACTTTTATACAAGTGACGTGGAGCAAAAAGTTATTTGAGGATCAAGATATACGAGGATGTTGAATAGGTTTAGGGTAATCTGACCGTTATTAATTTATTTTGATAAATATATACGTATTGGATTAATGTTTTATTTGAAGTTCACAGTATTAATTAACAAGTTGAACGTAAGGGGCATCGTAACTATTCAATAGATACTGAAAATCATCCGAAGGTAGATATAAATTCGTGAATAATAACTTAGCTTAGCATTTTTATTCCCAAACTTCAGTTCGTTAACGAATGGCATTCGAAAAAAATTTCATATAAAGTACTATAATCAGTTTTAGTCTCTATCATGTCCCAAGTTTTTGGTACAAAGTCCTGGGATACCCTGTATATAGACAGAACTCGAGAAATCCAGGATACTAGGGGGATAGGGAAAATGAGGGGGATAAGACCGGTAGAGAAGTGGGAAGTAGAGGAGGGGAGAGAAACATTGAAGTATGGAAAGCCCCAGGGATAGATGGCCTGAGGGGTGGTATGATGAAGAGGCTGTTGGATGACAATGGGGAGTACTTATGAGAGCTATTTAACAGGGTTGTGAGGGAGGAAGATTTTCCGGAAGGATGGAAGGTGGCCAGGGTGATACTGCTGAAGAAGGCGGGTAGAGAGGGGAAGCGTGCGGGGACTAGAGGCCCATCAGCCTGATGTGTGGTATGGGTAAATTATTGGAGGGGATAATAAAGGATAGGATTGAGGAGGAAATTGGTAGGAGTGGGGGTTTTAGGGTAAACCAGCACGGGTTTACGAAGGGGAAATCATGCATCTCGGCACTGAGCAGGGTGATGAGCTTGGTGGAAAGGGCTAGGGAGGGCAGCTGGAGGAACAAGAAATTGGCCCTACTCGTGTTCTTTGGCGTCGGGAACGCATTCAAAAGTGTCAGCAAACGGGCAGTGTTGAGCGCGTTGCTGAGGCTTGGAGTGTGGCAGGGGTTGGTTAACCTGGTGGAGGACTATCTGTCGGAGCGAGTGATAGTAGACTCTAGAGGGAGGAGGTATGAGACGGAGGCTGGAGTGCCCCAGGGCTCGGTTCTTGAACCGACGCTCGTGTGTGTGTTTGATGAGGTTTGTGGGATAGTATGTGAAGAGGGATGTGAGATTACGGTGTATGCGGACGATGTGTGTCTGGTATGTACGGCAAAGGGGAAGGCGGAGATAAAAAGAAAGGCGGAGAGAATGTGTAGGAAGATTGTGGAGAAGATAGAGCGGTGCGGACTGGAAGTGGCGGAAGATAAGACGGTGGGGTTACTAGAGAAGGGACGAAGCAAGACGAGGTGGGGGTGATGGTGAAGGGAAGGAGAATTCGTATGGAAGGGCCTGTGAAATACCTAGGGGTGAAGTTGGATAGCCAATTATTCTTCAAAACTCTTATGTTAAAGGCGGCACAGAAGGGGAAAGTGAGGGCAGCATGGCTGGGGAGATTGATGTTTAATGTGAAAGAGCCGGGAGAGTGGAAGAGGAGGGTAATTGGTAGGACGGTAGAGCAGAGTATGCTGAACGGTGCGGAGGTGTGGGGTGGAATAGCGGGGGTGGATGCGAGGGTTATGCCACTCCTGCGGGTGCAGAGAGGGATACTAATGAGGGTGGTGCAGGGGTACAGGACAGTGGGTGGACGGGCAGCAGCGGGACCTTATCCATTGGAGGTGACGGCTAGAGCCAGGAATAATTGCAGGAGAGGTGCAACCAGAGAGGAAGTACTGGAATGGATGGAGGAGGAAATGGAGAGAATGTGGGATGAGTATGAGGGCACGCTAGAAGGAGCGATTGAGAATAGGGGGGATTTAATGGACCGGAAATTCGGGGAGGTGAACTACTTCTTGACACAGGTATTCACTGGACATGGGTCGAGAGTAGGGTACCTCCACAAGATTGGAAAAAGAGAGATTGGAGTATGCGAGAGGTGTGAAGTGGAGGATGATGAGGGGCATGTGTTTAGATGCTAAATGAATGAGGAAGTGCTGAAAAAGTTGAAGAGGAAACTAGAGGAGGCGGTGTATTGGGAGAACATGGTGGAGATAATGTTGAGGGGGGAGGAGGAATGGATGGAGGTGAGTGGCGTAGTAGAGAGCATGGTTAGGGGGAGAGAAAGACTCGATATGGCATGAAAGGTAGGAGAGATAGTTAGGGAGAAGACAACGGTGTATGCGAGGAACCGCCGCCCTGCCTCGAAGTATGCTAGGGTAGTGATTCCGATGCGGGTGTAACGGCGAGTTCGAGGTGGGTTTTGTTCGTAGGCATCCCCTTGGGGATGAGTCCAATACTGTTTGGGTCCTGGACCCATTCGAACATGAGTTTCCCATCTCGACCCGAAAAAAAACCCTGTACCTTTACATTCAAGTCAAAAAGTGGTTTCTGAATGAAAAGTGTTAGTTTTATGAAAAAATTCCCAACGCTCTATAAAAATGTTGACTCTCTAAATCGGTGATTCTGGTTTATAAATCTGTAAATGAAAGTCTTGTAGTAACCACATCTCCATACTTGTTCATTAATACATAACCAGCACTCTACAACAATTTTAGTACATGTATTAATATAATTATTTTAAAGTGAAGTCGAAACAGATTTGTCATGTCCACCAGCATGGAAATCATGAAATTATTTAAATGTTTGTGTGCTAATTTGTAAACACCCATTATAAAGGAAATCCAGTAACTCGTTCAGTAACCCAATTGAGGCAGCATCCAGCTTAGTTATGGTTATCAATTTGAAAATGGCGTCGGTAAATAATGTGTTAATTGGATTTTATTTGAAGCTCTAAATTACAAAATTTAACAAAAAACTATCGGCAGAAAAACGAGGACATATCACAACGAACAAAAACAATACGATCCATGGGTACCGTAACCTACAGCTGGACAAAATCGTACTACATGTGTTTGGTGCGCCTTGGAATTTCAAGATTGAACTAATTTTGGAGTTACGTGAATGGTTTATTTTAAATTTATAATAACCACGTCAGTAAATCATAACAATTTTATTGGCTCGTATATTAAACTCCTGTAATATGTATAATAGTAATAATAATAATAATTCATAATTGCATAATTCTGCAATTGATTGCCGATATTTAATACATATGGTCAAAGTATTTTTGATAAAATCAGCAAATTACGGAAAGTGATTTATCGTCAATAATTAAAATCTGCAACTTCAATAAGGGCAATAACTATGATAATTAATTACTGGAATTAAATAAACAAAGTTACTATTAATTATATATTAATCTTCGAATTCTTCATTACTCTAAAAAAGGTTATAAGTAACATTAATAATAATTAATATCACCAAAAAGCGTCATTTTTGTAGCTCCCGATATTGGGTAACGGCGTCAACACTAAGATACAAGCCACGAAAAACTCAGGCCAACTTCCGCATCTCGCTCTCGAGAGAAAGACTAGAAACACGGAAAGAAGTCACCTACCTGGGCGTGAGATTTACTCTCAGTCTCAACTGGGAAACCGACTTTCATGAGACTCTAAGCTGGGTTAAAAACCGGGTCAATATTATCAAGGAGACGTGTGGAATGTTTGGTGGGACACACACGTTGTCAAAGATATTATTTGTACAAGGTGAGGTGATTAGGCAGGTCTTTAGTGGTTAGTTTTCGGTACTATCGATAGTTGAGATGTTTAGGTGAAGAATATAAAAATATTTTGATAGCTGATATTGAGTAAAAATGCTATCAAAAAATGGGACAGCGAGAGAGATAGGAAAGAGAGAGAGAGAGAGTGATGGGAGTGAGAGAGATGGGAGAGAGTAATAAAGATAGGAGAGAGAGAAAGAGATGGAAGTGAGAGAGAGAGAGATAGAAAAGAGAGAGATGGGAGAGAGAAAGAAAGATGAGAGACAAGGAGAGAGATGTCAGAGACAGATATGGAAGAAAGAGAAATGCGAGAGCGAGAGAAAAAGAAGAGAAAGAGGTACATGGCTTGTGAGTACAATCATTATTTTAAACTGTCAGAATCTAAGACGGATTCGGTAATGTTCGCGACCCTCGGAATTTTGTAACGCATTTTTTTCTTATTAGAAAGCTTATAGAATTGCTTATAGAACATTTTAAAAGCAAAAACTCACTTTTGGAAGAGAAAATTGCTATTAAAAGTACTAAAAATCCGCCATTTTTTTTCAATTTCTGAAAATTACCTACTGACAATTTTTGAAAATTATTGACCATTTTTCAAAATTATTAAGCATTTTTCAAAAATTTGGACAATTTTTGAAAATTATTGACCAATTTTGACAATTATTGACCATTATTTCAAAATTTTAACAATTATGGACCCTTTTTGACAATTATCAATTATTTTTGACAGTTTTTGACAATTATTGACAATTTTTCAAAATTATTGACCATTTCTGACAGTTTTTGACAATTATTAACAATTTTAGACAATTATTGACCAATTTTGACAATTTTTGACCATTTTTCAAAATTTTAAGAATTATGGACCATTTTTGACAATTATCAATTATTTTTGACAGTTTTTGACAAATTTTCAAAATTATTGACCATTTCTGACAGTTTTTGACAATTATAAACAATTTTAGACAATTATTGACCATTTTTGACAATTTTTGACCATTTTTCAAAATTTTAAGAATTATGGACCATTTTTGACAATTATTAACAATTTTAGACAATTATTGATAATTTTTCAAAATTTTGACAATTATTGACAATTATTGACAATTATTGACAATTTTTGACAATTTTTGACAATTTTTGACAATTTTTGACAATTTTTGACAATTTTTGACAATTTTTGACAATTTTTGACAATTTATGACAATTTTTGACAATTTTTGACAATTTTTGACAATTTTTGACAATTTTTGACAATTTTTGACAATTTTTGACAATTTTTGACAATTTTTGACAATTTTTGACAATTTTTGACAATTATTGATTATTTTTCAAAATTATTGACCATTTCTGACAGTTTTTGACAATTTTAGACAATTATTGACCATTTTTAACAATTTTTGACCATTTTTCAAAATTTTAAGAATTATGGACCATTTTTGACAATTATCAATTATTTTTGACAGTTTTTGACAATTTTTCAAAATTATTGACCATTTCTGACAGTTTTTGACAATTATTAACAATTTTAGACATTTATTGTCCATTTTTGACAATTTTTCAAAATTTTAAGAATTATGGACCATTTTTGACAATTATCAATTATTTTTGACAGTTTTTGACAATTTTTCAAAATTATTGACCATTTCTGACAGTTTTTGACAATTATTAACAATTTTAGACAATTATTGACCATTCATGACAATTTTTGACCATTTTTCAAAATTTTAAGAATTATGGACCATTTTTGACAATTATCAATTATTTTTGACAGTTTTTGACAATTTTTCAAAATTATTGACCATTTCTGACAGTTTTTGACAATTATTAACAATTTTAGACAATTATTGACCATTTTTGACAATTTTTGACCATTTTTCAAAATTTTAAGAATTATGGACCATTTTTGACAATTATTAACAATTTCAGACAATTATTGACAATTATTGACAATTATTGACAATTAATGACCATTTTTCAAAATAATTGACCATTTTTCAAAATTTTGACAATTATTGACAATTATTGACAATTATTGACAATTATTGACAATTATTGACAATTTTTGACAATTATTGACCATTTTTCAAAATTTTGACAATTATTGACAATTATTGACAATTATTGACAATTATTGACAGTTTTTGACAATTATTGACAATTTTTCAAAATTATTGACCATTTCTGACAGTTTTTGACAATTATTAACAATTTTAGACAATTATTGACCATCTTTGACAATTTTTTACCATTTTTCAAAATTTTAAGAATTATGTACCATTTTTGACAATTTTTCAAAATTATTGACCATTTCTGACAGTTTTTGACAATTATTAACAATTTTAGACAATTATTGACCATTTTCGACAATTTTTGACCATTTTTCAAAATTTTAAGAATTATGGACCATTTTTGACAATTATTAACAATTTTAGACAATTATTGACAATTATTGACCATTTTTCAAAATTATTGAACATATTTCAAAATTTTGACAATTATTGACAATTATTGACAATTATTGACAATTATTGACAATTATTGACAATTATTGACAATTATTGACAATTTTTGACAATTATTGACCATTATTCAAAATTTTAACAATTATGGACCATTTTTGACAATTATTGACTATTTTTGACAGTTTTCGACAATTATTGACCATTTTTGACAATTTTTCTAAATTTCTGACAATTTTTGACAAAGTTGATACGTTGTTTTGAAATAAATATATATATTATGTATATTTTTAACATTTTGACAAAATCGTACAATGATGTTACCGATTGTAAAACTATCGAAAATTATCGATAATAAAAATAGCACTATCGATAAATATCGATAGTCGGGACTATCGATAGTTCTCCATTTATAATTTGAGGGGGGTTGTCACAAGTGCGGGGTAAAGAATAGAGAGCGGCGTGGCGCATATTAAAAGCTAGAGGTGGGAACTGAATCAAGTCTTATGAATTTCTCCACTTTCCGTGATATTTCTATTAAACCAAGACAACCGGCTCAGAGGACACGAATTAAAACTTAAAAAAGAAGATTTTGTGACCAGATCAAGAGAAAATTTTCTGACTAATAGAGTTTTTGACGCCTGGAATAATCTCGATGTTGACATTATTTCTGCTTCTTCTACCAACACATTTAAAAATAGAGTGGACCGCCTTATATATCAATAACTTTTAATTTAATATTTATCTTAACACGATATATCGTACTTTTGTTTGATATCTTCTCTTTTTTTTTATTATTTTGTTTATTTTAATTTATGTATTAATTTGCGAGTAGGTAATTGATTTGCATATTACTTTCTGCTTTTGGGTAAAACAGGGACTTTTCCCTCTGCCCTTGTCTTATGTAATAATAATACGTTCAAGTAACTCTCCTAATGAACCTGAATGCGTGGCGTATATTTTACTTTTCAATGATCCCTTTAAAAAGTACCATCCTATAAGGGCGATTCAATATTCCGCCTCTTGCTCTGCATACAGCCGAATGTGGAGGAGCCCTGTCCTGTTGAAAAATTATTATTGATTTTCAAATGTATAAAAAGTTGATATTTATTTTATGAAAATTCCCCATATAACTGCTATACTTTTTATTAAAAAACTTCGATTGAAAATGAATTAAAATACTGGTTTATTTATGTATAAAAATTAGATATAAACATTATAAGCACACTTATTTCAAATATTTGGTCAACCAACGGCTACGGTTGAAAATTTACTGGTGTTTTGTATAAACTTTGAACATATTTATTCGTAATATTATACCATTCTCTCTTTTTTGTTTATTTGCATTACACATGAATTAATATATTTGTTTGTGTACTCACCGTTCCGAAGGATAATATTTGCTTTGAAAAATTGCGACTCGCCTGAAAATAAAGTACATACATGTTAAAAAATAAAAATATTGATCAGCAAAATATATATATAAACACAATGCGTCTAAAGTAATTCAAAATATTGTGATGGAAGGATTATTCGCTATTCAATTTTTGGATTGTGACAAGTTGAGTCGTTGATGTGTTTTTCTTTAATTTTATAAAAATGTAAGTCTCTAATATTATTGGAAAAAAAAGCGAGCGAGCCAGCAGTAATCATTTTTTTATGAAAATTGTATTTTATTTAAGTGTAATACAATTTTTTATTAAATACATTTTTTATTTTTGTTCAATTTGGGGAGAGAGCGGGGGCATATGTATCGAAAGCGAGAGAATGTATACTTAATGAAAAAGTGTATCGAAAGCGAGGGTACCTATTTTAGTTGTTAAAACATTTCGATCCATGTTCATTGTTCATTTCGAGCGTGAGTTCATCATTTAAAAAAATTCGGAATCTTCTCCGATAAACAGTGATAGAAATTAACCTCAAAATTTAATAAAGCTAAATAATGACAGCGAAATTACCACCGCTCGCGCTAATTGGTCAAATCAAATAGCGCGCGCTTCACTGGCTTCCTGTTACACACTTCCGTCCTATTTCACGAAATCACTGCCACAAATTGCAGGTAACAGAGCGGAAAGATGTTACACGTCAAAAACAACACAAACGCATTTTTTTGTTTGAGGCGAACCTTTGTGCTCCGGGACCCACATAGGTTACCCTATTATGGTTTGCCAGAGTTAAGAGTCCCAGGCCAGTCTAGATCTGATCTGGGGATATCCTAAATATTCCAGTGCTGCCTGACTATCTGAGAGTAGCTTTTGGCCTAACCACTTCCGATGTTCATTTGCAAACTCGTGTCGATAGTATAGATGAACGTGTGTGATAAGTTTTGTCGTTAATGAGATACAGGGTGTTGACTTTTATGTGATAAACGAGCTCTGACTGTAAGTGGAATTTATTTCGACCATAATAATTCACTTAGTTGGAGATAGGAGTTGAGAGAGTTGAGAAAGTTGAGAAAGTTGAGAGAGTTGAGAGAGTTGAGAGAGTTGAGAGAGTTGAAAGAGTTGAGGGAGTTGAGAGAGTTGAGAGAGTTGAGAGAGTTGAGAGAGTTGAGAGAGTTGAGAGAGTTGAGAGAGTTGAGAGAGTTGAGAGAGTTGAGAGAGTTGAGAGAGTTGAGAGAGTTGAGAGAGTTGAGAGAGTTGAGAGAGTTGAGAGAGTTGAGAGAGTTGAGAGAGTTGAGAGAGTTGAGAGAGTTGAGAGAGTTGAGAGAGTTGAGAGAGTTGAGAGAGTTGAGAGAGTTGAGAGAGTTGAGAGAGTTGAGAGAGTTGAGAGAGTTGAGAGAGTTGAGAGAGTTGAGAGAGTTGAGAGAGTTGAGAGAGTTGAGAGAGTTGAGAGAGTTGAGAGAGTTGAGAGAGTTGAGAGAGTTGAGAGAGTTGAGAGAGTTGAGAGAGTTGAGAGAGTTGAGAGAGTTGAGAGAGTTGAGAGAGTTGAGAGAGTTGAGAGAGTTGAGAGAGTTGAGAGAGTTGAGAGAGTTGAGAGAGTTGAGAGAGTTGAGAGAGTTGAGAGAGTTGAGAGAGTTGAGAGAGTTGAGAGAGTTGAGAGAGTTGAGAGAGTTGAGAGAGTTGAGAGAGTTGAGAGAGTTGAGAGAGTTGAGAGAGTTGAGAGAGTTGAGAGAGTTGAGAGAGTTGAGAGAGTTGAGAGAGTTGAGAGAGTTGAGAGAGTTGAGAGAGTTGAGAGAGTTGAGAGAGTTGAGAGAGTTGAGAGAGTTGAGAGAGTTGAGAGAGTTGAGAGAGTTGAGAGAGTTGAGAGAGTTGAGAGAGTTGAGAGAGTTGAGAGAGTTGAGAGAGTTGAGAGAGTTGAGAGAGTTGAGAGAGTTGAGAGAGTTGAGAGAGTTGAGAGAGTTGAGAGAGTTGAGAGAGTTGAGAGAGTTGAGAGAGTTGAGAGAGTTGAGAGAGTTGAGAGAGTTGAGAGAGTTGAGAGAGTTGAGTGAGTTGGGAGGTTGGAGTTGAGTGCGAAAAGCGGATAAATTTTCGCTTATTACCACTCGAGCGAGAAAACGCTGGAAGTGTAAAATAATTTAAATCAGTGGAGAATTTTTCAATCTTATTTATTACACTAGTTTTCAGCAACATATTTTAATAAAAGCAACTGATTTGCCGTCTCTTACTACAATATTATCAAAAAAGACTACGTGAAAAAAGACGAAAATGCAGAATGAAGGTTACATGACAATGTTTTGTACACAATAATGTTTGAAGCGCACAACTTCGATGCATGGAAAAAAACTGTTGAACAATAAGTTGCGGAGCGAAGTTTTGTCCTACCTACGCCGACAGCAGTATATGATTCGTAACATTGTAAATAAAACCGCACACCTATGATAATGAGTTGTTGAATTGATATGAATTTCGGTCAAAAATTATTCCGAATTATTTTCAATAAAAACCGACGTTTTTGACCAGAATTTTATAGAACTAATCACAAACAAAGGCACAGCGAAAAAATCCAAGTCCAACTTTATTTCTTCAATCAGTTCTCATATCCATTGCAAAGTAAATGAAGTGCGGTTCGATCTCGGAGCAATAGCTTGTGAAATGCGAGCTTTAAAAAGACTGAAGCATCCTTGATGAAGCTTTAGAATAAATGAGCTTTAATAAAATGGCTCAAGGTGGCTCCGACATGAAGTGTACCGATCGTGACAAGACTTATCAATGGCTACATTGTGTTTTCACTTCCTTTGATCTATACGTTCTCTTTATATATCACGTTTTGTCACCTTAAAAAGAGCTCGATATCATTGTTTAAGTAGAAAGATATCGAAACTTGTATTAAAGATTTTATAAAATGAGAAATCCAATTTTTTCGGAGTTTTACATTTATTTGTATTTAAATCCATTAATTTGGTAAAAATTTTGAAAATATTTAATTCAATTCTTTCGCATATTGATTGAAGCAAGTATACAGGATGGCCATTGCAAAAGGTCTCAATATTGAGATCTCGGAAATAATAAGAAATACAAAGCCGGTTGAATGGGATAAAAGTTGCCTATCTTAAGGAGCGAAAAAATCCAATTTGACGATTTTATACAGGGTGTTTCTACGTTTATACGAAAAAATACATTCAAATGATATTATATTTCATTGTTACACAACAATAAGTAATTCCCATACTTATGTCAAATATTTAGAGTGTTTTGTTTCGCTATTTTAAAATGGTTCAACAAAATAATTTACTTTTATAAAGTCATTCTGCGAAGCCATAGGAATTCAAGGATAAAATTGTCTCACAAACTCCATCTGCTGGAATGTTACGTAAGCATGTCGTCATTTCGCCGAGACAGATACATTTACATTCCTACTAAAACGACGTTAACCACCAGGGCACCTCATGATTCAGTTGATATTGCTGTGATTTGTGAGTAAAATGGAGTGAATAACCACACGTCGAGGGGTGTCAGATGTACGGCGAACATCATTTTAGATACAGATTAATCTTCCAACCAGTTCCAGAAAATATATGCGACACAGATGTGCTATTTTCTCAAGTTTACAGCCAAAGCTAGTACAGATTTGTTAATGATATTGTTGATTGATCCTGCATTAAATATGATAGTGCTCTCAGCTTCAAAGTTTCCAGCTCGTAGTTGTTAAATCACCCTCTCACCACCATTCATTCATATTATTTTGATAAATTGGAAAAAATTAACTTCCTCCTTCCGAATTCGTTAAACCAACATTTTCGCGTGGGTTTTGAAATGCAGAAAAACATTAAGCTATATTTCACAAACTTTCGAAACCCCAGACGCGTTTCGAAGCTATTCATCTTTTTGAGTTCAGCATACGTCGATTTCCAAATATATCAGTCTCGTGCGAAGAAGAATCGAAGGTTAGTATATCATTTGGAAGAATTTGTTTTAATTTTATGCGCAACTTTGCCGCAATTTTCTCTATCTCTTACGGTCTTCGAAATGAAATCAAAATATTTGGATGAAACATGCTCGAAACTGGAAATGTAAAGCCAACACTGAATATACTGTAATAACCATAATAATAACGTAACATAGGCATGCACACTTTTTAAATCATTAAAAAGCTAGGTTATGTACTAATTAGTTTACTCATACGTGCAATCCCAGCAAACAAAGCCTAGTGCACTTGTAAAGATACCGCCGCTGGATATTCTGTAATTTCATTTATTGACGTGGTCTTCACCGAGTTCGTTAGGAATTTATATTTATATGATAGTCCAGTAAATAAAGGGTCCCAGAAGCGATTATACCTACCGGTCCATGAATATTCCGTGAAGGGTAGATTTGACTAGTAATTAAACACCCAGGAATTTCACACACCTAATCGCCATTTTGGAGGGGTATTACCGGCCCCAAAGTTCCAAAAATTGGTATCCCGCAAATATCTCCTCGGAAAACTCGATAGTTTTCGAGATAATGGCCCTCAAGCGGGATCCTTATGTTGAGCTCCCGCTCTGGAGTCGAAAGAGCGGGTTCTTTGCACTTACTCATGACCGGGCGAACAAAATTATTCAATATCTCGTGTAAAAATGCATATTTTTTTACGATTCAAAATTCAGATGAAAGGAGAAATCCACAGCTAACATATCCGATGATTCAGGGCCCATTTTTTGATTTCCACCATGTTTATAAAATGGGTCAAAGATTTTTTGTAATAACTTTTTTTTCGAGTGTCGGGAAATCACTCATATTTTTCTTAACAATGTACATTTACTCTCGATTTTTTGTTATTACGGGTCCTTTAAAGGTCTTTATTGATCTCAGAAATTTTTATTGGCCATCTATTATTATAAATATATTTTAAACAGATATAACTAAATTGTTTTATTAGAACTTTTTAATTAACTTATTTTCAGTCAAAATTACATCTGTCAACATTAATTAATAATATCAATCGATAATTCCCAGAAACTTCTGAAGCAGTAGCTAAAACGTTACCTTCTATATTGTAGTCGGTTTCGTCTAGAATTTTACATTCATTGGAGTCAAAAACAACAACAATAGTTATTTGTGTATTTAGAGCGTAAAGTAACAGATTGCAATTTCATTTTACGCTCGAAAAACACACATAATTTTTTCTACAGTCGCCCTTTTAATAATTAAAACAGTTTTCTATATTATCGGTTATAATCGGAGTGCTAGAATAATCGTCGTTATCGCTATTCATCATGATTAACTTTAAAAAGATCTACTGACTAGGGATGTTAGAAAATAATCGATTTTTATATTATACCATTATTCAAAATTATTGACTATTTTTGTTAATTATTGACAATTATGGACCATTTTTTCCAAATTTTTGACCATTTTTGACCATTATTAACCAGTTTGGACCATATTTCAAAATTTTCGACAATTTTTCAAAAACTTTAACAATTTTTGACAATTATCAACTATTTTTCAAAATTTTGACAATTTTTAACAATAATTGTCCATTTTTGACCATTTTTGATAGTTTTTGACAATTATTGGCCATTTTTGACAATTTTTCAAAATTTTTGACCATTTTTCAAAATTATTGACCATTTTTGATAGTTTTTGACAATTATCGACCATTTTTCAAAATTTTAACAATTTTTGACAATTATTGACCAATTTTGACAATAATTGTCCATTTTTGACAGTTTTTAAAAATAATTGACAGTTATTGACCATTTTGGATAATTATTGACAATTGTTGACAATTATGGACCATTTTTCTAAATTTTTGACCATTTTTGACAATTATTGACTATTTTTGACCATATTTCAAAAACTTTAACAATTTTTCACAATTATCAACTAGTTTTCAAAATTTTGACAATTTTTAACAATAATTGTCCATTTTTGATCATTTTTGATAGTTTTTGACAATTTTTCAAAAATTTTTACCGTTTTTCAAAATTATTGACCATTTTTGATAGTTTTTTGCAATTGTCGACCATTTTTCAGAATTTTAACAATTTTTGACGATTATTGACAATAATTTTCCATTTTTGACAGTTTTTAAAAATAATTGACAATTATTGACCATTTTTGATAATTATTGACAATTGTTGAAAATTATGGACCATTTTTGATAGTTTTTGACAATTTTTGACCATTTTTGATAGTTTTCGACAATTATCGACCATTTTCTACAATTATTGACCATTTTTGACAAAAATTGTCCATTTTTAACAAAAATTGTCCATTTTTAACAATAATTGACCATTTTTGACCATATTTCAAAATTTTTGACAATTTTCATAGAATTTAATTTTCAATCTGATAAATTGTTAATTATTCACCAATTGAGTTAATTCGGAGGGCGTGGTTTGATTAAAAAAGCGAGCGAAAAAGATTCCTTTTTTGCGCTAGAGCGTAAAGTAACAATCCTCGGCATTTGTCTACTTTACGATTTCATTTGAATATAGTAATTAGTCATTTTACGCGCGACTGTAGAAAAAACCCTTTTTAACCATTGAACTGACGGACAAAAGGTTAGCAAAAAGACTTGGAACATAAAGAATGTTAGATATTTTGGAGATTGCTGTACTTGAAGTGTTAATACGCATATTTCCAACACCATTCGTATATAATCATATGATTTGTAGCCCCCGAATCCACATAACAGCATTCAGAATTAGCATTGACGTTAACACCAAGAGCAGTAAATAAAGCTTTTCCTTTTTGAACAATATGCTTTTCATGTTTTGGCCTATTTCCAATAACAGTTTGTTTAGGGCAACTACTTTTCGGATGACTTTGTATACATTTCCAACACCAGGGTTTCTTTTGATTTTTGAACCGGGTTTTAATGGAAAAAAGTGCATTCGTTTCAATAGGACTATTCCATCGGTTATTATCTTGCAACAACTCTGATTTTGACTAGATCACTCGTTATTTGGACACCAGAGTGCTCTAAGGCCATCTCAGTAAGTTCTTTATTTGAAATTTCCAAATGTTGTAGTTTTCTCGCCCTTTAAGTTTGACTAAGCCACCAGTTAGAACTGATGAATCTTCTTCAGACATTTTTTTAAATCTCCTCCAAGCTCAGCTGTCACTACACAAGTATTTACAAATTATCTGTTATTTGGGTGATCTGGGCCCATAACCTATAGTTAAATGGTAGTGGAAAGCATTGTAAATATATTTTAAACAGTTATAACTAACTTATTTTATTAGAAATTTTTAATTAACTTATCTTCAGTCAAAATTACATATGTCAACATTAATCATCTTAAAACAGTAACAACAACATATTTACAACAATAGGCTGCATAGTCGTGGATCTTGAGTCAGTTATGCAAAGCCACGTCAAAAACTACGAAGAAGTTTTATCTCTTGAAAGACAGTGACAGTGGATCACACCAGAGCTGGATCAGGATCAAAAAGTTTGAACCTAACCTAAGTTTGATTTGGTAATCTTAAAAAGGAACAGACCATCAGTAATACTGCTGGAGAGAAGTGATTATCGTTTGCCACTCCTGCTCGTTAAAGTTTTGCAGATGGCTTTGCAGAGGCTACTTTTCCAAGCTCTTAGGATGAACCTTCATTTATATAAAATGGCCATTATAAGTGAGGAATTTATTAAAGTGGTTATCTCATATTAGTCCTTTTTGGTTTGGTCTCGCTCTTCAATGTATTCTCTACAATACAGGCAATTGAAACCATTTACAGCACCAGATATACTGTCTTCCATCTTTATATAATATGCAGAGTACACCACAAGTATTTTGATATCGTTGAATGAAAATTATTACATTATTTTTTTTTCCCAAAACTACAAAAAGATATTGTGTTTTCGATTGTATATTCTGAACATTTGACAATTTTTGTAGTAATATTCGTCAATTAATGTAATGATGAACATTATCGCTAGCACGTATTTGAAAATTGGTAAACGTTTAGGCAAACCGAAAATCGAATCTCCCGAATATATAGACCGTTATATATATGTGGAATGTCGGCGAATAGGGGTAATTAGTGTCAGAGAGTCTCATTTTGGTGTTGTCGCCATCATCAGGCAAATTATTGACCGTCGTGCTTTCACTGTATTTCATGCGAGCGGTCTTTATTTATTTCACTGAGCTATATGCTTCCTGTATAGGATCACAATTGATTGTTTAAACAGAATATTATACTGCTCGGCTACCTTCTTTTTCAAAACATATTTAAAATAAATGGATATTGGAACTAAAAATGTGTTGCGTTGTGGTGCAAGATGATCGCACATCGGTTCATTTCTTGTAATTAGCTACATAAGGGAGTTTTTGAAGCTTGCTTCTTATTGCACCTTTGGAAAGGCTAGTCAAAAATTTGGAAAAATGTTCAATAATTGTCAAAAAATGTCAAGATATTGAAAAAATGGTTAATAATTGCCAAATATTTTTAAAAATTGTCAAAAATTTGGAAAAATGGTCGATAGGTGTCAAAAAATGTCAATATTTGTAAAAATTTTGAAAAAATGGTTAATTGTCAAATTTTTTTGAAAAATTATCAAAAATGGCCCATAATTGTCAAAGACGGTCAATAATTATCAAAAATTGTTAAAATTTTGAAAAATGGTCAAAAATTGTTAGATATTCAAAAAAATGGTCAATGATTGTCAAAATTTTTGAAAAATTGTCAAAAATGGGCAATAATTGTTAAAATTTTGAAAAATGGTCAAAAATTGTTAAAATTTTGAAAAAATAGTCAATAATTATAAAAGACAGTCAAAAAAGGTCAATAGTTGTTTAAAATTGTCGACATTTTTGAAAAATAGTCAAAATTGTTGAAAAATTGTCAAAAATAGTCAATAATTGTCAGAAACTATCAAAAATGGTCAAAATTTGGAAAAAAGGTCAATGATTGTTAGAATTTTGAAAACTGGACAAAATTTCTGAAAAATTGTCAAAAATGGTCAATAATTGTCAGAACCTGTCAAAAAGCTAAAAAATTGTCAAAAATGGTCGATAATTATTAAAATTTGGAAAAATGGTCTAAAATAGTCAAAATTTTTGAAAACTTGTCAAAAATTATCAGTTATTGTCAAAAATGGTCAATAATTGTTAAAATTTCTGAAAAAATAGTCAATAATTGTCAAAATTTTTGAAAAATGGTCGAAATTTTGGAAAAATTATCAAAAATGGTCAAAAATTGTCAAATTTCTTGTAAAATGGTCGATATTTATAAAAAAACTGTCAAAAATGGTTAATAATAGTTAAAAATAGTCAAAATTTTTGAAAAATGGTCAAAATTTTTGAAAAATTGTCAAAAATGGTCAATAATTGTCAGAACCTGTCAAAAATGCTCAAAAATTGTCAAAAATGATCAATAATAGTTAAAATTTGGAAAAATGGTCTGAAATGGTCAACATTTTTGAAAAATTGTCAAAAATGATCAATAATTGTCAAAATTGGTCAATAATTGTCAAAAATGGTCAAAAATTGTCAAAAATTTTGAAAAAATGGTCAATAATTATCAAAAATTGTCAAAATTTTGGAAAAATGGTCAATAAAATATAAAATAAAACGTGTTGCGTTGTGGTGCAAGATGATCGCACATTGGTTCATTTCTTGTAATTAGCTACATAAGGGAGTTTTTGAAGCTTGCTTCTTATGGCACGAGATAGGACCTTTGGAAAGGCTAGTCAAAAATTGTCAAAAATTTGGAAAAATGGTCAATAATTATCAAAAAATGTCAAGATATTGAACAAATGGTTAATAATTGCCAAATATTTTCAAAAATTGTCAAAAATTTGGAAAAATGATCGATAGGTGTCAAAAATTGTCAAAAACTGTCAAAAATGTCAATATTTGTGAAAATTTTTAAAAAATGGTTGATACTTGTCAAATTTTTTTGAAAAATTATCAAAAATGGCCAATAATTGTCAAAGACGGTCAATAGTTGTCAAAAATTGTTAAAATTTTGAAAAATGGTCAAAAATTGTTAAATATTCAAAAAAATGGTCAATGATTGTCAAAATTTTTGAAAAATTGTCAAAATTGGGCAATAATTGTTAAAATTTTGAAAATTGGTCAAAAGTTGTTAAAATTTTCAAAAAATAGTCAATAATTATAAAAGACTGTCAAAAATGGTCAATAGTTGTTTAAAATTGTCGAAATTTTTGAAAAATAGTCAATAATTGTCAGAAACCGTCAAAAATGGTCTAAATTTGGAAAAAAAGGTCAATAATTATAAAAAACTGTCAAAAACGGTCAATAATTGTTAAAATTTTGAAAACTGGACAAAATTTCTGATAAATTATCAAAAATGGTCAATGATTGTCAGAACCTGTCGAAATGCTAAAAAATTGTCAAAAATGGTCAATAATTGTTAAAATTTGGAAAAATGGTCTAAAATAGTCAAAATTTTTGAAAACTTGTAAAAAATGATCAGTAATTGTCAAAAATGGTCAATAATTGTTAAAATTTTTGAAAAAATAGTCAATAATTGTCAAAAATGGTCAATAATTGTCAAATATTGTCAAAAAGTGTCAAAATTTTTGAAAAATGGTCGAAATTTTCGAAAAATTATCAAAAATTGTCAAATTTTTTGTAAAATGGTCGATAATTATAAAAAACTGTCAAAAATGGTCAATAATTGTTAAAAATAGTCAAAATTTTTGAAAAATGGTCAAAATTTTTGAAAAATTGTCAAAAATGGTCAATAATTGTCAGAACCTGTCAAAAATGCTCAAAAATTGTCAAAGACGGTCAATAATAGTTAAAATTTGGAAAAATGGTCTGAAATGGTCAACATTTTCGAAAAACTGTCAAAAATGATCAATAATTGTCAAAAATGGTCAAAAATTGTCAGAAATTTGGAAAAAATGGTCAATAATTGTCAAAAGTTGTCAAAAAAAGTGAGAAACTAGATTTTATTTTAGTTGCTGCAAGTAGCAGGTGTTTGCAAAAAGGCCAAATGAGGCAGAGGGAAATGAGGGAAAGGAGCAAAATTGGTGGCAGTTCTTCAAAGAACGTTAAGCAGTTTTCCAAGTTGTGCAGATATTTTAGGTCTCAGTGAATATCACCCCAATATAAATATGTTCAAAAGTAAACAAACAACAGACATATAAAGTGTATCTGTCAAAGTTCACGAACGTTGTCTCCCAATGAACATTTTTCCACAAATAAAACTACTTAACTAACATTTTTCCTATAAGCGATTATTATCACAAAATAAGCCTTTATTCGCACCAATATTGCATCATCAACTCGACTCTTTGAGTTTCCAGACTAACTGACATTGTCTGTATTCACTTTTACTGTTAAGAAAACGTGAATAGAGCTTATTTTGTTGCTTTGTCGTTCAAATTCCGTTTATTTTAACGAAGTATTGTATAAAGAGGCATTTAATTTCTGGTGGTTGTCTCTCTTGTGTGCTATTTAAAAGAACTGATTGCCTTAAAAGTGCTCTTACATTGAATAGAGTATTTGATTTCTCTCAATCACCAACAATGAGGTACAAGGTTCGAAAAAGAGAGACACTTGAAGTAAATTGTTCTGGAAACAGATCATTATTGTTATTGTTTTGTTTTTTGTTAAATAATGTAAATAGTTTTTGGCCAGTGGTTATCCACAACATTGTAAGACATACATTTTTGATGAAATAAAGATTATACTATAGAGTTCAGAGAGTTCAGAGAGTTCAGAGAGTTCAGAGAGTTCAGAGAGTTCAGAGAGTTCAGAGAGTTCAGAGAGTTTAGAGAGTTTAGAGTTCAGCGAGTTCAGAGAGTTTAGAGAGTTTAGAGTTCAGCGAGTTCAGAGAGTTCAGCGAGTTCAGAAAGTAAAGAGAGTTCATAGAGTTCAGAGAGTTCAGCGAGATCAGAAAGTAAAGAGAGTAGAGAGAGTGTTGAGAGAGAGTTGAGAGAGTTGGAAGAGAGTTGAGAGAGAGTTGAGAGAGAGTTGAGAGAGAGTTGAGAGAGAGTTGAGAGAGAGTTGAGAGAGAGTTGAGAGAGAGTTGAGAGAGAGTTGAGAGAGAGTTGAGAGAGAGTTGAGAGAGAGTTGAGAGAGAGTTGAGAGAGAGTTGAGAGAGAGTTGAGAGAGAGTTGAGAGAGAGTTGAGAGATAGTTGAAAGAGAGTTGAGAGAGAGAGAGAGTGTTGAGAGAGAGAGTGTTGAGAGAGAGAGAGAGTGTTGAGAGAGAGAGAGAATGTTGAGAGAGAGAGAGAGAGAGTATTGAGAGAGTATTGAGAGAGAGTTGAGAGAGAGTGGAGAGAGAGTTGAGAGAGAGTTGAGAGGGAGTTGAGAGAGAGTTGAGAGAGAGTTGCGAGATAGTTGAGAGAGAGTTGAGAGAGAGTTGAGAGAGAGTTGAGAGAGAGTTGAGAGAGAGTTGAGAGAGAGTTGAGAGAGAGTTGAGAGAGAGTTGAGAGAGAGTTGCGAGAGAGTTGAGAGAGAGTTGAGAGAGAGTTGAGAGAGAGAGTCGAGAGAGAGAGTTGAGAGAGAGTTGAGAGAGAGAGTTGAGAGAGAGTTGAGACAGAGAGTTGAGAGAGAGAGAGTGTTGAGAGAGAGAGTTGAGAGAGAGAGTTGAGAGAGAGAGTTGAGAGTGAATTAATATCTTGAAAAGTATACATTTTAGGTATGGGATATGTCACACAAAGTAGCAATAAAATTCAATCATTATTGTTATTGTTTTGTTTTTTGTTAAATAATGTAAATAGTTTTTGGCCAGTGGTTATCCACAAAATTGTAAGACATACATTTTTGATAAAATAAATATTATACTATAGAGTTCAGAGAGTTCTGAGAGTTTAGAGAGTTTAGAGTTCAGCGAGTTCAGAGAGTTCAGAGAGTTCAGCAAGTTCAGAAAGTAAAGAGAGTTCATAGAGTTCAGAGAGTTCAGCGAGATCAGAAAGTAAAGAGAGTAGAGAGAGTGTTGAGAGGGAGTTGAGTGAGAGTTGGAAGAGAGTTGAGAGAGAGTTGAGAGAGAGTTGAGAGAGAGTTGAGAGAGAGTTGAGAGAGAGTTGAGAGAGAGTTGAGAGATAGTTGAAAGAGAGTTGAGAGAGAGAGAGAGTGTTGAGAGAGAGAGAGTGTTGAGAGAGAGAGAGAGTGTGTTGAGAGAGAGAGAGTGTTGAGAGAGAGAGAGTGTGTTGAGAGAGAGAGTGTTGAGAGAGAGAGTGTTGAGAGAGAGTTGAGAGAGAGTTGAGAGAGAGTGGAGAGAGAGTTGGGAGAGAGTTGAGAGAGAGTTGAGAGGGAGTTGAGAGAGAGTTGAGAGAGAGTTGAGAGAGAGTTGAGAGAGAGTTGAGAGAGAGTTGAGAGAGAGTTGAGAGAGAGTTGAGAGAGTTGAGAGAGAGTTGAGAGATAGTTGAGAGAGAGTTGAGAGAGAGTTGAGAGAGAGTTGAGAGAGAGTTGAGAGAGAGTTGAGAGAGAGTTGAGAGAGAGTTGAGAGAGAGTTGAGAGATAGTTGAGAGAGAGTTGAGAGAGAGTTGAGAGAGAGTTGAGAGAGAGTTGAGAGAGAGTTGAGAGAGTTGAGAGAGAGTTGAGAGAGAGTTGAGAGAGAGTTGAGAGAGAGTTGAGAGGGAGTTGAGAGAGAGTTGAGAGAGAGTTGAGAGAGAGTTGAGAGAGAGTTGAGAGAGAGTTGAGAGAGAGTTGAGAGTTAAGAGATAAAAGTTCAGAGTTAATAGTTAAGAGTTGGGAGTTGGGAGCTTTGAACGAGATAATAATCAAATAATCAAAATTACGAAATCAATAACGTATTATTATAATTCGTGTTAATTATGTTAAGATGGTGATTAAAATTTTGCAAATCAACAAAAAACATAAAGCCCTTTTAGCAGATTTTGCATGCTTTCATTCCTATAAATGATATAAAGCTTGACGGAGCATTGTTAGATTAACAACTGAATGTTAATAGGGTTTTCCTCGAGTCAGTTACTCATTATAAGAAAATATAATTTTATCGGTTTGACGCTTTACAAACTCGTTTACTCCTTTAATCTGTTTTAACATGAATTCAAAATTTTGCGTGGTAATCAAACATATCTCCGTACTTATCTCATTTAAGTATTCAGATTCTACCATCTAAAAGTTGAACAGGTGGAAGAAGAAGAAGAAAAGTGGATAAGTGAATTGAGTTTCTCGGTTAACTTATTTAACAAATACTGCGCTGTTATTGGTGTATCGTTTAAGAAGAAGCGTCATAACGAACTAGGCTTGACCTTACCTGTCCTTTCGTTCGTAAAATAGTGTTACACGTATCCACCCCTGTCGAGCCGTGAATTATCGATTTGTCGTCACGTCGCTATCTGCACGTTTGTCTGTGGGAAAACGAAGCCTTTCAGCTACAATTAATGTACACTTCAGAGACGCTTTAATAGGAAATCGTAAAGAATTCTGACCCGAAGTTATGAAGATTAATCGATCTCAGGTTTATAAAGCTCTAAATCGAAACAATGCTGATGTACGTTCGAGATGCCCTTTTTTTCTACAAAAGATAACATGTAAAGAGGAAGGTGGCGATTGGATAATAATTATTGCAATTTTCCTTTTGAGAAACAAACAAAAAAACAAAAATAAAGTGTTCTATACAACCACTGATTGATTGATTGATTGGTTTGGCACCACCAGTCAAAGGCTTCGAGATCTCGGCACCTCAGCCTTTAGGCTTTTTGTGCTCTTGGTTGTACCGTTTATGTGAAGAGACCAGCAACAGCAACAGTCTTTTCACTAGGTCCTTCTTGGGGAAATCCTCCCTTGAGTGTTCTAGTCCTAGGAGTCTATATCTCCAACGAGTCAGTGGAGTCTGTGCTTTACAATTTTTCATTGCCTACAATTTGCTTCGGGACCCACTTAAGAGTTGTTGTAGCATGCTCAATATTTCAGTGATGCCTGACTATCTGAAAATATAAGGATACAACCATAATCAATTGTTTTATATTTTTTAAGTTTGAGCCAAGTAAATCTGCCTTTATTCACGACGCATAGCAAAATTCGTCGGCACTCGGCATTATAATATAAAGTCGCTTGATTGTATACTCGTACTAGAAAGGTTTATTTTATGGTTCATTCGGTTCCGACTTCAAAATTATAAAATTAATTATTAGTTTCCCAAAAAACAATGATTTCTCAATTAAATTAAATAAAACAACAATTAGGGATTTAAAATTTGCAACTGAAGGATTTTTTTAAATATTTAGTAGTAGATTGTGTATAGATGTGTGCACTTTGTCTTTGAAAATGTATTACTAGTTTTTTTTTTATGTTCGAGTTTGACTTAATTTGAATGCAAATTTGTTTTACAACTGTGTCTGAGAGAAAAAAAGTTCTATTTAAAACAATGAAATACTTGACAAATGTGAAGTTGAACTTTTCATCACTTTTTTACTAACCCTGTATGCAATAAAGCAGTTTTTGACATGTCACCAATTACTTTGACCTTTCTAACCTTTTTAAAACCCAACAAGAAATTTCTTTTTGGTCTTGAGGTTGTTCATCTAGAGTTTTTAATAAAAAGGCCTGCACCTGTCAATTTTTCATTAAAAAAACTAATATCTTAAAAAGTATACATTTTAGGTATGGGATATTTCACACAAAGTAGCAGTAAAATTCAACGTACAATCCGAAAAATTAATAATATACAAGGTGTTCCATTAAAAATAACAAAGTTGCTGCTCACTTCTGGTATAAACGGAAGTGTCATGCCTGTCAAATTATTTTATATGAATTCGCCATAACTTGTGACCCATATATACTAATTGTCATAAAAAATGTGTGGGTAGTTTCCAATATATAACCTCGTCGTGACACAACCTGTATAGATAGTGTAAATATGTATAAAAACTAGAAAGGAAACACCCCAAGCATCATGAGATGAAGTAATCAATAAGATACTTAATTAATTTTCTCCTTTTGATATTTCTCACTTCTAAGAGAAGTGAAAATTAATATTTTTCCATTTTAACTCTTACAATTTGGTTCTAATTAAAAAGTTTTATATTAGTTGTGAAATATTTGAGTGATATGGTCATTATTTTCGTATAAAATATAATTTTTTTGTTATTTTATTGTTAATGGTTATTCTAAAGCACTGGTTGGAATCTTGACCGTATGTAATAGGTGACACAGAAAGCCGGAAATTGCAGTTTCCGCAGAATTTCCACGGTTCCAATTCGAGATTGCTATCTGTGAATCGGTGCATATGTGCGTTGTAAGCCTGGAGACAGTATGAATTAATAACCCGGTCTCTAAACCGGAAAAGTCCAGCGATAAGCTCAACACAATGGAATATATAGAGGGACAGTTTAAAACGTAAGCATTCCGTTGACGTTAGTCTGATACATCGACAAAGAAAAGGTTACAAAAAAACCTTCCTGCTCGCAAAATAAAATGCAGTAGTTAATAACTATTCAATCTGCAGAGGATTCCAATTTTTAAAAAAGGCGTAAGCGAGAAAACAATAAAATATTGAAGTGAAAACTTTTAAAAATTGAATTTCGCCATACTTTTGAATCTTAAACCGTTCCCAAGATATTTTTTCCAAAAGTTTGTAAAATGATGAATTCGTTCCATAATTTAGCCACGCACTGTAAACACACTTCAAGAAAAAGTGAAATTAATTATAATCCAACCTGTATATTTGTGTGACGTAACAGTACCTTTGAAAAGGATTCATAGCCCAGCTGTTAATTGCGTTCCAGATAAACTTTTTGTTTGATCCACTTCGACGAAATTGGTTCTTAATTACCAACTACTTTCTTGATTAACCAGCAAACATCGGGCGAAGATTATTAACATGCACATCCAAAACAGTCATCGCTTTCGTCAGATTTTCCATTAGCTTCTTGATCAAAGACAGTCAAGTGAACATGATTAAACTTTGATTTCTATTTGAACTCCGATGAAATTAAAATAATATGATACCCAGAGGCTTGTAGGGAAAGCAGTTAATAATAAACTTACCATTGTATTATATGTGTTAGTTTGGTTTGGTTTCAGTACGTGCACTATATTGTGCCTCAATCAAAATTAGATTACCCTTTCAAGTTCCCGAGGAAATCTATAATATGTAAGTCCTCCTAGGTTCAGCAGTCAAACAGTTTCATTGATTGGTTTGATTGGTTCGGCACCACCAATCAGAGGATTCGAGACCTCATAACCTCAGCATTTAGGTTTTTTGTGCTTTATGTGAAGATACCAGGCTTATCAGACTCAACAGTCCTTTCACTAGATCCTTCTTGAGGAAATCCTCCCTTGGGTGCTCTAGTCCTAGGAGTCTATATCTTCAATGACCCAGTGCTTCACCTTCGAAGATAATCTGTGAGCCCTACAGTAGCACATAATTTGTTCCGCCGATATATATTCTTCTAGTCAGAGACGTCTCTCGGTATTCTCGACCAGCCCTATTCCAGATGATGGTTTAACTTGCTTCTGATTGCTTCTGCTTTGAGTTTGCAAGGTCCTTTGGCTTGCCTTAAACCTGGTATCTCATTCCAGTAGGCTCTTGCGTTGAGGTCTATCTGGTCAGAACTAAGATTGACCTCCTTTCCTGGCAAGCTGGTCGACTATTTCATCACCCAGGATTACGGTGTGACCTGAAGTTCATATCAGGAAAAATTTATTGATTGTACTCATTTGGTTCAGGAGCAGACTGAGTTTTCTTTTGTTAGTTCCCACCGTTCAATGAATTTCTGTTTCATCGATTTTTCTGTTTTTTGTTTCTTTTTTCCTTTTTTTCTCTATTTATGTTAGAAATATTGTATTTCAGTCACATTTTCCAAAGATGCCAGCACAAACATTTCAATTTAATTAAATTGTGTTATTTCAATCTAGTAAGATCTAAGTTCATGACAAAGTTGCATTTCGATGTCGTTTTTGTGCAGTATGTTAATTAGACAATGTATTTTCCAGACTCTGGAGTACAATACGCTTTCGACTGTGCCTTAATAATGCCATTAGCAACGATTATATATGTTACAAGAAGTGTGTTTTGTATCACAAAATAATGTATTAAAACTCTCACAGCATGTAATATCTGTGATATAAGCTATGTAAGATGGTTTGTAGATATTCAACATACACTTGAACATGTTCATGTTTCATCACTTTAAGAGAATATGGATAATTTTTACTCTCCTTTCTTGTGCAGATATCATCGGCTACCTTACTAGACTAAATACAATGGACCTTTTCATTATATTCTTAAATCTAAATACAAATATTTTTATTTGGAATCTTACTGATAATTTTCCAACTTTGTTTTGAATATAAATAATAGATATTTGGACACTCACCTAGCCTGTAATTATGTTGGCAGTATTTGCCAGAAATGCATCAAAGCGAACTTCATCTGACAGTTTTGTTTTTGTGGTTAGATTGGTCCAAATAACAGAAATAACAAAGAAAATGTCAACTTTGCAAAATAATCATAATCAATCGATAAATCACGCATTTTACCAAACCCTGTATGTATAAATACCAATTTTCTTGTGGACGCTTCTGTTAACAATTATTCCATCCTTTCGAATTGACTTGTATACGGTGAATTGCGGCTAAATGGTGCATACAAGACAACCACAAGGGTTATCGATCAGGGAATCTCTCGGACCCTTCACTGATTAGAGATTTTGGATTTAACGAACAAAAGTTCATATGAAGGGGAGCTTAAACTTATAGGCATGTACTTAAACGTTTGCTTGGAAACCTAAATTAAGTTTAAAGTAAATTGCTGTGTTCAAACTTAATCCAACTAATATTTCGCTTCAAAATATTCAACGTTTTGTAATTTGATTTATCAGGGCTCTTAGTTGTGAGTAATATTTCAATAATAATTACTTAAGTTGTGATGATTTGTTCTGTCGTATTCCTGTACAACTATAAAATCAATCTAGCGTAAATCATCCATTGGAAAATTTATATTTTCCAATATTTATTTTAAAGTGTAAAAATATTGCTTAAGAAAGGTACCTTATGGGATTTGTACTGATTTGTAATGGTTTAGGGGTTGTTGTTAATCAAAAACACTTATTCCATTGACACTTCAGGTTTATAATTTTATTAAATAATTATATGTGCAATATATGCTATGAACAATTGAACTCCAGTCAGTAGCAACGGAGTTCACCTTATTAATACCTATTTGTAAAATGTAAAAATGTACTATGTCTTCAATTGCAAAACTATTTATATTTTTTGCTTACTAATACTTTTATAACATTGTTGATAAATATATCTATCCAATATTATAAAAGTATTATTGCTGTCGCTATTTTGTGAATGGCCTGAAATTAATTAATTTATACGAGGGGCACAACACCTTTGGTGATGGATGTCTTATAACATGAACCAAACAATTGGAAAAAGTAGTGACAAAATCAAAGACCTCATCGTGGTGGCTAAGTCCGCGCCTGGTATGCTGGAAATACATCTTTGGTATGGTGGACAAAGTTGACAGAACAGAATGCGATGATAAGACTAAGCAATTTGCATTTACTGGCTTGTCTCACTAGGAACTTTATCAGGCCTTCCTTCACTACTGCAGATCTTTTTCCACTTTTAAAATGAATATACACATAACTACGTATTTAACACAAATGGAATAACAGTACTAAAATTGAATGCTAGATTATTCGGTTTAGGTTCCTTTTGATTAGGGTTGACGTTCTTTAAATAAAACACATCTTTCTTCGACAAATGTTTAATTTGAACAAAACCCAAAGCAACAATTGCCAATCTACACATTCTTTCAATACAGCGCGTGTCTGCTTATATCGAATAACACTGCTAGGTCGATATATTTCATAATTATAATTAAATGCGTTGATACTAAAGTTAATAGCCTAAAATTTAACAATAAGCATACATATTAACCTAAATAATTAACTACCCATTATAAGGAAGGTAACGTTCTATCTTTGGTCCGAGCTGCTATAAATGTATCTGTTTCAATTATAACATTTTATTCACAACCAACGATTAATTATTTATAAATAGTTTCAACAATACATTCAGTTTCATCATGAAAGTGGCTTTCATCAAAACCAATACTTAAGCGCTCAATTCAATTGTTCGTTATAATTCTGTCAATATTAATTATAGGTCATTTTCAATTGACGCCAATGCAATCATTTTCAAAGCCATCCACATTTCATTGATTCCAGTTAAAGCCATACAATTATTTTAGAGAATATTCGAACTGTTGAGATGTCGTCACAAACAATGCTATAAATTTAGTAGTAATTGTTTACTCGTGACAGCACCGGACAAATTGTAACGACTGTGACACATATACAGAGGCGTTTCTATAGACGGTCTACCGAAACCATTGTTTTCAAGTGGAAAGTATATATGGAAGACATTTTTATGTGTTTTCCGCAATATTGTTCTCATTGGGCTTCCCTAGGCATTTCTATACCATTTTGAAACTGATTACACAATAACTCAGTGCTTTAATGGCTGCTTGACTATCCGACATGATGATAATCCTTTACCTTCTATATATTTTATCAATATTGATCTGGGCACACTTTCCTATGGTGTAAATTTCCGCTTGAAAGATGCTTGAGAGATGACGGTTGACGAACTCCTGTGTGGTTTGACTGAACTTGGAACATCCTGCCAAAGCAACAACAGCCAAAGGAAAATTCGAAAAACCCTTTGTGACATCGTACAAAAGGGTCTGAACTATACCAATAGCTGGTGTAGGCAAGTGGGACTTAACATCAACCTTACCAAAACCACCTTAACAGCCTTCACTAAGAAAATAAAACTTTACCTCAAACCATTAAACTTGATGAGAGCGAGGTTGAATGGGGACAATAAACTAATGGTGTGCGGGAATCTGGCAGGAAGAAATTGGGGTTGTAGCCCAAAAATCCTGAGCTGGATGTACACTGCCATAGTGAGATCAATATCCACTTATGGAGCCATTGTCTGGAGTAGTAGAACTAGCCTATTGACGACCAGAGAAAACCTCTTAAAAATTCAAAGACTTGCCTGCATGTGCATTACAGGAGCAATTAGAACATGGAAGTGACTCTCAACCTCACACCACTACATATGGTGATGGAAAGTGTTCCAAACGCCATTACCAGACATGGAAAGAATGCCATTCAATGGTACACAGACGGTTCAAAAGCAATGGAAATAACTGGGATAGGAGTGTTTTGGCCAGAAACCAAACACTCTGAATGCTTGGGAAAAACCCCGAGTATCTTTCAAACGGAAATTCACGCCATAAGAAAGTGTGCCCAGTTCAATATTGATAAAGGATATAGAAGGCAAAGGATTATCATAATGTCGGATAGTCAAGCAGCCAAAATGGTGTGAGAATGCCTAGGCAAACTCAATGAACTAGTCGAGAACAATATAGTCACCTTACTGTGGATTCCAGGACAACTGGAATAGAAGGAAATGAAATAGCAGATGAACTAGCAAATAGGGGGACTGAAACACCCTTTTGGGGGGGGGGGAATACTTTTGCGGTATCAGCTTTAATGTAATATTGGAAGAAACAGGCAAAGCGGAAAAAAATAGATCTGACCATTGGAAAGATCTAGTAGGACTTAGATAATCAAATATTATTCTGGGTGACCATAGCCTGTTGAGAACAATTCATAAGTCAAAGTAAAACTGCAGAGTCTTAACAGGGATCCTAACAGGACATTGTGGCCTGAATGGACACCTGAAAAAGCTCAAAATGGTGAAGGAAGAAGAAACCTCCATCCACATACTTGCGAATTGTACAGTAATTCAGAATCCTAGGACACCTAGTAGATTACTGGATAGAAGAGGGACATTTACCTCAGTTGAAGCCTGCAGATATCCCAAAATTCCTCCGGGAAATAGGACTAAAGGAGCTTCTAGTCTCTGAGTCTTTCCTGAGGAACTAAGTAGAAGTAAGGGGGCACAATAGATCTTTTAGGTCTCAGTGAATGTCACCCCAATATACGTAAATACATTCTTGGGGTTGGTTCTCTGGGCCTTTGGAATATTTGGTTTCATTTGGTACTGTTAAATATAAGATTTTTTTATTATTGAAACAAATTTTCAACAAATTTTCAATGATTTGTTTGAACTTCGGATTTCAATTGTTTCTTAATTTTATTTAAAGTGTTCCTAAGCAAAAAGCGTCTGTTTTTTATTGATTGAATTTTCTTAGTAGAAACTATATATCTTGCGTAGGAATAACAGTTTCGATATTGAAAAGATCGATCTGAAGGACAAAGAACTTCTCTTTGAATACTTAGATACTTTGTTGCTACCAGCATCAGGAAACATACAAAGGAGCAGGCGTCGTGGTTTTTGACAGGTATGGCGGTAAAATTTAAGGTACGAGCGTGAAATGCCAAAGGCACGAGACCTTTCCTATTATACGGCGTTTCAGTAGACATAAATTTCCGGGGAATTTCTGCATAGAGGTGTATTGTGTAGTGGGTCGTTTCTTAAGTCAGATTTATTGGGCTCTGTGGTAGCGGAAGACGTTCGGAGTCGACACATACGTTTGTCGTCTAGAATGTACGTAAAAACGTATCCAGATACTTAATCAAGAACTAAAAACGCTTTGCACTATCGGAGGAGCCAAAAATAGCATCATAAAAATAAGTATACTGTGAAATTTAAGTTGTATGCCGAATAAAAATAAATAAAGTCTATTCAAGTAATATATTTGCAATTATGGTGTACATTTTCTAATTTCTATCTCACACGCAGAAATTACCAGAAACAATTTTCCGTTGCTTTGGTCGTTCTATATACCGCAAGAGTATTACGCCGATCTAATAAATCCTGGGATTTAACCTAGAATATTGTGTCGGCTAAAATGGAATAATTGCGAAGTCAAAACTATCCTCTCTACAGCTGATTTATAATGCATTCCAATTTAATACCATATAAGTTCGTTTAAGTGAATATGATTGATTTATTTATAAAAATTTCAAAAAATAAATATATTTGAAGAAGCAAATGTCAAAAAACTTAATAACAAAATAATTAATACAACAATAAATAAATTAAGATGTTCATTATTTTGATATAACTTTATCCTAGCTAAAATTATTAAACTACAAATTCAAAACCTTAATAAAATTAAACTATAAGATAAAATATCTACTACTAAAAAATAAGAAATTCTAAAAATTTGATAAAATCCCCTATAATTTAAAATCAAAAAAAATGTTAAAAGAAAAAAAAAATAATTGAATTAATCAAAAATAATTTAAAATCCCTAAAGGAATCAATATTGATAATCCAAGTAAAAATATTATCATAAAAAAGAAAAAGTTCATTACCATGAACTCGAACTATTTAAATTAATATCACAAACTCTCACTGTTAAAAAAATTATTTAAAAAAAATATACATAATTTATGTTTCTTAAATATATAAATAATATAAAATATAATGACACAACAATGAATTCTAAACTTAATAATATTATTAATAAAAATGCTTACGATTTGAAACAAATCTTAAAGCCCCTGAAAAAAAAATAATTATTAATAAATATATTGACATTAAAGTTTTAATAATTTAAATAAAAATATTGGTCTTATAAATCAAAAATAAGGTAAATATTTATCATGAATCTCCAAAATTAATATTTCAATTAGGTAAACTAATAACTGATATATTATTATTTTTACCTATAATTATAATAACTTCTTTAATATTTATATTTATGAACCATCCATTATCCTGTGGATTATTATCATCAATTCAAACAATTTTAATTAGAAGTCTTATAAATATAAATTATTGATATTCATATTCAACTCTTGAATTTATAATAATAATACCCGTTGTGGCAAGCAGACTACATGAAACTTTAAAAAAAAGAAGAAAAAACAAGAGACTGTCTGCCAATACCACAAAACTGTGAATATTGTGCTGAAATTTTGGAATACTCTCAAATGACCAGACTACTGGGAAAAAATTTAGAAGAGCATAACTCCGTTTTATGGATCATCAATGTAAAAGTAGTGAAAATAATCGAAAATCCACATTTTGAAACCAAAAGGTTTTCATAACTCGACCAATTGAACAGTTAGAACGTTCTAAGCACCACCAGTCTCTTCAGTGGAAAATTTCACTTATATGAGTGAATTTTGAGTCGATATTTCCAAGCATTAAGGGAGTTAGCAAAGCGCAATTTAGATCACGAAATATTTCCATACCTACTTCTTTGTTCAAAATTTTTTTTAATCACCCGAAAAACCAAATTCTGGAACAAATAACAACGCGTAACTCCTTCAAAGTTCTAATGAACACTAATCAATAGGGGAAAATTTTATATATATAGGTATAGGTTAATTTTAATAAAATATTTACAAGGATTAAGTGAAAAAAATTATTAACCGTGAAATTCGCATTCACAACAACGGAATTGAAGCTGGAACAATTACATTGTCTATCTATGAGTCTCTCAGAAGAGTTGTTATGTATTGCGGAACGAAATTATACACTCAGAACATCTTTGAATGCTACAAGTTTGTGTGATTTCTCATAACTATATGAGACTAATGATAATAATAAATCATCATTGCCTTCACGCTGATTGCTAACCACAGAGCTTTTCACTTTGTAATTTTCACCATCAGCAATAGGTACATGTCTGTCATTATAACCCCACTCAAAAATTACCCAGATAATTTGTCTTTTCCATTCGTAACAAAAAAAGAAGAAAAAATTTATGTCCTCAATAAAATAACCTATGAAAATTATTGTTATAAATGAAACTAAAATTAATTCCACCATTTAATGAAAAAAAAATATGATAAAATATGGTATTGACATATTATCGTCAGAATGACAGAAGTTACACCTAATGTTTAATATTCTGATGATACTTCAATATCGAAATAATTATCAATATCCTTTCATAATTTTTCCATTAAATAGTGCAATTAATCAGCTGCATTTATAACATTAATATGAGTAGATTCCATAAAGTTCAATATTATATAAATTAATTCCAATGGTCTCCTGTCTACCAGAGAGTGAAATTTTCTTCCAGCTACTCGCTTAGACTTAATGCAAAATGGCGTTCTTTATTCTAAGCCACATGTTGACGTGCTGATAATAACGTACACTTTCACATCAGTGTGAAAATCTTGATTTAGATTTTATTCTAATCTGAAAGCCCATAGATAATTCACTTCTTTTGAAATGATAAGGGTCGCTCGGATCCGTAGCTTTTTATTTTTCCGACCCATTTGATCATCTGTGATTAACTAGCCTGAGGTATTTCTCCAGAGGTATGCCTCTGACCTTTTTCCCACGTTAAGGACTCCCTTTTAATGTGGAACTTCAGTATTCCATAGAAATAATCTGACCCTATAAATAAGCTCAACATTCTCAATTTATTAAAAATCCAGGCCGAGAGCTGGTAATTTTTGTGAAATATTCCAATAAAGTGGAAATTCTTGTAGATAAATTGGAATGAAAATTAAATTTTTGCTGTCGTTCCTCCTCAAGCTGTCAGTTCTACTTTGATTTCTTTTGAAGAAAGGCTTCACCTTGTAGCAGCTTGTTAGCTAATATTTCAAGTCCTTTAACGATTTTGAATACTCTTTTATATTTAATGAAGTCAACTTGGTTGGGTAATAATTAATTTTCTTTAGAGATTTAATGGAAGAATATAAAGACAGAGCTGAAACACCATGTCATTGTTTTATACCGTTAATTAAGTATTGATTTTTTACAGCAAATTTTGTAAACGCCTTTTATATTTAATTGGAGCAAATGGTGAATGTTTATTGGAAAAACTCCATTTTACTCAAAGGAAATACAAATTAGAAAATTTAGATATTTTTCGACGATTCCAGCTTCTGATCTTTGCGGAGCCATAATCTTTTTCGGTTTTTGCAAAAATGTGTAAGCTATTAATTAATTTTTCCGGACGTCCTCCTGTTCCAGGAAAGCTTGAGAAACTAACCTAATAACTTTGAGAATATTCATAGATAGCGCAGCTTAATGGCAAATTATGGATATCTATTAAGTAAATCGTTGTCTTGAAGTGATGACAGAGTTTGCCGGACTCTGTATATTTGCATGACCCTTTATTTAAGCTGACATGCATTTGTCGAGTGCCTCAAGCTATTAATTTCAAATGTATCATCTAACTTTTTATATTAATCCACAATCCACACCACATTTTAATTGTTGTTGAATGTAATTTTTTAAGAAAATGTTTTCCTGAAAATACCCCCTTCCGTCATACATACGTCTCTGTTTTTCCAAAAGATAATTCTGTCATCAAATCTAATCTAACAGAAACATTCTCCATATTTATGTGGAATACGTTAGAGACTGAGCGTGGCTAACAACCTCCCATAATGGTAAGTACCCACTAGAAACTGTGGAACTTTAGATCCGACCTTTATTACCCCTTGGCATGATTAGGGGAAACTGGGATAAATAATTCAAAAGTGCCAGAGCTAACCATCTCAAAATCGACAGAAGTTTAACGGCAACAGGGTGATATTTGGAAATTTTATTCACTAGGGTGAATATAGAAAAAATTTACGTCAAAATAATATAATTACGAACCCGGAAAGTCCAGAAGGAGCATGTTGAAGAGAGGAGCTAAAAAACATAAGAAAGAAAGATGTACATGATGAAGATTTTTATAATAGTAATGACTAGAACATCGATTTTAGGCTAATTGCCTTTTTTGCCTTCAAAATTACTACTGGGTCTCTAAATCTACCGTGTAAAATGAAGGTATCAGTAAAAAGTGGTATAGAATGATTCTGTTGATCTAAAAAGTTTTTGAGAATTGAATTTCGTTAACAAAGTCCATTACTTGAGTGGAAGCTTTCTTGGGGGTAATCGAATTTAAATAGCTCAGTTGAATTAACCAAGATTTAGCGATTCCGGAGTAGCTATAAGGTAGGACAAATGTTAGGAAAATTTTAAATTAGCAGTTTCAAAAGTTTTCCTAGTAACTTAAGGTCACTGAGTAACTTGGTTGGATCACAATCTTTTTAGCATCCAGTATAACGGATTATACATTTCTTATATTGAGAGTGAGATGCCTTTTGGCATAAAATTAAATAAGAAATAAATTCCCTTGAAACTATTTCCAATAAATCATTGAACGTTAAATGATGCATAAATAAAACCCACGAGGCCAGGACAGGTATCGAGAGTCAAGGTCATCACGTAAATGAACATATAACATTAAATAGTAAATATCAGCCGGAACTTGAACCACAATATATTCATTTTCAATTCTAATTAAGTATTAGATTATATTAAAGATATGCTATTCAGTTATACTATAAGTATGCTATAATGATAAATACTTATAATAGATTTAGTAATCTTAATTAGTTGTAGTGTGTAATATACATAACTCATCCCAGTGCAAGAAGTCGTCTTTTTATTAAAGTCAGATGATCCTCCGAGTGACCTGAAGGACAATCAATTAAAGAGGCCTTTCCATAACAACGTCCCAACATCACAAGAGAACATACGACGTAGTTTTCTTTAACGCCTTTCATCTCTGGAAAAGCTTTCGCATAGAAATTTATGAGCATGAAGTCAGACACGTTATTAGAATTCAAAGACGACTATTTTAATCAGAGTTGTGTGACTTTCTATATTATAAAACTCTGTGCAATTGTAATACATTATTTATAGATCTATTTTCTAATCAGAAGTAGAGATAGAAATGGACGTTGGACATCCATCAAACTAAATAAGGTTGGTGGCCACTCATCCAAACACTAATCAAACATGACGATGGTAAAGATCCAACTTGGACAAGTATGGGGAATAATTGATGAATTGATTCGAAGCCCAATTATGAACAAATTAAGTATTAGAATCTTAAATTGACATACTCTACTATTGACAGTTCTTGGCTACTTCTCCTTTTCTAGCCAGCGCACATCACAGTTAGTTATTTGTGATTCGTTAAATGAACCAAGATTATTATTCAAAATATTAAAAATTTCACTCCTACAGTATACATTTGGCACAAGAACGAAACAAGACAGACGGCAACAAGTTTTGAAAGACCGTCACTGGAAAAATAAAAAGTAATTTGAACTTTTGTCTTTATGAATGTTATGTGTTCTACAAAAGTCATGGCCCAACAAAATCATCTGTTATGTTTTATAAAAACATGACTTTTGAAAATATTTTCAAACAATAAATTTGTGAATTATGTTTGTTCGGATATTATGGTTTGAAAAAGTTTATTTATAGCGAGACAGTGAGAGAATCGCTAGTGAAATATCCAGATAATGTTTCTTTCCTAAATCCATCTGGTGCCAAATTTTTTTAGTGTAGCGAAAGCTATAATACTTCACTTCAGAAAGTCGCCATTGCAGTGATTGTATCAACCGTTATCAAGTGAAATATGTTCATAATAAATTTATCAATACAACTCAAGAATTCAGAAAACTTTACTGGAACTCCAATTTGAAAAAATTATCCGCAAGATCAGTTTAGCATTATGGACTCGCAATAGACTTTCTGGAAAAAACTGGAACATTAGATGTGATGATAGTCAGATCTATGATCATCTATTGCTCTATCGCTCCGTTGCCCATTGGAGCAATTACCAGCAAAACCTTTTTTTTTGGGTCGAGATGGGAAACTCATGTTCGAATGGGTCCAGGACCCAAACAGTGTTGGACTCATCCCCAAGGGGATGCCTACCAACCAAGCCCACCTCAAACTCGCCGTTCACACCGTCGTCTTCTCCCTACTATAAATCCTACCCCTCATGCCATATCGAGTCCTTCTCTCCCCCTAACCATGATCTCTACTACACCACTCACCTCCATTACTTCCTCCTCCCCCTCAACAGTATCTCCACCATGCTCTCCCAGTACACCGCCTCCCCTAGTTTCCTCTCCAACTTCATCAGCACTTCCTCGTTCCTCCAGCATCTAAACACATGCCCCACATCATCCTCCACTTCACACCTCTCGCACACTCCAGTCTCTCTTTTCCCAATCTTATGGACGTATCCTACTCCCGACCCATGTCCACCTGTGTCAAGAAGTAGTCCACCTCCCCGAATTTCCGGTCCATCCAATCTCTCCTATTCCCAAAGACTGAACTTAGGAAGGGGAGCAAGTTTTTGCTACTGATCTGCGGGTTGGGTGAGCGCTGGAGAACGGAGGAAGAAACCTCCAACCCCATAATTTCGAAATGCATGACAATTCAGAATCCTAGGACACAACACTAACTCATTTATAAATAACATTACGTTAGTTTGTTGTAGTCTCGTGTAAATCGATACAAGATTTTTTGAACAATCGAATGCAAACGAATATAACAATCAATTACCGATTTAAATTGATGGAGGAAAATAATTGAATTAAAGCCCTTTCGTGACAGATATCACTTTCGGAAAATCAATCTCTTTATTCTTCCATTTCCATTTTCGTGGAGGAGGAAATCCGAATTTAAACTCGACACTGTCTGTCGTTCCTTATAGAAGACTCCACTGAAATATATGTTTATGTTATACGACAACCGTACTATCTTAATGGATTTCAAAACATTGAGCAATTTATATTTTGAGTATAATTCCGTCTCTAATGATCCTGCTACAAAGCAATATTGATGGAATCTTGAGGATAAGTGCTGTAGAATACACATTTCCGTTCACCTCCCAATAATATATACAGGGTGAACCGGATTTAATTGGAGAAAGCTTCAAATGGTTGAAAAAGATGAAAATATTCCGACTAGCTATGGTGATTTTTTTATGGAAATGGTTATCGAAATAGTAGTATTCAATAATTCTACATAAAATTTCCTTCAATATCACAAATATTCAAATGGTTGAACTGCAATATACTGAACAATAAATTAGGTGAATACAGAATAGATGGAATTTCTGTTTTGTATCTGATGTAAGATGCGAGCTCTTTGATATTTCTTTGTGCTTCAAAAGAAGGCATAAAAGCAATTCTGCATCGGTATATAACTGAACTATGTATTATGTACTATACTTCAGAGAAATGCCTGAAAGATACAGGAGGCGACAGATAAACAAAAATTTGTTAATTAACTTTTGAGGGCAAACTATTTGATGAAATTAGTGCCATCTTTTTTTAAAGTAAAACTTTTATTACATCACCTCAAATTGTCTTTTACATCTATCGCATGTCGCGTTACAACTGGCCGCGAAGTAGGGGTGAAGAGAAAGACGCAAGGCCCAAATATGGCGGCTCCCATGGATCGAATCACAGCTCGCATCAGCTGACCGTGTAGTATTTATATTCTCACTTTTATTAAAGTCGCGTTTTTAATCTTAACTTAATAATAGGAAAATGGGAAATCAAAAGTATACAATTTCTTCATGCCCAGGCTTCCATAACAAGTTACTAGCCAGCTGCTTAAGGGATTGTTTGCAGTTCCAGACTGTTTTGAACTCATAAGTTGAGGGCTTCAAAGCTTTCAAAACAGTCTGACTATCAGACGCAGATATTAAATCCGTGTGCATCTTCATGGATTTGGCTGCTCCAAGGGAAAGGAGGGAAAGGAGGATAAGACCGGGTAGTGAGGTGAGATCGGGAACATGGACTGTGCTGCTACTACTAATGCCAGCTGGTGCACAGATCGTGAAATACATTCCGTAAGCTGAGACGACTTAGCGGCAGTAGTATCGAGTCGATGCTGGAGAGCGTTCGTTGTCAGTTAAGGTAAGCTTGTTTTTTCATGTCGCTTCTCTAATGTTGCTTCCAATTTAAACGATCATTACTTAATGGCATTTATAATTATGAAAGCTTCCTTCTTATGCACAATAGAATGATCATTTTTCGTGAGTTTTTCACTATTTTTCAAAAATTTTGACAATTTTCGACCATTTTTGACGAATTTTGACAATTATTGGCCATTTATGACAATTTTTCGAAAATTTTAACATATTTGGCAATTATTAACCATTTTTTCAAAATTTTGACAATTTTTGACCATTTTTTCAAATTTTAATAATTATTGACCATTTTTGACAATTATTGACCAATTTTGACAGTTCTGACAATGACTGATCATTTTTGACAATTTTTCAAAAATTTTGACCATTTTAGACCATTTTTGAGCATTTTTGATAGGTTCTGACAAATATTGACCATTTTTGCCAATTTTTCATAAATTTTGACAATTTTTAATAATTATTGACCATTTTTGACAGTTTTTGCCGAATTTTGACCATTATTGAACTTCTTTGACAATTATTGACCATTTTAGCCAATTTTTCAAAAATTTTTAATAATTATTGACCATTTTTGACAGTTTTTTTATAATTATTGACCGTTTCTTCAAAATTTTGACAATTATTGAACATTTTTCCAAATTTTGGACAATTTTAGAAAATATTTTTGACGATTTTTCCTATATTTAAACCATATTTAAAAATTTTTCAAAAATTTTAACAATTATTGACCATTTTTGACAGTTTTTGTCAAATTTTGACCATTATTGACCGTCTATGACAATTATTGACCATTTTTGACAGTTCTGACAAATGACTGATCATTTTTGACAATTTTTCAAAAATTTTGACCATTTTAGAGCATTTTTGACAGGTTCTGACAATTATTGACCATTTTTGCCAATTTTTCAAAAATTTTGACAATTTTTAATAATTATTGACCATTTTGACAGTTTTTTTATAATTATTGACCGTTTCTTCAAAATTTTGACAATTATTTACCATTTTTCCAAATTTTTGACAATTTTAGAAAATATTTCTGACGATTTTTCCGAATTCTTGACAATTTTTGACCATATTTAAAAATTTTCACAATTTTTCAAAAATTTTAACAATTATTGACCATTTTTGACAATTTTTCAAAAATTTTAAACATTTTTCAAAATTTTTGACAATTATTGACCATTTTTTCAAATTTTAATAATTATTGACCATTTTTGACAATTATTGACCAATTTTGACAGTTTTGACAATGACTGATCATTTTTGACAATTTTTAAAAAAATTTGACCATTTTAGACCATTTTTGAGCATTTTTGACAGGTTCTGACAATAATTATTGACCATTTTTGCCAATTTTTCAAAAAAATTTAATAATTATTGACCATTTTTGACAGTTTTTTTTATAATTATTGACCGTTTCTTCAAAATTTTTGATAATTATTGAACATTTTTCCAAATTTTGGACAATTTTAGGAAATATTTTTGACGATTTTTCCGATATTTAAACCATATTTAAAAATTTTTCAAAAATTTTAACAATTATTGACCATTTTTGACAGTTTTTGTCGAATTTTAAACATTTTTCAAAATTTTTGATGATTATTGACTAATTTGGCAGTTTTTGACAATTTTTGACAATTTTTGATCATTTTTCCAAATTTTTGACAATTTTTGACCATATTTAAAAAATTTTGAAAATTTTTTCAATATCACCCTTCTGGATAGATGCAAACAGACATTTTCGTGTATTGTTTTCGAAGATTTATTGAGTTTGCTAAACCAACGTCTGAAAAACCAGTCCTCCTGATTTTGGACGGCCATACTACCCACACAAAGAGTCTCGAACTTATTAAGATGGCCAGAGAAAACAATGTTGTGTTGTTGTGCTTGCCACCACATTGTTTTCATCTATTCCAGCCGCTAGAAGTGCCATTCATGGCCCCATTGAGCACCTATTATCAACAGGAGGTGCGCTAGTGGCTTGAAATACATCCTGATAGAGCTGTTAGCCAGACTGTATGGTGCAGCTTTCCTTAAGGCAGCAGGAATGCGGACGGCAGTAAATGGATTCCATCAAACAGGGATTTATCCTTTAAACCGAAATATTTTTCCTGATCACCTGTTTGCTCCCTCAACAACCACAGATAGGCCTGTTCCTGTAGAGGCAAATACTATTCAAGAAGGAGACCCACGCCCACAGGCAGAAGCAGATGTTGTTCTACAATGTGGTCCCAGCAACAGAATAAAAACCTGCACAAAGAATGTGTAAAACGGTAGTTGTGATTAACCAACCAATATAAACCAATATTGACGAACCATTTCCAAGTGAACCTGGCTTTTGCTATATCACCCAAACATCTAATGCCACCACCTGTTGCTGAAAGAAAGAAAACAGAAAGAACAGATAAACGAAAAGGGAAATGTGCAATATTAACTTCTTCACCATACAAAACAGAACTCGAATCTCAGTTAGAGGAAAAGAAAATGAAAGAAAAATAACGTCACAGCAAAGAAAATTGGTTATTGATGACTCAAACAAACCAAATAAGAAGACAACATCAAAACCAAACAATCAAAAACACAATCGTACCAAGGCCTAGAGAAAGAACTCAAAAATTCTTGTAACCTCGACTTCGATCTCGACTGATGATTCTTCCGATGGGGAAGATAACAAGTCCGACGACGATCATTGTTTATACTGCAACGAATTTTTTTCCAACTCAAAACAAGGAGAAGAAAGGATCCAATGCGGAATGTGTTTTGACTGGGCTAACGAAGGCTGTAGTGGAGCGGGCGAAGAAGACACCTTTTTTCAATGTGATTTTTGTTTGTAAGATTAATATTTTTTTGTTAAAGTTGAAGTTTTTTTAATTAAAACGTAGTTTTTATAGTTTTCAATGAAGTTAATATGTGCAGCCGATCTTACCCCACTAGTGGGATAAGACCGGGTGATTTGAGTTTTTGAGAAACAATTTTCTGGAAAAAGTAATGAATGTACGACTTTTCTGAAACATTATATTGTGATAGGATAAAAAGTACGTCAGGTCGTTCAATCAAGCAAGCTCTAGTTGGCATCAACATGCCGAAAAGTGTTAGTTACCCGGTCTTACCCTTCTTTCCCCTATCACGAAACACAACCTAAATTTTAATGTTGAAGGAACAAAAACTGAGAGGAGCCAATAACAAAACAGAAAATTTGCACCTCAATCCGTTTCAACAATTTTGCTTTCAGATTAAAGCTTCCTCATTAAAGTTGTTTTTTTCAACGACAAAGGCGAAACGGAGATTGCCACTGCACTTAATCCTTGTTAGAATGCTTTGTTGGTGTGCTTATGAAACAATAACTGAATACCCTAATCGGATTTGTGTCCGAACTTTGATACCTACGTTCTGTAATACGAAACCTATTATTACAGTTTAGCGAAAAGCCTATAGTAAAGGGATATGTTTTAATTATTGTAACTTTCCCGATGCTATACAGAACCGGAACAAATAATTTCATTGTTCAAATACCACTAGTCAGTTTAACAATCAATACACGGTATCATTGATGTATTAGGCTTCGGGTACCGGACATTCAGTAATTCACAATCGTATTATTGATACTCGTATCATCATTGAGAACATTTATAAATACAATAATCACTTAATCCCTTGGATGATACACAATTTCTATGATAAAACTTAGCAATTCATGTATGCTGAGATTGTTTTTAATATGAAACACAAGAAAATGTTCGTTACTATCTTCCATAGCTAGAACTTCGAATATTATTTCGTTTCTTTGATTTGAACACTGGCTTTACCTTTAATTAAAAAGCTGCAGTTCCACGAATAACTCCTTGCCGTACATGTTTCATCTCAATTTTGTTCATCTTGGCAACTAGATTGCGATCATATCATTAGGTAGAGTAATGACCTCTAGTATTTTAGGTGAAGAAACCAGATTGTTTTGAGACTTTTTTGGGTCCTTCTGCTAGATGATCTGCTGAACAAACTCACTGGAACAGACTCAAGCCTATATGGGCGACTTCGTCATCCTGCTATCTCGACAGGAGCCCGGAAAGCTTGAGACATTATGTGCAGATGGTGTGATAAGGAGCAACTCTCTATCAATCCTAACAAAACGTAATTGCAGCTTACACGATAAGATGAAAACCGAATCTTTAGTCGACCAAAAACTAAAACGCAATTGGTAAATAAATGTTTTTACGATGTGAAATATTTATAGGTTATTTCTTTTTAGGAACAACGTGTTAAAGAATATTCACTTCTCTGCTGTGTGGGATATAAAATAACATCAAATGTACATGCTGATGTCATTTACACTATTGTAGAAAGTAAATTAAACTTTCTCTGGAACAAATTGTGTCAGGTTCCTTCGAATACCTGGGACGCTATCTCCAGTCGAGTTTAAATAAGTGAAATTAAGCTTACCGCTTTCTGGTTGATAATAAATGGATGTTATCTCTTACAAGGTTAGTACTTCTTAACTTTTCCACTTCTCTGGTTCGATTTTTCAGGCTTCTTCAATTTTAATTTTTAATTTTTATCTTCACCATCAAAATTCTTGTACTTCCTCCTTCCTCGTTCCAAAATCAACAACATTCAATTTTTTTCTTGTTTATCTATTACCAGACGACTAGCCGTTCTGATAAATTGTTTTAGAGTTATTTTTATTGATTTCTATTGATGTTAAAGGTACTTTCACATGTTTTAATACCATGTCCTCTATGAACTACACTTTAATCGGTTGATTCTATTCGCGATTATTCACTGTCACTTCACAAAATTTTAAATTAATGACATAAATCTGTTTGGATTACAACATTTTCACACTATGTACAAATATTGTGTCCATTCTAACATTATTTATTGAGGTTTATAAAGATAATTCTGTGTTTTTATTATTCGACTTTATTTCTGTTTTTATTCGATTCATTTATCAATTTTATTTGATTCTTTCTAATATAATTTCAATATCGGGTGTTTCAAACTAATTATTGTTGAGCTATTCTGTTACTAACTAATAATAATTGATTTATTAAACAAAACTTTCTTTACTTTCAGGTTATTCTCCTACAATTGAACCTACCAATTTCAAATCATCACAATATATTCCTGCTCCTACACCTTCCGCGCTTGTGCGCCCTAAGGATGTGTATGGGCTTACCCCTCCACGATTATTAACTTCCTTGGGAAAATTTAACTTAAAGGGGTAGTTTTTGAGATTGATTGTTCTTTATAATAATGAAATCATGTTTTCCTATTAAGGTTTATAGCAAGAAATAATACAAAGTGAAACATAAACTGTTTTGCAGATTAACCAGACAAGCAAACAAGCTTCCTTTAGAGTAAATATACCATGTGCCCGTGTTCCTTCGTAATTTTGTAATGACATGAGGATATTACAACCGAAACATGTATTTTCGTGTGTGCTAATACACGGAAGCCGATACATGGTCACTGTCGATAAGGCTATTGTTTATCCAGGACTAATGATTCAGACTAATCCCGTTATAGGTTTCAGAGAAAAATATCAACAGTCAAAGCATGGAATACCAATAATGTGGTAGAAATAAATAATAAATCTTATAACTCTATCAAATAAATGTCAGATTAGTTCCAAGTAGTTTTATTCTTGTACCGCAAGGATTTCGTGAAATTATTTTAGGATTCGAAGAGAGCACACTTAATTAGATCCTTGGTAGGATTCCTACATGTTCGTCTTTTCCTTGAATTAGACGTGAGAAGCATACGCTCACATCATATTAAATCGTGCCGTATCCTAAGGGGGCAATATACTTGTAAGATAGCTGAAGCTAGAACCAGACAAAATGCGAAAACCGAACGTCAGTTCACAAAGGTATTTATCGTTGAAATAGTACAAGCGTGAGGATAAGATCTTATGAAGGACAAAAGGCACACTAACTTTTAGCTGACTATATAGAATGAACTGACATTATTTCAAATTTCCAGGAACATTAAATAATAATAAGTATACTATATGCTAGCATATAATAAATAATATAAACTTATTCAGTTTTCCGTGGAGCTGCATTTTAAGCTTTCAGAATGAATTTGTTTTGTAGCATGTGAAATTCTGTGCAAATAAAAATTTTATCAGTTAGAGAAAATTTTATGAAAATTCCATTGAAAGCCGTTTCCATTCGTCTGAAAGATTTTCAGTTCCTTAATAAACTGGAAATTCAGACTGACTGAATTTTACCGTATGCTGTGGAGTGAACGGTAATAAAAAACATATTTTTGACAACACGGAAACCAGTTAGTTGTAAAATTTGAATATTGACATCATGAAATTTTATAAAGCCTGAAGAAAAAACGTGAGAAATATTGGCAACACTTCTGGAAAGAAATTAAAAACGAAACGATATTTTTCGTCGACCTTTACAAAAAATGACATTTTACGTACTCATTTCTGGATGAAAAATTGTCTATTATTGACGTCAAGTACTTTTCCGCAAACACTTTACTTTTCGTCCGCAAACACTTTACTTCTCTTTCGCAAATACTTTTCGTCCGCTGTGGTCACTACGATACGGCACGGTTCGAGAATGGCTGTGACAATAACTGTCATTCGCTGTTGTCAAATTAATTATTTACGAAATCCGCTAGGTGTGAATAAGACCGTGATGTGAATATTAGTGTTCATAATATTCAAGAATGGATAGTGATAGACGAAAAGTGTCTGCGGACGAAAAATACCTACTTGCCTTCAAAAATAGTCGATTTTTCATTCGGAAATTAGTAATTTTTTGTGAAAATCCACGAATAAAAGTAATATGCACCTCGGCGAATAACTGTCTATTGTCTTGTCTGATGGCTAGTCTCGGCTACGCCTCGACTATCAATTTGCAGACTCGACTATAATAGATAGTCCTTTGTACATAAATAACTATTCTCAAAAATATGCAATTTCCAAAAGTGCTTATCTCTTGAACTAATCATTAGATTTCAATGAATTTTTTATGAATCGTATGTCAATTCGATTGTAGTAATAATGTGGGCGAAACTGTGATGTAGAATTAAAATTGAAAATATACGGGGTGTCTAAATGTGAAGATGTTTTCTTCCAGAAACTTGAATCACCCTGCAGCAATATGACTATTTTTACATTATTTCCCTCCTGGTGGCTGATTTTGCTTGAGAAGAGGGCAAAATCGATGTAGAATAAGATGCACTCACTCCGATCTCTGAAGTCGTTGCGGAACATTTTTTAAGGGTGTGATTTCAGTAAAAATGACGTTTTTCGTGCATATCTTTTTACTCCTCAATTTAACAGGAGGGAAAGATTGCTCACAACTCTATATTGCTTGAACTATTGTTCCTAACACGAGCGGAAAGTGTCGAGTGCGGGAAAGTATTAATTTCAGCCTTGGTTAAGAAAATAATAATTCTTGTACATAAAAACTTCCTATACTTAGTTATTCAGCGTTACTGGATCATAAATATAGAAGATAATTATATCCAATAAATATCTATGGTAAGAAAAACCATTTTCCATGTTCTCAAATCTTGCTATATAACATTAATCGAATCACATTTAGGATCTGTGGGGTTTCAGTTCTCCTGCTTTTTCCTCAAGTAACAGCCTTGATAAGTGGGCATGAAAAGATAGAAAGGAAACCGATAGGAAGGACTGAAGAGTTTAAAGATGTAAATTGGCAGGAAACCGTCTCGGTTCATGTATGAAATCTGAGTCCTTCTCTTGGTATTAGTGTCGCTATTATGAATATTTTCGAAGTTTCTCAAATGAGATATTGTTAGCTGAAGAAAAGTGTGTTTAAAGCTCAGTATCATTCTGTTTATGATGTAAAAATATAGTTATGTACTTAGAAAGAATTGTTATATTGTTTATACATGAAAAATTACTTTATTGTTAATCTCTCACTGGAAATAAATAAAGTTTTATGGCGAGTTCAACTGCGCTTTAATGGGTATTATAATCTTTGATTTTATGTTTTAAATGAGGAAAACTGTTTAATCGGATTAATTTCTTTGTTAGGAGGCAAAAGTAGCCTCAAATTCTAACAATTAATTCAGCAACAATCGGTTAGAAACCACTCCCGTATATATTTCATAAAACTTTTCAATTCCAATTACGATTTTTTCTTCTTCACATTTTTAAACACTTCCAAACTCACCAGGGGCGGATTTTTCACTCCAAGTTCATAAAGAAGATATTTGTCCTTTTTCTATATACACAATGGTTAATTTAAAACGAACAATTCGATTCAAGATAACCCTCCAGCCAACATGTGGTATAACTTTAACGTACTGAACTGAAAAACTGTGAATTAGTGAGGAGCCAGCCGTCACAACATGACCAGGTTGACATTCGCTGCTTGCTGATAGAAGAAGTCAAGTAGCAGCCGAAAATGTAACCGTATTGCCAGGTGGTGCTACGTCCAGCCGCTGATCAACAGCAGCCGGCAACCAGTCTAGTGTGACCCACGCTTATACCACCGCCTCATTACCATTTGCAGTTTCAGACTCATCGGTCTCAACGTTCGCCCAGCCTCACAAAATTAATATACTTAAGCTACTCAGAGAGCTGGCTAACATCTCATCTTGCATCTCCCCATCTTTGTCACGGTTTTCGCAGACTTTAACGGTTCCTCCTTTGCCCTCTTCGCAAATTTGGTGAAGTTGGCTTCAATAACGACTCTTTTAGGCCTGAAAGAAATCTTGGCATTGCTTCACCATTTTGCTCCCTTCGACTTTGGAGACTCAGGATAGCTTTGCAGCCCTGATCTCCTTGTCTGTCATCAGATCTACATCTTCCAACGCATTCACTTTGTCAGACTTGGTTCCCTACCTTTCAGCTTAGGATGTATCTTTCGAATGATGTTCCCAGATGTTCCCTGCCCCATAGCTTTAGAAACAGTATTTCCAGCCTCGGTGTGTCCTGGCCTTTTGGTCTGTTTACTTTTTGTTATTGTGTTCCATATAGATCCCACGAGTAGCTAGGAAATAGACGGTCCACCCCAGCAGAACCCCGCTTCCAGAGTTAAGATCTAAATGCGGGGAATGGGGTGTGAAGGAGGTAGGTCTAAGAGAAGTTTGCTGCTTAGGAGTATATCTGATAACCCTCTTGTGCCCAGACATGTAGGTCTCATCATGGACAATCTTTGCTGATTCTTCGGCTTCTATAACGAGAAGCATATGTTATGGCGGACTCTTAGCCTTTATTTGTTTTCTTTTCTAATTACCTTTTCCAAATGTTAGAGTAAGTATCCTTCTTGTCATCGAGTTAAGAGTATCTTTCATCCATCTCTCACTGTTGTACTGTATTTTTTCTAATGGTATGATGATCCAGTCCTGAAACGTACGATTAACTTGGAAAAATAATAGTATTGCGTTTTCAATAAATTATCGAATGGTATAAGTACAGCACTGGTGTTTTTCTCATCTCTCAACGTCAACGTTTTTAGCAAGTTAATGTTTGCTTTTTAATAAGTTTGGCCCGTTTTATGATGGGGCTACACGTTCCAACATTTTGATTGACTGAATTTTCTTTGGAATATTAATGGAAAATTGAGACTTTCCGTACATATTCCTTGTGATAAATTTTAAAACTTTATTAACTTCGATTCCCTTTGGAGTCCAAAATCAAGAACATTGACTTTTATGGCCAGGGTGTATCTGAATGTCTAACTTTCATGGGAATTCATCATTGGAAATTTAAATTATTCCAAGGAAAAATCTTAATTTGTTACATTGTGCGTGGATTTACCTCGACCGAATACAAAGCAAGTCTTAAATTTATACTTTTGTTGAAAACCCCTCAGGCTATGAAAATTCATTTCCAGAAAAGAGTACTCGACCCTTTTGATACGGTTGACTTATGACAGCTGTCGATATACCCGCCAGCCGGTGACACACTTCGACAGACCCATGACGTTTATTCTAGTGGAAAATTCGATTTTCACCTGGCACTACTTTCAATTATAATGTTTCTCATGAGAAAAGTTTAGCTATCCTAATGTATTTACCAGTAACTATTTATTCCACGATCATTACATGAAACCATACTGTCCGTTCCTGTCTAACATGTTGTGAAAGTCACTAAGATCATTTGATGTAAATGACATAGTGTAATAAAAAAGAAGAAGGCGCGAAAATATGACTTGTTGGAGTAGTTTTTAGGTTAGTATAGTGAGATGAGTTCATGTAAAATATTACTCTGTAATAAAAAGCTTCCAAAAAGAAATAAGTGTTTAATTAATGAATTGGATGAAACAAATAACAGGTTATGGTCCCAGAATCTAATACAGGGGGATAACAAGAATAAGTTAATTACTTAAAAGTTAAGTGCCGGGGAAAAAACGAAGTTACTGGACTTGTTTGAAGTCACAAGTATATAAAAAGCCCCAAGTTACAGTCAAAGATGCCTTTGGAAAAATATGGGATAAAACCCTTTGAGGGAAAGAATTTTGATAACTAGAAGTTCAGGGTTTGTGCCCTGTTGGACCAACAAGAAGTAAAATAATGTATATTAAAGGTACCAGATCCCATTATACCCGAATTTCTGAAGAAAGATAAAAAGTTTTAAAGCCATTATTATAGGATGTTTATCTGATGGTTTCTTATAATGTGTGAAAGACAAAGACACATGGTTTGGGATGTGGAAAGGTTTAGAAAACCAGTTTGAAAGAAAAAGCATAACCAGGCAGCTATACCTAAGAAGAAAGTTGCTAAGTTTAAAGTTTCAGGAAGATGGAAGCTTAAAAATCATTTCAGAAAGTTTCATGAAATAATAAGAGAGTTCAAAAGTGTAGGGGCCAAAATGGAAGATATTGATATAGTGTGTCATCTATTATTTAGCTTGCCAAAATCACTTGTCAATATATCAACAACATCACTGGAGACAGAAGAACAGTCTAAGCTAACATTAGACTATACACAATCAAAGTTAATGGACTATTACATAAATAAATGTATGGAGCCGAGTGAAAATAAAAGAAAAAATGGAGATAACCAGATGATGTTTATATCAGAGAATCAAAAAATTTTTAGATGCGGTGAAGCAGGTCACTTTAAAAAGGATTGTCAGAAGGGCAGTAATTCATTTAGACGAGGTTATCCGTATCGAGGCTATAGAGGTAGCAATTTTAGGGGCTGAAGAGGCCAGAAGTATAGAGGCGCATCTTATAGTGAGATGAAGGAAGCGAACAAAGTAGAAATGAAGTTCAAGGTATATGTTTTATAGGAGAACAAATAACATAACATTCAATGACCTATGCAGTCGAGACACGATAATTTCAATGAAAAAAAAATCATTTGACTCTTAAATAATATAGTGTTTGTATGGAAATAGCGGAAAACCGGGTATGAATCCAATGTCTAGGACTAAACATACAAAACTTTTGAGCTTAAATAAAAGAAGCCGGTGAGACTATGTTTAATAATTTCGACGTTGAAATACACATTATGGAAAGACAGTGAATGCAAGAATTGATCAATAGGTTCATCAATTATTCATCGATGTATAATTTTCCGTTCGTACAGACGAGGTAGACTCAGAAAACCGAGATGAATGTTGAATATTTCGATGTTCAGTGGCGCATTGTAATTGTGGATAAGTTCGATTTTACTGGTCATATATAGGAACAGCTACATTTACATTTTTGTACATACGAAGTAATGGAAAAGTGAAAAAATACACTTGTACTAGTGTAATAGAAGATTGATTATGACGAAGGAATTAGCCTTTGAATCGGCCAATTTCCTATGGAACTTAATGTCCTCTGCCATTTTAAAAAACTCAGTTACAAGCCTACTGACATACTATTTGTTAGGGCTGAAAAATGGTAATTACCGATGGGTCTTTAGCTGGAACGCTACCGAAACGTTGAATTGAAAAATATAAAAAAGATTCTGGTTTGATTTTCCAAAATAATTAAAATGAATCATTCATCATTGTAGTTTTCTATTTTTTTTCTTCAGTGAAACTTCGTTTTAGGGTAAACGAAAACATCTAACCAATTTCATCCATATCAAAAGGTAAATTGTTTCATGCTGGAATTTCATCCGTAATCTCAGGTTATTGAAAACTAAAAAAGTAGTTGAGCAAACAAAAGTGTGCAGCAGCGCTTGTCGATCGTAACAGAACCACATCACAAAATCAAAAACTATCCCAACAATCTCATTGTAGTTGTAGATCTGAGCACTTACTGAGGCAAAAGTAATCAACTTGGTATTACGTGGAGTTATTCGAACACCGAGAAAGTTTTCAATTCAAATTCCAGATAAATCCCTTACTCGTGTCTAATAAGAGAAATTCCTAGTTATTCACTCCATATTTGGAGATGAACAAGTAATTTTACGAGCTAAGCACATGGGCCCATATATGAATTAGTGGTTGAAAATTATAAGTGAACATGTGATTTATCGGAAAAATAAACAGATGGACAGATATTTAAAGAAAAAGCTACAAATATCGCACTTTTCTGTATAATTGAACTAATTCAAGGTCAATGGTCGCAAAAAGCAGGAATATCTAAATATTGCATGCCTCAATGCATCGTCATATCCATCAGATGTCAATGATATTAGACACTAGAGGGAGGAAGTATGAGACGGAGGCTGAAGTGCCCCAGGGCTCGGTTCTTGGACCGACGCTATGGAAGTGTGTGTTTGATGAGGTTTGTGGGATAGTATGTGAAGAGGGATGTGAGATTACGGTGTATGCGGACGATGTGTGTCTGGTATGTACGGCAAAGGGAGAGGCGAAGATAGAAAGAAAGGCGGAGAGAATGTCTAGGAAGATTGTGGAGAAGATAGAGCGGTGCGGACTGGAAGTGGCGGAAGATAATACGGTGGGGTTGCTAGTGAAGGGACGGAGCAAGACGAAGGAGGTGGTGGTGATGATGAAGGGAAGGGGAATTCGGATGTGAAATACCTGTGGTTGGATAGTCAACTATCCTTTAGAACACACATGTGAAAGGCTGCAGAGAAGGGGAAAGTGAGGGCAGCATGGCTGGGGAGATTGATGTGTTATGTGAAAGATCTGGGAGAGTGGAAGAGGAAGATAATCGGTAGGACGTTAGAGCAGAGTATGCTGTACGGTGCGGAGGAGTGGGGTGAAAGAGCGGAAGTGAATGCGAGGGCAGAGAGGGATATTGCTGAGGGTGGTGCAGGGGTACAGGACAGTGGGTGGACTGGCAGTAGCGGTGCTGACAAGGACCAACCCATTGGACGTGATGGCTAGAGCCAGGAATAAACGCTGGAGGGGTGCGACCAGAGAGGAAGTACAGGAATGGATGGAGAAGGAAATGGAGAGAGACTGGAATGTGCGAGAGGTGTGAAGAGGATGATGATATGGGACATGTGTTTAGATGCTGGAGGAACGAGGAAGTGCTGAAGATGTTGAAGAGAAAACTAGGGGAGGCGGTGTATTGGGAGAACAAGGTGGAGATAATATTGAGGGGGGAGGAGGAATGGATGGAGATGAGTGGCGTAGTAGAGAGCATGGTCAGGGGGAGAGAAGGTCTCGATATGGCATGAGAGGTAGGAGTGATAGTTAGGAAGAAAACGACGGTGTGAACGGAGAGTGTGCGAGGGACTGCCGCCCGTCTCGAAGTATGCTAGGGTAATGATTCCGAGGCGGGGGTAACGGCGAGTTTGAGGTGGGTAGGCATTTCCTTGGGGATGAGTCCAACACTGTTTGGGTCCTGGACCCATTCGAACATGAGTTTCCCATCTTGACCCGAAGAAAAAAATGTCAATGAATGAATGGCAATGAAGACAATCGATATGACGATATGACTAATAATGTCAATGATTAAGAGGAGACTGATGATGAGAAGTCTGATATTGCTGGCCGACTGGAAAAAGAAAATGACGATGAAGGAGATGAAGATTAATAATAACAACATTGATATGAATAAAAACAACAATAAAAGGAAATAATTTCTCCATTTTCTCCCACTCCAAATTGTGTTGGTAAATAATACATTCAATTGAATATTCTGTTTGGACCCTTACTTTGTGGAATTTACTCTTATTACTTTTTTAAATGAAACTAAGTGTTTCTAATTAATTCCACTATTTAATGAAAAAATTATGAAAACTCTAAGATATTGATAAACATGTCAATATCGAAATAATTATCAATATCTTAGAGTTTTCATAATTTTTACACCTTTTGCAAATGATAAGGATGCAGCTGCATTTCTTTTATAACGCTCCACGTTGACATTCTGGAGGTGCGCATCTGTGTGCACTGATTCTTCCACGGTTATTAGCTGGATTTATCTACTATAATTGAATAAACTAAGGTTATGAAAAACGTACTTTACTCTAATAACTCTTAACCCTGGCAAACAATAATAGGGGGAGTCCATAAATTACGTGAGGTGTTCAGAGGGGAAGGGGATCGAGCCGAATCTTACCAAATCTCACTTGGGGGAGTTTAGCTAAATCAGAGCGAGAAGCTGAAGAAGCAGATGATTTCACTGAAAATCAGTTGGACATGTTGGTTCCAATAGTAACTCTTGAGACCGTGCACGAGTCTCCATGACCTGAATTAGAATACATATTGTTACGTCGGACCTGTACTGAGGATATGTAGAGGTCCATGGAGGAAAAAAAGAAGACATACATCTAGAATCATCTATAACTGTCATCAAAAAGTCTAGAAATGTCATCGAAAAGTCGAGAACTGTCTGGAACAGGTGAAAATTATAAAAGGCGGGACAATTGACATTAGTTAGTTAGTTTTGAAGAAGTAAATACTAGAACCACCGTATAAGACAGAGACATGGATATTTTTGATGATTGGAAGAAGAGAAGGAAAGGCGTAGAAAAGAGGAAGAACTGAGAAGGAAAGACGTAGAAAAGAGGAAGAAACTGAGAAGGCAAGATGAGAGGAAGACAAGGAGAAAAGGAGGAAGAAGAGGAGAAGGAATGACGTAGAAAAGAGGAAGAAGCAGAGAAGGAAAGACGTGAGGAAGAGAAGGAGAGACGTAGCAAGGAGGAAGAAGAGGAGAAAGAGAGACGTAGAAAGGAGGAAGAAGAGGAGAAGGAGGAGAGGCGTAGACAATATTTTATTAATTTCCGTTTAGGTTTTTATTATCCATTTTTATTACTGTGACTTTAGATTACGGTATTATTTCCATAAATATACTAGTCTTTGCTAGTCTTAAATAAAATTAATTAAGCAAATTGTATTTTTCAATAAATCCCACGCTTTTACCCAAAACACAAATTTTGAAAAATCTCACGTAAGAGAAAAATCTTACTACATTTCACCAATGGGGAGGGGGGGTCAAGAAATCCTAAAAAATGCCTCACGTAATTTATGGAGCCCCCATAAAGTAACTACACACGGGTATTGTAGGCAATGAAAAGGCAGACACCCTAGTGAAGCATTCACTGGTCCTGAACTAATATTTGGAATATCAAAAACTGCTGCACGTGGTTGTACATCTCTGTGGATTTGCCAAAATATGTTTCATAATTAGTCATCAAATACAATCGCTTAAACAACTAAAACGTTTGCTTTCATGTAAATTAAGAGCTATTCAACGAAACCATCTGTAGCCGACCTCTTCCATTCACGTCTAATTATTCCATAAAATCCTAAACAAAAGAGCTACTTATCCAGTTTATTCCAAAGGGTTTTTTGATAAGTTCTCGGAATGTGTTCTCTCTTGATCGCAAAAACAAATCTCTTTTGTCTATTAAAGAAAACCGAAAAAAAATTTCGTGTCGGAGATAACCCAACATGACACAAACAAAAATAACCAGCTTTTAGGGAGAAAGAATGCTTTGAAAAATGTATCACATTCATTTAACTCCATAGAATCCCGCAACGGTTCTCTTTTAGGCGATGATTAAATATAATGAAAAGCTTTTTCCTTTTTCTCATCAGTCTTCGAATGAGGGCGATAGCAGTAAATACCAAAGAATGAAAAAAGGGCCAATAAGTTCAAATATCTTTGTTTTTTTTTCACGTTTTATACAGTACATTTAATAATAATTGACATGCTTGGCAATTCCAACTTTTTTCTTCAATTATTTCCAATAAAACTTCATGAGCCAGAACTACAGTTACGAATAAAATCTAATAGGAGAAATAGCTGGTAGTATTTAGTATTTTCATAAATACCTCGTGAAGAAAGAAATGAGTTCTACTTTATACATTACAAGGTGTTTTGAATACGAAAGCTGAAGTATTGATATACGTTGTTTGAATAGGTAGTTTTGAAGTTGACTCACGTCCCGCGGCAGAAGCAGTGAGATAAGCCAACAACTTAGGGTTAAAGAGGTGTACAGTCGGAATAAAAAATTGGTAGGAGATTTGGTTCGATGCTGCAAATTTAATAAAAGTTTTCCGGAAAAGTGTTTCAAGTGAAAGAAAGTCATAGAAAAGTAAATATTTTAAACACAAGTAATATTTGTGAACCGCCAGTGTCGAAATTGATAATTGTAGCAAACCTATAGCAGGAACTGTTATAACAATAACTTCGCAACATAAAAGGAATGGTAATGAAATATTATTTCGTCGCCAATTTACGATTAATCTCAGTCATCGGTATAACTCGCTTGAACCCAACGATAAATCAAAAATTCTGTCGCATTTTTCCTTGAAACCGTAAAATATGAGCCGCATATTCGCAAATAGGTCCGTATTTTATTGGACAAAAGTGCTATAAAATGGTTTATGCCACGTTATTTTTATTTACAATATTTCTGCCTGCATTCACGAATATCGATAATAAATCAGTAACAGTAGGAAGATGGAATCCAAACTTCTAAAAATTTATCAAGGCTATGACTTATTAACTAATTGCGTTTTTAATCTTAACTTAATAATTGTAAAATGGGAATGATAATGGAAAATCGATAGTAAATAAGAAAGGAATATGTTCCACTTACTGAATACTTTAGAGAAGTATTTAATCTTGAAATGAAAAATGATAGAAATGAACCAACCACGAAATATGGTACTACGTTACATTTATAGATTGTGAGACCTTTTGAGACCTGAGACCAAATTATGCAGGGCAGCTTCACCCGATTTCCCTGCTTGATAAGCCCATTGTAGTGTATGTAGAGGGATGCTCTTAAGCGCTCCTTCTTGTAAGTATTACACACTTTTTCAGGCAGAATTACGGTCCATTATCGGTGAAAATTCGTAATTTCCATTTTTCAAATTATGTATTTATGTAATAATTCATGATTTCCATTAATATTAATAGCTTTTGCCCTTTACAACATTTTCAAAAATTATATTGAAATATAACTCCAATTAGTTGATAATTTGGAAACGACCCATTGAATATAAATTTGAATAATTGCTAAAATTAACATTTGTGTAATTAATTAGGTTTTCTATATTTATTGAGAGTAATTCAAATAAAGCAAAATAATATATTGCTGAATGGGCCAATGGAATAATTTCCCCCCAATATTTGACAATACTCATATTTTACGTCCGCAAGATACGAACAAGTATAGTAAAAATTCTATCTATAATCTCCAGGTTTTCTTAGAGCTATGTCATAAAACATCCCTAAGATACGAACGACGATCTTTATTAGTTGTCCACCCAGTACAATATGAGAACAAATTTATTCTTCAACAAAATAAATATTTGTCATCAATCAAAATCCTCTGATTGTTAGTTTTAAATACAGTTTTTAGTCTTATATGTTTGTCTCCAAACATACAGTTGGTCCGGTGAATCTTTTCCCATGTATGAAATTATTCACATACTACTTTTTGTAGTACGTCTCTTTTCTACTCACAGAATGTAAACCCCCGAAAGAAAATCGTTTGTTCCATTACAACATAATATAACAGACAGAGATAGCCATATGAGGAATGTGGGTTATTAGATGTAACCCACACAACAGAAGTTCTGTGGTTCAACCCCGAATTTGTATATTGACAGACCAAAGACTTTGTTTACATTTTTATCCATTTTTTTGCCCCTTGCATATAAATTTATTTCAAAAACAGTTGTTATAACGACTAACTTATACCTGAGTGTTCGAATTATTGTGGTAAGTAAATATTATTTATCTACTTTTTATTTATTTACTTCGCAATGAAAACTAACCTTAAATTAACATTTCATTATGATTCTGGATAGAACTCCATCAAACTGAATTATATGAAACATATTTTGCTTCCACCAATGTAGAAAATATTGACCTAATTTTCTGAAAGACCAGAACTATTTATGAATGGTTTTTATTTTTAGAATATGCCTGGAAAAACGTTGAATTCGCAAGCACAGGAGCTGGTCCTAAATGAGTTGGAGTATTTTGAGTTAGAAAAAAGAAATGGAGGACCTTTGGAACCACTTTCATATGTTAAAGAGGTAACATAAATATTTAAGTGCATACTTGTTTAGCAATATACTTATTATTAATCAATTTTTTTATGTTTTTTTATGTTAGAGGGTAGCTGCTGCTTTGAAAATATCTCGACGGACAGTATATGCTATAAAAAAAAAGAAAATAATCCAATTATTTCAAGCCCAGGTAAAAGCAGAACTCGTTCTAAAATTAAAACAACTGATCTACCTGAGGGAGCTAAGATGGCAGTACGGAACACATTATATGATATGCACCAACAGAGTAAATATCAATCTATTTAATTAGAATTTTTTGGTAAAATGTAGGTGTAGGTATTTTGTAATGAGTATTCAAATCATGGTATATTCAAGAAAAATTTAGGAAGGTATTTATATAGATTTTAGTAGTTTTGTGACTACATTACAATTTAATTCAACTATTAAATTTACCTTATTTCTGAACAGTCAAGGTTAAAACATTAATGAAATGAACAAACATAATATCATTAAAAATATAGTATTTGTTCAAATTGAATCTGTACTATAATTTTTGTTTTTGTTTTAGAGAAGCATGTTACTTTGTCTACCTTAAATTGTAAATTGAGGGAGAGCGAAATTGTATCTATTGGCAAAACATCTCTGAGCACTTTGTTAAAAACATTGGGATTCAAATATAACAAAGATGACAATCGGAGAGCTTTAATGGAGCGGACCAGTATTGCAGCCTTGAGAGCCAATTTTCGGAGTAAATATATGGAAAACCTTTCAAGTACTCTCCCAAGAGAACTTGTATTTTTGGATGAAACATGGATCTATTTGAAGGGAAATAAAACAAAATCTTGACAAGACAACATCACTAAAAGTGTACGTAAACCAGATGGTTATGATGGTAAACGTTTTATAATTGTCCATGCTGGTTCTACCAAAGGATTTGTCTCTGAAGCAAGTTTATTATTCTGTTCAAAATCTAAAGTAGCTGATTACCATGGAGAAATGAACAATGAAATATTTATGAAATGGATAAGTACTCAATTAATTCCCAACTTAGAAGGGCCATCTCTTATTATTATGGATAATGCTCCATATCATAGTGTTCTTTTAGAAAAGCAACCTTCTACTAATTCAACAAAAAATGAGATTGTTACATGGTTGATAACAAACAACATTAAGTTTGATACAAAACTTACAAAACCTAAATTGCTACAAATTGCAAAAATGAATAGAAAAGAAAACGTGTATATAATTGATGAGTTACTACGAGAACATGGTCATGAAGTGCTGAGACTACCGTCATATAATTGTGAATTCAACGCTATTGAATTAATTTGGGCAAATTGCAAGTCATATTATAATAAATATATTGGTAAAGATGGGTATTCAGATAGTTCTGTTATAAATATGTGGATAGAGGCACTGGGACAATGTAATCAACAAATTTGGGAAAAATGCGTTAGGCATACCCATGAAATTATTCAAAAGTGGTATGCCCGAGAGCAGAATATAGTTGATATTAGCATTCAACCAATTACAATAGATATAAATACTGGTGATAGCTCTGATTCTGACTGTGAGGAGAATTAAATAAAATCTATTGTATATATATATATGAGTCTTAAATATACATATTTAAAATATTAATTATTTATTTTTACCACCCAAAAGATTTTTATTTTTCATTGTTGAACTGTATGGGTGGGACGGCCCAATGGTAATGGTTGCCAGCCATAACCCTAACAGGGCAATACTGATTTGCAAAGTTTCTACTGAGGAAGTTGTTATTAATACTGACTCTTATGCAAGTAAATTTGCTCAATAGCAAGTTTGCAGAATAGCCCCATAAATCTCTGGAATACTAACAGTTTTTTCAAACTAAAGGTTTAGATAGCATATTGCTAAATGGCTGTAAAATATTTACAAATATCTATTACACCTGCTTCAATGCAATAATAAATAACGTTCACCGTCATTTTAGCCACATCCTAATTAAACCATCAATCTACGACCTACGTGTTACTTAATGTATTGATTTATTGCGTTTGTATATGAATGATGACGCATGGGAAAAGATTCACCGGACCAACTGTATGTATCCAAATGTCCATTTGGTCACCGATAAAATCGCTATTGCTTTTTCACTACCAAGTAATTAATATGTAGGACGGTATTTTTCATGAACAACTTAGCCAAGTTTATAAAAAGATCGAAAAACAAAAAGTCATAGAATAAATCAACATTTATCACTACAATCCCATCTCTTTCAACTTGTACATAGGTACCGTTGATTTACACTAAGTTGAGAACACATCAGTATAGATATAAAACTATTCCGCAAATCGGTTCTTATCTATCGCTCGAACAGTACTTAGAGGAATTGGAGATTTATTTCTCTGGTTCGATGCTTTGTATGTAGAACACATTTGCAGAATGTTCTACATTTAAGCACAGAAGTTTTGAGGGTATGGGATCTTGAAGTAGCGAGAAAGTTAACTTGGTGTGGGGATCTTTGAGTATTTTTATAGAATGTTAACTTCATAATCATTTTTATTTGTTAAGACACTAATAACATTGAAGCAATGAATATTTCTATAAAATCAATGCATATTTCAAAAGGGTTTAAGTTTTATTAATGATAAATGTAAAAGTAGTGAAAATATTCGAAAATCCACTTTTCAAAACAAAAGGTACTCATAACTCGACTAATTGAAGAGTTAGAACGTTTTAATTACCACCAATCAATTCAGGGAAAAATTTTACACATATAGGTGAATTTTGAGTCGATATTTCCAGGTAATAAGGAAGCAAAGCACAATTTAAATTGTGAAATATTTCCATACCTACAACATTTCAAAATTTACAACAAAAAATTTGTGCGTGATGAAAAATGCTTAAAATTCGTAACAAGGTTTTTTTTCGAAATAAAAATCGACTGGCACAATCAGTTTTTTGATAAAATCATTCGTTCACCTTCAAATAAAGTCATGAAATTTTCGAAAATCCACTTTTCAAAACAAAAAATACTCATAACTCGACAAATAGGAAAGATTAGAACGTTCTAGTCTTCACCAATCGATAGAGGGGACAATTTTACATATTTTAGTGAATTTTGAAACCATATTTCCAAGGATTATGGGAGTTAGAAAAAATCAATTTGTATCGCAAAATATTTCCATAGCTACCCCCTTTGTTCTAAATTTTCGACAAAAAAATTATAAAAAATGCAAAAAATTCGTAAAGAGGGGTTTTTTGGCCAAAAAATCGACTGACACAATCAGTTTTGTGATAAAATCATTATTTCGCCTTCAAATAGAGTCATGAAATTTTCGAAAATCCACTTTTCAAAACAAAAAATACTCATAACTCAACAAATAGGAAAGATAGAACGTTCTAGTCTTGACCAATCGATAGGGGGGACAATTTTACATATTTTAGTGAATTTTGAGTCCATATTTCCAAGGATTATGGGAGTTAGAAAAAATCAATTTGTATCGCAAAATATTTCCATAGCTACCCCCTTTGTTCTAAATTTTCGACAAAAAAATTATAAAAAATGCTAAAAATTCGAGAGGGGTTTTTTTGGCCAAAAAATCGACTGGCACAATCAGTTTTTTGATAAAATCATTCGTTCACCTTCAAATAGTGTCATGAAATTTTCGTAAAAAACATTTTCAACATAAAAAGTCTTGTAAATACCACAAAACTATGAATTTTGAACCAAAATATTAGGAGAGTATTCTCAAAAGACCAGTTTAAAATGAAAAAAAAAGGTGAGCGGTCGTCGGACCGCCGACAGAAGCTGCTTCTTATGCACAATAGAATGACCATTTTTCCAAAATTTTGACCATTTTTTCAAAATTTTTGAAAATTTTTGACTTTTTTCAAATTCTAACAATTATTGAGCATTTTTGACAATTATTGACCAATTTTGACAGTTTTGACAATTATTGATCATTTTTGACAATTTTTCAAAAATTTTGATCACTTTAGACCATTTTTACAAATTTTAACAATTATTGACAATTTTTGAGCATTTTCGACAAGTTCTGACAATTATTGACCATTTTTGACAATTTTTCAAAAATTTAGACAATTTTTAACAATTATTGACCATTTTTGACAGTTTTTTATAATTATTGACCATTTTTTCAAAATTTTGACAATTTTTCGAAAACTTTGACAATTTTTGACAATTTTTGACAATTTTTTCAAATATTTAACAATTTTCAACTATTTTTGACAATTTTTGACCATTTATGACAGTTTTTGACAATTTATGACAGATTCTGACAATTATTGACCATTTTTGTCAATTTTTCAAAAATTTTGACCATTTTTCAAAAATTTTGACAATTATTGACCATTTTTGACAATTATTGACCAATTTTGACAGTTTTTTATAATTATTGACCATTTTTTCAAAATTCTACCAATTTTTGACCATTTTTCAAAATTTTAACAATTATTGACCATTTTTGACAGTTTCTGACAATTATTGACCATTTTTGACAACTTTTAAAATGTTTTACAATTATTGACTATTTTTGACCAGTTTTTAAAATATTTAACAATTTTTAACTATTTTTGACACTTTTTGAGAATTTTTGACCATTTATGACAGTTTTTGACAATTTATGACAGATTCTGACAATTATTGACCATTTTGGTCAATTTTTCAAAAATTTTGACCATATTTCGAAAATTTTGACAATTTTTGAACATTTTTTCAAATTTTAACAATTATTGACCATTTTTGACAATTATTGCCAATTTTGACAGTTTTTTATAATTATTTACCATTTTTTCAAAATTTTAACAATTTTTGGAAATTTTAACAATTATTGACCATTTTTGACAGTTTCTGACAATTATTAACCATTTTTGACCATTTTTTAAAATATTTAACAATTTTTAACAATTTTTGACAGTTTTTAACCATTTATGACAGTTTTTGACAATTTATGACAGATTCTGACAATTATTGTCCATTTTTGTCAATTTTTCAAAAAATTTTACCATTTTTAAAAAATTTTGACAATTTTTGACCATTTTTTAAAATTTCAAAGCAGCATTGGTTATATAGTATCGCGCGTTATTTCAATGCATTTCTCTCTCTCTTTCTAATGAGTCATCGCGTGACGAACGCTTTTTCGTAACATTACACGTTTGACGAGTTCACTAACCTTCCCAAAAGTCCTATGTCGTGCAATTTTACACTTAAACTCAAAATCATAATCAATGACATATATTAAATGACCAAAAATACTGAACGAATCAAAATATGACAACTGAACTGTAAAAAGTAACATAAAATTTACGTAGACATTAGTTAAGATATACGTTAATGACGTCATAATTCCGTCTCATCCATTTCATGAGATTAAGATAAAGTGTGACAATGTATGACGTAACGGCAAAGGATGGTTAAACAAAGTATAGTAACCCATAAGGAGACTGAAAATGGAAAAGAACGACAAAAAAATGCACATGAGAATATAAAGCAATATTGAATGGAGTACAAAAAAAAAGAAGCTAAAGCAAAACACAAAGGTAAAATTAGTAAATGGAAAATAGGGACATGGAATTTAAGGGGATTAACAGGAAAAGATAAAGAACTGGAATATGCATTTGTACAAATGGGAGCGGACTAGTTAGGAATAACTAAAAAGAAAGAAAATGGCATTAGAACAATGACAAATGGAAATATATTGATATATAGCGGAGTAAAGCAAGATAAAAGGGCATCTTCAGGAGTGGGTTGCATGATAAATAAGAAACTGGAAACACAAATAAATGGTTGGGATGCAATATCGAACAGAATATTAAAAATAGAAATAAAAACTGATCAAAATACCCAAAAAACAGTTATAGTAGTTTATGGACCCAACGAGGACGATATAGCAGCAAATAAGGACCAATTCTGGGAAGAATTACAAGTAGCTACAGAAGAAGCCAAAGGAACACTATATATATTAGGGGATTTTAATAGTAGGTTGGGCATAGAAGATCAGTGGTATAGAAATATATTAGGAAAGCATGGCGAGCAAGTAAGAAATAATAATGGCAAAAGAATGCTTGATAAACCAATTAGTAATAACAAATACGTTCTTTGAGCATAAAAATATACATAAATACACCAGAGAGGTAAATAGTAGAGGAGAAAAATTATTAATAGACTACATACTAGAAGAAAAGAACAATAGAAAAGTAGTAGAAGATACAAAAGTGAAAAGAGGGCCAGAAATAGGCAGTGATCATTATGTAGTACTGAGCACAATAAAAGAGTATGTACTGGAGAACAAAGCAAAAAGAGGAACTCAGTCCAAAAAAGGGAAACAATAAAAATAGAACTAGAAAACAAAATCATGGACAACAAACTGCATGGTGGACTGACGAAATTAGAAACCAAATCAAAATAAAGAAAAAGATGTGGAGAAATTACCTAGGGTCTAGGAAAGTAGAGGATTATGAAAAATATAAAACCTAGAGAAAGAAAATCAAAGAATTAGTTAAAATGCAAAAGAAGATCGATGGAAACAATTTGGAGAAAGGATAGCAAGAGTAACCATGAAATATTTTACAAAGTGCTAAAATCATAGAGAACTGGAAAAGACACAAATATAACTAATATCAAAAACAGGAAAGGAGAAATGTTAACGGAAGATATGAAAGTAATGGAAAGATGGAAGGAATATTTTAGATCACGGAGAAAGCACAACTAAATCAAATGAAGAAAAAATACAAACAATACAGGACAATAATGATGAAGAAATATCCATATATGAATTCACGGAAATAATTAAAAAGTTAAAAAATGGGAAAGCACCAGGATGCGACAAAATAACTGGAGAAATGATCAAAAATATAGGTAAAAGTGGAGAAGAACTATTATTAAAAATATATAATAAGTGCTGGAAATAAGATAAGATACCGAAAGAATGACAAATGGCATCGATTGTCTCTATATATAAAAAAGGTGATAGACGGGAATGTGGTAACTACAGGGGACTGACGTTGCTCTGTACATACATGAAAATATTAGAACAGATATTGGACGAAAAAATTAGAAAAGTCGTGGAAAGGACACTAGACGAGGCTCAAAGTGGGTTTAGAGGTGGAAGAAGCATACAAGACAATGTATTTATGATAAAATAGATGACAGAGAAATGTATACAAGAGAAGAGAAATATATATTGCGTATTCATAGATTTAGAAAAGGCATTTGATATGGTATCAAGGAAAAGAATGTGGAACACAATAAGAATGGTACAAAAAATATACGATAATAATCTAAATTCTGTTATAAGCCATAATAAAAGATCAGAAGCATTCACAACTCAAAGTGGACTCAGACAAGACGGAGGATTAAGCCCATTTCTTTTCATTGTGATTATGGATGAAATCATAAAGAAAAACAAATGATAAATGTAGAAAATATATGGTAGGAAATAGATCTTTACAAAGAGTTGAAATAACAAATGAGGCCTATGCAGATGACATTGTAATATTTGCACAAAGTGAAAGGGAACTACAACAAAACCTAAACAAATGGAATGAAACATTGAAGGAGTACGAAATTAATCACTATATGGTGATTGGTGATAAAACAGAAAAGATAAAAATATATTATGAAGATCAAAGTATAGAACAAGTCGAATCATTTCAGTATCTTGGAGTAGAGCTAGATCAGGGCGGAGCACAGGAAGCAGAAATAAATAGAAGAGTTCAAAAAGCAAGTAATCTATATTATTCTATGAATAAAAAGGAAATCTCAAGAACAACTAAATTAAAGGTCTTTAAGTCTGTTTACAGATCAATGTTAATGCATGGCTGTGAATATTGGATACTTAATAAAACACAAAAGAGTGAAATATAAGCGGCTGAAATGAAGTATCTAAGGCGAATAAGAGGAGTAACAAAAAAAGATAAAATAAGAAACACAATAATAAGAGAAGAGCTGAAAATACAGTCAACTTTGGAGTATATTGGGGATAGACAAGTGGGATGGTGGGGACATTTGCGCAGCGTATGGTGGAGACTAGCTTAACTAAAAGAATATGGGGAGCGAAAATTCAAAAGAATAAAAGGAGAGGTAGGCCCAGGAAGACTTGGGATAAGATAATAGGGGAAATATTACAGCGGAAAGGAATAGCTTGGATAGAAGCTTAAAAGCTGGCCACTAACAGAAAGAAGTGGAAAAAAATGTATGGAAGAGTAAAAATATCACTCTACACCACAATGTGTTAGAAAAGATATTTGACTATATATAAATGAAGTAGTCGATTTGAAATTGTACATCAAAAGTTGTTAATCTTCCCAATCACTGAATATTGTCTAAATCCATCTTCAGTTTGAATTCTATAGTCCACTGCAAATGTGTCCTTTCAAATGTAACCGTCCCCTTTTCCAAGAGATATTCACATCCATATTCAAGTTTTGACCTTTCGACTTATTACCATAACAAATATGTTCATGAATGTAGTACAAATTAATAATACGCATGATGGAATTTAATTTGAAAGTAACCCGGTATTCTGAACGGGTCTTAATATTCATTTGTATGAAATTTGCCGAAACTTCTCGCTCCCTCAACATCAAATGTACTGTGAATAGCAGCTTTAACTTCCGTGGCACTAAACTAATTCTCTAACGACTGCAGAAATACCTGAAGGAGGGTAAAATTTTAAAAAAATCATTGTGTGGATATTGAAAATTTTAAGTCTGAAAATCGGAAAATAATTTAAAATCATGTACAAAGTTACCACCCGATATACAAGAAAGCGAGTTAATAAAATACACAAATAGCGCGGAGCACTTACATGAATGAGTGAGAATATAAAATACTACGCCTTTCACTTTATCCCTATTCCGCGGCCGGCTGTAACGCGACATGCGACATGCGATAGATGTACGAAACATTTTGAGGCTGTTAATAATTAATTAATATTTTGGGTTCTTTGTTCGAAATGCACATATCGGGTGTTTTGGTTATGTACTTGTTGACTAGACAGAGGGAGATCAAGGTTGTCTTTTTTGCGAAAATGTCGACATGACATTACATGTCATAATGTTTTTTTAATATAATATAATATTCGTTGTTTTTTGTAAACGTTAAAATGAAATAAAATATATAGAAGCAACCGCTTTAGTTCTGGAATGAAAATATCTGGGAATTTAGAATTATCCCAACAGAGGCGATGTAATAAAAGTTTCACTTCAATAAAAATGAATGTTCAATCCTTATTGATTCGATGTATAGAGCGTTTCCAAGTGACGTCATTTTATCAGCTGATCAAGGACAACCTTCAGAAAGATGGATGGAAATAGCATTTTTTACTGATTTAAATATTAATCGAGAACAAAATTTGATTGGTTTTGGTAAATTTGTGTACTAGTGTATATTAGTTGGATACTATAATAATTGAAAAGTATAAAAAAAGCGATTATTATGACTTTTATCGTGTTGTATTATTCGGTTTGAGATTATATTATAATTTAGTGTGAAAGCTGTCCGGTGACAGAAATTCGTCACGATGACGTACTTGGAAAAGGTCAATTCTGAGTAAAAATAAATAATTTGTTTCTAACCAAAATGACTGTCAAAATTATGCCATTTCGTAACTGAATTACAAAAAATATATCTCACAACATACTCAAATCCGTTTCCATTAGCAATAACGGTAGAAGACAGTAAAACAGTCTACTTTATATTTATAGTAAGTATTGTCTACTGTAACAACACATTATCTACTTTTTAATTAAAACCCCATTTTACTTATTGTCTTCATACTAAAAATATAATACAAAAATGTTGCACACAATCCCGCAATGGAGAAAAATCTTCTCGTAATGGATCTGTCAAGTACAGTTATAGTTGTTCATCTTGCGTATACACTTAAAATGGATAGGGGTAGGAATCATTGTACTGTTGATAAGAAATTGGGATTGATCTTTTCTCACACGGGTAGCATAAAATAATTCACAATGCAGGGCGGACCTTGAATAATGTGAAAAAATAGACAAAGGATATAAAAATTCTAATTCCAAAGTGATAACCTACCTTAATTATCAAATGCTATATTTCCTGGAGTACTTTCCTCTAATAAAAATAATTTGGCTCCGCTGTAGCTTCAATGGTATAAAGGAAAGCTTCATACCGAGCAAATACCTTCGTAAAATACTTCAGTTCACAAATTAAAGCATAATGCACCCTTTATTACAATGTCGTTTGACAAATGAACACAGACGCCTGTTATGTTCTCCAAGGTGAATGAAAACAACTGTTGTTTACTGATTTATTGGGGTTAGATTTCATCAGAAGCTTTCGTAACTCTAAAGGTTGTTTCTTTATTACAAAAGAATACCTTATACTTTGTTAAAGATGAGTGGAATATGTACGAAATCAGATTCAACAAGGAATATTTTCAAAAGAAACGACGAGTAGAAGTGGTGAACGTGGCTTTTATTTTCGATAAAAACCTTTGATCTTCGAAGGAAATGGTGCAAGAAGATACGTTTTACTTCAGTTCAAGTAATTAATAAATGAAATTGAGCTGTTGGAAGAAGGGTTGGATTTTTTTGTACAATCGGTTTTAAAATACTAAGAATTATTTGAAAAAATATACACAAAGAGGGTTTCAAAAATAATTGGAAATCGTTATAAAGTTTTGAGCTACAAAAGGTGTATTTATTAGTACTCTTTTCAACTTTGGCTGAAAAGTCGTTGCCGCGCGGTTTCCGAATTCCATGTGCGTTTTGAAGTTGATACTGCTACAAACTTGTCATATTACGAAACGTTGTCGTACAGCGGAAATTGTTAAAAAGCGATCCTAATACGATTTCTGCATCTTCTGATATGCTCACCAGTTTCCCCTTCTCGTTCAACCATGCATGATAATGATGTATGGGATACACTGAATCTGTCAAGTATTCGGCGATAACTCCAATCTTCTTGGTGCAATACAATGGCTTGAGCACATTTAGAAGGGGTAAAATTTCTGGATTCCCGATGAATCCTAGCAATCCTAACCGACAAAGATCAAACTGATCACTAAGTGCTTTGAAAGTAGATGTATGTACAGAAATACAAAAAATTCACTATAGGCCGAGAAATATAGAACGAAAATGACCATTTCGTGTTTTACGATTTCGAACAGCTGATTTTTTGTTTACAGGTAGTATAAACGATGAACAAGACGATATTATGCTTCCGAAGCGTCAAATCGAACCTCACATTGTTTAACAGTCAATTAAAACTGTCATTTTATGGATATTTTACGATCTTCTCTTATATTTTTCACTCGGATTCTACAAAAAAAAAGTTAAATACTTAAATATTAATTAGATCCAAGGTTATCGATAAAAAGTCATTGTTTATGCAATGCTAAATAAACAATTTTAAAACAAGCTCCTATCACTGCCGTGTCTGGGCGTTTCGTGAAATCATTCGTCCTTACTCTCACTCACAGACATTATGTACCAAAGCTGGAATCTGTATGTAAAATAGTTAACAAGTTACAGAGTATTAACAAATTAACTAATTATCGATCTACACTAGCTTGAGCGACGTTCAGCGTTACGAAAATCACTTTTATCGGTAGCTTTCATCATTAAGAGTCACAACACATAATTATTTTTCAAGAAGAAGTTATTTTGTAACAATAACAGCGATTATTTAATTTAATTCAGTTGTAAAATAGAATAAGTCATATAGGTATTAAAAAACGTTTTTGAATTTATAATTTCATACTCTAAGTTCTCATCAGTATTCCGGTACCGATTATTTTTTGTTTTTTTCGCTACTCACCCAAATTGTTTAACAATGGGCGTCGTACTTTGACGGCCTGTAACTTCATTATTTCTCAACGAATATAAAATTTTCTTTTTTCATATTATTTTACTTCCGGAACGTTTCCCGAAAGACTAAATGAAATACTTATACAAAGTTCCTAGAGATTGTAGGCACATTTCTGGCCCTTAATCGCTTCTCTATATTTTTATCTTTGTTTACATTATAAGTACTTAAAACCAAGACTGCATTCAGAATTCGTGGGAAAGTGATAAACTCTACGATTTATTATGTATACAACTAAGACTATTAACAAATATCACAAAATATTTATTTTATAAGTTTTGCTATTGAAGAGAAAAATATTAATATTATTTTTTCCTTATTGCAATAATTAATTAATAAATTTAAAATATTTATACAACCTAAACATAAAACACGAACAACGAATTCTAAAATACCAGCGCTCGATAGGCGACGACCCGTATAATATGCAAAATTAAATGCAAGTAAGGATTTAGCGACATACTGTAGCATGGCGCCAACCGCTAAGTCACCAGACAGTAACCAGCGGTATGAATCCTTTGATCGATAGAATTCGTACGAGTGAACAATCTTATATTTTTTTTGTAATCTTTGGTAAGGACGAATGATTTCACTAAACGCCGAGACACGGCAGTGATAGGAGCTTGTTTTAAAATTGTTTATTTAACATTGCATAAACAATGACTTTTTATCGATAACTTTGGACATAATTAATATTTTTTTCTAGTTTTGTAGGACTTTTGAAGGCGAATAAGAAAGTATTTAACTTTTTTTTTGTACAATCCGAATGAAAAATATAAGCAACACGTGAAATATCCATAAAATGACAGTTTTAATTGACTGTTAAACAATGTGAGGTTCGATTTGACGCTTCGTCTTGTACGTCGTTTATACTACCTGTACAGAAAAAATTAGCTGTTCGAAAGCGAACAATGCTCTATATTTCCTGGCCTAACTAGCTAAACCTAAATAGCACAGATAAGTTTTTTGTTGTTAAAATAAACAACATACAAATATAGATATTTAACAATTTGTTATGGCAACAAAATCTTGTGGAATAACTTTCAGACCATTTTTTTTTTTCATTAAAATCATGTCAAAGTTACTTCCTTTGTCACTATACGTGTACTTTTAAATCCCTTGATCTGCACAAAAACCCTTACAATGTGCTCAACCAGGCTCGAAAAGACCCCAAATTACGAAATCCGATACCACCAGCGGAAAATATTCGCGCGTAAGGAGCACGAGAGGAAAACACCTCTTTAATGTATGCCCTAAATAACCGATATATTTGATAATATAATCTACTAACACAGGCTAAAACGTTAAATTTATTCAAAAGTGAATCGTTAAAAATGCAAGACTTCCAAAATACTTAAGTGTTAACTTTATTCAGTAAATTGGTCAGACTTATACAGGGTTACTGTCAAGTATGGAAACATCCTGAATATCTCACAAACGGAAGAAGATAAACAAAATATTTAAACACGTGTTGCAAGATTGCCATAGAAGCATATTTTCATGTTACAACAAAACTTACAGGATGGTCCTAAAAACGTAGTGACTGCAGCGATTAATTTTGTAAATGGAACACCCATATAATTTCAGAATAGCGTACCTCATAACCCAGTTAATATAGAAATCGAAAGGATTGATAAAATGATATATTAAACAGGGTGTTCCATTTTTAAATTCAATCGCTTTTCGGGACCACCCTGTAAGTTTTGTTGTTCTTCCGTTTGTGAGATATTCAGATGTTTCCATACTTTAAACTAACCCTGTATAATGGCTGAAAGCAAATTTTACTATTCATGGTTTTCACACACCCAGTGTATATTCACGTCGCAAAATTATATCCCATATTGAATTGATGTGTCGTCAGATGTGGGTCATGATATTAACATTTGAATCCAGGTGAGTTGAGCTAGATATAGTGAAACAAACAACAAACAACAAACATAACGAGACGTATTAAAGTATAAGCTTTAATCGTGATAGTTTGTGGTTTGATCTAATGGAGTTGAGCTAGACCACAAAACTATAAAACATAAATGTTAAAACACAAAATAATAATATTAATTGCAGCATACAGATATCATTCAAATTATGAAAGGTGTTATAACATAACAGGATCTTGGTCAATAATGGACTTTTTTTATTCCATCTAAGGACCTATCCAAACGACCGAATCAGTGAAAATATTTTTATCTTATTTGAGCTCCTAGCTTTGGCTCTCGCACGTTCCACAATTGCTGCCACGTGTTATAAATATGGTCATTCATGGTCATTTTAATGTTTATTGAATAAATTCAGAGGGTAGTATGAATAGTTGGGTTGAAAATTGATTTAATGGCTGCTTGGGCTACTCTCCCATCGCCTTCTGCTTGAGATGGAATAATCCGTCTACAGCGCTCAAGGAGTCTGTAACGGTAGATAAATTGGGCTCAATAAGCTACATTTTCTTGGGATTAATAGCTATGGAAGTCCAGTTGCAGCTACCCATTCTACATTTTTGAATACCTCAATATCACTCACATTTTTAACCTGTCAATGTTTACAATAACACACCAGCTCTGTATTTACAGACACGAGACACGTAAACGCTGAGAAGAGGGTTTCCCTGGCCTTTATCCTTATAATTCAATTGAGTTTCAATTGAAACACACTTAAAATGCCCTTTATTCCGTCGTTCCGTTTAGACGAGAATAATATTTCAAAGTTAGATTCTGTTACAGGCACGTCGTAAATCTTGCTAGATTTCAACTTAATCCAACATTTACATATCCCTGAAAATTCTGTATTTCTGTACGTCCCGTCTATATATATAAACTTTTACTGTCTGGAGACTGCACACGTTTCAAGAATTATAAAATTCAAGCGACCCGAAATAAATTACATACAAAAAGAGGGTGGAAATTTCAATTTTAGTCCAGTTTTACGCAGAATATGAAGGTCTCATAGTGAAAAAGAACAGTTAGAGTGAAAGAATCAGTTAAAAAAAGGACTTGATGATGAAGTAGTAGATGTAATAAAGCGAAGCAGTTTCAGAATATTTCAGACTGAATGATTACAGTGAGTAGACTTGAACTCCCGACCCGACCCGATCGTAGCCGTTTTGTGGAATCACAAGAGGGGAAATCGGAAACTGGCTAGATAGGGAACACCAACTAAAATGGAGGTTGACACAAGGGCTCCTCCATACAAAGAGTTCACTGAACAAGGTAGACAAGGAACTCTCAACCAGGCTAGCTTCAATCTCCAAGTCACCAGATGGTCACCAGATGATCACCAGCGGCAGCGATGCACGAGTGAAACATCTGTATTTATTTTCCCAATAATTTTTCTTCAAAACTTTTTTAACTTTTCTTCATATCCTCTTGTCATTGCTGTATAAGTGACTGCTGTTCTTATTGAGTTGGATATTCTAAGTTGAAAAAATAGTTTCATCAAATGCATATTTTATTTGGTAAAGAATAATGTCAATGATTCAGTGAACAGCGAGTGCGATTACGGTACACAACCGTATTCCTTTTATCGATATATTTTAATAAATGTGGAATGTGACTTTTGAAAAAATAAAGTTTCGAGTCGTATTGGAAATAAAAAGCCAAGCAACCAATTCCAAATCCAAAGATCTAAAGCACGTAACAATAATTCAAATACCCGTAGCGAGTGTTCGGTAGACCTTATTCAAAATACGGATAAACGAATGCAGTTATTTCAGATAAAAAAGCAGTTAATATTGGGTTTTTTCTTTTAGATTTGAAATAAAAAGAGTAAAAGATCCGTTTAAGCATCAAATACTTTCACCGTAGAATGGAAGGCATAAGACGACTTTTATGTTCCTTCTTTTCTTTTTTTTTTGTTCGATTATAAAAGTTTAGAAAAGAAATTGAATTCGTATTGGATGTGGTGGAAAAGACGTTTTTTGTTCTCTCTGACAAAAACCGAGGAAGGAGCTTTATTATATAATAACAAGTATCTCACTGTGCAGGCAAAAGTTGCAGTACATGACTGAACAGAAGAGCTTTCAAGGAAAAAACTCTTGCATACTCCGACAGCCAAGAGGCTATAAAAGAGCTCAATTGCTGGGAAGCCATACCAGAGTTGGGCCGTCAAAACAGATCGTTATTAACCTGGATACCAGGCCACTCAGATCACAAGGGCAATGAACAGACAGACATATCAGCACGAGAATGAGCACGATTTGCTCCTTTAATGCCAGAACGTTCCTGTGATAGAGCGAAAGCGCTGTAAAAGATCTATAGCACTACTTGGATAGAAAAGCAGAATGGTGAAATGGGCCGAAGAGTTCATCACAGAACCAGCACCAAAATTAATGGAGCACGTACTAATGCGAACAATGAGGATCCTGCTTGGGCTCCTGGAAGAGAATTGTAGACTTAACGAACACATGAACATAGAATAGAACATGAATATAGAATTGGCAGAGACAGATATGCAGGTTTTGCCAAAAAGACAAGGAGACCTCAGCACACATACTGTGCTACTTTCAAGTTCTGTCTAAGCTGAGGTTTTCGACGATAGGAGAGGACAAACCGCAATCCTCCCAATATATGGATGACCTGAGAAGTCTGGTGATAAGGAAAGGTTTAGACAAGAAACTCTAGGAAAATTTGCCACTTATTCACTTTTATAATAAGTTCTGAATAGACTCTAGATTTGTTTAATGCTAAATTTAAGAATTTTATAGAATGTATTATTGTTGAAGTGTGATGCTTTTTAATTCCAACAGGGAGTTTTCAATCAGTTGGAAGAATGAGTGAACAAATTACCACTTGAGTGGCGGAAATATTATACAGTATAATTAGCTGAGTGAACAGCGAACTTACGTTGCTTTTTATGATTACCAGACTCTATGATAGGAAAATCTTGTTAAAACTCGAACGCTCTATGCAAAATTCCATTACCCACTATTATTAAAACCCTTTAAAGAGTTATCAACTTGTTTCAACTAAAGAACGAATTTAGCAAAATTAATTCATTATCTTGTCAAAACTTTACACTTAAATTGCTTGACTTGCTGAACAACCATAATAAGTTATTTTTTCACCGATATAGCACAGAACTCAATATAAACTTATTTCCCGGTATTGCGGTACAGAGTTGACAAGTTTGAACAGATCTATAGTAATCTAAAATTCAGAATTTCCTTTCAACTTAAATTCAATCTAAATATCATAAGTTTATAGTTGGAAGTTTGCTCCCCCGGGGGCTGTGGAGGCTATCGGTCAACGAACTTTACCTGTTTTGGTTTTGGTCTATCCTCGGGAGATGAATGGCTACAGTTATAAAAGTTTACACGGTTAAATAGATAATTTCGCTTTAATCAATAAAACTTTTTGATATAAAGTCTTAACGAATATATTGGATGACTGAATTGTAATGGTTTCGTATCCAATGGAAACGAGGGTAGACTAAAGGTGTGGAAAGGCCTCTATATATAGGTGGTGTTGCGGGTTTCTTGGAGCATCAACTTCAGGGAATGAAACAACTACTTCTAGCACTGGGATATGTTTACTTTATTACACTACTTTTACTATAATACATTACACTACTTACTATTACTAAAGATATTTATAAGTACCTAGCCGTATAGCATACTTATAGTGAAAGGTTAATTATTACTGATGATAAAAATAAAAAGCGAAGACCTAATAGGCGAACACCTAAGAGACGGAGACGGCATTCTGACCTGAGTGAAACAGACGAAGGCGATGAAGAAGAAAACGACGACGACTACGACGATGATACCTGTGCCTCTCCAGGACGTGGTTCGCTGGAAGATAGAGGACGTCGACGAGGTCGCAAAAGAAAAAAACGCCGAGGGTCAAGACATTAGATCATCTTACTGATCTCTTACTATTCGACTATATAGAATGTTCGTCTTCAATTATACTGAATCAATTCATCCATAATAAATATTGTATTGTATATTTATATCTCCAGTCAAGTTCAAATAAATTAAATAAACATATTACTATTTTGTGTTTACTTCATGCTCTGAACTTGACTTTTTATTTGATGACCTTCCTACTCATTTATTTATATCATATTAAAACGTTCGAATGTTTTGATGAAATAAGATCAAGGGAATTTAATTCTTATTTTAAATATTTATTATTATATTGGGCCAAAAGGCATCACAGAATGAACACACCCCATGAAGTGCAGGATTTTTTAGTGTTACAATAAGAGGATTTCTCCCTGTTTTACTTGGGGTTCGGTGTTGATTGGGTTCACGATGCCCCGTGAGAAGACCACGAAGGATTTGGTTCTTACTAAAGCTTAATAGAGCCTTGGATTCCTTTTGCCTTTCCATTTTCTTATTCACCAGCTTGGAGTACATTTCACAGCAAGGAGACTGAGTAGTTTATCTTCTTCTGAAGATTTTGACGACTATTACATACCTTAACATTAAACAAACAAGTTAATCTAGATTTGCGAAATCGAAGGCTTCTATTACATCTTTGTGATACATTTTTTTTGAATTTGCTTCCAAACAACTACCGCTACTGTGAGAGATCGTATAAGATACACAAAAATTATAATATTAAAATATTGATTTCGCTTGAAACAGAATTTAGATGAGGAAATACAAACTTTCATGATCCATTACAGTAAAGTATCAAGTAATTAACTAAACTACCAGTAGTAGTTCTATATTTACTAATATACATCGATAAGCCTCGAAGTTATGGCAATATATTATATACTGTTGAATATTCTATGATCAAAGATTGGTTATATATGTATAAACATATAAACTCATAAACTCGTATCTCAACCTTTGATATTATCGGATATCGAGGCAGAAAGCAACCAAACTGTGCTGTTTCTTAAATTTAAAAACATCGTATCGAAGCGTTTGTTAATACAAACCTATATCTATATACTTGATTGGTACTTTTACTGTTTCTAAAATATACAGCGAAGAAAAGCTAAATGAAATCAAAGCGTTCTTGCTACTGGTCAATGGAATATCCTCACTGCATCCTTAGTCCTTTTTAGAAATAGAACAGCCACTACGTCTCTTCGGGATGAGGCCATTAGCTTTAGGGTTTCCATGGGCTGCCCACAAGGCGGAGTACTATCTCCCTTTCTGTGGTCACTCTTGATGGATGACTTGCTTAACGCTCTCGAAAGAAGAGGGGTAGAACTGCAAACGTATGCAGACGACCTTGTCTTCCTGGCAAGGACCAAGTCAGGAAGGGTAGCATATAATATCCTCCAAAAGACGATGGACGATGTCCACAGTTGGTGCCAGAGGGAACAGATGTCTGTTAACCCTGGTAAAACTGTAATAATCCCCTTCGCTAGGAAAAGGGAATTGGAGGATCTACCACCACTTTCCTACAATGGTGAGGTTATTCCATTTGCAGCAGAAGTGAAATATTTGGGGATTATCCTAGATACAAAACTTACATGGAACGCTCACTTGGAAAAAGTTATCCATAAGGCCAGACTATCCTTGTGGGCATATCGCAGGATCTGTGGAAAATCTAGGGGCTTGGGACCCAAACAAATCCATTGGATATATGTGATGATTGTTAGACCAAAAGCATTACAGCGAACGGCCCAAGCAAAGCTCTCTGGCATACAGAGACAGGCTTGTCTGGCAATCACTGCCATCAGTACCACACCGTCATATATTTCTGGAAAGGGAGGCTAGATGGACAGCATATAGAATTGCGCATACTTCCAAATGCACCAAACAGGCTTATACAGAGCAAAGCAAAATGCTAGAGGACACTGAAAGGCACAGTAGTCTGGGAATGACCTCTGTCATAATGCCTCCAACAGTAAACTACGACCTGCCTTATACCGTCCTAATTCCAAATAGAGACGAATGGGTCTTCCGTTGGGATGAATTATTAAGAGCAGACAGCTGTTCATACACAGATGTATCAAAATCACCCTCACGCTAAAACACTAAATACCTGGACAACAAGAAGAGGTTTAGACTTCTGGCATAATGTTCCAGGATTGGTTCATTCAAAGGCTTTTATACATCCTTCGAAGAATATCTCCAAACAAATTTTAGACTATAACAGCCTTTTAATAGGCCACTGTCATCTGAATCATCATATGCTAAGACTTGGACTGTGGGAAAATCCGACTTGTCGTCTTTGTCTGGAAGATGATGAAACAGCAGAGCATATCTGATGTTTGGCAGGGTCTCTCTCTCTCTTTCGCCTTCGGACCTGAAATATCATTCAGCGAACAAACTAATCGGCTTTGTTAAGAAGCTGAATTTGTTTGGTGAAATCTGAATAGGTATGAGCTACAATAGACTCTTACCAGTTGCAGTGGAGTGCCTTATAGACCCACTCACCACAAATCTAACCTAACCTAACCTAGTCCTTTTTTCAACCAGGGCATTTCAGATAGGATTATTTCTGTATCCTAACGTCTTTTTGATTTCAGTTTTTACCCGGCCAAGATAATATTCCAGCAATGCTGCTCAAAACGTAAGCTATTTTCCGCCATGTTTTTTAGACCACGCAAACCTGCGTAGATATTTGACAACATTCTTGTTCATCATGGAGGAATAGATTAAGATATGGCTATAGCTGATTTCTTTTTGCGTTGGCATAAAAAGACTTGACACATTTCCTTTTTCTAGAAATATATCTCACCTAATTTGAGAAGCTACAAGCAAAAAAACACACGAAAATCGTTTCAAGATGTATAGATCCCACGACGCAGAATTTCGTACCTTGACGAAAATCACAAATTTAAATTGAACATTTATCTAAAGCGATAAGAGGATTTAAGGGAAGCAAGATTGAACGGTTTCATCTGACAGGTTAATTCCTTTGTGACTTTTTGTAAGCCTTGAATAACATACATAGAATACGGTACGGTATTTAGCACGCAATTGGAGCGGATATTATGTCTTGTAAATATTGAATGATAAAGGCGAGAATAATGTCTTGTTTTGTACCGGGTATCTCATTAAGAGAGGATACCCGCTGTATCTCAGAAACGAGTTATCGTACAGCTTTGAGAAAAAAATCTGTATTACAAACTCGCATACGAGAAACTGCTGAAAATTATTTTCTTCTCCACCGCTCGAAAGAGTAGTTCACAATAATCATTTTTCTATAATAAATGTACCGTTATAGTACCACAAAATTCAAATATTGGTAAAAATTAGATCATTTTACGTAAGTTTGTTCTAGTACTTTCTCCTCTAACTTGTAAAATAACTGGTAGGGGTGAGTGGGAAAGCTGACTAAAATTGTTATAGCGTTTGTTCCGCTTATTGGATTTTGACAAACTTAGTATCATTTGAAAGGGAATTCAATGCCTAATAAAATATCATACCATAGTTTTATTCCAGTGGTTTTAATGGTCGCTAGGTGGCGGTGATTGAACTATTATTTTATTTATTTTGTTTTCAACTTTTTTTGGGAATCTTCAAATACGATGCTATATTTTTTAATCACTCATGAATTCTTCTCAACCTTCAAATTGGTGGTTTTCAGCTCTTCATTCTATAGTTCAGTGCATTATCAAACAGCTCACTGCAATTGTTGGAAATAACAAACGGTAGTTTTATTTGATAAAATAACATTCAATATAATATGAGAAAAAGAATAAGAAATAATTTCAATTGTTCCAGTAAATTCTCGTCCGCCCATGAACTGCCCCGTCTTTTATATTTCCAGTTATGAATTAAACATTATATCACAATATCTTTCAGTGAAGCTCGTGAAAATACTCGGAAATAAAGAAAATAAACAGAAGTCAAATTGATTTATTAATTCCGTTCGTTCTTATATTCTCTGGAAAGATAATAAAAAGGTAGCTCTTCACGAATCTAAAGGAAAAATGACGACTGTTCGTTTAATGTTTTTTTCAACTATAGCATTGACCCTTGACTTGCCTGATAATAGCTCGAACTACTTGGGGTTAACACGATATCAGCGCCACCCTACCGGACCATTTGTGAATCCTAATTATCCAGGACTTACTCAAACATACACAGAAAACTTATCAAAATGGTTCCGGCCGCTTAGAAGGAGTTTAGTGTGAACCGGATTGCAACGCCATCTACCGGGACTATTTTTGAATCATAACCATCCTGGCACTCGAGCATACACTGAAAATCCCATCAAAATTTGTCCAAATGTTTGAGAGCAGTTCATCGTGAACCTGATTGTACTTATGAGATCAATTGTGAAACTCTAATGTCCAGGGAATCACACCAAAAATTGCTCGAAGCAATTAACACAACGTATCACTTTTTTTATGAGTAGATATTCCTCAAAGAAAAGGTCCAGACAGTAAATTCAATTAAAACAACGTCAATAAAGCACTAAATCAAAACTAAAATAGAATCAAACACGATAAAAAATATAATAAAAACGATGTTTAGTTCAGGGAGACTGTCAGATGACGTCACATGTACCTATCAAATTAAAATGGCGTAGATGAGGGAGTTTTCATATTTTATAGGTTTCATAAATACACAATTGGTCCGGTGCAATTTCTATGTGATTTTATTATAAATTCACGTAAATAAAATTTGTCCAACGTCCGCTGGATGATTGTGAGCGTGAAATTTATATTGTTTTGGCACAATACTGGACTAAATTAACGCAATGAAGTATATTTTACTTCAATATTTATTGTTAGTTAGTAGGGTTATTAAATTTGCAGATACGTAAGTAAAACATGATCCAAAATTTAGTTGGCATTCAATAAATGTATATACAAAATGAAGAAAATTCAATTAAAATGGGATTTTGTTCAATCTCCATTGTAAAATGATTGTTTTTTCATAAGCAGAATGGCAAATTTTATTTTTCCATAATCCATTCATTAGTCCAGTTACTCTAAATGTCCTCACTACGTTAAATCAGAAATCTGATCCAAGTGTTTTTTTTTCGGGTCGAGATGGGAAACTCATGTTCGAATGGGTCCAGGACCCAAACAGTGTTGGACTCATCCCCAAGGGGATGCTCACCAACCAAACCCACTCCAAAATCACCGTTACCCCCGCCTCAGAATCGCTACCCTAGAATACTTCGATCCAAGAGTTGTCACGGGAATTCTAACTGGACACTGCTCACTCAGATACCATCTCTGTAATATGGGCAAAGAGGACAGTGGAAGGTGCAGATTCTGCGGTAATTATTTGCCAGCTTCTTAAATACCTGGAACAGGTTTACTCAGAGCCTGATCAAGCTACAGACCCATCTCCAGAAGCAGATCTTTTTGGACCGAGATATAAATGTGGGGTATACACAAATGATCTTATAGGTCATAGTGTGGTAAGGCCAACCGGACCAATCGAGAACTATAAAAATTTCACTATGCTTACAGAAATAACACAATAAAAAAAAATTAAAATAAATGTAATTCCAAATGAAAAGAATAAAAATAGTATGATTATATTTCAGTATCATTGGGGCTATTTTAGAAAATCTCGAAATCAGTATCGTGCATCAACATCTCAAATAGCGCCACTTACATTTTCTCTACTCTTATACTTCTTAACATTTATGTTTGTTTTTTGTACTCGTACGTGCCAACAGCTAGGCGTTATCGTAAAATCTTATCGTTAAGATCGTAATAGAATGTGATAGGGTCAATAACTGTAACAGATGAAAATATTTATAGCTCTATGAGACCTTAATGTGTTTTGGAATACTTTACCTAGCTTTCAAATCTCCACTCACTCCAACATTAAAATTTTTTATCAAAAAACCGTTGAGTATAAAAATTCAAGATTTTTATAAACAAACTTTGAGTACGAAGCCTTGCTTGACATCTCAAGGTTAATCTTGACCTACCTTGAGCATCGGTTCATAACCTAACTTTGTTATTTATATTGACAATTACGCAAGTATTAACTTCTTCACGATTTTATGCTAATTGTAATTTTCAGGTTATATTTCACCAGGGCTGAAAATGAGATTCAGGAACCCGTAGCTATGATAGCGGAGGACAAACAAAAATAAATAAAAAGACTCAATATATTATTGTTGCGAGGTCACCAACTCAAAGCCGGCCCTGTCTCTCGACTATAAATTTTGGCGAATTCGCTTCTTTCGAGAACATTCTGGAAGACGCTTTGTTTACGCATAGGACGAGCGCGGAAAATACAAGAACTTTCCAGAATTGATCAAGACTATATATACGCGGGTTTTTGAGTGAGTTGACAGTTAGTGAAACGAAGACAAAGAGTTAGTTCACAGACAGTTTACAGAAGTAATTGGACAGTGAATAAAATAGTGAAGATAAATAGTGTAATATTCAAGTGGTAAAAATAAATTAGAACTAATATACCGAGTGTATATAAATTAGTAGATATTAAGTTGAGTGTTAAGTTTAATAAATAAATCAATAGATAGTAATTAGCCATTATAATTTTATCGCACAAGTAAAAACTATTTAAATAAATAACAAAAACATTACATTATGGATCATAAATTGGAATATTTAGTTTTCTGAAAAGTTTTGCAAAGAAACTTTTTTTTAGAAATTAACTAATTTGTTTCACTAAATGTGAAATCTTCGAAACTAAATATAATTTCTGTTGCTGAGAGCCAGAATAATATACGATCGTACAATGGTTATAACTAGTTGAAAATTGAAGCGAATTGATGAATTTTCCAATCAATTTTTCCACACCAGGATATGTATAATGAACATTTCACGTTAATGGACCAAATAAAAAACTATTTACGACTGCGGATACTGAAATGTATCATTCAGATTTTTTCACATATCCAGTAGATACATGTAAACAAAAAACAATATCAATTTTCCACCCAGGTTAACGGCAAAATGTTGCAAGCGGAAAGTTTATTTATAGATCATAGTATAGAGTCAATTATACTCTGCCTAAAGTCAACATGAAGAGAGATATTTTTAATCCCATCAATTGCAAAAATCGGCATGAATGTATATTTTAGTTTCCCCTGGTAAATCATCCAATTAATTACTAATAAATTATTGAAATGAAATACTGCCCTACACATCTAAACATAACGCAAGTCACGGCGCCACTGGCGGAAATATCTTAATGAACAAATCATTTCAACGACACAGTGGACCGCATAAATAATTGACCGAAGTACTTGGTGCCAAAATACTGCAAATGTATCACTTTAGTTTTTCTTTTGTTGGGCATGCTGCCAGCTCTTCAAAAACTAACAGTTTGCTGACAACCCTGTTTTCTTTTCATGTCTTCACATTGATTTTAGAAAGAGTATGGGTTGATATATTCTACTTATAATACATATATGTATCTAAACAACTAAGGAACTTGTAAACAAAGTCGATAAATTAGTAATTGTTCAACGGACCGGAAGTTTCAGATCAACCGAACTTCGTTGAGTGAATGCTGAACAACCACTTCGAGAAATAAGGATAATTCCAAAGCAAATAAAAACGGAATTTATGTCCAGATTGAAACCCCCAATAAGAAGCAAGGTATGTCCTGGGTAATAAAATACTTTTTATTGCTGATAAATAACGGTTTTATTCTCTCCCACAGAAAAGTAATGTGACGAGGGAATCGATTTTATTAGACTGACACCACATAAAAATTAAACAGAGTGCCAACATTTTTATAAACTATCAACGTAACAGCCTTTTGTGAAAATTTTATTTTCCAGTTTTTCTTAATATTGACCATTCAACATCAAAAGTTATTAAAGACCTTCAGTCTTTATCAATTCTGGAAAATTCTTGTATTTTAAACGCTCGTCATATACGTAAACAACACGATCTTTCTAGAATTTTCTCGTAGGCGCATTCGCCAAAATTTATAGTCGAGCGACAGGGCCGGCTTTGAGTTGGTGACCTCGCAACAATATTTTAATAAGCTCCAAACAAATGAACTTTCAATAGTACCATATTCTTTGTGATAAAAGTTTCTTATAATACAATAACTATCAGTCCTCTACACAACCATCGGAATTCTTGCAGAGATTCCTCAAGCTGCAAATCGTAGCTAATTTTTCCTAAAACATTCCACAGCCTGACCTGGGTGTAGTGAAGAGTTATTTTTTCCTGAATATTTAACTCCGAATTAGGGTTAATTGGAAGATGGGCAGTAATACACAAAGCCAAGGTGGCAAGAGCAAATTAAAAATTTCACAGGAAATTTACCGTAAACCAAAAAGGCTAGCGCTGTTGTTAATTAACGCTTTAAAAATTTTGAGCGTGTTGTGTTAATTGAATGGCTTCAATTAATACTTTTTTTTGGTGCTTTGTGAAGAGTTTAAGTTAATTTGAAACTGCAGTTTCTGAGGAAGATAGTGTTCGTGATGGTGTAGCGAGTGTTAACTGTGTGCAATGTCAATTATGTGTTGTAAGACGTTTCTGTTCATATTTATTATATTTTAGTATTACTCGACGATAATAGCAATGAAAAAAGGAAGGAACTAATTGAAGTTAGAAAACGTCTGTTAAATAGTACGAGAAAAAAGGGTCTCCAGCCAAATGACCATAAAACAAAATACATGATAATAAGAAGTGGCAATGAAGAGCTGGATAGAGATTTGACTTTTCTAAGCATTTTAGACAGTACACTATTCAGAATACAAACGAAATAAGCTAGCTAAGAATTAATATCAACAACAGAAATGATGAGTCAGAAGAAATTATTAACAAAAGGAAACAGAAGCACTATTGAAGAAATTTAAATCGAAGGAGGTATCAAGAAAAATAAAAAAGGGAATTTATCAAACGACGGTCAGAGCAGAGCTCTGGATTATGAATGAAAAATAAGAGAAACTACTGGATATATAGGAGAGAAAAATATTCAGAAGAATATATGGCGAAAAAAAGTAGATATATGGATTAGAAGAACAAATCAGGAGCTCATGGAATTATATGAAAGTCCTTCGATATCGAAGGTAGTATAAGATACACATAAAGAGACTGGGAGCTACAAAAGAAGAACTTAGAAAACGAACTGGATGTAAAAGAAAGAGAGAACACCAAAAAAGGAGTGGATAGAGGATCTAGAGCTAATGAACATACAACTAAGCCTTATGCCTTCCTCATGGCCTATAGAACTGTTATCGGATCTACACAATGAAACTTAAGTGGATAAGTTATTCATGGCAGTTAAAGCCAATGACATAATTTGAACTAAACTACGTCAAGTATTTAATGAGCTTTCCTTGGCGCAACCTGAACCTATTTTATATTCGGTTATTAACTACAGCCCAATAAAGTTGTACCTTTTTCATGTATATTTTGGTATATTTAATAAAATCAAATTTCCATTTCAATAAATAGGTTTTCAATGAAAATTCTGTGACGGCTCGAATAATTGATTCATACTACGAAGTTGCAATTGAATACTGTTCATGATTTACTCAGAAACTCAATGATTAATAATAGAAGTTTTATTAACTCCGACTTTCCTGCCATTGTGTATAATACAATAACTAACACAAAATCGGCGTAATTCTCGAAGTTTGAACCGATCCGGAAATGATATAACAAGGAAAGTTTGTCATGCACTCTTAATACTAATGAATATTGGAAGAGCTGTACTCAATTGAATCCAGTCGATTACAAATTTCTCCAGGCTAATTTTGATGGAAGAGCTTTAAAATAATGGATAGAGAGATCACTTCGGTATTATCATAATCTCGTATGATTGAAAATAACAAATAACATAAATAGAGTATTCACCCATCATCAGTATAAACTAATGTTCCAAAACGAAAAATAATTAACCATTAAGAAGAAGAGCGATATAAAATAGAGCATTTTTTGCACTCTAGAAAGTGGCAAAGAGAAATAGAAGTTAATGCTCAGTGTTATTATAGGAAAGTAGGTCCTCTGTTCATCACATTAATGGGCCTTTTTAGCAGAAATTAATTCCGTCGTAACTGGACGAGTTATTCCCAAACTCAACAATGCTACAAATTAGTTATATAGCGATTTTGTCCGGGTAATTGCTCTAATTACAAAATAATTTTAGTTTAGTGATCGTTGCATTCGTTGTAAGTTTTGGAAATAATCTGAAATGTAATGGAAACTGCCAAAGTTACAACTTTCTGTGGATGCCGAAACAAACTATAAGCATCACCTCATAATATTACACGTTATTACACTAATAAAAAATTGAACTTCAACTAAGTGCTCTTCTTTATTTTCCCTTTTGAAACATTGTAAATTAACGCTCTATATCGACTGATGTTATTGGAGCATTTTCGAGAGCGGATAATAAATCTGGCTCAATTTGTAACTCTTCGGAAAATGTCCCATTGAAAACTTTAACAGCATCAGATAAAAACGAGGAACCTTCATTCTTGTCAAAAACATATTTCATTTTTCCAGAAATTAATTGACCATTACTTCCAGGTGCTGATTCAATTTTTTACTCCAAATTATCTAATAATTTAACTGACTACGTAGGTATACCTCTTGCTTGATAAATTTTACAAAGAAACAAACTATAATATCATGGATAAGTAGCAGATGAATGGGCTTGACTAGTACAATACAGTACATCGTGAAAACACCAAATTTAAGATGGCTGCCACCACAAAATGGCGGATTTCCTGTAAGTTACAACAGCTTTAATTTGGGTAATGGGTATCAAATGAAGGGGCTTCACAAGTAGAACACAGTACATGGCCTATCATAGAATTACTGAAATTCTAGTTTCGTCGAACCGAAATGTACCTTCAGTTCGGATCAACTTAAGCAAATAAGGTTTCCAAGGTGACGCATACCGCAAACTACATAGCAGAGCAACTACCCCCTTACTAGGGTAAGGCCTGTGAGGGGCATGTCGAACTATGTGGATCGGGAGGCTTGGCTCGATTGCCTGGCCTATGTGGATGAGAACCACTATAATAACCTCCCAAATCCTAAGGTTAAGTGGTCGCTGAAGAGATGGATGGTCGTGGGTTATTCGGCCTCAAGACCACTAACCTCGGGGCACCTGGCGCACCCCGTTGCATTTAGCCTTGTGCCTGTATAAGGAGCTCTGCAGGTTCTCCTATACTCGTGGGAACAAATATGGACCAAGAGATAACAAAAATTATTACGGAGCCTATAGAGACTCCTAGTGAAAGGGATTTGGAAGATCCGGCAGCAATGGAGACAGAAGTGTCTCCAACGCAGCCAGATACTTCTGAAGCCCAAGAGAAAACCACGCCACCAGGAGACGTTATAGCGAATCCTGTGGCAAGATAACAATCGTTCGGGAAACTTTCAGGTGCCCAGCGTAATAAGCTGAAAAAAATGAGGGAACGAGGAATTGACACCAAGAATGTGGTGTCAGCCAGGAGCACTCCTGAGGAAAATAAAGATAACAGGGCCAAACGTACCACTGCTACCGGTATTAAAACTGGTATTAAATACAGCGTGGCCCTCAAATGGATCAAGACAGCTGTGATCCCAAAAAATTTCCCAGACACAGTTGTTTCTGAAGATCAGGTAGGGTCTATCAAAAAGAACCTAACTGACATGATCGACGATGTGCAGAAGGCGCCTAGGTTTGAAGCCAGTCGATACATGGATAGCTACTACGGGCTAATCTGTAACAATGAGGAGTCCTCCATTATAACGATGAACTATTTGTCACAAAAACCAACTGGATGCTCATCAATAGTGTTGAACTTCCAAAGCAGCAACGAGTCCTCGCCCTACTTCCTGAGAACAAAGAAGGATCTGAAAGTGGGGTTGAGGAGGCTCGAGAAACAGAATCCAGGACTGCAGGTTGATCGCTGGATGATCCTCGGCTCCAAGTCATTCGACAGAGAACTGCATGTGAGTCTCCGGATTGACGAGGAGTCCATGGTGCGGGCTCAGTTACCGACCTGGTGACTGGACACTGCACCTTGAAGAAACATCTGTACAAAATGGGCAAAGTTAGTGAGCCTATGTGCAGAAAATGTGAAATTGATGATGAAACACTCACATACTCTGCTTCTGCGAGAACTTACAAGAACTAAGACGGAAGCACTTTGGAGAGGAATTTATACAAACCATTACAACTACTGAAAATCCCTCCAGTCAAACTAGTGGCCTTTATAGAAGGGACGAAGCTTCTGGAATGGAAGTAGATAACATGGGAAATGGTACAAAGATTCAGTTCAAGTGCCTGGGCTGATGAGCACAACCCAAATATATGAATGAAAGGTTTCCATCAAAGTTCAATTATGGGACGACTGAAAGAAGGATATTGTCTCTAACTATCCAGGGAATGCAAGGCATCACTGTAGACCACGCAGTTGTGTATTTAGGATCAAATTTTTTCAAGGAAGTTCAAACTTACGTGGCGCTGAGTTGAGTAAAGTCTTGGAAGGATTATATATTGAGGAGTTAGACTGCAAAAAATTGACAAGGAAGAATGAGGCACTAAAATAATTGAATAGAATGAGAATTATTAAGTAGCGTAACCTGAGTAAATAGAAATTTCAGGCTTTTGGCGATTTTATTTTTGCCCTAAATTGATGAGGAAAGTGGTATGATGACTGACCTAGCATCTGCCAAGTATATTACTTGTAGTTGACTATTTAGGACATCAATAAATTAAAAATGAAGGTATTCTACAAAACACATTAAAAATGGAACTGCTGTATATTTATTATACGAATACTAGCATCCTAAACAAAAGCTTCATATTAGCTGGTGCACTACGAATGTCTGTACTCAACTTCAAATTAAGATAAATTACAGAGTTCTCGAGTAGCAGACTTTTGACCTACATTCTTGAATCATAGAATTTCAAAAACATCATAAACGTTGTCGCTGTGAACAGAACCAAAATTTCACATTCATCTAATAACAGACTAAAATTCCCCACATACTTTTCCTCTCGCCCTTTAATATTTGGAATACTTTCTAGACAATGAGAGAAGCCCGAACATGTGACAAGCGTTGCGTTATATGTTTGGTGAATGTCCTACTCATGTTTCGAATCTAAATATGATATGAAAAGGGTTTTCCGCGTTGGGATAAGGGGAAAATGCAGTAAAGCACAGATGTTACATACAGGGATCGCTTAAACACACAAGCAGCGCCCGAATCTGTCTGGATTTATTCAGTCGGTAATTTTTGGGAACCGCCATAAAGATAAAATTAATAGTGGAGTAGATTGAAATATGAAAAGTTATTGGTAAGCATTGACTGAAAATAGAAGGTGAAAACATATTTCATTCGACCTCTATGGCTCAACCAACTGACTTTTTGCAGACAGCAACTTTATTTCTGGCAACTCCCTATATTATATCGTAGTAAACTCTGGAAACTCTCTTGGAAGGAGTGCCTAAGGGTTAATCCTGCACATTTGAAGAAAAGGGAAGCTTAAGAGACTAAAACTGACAAGCCTCTTCAACGTGCAGCTGTGTCTAAGTCAGGAGGTCAAGTACCTGGGAATAATTCTGGAAGCAAAACTAAACTGGAATTCACAACTGCTGGATAAAAGAAATAAAGGAAATACGGCTAATAATCGGGCGATCCAGGGTTATACTAAGCTGTGGTGAGATCCATTGTTACCTATGGTGCCTTAGTCTGGTAACCAAAGACAGATAAATGGAAAGCTGAACTGGAGCTATTAAAACTTCATAGGCTTGTCTGTGTATGCATAAAGAGTGCGTGGAATAGGTTGGAAGGCAATTAGTCAGGATGGAACACTGGAGGGGAGACTGACGGTTCTAAAACTGATAGAGGAACAAGGGCTGGAGTCTGTGGTACTGAGCCCAGGTGCAATGTCCACGGATCTTTTCCTCCAGATCAGATCCAAACTGGTCAATAGGGTGACTCTTATAAGCTGGTCCCTAGGGAAGTACTGACTCGTTGGAGATAAACTCATAGAACTAGAACGCACGAGGGAAGATTTTCCGAAGAAGAGGTGCCATGGACTTTAAGCCTTTGACTGATGGTAATGTACTAATTAATCAATCAATCAATCATTGTTTATAAAGTCTTGTTAAATTATGTTTTATTTTATTACTTAATAATCAACAAAAATTATATTATGGATTATTTCTTTCAAATAGATATTTTGTCACCTATTTAACATCCCAATAGTTGCGTCATCTTGTGATGGTATTATCACGTAATTTGGTTGTCATTGTTATTCAGGAAGCGTTCAAATTGTGGAAAGCACGAGTTTGATCCAAAGAAAATTGTGGCTATGGAAAAAAAATAATGTATCAGGATTTAGAATACAGTCCTTATACGACATTATACGAGGATAAAAAGGCAGCTATGGTGCCATTAAAAAAAAACCTTTTAGACAGTTTGAGATTCCATACGGTCAGAGTCAAGTAGGAGGATTAGTATTCGAGCTTATGCTGAAGATTGCTGTTATATTTCTATCGATATTTTTATTGCTTTGTTGTATATTCAGGACCCCAACAATATGTTGCTTCATTTTTTATTTAAGAGTACTGAGCCCGCTTTAAAATATTTTTTGTAATGTTAAAGCAATATGGAAATTTATTATTATTATTGATAGGTTAATAGGTTCTGGTGGTTTCTCCATGTTTACAGAGGAGAAGTTAAGTTTGGCCATCAGGTTCAGACTGCCATGAGGGGTATAGGCATTGAAAGTGCAATTCATATAGATACTAGGGGTATTTAAAAGGTGTCTCTGCAGACGTATGCTAAAAAGTGTAGACAAAGATATGTGCAGTTTCTGTCACATAGTAAAGGAACTGTAGAGCACATGCTATGTCAGTGTGAATGTGTGGGGAAAACCTTCATGGAAGGTTCAGTCTGATTGGCTACACGAAAAGAGTCAAGCTGGAGAATATGATTTGGATTCAAAGGAAAAGTCGCATTGGAATAGGCAAATTAACCACCTCATTAATATTTCCACTTTTGAAAGCTCTTGCTTATTATTCAATTTAAATCAAATATTCAAGCCATTTTTTTGAACAGTGCAGTGATTAGGTAATGAACTAGTTGTCAAGGGTCTTATATCAATAGTGACAACTGAGCGATAGACTATTTTGATAAATGGATAAACGTTGTTGGTTTCTTATTATGGTCCTGAGTAAGGAGGTTGAAAATTGTCCATTAGCCGAGATACAGCTCGAAACCAATTTATTCACGACGATCACTCAAATGTCTGCTTATGTCGAGAGGCAATCGCGTCGCAAATGGGGTTGGTGTCAACAATATTAGAATTAATATGCAAATGCAGCTATATTATCCAGATTTTCATTCTAGAAGAGTGTGGAGACAGGAAATATTGAATATTCAAGACATGTTCAGGAAATGTAGGTACGCATACACAGGTAGTCCAATATTGATATGGGGAAGAAATAATTTTTGGTGGTAGAACCGATAACAGTTGAGTATTCAATAGTTGTTGTTAAAATGTCGACTTAATTCCTCATCTACACGTAACTCGTATAGAGTCAGCGTGGTCGATCTGGATATCTTGAAGCAAACAATACATACGTCTAAAAAGCTTGTGTATTGAAATAAAATCCACGAATTCTTCGTTATTAGTTCCAAATAAACCATATTTGTCACTTTGAAAACATTTCAATAACCATAAGTGGCGATTAGTATTCAATTATGTATTCGATCATTAGCATTACGATGGGAATAAGAAACGATTACTCTTGAGTCCTCTCTCTATCTTCTGAAGTTAATTTAAAACAATTATTGACATTTAGAAGTCCAGCTCTCCTTCACTTTTTTCACAAACCCTGTTTTCCTCTTAGAATAATTATACAATATAATTTAACTCAATTTTTCATCTGAATTTCAAAATTTTAATGAAAGGTCCAAATGAATCATTCATACACCGAATTTATCTCAATCCGTCAAAGTTACCTGCAGGAAATCCTGTTCCAATATTATTTTGGAGGCCCATATATGCAAATATATAATCTTATTAAAACTGCCACCAATACCTCAAAGCCTGGAGGAATTTAAAGTTATGGTGTTATAATATGTAAAGGCAAAACTTATTAACAAGAAGTAATTTGGTTACCTGACAGTAAATTATTTAAAATATATGCAAATTTAGTCGAGGATCACCTTCTAAAATAAATTAGTTTGCTAGATCAATTTTTGTATCTATACTTCGGAAAAAGCACCATTATTTTCACCAGAAAAATTCTGTGAGGGACCGCAAAAGAAGCAAAAGTCACATCGACAAACTAGAGCAAACCAACGACGATCAGGAGAGAAGAATTAAGAAGATAAAATCGAAAATGGAAGGATTAAGGAGATAAAAAGCAGAAGCTAGTCAGGGAGCGTTAAAGACGAAAACAACGAGGAGATGGACTTCACGGAAGTAGTGTCAATCCAGAAAGAACAGAAGAAGTAAGCCAATGAGGAAAGAATTATGGACGAGGGAAATAAGAAAACGACAATCCATCCATGATCATCCAAGGAGCTCTGTTTGGTAGGATATACATAGGCTAGGGATACAGGCAGGATTTATCACCATCCGAGACTGGCTTGGTGTGAGAATACTCTGCGAATGATCCAAGAACTACAGGAATCTAACCAGGTACTCGAATGAAGAAAGAAAAGAAGTGGGATACATACACGCTAAGAGAAGAGAAGATAATCGCCTCAAGTCACCAGGTAGAAAGTATCAGGTAAAGAAGTAGGCCTATAAAGGCGAAAGCACGGCACATCCACTGAAACAATCAATTAATAGTGGAAACGTACTTGCTGGAAAAAAGGAATATCACGATACTGGATATATGAACCAAGGAATAGTATTACTAAGGCAGGAATCTAGCTAGTCCAGATTAGAATTATCTTCTCAATACATCAGAAAAACATTAAATTACAAAAAACTATTGCCTATGTTATTATTTTCCAGTTAACAGCTTTTCCAGTGGGATATAAATATAAAGGGTGGAAACTAATCAGCACTTTCGACAACTAAATATTGAACACGGACAAGGTTTCCATTACACACTGTAGTATTTCATTTTACAGAAATGATCATACCCAAGAAATTGGAAATAAAAAAGCATTCACAATTGGAAATTTTCGTCACATTTTCCGTTCGACTGTATTCTAATGCCCTAGGGCTTTTTCTACAGAAAACATTTAAGATTTATTTTCAAAAATTTTATTCGTCTCCAGAGATAGATACATATTTTCATTAACGGGTAAGCGGGGATTATTTGGAATGCTGAGGCTAAAAAATTATTCATTCATTTATCATTGTTTTGTTCGACAATATTTGCTCAGAAACAAATTTTTATTAGAGCATCAATGTGTCTTAACTCTTTCCACTTTAATTTCGTTCTCTTCTTTTTCCCAATACAGTCCTCTAGGATTTACAGAAACTAATAAACCAATTACTCTTGACAATAAAACGGATTGACCATTCCTATAACTCTTCCAGCTTCCCTTATCAAGGGACTATCCAATGGCGTAGTTAGGAAGTCCCTGGTGAAAGTTGCAGCTTGCTGGTATTGGCCACATTTTAATTATTGGTTGTTTGCACTTTCGTGATTGTATTCAGTAATTTATCTCCAAACTGAAATTACCAGGTATAAGTATCATTGAATTCATGTGAATGAATAAATTTTCGTGTATACAGGAAGCCTCATGAATCCGGGAAAGTCAGGATTGGGCTGGGCTATTTCGCCAGTTTATAAAAGTCCTATTCTATAAAATGAAGTTTCACAGTCGTAATGAGACGAAGAGTAAAAAATATACAGTTTCTAACTGTGTTCCCAGATACTAAGTACGTCCGCTAATGGCGAAACCCCTTCGATTCACTATTCCCGATGGTTCAAGACCGTTTCTGAATATGTCACGAATTCTGGAAGGAAAATATGTCGAGGCCCCAAGGCGTTCTCTGGAAATTGTACAGCTTTGATTATTGAATAAATGGATTATTAACGAACCGGCGCAATTAATAATGAAAATTATGGTGACTATTCACAAGTTGCACGATACAATTCCATAACTTTATAACAAGTTTCATAGGTACAGAATAAATAATGAATCGTGATATGATAATAACGAACATGACAAGTTATTTTGTAAATATTCTGAGAAGAGGTTACATATTGGAAATATTACAACTGTAGACAAGAGAGGCGTACGTCAGGGGTTGATTTTTCCTCTCAGCACAAAACATTTCAAGATTTTCTAATAAAGCACCCTGCGACTCAGATAGGAGATGCTTTTTATTTGGGTCAAATCTTCATATTTTGAGGTCAGGATTCTACTATAAGAAATGTTTCCAATTAGTAATGAAACACCTCGTATATACTGTAATATTTTCATTGGAAATGAATCATTATTATTTCTTGCTATTAGGTGGGTTGCTATTCATATTTTTGGAACAGAAAAACATTATTATAATGTGTAGTGTACAAACAATTAACGACTTGTTAGGGATTAACAGTGGAATAAAAAAAAACGGGTTTTGAAAAAACGAAATTAATAATGAAAAATGATGCCTCCGCATCGTTAAAAAGACATTTACAGAACAAACACCACCAGCAGCAGAGGAATTAAAAAACAAACGTGAATTGTTCGAATCATGGACGTTCTTATATTATACGTCCATGGTTCTAATACATGTTTTGAGCTTGTTAGAAAACAACAAATTCTACAGTGGCAAGATTTTTAAATAACTTTAACGTTAACAGTATTCCTATGAAATTGGTGACAATATTTCAAAAATTCAAAGCGTGACAGCCCCAGGAATATGGTAAGATAAGCAAAGTGGAACATACAGCTTCTGCGATGATGCAGATGAGACCGGAGAACGCATTATCTGCAATTGCTGGGTAATTTTCCGCCAATGCCTTGAATACCTGGAAGAAGTCTACTTAGAGACTGATCAGGTCACAGACCTAGCTCGAAAACTGCTTTCTCAAAAGCCTGAATCTCGTCGACCAACATTAATATTTAGACTATACACAAAATATCTTATAGGTCGCACTTCGGTAAGACCAGCCTAGCTAATCAACCTCCTCGTAAAATAGTTTAATCTAACTCATGAATATCAATAATGGTGCTGCAAAAAATTAAGAGTGAAATACCTGGAAGAAGTCTAGTTAGAGCTTGATCAGGTTACAGATCTAGCTCCAAAACGGCTTGCTCAGAAGCCTAAATCTCGTGGAGTAAGATAAGGATGTAGACTATACACAAAATATCTTATAGGTCGCAGTTTGGTAAGACCAGCCTAGCCAATCAAACCCCTCGTAAAAAAGTTTAAACTAACCCATGAATATCCATAATAGTGAAGCAAAAAATTAAGAGTGAAATGCCTGGAAGAAGTCTACTTAGAGCCTGATCAGGTTACAGATCTAGCTCCAAAAAGGCTTGCTCAGAAGCCTAAATCTCGTGGACTAAGATAAGGATGTAGACTATACACAAAATATCTTATAGGTCGCAGTTTGGTAAGGCCAGCCTAGCCAATCAACCCCCTCGTAAAATAGTTTAATCTAACCCATGAATATCCATAAAAGTGCTACAAACAATCAAGAGTGAAATACCTGGAAGAAGTCTACTTAGAGCCTGATCAGGTTACAGATCTAGCTCCAAAACGGCTTTCTCAGAAGCCTAAATCTCGTGGACTAAGATAAGGATGTAGACTATACACAAAATATCTTATAGGTCGCAGTTTGGTAAGGCCAGCCTAGCCAATCAACCCTCTCGTAAAATAGTTTAATCTAACCCATGAATATCCATAAAAGTGCTACAAACAATCAAGAGTGAAATACCTGGAAGAAGTCTACTTAGAGCCTGATCAGGTTACAGATCTAGCTCCAAAACGGCTTGCTCAGAAGCCTAAATCTCGTGGACTAAGATAAAGATGTAGACTATACACAAAATATCTTATAGGTTGCAGTTTGATAAGGCCAGCCTAGCTAATCAACCCCCTCGTAAAATAGTTGAATCTTACCCATGAATATCCATAAAAGTGCTGCAAACAATCAAGAGTGAAATACCTGGAAGAAGTCTACTTAGAGCCTGATCAGGTTACAGATTTAGCTCCAAAACGGCTTTCTCAGAAGCCTAAATCTCGTGAACTAAGATAAAAATTGAGACTATACAGAAAATATCTTATAGGTCGCAGTTTGGTGGGGCCAGCCTAGCTAATCAACCCCCTCGTAAAATAGTTTAATGTAACCCATGAATATCCATAAAAGTGCTGCAAACAATCAAGAGTGAAATACCTGGAAGAAGTCTACTTAGAGCCTGATCAGGTTACAGATCTAGCTCCAAAACGGCTTGCTCAGAAGCCTAAATATCGTGGACTAAGATAAGGTTGGTGGGGCCAGCCTAGCCAATCAACCCCCTCGTAAAATAGTTTAATCTAACCCATGAATATCCATAATAGTGCTGCAAAAAATTAAGAGTGAAATGCCTGGAAGAAGTCTACTTAGAGCCTGATCAGGTTACAGATCTAGCTCCAAAACGGCTTGCTCAGAAGCCTAAATCTCGTGGACTAAGATAAGGATGTAGACTATACACAAAATATCTTATAGATCGCAGTTTGGTAAGGCCAGCCTAGCCAATCAACCCCCTCGTAAAATAGTTTAATCTAACCCATGAATATCCATAATAGTGCTGCAAATAATTAAGAGTGAAATACCTGGAAGAAGTCTACTTAGAGCCTGATCAGGTTACAGATCTAGCTCCAAAACGGCTTGCTCAGAAGCCTAAATCTCGTGGAATAAGATAAGGATGTAGACTATACACAATGTATCTAATAGGTCGCAGTTTGGTAAGGCCAGCCTAGCCAATCAACCCCCTCCTAAAATAGTTGAATCTAACCCATGAATATCCATAAAAGTGCTACAAAAAATTAAGAGTGCCAACCTAGCCAATCATGAATATTCATACTAGTGCCGCAAACAATCAAGAGTGAAAAGTACGAGAGTCACGTGCCTGAACAGGAGCACAGTAAACACTGGTAAACGAACCTTTGGTATCGCTGACCTACGAAATATGAAACCTAAGCAAAGGCTAAATGAAAAAAGTTACAGGATAACTCATCTTAACGAAGCAAATACATAACCTGGCAAAAATGATTATATTGCTTTATACTACGATAACATATGGTATGGTGGTCAAAGACTCAGCAAGCTGGAGAAATCCAGAAGCTAAATGGTATCACAAGGCAAGCTTGCCTGGTATGAGGACTACCTCAACAGCTGCATTAGAAGTCTTGCTGAGTCTACCTCCACTTTAGTCTTCATCATATAAGGTGAAGTTTTTAGAACAGTCATAACAGGTAGAGAGGCATGGGAGGAAGGACCTACAATTATTAGAGAAACGGCCTGCTACACATATGGCTTAAAAGCCGAGGAAGGTGTACCAGCAGGAATGTGTCCAAGCCAAAGAAGAATCTTCGTCACTGTGCTTAGGCAAAAGCGCGACGATATTCCAGGGAAAGATTGCAGCGATATAGCACCGTACAGGAGAGTTATTGAGGCAAGAGTTTATGGAGAAAAACATAGTTATTTACTCCTGCAGCCAAGCAGCTATAGAAGCCAAACAAATTTCACAGAATAAAAATATAGCAAATAAGAGACAAAATGTATAAATATTGGGAAGAGGGCGCAAGAACATTTGACCACAGGACAAAATGGGATGATATCATGTTCAAGTGAAAATAAAGACATTTGTTTGATTACCTTGACAGTACAAAAAATATTTCGTTCTACTGGAGCAGTTTCTATTGATCATAAACCAAATAGAATTGGTTGTATAAAATATATTGAACTTTCCTTGTGTAATTGTTTTCTTACCGCATTCAAACAAAAGTTACGCAAATGAAATAAAACAACCTTGTCAGAACCGGTGTTATTTTTGTTATAATATTATAGGAATATAGAAAAATAGTAACCACTATGTCAATCAAACACGAACTCTCCACATACGTCGGAACAAATATTTAATTAAATTTCTGTTCATTTTGATTAAAGCGTGTTATTCGGAACACGTATAGTTTTTGCATATAGACAAATCATTATTCTTCATGAAGTATTCAGTGAATGTTAGTATTGCTAGAATACTGTTAACGAAAAATAGATGAGCTTTTGAACGAGCTAATCAAAAGGCATTTCAACGTGAATTAAATAACAAGCTCTGTTACTTTCGCATTTGGATAAGCTAGACTTTTGTAATTAGATTGAAATTCATTCGGCCATATCCGTGCACGAAATATTATGTTTAACAAGGAGCTTTTTTGCTCTCAGCTCCAGTAACATTTTCAAGGACAAGAAAATTTTGCCTCCAACAATATTCGAACTTAAATATCGCATAGGTTTTATATTCTCTCATAATATTAACATATTTCATAAGGATTACTGAAGAATTTATTACCATTGCATTGAAGACATCGTTGTTTCGATTCTGTTGTAGGAAAACCAAAGTTTTTCCAGTATATTTACTGTAGAATGTGTAGTGGTGAGTTTTTAAGGACATAGGGTTATTTTTGGTGAAATAAAGTATGGAAAATTTATTGTAAAATTCTCCAGAAATTTACGGATATGCTGGTTAAGTTCATCTCTGTACTGATTGCTCTAAAATTTCAGTCACTGTCAGTCATTGTATCAAACCTAGCATGTAAAAATTTATTGATTTCCAGGCTTCATGTTCCCCAGTTATGGTTATTATTTTCAGTCTAACAGAATACATATTCTATTTGTTACCAAAAATGATTTTATTTCCTAACAATGGAAATTATTTATCATACTTCGAACTCTAATCAATAATATGTAAAAAGTTGTCCATTGTTGGTTTTTTGCTTCTTTGTGTGATTATAAAAAATGGCTTTCTACGCTTTAAAATTCCTCCTCCATTACCAGGCATTTCCATTAAGAGAATAAATATTATTCCTTCATTCTCGAGAAAACACGGCGCTATGTATTTTTTAAATTTTTATGGACACTTGTGGGAATAAAGTTATTCAACGTTTTAGGTATTTTTGGGACCCATTTTATTTTTACAACAATTAAAGCAATGGACAATTAACAATATAGGTACTTGACATTCTCGTTATCTGAAAGTCGAACACAAGTACCATTCTGAAGTTCTATACCTTCTTGTTCTGCTGCGAAAAGTACCTGGCCGTATAAGTGGTGATTTGATATTATAGAATATTAAGTTCACCTCTCTGAAGAAGATAACTTGTTATCGAAACGCGCGTGAGATAGTGTAAAGTGTTAGCGTTGGTATAGTGGTAGGGTAAACAGTGTTCACCATTAAATTCTTAATACAATACTCCATAATTTTTAGACAAAAAATAAAATAACTTTGCACCAAAAACTTGTATTGCGAATTTGTCTTTTAATTTTTCAAGTTTTGTGACAAACTACTGAAAAGTCACGGTTGACGCAGGTGAGCCCGATGGCACTATTTTGTTCTGTTGATATTTATTGATTCGAAAACCCAACTCTGTGTCCCGCATTAGGGGTATATTTCATGGAAATTGTCACGATCGTTACGAGTCATTTATTCCCTTTCAGAAAATCGGGAATGCTTCTAGGCGTTTTCCCGAAGGTGATTCGAGTTTTTTAGGACATATGATAAAGTGACGAAATTCCATATCGCTATTAACGCGTCGAATTAAAAAAAAATTTGAAATTCTGTCACGTAATTGAAATTTAACCTTTGCTCTTGCTAATTATATGGGAATACAGGTTATTGATGAATTAACATCTGATTGTTTAGAAAATATAGAAAACCTCCTCTAAAAACGAGTAGATTTTGAGTTATTTGCAAAAAACGAAGTTATTAACAAACATATAAAAGTATACGTAAGCATAAATATTTTCAGTTTTGATATTGATGATATTACATTACATATTAGAACGTCAGAAAAAGAACTAAAAAGGGTATGCAAAGCTAATGAAAATGACAACCCCGCAAAGAAGAGAAACGAAATAGTTATTTGTGTATTTAGAGCGTAAAGTAACAGATTGCCGCTTGAGAAAGAATGTTGCGATCTTTCGAAAGCGTCAACTTTACTTTTCGCTCAAAAAACACATAATTTTTTGTACAGTTGCCCTTTTAATCATTAAAACAGTTTTTTATATTATCTTAGGTTATAATAGGAGTGCTAGAATAATCGTCATTTTCGCTATTCATCATGATTAACCTTAAAAGATCTACTGACTAGGGATGTTAAAAAATAATCGATTTTCATAGAGATATTATTCGATGTTTAGTAAATCGATTTTATAAATTACGTGTTTAAATCGATTTTCATAAACGTCTCGTATTATTTATTGACTATTTTTCGAAATTTTGACGATCATTGACCTTTTTTCAAAATTTTAATAATTATTGACCATTTTTCAAAATTTTAACAATTATTGACCATTTTCGACAATTACTGACCATTTTGACTGTTTTTCAAATTAGTGACCATTTTTCAAAATGATGACAATTTTTAACCATTTTCGACAGTTTTTGGCAATAATTGTCCATTTTCATCAGTTTTTAACAATAATTGACAATTTTTAACCATTTTTGATAGTTTTTGACCATTTTTGTCAATTTTTCAAAATTTTTCTGACATTTTTTAGGAACTTTAACAATTTTTGACAACTATTTTTCAAAATTTTGACAATTTTTAACAATAATTGTCCATTTTTGACAGTTTTTGATCATTTTTGATAGTTTTTGACAATTATATTGGCCATTTTTGACAATTTTTCAAAATTATTGACCATTTTTGATAGTTTTTTACAACTATCGACTATTTTTCAAAATTTTAACAATTATTTACCAATTTTAACAATAATTGTTCATATTTGACAGTTTTTAAAAATAATTGACAATTTTTAACCATTTTTGATAGTTTTTGACAATTATCGACCATTTTTCAAAATTTTTACAATTTTTGACAATTATTGACCAATTTTGACAATAATTGTCCATTTTTGACAGTTTTTAGAAATAATTGACCATTTTTAACCATTTTTGATAGTTTTTGACCATTTTTCAAAATTTTAGAGCATTTTTCAAAATTATTGACCATTTTTGATAATTATTGACAATTGTTGACAATTATGGACTATTTTTCCAAATTTTTGACCATTTTGGACAATTATTGACCATTTTTGACCATATTTCAAAAACTTTAACAATTTTTGACAATTATCAACTATTTTTCAAAACTTTGACAATTTGTAACAATAATTGTCCATTTTTGACAGTTTTTGATCATTTTTGATAGTTTTTGACAATTATTGGCCATTTTTGACAATTTTTAAAAATTATTGACCATTTTTGATAGTTTTTGACAATTATCGACTATTTTCCAAAATTTTAACAATTATTTACCAATTTTGACAATAATTGTTCATATTTGACAGTTTTTAAAAATAATTGACAATTTTTAACCATTTTTGAAAGTTTTTGACCATTTTTGACAATTTTTCAAAATTTTTGAAAGTTTTTCAAAATTATTGATTTTTGATAGTTTTTGACAACTATCAACTATTTTTCAAAATTTTGACAATTTTTAACAATAATTGTCTATTTTTGACCATTTTTGACCATTATTCAAAAAAAATTCAAAATTTTTAACAATTGATCATTTTTGACAATTTTCCAAAAAATTTTGACAATTATCGACAATTTTTTACAATTATTGACCATTTTGACAGTTTTGGACAAAAATTGTCCATGTTTAACAGTTATTGATAAAAATTGTTCATTTTTAACAGTTTTTGACAATTATTGACCGTTTTTAACCATATTTCAAAATTTTTGACAATTTTCATATAATTTTATTTGATTTTTAATCTGATAAATTGTTAAATATTCACCAATTGAGTTAATTCGGAGGGCGTAGTTTGATTAAATATGCGAGCTAAAAAACTTCCTTTTTTGCGCTAGAGCGTAAAGTAATAATCGTCGGCATTTGTCGACTTTACGATTTCATTTGAGTTCCAAAAATAATAATAATAATAATTTGTAAGAAAGTTTCTATAAAGACCAAGCTACATAGAAGGAACGCGAAAACGAGAAAGACTTAAAAAAAGGTGGTATAATGAAGCGATTGAAGACCTTAGAAATGGAGTATCGGACTGAAAAGCGAAAGCAAGAGACAGGAAACAATGGAAGAAAATTATACAGTATGTACATAAAATAACGTAACTTGCTAATATTTCGATTTCCGTTAGGTTCACAAAAAAAAGTTGAATAAAAGTTTTTTCAAATAATCCAGACCATCTGCATAAATCGATTAGAAGTATACAGGGTGCACCGTTGCTCAATTATGAAAAACTGAAAATATATATATGGTGTACTATTTAAAAAAATATGTTAATAAGTTATTTTAGAGCAACTGTGCACCCTGTATATTTCTAGTCGACTTATGCAGATGGTCTGGATTATTTGAAAAAACTTTTATTCAACATTTTTTTGTGAACCTAACGGAAATCGAAATATTAGCAATTTACGTTACTTTATGTACGAAGAAGAGAGTTTCTATAAATAATAACCCGATCCTTTACAGAATTATTCGATTCTTTAAAGCTTCTAGTAACTTTTAGTAATATTGCCTGGGATTTTTTTTTTTGGTGAAATTTAGTTTCAGAAGGTTATTTAACAAAATTCAGCGAACTATATATTTCAAGTTAGAAATAAGAAGCTTAAAATTTTCCAGAGTCGGGTAACTTTTATAAGACAGAAAGTTTCTCTCTGTTTTTGAATTTCACTCGCGAGAACTCCTCAGTACTTACGTAGTTTAATCCAGTTTTGTTGAAAATGATGTGCTTCCAAACATATTTTGCAGTTCTCAAAATTTTAACAATGCATGTTTCAAAATAACAAAAACAGATTCAACAAGAACAAACATTTTCAAGTTTCCACATCTATTTATTTATTATAGAAAATAGAAATTATACATTATTCCAGGCATGATCTCTGTCCCGAATTTCTCAAGTTACCCCTTCATATATACTTGCAAATACTATTCAGCAGGAATTATGCTTTAGAAAGTTTGACAGATGCAAGACAAACTGAAGGAACTAGAACAATTCAGCTGAGTGCGGTGTGAGGATTATTATACATCCAAAATGTACGAACAATTAAGAGAGTCAAGCAGTTAATGGAGCAATAAGTCATAATAATTTGACAAGTCAAAACATTAAACTAAATTAGGGATTTTTTGTTGTTAAGTATTATAAATGAACACTGTGGACCAAAATATAGAAGTACACTTTTTTTATATCAAGATATTTCTTAATTTTAGTCGGATAAGCGACTTAACAATATTATATTATCATATAATAAACATGGTACAAGAACTTTGTGAGAATTTTCAAAGTTTCATAAAATTTGACTGTACATAATTCATGCTCGTAAATTTAGTTAACTACTACATCTCCCTCTTATTTCGTGTTGCATCCTGTGACGACATTTTCCTCGAAACTTTTTACTTCAGTTCAAGAGGAGTGTATCTAGCATATTCCTGGTCATTGTCTAGTTGGAAGTATCCCTCTAGAGCACTCCGCTTCCTTTGTGGTGAGCCAGAGATACTTGATTAGCTCTTGCATTGTTCTGACTCTTCTGGAGATGACAGATTCTCTCCTTTCTGACCGGCTAAGGTCGATATCTTGTTTAATTCGAATTTGGTCGGAACGGCTAGTTGAGATAATTGTAGAAAATAATAAACTTCACGTTACAAAAATAATAATAGTTGTTGGAACAGTATGGAAAGTTTTACATAAATAATTACGTCGGCTGCTATTCATATGCTCAGGAGCATATTATACGAATGTTAATAAGGCAAAATGGGTTTATGAATTTAAAAATACTCCCAATGCGGATTAAAACATTTTTGCATTAACCGTAAATTATGCTAAACTTGAGATAATGTATATAAATTATTCTAAGCGTAAAAAATCTCAAACAATACATTTCAGATTTCAAGTTTTAAAATTCATAATTCTTATTGAAGAAGTTCTGCTTTGTTCATATATTTATTATTTGAAAGTTAGCAAAGCCGTAGTTGTGTCGTGCTTCTAATTACTCCGTCTAGAGTTATAAACAAAAATGTATATCTTTGAAGAATGTACAAGAAAATGCTGCATCGATTTCTTTTATTTTGATAAAAACAGAAAAAAACTGCGGCCTCTAAAACTTTGCTATACAAATTTTACTACAATGCCTTTTTCATACGATGAAAATAATATTATTAATAAATATAATTTCCAAAATAGTTCAACTAGGAGTGCGTAAATGACAGGCGATGTACGAGTGTACTACGTCCCTCATATTATCCTGTTAAATCAAGCGTTGATATACTCATATCCCCACCAAATACACGTTCTTATAGTTTATTTCAGAAAGGTATAGAGTAATAAAACCTCATTAGGTATGCAAAGGGAGCACAGAGTGACCCAACGAATATTTAAGCCACTTTCATAGTTTGGCATTGATTTCATTGTAAAATTCTTTCTTTTCATCAAGTCCAGGTAGTACCACCCGGGTTGGGGTCAATATATGGGTTTAGCCTATTGTTATCCATTCACAAACACAGAAAATAGTGTGCCAAAGGCGTGTCGGTAGGATACTCGTAAAAAGGAAAGAATTTTATTTTGACAGAATAAAAATTAGGCATTATGTACATAGTATACAAAAAATACATTTTACAGAAATTAAATTATAAAAAATCATAATATTCTTCGTCATCTGAGGAACTGTCATCTCCTCTTGATGTTATAATTAACGGGTTGACGGTCCGATCGATCAAGTAGTCAAGATCCCACATTTTCTCCTCTTCTTTATGGCACGTCTGAAAGGTTAGCAAACCTTCTTTTAAAAATCCCTCTTCGCTTCCAATATGGACGATTATTAGTCTTTTCCCTTTACCTGAAGGCACCTTAATACCCGTTGACAGGCCTTCCATGAAAGCTTGGCGAGCACTGGTTATATTTTTGTCTTGCCACATTTTTGGTACTGTATCCACGTCGCATCAAGATAAAAGATTTTCTTCTTCTCTGTTCTGTACTGCTTTATACTTCTTAAGTATTTTCGTCGCAGGCAAACAATTTCATCGCTTTCCAGTAAAAGTGCATTACGGTTATGCTTTTCCCAGGCAAAATCCATATTTCTCAAAGTGGTCCATAAAAGTTTTTTAGTTAAAAAACGAATTCTGTCATCCTGGCCAAGCTCCATTAAAATCTTATCTAGGGTGGGTATTTCTTTTTTTAAATAAAAAGAGTGAACTTTTCTTCGAATTACACTTTTGGTGTCTTCATCAAGGACTTTTACTGGTCTGCCTGGACTTTTCTTGGGAGGCTCCACTTGGCCTGCTATCTTTCTCCCCCGCAATAATTTAAAAACGGTGGACTTTCCAACTCCAGTCATTCGGGAACATCGGTCGACAGTTTCTTGTACAGTAAATTTCGGGTAATCGTATTTTATGCAATCGTGTACATTTAAAATAATAAGTTTTTCATTCACTGATAGTGGAGAATTATTGGAACATCTTTTCGTTGGTGTAAATGTCGCCATTTTATTACTAATCTTATAATACTGTGAACACTATTTTCGGCTTAACAGCAAATACTGATGCGTTAAACTAAACAAATATACTTATAAAGGTCTAAAAATTTTGGGTAAGGCACCTTGCGGCGCATGGTTGAGCCGAATCTGAAACAGGGTTGGAATTAGGCAGAGGCACTAATAGAAGGTTAAACGCAAAACGTAACTGTATAATCTACTACTTAAGTAATCCCTACACAATATTTCGATATTGTCACTTCAGGCCAGAAAACATACTTTTCCTAATTCTCTTACGCAATTACTTGAAATTTTAATATTACAAACAATACTATTTCAAGACCGAAATTGAGCCGAACTGGACGGAATTCCCCATATTATTACTCTATACCTTTCTGAAATAGACTATAGTAATAATTTTTACAAAAATATTGCATAAACTAAGAAACGTTCCTTGGATTTCAATTTTGATAATTGCAATTTTTCATCATCAATTTTTTCGAATACTTTTAGCACTCAAATCAATATCAGCCGTGTCATGCTTCTAATTCCCTTTGATTTTGGGAAACCGATAAAATAAGATGACGTCAGCACTTTTTTGTCGTTTACGGAAACATGTTAAAGATTTGACGGGGCGTAAAAAACACCCTACAAGAGGAAGAAAAAGATTAAGATTCTTGTGAGAAATTAGTAGAAACTAACGATTAATTATAAAAGACGGAATATTTTTTTCAGGGCAATTTTTTTGGAATAATGTGCGAACTACAATATTCTCTGAAACAACATTTTGTTTTTTAATGTGAGATATGAATATTAAACCATCCTTTTAAATCAGCTGTTTGATTAATTTTTTAAGGAAGCAAGTCCATTTGCCACAGGATATTGTTTTAATTATTTCTATGAATTTGAACATGATCATAGGTTGGAGCAATTAGTTCACACAAAAACAATGACAACGAAAAAGTTCAAGTGAACTTGATCCACTAGGCAATTGGAAGTAGATCTCGAAACACTTCACTTAATCCTTGATTCACTCGAATTGCACCAATTAAGAAAGCCGCTACTGTGAACTGTTGCCACGCTAATGCGAAGTTTCTTAACGAGCAAATCATTATCGTACATCAGATACAAGTAAACTCAGTCAACTTCGACCACATATCGTTCACGAAGTTAATGTGCGCTGCCTATCTGAATAATGCTATAATTTCGACGATTTAATCAATCCATTAGGAGCAACCAAACATTTTCTGCATAGATTTCACTACTGTCAGACAGAACCTGTTGAATCAATCAAAATGCATTCCATGATACCATTTTCTTATTTACTATTTCATGCAACTTCTGATTTCTTCATAATAAGAGTATGGAATTTAGTATCAGGTTTTTACTCGATTTCCAATATAAAAAAACAAGATATATTTTGTAACAGCTCAGTTTGATTCAATCAAAATCCACTACAGAACTTAATCCATACACATATCGTTGAAGATTATACATTTTTTGTTCGTCTGGACCAAATACCGTAAATCTCTTTTAAAGGGTAATTTCAGTAGAAGCGAGAATAAACGATCGGATTTTCTTTGAAGACTGGACGCTGGAACATCATTAAAATTTTGCTGGAGTGGTCCTCGAAAACGGACGACAGTGAGACGACGGTCATTAGCCGAAGATTTTCTACCATGAAATTTCAATGTTTCTGACAATGCTGGCAACTCTCGTTACAAATTTGATACATAAGAGGATTCAAAAAACAACGAATGGCTCGGTCGTTATGTTTTTAAGGGGTTAGTGTGACTAACCCTTAAAAACGTATAAATTAAATAGGATGGTATATTAGATGTTAATGGTAATTGACACAAAATTAAATTCATTATGACAGAAAATGTTTTACTGCCTCTATTATAGGTCTATTCCGACCGCAATCAGAAACGATCAGAGAATAACTGGTCCATTCTCTAATCGTTTCTGATTGCGGTTGGAACATACCTAATGATTACATAGTACCTACATAGTAAAAATAATTCATCAATATATTCAGTTATGGTTTTTATCGCCAATTTAAAGCATCTGCTCCACGTTGGATAAAAGAACAAAAAGCAATGACGGAAAAAATGGAGCAATCCGGTATTTCCGGTAATTTCTAGCTGCTGCTCTAACCACAGCTTTTGTCGGATTTGTAAATGAAACTTAATTTCCTAAAAAACGGTAGCCGGAAAAATGTAACCAAATTATTTCAATTCGCTCACCGGCAAATATTACAAAGCTTTAATTTGTGGTTCCATTTATCAATTTATAATATAAAATACAATAATTTTTAGCAACAAAATAGAATTTATATCGGTAATGAAAATTAAAGCAAATATAACAAATTAAATTTAAACAATGAATAAATATACCTTTCTGTTAGTTTGTTTGAAACAGTGCTTCATTTTAACAGTGTTTATTCAGTATTGCAATAATGAATTTCATGTAAACTCATCTACATTTTTTTTTAATAAAAGTTTTCATTATTATTTTTTTCAGTTTCATTATTGAGTTTTATGTACAAAAATCAGATGAATTTATCGAAAATATTGTTGGAAATGACAAAAAAAAACCTGTGAAAGTTTAGGCTCTTAATATTAATATTAAAAGGTGCCGCATCGCAAATTTCGATTTTCCATTTAAATAACATGGGAACTATATTCTCTTGCAATTTGGAATTTTATAGCTCACGTTGATGACAATACTTCGGAATGTGTAAGGTATATTCTTGTAGAGAATTGAACGCTCTACAAAAAAGGTCTCCTACAATTTTTTGATATATTTATTTATTCATTCCTTCAAAAGTTACCTTTTAGTGTAACAATTGCAATTAAAAACAATAAAAAAATAATTTTTAGGTTGAAACATTTTCAGTCTGATGCAAATAACTTAGGACCTGTGAAAAATATCAGAAACTTCTATAGGGATAAGTTATAGAAAATAAAATACTCTTCAAAAAATGTTCTATAAAATTTTCTCATAAAGTTGATGGTTGCGTCAAAAATTGGAAAAATGTTAAAATTTGTCCTTAGTTCAACTTTGACATCGAATAACTTTTGGAGGAGTGAATATATCAAAAAATTGTAAGAGACTTTTTTTGTAGAGCGTTCAATTTTCTATAAGAATATACCAGTCATTCCGAAATATTGTCACCAACGTGAACTATAACGTTTCCATTCACACCACCCGATATAACCTAGATAAAACTAATCTCCTTTTATACCAAAATTTCAAACATATTCATTCTTTTGATATCCATCCTACTCTCTGGAACACTTCCGACCAAGTTATCAATCAAAAATCAGATTACATTTTCGAACAAAAAACCCAAATCCATAAACGAAAACTCAATCTACTTATCCAAAAACAAAACCCCCAATCTTCATCGTCTTTAAATCCTTCCACTGTTGTCCACAATTTTTCAGACACTCCCATTTCAGATACAGCCCTAAAGGCCTTATCAAAAGGTTTTAATTTTGCAATAACTCCAAAATCTATTCCAATAGAAGATGTTATTTGTCAAACCGAAGAGACAATTTCCAGCCTCCCTTCCGAACAAGCCGAAATCATCCGGCAAGACACTTCACGAATCCTGCGAACTTCGAAACCCCCACCATCCAATTTACCTTTTTCTCAAAGACCTTTTCAAAAATGAGAACATTATTATTCTCCCAGCAGACAAAGGAAACGCCACTGTCATTTTAAATACTTCTTCCTATATCGAAAAAATAAACCATCTTCTTGAAAATTCCGATTACAAATGATCTCCATACTATTCACTGCCTATTTAGAAAAAACAACGAAGTCCTGCATAAATAAATCAAATCTTCCACCACAAATCAAAACTAGCCTTATTCCGAGAGAAAAATCTTCACGTGTCCCCAAAATCTATGGACTCCCGAAAATTCATAAGCCCAATATTCCTTTACACCCCATTGCTAGTGCTTTCCATTCCCCAACCCAAAAACTTGTCAAACATTTGGCCCAAATTCTTCAACCACTTGCAGAGGCACAGGCATCTTCATACGTTAAAAATTCTTTTCATCTACTTGAACTCCTAGAAAAATACAATATTTCCTCCTCCGATTCACTTGTCAGCTTTGATATTATATCCTTATTCACTAATATACCCATTACCGAGACTTAGCCATATGGGAAACAACACATCAAATTCCGCAAGATATCCTCTCCCTTGTCAAACATTGTATATCTAATACATACTTCACCTTTCTAAGGTAAGTGAAGGGAGCCCTCATGGGATCTCCTCTCTCACCAGTCATCGCCGACATTTTCATGGACAACTTCGAACAAATCGTCCTTAATTCTTCTGAACTGAAGCCAACCTGTTGGTTAAGTTACGTTGATGACACTTTCGTTATCTGGCCCCATGGAAGGGAAGCATTGGATTCCTTTCTAATCCATCTGAACGGTATACATCCTAGTATACAGTTTACAATGGAGGTTCCTCACATTCCGCTTATAGAAAGCCCACACATACCAACGGTTATCTAAATGCCAATTCACATCACCATCCCTCCCAACTCAATTCGGTAGTTGATACTGTAGTATCCCGCTCCATCCGACTCAGCGACAATGTTACCAGACCTTCCGAACTTATTTCATTCGAAAATGCCCTTCTACAAAATGGTTTCGATCTAAATCACATAAAAATAAGCATCCAAAGACATCTAGCTCCTCCTCTTTCGACTCCCCCCTCTTCCTCTGAATCCACTTCTCAGCCAGAAAATCGAATAATTCTTCCTTATATCAAAGGTGTGCCGACAAAATCAGTAGAGGCCTGCAGGCATAAAAACCATCTTCACCACTGACAAAAAGATTTCCCACCTAGTTAGGCCAGCAAAAAGATCAAGTCCCTAACGAAAATCAAGGTGCATATGAGGTTCCCTGTTGTAATTGTCCCCAAACTTACATAGGTCAAACAAATCGTCGAGTCCAACATAGAATTTCTGAACATTCCTTATCCGTAAAAAATTTAGATTCCAACAATGCATTATCCCATCATAAAATTCAAACAGTGGAGTAGGCAGATTGAGGCCACGAAATCGTACTGAACCTTATCCTCCCTAACCTACCTTTTCCTACCTCTTGAAATGACTCCAAAGCAGGAGTCGAAACGTCGAGAAAATTATTTTTCTGAACGCGGTTTATCCACAAAACCTAGTAGTCATATATATTATTTTATTTTATATTTTACGTTGACAGCATTCAAATTTCTTGAGAAAAACGCTCAAATGAGTATGCAGGACATGAAGAAATCACTCATAATTTGAGATTATCACAATTTATTATCGGTAGAATTAATTTATTGTTTTTAAAGCATTCTAAGTTATGGTACAATCAATATAGCTCGGAACTGGGGACATTGAAATGAAAATCAATTTTTATGAAAACTCTTTATACAGTTTTCGTCGTAATTCGTTCTGCTTAACGATTAATTTCCTCGCCCATCACAAAAATAAACATTTGAGGCCAATTCTCACGCCTATTTAAATAGAGCACTCGTAAAGTGGACGAAAATTTCACATCATTTCCTCTTTGACCTTTAGAAGTCAGCGGCAACCTTTTTTTAGAATGAAATATTATTAAAAGCATGACTTCAATGACAATCCAATTCTGTTTCGCATCGTTTCTTTATTTGGACCTAGCAAATTTATAGAATGTTGTGCGAACTAACAAACAGCGAGGACATCAACGAACTACGAGAGGAAATCGAGAAGGAAAATGTTAGAGGTAGAAGAAAAAAAGAAGATAAGGAAGATTCAACACGCGAGGATAAGATGAGAGGAACAACGAAAAGGAAATGGACCGACACAGTGTTACAACTGCCAGGGATTCCACCACGGACTGACGTGTCAGCGACAACCAAGAAAATAGCGACGAAGATGACGACGATGACGACGATAACGACGACCACCCCGACGAAGCAGCAGAGTATCGATCAGGTGACAACTGTTACTTCAGGTAATGGCATAAAGTCACTAGGTAGGGAACCCAAGAAAAGAAGTAGTCCCACAGTCGGGCTCGACGCACAAACTCCTAACGAAGAAGATGAGACCCCATCGGACGAGATGGGGGTGGTGGGACCCGGGATGCATCGCTCCTATAGAGGTGTGTGATCTACGTTGGTACGCGTTGGTTTTGGTGTGTACGGCGGCGGCGAAATAACATTTCAATTACAAGATACAAAATATTTTATTATTATTATTATTATAAACATGGTATTTTTCAACCAAATTCAGTCACATTGTATAATGAACACAATTATGAATTTGTATTATATTTTTTTATTATTGTTTTTCAAATTAATGTTTCACTCAAAGCATGGGTCCTTTATTCCATAAAAACCCTGTATTTTATTGTTTGAGACATATTATTTATTAACCAACCACCATCCATCTGTACAATACCCGCCATTTGATATGTTTTGTTAATTTTGTAAAACATGGGTATACATTTAGTTTTAACTAATTGAACGATCAAATCCATTAACGAGTATGTTTTTGTGGTTCGGGATTGTAAATGGCAACATAATCACATTACATATAATATTTTACGGACTCCGAACTATTAAGCCAGTTTCACAATACCAGTGGAAAGTTCTTCACGATTGGACGAACGTTGATAAGTCAACAGAGCTAGGATAGTTTAAAGTAAGAACCCCCCCCCCTCCCTACGTCGTACCCTTTTTAATACGGCCTTGTAACCATTTATTGCTTTCTAAACATTATCGGTTTAAGTTAATAGGTTATTTGTGGCAAAAGAAGCCCACGATATATTTTGAACTAAACTATACCTGGAAAGTCTTCCAAAGTTGATGCTATTTTGGCATGTCGTTCGTGGATAGTCTGTGAACCTCTGAAATAAAATAATGATATATATGATATTATTAGGCATTGAATTCCCTTTCAAATGATACTAAGTTTATCAAAATCCATGAAGCGGAACAAAAGTTACAACAGTTTTATTGAGTCAGCTCTCCCACTCACCCCCACCAGTTATTTTACAAGATAGAGGAAAAAGTACTGCAGCAAATTTACGTAAAACGATCTGATGATTACGAATAATTGAATTTTGTGAACTAAGCCCTCTAGTAGAAAACTCTATTAATCAGACACCCGATATTACTCGGACATAACTCTATCTTGTCCAAAGCTGTCTTAGAGCTCGTTGAAATAAAAACAGTTCAACAAAACCATTTCATCCTTAATAAATATAGTAAAATATGCTTATGATCCTTGAAATATTGTGTTAATTTCTTGCTCTAATAGCAGGGGTTATGGTTTTGTTCGGTATATTATATGGAAAGAAATTCGGTCTAAATATAACGTTGAAAAATGAACACATGAGTACAATAGCAAACAAGGTTGATGAACGTGATAAAAAACGCTGTCGGAAAATGGAATTCAGTTAAAAATAATGCCAGCAGAACTTCCAACAAGATAAAGTATTACTCGTCCTGAAAAGATTATAGTGACAGAAAGAGATATGGATCAATATTAAGAAGAAATAATGATAAAGCATCAAATGACATTTGTCAGTCTAAATATGAGACGTGAAATTTTTTTCCTATCGAAACACAATCAGCACAATTAATGGCATAATTTGTTATTTAAAACGTTAAGAGGGGATTTTTTATTGATTGCAAAGATCATCAATTCTCTCTGCTGCCATTATTTTTCTGTATCATTTTGCGTCATGTCATAATTTCATTTGTCCTTTGAACTTTATTTCTAAAACAAATAGCCTTCCACTCGTGTCTTTCCAGAAATATATGGAGAGGAGGTAGGTTCAGAAGCATTTCCATGACTGCTGATGGTGCTTCTCTGTACATCATAGAACTTTGTTTGGACCGTTCGCGTTAAGGTTCTCGACCACCAAGTAATAACTCCATTTCTATTGAGAACATCGTATGTGAAGCCGTTTTAGATATGAAAACATGGTCACTAAACTTCTTCCCGGCTCTAAATATGAGGTAGAGATACCTCACAGAAAGGACTGGCAAGACCCAAGCAGGGTGAGTATACAGACGTGTCAAAGACTGGGGAAGGGACAGGAGCAGGGGTGTATAGTGAAATGAGGAACACAAGATGTTCCTTTTCACTAGGAAAACATACCTCTGTATTTCAGGAGGAGATTTTTGATATCCTACAATGTGTCAGATTAAACAAATAGGATAAATATATTAACTGACAGCCAAGTAGCGATTGGTAGAGGAATGCTAAATGAACTGGCAGACCACATTAAAGTAAGATTTCTGGAAATGAACAAGCTGATGAACTTGCGAGAAGAGGTTCAGCAACGACATATGGACCAGACCACTTCTTGGGACCACAAAGAAAGTGGTCCGGGGACAAATACAAAAATGGGTACAAAGCCAACATAGACTATAGTTGAGGAACAGTCCAAAGTAGGTACAAAGTATTGTCGAAGAACCACTGAATATCAGTAGGAATCAGCTAAGAATAATTACAGGTTATATTACAACTCCTTGGTAAAAGATCACCTGCATAAAATAGTGCTTTATAACGGGGATCTGAGCTGCAGTACTGGACTGGAAAAGACAAACAATTTTCGTTGAAGCCAATGTGCCACCTTAAACATATGGCACTCAGAGTACATTAAGCCAACAGGCATGAGAACAGCTCCCAAAAAGGGAAAAAATAGCTCTATATGTGATATAACAATCATTACATGTACCCAATAGATTTGTTTGAATCCCAACACTAAAGATTTTCCACAGATCCTACGAAATGCACACAAGAACAGTCTGGCCCTGTGGATAACTTTTTCTAAGAGAGCGTTCTAATTGAAGAACCTTGGATAAATAAGGAGCTTAATATTAGGGGAACTATGCACGGGTGACATGGTGGCAACAAATATTATACTCGAAAAAGATGGGGTAGTACTAGAGACAATAATAGTGTCTCTGTATCTTCCCATCGATTCAGAAGAACCACTACATGGAATACTCAAGGAGACATAATCTGGATGTCATTGTAGGGGCTGATATTAACACACACCAGAGCAGTTGGGGCAGCAAAGACAACACCACCAACCAGAGGTAAGAAACTATTTGACTATTTATGTACTACTGAACTTGATATTGCGAATGTGGGTAATACGCCTACATTTAGAAGGGGGGGAGGGGGGAATCATTGATAGATGTTACTCTTCGCACTTTACGTGTCAGGGAGATGATTCGCAAGTGGCATGTATCGGATGAACTGCTTTCTGAAATCCGTTCACACCTAGGCAGACCAAAAACCGCTGAGGATTTAGAGGGAGCAGCCGCATGGCTGCAACAGTGTACACTGACCTCTTATCATAACAACTGTCCGATAAAGGACAATCGCTCTTCTAGAAAAGCCATCTGGTGGAATAAAGAGCTGACATCACTAAGGAAAGAAACAAGACGCTTTTTCAACAAAGCGAAAAAAACGGGTAACTGGGAAGCGTATAAAGCTAAACTAGGAACATATAATACAAAAATAAAAGAATCCAAGGTGAGGTCCTGGAGAGAATTCTGTGAGGATATACAAGGTATCCCTGACAGCATCAGAATCAACAGGATTCTCAGAAGGGATACTTCTAACAAACTTGGTTCTATTCAGTTGCCAAGTGGAAAAATTTCAAATATTGAGACAGAGGCTCTAGAGCATCTCCTCAGTGTGCACTTTCCAGCTTCGGTGAATATAGAGTCAATCTATGACAACGGGCCGGTTGCCAAAACAGAGGCAACCAAAGAGGTCTGGGAACTCACGATTAAGACATTCAGACCCCAGACTCATTTGACACCTACAAAACTCCAGGACCAGATGGCATATTCCCCAAGCTTCTGCAAGAGGGACTAGACATCACAATGGGTCCCCTTGCATGGAGAGAGTTAAAGGTGGTGTTTATTCCTAAACCAGATAAAGAAACCTACATAGTGATCGTCACCAATAGGGAATTCCAGAGGTGGTAATGAATGTCCTACAGGAAGCACTGCGAATTGTGGAGGAATGGTGCTTTAAAGAGGACCTTTCAGTAAAGCCAAAAAAAAGTAGTTGCTTTTACAAATAGAAGAGTTCTTCCGCAGGGTAGAGTACTGTTGTTTGGAGAAGAACTAGGAATATCCAAAGAAGTTGAATATCTGGGAGTGACCCTAGATTCCATACTGAATTGGAAGGCACACCTGGAAAAAATTACTACCAGGGCGATTAGGCTTTTCTGGCAATGCAGATTTATGGGCAAAACCTGGGGAATACGACCTGAGGTGGCCCACTGACTCTACATAACTGTGGTATAACTTATGAAACAATAGTCTGGTGGAGGAGGACAGAAGTGTCCTCTGCAGTTAATATATTAACTGCAATCCAAAGACAAGCCCTTCTTGGTATTACCGGGGCTATGATTAGCACGGGGACTGCATCAATGGATGACGTTAATGGACTTCCTCCTCCAAAGATTGCATGAGAAGGGAAATCGGGAACTGGCTAGATAGGGAACACCAATTCAAATGGAGGGTGACACATGGGCACCTTCATACAAAGAGTTTACTGAACAAAGTAGACAAGGAATTCTCAACCATGCTATTGAAACTAGGTAAGAGATATTTGAAGACAGTTACCTACCTGGTGACTGGACACTGCACCTTGAGGAAACATCTGTACAAAATGGGCAAAGTTAGTGCAGTAAATGTGAACTTGATGATGAAACACCTACTCACATACTCTGCTTCTGCGATAACTTACAAGTACTTAGACGGAAGCACTTTGGAGAGGATTAATACAACCATCATAACTACTGAAAATCCTTCCAGTTAAACTAGTGACCTTTATAGAAGACACGAAGCTTCTGGAATGGAAGTAGATAACATGGGAAATGGTACAAAGATTCAGTTCAAGTGCCTGGGCTGATGAGCACAACCCAAATATATGAATGAATGAATGAAAGTTGTTTATTTAGGATAATCCTATAATATTTCTCTTCCGTTTCAAATGAAAAGTGGAGAAGGTTCCCCCAATTTCCTTTTCCTTATGAAGGGAACCATTATAGTCTTGCTTAAATTTATTATGCCCTCAAAATATTAACACAGTCAACGTTCAGCATATCATGTTGGTCTGCAAACCTTGTATAGCAGTGTTGATTAATGCAATATTACCCACTATATTAAATAATATTTACATCAAAGAAGTATCGCCATAAAGTAACCTTTATTGACCACCTGTAATGTTAGTTACTGGCTCAAATTATCCTCTGCCGGACTTTGATGTGTTGTGTATTATGTTGCTTTGAACATAGGAGACATGGATATATGCAATTATCAAATATCTTGGAGAATCTCTGTTACCATATGTTTGTCGCTACAGTTGATATCAATTATGGAAGTGATAAATAATCTAACTGCACAAGTTATTCAAATCAACAAATTCCTGAAGAGAGTATTAACAAATTGCTTTATGAATTAATCTATTAGAGTTACGAATAACCATTTCGAATACTGATTTAAGGTAATGGCGTTGTGATGGATGAAAGCCGGTGGATACGTTGGGGGTCACTTGGAGAATCATCGTAAGGGAATGAAGCAACTACTTCTAGCACTGGGATACGTTTGATTTATTTGCTATAATACATAACACTACTTACTAAACTAATGCTATGCATAAGTACCTAGCCGTATAGCATACTTATACGTAATGGTTAAATGATTACTAATAGCTGACTATTCAACTATATAGAATGGTCTTCTTCAAGTATTCTGCATCGATTTCTTCTCCTGATAAATTCTGTATGTATATTTATATACCCAGTCAAGTTCGAGTTAAACAGATAAACATATAATTGTTTTGTCTTACTTCACGCTTTGAACTTGACTTTCTATTCAGTAACCTTCTTAATTTATATTTATATAATAATGAAATGTTCGAAGGTTTTGTTGCAATAAGACCGTCACCGTATTTACGACAGCCACGTTAATTTAAAGTAGTTTTATAAAAAGTAAAAAATCCAGATCCTTGTTACTACAATAGAAAAACGACTAATAAAAAACACCGACTCTCTCGACTTCCTGGCGTGTTTCAACATAAAGGATATAAGAAAGCAGGTCATTTGTTCTTTAACTCTCTCATCAAAGTAGGCAAAAGCGTTACTTAGTGTACTAGAAAATTAATTAGAAGCTTTAAAGTATTATGAGTCGCAACTTTAAAAGATTATTGCTTATTAAAAGCTTACGAAAACGGATCTAAAAAACTATTATTACTCTTTGAACTTTGGTCTACTATAAAGGACTTTTTTTTTATTTATATGCATGAAAACACTTATTATAGGAAAACAACAAATAATTGACAGCTCACAGTTACAAAAGTAAGCTAAGCGCTTCTAAACTTAAATTGTTGGTTCCAAAACTCACAATTCTATAAGGGAGTGATATCGAAAATTCGTAGACTCAGATTCAATGACACGTTAGTTCAGTCTCATCTGTTTATAATTGATCTTGAAGATTCGCCCATGTGCGATTGCGAAGAAGAAGGAAACGCAGAACATAAAATTTTAGGATGCAGATTGATTCAAAATCAAGTTTAAGAACTAAATAAGTTTATATATAATAAGAACAGTAAAATAATGCTTCCCTATAATTTAATAGTATATTACGTAACAAGAGTTGTAAGTAACCCATTACGCACGAAGTAAAAAGTTTACGAGTGCATAATGGGATTACAACTCGTGTAACGTACTATACTTTTTCTTCGCCCATACAGGGAATATGAATTATTTAAATTTATTTATTATAATAGTTCTTTATAACAATTGAACAATTATTGTAAGTCGTTGGTTCCTCATTACTTAACGGTAATGAACGGTTATTTATAACTGTAGTACTGCACGGTACATCAGAAGATGAAGATTAATTGATAATTGGTAGTCGTTTCCAATATTCATAAAGCGTTGTCATTTATATTTTTATGAGAGTAATTCACATGGATACTATATTTTGTTACAAAAATTTACAACATAAATGACATGACGTTTATTTCCATATCATGCTAAGAAAACGCGACTTATTTTTTGAGAAAATATATAATGTGTTGCCGACATTTAGGGGCATTACTCTTTTAATCTGAAATGTATTTCACTAATGCTAAAAGCTTTTATGTTTTCCTTTCTCCAGAATCATCTAACAGTACATATTTTCAATAATATTTTATTAGTTTTTTCATTAAATGGTGGAATTTATTAGAAACAGTTGGTTTAATTTGAAAAAAGTAATAAAAATATGTCTCTGGGAATTTATACATGTTCTGCTTCTTGTCGTTCAGCATCCCCCTTAACTATGCTTAAAACTTATAATGAACGTAAGAACATCAAAGATAAAATAGAAAATCATTGTTTTTATCTCATTCAAACGGTTTAAGAAATATCTGTCGACAATTCTGGCTCCGATCCCGACTACCGGCTTAATATATTCAGCTAGAAGTATGACGATTTGCATGAGTCTCGAGACAACGTAATGGAAAAACCCAATAAAACAGTCATCTCCAGTGATAATATAATTAAAACATTCGGGTTGCCTTCTTTTGCTTACTGTCGTAATGGCAAGGGACATGAAGAAATGTTTCGAAAATAAGTTTAAGGAAATTCACGCTGCTCAATAATATGACATTTTTCAAGAAAAGACTTTAATTTAAATTCTTCAGGACTTCACGATGTTTTTACATGACAAGATAATTTGATTGAAAATAAGATTTCACCATTTTTTTTTCGTTCAGAACATTTCTTGCGTCATCTTTCAGCGTTTGTGCTTTGTTAAAATCATAAGAATATAAGTTGCCAAAATATATTTATTGAAGTTAAAAATGGAATGGTTTGGAAGATAATCGGCCCTGTAGTGCCAATCGTATAATTGAAGTAAATGTTGGGTATTAATGAAATCCTAGAGTTCTGATGTCTTCAATGTGGATGTGGTATCGGAAGTTAACTTCGCTTCTTCTTCGACTTTAAATGTTTAAAAGCTGACAGATGTTTAAAAGAACTCCAATAAGTAAATATGAAACTATATTTTACAAACATTTATAGAGAAAAATAATATCTACATGAAATCGCGTAAACAGTACAGCAAACCAGAGAGGAAGCTAAAAATCACATACCAAGATTTAGGAATTCTAAAAGGGTGCATTTCCTTGAAGGCGACTATAAAATCACAGCGCTCTTTAACAAAAGCTTTTTGTTTAACGAATCGTGACTCCTGAACAAGCCCGTTCCAGGATATAATAAAAGAAACAATGGGCACCTTTCTCTCGATGAAAATGCAGGAATCATATTTATAAATACAGGGACGGATTATTGTATTGTTTGATACTTATTAACAAAAACAACACAATTACATTATTCTAGATGTTTCTCCCTTGAGACGACTCTGTAAAAAAAAATTGAAACTTCCTTAGTCCTAAACCAATGGTCTGAAGATTTTGTACTTGTTCAGGAAGTGTAGACAAACTTAGATAGCAACAGGGGTTTATTTCTTTAAAGAACATTATCTTTTGTCAGTACAAAGGATTTGTTGACTTGGAATGAATGTACATGTTTTGTGTGAAATATATCGGGTAGGTTCTGTGTGATTTTTGAACTTTTCTGATTTCCTTTCTAGACATGTTAAAATTTATTGCCGTTATACATTTTACAATAAATACGATTTGGTTTATATACATACTCGCTCCCTTAGAAGCAGGGTTGGGTATTTTGGGTTTAAAGGGGTATTTGAGGTAGAAAATGCTTTTTAGAAAGTTATGCAAAATGAAAAACGGAGAATCAGTCCCAAGATTCTGCTTTGATTGGGCACTAATTCAATTGCTTAACTGGCTTTCTAAAATGAACATACAGAAAGATGCTTATCTATAAATATTCTCAATTATCCTCAAAAAAAGATCAATAGCTTATACAAAAATGCAAACTACCAGCGATACAAAAATATATCATCGTACGTGAGAATCTACCACTCTTGCTGAGAGATAATATTTGTAGTGAAGTTCTTTATTTTATTTCAACGGAAAACACCATAAAAAGAACCCGAAATGTTCCAATCACAAAAAGGGTTTTCAAGAATCGGAAAAGTTTGTAAATCACTTCGAGGAATATTTTCCACAAATATCGAAATTTATATGTACTCTTACTAGTGTTCTCCCACAATGTGAGTACAACTTTTTGGAGAAAAACTAAAAATATCCAAAGAAATTTAATAACTGGGAGTGACACTTGATTCCAATCTGAATTGGCACACACCTGAAAAAAATAGCAGCCAGGACAACTAGGCTTTTCTGGCAATGCGGAAGAGTTATGACCAGAATAGGGAATAGAGAAACATAGGGTACATCACCCCGTATAACAAATTTCATTTAATTTAGATATGCAAAATAGAAGTCAGCAAAGCAGTTTAAAATGTTGCAAAAAGTAATACACAGGAAACGAGTTTCTAAATAACAATTCCGCTGAGTCGGAAGAAAACCACGCGTTAGGAAGAAAACCTGATTAGCAAATTGTTCTGAAGGGAAAGTAGACCAATCAGAAAGTAACTTGTGAACCAGAGTAAAAAATCTGACTTTGGGAAATGCACAAAGCCAGGGGAAAAATGGAAAGAAAGTGCAGTTGAACGGAAGTCACGGTTGCATCTGGTTGTGAGTTGGAGTTCGCGGATATCGGGTTTTTGGGGTTCTCTAAGTGATTAAATTAATTTATATTTAAAAGTAGTGTTTGAACTTAAGAAAAGTTTATTTTCAAAATCTAAAGTAAATTCTCAAGGGAGCGTCTACTGAAAGCGCTTTGCAGTGTTTGTCGATAACAGGGGTGGTGATACGGAATAATAAGGTTCGCTAGAAGCAAACAGGTTCCGTGTAAAAACTATTCCGATCGGTACTCGGGTATTGGAGCCAACGAGCCCCGCCCAGGATAAGAAGTCTTCCGCCCTTTGGAGAAAACCCACTCTAGAAAATTTGGTTGTTGGGGGAGTTGATTTAAAATTGTACTAACTGTGTACCTATAACCCCATAACCGACGTAACCCTATAATATAAAGACCTCTCAATATCGACAACAGCTGATAGCCGCGGAAGCCGAATCCAACCTTTCGGACATTTCTGTCCTGTTTCCCACGTACTCGTGAGTGGTGACAGCCAACTACGCTGCCTTCTCGTTCCTTTTAGGGACACACGACGTAGATTTTGGTTTTCAGGAGGATAACTTTAAAACATAAATACTATAACCGGTACCAATGTGTTCTCTGGTGTTGCAGGAGTTACGGTGATCTCAGAAACATTGGTGCCGTGTTACAGCAACACAGGAACGGCATCAATGGAAGCCCTTATTGGCATTCGAACTCTGGAACTTTTTGTGGATAGCATGTCACCAGAAAACATATTTACTGAGCAAAAGAATATCAGCATCCCATCCAGGAAACAGGTGATGCATCGGTGATATCATCTGGTATCAACGGACCTAGAAAGGAAATGTTCTCTATCCTTGGTCGATATACGTATTTCAAGTAGAAACGATTGACACTATAGCATGTATTGATAAAAGGAGAGGATATACGAGCAAAATATTTACTGACAGCCAGGCTTTGCTTAAAGCTATCACTACTACCACTAAACTGGTAAGAAACTGTAAGGAATCCTTTTAGGCTGGCAAGAGACGACACATTGTCTTTAGTATGGGTGCTGGGACATGAGGGAATTGCAGTTAGCTAAAGAAGGCTTTGAAGGAGAAGTCTTGTAACGTCAATTTTGTTCATTTTACTTTCTTCTATTTAAACATAAATTATCGTGTGGGCGGCGAACAGCCAGTCCTTTCTAATTCCCAACACCGAGAAATGTTTCGAGGCTGAATATCCACGTTTTCATACGGGCCGAACGAGTTCCGTCTGTCGTGAAAATAGCCACTGCTATTTGCTATTCCCACTTCGACCTCGTTCTTATCTCTTCTTCTACCACTTATTAATTAAATATGAATTAAGAATTCACAATTGAAATGTAAATTCCTTTCCTGGTCAAGGCCTCTGAGCTTGACATGAACATGAGACGTAAGTCTGTTATCTTTCACATGATTTCGTGTACCTATTTAAACAGTGGCAAAGAGGTTTCATTCTTTTTTCCTGTGGACATGTGTTAGTAAATATTTTATTTTATCTTATCTTATCTTTAAAAAGTGCATTCATGTGACCAAAATCTTCGGCATTCATCAAAAAAAGATAGTGTAAGTAAACTTTTTTTCTTAAATAAGGTAACTTTTAAAATTTAATTCACTAAAAAATTCCTTTTTTGGAATTTTCTTCATATGACTAAAACCTTCGGCATTCAATGACAGATGGCAGTGTAAGTATTCTTCTCAAGGGATACTTCTAATGCGACTTCCAACAAGGTCGCGTTAAACGTTAAAGAGAGAAAGAAAGATACATAAAGGTAGAATGTAGGAGAGAGAAACATAATGGTCTGGAAAAACGTTGTTTAAAAACTCGCGTACAATCACTGCAAAATGTGGAGTTCATTTTCTAGAAAATGAAGATATGTCTCACCGTTCAACCGTGCAGGAAGGAAAAATGGACCTATTAAATAATCTTCGATGATTCCAAGCCAAACATTGACCGAAAATGTTTGTTGGAATAGTTTTACACGTATGACATGTGGATTTACATCTGCCCATATATGTGGTCATTATGAAAATTTATAATGCCATGTCTTGAAAAGCTGGCTTCATCCGTAAACAGAATATTGGCAGCAAAATTGGGATTGTTTGCAATTTTATTTAAAATCCATTGGCAATATTGTATACGGAGCGGACAGTTAGTAGGTAGCAAATGTTGAACACTTTGAACGTGATATGGATACAATAAATAATCTTTAAGAATATTCCAAACAGTTCTGTTACTAACATTTACTTCATCAGCAATTTTTTTGGTACTCGTTTCTGGATGTTGGTCAATAATTTGAAGAATTTGGTTTTCCAATTGTGGAGTTCTCACATTTCTGAGTCGCCCAATAATATTCTTTGATTTAGCAAAAGTTCCTGTTTCTTGTAAACGAATATGTATCTTAGTAAACGTATCAGAACATGGTAAGCGATTATTTGGATAACGCTGGCTCTAGCCTCTAAGGCACCCATACTAAAAGTGCATATTAGCATATTAGCATATTAGTTTTTTGCGTTGGTTTTTAGGTTTGACACAGTATTTGTCAACATTATTCCAAAGGCCACTTAGAATAAGCATGTTCTTTCGTATTACTTCTAAAAACCAGTAGCGTCACCAGGAAAAATAAATTTCACTTACACTCAGAGCTCATGTATTACAAACAATTCAACACCCTATATTTCATTAACGACAAGACTTATCACACATGTTTATAAGAACTTTTCGTCTTAAAATGGAGTGACGAAGCGCCCACTATATTTTGTTAATAAAGGTATAAAAACACCATAATGTACTGGTACGACATATGAATGGAATGCTCTATTTGTACTATTACTATATCTTCAACAACAATCAATATTTTAATCTTGCTAGTATATCAACTTATTGTAGAAAATAGGCAAATGTAGGTAAATAAGTTAAATTTATGTAGCTGCGTGATTCAGTCTCATTATATAGAACTTGTTTTTATTTCGAATAATTTATTGATGTAGCTGGCTATAAATAAGGAAATATTATTATACATTTTCAAGGAACTGATCATTTGAGTAATGGAGCATAGATTAATCTTTATACCTATTAATAAACCAACGTATTAATACCTGTTCAGATTATGATACAACAGTAAATGGGTTAGCAGTTTATGAGCAAACTGTTACTAAACAACTAAATATGTAAGGGTAACACTACAAGTAAACAATATAACTTTTTTTATAATAATTCCAAAATTGAAATTACTAATAACTATAATTACTTAGAGGTTACTTTTTGTTCTTCGACGTCATTCAGGGTAATGGCAGATATAACGAAAGCCAAGGACAAACAAGCAACTGGAGCCTTGCTTGCTATATTGGCAAATGCCAAAGTTATTTCATGGCAATAAATAGTTGAAATGTTTGATGCGACAGTACTAAGCACAATGTCTCACTGTTTGCCAGTATGGGAAATCAGATATCCAGATATTCTTGAACAAGTCCAAGTTAATTTTTTTATTACTCTCGAATAGTACCCCAGGATACCTTTTACGTTTGGAAACAGGTAGGTTGAAAATTTATTATAATATTAAAATTAAATTTAATTAAAATTTTAAACATGCTCCAAAAATAAACAACTTCAAACAGCAGCAACACTTACATGCCTATTCTGTATCTAAGTGGCAGTCAAGCAACTTTATAGCAACTGACTGACAAGCAACTCTAGATAGTAACTTTTTAACCACTTTCAATAAAATTGCTATTCTGGTGACTACTAGTGGTTAAGAAGAATGATTAGTCACTTTTTTAGTGTAAATCGACCCTACTTTTCCACTAACAAGTCTGACAACTGAGAAAAGTGAGCTTAGAAGAAAATTTTGTTATTAGTGGGAGTGTTTTGTGTTGTTAATCGGGCTGTCGGTGACCGGAGGGTGTTATTTGTTTTATACGTAAACGTTTTATTATATTTACATTTTATTATATTTTTTAAATTGACCTTCACCCATATGAAATGGATTGCTCTGATCCCTGAAATTTCTCTGAATAATTCTGACTAGATCACTAGGAAAATATAAGATTTTATATTATATTTACAATTTTTATACATACTCAATCGTGTATTTCATTAATTTCATGATCTAAAAAATGTTCGGATCCATCTTCCTATCACCACACTTCTACCTTTCTCTGGCAGTTGCTAACGTTAACAACCACAAATATTGTGGTTGCTCAGAAACAACTATAAATTAACTTACAGAATACCAATTGAAGATAGGTGGCAACCTAACCACTGACCTTGTTCTAAACCACTTGCTCAGTTGCAACATTGCGATAAAGAATATGGCCGTTAGTGAGTATAATTGGGGTTCTCAAATAAAGTGTATGTTCGATTATATCGATTGCGAACATATTTGGGAAACTTTGAATTCTATACTATTGAAACGAGAAGGAAATTAAATGTGTCGCTTATTTTGCCACAAGTTATACTTGGAAGATTCCTCTTTATTGGAGAGATCCTCATTCCTTAATTTGCACAATCGGCTAACAATAAACGAAAACCCTCGAAAATATTTGTATTTTAATTTGCCATTCAAATTTGTGCGTCTTTTAAGCCAACTTAGAATGTCGAGAAATTATGTCATGAAATTCAGTTGAATTTTTCTGTTTAGATGGCAAAATCAGAGAAAGTGTCAGCATTATGAAGCACAAGAAATACAAGAAACAAGAACGAAAACTACAACAACTGGAATACATAAAACATAACACTCAATATACTGAACATCATAAAACTGTAAGTACTTACACACCAATACACACCTCGATCCGAAAACCTTTCGGACACTAACTTCACAAATAGTGAGATAAAATTTTTAAATAAAGGCTTAAAATACAGCATACCACCAAAATCCACAAATAGTATTAAAGAAATTTTAGCAACAGAAATAGCTTTAAAATCTCAGTCAAATAGTTTTCTTCATGAAAAGTTACAAATTGCTAATTTGATTAAAAATATGAAACCTTCAAAGGTTAAACATTTCAGCATTAAATTCAATTAAACAAAAGGTAGAAGATTATAACCTCACAATAACAAAATCTGACAAAGGAAATGCCACTGTCATTTTAAAATCCGAAGAATATAAATCTAAAGTTAATAATTTTATAGAATCTTGTGATGTAAAAATTCTAAGGACTGACCCAACAAAAAAGTTTTCTAATAATGTTAGAGAGAGTTCAAATTATGTTTTCAATGATTATGAGAAAAAATACATGATTAATAAAAATCCTCAGTCTCCGCAATTATATGGAACTGTTAAATTACATAAAGTATCGAAACCAATTAGACCTGTAGTTTCTTACGTTAATACTCCTAATAATAAGTTAGCTAAAAAACTAAACAATATACTTAATAGCTATGGAGGTATATCTAAATACTCAATTGAAAATTCAATAGAACTAATCAAAAAATTAAAAACATACAAATTACAAGATAACTCTAAACTTATTTCATTTGATGTTACCAATATGTTCTCTTAAATTCCTCCTAAAGAGTGCATAACACTTGTTAAAAAATTACTAGAGGATAAAAATATCAATCCAGGAATAATATCAGATATACTTAATTTGTCTGATGTATGTATTAATCAGAATTATTTAACTTTTGATAATAAGGTATATATTCAAAATGAAGGTTTACCAATGGGAAGCCCTATATCATCAATTTTAGCAAACTTTTTGTGGACAGTTTAGAAAGAAAAATCTTTGAATGTTACATTTCAAAAAATATATTATTTTGGTATAGGTATGTAGATGACATATTAGCTTGTTTTGTAGGTAGTGAACGACAATTAGATATATTGTTCAATAATATTAATAATTTACATCCAAAAATTAAATTTACATTAGAAGTTGAAGAAAACAACTCAATCAATTTTCTTGATATTAAAAGTCAAAGAGTCAATAATATATTTGATTTTTCAGTTTACAGAAAACCCACACATACTGATGTGACTATACCATATAATTCCAATCATCCCATCTCGCTTAAATTAGCAGCATATAATTCAATGATACATAGAGCATTTTCAGTTCCTATGAACAAATATACTTTTGATAGAGAAATTAATATAATTAAACAAATAGCCACATCCAGCGGTTATCCATTACATAAAATAAATAAATTAATTAATAAAAAAGAGGAAAAAGTGGCATTACAATTAATATTTCCTGAAAAAAACTAGGGAAATACAAAATTACAAAACTATCACATATGCTGGTAATATTTCTAATAATATTTCAAAGATAATATCTTGTACAACAAATACAGCAATTTCTTTTAAAACAGAAAACAATGTGAGTAAAAAATTGTTAAATGTAAAAACAAAAATACCCCCATTAAACAAGTCTGGAATATATAAACTTAAATGTCCAGAATGTAATGCTGTCTATATTGGTCAAACAATTCGAAATTTTGAAATTAGATACAATGAACACTCACGAGCATACAGATTAAAACAGCCAGATAAATCACATTACGCAAAACATCTTCTTGACACAAAACATTTATTAACACCTAACACAGAACTAGAAGTACTGCATATTTGTGATAAGAAACAAGAACTAGATTTCCTTGAAGAACTAGAAATAAGAAGACACTTAAGAGACCCACATTATGAAGTTGTCAATGAACACATAAATCTAGGGAGCTCTCCATCATCAAATTGTCTTCTTAAGTAACAATTGTAAAGATCAGCAGATATAGTTTTCCTTGGTTTCCTATATCATTGCACAGTTATACTGATCTTAAATGGGAAAAAGATATCCAGGATATCCCCGTAGGGCTAATAATACCTAAGCTTTAATATTTGTAAAATCATATCTTTTTCTTTTTTCTACTCATATATATTAAGTCAATCACAAGATAGGTCACTTAAAATTTGGTCTAGCCAAACTATTAAACATCAAGTAGGTATCACATAAAATGTAACTGTCATTCTGACGATGATATGTCAATATCGAAATAATTATCAATACCCTTTCAAAATTTTCATAATTTTTTCATTAAATAGTGGAATTAATTAGAAACAGTTAGTTTCATTTATAACATTAAAATTATATGTAGCTATTTAATTAATATTCTCAAGTTAAGGTCGTTTGTTCTCTGTGAATAAGCAAGCTGAATATTGCTATCGTATTATCTAAATTATATCTTATCATATTTGTAGTACTTCTTGTTGTAAAAATATCATATTTTTTCTATAAACAATAAATAAATAACTAGATATCTTACTACAACAATAAATCAATAGACCTAAAATGTTTTGGAGTAGTTTCTTAAAAGACATTGGTGTCAAATGGAAAAAGGTGATCTACGCAGAGAACTGTCAATTAAAACTGTAAAAAAGGGTCGAGTAGAGTCACCTTTAACGTGACGGTTCATTATAACTAAACAGGAAAAACTTTACATGTTAAAATATACAAGGTGTACCAAAACAGCGGCGTATCAAAATTAGGTTTTTTGAAAGACATTTACTTCTACACTTCCCGAGCTTCGAGATTGTGTAGCAAAAGCTGAACAAAGTTTGTTATCGGAGAAAAGTAAAGCCACCCTAAGGCGTATCAAATGTCAAACTCAATAATCACTGACCATTGACATTGGCCGAAAGTACGACCTTTCCACCCGGGTCAAAAGTAAAAGTCTACAATTGTATATAACTTTGTCAAAATATAGTTAACGGCATGGAGAAATCCTATTTAACCACAAATCAATTTATAAACCCAAATAAACCATTCTTCGCATTGAGGCATGTATTTTAGTTTCCATTATTATTATTTGAACAATAGGAAGATTAAAAAGTAATTCAAATTTTGGAATAATGACTTCATTGCTCAAAGAACAATGTAATGTTTCCCAAATATCAGTCTATCAACGAGCAAATAGTATTTTCTAAGACCAACTAATCAAATTAAGTAGAAAACTCACCTATCCCAGCCACTAAGTATAAATTAAAAGTTATCCACGATTCCTCTTCCACCAAATTCAGTCTTATCAAATACACTGCACGAACAAGTCAGAACTAACACTGGACCGTGTTACCGATATGAAACTGCAAAAAAAGCAGTTGTCACTTATCTCTTAGCAAACACCGCAGCGGTTTTACACGGAAAAACATGCACGTTTCGGAAACTACGACGTTGGGCCGTTACATCAAGAACCGCATGCGAACGCAGACTGAAACACCGAAACGTTTCATTTTCGCGAAAACGTCGGATTTTCAGCTGTGGAGCAGCGCACACCGGGATCGATTCCGCTTCCATAACGTAAAGTGAAAATCGTGGAGATCGTCTGCAGGGAGGTTTGCAGATGCCTCTTCTTTCATCCAAAGTATTTTATGGAGATTAACAATAGTGTAAAACTAATGTTCTTCCTGTTTATTATATCAATGATTCAGGATACATGGAGTGGACTTAAATACTCTACATTCTCAAGCCCATCTTGTAAAATATTTAACAATATCTTGTTTGTCGTTTATGTTGATTTTTCGTAACATGATAAAAATGATTGTTACTAATAGCAAGTTTGACATGCAGTAGTAGTACTTTGACATGGTGAAAGTGGAATTTCTTATAAATCAAAATAAAAATATGACCTGGCCTGACCTAGTGCACTTTCAGGTGCAGGTGCAAATACAGGAGCAGGTGCAGGGTCAAGTGCAAGTGGAAGTATATGTGCAGTTTAAGGTGCAGTTGCAGGTGCAGGATTGTACCAAGATGGAGTAGAGCTTGTAGCTCAACGAGTCTGCCAGAATTCGAAGGAAAAGTTGGAAAAAAGAGAAGATATGAGACAACTGGATAGAGGAAGGAGGCTTACCTAAACTTAATCCTGCAGATATCCTAAAATTCCTCCGGGTAATAGGTCTAAAGGAGCTACTACTTTAATCAGGAACTAATTAGAAGAAAGGGGGCACAATAGATACCTATTTTAGGTCTCAGTGGGTATCACCCCGTTACACATATATACATACAAACAAAATTTGGCTGGTTTGTACATTTTTTTTCTCCAATCCCGTATATAATTTGCACTGATCAAAATGAACACCGTGTTGATAGCCCAACAATGGTCGCACGTAAATACCCATCAAACTATATGGTTGTCATCTCAATGGATTTGTGGCAATTTGTGTTGTGTTGTAGACAAATCAATAATACAATGGCTGACAATTATTTCGTATATAGACTGTTGGATGCTTGGGCTATTGCAATAATTACAGTTACACTCTGACAAATAATGGTTGGAGTTACGTCCGTTCTCTTGTTACATAAGACTATAATTTTGCTTTAATAACGAATGAATAGTTTACTGAACGAGACGGAAATGAAAAAAATATTAATTGCGTTGTCGGTTTTCGGTAAACAAGTTTCTGCATTAATTAATCGTCCTCTTAAATTTCAGGAAGTTCAAATCCCAAAAGACGTACTTCTTTCTACAAGAACATTAATATTTTTCAGGAACGATTGAAAATTGTAATTTGCTGAATAAACAAACATTTGCATAAATAAGTAAAGTCTTTGGTTTATAATTGAATTTGTTAAGTCTACGATCATGCAAAAACAAATTTTTGCACTACTAATGCAAAACGATAAGCCCAAAGTCTAAATAACTATAGACCTAACCAAAATCCACTTACTTCAGACTCAAACTCCAAATCTAGGAGTGTTCTCTGTGCGGTATTATGGCAACATATCCTGAATGCCAAAGACAGTATTTTCGTCATATTGGTGAAGTGAGTGCTTGTTGTAGGCTCCCCCAAGGGATGTGGCACGCCAGGGATACGTCGACCACTCCTGTCCTGGTTTTATATAAGTACAAACCACCGGCAAAGACTGGAGCTGAGAAACTTTGCTTCTGTTTTCTTGTGTAGCGAGGAAAAGTTTATTCAAATGTGGAAATTTTATAGCGCAGTCTCCCTATTGCTACATTTTTAATGAATTGGTTGACATTTATTTAGTTGAATAATCAAAACTTAAATTCAGTTGTGAATAAAATTGGGAAAGGAAAATCATGTAGAGTACGCATCAAAACTCACTGAAGTAATAAAATAATTGAAGATGTAAGGATCCGACATACAACGGTTTCCATCAGTATGAATAATAATCAATTGTACAGCTTAGAGAAAAAAATCTGTATTACAAAAACAAAAATTTTCTATAATAAATGTACCGTTATAATACCACAAAATTTAAATGTTCATTTTACATAAGTTTGCTCCAGTACTTTTTCCTCTAACTCGTAAAATAACTGGTAGGGGTGAGTGGGAAAAATGACTCAATAAAACTGTTATAACTTTTGTTCCGCTTTATGGATTTTGACAAATTTAGTATCATTTGAAAGGGAATTTAATGCCTGATAAAATATCATATCATCGTTTTATTCCAGTGGTTTTAACGGTCGCTAGGTGGCGGTGAGTGAGCAATGGTTTTGTTTTCAACTTTTTTTAATGAAACTTGAAATTAATTTTCAGCAGTTTCTCGTATGCGAGTTTGTAATAAAGATTTTTTTTCTCTAAGCTGTACAATAAATAGTTTCTGAGATACAGCGGGTTACCTCTCTTATTCAGAGACCCGGTACAATTCTTAGGCTTTATTTAGTAGTAGGCTTGTAATGGGATAAAACCAGCTGGAGCTCAAATTAAACCGATCTTTTTGAATGCAGATACATCATAAAATAGCTACGAATCTACGTGAGGGTAACCGTGACCACCGTCCCTTTTTGGATATTTCAGGACATTCTGAAATTCCTAAAATCTCACTGAGAAGGGTCCAAAGGAATATACCTTATGAAATTATAATCAGCTGACCGTCATCAATAATTTATGGACTGTTGTAGACAACGCATTAGTATTATTTATTTGTTGATGACCTGTGACCTCTAAATCCATCGTTATGTTATACGGGGTGTTTCATTAGGAATTGTCCATATAGTAACTGGAGAAACCTTAGCACGAAATATGAAGATTTAAGCCAAAACACTCAAATAAAATATTCCTCCTAACCGAAATATAGGGTGTTTTATTTTATTTATAATAATATATAATGATTTTAGCCCATAGTTTTGACACCTTCCAATTATGGTTGATTAAAAGTCATTTTGTACTTTTACTTATATTTTTAAAACTCTTCTTGTAAAACCACACTTTATCAAATACCTTCATTGGTAATAAGAATGCAATGTCAGTATGAATATAATATTTTATCATAAACATCGAGTTGATGTTTAAACACAAAGTCTAATTATATTCAACCTATATTTTCGGAAGTAATTTATTATAGTTTTGAATTTAAAATTTAATTGTTAAGTCAGCTAACTATTGAAATTATTACAATGATCTACAGGGTGTCTACACAATATTTTTTGTTCATACTTGGCAAATAGTTGACACATGCTAGGTTACTTTAAACAGTGGTAAGAGATAGTTTTCCTTTATTACCAGAGGCGTGCGGTAGGGATGGATACTTTCTTTTATCCCCCTACAATCTACGCCACTGTCGTAATAATCGTTTCAGCATGTTTTTTTATTCTTCGCCACTTTCTACGTAAATATCATCCAGAGTGAGTAGTTTTCGAGTTATTTGCATTTAAAGGTAATATTTAAAATATCCAATTTTGTTTTATTGATTATTTCACATGATTGTCGTTAATAATTTAACCACCTTGATGATACAATTTGTTAACCTAACATGTGTAAACTCTTTGCCAAGTACCTATGAACAAAAAATATTGGAAGGTGTCAAAACTGTGGGCTAAAAGCATTTAAAATAACACACCCTATATCTCGGTTAGAAGGAATATTTCATTTGAGAGTTTTGGCTTAAATCTTCATATTTCGTGCTAAGGTTTCTCCAGTTACTATATGGATAATTCTTAATGAAACACCCTGTATACTGAAAAATCTTTGATCCAAGATCGCAATTTGAAGTTTTCTTTTGTTATTGCTTATCCTGCTTCTTGGAAACTAACATAAGTACTAATCTACTATCTAAAGTCATTCCACTTACAGGGTGATCAATTTATACTACGGAGTTTAAACCAGCGTTGTCTTGAGAGGTATGAAAATAAATTTCATCCAAAAGTTTTAGACAGAGTCAAGTTTCACATTTCATAATTATTGTTTAATATTATACAGGATATTTCATAAAGTTATATTTTTTGAATGGAATAACCTTAATATTATTGAATTTCATTTTCGACACTAGGTTCTACTGGGTACTTTTAAATATATGGCCACTTTTATGTGAAAATATCAATGAAATGGTCACCTTATACTTATTATTTAATAGCAGCATCTAAGAGATAATCTCTGAAAGTCCAATGATTCTCTTTGACTTTTAACACGTTTTTGATAGCTTTCATTTCGTATACAGGATTACTCAAAACGATTTTCTGGCTAATTTTATATCATCTTCAAAAATCATCTTACAAAATACTTTTCCCTTTACTTAAATGTTATAGATAGTCAATTTTTTCGATTTTTAAGAATGAATCTACATTTTGTACTAAAAGTAGTATTGGTATATGTGTCCAAAAAGGAAAGGAGGAAATTTTGCCCCCGCATGCTTCCGAATCCACATAGTCCTGGCAAAGGATGAGACAACCAGAAAGGAAGTGGGTTTCATTAGAAAAGCTAACGGCACCTATACAGAAACCAGAGAGGAGAGTTTAAAAGAACTAATAAACGTCCTCTTTCCAACCTCATCAGTTCTGGCCTCCGACGCAGTTAGGCCTACCATACGAGGACGAAGGCCAAACAGGGCAAGTTCTACAGCTTATACCTTTTAAAAGTCGGTTCTATGTATGCAGCTCGCATTTAATGGCTATTAAGACACTCGTATCATGTTCATACTCATATATCAATATCTATTCTCATTGCAACAATAATTAATATCAATTTTTGTTTTGTTTTTATTGATATTAACTCAACATCTTACAACCTCTCATCAATAGTAAGTAGTAGTAGACATGTTTTGTATGATATAGCGACACTGAGTATATTCGAACATCGATGTGTTTCCGTCTGTCAACGATGTTCCAATTTGATTTATAGGGGATCCCAGTGTACGTTGCTTTACAAGTGACCATACCGCAATGGAAATCAATAGGGTATAGTAACATGATACGAACGATGGATGTAGGCATGTTTATAGAGACATAAACATCCTACTTTTTAGCCGCGACCGAATGGGATATATTCGGAACTACCCTCCTGTAGTAAAATATAATCATATAGGTAACATAGAAAATTTTAAATGCTTAAAAAAGATACCCCTAAGTTATAATTTTATCAGCCGATTATGGGTTCCCATTATCATATTAATGACTCAATTTTAATTATTATCACAATACGACGATGCTTTGGTTGCTTTGCTCACTTTGGCATGTCACTTCAGTGTCTTCGGGCTGTGGAAATAAGTCCTGAGAAAATGAAATTAAATAAAGAATCCCAAAGGGAAATTTATGACAGCGCAGAAAGCGTCTTATAAACCAGCCACCGTTACCTTTTAATTTTCTTTCAGCGGTTGGGAGTCACAAAAATGTTAGTTACAAAATAAAAGATCTGCTTTTATAAAAATGATATGCTTTATTATTATTATTATTATTATTGTTTTAATAACGTTACTACTTTGATTAATCAAACTATGAGTAAAACGACATAAGAATGACTCATTCAGTTGCTGGATAATATTGTAACGTTTGTGCCTATTTTAATTTATTTAAAACTTTTTAAACAATTACCTAGTTTTTTATTTCTCGAAAAAATATGTTATATCAATTAAGTATAAGATAAGATAAATATGGGGTTTATGTGAGGACAATCTACTATGACCGCCCAGCTTTTGTAGTGTCTCCAAGCAGTCCCAAACGAGATTGGAATTTATCTCACACTCTCACACATGCGAGATAATCCCGTTCCTTCCAGAATGCATCGCTCTAAGCGCAATGCATCTCGGAAAGAACTTCCACCAACCCACCATCTCATCCGATGGGTCCTCATCGTCGACGTTCGCGTTTTGCTCGTACAGCCTAGCCAAATAGCTGCTGGCTGGTGTCGGACTGTCTTCTTCTTGGCTGTGTTATTTCTTCAGCGGTCTTCCAACTTGCTTTTGTCTTCCGTTGTGTGTGTTTTTGCGCTGCCTCTACAAGGGGTGAATCCTTAGCCGTCGATCTGCGGCTAAAGATGACCTTATCGAGTGGATCCACTTGTTTCTGCAGTCCTAGTTGAAATTTCCGACTCATCTTTTCATGGATGTGCCGGGACTTCTCGTAGGTGGGTCTTCTTTTCTTGTCACCTGCTCGAAAATATGTTGGTGTTGTTGTTGTCGTCGTCGTTTTGTTTTGTTGCAGCTTGGGCGTAGCTGACTCCTAGCTTCGTTGTTTTTGGGACTGTTTTCCTTGTCTTCAAGTGGTTTGGGGTCTGTGGGCATCCTCTGTAGTTCGCCGGGTGTTCTCCCTGGCAGTTTGCGCAGGTGGCTGGCTTGTTCTTCGGTCTTGGGCATTCGTTTGATCTGTCTGGTCCTCTGCTCTTCACGCATTTAGTGCTTATGCTGCATGCCGTCTGTCCGTGGTGGAATCCTTGGCAGTTGTAACACTGCGTCGGTCCATTTCCTCTTCTTTGCTCTTTCCATCTTATCCGTTGAATTTTCCTTATTTTTTCCTTCTCTTCGACTTCGAGCTCTACCATCTAGTAGTGGTTTCCTCTCGTCAAACCTGGAGTGGAGTTGGCTGATTTTCCCTATCTTGATTTCCTCCCTTATTTCTTCGGTGTCTTCGCAGTTTGTCGATGACGACAATCCTTGCTTTTCTTTCTTCGCATGGCATATACGAATACCACTCCACTTCTCTCCTGTCTTCTCTCAGGTACCTAGTTAGGCTCCTGTAGTCCTCTGGCCCAACGCAGGGTATCTTTACTCCAAGTCTTTCTTCGATTGTGATGTATCTCGTTTGGATTCCCTATATTTGTATTTCCTTCCTCACGGAGTTCCAGTGGTGGAGACTCCTGAGGATGACGGGTGGTGGTCGGTATGTTTTTGTCTTCTGGTTTTCTTTGATGGTCTGATCCATCATTTCTTCTTCGTTAGCTTTCCTTTGCGCGGCTTCTTTTCTCACTTTTGAATTTTCTTTATGGATATCACTCGTTTTCCTCTTTTTCTTCTTGGGGGGATTCTGTTCTCTGTGTCTTTCTACGGCTTCGGCTTTTTTTTGCTCTCTTCCATATCATCCGTTGTTTTTGCCATGTTTTCCTTGGCAATCCTCAGTCCCGTCATTTCTTCTTCCATTCGATTGATGGTTCCTTTTAGCTCTTCTGCTTCGTTCTTTGCTTTATCGGCTTCTTTTATGGCTTCGTCCATCTCAAATTTGAATGGAATGCATCTGCATGGAACTGATTACTTTAATAGCCGCTTGGCTGTCGGAGAATATGGCAATGGTCTTTTCCTCAAACTCTTGCCTTGATAGCTCTCCTGTACAGTGCTGTATTCCTGCGGCTTCTGCCGGGAATATCGTCACATGTTTACCTAAGCACAGTGAGACTCTTAACTTTGGCTTGACTATATATATTCCTGCTCCTACACCTTCCTCGGTTTTTGAGCCATGTGTGTAGCAGTCCATTTCTATATATTATAGTCAGGGTTGGTTCTCTTATAAAGTAAAAAATGTTGATAAAATACCGAAGGTTGGTCAAAATAGTGCTCAGTACTACTGTCATTGTAATGTTATAAATCTTCATCCAATCAATGTCCTTATAGAGGTATACGATAAATATAATGTAACTGACATTACAACCAACGTAACTTTCCACTGATAATTATTTCATCCAGCGTATTGGTCTCATTGCACATCAATTCTATTTTATCACTCCATAAGTGATTGAGCAATTGCCCATAGGCTGTTATTTAATATCGATCATAGTCTCTCTAATGAAATTTAACGTGCCAATGAACGTGATTAGTAGCGGCACGAATGATCTTAACAATTTAGCACAATACGGACTAGTTGATTTAAGTTAACAATAATTGAATTAGTATAGAAATGATATCAACATTTGAATTGTTGAAGTTTAACATTATTGGAAACTTGATAGAATTAACTTAATAGTAAGCATATTGAAATGAGAAGAGAATGGAAAATATGCTAGAGATTTTGAGTGACTATAGGTAACTTTAAGCTACTTGCATTGTCGATGCTCAAACCAATCTTCAAATAGTTGGGCGCCAGTGTCCTGGTGAAAACCTAAGGAAGAATCTTTAATGTTTTTAGCTGAAAGCAACAGACAGTTCGGAACAAAGCCATTTTCTGATCCTGCATGAACTATTGTTATCCTTTTGCCTTTATTTGAAGAAGCTTTCGTGCAGTATCGAGCAATGTTTCGTCAAGGTAAACGTATGGTTGATGTTGTTCACTATATTGTTCAATGGCTGTTAAATATATTATTATATGTCGTCATTTCCGCAAACGTTGAGATTCCATTATGATATGGCGTTTATTAATTGTTTGACATTTTAACTAATACTCTTTATCTACGACCACCATTAAAATTAAGCATTTACAAACTCATATAAATGCGTGAAATTACATTTTATACATACGTCTAAAGCGTGCGAAAAAGAACAATGCTTTTTAAATGGAAGGTTCATTATAACACCCAGAAGAGTGCGAAAAAGTACAATGCTTTTTAAATGGGATAATCATTATAACACTCTTTTTTATTTGTATATTTATTGAGTTACGTTAGATAATTTTGTGTTTTGTTTTCTGTCAAAGGTTCTGTAATTGTAATAGTTTTGTACTGTCATTAGGAAGTGTGGAACGTGAATGGTCAATAATTGTCAGAATCTGTCAAAAATTGTCAAAAATTGTCAAAAATGGTCAAAAATTGTCAAAAATTGTTAAATATTTTAAAAAATGGTCAAAAATAGTCAATAATTGTCTAAATTTTTGAAAGTTATCAAAAATGGTCAATAATTATCAGAAACTGTCAAAAATGGTCAAAAATTATCAAAAATGGTCAATAATGGTCAATAATTTGGTAAAATTTGGAAAAATGGTCAAAAATTGTTAATAATTGTCAAAAGCTGTCAGAAATGGTCAATAATTTTGAAAAATGGTCAAAAATTGTCAAAAATGGTCGATAATTTTAAAAAAACTGTCAAAAATAGTCAATAATTGTCAAAATTTTTGAAAAATTGTCAAAAATGGTCAATAATTGTAAGAAACTGTCAAAAATGGTCAATAATTGTTAAAATTTGGAAAAATGTTCAAAAAATGTTCAATAATTATGAAAAACTGTCAAAAATGGTCAATAATTGTTAAAAATTTTTGAAAAATTGTCAAAAATGATCAATAATTGTCAAAAACGATCAATTATTGTCAAGATTGGTCAACAATTGTCTAAAAAAGTCAGTAATTGTTAAAATTTTAAAAAATGGTCTAAAATGGTCAAAATTTTTGAAAAATTGTCAAAAACTGTCAAAAATGGTCAAAAATTGTTAAAAATGGTCAAAAATTGTTAAAAATTGTTAAAAATTGTTAAAAATTGTTAAAAATTGTTAAAAATGGTTAAAAATTGTTAAAAATTTTTTTTTTATGAAAAACTGTCAAAAATGGTCAATAATTGTTAAAAATTTTTGAAAAATTGTCAAAAATGATCAATAATTGTCAAAAATGATCAATAATTGTCAAAAATGATCAATAATTGTCAAAAATGATCAATAATTGTCAAAATTGGTCAACAATTGTCTAAAAAAGTCAGTAATTGTTAAAATTTGGAAAAATGGTCTAAAATGGTCAAAATTTTTGAAAAATTGTCAAAAACTGTCAAAAATGGTCAAAAATTGTTAAAAATTGTTAAAAATTGTTAAAAATTGTTAAAAATTGTTAAAAATTGTTAAAAATTGTTAAAAATTGTTAAAAATTGTTAAAAATTGTTAAAAATTGTTAAAAATTGTTAAAAATTGTTAAAAATTGTTAAAAATTGTTAAAAATTGTTAAAAAATTTTAAAAATTGTCAAAAATAGTCAATACTTATCAGAAACTGTCAAAAATGGTCAATAATTGGTAAAATTTGGAAAATAGTCAAAAATTGTTAAAATTTTGAAAAAATGGTCAATAATTTTAAAAAACTGTCAAAAATGGTCAATAATTGTTGAAAATTGTCAAATTTTTTTAAAAATTGTCAAAAATGGTCAATAATTGTAGGAAACTGTCAAAAATGGTCAATAATTGTTAAAATTTGGAAAAATGGTCAAAAATTGTCAATATTTTGAAAAAATGTTCAATAGTTATGAAAAACTGTCAAAAATGGTCAAAAATTGTCAAAAATGATCAATAATTGTCAAAAATGATCAATAATTGTCAAAAATGATCAATAATTGTCAAAAATGATCAATAATTGTCAAAATTGGTCAATAATTGTCAAAAATAGTCAATAATTGTTAAAATTTGAAAAAATTGTCCAAAATGGTCAAAATATTTGAAAAATTGCCAAAAATGATCAATAATTATCAAAACTGTCAAAATTGGTCAATAATTGTTAAAATTTGGAAAAATGGTCTAAAATGGTCAAAATTTTTGAAAAAATTTCAAAAATGATCAATAATTGTCAAAACTGTCAAAATTGGTCAATAATTGTCAAAAATGGTCAATAATTGTTAAAATTTGAAAAAATAATCAAAAATGGTCAAAATTTTTGAAAAAATGTTCAATAATTTTCAAAATTTTTGAAAAATGGTCAAAATTTTCGAAAAGTGGTCAAAAATGATCATTTTATTGTGCATAAGAAGCGGTCCGACGACCGCTCATCTTTTTTTTGGATTGGTGTAACACTAAAAAAATTAAAAATTAGACGGAAAATGTTCTTATTGCATAAGAAAAGTCAATGGAAATCATCAACGGTATGGTCCCATTATTCAATGTTGAAAACTACCATAAATTTAACTTTAAACATTGATATAAGTAAGTTTCATAAACTTATTACCTTCATAAAACGACAATCAGAGAGCCATAAACCAAAAAAATCAAAAATTTTCACAAGGGAACAGATTTTGGATTTTATAAATGGAGCACCAGATAATGAATTTCTTATGATGAAGGTAGGCAATAATTCAAACACAATTATTAAAAAGAGAGGTTATGTAATATATAATTAAGGGAAACTATTTTTAATGTGGTCCTAGATAAAACATTGTATGATGCTCATGCGTGAATTACTTTTGCGCACTCGTTGCGAAAAAAGGCACTAGCTATGCTCGTGCCTTTCATTTTCGCAACTCGTGCGCAAAAGTATCACTTCACGCACTTGTATCATAAATAACTATTTTCTTCGAGCGTGCGCAAAAGTATCGCTTTCTCACTTAACCTTTGAGCTTTGGAAATACTTGTCCTTATCAAGCATAACAGTATTTCCTTACTTGAGCGCTCTAGTCACAGGAGTTTATATCTCCAATGGGTCAGAGTTTTGCATTCGAAGATAATATGAGAGGCTGTAGTTTCCTCTTCCATGTGCAAGCGACAAATAATTGCATCTCTTTATATGCACATAAATCTTAATAAATTAATGGATATGCTCTCTCTCACACTTCAGCTTGCCTATAGCGCTACTCACTCGCACCTAAACATAATTTTTTAGATCACCTGGCAGATAGAAAGTCCCACCAAAATGATCTGTCTTTTTTATAATCTATAATTATAACCATAAATAATTTTTTATATTTTTCTCAAAATATTTTTGCACGCGTCTGGCAAGGTTAAAAACCTGACTGAATCACATGTCTTATTTTTTTCTCGACTCTTTTAACATTAAACTACAACATACAAAAATTTCAAATTGCCTCAAACATATTTTTAGCAAAAAAATATTAATATTTTTAAAAATTTAGTGGTTGATTTAGCCCCGCTACTCACCAGCAAGGTCTGCAATTCCGTGTTGGGGTATAATAGGAGAGATATATATGACAAGTTTCCAGCTTCCCCCATATACCTACCCAAAAATTGGTGCCAGCTCTTTGACTATAATCCTAATCCACTATCTTAAAAGTAACTATTCATAGGATTTATATTTAAATTTCTCTGTTAATATTTTATCCAGATCAAATATCACATCATTAGGGCAGTTTTCTTTTGAATACAACTTGTGGATATCTGGAGAAATGAAAACTCTATTACAGTTGCTGTTCTTGATGGAAAACATTGTTCATTGAAACTAGTTGAAATAACATTGAAAGCACTCGTCTCTTGTTAGAAACAACATTTTAGTTCACATCTGCAAAACATTTGAGCGAAACGCTATAAAATCATGAAAACGGTAAGGAAATTCTAACAGGATAATCTTCAATATCGAGGTTATCCTCAAGAGTCCTATTTTACATCTGGATAGAAAATCGATGAGATATGGAATATACTTTGTAGTCTCTGGATTCTCTGGAGCGAATTGGGAAAGCCTGCTTTTGGTAAGGAAAAATAGATTCAATCATTTTTTGTTCGAAAATATAAGAAAATTCGGTTCGATAGGTACATAAACTATTTAAATTTAAAATGAATTTCAGTCAACTCTTGACAATAAAAAGATCACGGATAAAACTTTTTTTCTAGTTTAACAAGGACTAACAAGTTATGCAGAATATCTCACAAATAGCTATAGGCTATTTCACGAATATACCTCCTATCCAAACCTCATTCAAAGTTATTTTATTTCAAAGTATTCAATAAATAACCTCATTTTCCTAACTGTGACAATGTTTAAATATAAAACCTTGTTTTAACTATCATTTTTATGTTTCTGACAAAGTTACAGTTCTAGTTAAATACTGAGATTAGATGGTCATTTATTTTATCCTTCCTTGCGATTCTTGATAAAACTTTACGACTAGGAGCTTCTTTTATGTTCGCTGTAATAGCTCTAACACTGCTTTAAGCTGTTTGTTTCCATACTCTTACAAAAACATTCTCTCTAACCATTATTAGTCCGAGTCTCTCCCCAATATTTTTTTTTAATAGTGAAATTTTAGTTTGACACGGCCAAATTCAGCAATATACGATCGATATGTGAAATAAGACATTTCTTACATCTAATCCATTTTCGTTAAATATCCGTCTTGGGAATTTTTAGCCAGAACTTTTCCTTCTCGTCTCATTGTACATCTTCCCTTTTTATCGTTCAAATTTAATTTGGTACAAGTGGAGTGTATGCGTATTGTATTATTTCATTATGTTTTCTTAGCAAGTGGAATGTGAATAGATATATTCTTTTGCTTCTCATCGTAACAAAGCTTTGTTTTTAAAGATATCAAATACCAGAAAATCTCATTACAGCGGTGGATCTCCATTTATTTTCTAATAAAATCATAAATTGAAGTCTCAACAATCCGTAACAAAGAGTATAAACTTATAATCCATAAAATATTACAAAGAAAATCATTCAAAATGCTCATTTAATTAGAACTATTATTGAGAAACTCAGATGTATGAAGTAAGTGTCTTAGTTCATTTGTCTTGGTATTGGGCTGCATTTAGCATTTTTACGTTGGTCCATTGAACTACAAGTGAGATCATATTGTCATAATTCATTCCAAATTTCTTCTGCACTTGCAGATTCCACTAAACGAACTGCACCACGTGAAACGGGAAATTTTATAATATTTCTTGCAGGGGTTCGCACAGCTTTTGTTGGCGGATTCAAGGCTCATTTGAAACGATTTTTTCCATACGCATACTTTTTTACTACGATTGCGTCCATCATCTTGCGTTTCATCTTCACGTTCAACCATTAAATCTTCTCTGTCAATCTTATTTTTGGTCCACCCGTTAGTCAGTTTTCTGCTGGTCTCCAGCTACTCACCCTTCTAATTGCTGCATCCGGTTCTCTTCTGTTCACATGTCCGTACCATCGTATTCTTTGTGAATTTATGAAGTTAAAAATAACTCCCTCCATAGTATCTTTCAATTCCAAATTAATAAGTAGTCTAAACTCATTGGCCAGAATCTTTATAGAGCCCAATATCTTTCTCAGTATTTCTTGATCTTCCCGTAGTATTTCCTCGACTTTCTTTGTTAGGCACATTATTTCACTTCCTTATTTCCTAATGGAGGCTTTGTATATTTTCATCTTAGGCTTTTGCTAGCTAGCAGCTTTTTGTAATACCTTGAGGGTTGATACAATTTCAAACCACAGTATATAAAGATTCTCGTGACCAAGTGAATGAATATATTAATTAAAAATGGATTGGAAAATGTATCATTGTTATTACAGGAGGAAAATCACAAAGCAATATTATTTCAACCCGAAATAGCTCTACTTGCATACAAAATAAAATTTAATGTATATTGCAGATTCTGAAATTGGTTTGCGTATTTTATATGCATAAAGGAAACTCAAAATTGCTTCCATTATTCAAAACTAGGTGCATCTTTTACCGCTTATACCAATCAGATTTTAGCAGCTCCCACAATTCTAAATAATTCAATATTGCATATCATTTTCGAAATGCAACGAAGCAGCAAAATAAATGAACGAAGCCCAGGAATGGACTTGATTATCAATTGGTCAAGCTCATGTTCTATCAAATTATTCAGGACAATTTTAAAATGAAAAAATTCATTATTATTATACTATATTTTGAATAAAATCAATATATTAATTATTCATGAGGTCTATACAAACTCTCATTCGCTGTTGGCTCTTAAATTTACGTCATTTCCTTAACAAGAACAAGAAATCTTCGATCCACAATCAAGCTTGAAAGGAAAATTTGTTGGTTGTCTCAAACAGAAAGCGACGGATAAAATTAATACGTTTCCTTACAATTTCTCAGATTAGAAATCATGTTCCTGTGAAAATCTATAACCGCTAAGATCCTCCCATATTCAATTCTCAATTCACTTGAGAAAATTTGGGTCAAGCATAATCGACGGTTTTTATTTATTAAATTTTTGAAGGTTGTGCTACAAAATAGGTCAGTAGCGTTTATCAAATTATATTAAATTTATCAAATGAAATCAATACAATTTTTTCAGTAGCCAAGAAATGAAACAATAATTGCTTTTTCCAGTAACCGTGAGATTTCTACGGAATATTTAATGGGTCACAAAAGCATAATATTTCGTTCTCAGTCCCTATTCAACTTGAGCTCTCACATTTTAGTTAAATTATCTCTGATAAATTGGCGAATAATCTCATTAATTGTTAGCAATTCCACATATTTACATGAATGTGCACGAACTGTTCAGACTAGCGCAGTTAGTAAGGCAATGTACTCCCAAAATTTACATACAAAATGATACAATAATGATAAAATTAGAAAGCTTAATTCTCAGTAGGTACAGGTTCATTTCTAAACGTTCTAATTCACTTTCATATTGAAAAATCTTCTAAATTAATAAATACAAAACTCGGTGTTGATTAATTTACAATTGTTTTGTTATACAGATTGGTTAGATACTTAAGAAGACAAATAGTAAATGTCGAATGACAGTTTTGAAGTATTTGGTGACAATGTGTATGTTAAAATGAAATATTTTTAGTAGTACTGGTATAGTTTTGCTCTCGGTATGCAGTGGGAATTAGCACGAAGGAACCAACACACCAACACCAACACCAACACCAACACACATCATTCCAGATGTCATCACAAACACGCTTCTTGAAATGAGAAGCGATAACATGCTGGCCATAATTAACGACAACCAACCATACCATATCCAGCTAAACTGGGATGGGTTGGAAGCATGCAGTCAGGAAGGAACGTTGGTGTGATACACAGACGGATCTAAAACTGTCATAGGAACAGGAGCTGGAGTACATGGTGCTAGAACTAGGTGCATCATCCTCGCATGGTTGAGGAAGCTTGAATCTACGCTAACGACACGTGTTTGCAAATGAACATCGAAAGGGGGTATAGAGGCATGTTCCCAAATCAGATCTAAACTGGTCTGGGTATGCCTACAAAAACTCTGGCAAACCATAGTAGACTAACTATTAAGTGGGTCCCGGGGCACGAGGGTATTATAGGCAATAAAAAGGTTGACACCCTAGCAAAGCTGCATTCAGTGGTCCTGAACCAGTATTTGGAATATCAAAATCTGCTGCACGTGGTTGTACATCTCGGTGGATTCACACTAAACATCATACGTACTGGAGACACGTGCCAAAACAGCAACACAGCAAACTTCTGGTTAAAAAACCCTTGCAGTTACTTACTAACGAAATATTGAACCTCAGTAGGGAAAACTGACGGGATTGGCATATATGAGGAGGAACGTATGTGTCAGTTGTGCATGGAAGAGGAGGAAACAACCTCACACATTAACTTCGAAAGTGAAGCACTGTCTCGTTGGAGATATAGACTCCTATGACTAGAGTACCTTCAAGAAGGACCTAGTGAAATCACTGTTGACCCTGATAAGGGCTCATAAACGGTACAACCAAGAGAACAAAACGCTTGAAGGCTGAAGTGCCGAAGTCTGGAATCCTCTGACTGGTGGTGCCGAATCAATCAATAGTTTCTTTAATCTCATTGTGAAGGACCGATAATCTTTAAGGGTAACAGCATTAAAAAGGATTCAAGCCTTTTTTGTTAATGAATTGTTTGATTCTCATAATTTTTCCTGTTCTTGAGATTATTTCTTTAGGTATTTAAGTTCAGAAGCTGTCTTACTATATATTATTAATCTCATCAAATTCCACAAGACCATTATAAAATTACTCTGCAAGATACCGTGTAATCTACTTAATTAAACCCAATGTATTTGTTGACTGGTATGTGACAAACTATTCAATATAATTCCACGATGATTTCAGTTCCATTATCTAATATTCTCAGATGAAATTCCTTACTAGAGATTTAATAAACATAACTAGAATTATTATCTATAAACTGCGCTGAAATATCAAAGTGGCTATGTGCCAAAAATAAAAAACGGAATAATTTAAGAAAAAAATATTTATCGTCATTTATTAAGGATGATATAATAAACAAATCAAAAGTAAACATGTGTACACCCGCTTTATATGTTTTTAACGCCGATTCGAAATAATAACGACATACCTACAGAGTTAAAAAAAATAAAAACGAAGAAGAAAATAAGAAAGAGGCCAAATGCCTTACTCTATATTGAGAAGATTTTTATAAAAAAGTTTATGTTCCTCCTTTTCCAAGTATGGTATCATTGATGTTAAATGTTTATTGTTATTTTGTTTTCATTCGGCAATGTAAATAATTCGATTTTATTCAAGTCAGATGGAATTTTACCTTTTTTTAATATATTCGTTTTTTTTTTCAAAGTGCCACATCACTAAAATTTTCTTTTGTGAAAAGAAGGCCAGGGTAACTTTTATCTATCTTTAGATGTTTAACTTTACTAATGTTTACTTGAATATTGAAAAATCTTCCACACATATCAACTACCTCAAACCGGCCAGTGTGGATACTAGAAATGATAACATCTTTTAAGTCTTCAGGCACTTTACTTTTCTTTTTCGTTTTTCTATTAATCCAAAAATCTGTATCGATCAGCATAAAAACAAAAGGCTTCGATCAGACCAGTCATTACATACGCACTCGAAACTACAACTATAAACAAAAAAGAAGAAGAAGATCTAAAAATAATAGAAAGGAAAATATTGAGAACAATACTTAGACCAGGCATAAGAAGAGATGGAGATAGAAGATTAAAAAGAAACATAGAAATAGAAAAGGAAGCAGGTGGAGAACATATAGTCCCATATATAAAAGCAAAGAGGCTGGAATGGATGGTAGACATTATGAGAAGAGCACCAACAGAAATATTAAAAAGAATAACAACATGGGATCCGTTGAAGACGGGAACAAGAGGAAGACCACGAAGCAGATGGTGGGATCAAGTAGAGAAATATATAAAAGCATTGAAAATCAGAGACTGGAAAACAAAATGCAGAGACAGAAGAAAATGGAGAACTATAACAAATGAGATAAAAGATTATAGTCGCACTGATATAAGAGGAGTAATCCACCTCATCAATAGGATTAAACACAGCTCTATTGAGCTAGCCATAATCCCTCGGGATTGAACGGCCATGATGATGATGATTAATGCAAAATACTGTAAAAAACTGTGACAGCTAACTAAAAATTTGTGCTCTATTGTTTCGAAAATTCCACAGCTTATGAGAAAACAATAAACAAAAACCATCATTCGGTTTTTGTTTTGAGCGGCGCATAGAAGAAGTAGCTGCTTCGACTTTTCTATGGTGCAGCTGAAGCTGCTGTTTTGCTAACAGACTACCTTCATTTTTACAAAAATGTTCATAAAATTTTTCTTGCAAACTTCAATGACATCGCCTTTACCGTCAGGTACAGTGTAGTGGATGTCTGTGACTATTAGCAGGTTCATCATGAGTTCCGTGTCGTCGTCTATGTATCTACTTTTCCTAAATGGATAAGCCCCATTAAATGAGTTCCTTGGGTGGCCAGATCCGTTTTGTAAAACAAGGTCTTATTAATAAACATGGAGTAACCTAACACTAACTTTGACATTACTTTGACAGATACGCTATTGATAAACGCATGTTAGACAAGGAATTAGAGGTTAGTCTGGAAATAACTTTATAAGTAATTTTAATCTAAGGAAATAGGTAGTTTAGCTCGGAGTAACATTCGACTATAGCCCGTTCAGTATTAAAACCGTTGCACGTCATCAAAGTGTCGAAAAAGAGACGTTCGTTTATATTACGTCATTCGTTTGCTGCTGTCAATCCACTGTCAATCACTATGTTTAGCATCTCTAAACTCGATAAATATTGAAATTTGTAAGTCGCGTGGTATTAAAAAATATAAATATATGCTTAAAGAAAGGTTTCGTGATCAATTTCATATCAAATACAACTCGTAGGTTGATTAAATATTAAACTCAAACGAACGTCAGTCGTACTAAAAACTTTATATGTTGGCAAAAATGCGCGCTGTTGCCGCGATTAAAATGGTTTATTTGGTTCAGTTGACGTCTTGACATTTTTGGGGTTATGTTGTGACAATTTTATATTATGCTCATTTAATTTTTCGATTCTTTTATCTACGTGTTATTTACATATTAAAAAACTGTAGTTAGTGCTGTACTGTTAACATACATATAAAAGTTTTATATGTAACTGAAATAAGTCGAAGTTAACCTAACCTAGAATAATTCATAAAGTTTATTTGACATATACTAGTTTCTCTTACTATTTCAAGGGCTTGGCAACATAGTCCAATTATGACAGACGACATGCACAACTGTTTTTATACTGAAAGGGCTATAAATATAATTTGAGTTCTGTTGAACTGTCATTTGTGATATAAATACGTTGTCATAACCTAATTCGAATTGAGTTTTTTGTGTTTGTATTCGTATTATTATTTAGTTTATTATTATTAATTAGTTATATTTATCAAGTATTCGCTTTGGTTCAGTGAGTAGTAATTATTTTGTAATGGAAGGAAGAGATTATTATTTGAGAATTTGGAGAAGCAACTATAAATCCGCGAACAGTGTCTTCACACTGCATCAATGTCAAGGCTATCCAGTTCCTCGATAGCCAAATTTGGTTATAAGACTTAAGAGGACCAAGCCTTTCCAGCTACTCTAAAATTTATTGATGCTTATATTGGAACAAGTGAAATTATATTTATAATGTCTATTATTTGTTAAGTTTCCATTTATGTTGTATTTCCCATAAAAACATTTAACAGTGCTCAATAAAAGTAATCTTCTCAATGGAACAAAATTTAAATATAATTGAAGTCTTGAAAAATTAATGATTTATGAATATTCCAGGTTGGGTTATGTTAGGTCTGTTGTGAGTGACTGTGACTCGCAAAAGTCTCACACCTATCAATATTTCACCAAACGAATTCAGCTTCTCAACAAAGCCGAACAGTATATCCTAGCTATGGTGTCCAGGAGGATAAATGCCCAAGTACAAGTGTCCAGGGTAGTAAATGTGCTGCAGATGGTGTGCTGAAGAAAGTATCCCATAAAAAAGTGCGGAATGCTAAAGAATTATCAACCGAATTAAATTGGGAAGGATGTGATGCTTGCAACAGTGAACTACCTTCCTAATTCCGAAATGAGGAACTACTAAAAGCAGACAGCTGCTGGTAGACAGATGGTCAAAGACACTATCAGGCTCTGGTGCAGATGAGATTTGAGGAAACCAATCTCGCACACAGAACAATAAAAAATTTGTCAGACAGCCAAGCTCTTTTGTAATCACTCAGCTCTGACCATGCAACTAGGAAAACTCAACAAAGTGTCTCTGTTCTGGATTCCTGGCCATTCTGGTATAGATGGCAATAAAAAGATGGACTCCCTTGTAAAAGTGTTTTATCGGACGAGAACCTCATTAAGTTTTAACAGGCCTCTATAATATTGTAAGACTTGAACTGTCGGAAGATCCGACTTGCCGTCTTTGTCTTGGAGATAATGAAACAGCAGAACAGATCCTTTGTGCCTAACCTAAGTATGTTTACGTGCTCTTTCGTCCCATTATCGTTTTGTCTAAATCGTTTCATTAATCACACAACTTACTGTTTAATCGAAGATCTAAATGATCCAACCTTAAGTTTCTTTAAACCAACTCTCGAGTTTGGTTCACACATTTTTATAAAATTTCGCGGACTTTAAATGCATTAAAAAGATAATATTGGGATTAATGACAATAAAACTCCAGCCTTCTACAATTAAAGTCAAAGTTAGTGCCATCAAGCTAAAATTTATTGACTAAATTTCGGCATTTAAAACACATCCCCGACTGTATTATGTAGAAAAATTTATATCGGCCCAAAGCAGAAAACTTGAATTTTGAAATAGGGATTTTTTTATGTTGTGTAGCTTCGGCCGACATTAAAACCAATGAAAGAGTTTGATCCAAACACCTCATTTTAAATGAAAAAGTGTGAGCAAAAAAGTTATGAATAGATACAGGGTGATCATCCTCTCGTAAATTTTTAATACATGACTCACAGTTAATGGAGTAATTGTAACTATCATTATCAGACGAAGCTCATCAATGCCATTCATTAGACCGGAACCCTTCTGCGGCGTCGCAAAGTTGACAATAAATATGGACAAAAGGAAGTGGTGGAGTGGTGGGTAATCTTACCAGGACAATGACAGGAGAAACAGTTTATTAGAGGTAGATCTAATAAGCAAAGATAGGAAAACTATCAAAGACATCGTAGGTATGTTAACAGGGCTCTGTGAGCTTAACAGATACGCAAGGAAAATGGTTATGACAGACGAAGCCATGTGCAGATTCTGTCACCTAGAGGAGAAGACTGCAGAGCACATCCTATGCCAGTGCGACTGCCTGGCGAATGTGCAGTTTCTTATACTAAGCAATGAGAAGCCACTGGCAAGAAATTACAAGATTCAGTCTCGATTGGTCAGGCTGGAGAATGTAATCTAGATTCAGACGACCACAATAGATCTGAAAAGGTAGCAGTGGATTAACCACCGCATAAAATCTAGTCGAATCTAATCATCTGGGTACCTTCCCTTGTAGGACTTGTAGGGCAGCTAAGGGAGCTTCCTCGAAGAAGATATGGTTTTTTTCAAGCCACATGTTCGCTTATTATGCCCCATATCAATTTGAATTGATTTCTGTAATTATTTTGGAGAGCAATTCAGTTTCAAGTAGGTATTCCATATCATTCTGAATACGTATAATACGTAGGAAGTAGACGATATCCGGAATTTCATTCTTCCTAACTTATTATCTTAATACGCGTGATATTACTTTCAATTAATAAAGAGTATCTTAGGAAAAGGAAAGGAGATTAACGTTCTAAACGTATTCTGATAATGAGAAACTTTTAAATTTAATTTCAATAACATCCTGCACAAACGTTCTGGTATCACCGACCCAAATACTCTGAACGAGAGTCTGTTGTGCGAGTTTGAGGGTACAAAATTTCAACTCTGGAAAATATAGTTCAAAATGGTTAAATTAAAAATTATATTATTATTTCTATCTTCAATACACATTGTGACATCAGAATACTTTGTAAGTAATTTGTGAACACGTTTATAATTTCTGCACATTAGTTGAGCCAAATAATAATGTGAGAAATAAATACTATATCAGAGCCCCAAAATTGTAAGTAGAAATTTGTTTTTCACTCGTTTCCTTTTGAGTTTGATTGTTTTCTTGGTGTACCTTCTAAGTCCAAGGTCAAATATCAATGAAATTTAAATGGGACCACCTTGGAGCTATTCTACTACGTCCCCGATAAAAGTTAGGTACCTATCTTGTCATAAACCTCGATTACTATACATTTCCAATTTTATTTTAAAAGTTTTCTTGCTGTATCTTCGTTCTCCAAGGCTCAATGCCAATTAAACTAAAAAGGTACTACCTTGGACCTTCAAATATGTAAAGGCTTCAAACCGAAATGTTTATACTATTTTTTTATTACGTTTTAGATAGACGCTGATCTGTCAGGACCTGGAGCAAATAATTTGGGTAAAGATTAATTTGGTTTTGTCCTTTTATAAGTGAACTTCCCGAGGATTATATAAAAGCTTTGATTGGAGCTACACTACTGGTCCCAATAAACATGATTAAATTTCTATATTTTTAGAAAGACGAATCAAACGTGCACCTTTGCTGCTGAAAGGTGTCAATCCCAATGAATGCAGCACTCCTATTTGTAAAGGATCAACTTCCAAAATGCTAGTTTACATGGAACACAGTGCTGATCCTTGCGAAGAATTCCATCATCTAGTTTGTGGAAGATATAAACAAGAACATGGATTTTCTCGCGAAAACTTCGAGATATTGGAGTATTACTTGAAGACGAAAATTTCATACACGTCCGAGAAATACTTACAGGATTTTAAGAGGTTTTATGATAGTTGTGCTGCTTATACGCTGGATTTTAAATTTTTAATGAATTTAGATTTTAGTAAGTTTATAATTTGTCTTTATTTATTTATTAAAATTTACTTTCAATAAGCCTTCAAAGGATAACTTTGTCCACTCGGATCAGTAATTATTAAGAAAACAGTTAAATTATTTCAGGTACTGATTAAATGTACAGTGAGGACATAAAGTAACTTTTGAACCGTTGGGTATATAGTGATGAAATTTGGAACGATAATATATGACCCCATTCTGCATTTTCAACACATCAATGACAGCTCTTAATGTCAAAGTAACAGCTGGGCGGGCATTTGGAATATTTTTTTAAATGGAATCGGGGTCGAGTAATACCTCATTTTGAAGGTCTTTTTATGCTCAATACATTCCCTAGATTTGAAAACATGAGGTTCAATAGTTTTATTATTTAATATTTGCTGAGTAAACAAGCTCATGCTTTGTCAATATTTTCAAGATCAAATATAATGAAAAGTATGAATTTTTATTGAAATAATTCACGTCATTATTAATATCATTAATTGTCAGAGCATCTTCACCACAAAGGCACACTTTATCTCTGGATGATCTCGCAGAAGAGGCTGCTTCTTGTTGGAGGCAATCCTCTCCAACTCCAACTTAATGAAAAAACCGTTAATTGTATCTTCATCCGAGAATCGATTGGTAGCAGAATTGCACCTTATACGTTTGAATATTGAAACATGATTAGAAAAATTGTTCCAATATTTTTTATACAGTACAATACTTTTCTATCTTTGCAGTCAATGCTCCAGTCTCCAGTGATATCACAGATCTGTTTGTTGAAGCTATTTTACTTCAAGCTATGCCATTTTTTGATATTGGACTAGTTATTTCCAGTTCTGATGAAAAATATCAATTTGCTGTAAGTAATTTCAACTTATTCAAATGATGAAAATTCTCATAGAATTATTCTTGATTGTACTTATCCACAGTAATAATAATAATAATTTTCAGATAACTATACCCGGAATCACTTATCTTAGAACCAGGACAACGGGATGGTCTATTTTTGATGAAAGTGCAGAGGAATGTTCAGAAATTACACAAAATTCTATAGGCACAAAAACAGTTGATTTAAATGAGTTGTTTAGGAAGTATAATGATTGTAAGAAACAAATGGTTAAACAGTATGCTGAAGATTTTGAACAAGTTATGAAACTAGCTGATAAAATACCAGAAAATGAGGTATTAATAATAATAAAGATTCTATCCAATCCCTGAAATATTTTCGATATATTTATGTTTTAGATGTATTTAACTGATTTATTGGAGTTAAATCAGGTAATTATAATCACATAATTAGAAAAAATCGTCTTCAAATATTCGTTTTTAGAAATTCATAGAATCTGCAGTTATTGCTCAAACGAATCACACTACTATATTCAAAGATGTAGAAATTAAAGAGTTTATTTCCAAATTTGGAATAATAGATTGGAAAATATTTTTTGAAAAAATTACTCCCAACAAAACATTCACTGGTAGTGAGAAAATTTTACTCAGTTATCCTGACCATCATAATTTCGTTTTTGAACAGCTGGGCAAAATCGAGAAAAGGTGAGTATCGTTAGCTGTAAACGTAAACCGAAAACTGTAAGCTGATTTTTTTATAGTAAACTAGTCAGTATGATTCAAGAGTTCATACATTTCCAATTATATCGTAACTTGGCGCATCCAAGACATATGGCTAATAAAAATATCTATTGTATGAACTTGGCTCACGAACTGATGCCAGATGTAGTATCAACAATTCTTTACGAGCTAAATCCGAGTAAAAAAATATTCCTCCCAACAATCCAAACGAATAAAATGTTCGCCGATTTGAAAAAATCACTGACCGAGTCCATAGGTGAATCTAAATTAGATGATTTGTCGAAAGACAAATTCGTGAAAAAGTTAAAACAATTGAGTTTGGGATTAATAACTGCAGGTGATACAAACGCTACCAGGGATAATTATAAGGATTTGAAGATTAGACTGGATTTTCCAGAAAATGTTGTGATGTTGCTGAAGAATTATAGAAAGTTTATTTTTGGAGTGGTCGAGTCCAAATCTTCGCCAGCAACATTGTAAGTATCGTAAATTATAAATAACTGTAGGTTTTGGTACTGACAAATAAACTGCTTTACAAAAATCAAGAAAATTTGGAGTAGCTCAGGGGCGGATACAAGGGGAGTCATGGGGAGCATGGGCTGGCTCTCGTGTCTTTGCATAGGGACATCACACTGGATCCAAAGTTGATACTACTTAGATTTGCTAAAAACAGATGTTCTAACCTCACACACAGGCAATTTTCTTGTACACATTGTCCCCCCCTCCGATATCCCGGTATTCTAAGTATTACCTTCCCAAACATAATCTTGTATCCGCCCCTGGACTAGCCCTCATCGATTTGTCTCCAAAGTTTACTTATGTGTCTGTAGGAGGCAAAACTGAATGTCAACAAATTTTTTTTCAGGTTAAACTTTTTTGTGAGTCCATTCAGTACAAAACCATTAACATTCTACACGAGTGATTCAATAGGTATTTATTTATTGTTTTCTCAATATATTTTGCAGCAACTGATCCATTTTTGTTGCCTAAATAAACGGCTCGGGGCTGCTTCGCCGAGGCAGGATCATGCCGAAGCTGCCTCGGGGGGCCGCCTCGCGAGGCAGCTTCGCAAAGTTGATACGTGCCTTTAGATATTTCTAAATTAAATCTAAAAGAAATTCGCTTAAAACTTCTTAAGACGAAGCAATTGAAAGTTAATAAATTATTTTTAACCTGTCTCATCTTAGATTGATCATTTGGTAAATTTCCAATTAAGATTTGCCTGGAGTTTATTTTATGCGGTTTACTTGTTCTATATTTTCTTGATTTCAGTAATGCATCCCGAAGTATTCAATAAAGTACCAAGTGGATTGCCGGAACATATTCGATTAGCTAAAATAGGATTTTCTATTGCACAAAATATCGCTAAGCATTTTGATTCAGTCGGTCGTCGATTTATGACAGATGACATAACAACGAACGATGCGTATTACAATAACTTGGTGAAACACACAAATGAAATATTTGATAAATATTACGCTAATTCTCCCCTGTCGTTTCATAAAAGTCTTCTCAAGTTTAAGGTGATAATTTAAGTATAATTTTTATTTCTTGAACAACATACAGTTATTTTATTATATTATACAGAGTGTCCAGAAAATATTTTATTTCCGTTTTTGTCAATAATTGCTAATAATTTTGATTTTTAGCCAGTCGATGGTGATGTTTACGTTGATGAAATCATATCTGATAATGCTGCATTTAAATTGGTAACAGATTATCTACATAAGATTAAAATTAAACCGAAAGATTTACCTTGGATATCAAGTGGAAACATTTCATATAATCATAGCTTTTTCATAGCCTTCGCTCAAGGTTGGTAAAGTATTTGAAAATAATGAAAAATGAAAGATAGATAACCTAATAATCAGCATTGCGCCAGCCAGCATAGTCGGCATACCTTGAGTCTTCAACTCAAGCTCAAAATTGACAATCCACTTATTGGAGATTGTCGTTTTTACAGTAACAATAAAATTGTTATTAAAAAAAAGGTGAGCGGTCGTCGCTTGCTTCTTATGCACAATAGAATGCGAGGTTGGGAAAACCATCAATAAAAATACGCGCAATAGAATGCGATGTTGGGAATTACATTAGGCCCAGTACGTTCTACTAAGTTTCATTTTGTAGCCGTCAGACGGCGGTAGTAGGTAATCCTATAGCAAACAGCAACTGACCTTTCTATATGCGTGGGCGTACATGCTGCCTGGTATTTAAGTAAACGGCGCGTTTTGACAGTGCTACATTGGCATGTGTGCTATAGAGTAAAACTGTATACAACACGTGCCCTTGTGCTGAAGGATCAGCTGTTTATATGCAGTTTTGCAAGTGTAAGTTACATGATAATATAGTTTGAATTGCTCTGGCAGTTGATGGTATATAATGAAACTCCTTTCTTGACCAATTTTGACAGTTTTGACAATTTTTCAAAAATTTTGACCATTTTAGACCATTTTTCAAAATTTTATCAATTATTCACCATTTCTGACAATAATTCAAAATTTTTAACCATTTTTCGAAAATTTTGACAATTTTTAACAATTATTGAGTATTTTTGACAGTTTTTATAATTATTGACCATTTTTTCAAAATTTTGACAATTTTTGATCATTTTTCAAAATTTTAACAATTATTGACCATTTTTGACAATTTTTCAAAAATTTCGACAATTTTCAACAATTATTGACCATTTTTGACAGTTTTTTATAATTATTAACCGTTTATTCAAAATTTTGACAATTTCAGACCATTTTTCAAAATTTTAACAATTATTGACCATTTCTGACAATTTTTTAAAAATTCTGACAATTATTGTACATTTTTCAAAATATTTAACAATTTTTGACCATTTTTCAAAATTTTAACAATTATTGACTATTTTTGACCATTTTTCAAAATATTCAACAATTTTTGACCATTTTTGATCATTTTTGACAATTTTTGACAGGTTCTGACAATTATTGACAATTTTTGACAATTTTTTAAAAAAATGTTAACAATTATTGACCATTTTTGATAGTTTTCTTATAATTATTGACAATTTTTTCAAAATTTTGACAATTTTTGACCATTACTAAAAATTTCAACAATTATTGACCATTTTTCAAAATTTTAACAATTATTGACTATTTTTGACCATTTTTTAAAATATTTAACAATTTTTGACAGGTTCTGACAATTATCGACCATTTTTGACAATTTTTCAAAAATTTTGAAAAGTTTTGATCATTTTTCAAAATTTTAACAATTATTGACCATTTTTGACAATTTTTCAAAAATTTCGACAATTTTCAACAATTATTGACCATTTTTGACAGTTTTTTATAATTATTAAACATTTTTTCAAAATTTTGACAATTTTAGACCATTTTTCAAAATTTTAACAATTATTGACCATTTCTGACAATTTTTAAAAAATTCTGACAATTATTGTACATTTTTCAAAATATTTAACAATTTTTGTCCATTTTTCAAAATTTTAACAATTATTGACTATTTTTGTCCATTTTTCAAAATATTCAACAATTTTTGACCATTTTTGATTATTTTTGACAATTTTTGACAGGTTCTGACAATTATTGACCATTTTTGACAATATTTTAAAAAAATTTTAACAATTATTGACCATTTTTGATAGTTTTCTTATAATTATTGACAATTTTTTCAAAATTTTGACAATTTTTGACCATTACTAAAAATTTCAACAATTATTGACCATTTTTCAAAATTTTAACAATTATTGACTATTTTTGACCATTTTTTAAAATATTTAACAATTTTTGACAGGTTCTGACAATTATTGACCATTTTTGACAATTTTTCAAAAATGTTGACCATTTTTAACAATTATTGACCGTTATTCAAAATTTAAACAATTATTGACCATTTTTGATAATTTTTCAAAAATTCTGACAATCATTGACCATTTTTTTAAATATTTAGGAATTTTTGACCATTTTTGATAGTCTTTGACAATTCTTGACGATTTTTGATTGGTTTTGACAATTATTGACCGTCTTTGACAATTATTGACAATTTTTCAAAAGTTTTAACCATTTTTCAAAAATTTTGACAACTATTGACCATTTTATCAACATTTTTATAAATATTGACTTTTTTGACAGTTTTTGTCAATTATTGACCATTTTTCCAAATTTTTGAAAATATCTGACAATTTTTGACCATATTTCAAAATTTTTTACAATATTCCAAAAATTTTAACATATTTGGCAATTATTAACCATTTTTTCAAAATTTTGACAATTTTTGATAGTTTTTGACAATCATTGACCATTTTAGACAATTTTTCACACCTATGGGTATGTGAGCTCATTTAAAATTTGCAATTTCAGAATTTTGCGACGACCAATCTGAAGTATCTTTCATGAAAGACCTGTTTGAAACCAAATTATTGCCCCTGCAGATAAAAATAAGAAATATCATAAGTAATTCAGTTTTTTTTGGCAATACATTCCAATGTTCGGAAGGTTCAAGTTTTTGGTTAGATCCAAGTGTTATTAGACAGTTTCCAAGCTCTCCATCCGAAGATTATGATGATGGAGAAGGACAATTTGAAGAGGGCCAAGAAGAAACGTAAAATTATCTTAATATTATAGGTTGTCACAAAATAAAAATACATACTGATCAATTTCATTATCACCTAATTGCATCAAATATCCTTACGTGATTTCCTCTAAGAAACCATTAAAGCAATCAATCTGCTTCACCTTTTAGACGCTCGCACATTTCCATGATAGAGAAAAAAGTTGAAACACTTGAAACAGTAATTATTGTTTCTTACATTAACGGGAGAGTGGTATAGTAGACATTTCCAGGGAAGTATTGATTTTTACATGTGACACGTGCACAAGCGTTTTTGCGCTAAGCCTGAGAGAGGAAAGTGTAAACGCGGTCTGCTGTCTGGTCTCTCTGATTCGATCGCTAAGAAAGAGGCGAAATAAAATAGTTTCTATGCGGTTTCTAAGAGGTTCCTACAAAGCCTGTCTGATAGTTATACGAGGCTTGCCTGAAGTGCATACCTCTTAGTGTTCCTGGGTGTCTCAGAGGGTTCTGTGAAGCTTAGTTCACAGCTTGCCTGAACTTACCCGAAGATATCTACAACTTTCCGGAAGATTTATCTAAACTTGGCTTGAATATTGAAGGGCTCCAGCTAGAGACTCCTCTAAAGGGTGATTCGACCCCAAGTTTATGTCCCACAAGGACAAAAGAAGGGTTGTAAAAAATTGAGGGCGCCACTACCTTTTTGACGTCGATAAAAAATACTAATGATTTAAAAAAACTAAGGCGGAAAAGGTAGAAACGCCTTGTAGAATTGAAATAAAAGTTAACCAGAAATCAAATAATAAAAAAGTTATTTAAAAACTTTACCCCGGGCGATCTCTCCCTCAACTTTTATAGCTGAAGATTTGGAAAGAAAATAGATTTTAAACAAATTTATATTTTATTATTCTGCCACAGGAACTGAACAAATGTGAGGAGAAATTGTACTTAGCTCATGAAGTGGTTGTTTCCGGAAAAGGTAGGTAGATCTTGCCTCTATGAAGTCTTGAGAAGATGGAGACTAGATCTCGAAGAAGATAGGAAGATAAAGATGTCTTGATTAGAACGGTATCCTAGCAGCTGTGTCCTGGTCTAGGGCGGTATCCTGGTCTAGGGCTTTTGTCCTCACCTAGGGCTTATATCCTAGCCTAGGGGCTGTGCTTACCACAACAAATTCATTAGATAGGAAAGCGATACAAAAATGGAGGTCTTTCCTCGAAGAGGGTCGATAGCGGAAAAGGCTGTTTCTCGTGGCGTTGAAAAAATGGAAGCCACCGTTGGCAGACGTCAATTGTCTTAGCGTTCGGAGTAGGAGAATTTGAGATCACAGAACTATAATTGGAAGTGGCTAATGTGACGAGTGACGAGCGGTAGTTAAAAGGATTTATTATATAAAATCGAAACAGGTCGATAGACATGCTACAATTACAATAGCTCTAAATCATGTTATCCGATCAGACTATTCTCTGCAGTTTACACTAGGTTCATAAGAACCCACGTTCATAAAGTCAACCCTGAAAAGTAAATAAATATATATTTTTTTAGTGTCTCATATTTTTGGCACCCAATTTTAAGTTAATCTTATATGGTCTCTTTCAAAAAACTCATCCACTACACAGAATTTCTCACCAAAGTTATGCAACAATGTATATTTAGAAACTTCGCCCTACGGCATCTGCATTTTGCATGTTTGTTGTTAGCTTAAGACTCTGAACTTCAAAAGTAAACAAACCTCTATTAGACATTATTTATTAGAGAAAATAAGACGTTATTACAGTCTTGTTGCCGGTCATCGGATCAGCAAATATTTGCGCTATGACTTGATCCTGTTATAACAATAACTAAACATTAATTTCTGGATAATCTTATTCGGGACAGAAAATAACTACAAGGATAAGAGCTTGCCAAATAGATAGGGAACTAGTGTTAAGAGAATTGTAAATATATAAGGGTCATTTGTATAAAGTGTGGTTGTATGTATATGGAGGTTAGACCTAAAAGATCTATTCTATTACTTCTACTTAGTTCCTGAGGAAAGTCTCATAAACTAGTAGCTCCTTTAGTCCTATTTCCTGGAGGAATTTTAGGATATCTATAGGCTTTAACTGTCCCTCTTCTATCCAGTAATCTCCTAGTCCTAGGTGTTGTGCCCTAGGATTCTAAATTGATGTGCAATTCGCAAGTATGTGGATGGAGGTTTCTTCTTCCATGTCACAGAATCTACATTCTTCTTCCTCCACTATTTTCAGCTTTTTCAGGTGCCCATTCAGGCGACAATGTCCCGTTAGGATCCCTGTTAAAACTCTTAGTGCAGTTTTACTTTGTCTAACCCCTACTTGATCTTTCCAACGATCAGATCTTCTCTTTTTTTCGGCTTCGCCTATTTCTTCCCATATTACATTGGAGCTGATACCGCAAAAGGGTTCCGGCCCCCAAAAGGGTGTTTCAGTCCCCCTCTTTGCTAGTTCATCTGCTATTTCATTTCCTTCTATTCCAGTGTGTCCTGTAATTCACAGTAAGGTGACTATATTATTCTCGCTTAGATCATTGAGTTTCCCTAGGCTTTCCCTCACCATTTTGGAACTGAGTACACAAGAGCTCACTGCTTTAATTGCTGCTTGACTTTCCGAAATTATGATAATCCTTTGCCTTCAATATCCTTTATCAATATTGAACTGGGCACACTTTCTTGTGGTGTGAATTTCCGCTTGAAAGGGCTTTTCCCAAGCTTTCATAGAGTTTGGTTCCTGGTCCGTACACTCCTATCCCAGTTCCTTCTATGGCTTTTGTGCCGCCTGTGTACCGTTGAATGGCATTCTTTCCAAGTCTGGTGATGGTATTTGGATCCCATTCCTTCTTGTTGCTTAATTAGGTAACGAATTTCTTTGAAAAGTTATACTTTTTCATCATACCATCTTATGGCATGTCCCAGGTTTTCTGATTAGTTAGGTTAGTTTCCACGAGCGATAAACTGACATTGTATTTCATGAAAACACAAAAAAACGACATAAATTCTAATGTCATGGCATCAAAGGTTACGACTTACGTAGAGTCTTAAAGCAGGACGCGAACTGAATCCTACAAAAATAGATTGGAGCACGTGCACAGCTCCGGAAGTCAGACGACCAAATTCACATTCGCTACGTGTAAACTACCTTTAGTCTCTGGAAGAAGATAACTTGGTTATCGAAACCTTGAAACGCTTGAATATGAACCCATCGTCCAATTTTACTGAGTAGTTCAGCTGACCAAATTTCTTTACGACTGTTCCCGGTTTCCACGAGTTTTTGTTGTTTCCGTAGTAGCGTGCTAACACTCGGTCTCCCACACTTAAATGTCGTGCTAGTCTGGATGGTGCTGCTGGTTGCACTTTTCAGGTCTGAGAATGATAATATATTTTCAGGGTCGATGATGTGCAGAGAATTTACTGCAGAATTTTGATCTATTTTATGCAGTTCAATTTTCCTCTGTGGTATCCATGATCTCCCTATGATTGCATCGTAGTGCTCTGGTACAATGAAGAGTTCATCCTCTATTGTCCTTCCATTGTCAGAAGCTCGAACTATTACTATTCCATCTTGAACAAATGGGTGTTTGGTGTAAGATTGAAGTTCAGGCGCTGGCAACATCGGTACACTCAGATTCATCTGGTGAAACTTATCTCTTGGAAGGCAGGTTATCGGTGAACCAGAGTCTACCTCAAATTGACCTTCAATTTTGATGGTTACTTTGAATTAATCTTCGATGTGGTTGATTGTTTGAGATAACTTATCTTCTACTTTTTGAATACCATAGTCATGAAGAGTGTGGTCATAGTTTATTTGATTGGATGAACCCTTGGATGACTTATTCTGGAGGATTGTTTGAATGCACACTTTAGAAATGTGGTCATTCTTCTTGCATTCAGAACCTTTGAGGTTGGAAGCATAGCATTTCCTTGATAAGTGATTGTCTTTGCCACATCGAAGGCACAAGCCATCAATACCCAATTCTTTGAAATTGATTTTAAGTTTCGATGTTGGCTATGGTGTATTGATTTGATATGGTTTTGTGAGCGGCTGCGAAATTTTGAACCGTTTTCCTTGGCTTGATTCAATTTTGTTGATGTCCACCTTAGCTGCTGGTTTCTGAGCAATCAATTTTAGTTGTTTCCAGGGCAATGGCTTTCTCAACAAGGCTGTTGAAGTTTAAGGAACTGGACTGTAGAAGTTGTTCTCGGATGCTGTTGTCCGTCAGTCAACCTTCTAATGAATTGATCCCTAAGGAAGATATCAGCGATGGACGTCTTAGACTCGCATGGTGAAATGAAGTCACAATCTGTCAACTCACTTCGAAGCACCTACAAAGTCAGGAGCAGACTGTTGGTCGCTTTGATAAATTGATAGATATTGATGTTGGGCAACAAAGACAATGGTGAAAGATGGATATCTAACAACCCCATGAAGTCATTATAACTCAATTCTGTTGCTTTTCGGGGTGTTGATGTTGGGCAACAAAGACAATGGTGGATATCTAACAACCCAATGAGTTCATTATAACTCAATTCTGTTGCTTTTCGGGGTGCAGCAAGAGCAGAGACCATTATGAAGTTGTTGGCTCCTAATGAAGTCGTGCACAGAAGGGTTTATTGTTCAGGACATTTTTCATCTCAAGATAATTTTCAAATCGTTGTTTGTAATTGCGGAAAGATTCACTCTTTGAATCATAAGAGTCGAAATTAGGAAGCAGAGCTGTGTTTACAACTGGTATGAATTCATTGGATCTATCACTTACCCTTCGTAGTGGGGGGGAAGGTGATCTAAGCTGCTGGAAGTGAATCTGGGAATCAAGCTTTGTTGAAGCTTCATGAAACGTTGGAATTGATCAGGATCCATATTGATGACAGTTGCGACTTAGCAAGTAGAAAAAACTAAAAACGATTAAAGATCGGAGAGAATGTTGTTAACAAGCTAGATAAGTCAATCTATTGGATTATCGATTTAAATATCGATTTTTTGAGTATTGGATAAAGGTTGATAAGTAATTACTTGATTTTACCAATTTAGTCTTCAATTTGAACAGAGATTGTTGATTCTTCTTGGTGAGGCACCGTCAAGTGATAACTGTTGAATTGATATTGAAGAGGTTCTTTAGCGCTTGATAATTAACGTCTTACCTCGCAAATTTTCAATATTTCACACTCTTCGCCAAAACTATTGTGACCGAGGTAGTATAAATGATATTGATAGTCGTAAACTGGTTTATATTTTACAGAAGAATTCACACGGATATCTGCATACACAACACTGACTGACAGATTGAAGGAACCTTATTTCTTACTTCACTACAAAAACATACAATTTAAAAAAAGAAATCAATTAAAACTTAACTTGATCAGTTGCGCAGTCTATTGTATATATTTGATTAAAAACAAACTTTTAAGTACCTACCTACAATCGAGAGTATATAAAACGGAAACAACGAAACCATAAACGTGCCACGTGCATTTACTGAGGCAAAAGTTCATTTCATTTAAAACAAAAGTCGTTACATTTATGAACCTAATAATCTTTTACCTGCAAAAACAAAAAGTTTAATTGAACTCAGCAAGACCTTACCTTGAAGCTTTGTTCAATCCACATAGTAATTTCGTTCAATTAGACTCTGAGATGCAGTTGGCTCTGATTGTAGTGCACACATGCCCCCGAGAGGGTTGACAACGTAGCAGAAATACGGAAATTGTCTGGTACAGACGTATAGTGGTCATTCGAATGGGTCTTCTTTGAAGCAGTATAAATAATGTATTTAAACCAAACAAGTAGGCACAATTTTGCCAGATCATTTCCATTGAGATAGACAGTACAATAATTAATAAATAATAAAAAACACACGTTAATCGTTGAAACTTCAAAAAAAAAATCGGATGAACAAAGGACTATGCTTCCATCTTATGGAAAATAAAAGACCACTCAAATGCGGATATTTTGATACCAACTTATTCGTCTTGAAAAATAGAATATTTGATAACATTGCGCCAATGTTGTGACTTTTATAATTAACTCACAATTAATGATATTATTTTTAAATCGCTTACGGAGATTGTATGAGTAAGACAGAGAGAAAATACGTAAATAGACATGTATTACAGATTCCACGAAGTAAGGATATCAGCGGTGATAAGAAATGAATAAATAAAACCAGACAGGGTTGAACTGACCTAATTTTATCACTTAATTTTTATATTTTGTTTTTTCTTTGTAGTATTTTGTAGTGTATTTGTTGGCATCGGTAACTCTTTAAAAAAAATAGGATAGGGATGCGGAAAAGATTTTTTTATATGGAAGATGTTAAATGTCTATTAACTGTTAATACAAAAATGCTTGTGAAATGTGTGTAGGTATTGAACCCGACATAAAGGGTGATACTAAAAGATAATGTATAATTCTTAGAGTATCCCCTTTTACTCGCTCCACCTTCCCCCACAGGCAGTGCCTGAGGACCTCATTACCTTCTATCCGCGAAGAGTAGCTGAAAAAAAATTTTTTATTGGCCTAAGCCGGTTTTTATATTTTTTGGGTAGCTAAAGTCGCCTTTTTGCTTTATTAAATTTTTTTGATGGCCGAAGCCGGGTTTTGTTTAATTTTTGTATTTTTTTGATAGCCGAAGCCGGGTTTTGTTTAATTTTTGTATTTTTTTGATAGCCGAAGCCGATTTTTGTGTTATATATATATATATTGATGGCGATGAGTGTTTTCCCTTGCGTGACATAAAAAGCACTGTTAACTGAAATCTAATTTGCAACATTATATTTCTTCATGATTAGGTATAGTTCGATCAGCAGCTTCAACTACAGTCAACCAGTCTACCTGTTCCATAATTAGGATACGTTAAGCCGTCACTCGAGTTCCCGTCAGGGTGAAAACTGACCTGTCTAAAAGGTGTTTATGGTAATTACGGTAAATTCTCTGAATCATCTGATATCTAGCTATGTATTTATTGCAAATTGTAATAAGTGAACAGTAAAAGTTTTAAGGGAGGTCCGTTTTCAGATGTATGAAATAAGAAATAGTTATAAATGTCTTATGTTTGGCACTATTACACGATATTATTTTATATGATATCATTATTGGAATAAAATACGGAATTTTAATTCTACAATTTTATTGCGTACTACAACTGAACTGAGTCATAAATACATACATGTAAAGAAGCTAACCTAACCTAACCTAACATATAACCTAACCAGAAAGGGTTTACCCTTTTCACTTAGTATTACTTCAAGCATTTTGTGTATCACTATAGCGTACGACAACAAACGTTCGGAAATATGTATATTAATAAACTGCCGTTTCGAAAATGACAACTTAATATAATAGAAAATATAATAGAAAAATATATTCAAAGCAATTAGTACTGACAGACCCCCTAGCCACCCCAATGGGTTATTCAACTTTTTCATTAGAATTCAGGATTACAAATAGGTATTACGATTTACTGGAATTTTCAAAACTATTTAGTTTACCTGTAAGCGGATTAAATAAACTGGACGGCAATTCGAGTGCGGGATTAAGATACCTGCAAGTGTCGGACGGGAACTCATGTGTATTTTATAGTCATTAAGAATCCTGACGGGAATTCGTTTGTACCGGAATTGTTTCGTGTCGGTCAGTTATTAAATGTACCTATTATAATATAGAAAACGTTATAATAAACTACTATTACAAAATGACAAACTTATGTAAAGATGTTAGATTGTCAATTGAGAGATGTACCTTTTTTACATAATTTGATTGCAATCTATCATATCTTTATACAACTGAAAAATATAATCCTATTATTTTGTTTCAACGAAACTGGTATTCATCGTATGTACAACTATATTCACAAGTCCGACTCTGTTTCACCGCAGCAGGTGGAGTCCTATTGAATGGTTAGATTTTGTAATCGAATCGCAAATTTCTGACAAATGAACTGATTTTGTGGGTTTATTAATTAAATTACAACATTGGCGCAATGTTATCAAATGTTCTATTTTTCAAGACGAATAAGTTGGTATCAAAATATCCGCATTTGAGTGGTCTTTTATTTTCCATAAGATGGAAGCATAGACCTTTATTCTCATATTAAATTATATTATAAAAAGTTGGTTCCATATTAAATTTTCGAAGGGATACGATTTATGAAACACTTCAATTCAAGTATGAGTCGATTGAACTTGCTCTTGTGCTGTCAAAACCACTGGTATAGCTGAGGAATTATCTTGTCTCCTTGGAGGATGTCAAAAATCGTTTTTCATTTATCAAAAACATATTTTGGGGTAAATTATTTTCCTTAGAATTTCGAGCCATCTACGAGGGCTATTTTTTTGAATTGTCTACAAATTAATTCATTTGCAAAAGTGTACGTAACAATTTCCATTAAATAATTAATTTAAGGAGATGTAAGGAGGGTGTAATGTACGAAACCCCGATTCACTTTGGTCAACCGTATTTCATATTAAATTGTTCGTACCTACATTTACACAACGAAAAATTACACTTTCAAAAACTACACCTACATCTTCAACAAAACCGTCCCCTCCTCCTGCATAGACGATTATACGAGGGAGTTGTCTTTTATATTTTGCATATAGAGCTGGAAAAAAACAGCAGATAACTTTTAAACACTATTGTTTTTCAACGAATTCTTCACGAAGAGAAATGCATTTTTGCATCTTTTGGAACCTATTCTGGAAGCAGCTATTCCAGTTGACTGCATCTTCTGGGAACTGGAAACTTTGACCACGCAGTTCATTCTTAATTTTTGGAAACTCCTGGCAAACCAAACAGCAGTAACAGTTCTTTGATCTTGTTGATCCTGCAAAGGAATTGTTGCTACATGATCCGCTTTTGGAAATACTTCAAGAACGGATAACTTTCGTCGGTTTTGGTTCATGCTGGAACACCCAAACAGCCGACTGTCGTTTTTATTTTCGGGTTCGTAAGAGTAAATCCAGGATTCATCACCTCTGACAATACTGTATACATTTTTTGAGTTTCCTTCGTTAAACAGGTTAAGAGTTTTTTAACACCAATTGACTAATTGCTTCTTCAGTCAACAGATGATGCGGTATCCAACGAGAAAAAATGTTATTTATTAATTCAGCTGTAGAAAAACTTTTACGATAATTATTTCCTCTCGAAGTTTTACTGTGTACAAAGTTGTTTCACATTTTAGATTGTACATCATATTCTACTACATTTATGACCTAGTCGTCTGTGACCATGTGTAATTACATTTTCAAACAGAGGAATGGAGATTTTGAATAAGTAATGTCATAAATGAAATTATATTTCGAGGAGAATATACTCATGAATAAATATCTCTGTCTGGTGAAATTCGCTGAAAGCAGTTTCGCTCGAAAGCGAAAGATCTTCAAGGCTCGAATACCCTCTTGACGAATGAAAATTGGAACGGTGGATTACTATCTCATAGAACGTAAAACGTTTCCATGGGCTGCTTTTTGGCTACTTGATGACTATAGAAGTATATAAAACACTGTTCGAAAAAGTTTATCGACAAAAAAAGTAAATCAAAAAATTTCTTGGGTATTGAGGAAACACGCTGAAAAATTGTCACAAAGTTGGTGTATTCATTGGAACAGTCTTTGTCGACGTGTCCAAAAAGTGGTTTTGGATCGAATATAACCTTACTAGGTTAATTTGAATGCTTTCTGAGTAAAAAAGACAAATGCCATCTCTTGGGAGTTAACTAGATGTCTATATCAAACTTTGCCTCCAAAAAGTGACATTCATTCAGACCTAAAATATATATTGTACCCCCTTTCTTCTACTCAGTCAGTAAAGGTTCACTTTTCGATCAGGCACGTAGCTAAGTCACTGGTTCACACCGTTACTTGCTACGGACTGAAAAATATTCCAGGCCCTGAACAAAGTGAACCAAATCCGCGAAAAACGGCTCCTAGGGTCGGTTTCTTTCAGAAACCGCTCTAAAAAAGTGTCTACACCGGTGTCAACCAGTAAAGTGAATAGTGCAACAAACGGAACCTCTCCTTTTTCCTCCAAAATGACGAGAACGCGAATGACAAAAAAAATTGCCAAAACATTCCAGACCTCAACCAACTTTGGATCCGCCCTCCAGCTCTTCGTCCAAACCACGTCCTTTTATGGAATCTCCGATTCCACGATCCAACAAACTAATCCACGAAATGTGTCTCTCTCCAGAGCAGAAATCCTTTTTCAAATCGCTCCAAAGCCAAATGAAATCTTCGAATTCAATACAATTCACTCCTGAGCAAGCATCTCTGTTTCAAACAATCCAAGACAAATTAGACTACATGGAAAAAAACTCCCCAAATTAAAATCTACATCCTACGCACAAGCTGCTAAATCTCCTCCTCATTCCATTCATTCATCTCGATCTTCCCAGGCCTCTTCAGCCCATGAAGCCCCAAATATCCGCCAAAACGACGAAGCATCCTCCGTTCGGACTTCTTCGTCCAAATCTTCAACTAACACTTCTTCTCCACCAACAACTCCGCTTCAAACCCTTAATTTACGAAACCTCCCACCCAAATTCTGCTCTCAGAAGGAACTTTTCATCCTTCCGAACAGAAATGGAATTTTAAGAGGCAACCCAAATTGCACCGCCCTCCTCAAAATTCCTAGGAACAAAAATCTTCAACGAAAAAGTCAAAATACCATCGGAGACAACAAAGTGGTACGCCTACCTCTCCATTCACAAACCTCTGCCTTCAGAAACAAAACTTCTGCCAACACCCACTCTCCAAACTTCTCCTTCTCTCGAATGTTGACAAAAATATCTCCAACGAAGAAATCTTTGATATTCTCAATCAATTTCCAAAAATGCTAGAGGATCGTCTCCAAAGCCACAAACTCTCCAACCTCCTTTATCAGAGTCATCACAAGCTCTGAAATTCAACTTCACCAGGCTCTCTCCAAAGGAATTTTTCTTTACGGCCTCAATCACAGATGTGAAATCTCAAACTCCAATCAACTATCACCCGTCCGGAAATATTGTACTCGTTGTAAAAAATTAGGCCCTTCCGTCACTGAATGTGAAGCCAAGCTTTACACCTGCCCGAACTGTGGAAGTGACGAACACAAATCCGACAAATGTGACAAGGCAAAAAAGCCTTGTTGCAGGAACTGTGGTGGCGACCACGCAACCTATAACCCCAAATGCCCTAAAAGGCACCACCTCAAAACCCGAGGAAACAGCTCCCACTATACTCCCAAAACCACCTATGCCATTCGACTTCTCTTCGGAGGATGGTAATTGAGACACTTCATCATCTCATCCTACTACAACCACAATTGCTTTGTTCAAGGACAGGGCAACAAGGCATACTTCATCTTCTCGCCAACCTCGTAAACTCGGACAAAGAGACTAGTAGCTGCTTTAATCCTTTTTCCTGGAGAAATTTCAGGATATCCGCAGGATATCCGATACTTTGGGTATACATCCCTCTTCTATTGAGTATGTGAATGAAGGTTTTTGCTTTCATTCCACAAAACCTACACCTGTAGGTCACTAGTTTGAGCTTTTGAGGTGCCCATTCCTGTCAGGACACCTGTCAAAACTCTCAAATCAGTCTTTCTCTGTGGTTTGCGATTCCCAGGAGAGTTTCTGGACCACCTTCATCATGTTTTAATTGTGTCTGACAACTGCGTTTATGAAAAATTCTTGTTGGTAAGTCCACAAGTCAAATTTCTGCTCTCTCACCTTCCTTTTTTTTGTTCAGCAACTTTTTATCATTAAAAAATATTGAATTTTTCAATGCGATTTTTCACCTATTCTATTGGTTAGAAAATATGGTACAAAAAGTACAGAGGAAAATCTTCAGCTCAACCTGCTGTGATATACAAAACACTGATTTATTTTTTGGTAGTATAAAACATTTTAAGTTTGAATCTGGATAAATATCTTTTAGAAGCGAAGTTACGTGTTCCTAAATTACCTTCTTCCGGCAGATTTATGCAATCCCTTGATAAAAGGACTAAAACACCAAAAAAACCTTCCTTAGGAAAACAAGGGAAATAAAATAGAAACAGGAAATGCCGTACTTTACCAAGGGAATTTTCAAGAATCTTATTTTCCTTCTTTTCCTGGCTGTTAAGGCCACTTTACTAGCTAACAACTGGAGACGTCGTATTTTTTTGTATTAACCTTTTTTAGAAATGACTTCTGGTGGTAGAATAAAAAACAAGAGTTAACTGACTCTATAAAGTGACCAACACCATTTTAAATTGTAACTTTAATAAATTTCAAATCTCCCAAAAATATGCATTGGGAAAAGTGCTGCCGTATCGTTCTTCTGATTAGGATAAAACTTTACTAACTTATCGCTTAGACTTAGCTTAGAAATTTTCCAGTACAAACAGTTATTCAGGTTCCATAAATAACTGAATCAAATTCCATAAACGCCAAGTGATTTTGAAATGCAAAAAATCAAGTTTTGTGAAAAGAATAGATCAATTAAAACCAGAAATCTTACAAGGTCCTAAATCAATATTAGCCACATTATTACCTATTGTTCGAAATATAGATAAGTGATAAAAGTGTGTGTCTCTTAAAAGGTTCGGATTGAAATATCTCATGAAATAGTTTGGCATTTTAATAATAGTGGGCTCTCCATTATTTTTGGTTTTGTATTTAAATGTATTTGATAATAAAAATCTCCTAAGGTTGATTTGGAATTTAGATAAGGATATATTATATATAAATGAACAATTCTCTATTATATTCAAGCGATCTTAACCCAATATCCTTAAACCTACCCATAAAACAAAATTTAATGGCTAGGGCAGGTACAGCTCTGCGTATAATCGACCGCCTGCTGATAACTCAAGTGGTTGGTGATTTATGACCTTCTTAAATTTCTGGTCGTACTTCACCTATATGTATATTTAAGCAGACTAACGTCAGATTATGATTATGTCAACATTTATTTACACCGTTAGATTAAAAACTAGAAATCCCATGTAAAACAATATTATTACCCCACTCTTTGACAATAAATTATGCAAAAATTAAAAGATAAAAGAAAGTCCTTGATTTACTGTCGAAAGAAATGAATAATCCAATTACCGCAAAGAACTGTAGAAATTAGTTCTTAATAAAGATATGTACCCAAAAACTTATTTTCTCCCCAAAACTCTTACACTGATGTAATTCAGACAAAGACTCTCATAACTTCTCGAGTTTTGAAGTTTTAATAACCATTTTCTAATTTCGCCGGTACACTAATTCACTGAAAAGAGTTGTTTAATTTATTTGAGACTGGAAGAAATTTGCAGCATACCCCTTACATTTTTTTCTTTCTCAATGGACTTATATTATTAAATATGTTTTCACTAAACCTGGTAGGGATAACAATCAGCACGTTATACTTTATATTTATGACTATACGACGATTATACTATACTGTTATTATTATCGATGCCGATCAACATCATTTATATAATAGACATTTTCCAGTGGAAATGGAAATTTCACTAAAGAAGTTCAATCAAAATTATAGTCAGACCAAAAAAAGTTATTTACAACGCATTTACAACGAGTGGTAATCATAAAAATTAATGATTTGCAGTATATTGCAAATTCAGAAAATCTTGAAGATGACCCAATCAATCAACCAACCGAGGTTTGGACCAATAATAGTTGCTATTGTTCAATGGTCGCATTAGTAATTCTTCTTTTTTTTTTGATGAGGGGATTCATCTGAGATGGATTCATCATATAAAAATAGTGGAAAGAGATACAAAACCGAAGCTAAGTTAACATATAACTATTCATGATCTGATAAAACGTTCCCCGGGGATCATTCTGTAATAAATACCAAATAAAGAAACATAGAGAACATCACCATGTATAACAAATTTCATTCAATTTAGAATAAATAGAAGACAGCGAAGCAGTTTAAAATATTGCAAAAAGTAATACACAGGAAACGAGTTTCTAAATAACAATTCCGCTGGGTCGGAAGAAAGCCACGCGCTAGGAAAAAAAACCTGATTAGCAAATTCTGTTGAAGGAAAGGTAGACCAATCAGAAAGTAACATGTGAACCAGAGTAAAAAAGCTGAAAGCCAGGAGAAAAGGCAAAAAAAGTGGCAGTTGAACGGAAGTCACGGTTGCATCTGGTTGCGAGGTTTTTGGGGTCCTCTATTCTACTCCACTGTTGTTCTCTTAAGATCATAATTACGTATTATGGAACCCACAGCGATGCCAAATTTCTTGACCAATCATAAAACAGAATTTTTTTAATAGACACAACACGCAATAATTTGACAGTCTTGTAATTTATTTGACGTTGTGGACCATTAACCTCGCTTTTTTATACACTTTGTTGTTCAATTCATATATATATTCGTGCTAAGAATAATTATCGAAAATACTACTCGCTAGAGTCATCAGAAATTTTCATCGGCTATAGCTCGGCCTATCACCGATAATAATCGTAACACTAGTTATATTACCTCCGAATATACAGTGTGGAAACCACTTATGGAATAAAATTCTTTATGTCATTATTTTAGAAAATTATAAAAAATGCCGAGACACGTCAACTTTTGAATTGAGGGGGACACTTTTTGGCGCTAATGTCATAAACGTCAGATTCACCCCCTCCCTACTGGAGACACCCCTTACATTTTTTCAAATGGCATTAGGTATCAAGTCACACCTCATTTAAAAGGTCTGGTAAATCTCTATTCAATCATTTTGTTTTGCCTTTGATACGAGCCTTCCATTGTTATTTAATCGTTGTTTAAAATTGGCTCTTTTTCAACTTATATTGCCTGAATGTTAACGGTGGTCACTTTGACGACATGATTAAATAGCAGTTTTTCCTTGTTAACAGTTGTCTTTTTACTATTTGTAAATTTCTCATTCTTTAAAGGGTCTTTCTATCATAACAAAATGTGGGAGCATACGAAAAGTTGAAAAAGAGCCAATTTTAAACAACGATTAAATAACAATGGAAGGCTGGTATCAAAGGCAAAACAAAATGATTGAATAGAGATTTACCAGACCTTTAAAATGAGGTGTGACTTGATACCTAATGCCATTTGAAAAAATGTAAGGGGTGTCTCCAGTATAGAGGGGGTGAATCTGACGTTTATGACATTAGCGCCAAAAATAGTCCCCCTCAATTCAAAAGTTGACGTGTCTCGGCATTTTTTATAATTTTCTAAAATAATGACATAAAGAATTTTATTCCATAAGTGGTTTCCACACATAAATTCACAAAACTGTCAAATTATTCCGTGTTCCCTGGCTGATCAATTCAATTTACCCAGTAGAAGCATGAGATAGTCATCCTTCTATAGACGTTCGATAGAATGACGTTCAAGAATATCATTTATTCATTATCGATAGAACCACGTCTCCTTTCTCTCGGTTGTTCAGCTCCGCGGTTTTCTAGAATTGGCTCCCAGTGGTCATGAAGACTTGCGTCTAGCCCTACCGTTTAATCATCGTGCTCAGAAGCATGCGCATTTCATGATCAGTTTGCCTTGTCTTGTCATTTTGAATTTTTAGGTTAGAATCATCTAGCCTCCATGGTTAGAATAATTAGGAACTAATACTTGTTTTTGTTTCTAATTTGTATAGCTTTTTCAATGATTTTCCTTGCCCTTCTCGATAAATTAACCAATGATCTGTTTTAACAAAGAAAAATTATGAAAAATTAGAAACCTAAGCAAGTATTAGTTCCTAATTATTCTAACCTAAAAATTCAAAATGACAAGACAAGGCAAACTGATCATGAAATGCGCATGCGTCCATGAGGCACTAGACGCAAGTGTCATGAAGAACGACAAAAAATCATATTCAGTCATGATGTATGTAATTAAAAAATTATAAATGCTGCATACCAACCGAATGTTATAATTGACACGAATTAAACAGTCGTAAACACTAAATCCAATTGTCAATTGAACTATGGCTCCCATAAATACATATTTTACACATTGAACAATTGAATTTAGATGTAGATTTTAATTACGGTAAAATCGAATATTTTGGAATCCAGATATTCATCGTTTCTATAGGTACTAACCATATCTGATAATTCCTATCGGTATTGCAATGTTGCTGTGTAGTTTTTCACTAATCAACTATTTACCCAAATTTGCATCTACAACAACTGCAAACAACATTAATGCGGTCCGACTGGATACATAATTTGTTGACCAATATTACGTTTACCTTTGTTAACAGTGATTTATTGATCGAAAAATTTAAATAACGCTAGAGTATTGTTAAGTAATGTTTCAATCAAGGTATTTTGTATGGAAATTGCACTGCATATAATTCAATGCGGCGTTTATATACATATATATTCAATTAAAATTGTAGAACACCACTTTACCTTTGTAAATTATTCAAGGATGAAAAATATAGCAAAACGATTTTTCTGATATTTCAGTGAAGGAGCTAACATGAGCGGTAAAATAAATTCCCCACGTTGGGCGCAATTTTGTAACGGGTTAAAAATTTTATTAATGAAAATAACTAACAAATTACAATAAATATAAAACCAAAAATATACCACAAAACAAATCTAATAATCGTAGAAGCCGGTGGAGTATTTACGGGTATTTATGGGCTGGGCTACGAGTCATCCTCCGAGTAATTCTGGCTGCAAACTGGACTAGAACATATGGCGTCGTCGATAAGACCCCTACATATTCTATTTTGTAAATTATTTCGGTCTTTTTGGGTCATTAATTGATAAATAATACGTTGGACCCTGGCTCTTTTAAATGTATCCATATGAAATGAAGTAAATTTTAAATCGGAATTAGTACTATAACTATAGACACATCATCAAGAGAATTTTCAAATTCGAAATTATATTCACCTTATAATAGCAGCATCCGAGAGTCTAACGGGCACAAACAGACATTAAATAAACTTGAAAGCATTTCAAAAATGTTAAAACCTCTCACACTGGTGCCGACAAATTCAATCTAATTTGCTGCGCCAGGGGAAATAGCGCCATCTACGGGATTTGTCATAAGAAATTGAATATTGAGGGAGCTATGTTGATAAAACCATGGGGTTTTTAAGGAAAAAAATATTGGTTAAAATAATTCTGAAGTAGGTAGGGAAGAGAAAATGAAATGAAACAAGATTATAATTCGTAATTAAAATTTTATTAAATAGAGAAATTTCCAAGATATAATCATACAATGATCAAAATATATCAAAAAATCTACAAAGAAAAAAAAACACTGAATTAAGTGATTTTAAAAAATGAACATCTACAAAAAATTCAATTCAAGCTTCGTGACAATTGATTGACACTCCTTGGTTGCAGCAAGCTGGTGAGGGTGATGCAAGTCCTGTGAAAACCCATACAGTATTTTCTTGACAAATCTTTGATTCCACGTATGCCTGTAAGAAAAAATAAAAATTACTGTATGTTAATTCATAAAGTATTTATAATCTATCAGGAGTTAGGTTAGGTTAACACTGATCTATTACTACCGAGAGCTTTACGAACTAAAAGATTTTATTTCGAGAGGCTGTAAGATGAAACTATAGTTTTCTCAGTGTTCAGGCAGACCAAACAGCATTATGGTAGAATACAAAACTATCATATCTGAATAATGAGCAAATAATGGTGAAAATCGTGAATTTAATGTTAGCGAAGAAAATGTGCACTTGGTGATGAAACACCTACTTACAAGTACTTAGACGGAAGCACTTGGGAGAGGAATTTATACAACCATTACAACTACCGAAAATCCCTCCAGTCAAACTTTATAGAAGACACGAAGCTTCTGAAATGGAAGTAGATAGTTTGGGAAATGGTACAAAAGATTCAGTTCAAATGCCTTGGCTGTTGAGCACAACCCAAACGAATGAATGAATATAAACTCAAAGTAGAGTACACTTTTATTGTAATAACAAGTTAATGTGGTTACTACTGAGAAACATCGTCGTTAATTAGTTGAAGAGTAGTTTATAATTAATTTAATAAAGAGAATATGTGCAGAGCAAACAAACAAGTGTTTATATTGTACTACAAGGTTTACACAAACATTATATGCATTATAAATTGATGTAGGATGAAAATAAACGAATTCACATTGAACTGGAACTAGTTGTAAACTTATACAAGTATATTACGAGCTTGTTTGCAGTAAAACAGAATTCAGATGACGCAAGGCAAAAATATGTAAGCGGAAAATCTTTAATTTTGTACTTACCGTTATATTTTTAGCTTTGCTCAAATGTGAGCAAATATTGTCTGGTTGCAATTCATTATGAATTAGAGCAACGAACATACAAACTTTTTTACAGGCATCTTCATCTGGTACTACTTCGTGACACGTAACGTTGTGGAAAGCTTTCGTTCTTAAAGGAATATCACCCAGAGCTGGACTTTGAGTTGTAAAAAGTCCACACATGCAGCCTACCACTAAAAAATAAAATTTCATGTACATTTTAAAGATATGAATGTGATAGATTACTGGAACCACGATAGTGATTTTTTTTATTATTAATTGACTCACGTTTTGTTTTATTAGTGTCTTCGTGAACTTCGTTATCTAATCCTTTGAAACATTGGGAACAATTCTCGTTAGATTTTGAATAATTGTTGAATCCCTCGTTAACTAGCATATTGTAAACAGATGATTTTAAATTTTCACGATGTCCCATGAAGCAATGGGAGCAACTGTCATTCAAGCCGGAATGGTTCAATGGAATTATTGCATTGGACAATATATCTACTGGCACGGATAAAATAGCGTGAGTTTTGGGTCCATTGCTAGGGAAACTTGATACAGGCTGGTCGATCCCTGGATGAGCTCCACTCAAAGTGACTCTAAATTAAAAATAACAAATATCGTTAAATACAATTTTTTATAAAAATATTTTCAAGCTGGTGTGCTCAATTCCCTTAATTAGAACCCACCGTTGCAATGTTATAGTTTGAATTATACGGGATAGAGACGTAACGAGATAGGAACTGTGTTTTTTCGTTAGACTGGTAAAATACCATAGCAATGGCATCTTTTCCACTGACAAAAAAGTTACCTGCAATTGCCTTGACAAAATAAATTTTTACAGCGAAAAAATTTTAATTTTTTCAAGGTGAGAATAGAAAATCAAAGCATTCAAATTCTAAACTTGAAAATAATTTTTTTCAAGCCTAAAAACATAGAGTAAAGAAAATCTTAAGCCCAATTATATAATCAAAAATATTTGGGAATACAGTAGAGAAAAAATGGATCGAAAAACCTCCTAAGAATTCTTATTTTCAATTAGACCTATACCTATCAAAAAAATTTCACTAAACACACACCACTATTTAAAACACTTAAAAAATAAAAATACAATTAATAAAGTTATACTTACAAAGATTGCACCAAAATGGAGATCACTAAAACTCTGTAAAACCACATTATTTCGCAAATTTTATTATTAATCGAACACTTTAAAAATTAAAATGAAACCTAGAGCAAAAAGTAGCTGCTAATTCTTTATAAAGGTATCCCGATCAGTAGGAGGAACAGTAGGGATGAAAATGTTTCGCTGACGTGTCAATTTGTTAGTCACGATCAAGTCCAGAGGCTTGCATAAATTTAATACAGTCTATACAAACTTATAATAAACCACAGAAATGTTTTGAATTTAAAAAAAATATTTGTTAGAGTGAAACGGTAAAGTTTCTGGAAATCTACTCAAAGAATTTAGGGTCTAATTTTTTGTTTTTCATTAACGATGTCACAGACTTCTGATTAAATGGTAAATTCACTCAGTGTAACCTGGAGTAGATCAAAATAAATATGCTAACTTTACACTTTATCATGTGTAAAGATCTCGTCACTATTAAGTCCTGGGACTCAATTATTGAACTTATACGGATGTCAGTAGCATACGAATTAAATTCGAATACGAATGTCAATCTTTATTTTTGGATGGTATGCGGAAAAATTTCCGTATACGGATGTTTTATTCGAATAAACAGTAAGAGAACTTCTCTTTTCTTCTTTTTTAGGTGGATAATTTTCTCAGCACATTCTCTACTTTTTTGTACGTGTACCGAAACAAATGTAAAGTGTGTCAAAAAAACAAGATCCTGCTTACAAAATAAACCAAAATTTATTTCCCAAACATAGAACGATATTAATTTTATTTACTTTTTTCTTTATTTTATACTCAATCAGACTTAATACGTGTTTAACCATGGATCGTGCACTTTAGAAAACTATGAGCAAGGACTAGAGAAAAGTGTTGGTGCAATTTAATCTTCCCTATGCTGAAATACTATACGACGATTATTGCCATCAATTTCGGCTTCTTCCAATGCTCCGATCTCCCCCAAAAGGAACAAATCCTCCAGCTCAGCCATCAACAAACCTTGATACCTACCAATAAATCACAAGTAGAAAATATGAACATAGTAAGTATTAGTTCGTTGTTTGTTACCAAAAGAAAGTCTTCATTCACTGATCACCGATATTGATCCCAAAACCATTTTTCCATATAAACCGAGATAATTGTAAATTTTTCCCAAAAGTATACAAAATAAAGCGGGTAAAAATAATAAAAATAAACAAACATCTGTAAAAGTGTCGTTAGAATATCTCAATTCGTATACGGAAAATCAAATTCGCCTAACTTGACCCATTCGATGTTAAATTCATATAATAAAAATCGCATACCGATTTCAATAATACAAATACTCGATTTCATTCTATTTTTTTCCGAATAGCGCAAAATCCGTATACTTACGGATTTATTTCAAGAGTTGGCACCCTGGTTTGACTCGAATGTGCTTTGTTTTAACGCTTACAATGAAACTTTTCTCCAGGTTTTTTACTAAGGCAACTTTTCCTCTCGTCTAACCTAACTTTTGAACATATATATGTAAGGTTATACATTCCTTCCGGAACAGTAACCACCAACATTTGGCACTTAGACCCTTTTGTTTCAGTGGAGAGTCAATCCACATTGCTATGTCAACGATTTTCCTCCATTCCTTCCTGTCCTGGGTCTTTTGCCTACAGTTTTTAATTTCCATTTTTTCTAGGTCTCTCTCTCTAGTTGGTCCATACATCTAGCTTTTGGTCTTGTTGTAATTGGTGTCTACTCTGTTATTCTCTTTACATTACTACCTTCTTCCATCCTTTTGATATGTCCAAGCTATCTCAACCTAGATGCCTTTATTATTCTTCCTATGTTCTCAGTTTCCAGTATTTTTTCTATTACCAAGTTTGTCAATCTTTCATACTGTCCCTCGTTCAATTTCATTGTTCCATAAATATTCCTGATAAATTTTCTTTCGAATATTTTTAACTTTTCTTCCTCTCCACTTGTCTTTGCTGTAGTTTCGCCTGCATAAGTGACTGCTCTTCTTATTGATGTCTTGTATATTCTCATTTTTGTGGTTCTCTTGATTGTTTTGTTCTGCATTAGGGGTTTGTATTTATAGTATGCTCGGTATCCTGCCTGTATACGTTGTGCGATTTCATCTTTTATGTCATTCCGATTGTTAACGTTTTTGCCGAGATTGAGTTTTTAACTACTTCAAATTCATCTTCACCAATTTTTATTGATTGATTGTCTTTGTTGTCTCTGTTTCTTTGTATTTCCAAGTATTTTGATGTTTCCTCATTGATTTTCAGTCCTCTTCTTCTGGATTCTGTTACAATCGTTTGTAGCGTTTCTTGTAAACTTTTCGCTACATCGTCTGTATATGCCACTATTTGTACCGATTTTGAACATAACTAGTAAGTTAAATAATGAATTGACCAATAAAGAGCTGTTAATGTTTTGATGTTTCCACAAATAGAACATAAAATGTCTTCTTCTTCTTTTCTTAATTGCCAAAATGACAATTGTTTGAAAATAAACCATACGATGTTCCACCAATGTTTTAACAAACAGCAACAGAAACTATGAATCAATATTTCAGAAAATGGTAGCACATTCCAATCAAAGAATGTAGGGGAAGTATATAAATTAAAAATACTTTTTTAATGATACAATTTATTTTTCGTGTACTAATTACACGTTGTAGAATTTGTGATTCATCAAGTTGGATTGTTATTAGTCAAAACAATGTCTTTATCTCGATATGCTAGTGATAAATAATAACTTTATCAACTTCGTAGACATTTTTTATAACAATAAGTAGTCCTGATAATTCAATAACTATATTTCTATTTAAACAATAGTTAATATCTCTTCCTAAACAAAAAATCCGAGTAAAGAAAATAAAATAAGAAACACTGCTATCAATTTTAATTTTATCAAATATTATTGTAATGTTTTTGTTATTTATTGATTTACCTAAAATATGTCTTGAGTGTCGGTGAAAATCTCGACACTTCTTGCCAGGTAGGTCGCCGATTTTCTTCCTTCCATTGCCGGATCACCTTCAGGTGAGGATCATTCTCCTGATCTTCTCTGATCCTGATGAGTGACCATTATTCGTTGACAACTGTAGTTCTTGAAACTGCAGCTTCCTTAGATTCTGCCTTGTTGCAGTGGGAACAGTCTGCTGGGCACAGTCGTCTAGACAGAGAGTCTGCATTTCGGTTTCTCACACCAGGAAACATGTTCCCACGGAAAAAACTCATTACAGTACAGTCAAGTAGGCTAAAATTGAAACTGTTTAAATAACTGTTCTGGAATTTAACAAAACAAATACAATCGCAACAAACCAAAAGAAGATTTCGTTTCCAATTTCAAAAAGCTTCTCCATGCAGAAATTATATTTTGAATTGGAATAAATAGTTCAAGGACACTGGCTCAATACAAAGAAAAAGTAGGATTAGAATTCAACAAAATCTGACACTTTAACGGAAAATGGTAACATGATTTCCATCAGAAAAATAGCTACTAATGTAGACATATCCAAAAGTGAGTTTTAAAATTTGAAAGGGACACAAAGCTACAGTGAGCCAGTATTAGACATATCAAAAACTGCAGCACGTACCGTAACCACTCCTGGTCAAAAAAACCTCGGAGTCACTGACCAACGAAATACCAAACCTCAGTGAAGATGGATGAAAAAGTTGTACAGGATTACCTACCGGTCACTAAACATGCATACCATAGGGGGGAGGAAGGAACTTATTTGCTGGCTGCACATGGAAAAGGAAGAAGCAGCCTCACACATTGTCTTCGAATGCAAAGCACTGACTCATTGGAGATATAAACTCGTTGGTAAGATTTCTCCAAGAAGGATCATGTGAACATGTAAAGAACAATTAGCCTCTTCATATAAAAACTGTTTTTAACCAAGGGCAGAAGAAGCCTAAATGACACACCTTGAGGTGTAGAGGATTTAAAATAAATGAATTATGAACTTTTGAAAAAGTTTTATTTTTTTAATATCTCCCGTAGGGTTAACCTCGTTGCTGTGTTCCAAAATTATTATGTTCAAGCCGAACGTGACAATATTCTGTTCGACCAATACGAAGATACTATCTGGCCTTTTTTAAATTAATCCACGTTGATTTCCAGCCACATAATCGAAACCCTGTGAGAAATTCTAATTAAATAAGTTGGCTATTTTGGGTTATTTTCCTCTTGACTGTCTCTATACTATAGAGAAAGTAATTTCAGATAACTTAATGTGTTCCCTCCTTCGCAAACAAAATTAATTTATTTTCAATTATCTGACTACGTTTTAGTTCATTTTGTTGATTTTTCCTATTTTTATAGACTCCGGAGAAACGAATTAGATAGTGTTACTTACATTTAAAGCTGTCACACGTGAAATTGGAGACGCGAGTAATTAATAACGAGAACAGAAAAATTAAAAATAGTACAATAATAATATAAATAAAGCATTGTCATAATCACTGTGCTGACATCATTTTGACAATCATTTAATAAAATGTGAGTTACATGTCCACATGACAACTTGACAAGCTCTAACACATCGACTTAAGCAACGGTCTATTTGACTAATCAGAACGTACAATTGTAAGCTCTGATTTTATCCCTTGTTCACTGCTTTAAAAACGTTTTTTTGGCACCGTTAATACATTCAATTTGCATGTTTTTGAGAAACCACAATAGATCTTAAATAATATTCAAGTAGGAAGGTCCAGCATTACTTCTAAGGCTGCGCTGGAGTCTGACTTCTAGGTACTTAACATTTCCTGAAAAAGAGAGGGTTATACCACTCATGCTCAGAGGCTGTATTTTCAATTTCCTTTCTATTAGTGAAATCAGGGTTTGCTGATAGCACTTTCTTCGAACACCAAGTGGTTATAAGGATTAAGGCATGTTGCATGCGATCGGCAATAACACCATCATGTTTGCCTCTAACCGCTCTATCTAAATTGTCAGCCTAGCACAGAGCACGAAATCCTTCTATTTTGAGCCTAGCTAAGAGGTCATCAATCCCTAGTGACCACAGTAGAGTTAATAAAACTCCTCCTCGTGGACAGCCTTTTACCGTGTTTATAGTAGTCAGATTAGGGATTGAACCTATTTGATAACAGAGGGTTGGATACCTTTTGCTGTTGCGGCGGCGCTGATTTATCCATATGAGGAGTTATCAAAGCTAATTTCCTAAATATATTTCTTGGTCGAGATACAAAATCAAATTCAAATTATTAGATTGATATAAATTTGTGGTACTCTTTGCTTGTGAATTCAGATTGATCAACTTCATCGGTTGTACTCAATACTTCAATTTGTAACGCCCTCACCTAGAACCAGGCCACCACCATCCATTGTTGGCTGGTATTTCTCACCAACGAGACCACCTACCTCGAAGAGTGAATGGTGACAGATGACAGGGCGCGATTAGAACAATAATAGACGCTAAGTACTTTTCACTTTTACTCTGTTAAATAATTCAATGAATATTTAGTTTGAGTTATTATTTTACCCCTTCAGAGCCCGCAATAAATTATTAAAACTAATAAAATTGATGATCAGTCTAACAAAGTTTTATTCAAATAGTACACCGCTTTAAAAACGTTAGTGAGCTACTAGCATCGTTCCTATAATTTCCTTATTTATAATTCATAGTTAGAACGCATTCGTCGTTATCTCCAGCTCTGGAGAAATTGCAGGAAGTTGGCCATTACTGGTCATTAACCGTCGTAATTGAAAGGTTAACTGCATTCGCCAAATTGTTTCCACTTATTAGAATATCCACTGTTATATTAGCGCTAAAAAAGTTTCGTTTTAGAGGTACCTACTCGGCGAGTTTGAATGTCATTTGCATTGAACAAATTGCTGCTAGGCACGAAAACTTTGTAAGTGTTTATTATTATAAGGACATTATGTAGGAAGGAAGTAATTTAAGCGACTGTTAATTGGATTCGAAGCCATAAAAGGGAAAATGTGCATTGTTTAAATAATATCAACGGATTTAATTTATAAAGTAAATGAGTAAACTTCGAGGAGCACGACGAGTCCAAATAATCTGCTTTCAAAACGACCCTTACAGTCATAATTCTTATAAAACAAATTATTTTTTCTACAGTCGCGCGTAAAATGACTACCTAATTACTATATTCAAATGAAATCGTAACGTCGACAAATGCCGAGGATTGTTACTTTACGCTCTAGCGCTAAAAAAGGAATCTTTTTCGCTCGCTTATTCAATCAAACCACGCCCCACGAATTAACTCAATTAGTGAATAATTAACAATTTATCAGATTAGATAAAATTATATGAAAATTTTCAAAAATTTTGAAATATGGTCAAAAATTGTCAAAAATTGTCAAAAATTGTCAAAAATTGTCAAAAATTGTCAAAAATTGTCAAAAATTGTCAAAAATTGTCAAAAATTGTCAAAAATTGTCAAAAATTGTCAAAAATTGTCAAAAATTGTCAAAAATTGTCAAAAATTGTCAAAAATTGTCAAAAATTGTCAAAAATTGTCAAAAATTGTCAAAAATTGTCAAAAATTGTCAAAAATTGTCAAAAATTGTCAAAAATTGTCAAAAATTGTCAAAAATTGTCAAAAATTGTCAAAAATTGTCAAAAACTGTCAAAAATGGACAATTATGGTCAAAATTAGTCAATAATTGTCTAAAATTGTTAAAATTTTGAAAAATGGTCGATAATTGTCAAAAACTATCAAAAATTGTCAAAAATGGTCAAGAATTGTCAAAAATGGTCGAAAATTAGAAAAAATGGTCCATAATTGTCAACAATTGTCAACAATTGTCAATAATTATCAAAAATGGTCAATAATTTTGAAAAATGGTCAAAAATGGTTAAAAATTGTCAATTATTGTTAAAAACTGTTAAAAATGGACAATTATTGTCAAAAATGGTTAAAAATTGTCAATTATTCTTAAAAACTGTTAAAAATGGACAATTATTGTCAAAAATGGTTAAAAATTGTCATCATTTTGAAAAATGGTCAAAAATTTGGAAAAATGGTCAATAATTTGAAAAACAGTCAAAATGGTGAATAATTGTCAAAAATGGTCAATTTTAGAAATTTTGTATTATTTTAAAAAGTACATGCTTTTCATTTTCCGATAATAAACCTAAGAGATTCATTCATTAACAATTTATCAGATTGAAAATCAAATAAAATTATATGAAAATTGTCAAAAATGGTCAATAATTGTCAAAAACTGTCAAAAATCGACAATAATTTTGAAAAACGGTAGATAATTGTCAAAAATTAAAAAATTTAAAAATGCCCAGAAATTGTGAAAAATGGTCAAAAATTGTCAAAAACTGTCAAAAATGGACAATTATTGTGAAAAATGATCAATATTTGTCAAAATTGGTCAATAATTGTCAAAAATTGTTAAAATTTTGGAAAATGGTCGATAATTGTCAAAAACTATCAAAAATGATCAATAATTTTGAAAAATTGTCAAAAATGGCCTGTAATTGTCAAAAACTATCAAAGATGGTCAAAAATTGTCAATAATTTTGAAAAATGGTCTAAAATTTTAAAAAATTGTCAAAAATGGTCAAAAACTATCAAAAATGGTTAAAAATTGTCATCAATTTGAAAAATGGTCAAAAATTTGGGAAAATGATCACTAATTTTGAAAAACAGGCAAAATGGTCAAAAATGGTCGATAATTGTCAAACATGGTGAATAAATGTTAAAATTTTGAAAAATGGTCAATAATTGTCAAAATTTTGAGAAATGGTCAATAATCGTCAAAAGTTGTCAAAATTTTGAAAAATAGTCAATAAATAATACGAGCCGTTTCCGAAAATCGATTTAATCACGTAATTTATAAAATCGATTTACTAAAAATCGATTAATATTACTATAAAAAACGATAACTAAAAATAAGAAAATATTTATCGATTTATATAAAAATCGATTATTTTTTAACATCCCTAGTCAGTAGACTAGTCAGTTTTTAAGGTTGATCATGATGAATAGCGAAAATGACGATTATTCTAGCACTCCTATTATAACCTAAGATAATATAAAAAACTGTTTTAATTATTAAAAGGGCAACTGTAGGAAAAATTATGTGTGTTTTTCGAGCGTAAAGTAAAATTGCCGCTTTCGAAAGTTCGCTGCGCTCCGCTCCGCGCCGCAATCTGTTACTTTACTCTCTAAATACACAAATAACTATTAAGTGATATGTTATGTTTCTTTATTTGATTTCAAAATTTGTTTGTTATTCCAGCATAACTCAAAAACTACTATCGATTTTAAAAATTCTTTTAATAGAAAGCTACATTATTAGAGGGTGTCCTAGGCTATAGTTTATTTCCCCAAAAAATTAAAATAGTATAACCCAAGGTTACAAAAATTTTCCCTAAACAGTCATAGTCAATAGTCATAGTTATATAAAATAATGTACCGGGTGTCTGATTAGGAGAGGTAACCCGTTGTATCTCAAACTATTTATCGTACAGCTCAGAGAAAAAAATCTGTATTACAAACTCGCATACAAGAAACTGCTGGAAATTGACGTCAAAAAATAATAGTTCAATACTATTAAACGCTTTACAAAATTAGAAAAATTAATTTCCAAAGAACAGACCGTCCACTAAGAAGCAACAACTACTTCTCGAGCTATATGCCCCGACAGACATTGAATTACACTTTTAAAGTAAACGGGGTTGGTATATCTGTTAAGATAGAACCAACCATTCTGGCTTGCGATTAGAAGGAATAACATCACTTGTCGACCGGTTTCGGCGTATTGCGCCTCATCAGGACAAGGTAGATGATATTCGTCCAGAAGCTCTGAGAGCATAATCCTGGACTAGAGACTACGTTGATACCACACCAATACATTAGCCTCAGTTAAGGAAATGCTAAGAGTGCGATATCAGCGAAATTATTTTCAAGTTTCCTACTCCACCGCCAGTGGACAATAATATCACAAAAACATCATTTTTCTATAATAAATTTACCGTTATATTACCATAAAATTTAAATATTCGTAATAATTAGATCAATTTTACGTAAGTTTGTTCCAGTACTTTTTCCTCTAACTCGTAAAATAACTGGTAGGGGCGAGTTAACTCAATAAAACTGTTATAACTTTTGTTCCGCTTTATGGTTTTTGACAAACTTAGTATCACTTGAAAGGGAATTAAATGACTAATAAAATATTATATCATCGTTTTATTACAGTGGTTTTAACGGTCGCTAGATGGCGGTGATTGAATAATTGTTTTGTTGGGAATCTTCAAATGCAATGCTATATTTTTCAATTACTTGAAAGAGAATGGAATTTAAAAAAAAATGATAAAAACCGCTTCTTCATATCTATTTTTTAAACGAAGATACGAGAAATAATAGTTATACATAAAAATAGGGTTTTGACAATAACCAACAATTAATTACTTTATTATATACCATGTGGTTAATAAATAAAACAAAAGCTAAACTTTGATGGAAAGCAAAAATAACAATACACAACCAGCTATTCTGCGCATGAGTCAGGCAGTTCTAATGACTCACAGTACATTGAGGGCCTGTCCAAACGAACGAATCGGTAGCAGTACATTCAATAGGTTTAGATAGTGTAAAATTGTTAAAAAATGTACCCAACAATAGAATGTTGGATGCATTTGAAAGCATAGAAATAGTTAAATGTAATAATAGTTTAACCTATACCTTATAGTCCGTTGTATAGTTTATTAGGAAAAAAAGAACTGGTAAATTTTTTTTCAACTCCAGGATGGTTTGTTCCCGCGGATTGACCCGCGATAAAAATGTAGTGTATATGGATGACGAAGCACCATAGTGTTAGTTTACCTTCAGTCTCTGAAACGCGCGTAAGATAGTGTAAAGTGTTAGTAGTGTAAACAGTGTTCAGTGTCAGGTATCGCCAACGGTTCCAGAATTCCCAACTCAGCAAATTATAAAGCATACATAAGTTTTATTGATCGAATGTAGCCCTTTCGAAAATAATAACGAACAACGATGACTCACCCTGTATAATGTAAGTTTACTTATTCAAAAAAATTGTATCGACATGCTCACCGGTTCACACCCAGAGATACTCCGGAAATGTTATAGTATAAATGATATGCAAATTGAGTTGTAAAAACACATTTTGGCGTTCAACTTCTCCATTATCCCACATAAGTGTATGATACGTTGGGGAATACGCAGATATGCAGGCTTTTACTTTGCTTTGGGAAAAATGTTAATCAAACAAGAATATGTTTAGTACCATTAAAATACTTTGACCGCGTCCAAATAGGAGTCCAATTACAAATTCACCTCTCCAGATCTATTGGGGTTCTCTGAATCTAGATTAGCCAATCCAGTTTCCTCCCTTTTTTTTCGGGTCGAGATGGTAAACTCATGTTCGAATGGGTCCAGGACCCAAACAGTGCTGGACTCACCCTACCAACCAAATCCACCTCAAACTCGCCGTTACCCCCGCCTCGGAATCAATACCCTAGCATACTTCGAGACGGGCGGCGGTCCATCGCACACTCTTCGCTCACACCGTCGTCTTCTCCCTACTATCACTCCTACCTCTCATGCCATATGGAGTCCTCTCCCCTTAACCATGCTCTCTACTACGCCACTCACCTCCATCCATCCCTCTTCCCACTCAACATTATCTCCACCATGTTCTCCCCTAGTTTCCTCTCCAACTTCTTCAGCACTTCCTTGTTCCTCCAGCCATCATCCTCCACTTCACACCTCTCGCCCACTCCAGTCTCTCTTTTTACAATCTTCTGGAGGTACCCTACTCTAGACCCATGTCCAGTGAACATCTGTGTGTTCGCCTCCCCGAATTTCCAGTCCATTCAATCTCTCCTATTCCCAATCGCTCCTTTTAGCGCGCCCTCATACTCCTCCCACATTCTCTCCATTTCCTCCTCCATCCATTCCTGTACTTCCTTTCTGGTCGCACCCCTCCAGCGTTTGTTCCTGGCTCTATTCATCACGTCCAATGGGTAGCACCTTGCCACCCACAGTCTGTACCCTTGCACCACCCTCAGCAGTATCCCTCTTTGCACTCGCAGGAGTGGCCTAACCCTCGCATTCACCCCCGCTCTTTCTCCCCACAATGGTAGAATCTGCACATGGCTTCTTCTACCAACCCCATTACTCCATATATACTACAACCACTCATGTATGTGACAACGCAAAGCAAAGCCAAAATTTTGATATTATTACCGGTCTATAAGGCGTCAATATATTTTCCACGATTCTATTTTCCTTAGTTCATTGTTTTTGTCTTTGTATTTGTCACTTCACACAAACTTTCTTGACATCGCCGCCCTCTCCAAACCAAGCCTTTGTCAATTTTAATTAACTTCCTTCAAGTTTATTAATAAGCCCTTTTCTCTGCAATAAAAACGATCTTAGAAGGAGCCATTGCAACTTTACCTAATTTGGAAGAAACAAGAAAAGTCAGTTCACTTATTTGAAGTATTGTTAATATGAATAGTAGGTTAGGGAGTAGGGGAAGTGCAAGATATTATTGGATGCTTCTCCTTAAGTGAATTTTATTGAAACCGTTTTGTAGAAGAGCATGTTGTAAAACGATAAGTTCCGAGGGTCTAATATTATTGTAGCTAAGTCGGATTGAGCGAGACACAAAAGTATCAACTACCAAATTGAGTTGGGAGAGATGATAGCTGCACCATATTGAAAAGGACCCACCCTCATACGTCATTTAAAAGATCTGGTGAAGCTCTATCCAATCATTTTGTTTTGCCTTTGAACCAGCCCTCCATTGTTATGTAATCGTTGTTTAAAAATTGATCTCTTCCAACTTTTATTGCCTGAATGTTAACGGTGGTCACTTTGAACACATGATTAAATAACAGTTATGTCTTGTTAACAGTTGTCTTTTCACTATTTGTAAATTTTTTATTCTTTAAAGAGTCTTTCGGCCATAACCTCATACGGGGGCATACGAAAAGTTGAAAGAAAGCCAATTTTAAACAACGATTAAATAACAATGGAAGGCAAAACAAAATAATTGAATAGAGATTTACCAGACCTTTTAAATGAGGTATGACTTGATACCTAATGCCATTTGAAAAAATTCAAGGGGTATCTCCAATAGGGAGGGGAGAATCTGACGTTTATGACATTAGCGCTAAAAAGTGTCCCCCTCAAGTTAATAGTTGACGTGTTTCGGCATTTCTTTCTAATATATCGCATTTCTGAAATATTAAGGGTGGGTCCTTTTCAAATGAACACAGTGTATATATATATATATATATTTACTCAATACATTTATTTTCAAATGAAACCAAACGTGGAAATCTGATCATTTGTCACGATTTTTGTTACTCTTTTGGCACCAATACTGTACCCAGGGGCTGTAAACATTGAGACGAGTTCATTATTTTATGTTTGATGCCGTCACAATAATAATAAGGATGATGTCAGAGTTATGTATAAGGATTGTGCTGAAAAGAGTATTCTCTAAAAGAAACTACAGAATCAAGCAGACGTGCTCAGAAAACGATTCAAACATGTCTGACCGTTACAGCAACTAAAATAAAATGAAAAATAAAGTAAAACATAAAAGGCACATGTGGGGATCTTTTTATAATATCTTTGAGAAATAATTGGATGGGTTGGAAATTCGCACTACTAAAAGCGAAGTGTAGAAGAATGCAGTAAAAGAAATACAACATTTCACAGTAAGAGATATGTGACTTGGAAGGATAAATAAGATTTATTTTGTACAATATGTAACATTTTATTTAAAAATACACTTTAGCCACGTTTGCAAGAAAATACTATTTCACATGCAACTAGACAAACATGATTATGATTGAAGAATATGAGATTAGTAGAATATTTGAAAAGGAATAAACGGGACATAAAAACACAAATATTATGACGAAACAACAATTGCTCTAAAATAGTAAATCATAGATCAATCCAACAATTTTTAAGACTCCAATTAATTAGTGAAGTATTTATTAAAATAGAAACATTACCCATTAAAATGTTCCGTATAGTTTCAACCCCTTTATTAATTTTATCCAAATCAATGGTTTACAGTACAAGTTACGAACAACCACGTAGAGTTAGGTTAGGTTAGGTTTGTGGTGAGTGGGTCTATTAGGCCCTAAACTGCGACTCGTAACAAACTCAGAATCCTCAAATATTTTACATCCGCCGCAAATGGAATAACCACATAGGGTTGCACAAATTTAAAACAACTACTGAGTCTACTACGCAAATGTGGGGATCCAATCATTTTTTTACTGACCATAGCGGATTGTTGTGTCCATTCTTTTCCCTTTTCGTTCAAGACAATGTGTCTTGTCGTTACTATGAGTTGGTATTTTCCCATTAATATGTATTTATAATAGTTATTTTAGTAGACAGTTCTCATAATTTTTTTACCAGTCTACACCTTAAACCTAACCTAACCTAACCGAACAATCGATTTCCAATTTTCTACTCTGCTATAAATCGAAATTAAAAAGATTACTTTCGCCAGTGTTTTCGTATAAAGCAAAAATAACCGGCCAATAAAAGGTTATCCGTCAAAGCATTGTGTTGTTCCAATATCTATTTGATATGCATTGAAGTGTTCGACTGTAAACCCCTAGTATTTTGTTTTGGTAGTTTTCGGAAGATTTACAACCTCTCTCGAACTGTTCAGGGTTATGAAATGTATCCATTTTGAGAATAGACGGCTTGCATCGTTATATTTCGCCATTTTGTATGTTTATCTAGATACTATATATCTGTACACGATGAAGCCGTAAATTTTTCTGTATCTTATATTCGAAATAAAGTTACTCAACTTTCAATTCGACTTATATATATTCATTCACAAATAAATGTTTTTCATCAGGTTGATTTATTTAAGTGACGAGTTTACTATGTCAATAAAAGTTGTTTTCAAAAACAAACACAAGAGGGTTGATGTAAATCCACATGTCACAGTTGTAAAGTCTTCTTGGTGTGCGTCATCGTTTGTGACGTATATCCGGGTTTTGGGTATGTCTATATTTAATTTGTTATTTTGACATATAGCTAACCTATAATTTGATAAATAAAATCATCAGGATCGTATTCAGCCAAATTCGAAAAGGCTATGAAGTTAATAATACTTGGGATATCAAAACACTGCAATATAACACAAATTGTATATTCAATTTACATTATAAAGTAATTTGATATTAGTAAATATAGTCCTGCAAAAGAATTATACAGCGTGTTCAAATAAGTCTGCACCATATGGGACCCTATTTTATTCTTAAGTTTTATGGAAAAAGTTATTATTCACTTATAATTCTTATTGTTTTATTTGTTTAAATGAGGTACGGTAATACGTTTAAACGGTTCATTATTGTGATATTTTGATTAGGATTAATCACAGACCTGCCTTTTTTTCCATTTCTTCCAACGTAATTAACAATCAATGACGCACACCAAGAAGGCTATTATATGAACTATGGCACTCCTTTTCGGTCAAAGTTTGGACGATTATTTATTAGGACTATTTTTCCTTCATCAACGATCGAACGGTGACACACATTTTCATTTTCTAGAAAATGAACTTCCAGTTATTTCTGAAGATGTAGTTCTCATCATTAGAAGACGTATGTGGTTAATGCTTGACAGTGCTCCTCCACATTTTGCAGTAATCATATAAATATATATAATAAATGAGAAACTAACCTAACCTGAAACTATTTTTACTTCTTACCATATTTTGAAGTAGCAAAATCGGTCCGATTGTCCTGGAGCTTCTAGAGGTTAGTGGTCAGTGGAAACTACACAACACATCCTGAGCCATGGCAAATGTGCAGTTTCCTATACTTTTTTTTTCGGGTCGATATGGGAAAGTCATGTTCGAATGGGTCCAGGACCCAAACTCATCCCCAAAGGGATGCCTACCAACCAAACCCATCATAAACTCGCCGTTACCCCCGCCTTGGAATCACTACCCTAGCATACTTCGAAATGGGCCGCGGTCCCTCGAACACTCTCCGCTCACACCGTCGTCTTCTCCCTAACTATCAATCGCACCTCTCATGCCATATAGAGTCCTTCTCTCCCCCTAACCATGTTCTCTACTACGCCACTCGCCTCCATCCATTCCTCCTCCCCCCTCAACATTATCTCCACCATGTTCTCCCAATACACCGCCTCCCCTAGTTTCCTCTCCAACTTCTTCAGCACTTCCTCGTTCCTCCAGCATCTAAACACATGCCCCACATAATCTTCCTCCACTTCACACCTCTCGCACACTCCAGTCTCTCTTTTCTCAATCTTGTGGAGGTACCCTACTCTCGACCCATGTCCAGTGAACACATGTGTCAAGAAGTAGTTCACCTCCCCGAATTTCCAGTCCATCCAATCTCTCCATTTCCTCCTCCATCCATTCCTGTACTTCCACTCTGGTCGCACCCCTCCAGCTTTTATTCCTGATTCTATCCATCACGCCCAATGGATAGGCTCTTGCCAGTACCGCTGCTGCCAGTCCACCCATTGTCCTGTACCCCTACACCACCCTCAGCAGTATCCCTCTCTGCACCCGCAGGAGTGGCCTAGCCCTCGCATTCACTCCCGCTCTTTCACCCCATACCTCCGCACCATACTCTGCTCCACTCTCCTACCAATTACCCGCCCCTTCCACTCTCCCGGCCCTTTCACATTACACATCAATCGCCCCAGTCATGCTGTCCTCACTTTCCCCTTCTGTGCCGCCTTTAACATGTGTGTTCTGAAGGAGAATTGAGTATCCAACCACACAGACTCTTCCATCCGAATTCTCCTTCTCTTCACCATCAACACCACTTCCCTTGTCTTGCTCGGTTCCTTCACTAGCAACCCCACCGTCTTATATTCCGCCACTTCTAGTCCGCACCGCTCTATCTTCTCCAAAATCTTCCTACGCCTTTCCGCCTTCCTTTCTATCTCCGCCTCTCCCTTTGCCGTACATACCAAACACTCATCGTCTGCATACACCGCAGTTTCCTATACTAGGCGATGAAAAAGCACCACACCAGCAAGAAACTAGTGAAGAAAAAGTTGGGCTAGAGATTCAGAAGACCACAACAGGTTTGAAAAAATCGCAGTGGGATGGGCCAATTAGCAACCTCATCAAATCTAATCTATGACATTTATGAAATTCGTGGATATATTGAAGATTTTATTGAAAAATATTTCTCAATCAATACATTCAAAAGCAATTAATTTGATTAACATTACATTTTTGTGTTTTCCCCACTTTTTAACTCACATTATCGTCAAATAATAACATTTTTATAAAAATCTATAACAACTACTTACAGTATAAAACTTTTCACTTCAATCATGTTCCTACCCACTGCCTTCACTCTCAAGTTGACTTAAAAGCCGTAATTCTTGCTTTCTTTTGGCAGCTGCTATATTCCTTTCGAATTCTTTATGTTGTTCCGTTGACTCGGGAGGAAATATTTCCCTTTTTGTTTTCACCACCCAGTCTTCAAAATACTGAGGTTGGTTGAAGTAACTAAACATTATTATTGGAAATGAAACATAAACTGCCATTCTTACAACTTCCAGCTGCCAGTTTCCCATACTCTGCTTGTGTAGGAAAATTTGACAGTTATTATCGAGCAGTTATAATATTTACTATAAGGAATGTCAATAAATATTGAAACATAGGTGGCGTTCATCCCAACGTAGCGCTACCGGAGCGATCATCAATTTCATGCTGAACGCGTGTTTTGTCAACTAATTGATGTGAGCGCTGTAGTAGCAGTCGCCATTTTCCCATCAGAATTGAAATACGCTACACACCGATGCATTAACTAACATTTATGACAAATATCATGTAAAATGACATGATATTCGTTCAATCGTTTATTTTCCATTAGACTTTTGTAGTAGTTCTAGTTAGATCTCTTTATTCTCCTCCGGTTTTTTAATTGTCAATAATATGTTTGTGGTGCTCTATAATATTAAGCAACAGCTCTTTTTCATTATTAGTGTAATTCGGAGCTCTTTTTTGGATCTTCCGAGAGATTCTCTTGTTGGTCTTCTTGCTTCATTGCAACCAGGCTAGCTACCTCACCTTGACAATAATAAAAAATCCCCAAAGTTTTGCGATGTTGCCAGTGTCTTTCTCTACTTAGTTAGGAAATTCATGAATTTGATTGGTGGAAACCATTCTAAAAAGTTTAGGTATCCCCAAATTAAGGAAGTCCTACCTATTTCTTCCCTACGTGAAAGTCTGTGGAAACCGGCATTACTGTCACTTTTGTCAGAAAAACCACTTTTTGTTGGCCACACTGACCTTAATCTGAACTCCTCTATTGATTTATAGAACGCTCGTTAAATATTGGTTGGCAACACTATTTCACGTTTGCGCAAGCGCTCGGATGACTACAGAAGAACTTATCGCTCTGTGACTCTGTGTATAGAACAGCTGATTTAAAGTTTATTAATAATAATAGTGCTCTAAAACAAATTATTATTGTATTCATCAAAAGCAAATTAGCGGTTCTTTGCTGTAGAAGCTCTTAGGACTTCATAAATTGCTGTAACATATCTTAAAGTCCATTCACAGTAGATATAAAGAAGGTCCTCGGACCGCCGACAGAAGCTTGCCTCTTATGCACAATAGAATGACCATTTTTCGTGAATTTTTCACCATTTTTCAAAAATTTTGACAATTTTTGACGAATTTTGACAATTATTGACAGTCTTTGACAATTATTGACCATTTTTGACAATTATTCAAAAAATTTAACATATTTGGCAATTATTCACCATTTTTCGAAATTTTGACAATTTTTGACCATTTTTCAAAATTTTAACAATTATTGATCATTTTTGACAATTTTTGACGAATTTTGATTGGTTTTGACAATTATTGACCGTCTTTGACAATTATTGACCATTTTTGACAATTTTTCAAAAATTACAACCATTTTTCAAAATTTTTGACAATTATTGACAATTTTTGGAAGTTTTTGACAATTTTTGAAAATATTTGGTAATTATTAACCATTTTTTCAAAATTTTGACAGTTTTTGATCCTTTTTTCCAAATTTTTGACAATTTTTGACCATATTTAAAATTTTTTGACAATTTTTCAAAAATTTCAACATATTTGGCAATTATTGACCATTTTTTCAAAATTTTGACAATTTTTAACAATTTTTCCAAATTTTAACAATTATTGACCATTTTTGACAATTATTGACCAATTTTGACAGTTTTGATAATTATTGATCACTTTTGACAATTTTCCAAAAATTTTGACCATTTTAGACCATTTTTCCAAATTTTAACAATTATTGACCATTTTTGACAATTTTTTAGGATTTTTGACAGGTTCTGACAATTATTGACCATTTTTGACAATTTTTCAAAAACTTTGACCATTTTTCAAAAATTTTGACAATTTTTAATAATTATTGACCATTTTTGACAGTTTTTTATAATAATTGACCATTTTTTCAAAATTTTGACAATTTTTAACAATTTTTCGAAAATTTTGATAATTTTTGACAATTATTGACCATTTTTCCAAATTTTCAAAAATATTTGGCAATTATTAACCATTTTTTCACAATTTTGACAGTTTTTGACAATTTTTGAGGATTTTTCCAAATTTTTTACAATTTTTGACCATATTTAAAAATTTTTGACAATTTTTCAAAAATTTTAACACTTATTGACTATTTTTGACATTTTTTGACGAATTTTGACAATTATAGACCGTCTTTGACAATTATTGACCATTTTTGACAATTTTTCAAAAATTTTAACATATTTGGCAATTATTGACCATTTTTCCAAAATTTTGACAATTTTTGATCATTTTTTAAAATTTTAACAATTATTGATCATTTTTGATTGGTTTTGACAATTATTGACCACCTTTGACAATTATTGACCATTTTTGACCATTTTTGACAATTTTTCAAAAATTTTAACCCTTTTTTCAAAATTTTGACAGTTTCTGATAATTTTTTCCAAATTTTTGACCATATTTAAAAATTTTTGACAATTTTTCAGAAATCTGGCAACCCTGTTGCGTGACGAACCCTTATTCGCTTTTTCGTAACATTACACGTTTCACGAGTTCACTATCCTTTTCAGAAGTATGGCAACACTGTTGCGTGACGGACCTTTTTCGAAACGGTTACACGTTTTACGAGCTCACTAGCCTTCTCAAAAGTCCTATGTCGTGCAATAAGAAGCAAGCTTCAATAACATAATTTTAATCAGCTGGCTCACCAAAACAAACCATGGCACTAGGGCTGGTATAAAAGGACCTAGAAGGAGAATGTTCTTTAGCCTTGGTCGATATACGACTGTGTTTCCAGCAGAGACGATTGCCGCTATAGCCTGTATTGATGAAAACATCAGAAGAGGATATACCGGACACAAAAATTAACATATTCGCTGACAGCCAGCCTCTAGACTGGTGAAAAACTACAAAGAATTCCTCAACAGGCTGGCAAGAGATAACAAAGTGTCTTTAATATGGGTATCGGATTGCAGGTAATGAAATGGCGGACCATTTAGCTAAAGAAGACTTCATAGGTCCGGAACCATTTTATGGAATCACGAAAGATTGCATAAGAGGGGACATTCAGAACTGGCTAGATAGGGAACACCAACTCACATGGAAGTTAACACAAGGAGTTTACTGAACAAGGTAAACAAAGAACTCTCAACCAGGCTATTGAAACTGGGTAAGAGACATTTGAAGACAGTTACCGGCCTGGTGACTGGAAGCTGCACCCCGAGGAAACATCTGTACAAAATGGGAAAAGTTAGTGCAGAAAATGTGAACTTGATGATGAAACACCTTCTCACATACTCTGCTTCTGCGAGAACTTACAAGTACTTAGACGGAAGCACTTTGGAGAGGAATTAATACAACCATCAAAACTACTGAAAATCCTTCCAGTCAAACTAGTGGCCTTCATTATAGAAGACTCGAAGCTTCTGGAATGGAAGTAGATAACATGGGAAATAGTGCCAAGATTCAGTTCAAGTGCCTGGGCTGTTGAGCTGTTGAGCTGTTGGGCTGTTGAGCTGTTGAGCTGTTGGGCTGTTGAGCAGCTGCTATGATAAAATAGAATTCATTTTATTTTCCAAATCAACGCATGAATATATACCTGTAAATTATTGAAGTGAAAACAATTTTTCCTCACAGTTTCCTGTAAATATGTGTACATTTTTTAATCTCTTCATTTCATTCAACAAAACTGTTCGGCAAACAATGAATTAAAACCATGTTTTTAGATTCATCAAATTTTACCGACCATATTCATAAATTCCAAAAATTAGATTTTCTATTTTGCAGCACATTTAAAATGGTCTCGGTTCACCAACAGGAAATATGAAAAACAAAATAGAGGCAGGTGTTCATTAAATAAACTTCTATATAATTCGATTTTAAGGGCAACCGTGTCGGTGTGGAATAAAAACTCCGTCCAGCGTCGTATTTTGTGTCGGGATTGAATGTAGATAAGTACGATTAAAAAAGTAA